>OX421499.1:14980385-16261635 GCA_949126835.1 Anisus vortex
CCACACACACACACACACTATATATATATAGATATAACACACACTCTCTCATGCGTCCTCTTTCTCTATATACACTCTTTATATATCACTCCCTCACACTACGCACACACACACAGACACACAAACACAGACAGACAAACACACACACAAACAGACACACAAATACACATACACACGCAGACACCTACACAAAGAAGTAAACTGCAATTAATTAGTCTAGATACTTAGCCTACAGACATGCGCAATACAATGTTTGGTCAGAAATGTTTTGCCTACCCACACAATCCTCTCATATGCCAAGACAATTCATGAGCTCTGCTCTTCTGTACAATTGAAAGTGGCCATAGACTGCTTCAATTGGAATTAAATCTACCGAGTTCTTGGTCTTCTTAGAAGAAACACTGTTCCCATTTATGACAAGCTCTAGAACCACTGATGACAATGTAGAGACTGGCTTCAACACTACATAGAAACTTATTTATTTAAACATTCCTCTGTGTAGTCAAGTTTTTAACTGGAATTAGTCTGGATTTTAAAGTCATCCCATCTAAGTTGATTCCTCCTCTTGTTTCCTCTTGTCATGTTGCCACACACGGCACGAAAACTTTTTCTCTCCAGACAAGTCCAAATCCAGTTTTAAATGAAACTGGTGTGGATTTCCCCGGAGTTTAATCCACGGCACTCGCTTGGCTATTTTCTCAATCTACAATCTACACTTTTTTCAAATTGTCTACCTAGGAGGCCCATTAAATCTTCGTGTGGTGACGTGTGTGTGTGGAGGGGACATACGTGGTGGTGGGGAGTGGAGGGGGAGGGCCCCCCCCCCACACACACTTGATATCCAGACAACAAATGTTGGAAGCGGGAGAAATGGAACATGTTGGTTTAGGATTATCCGGTCCATCAGAGTGAGTAGAGTGAATTAGTGTGTGTGTGTGTTTGGCTGAAGTGAGTGGATTAACGGAAGATTACTAGCCTTGTTGTGACAGTTTAATGTAAGTAAACTGCTCATACGGGTGAAGGAAGGTTTTCGTATTAAATGAGACACAGTTTTACAGTTGGGGAAATGCCTGGATGTGTTTGAACGTCATCACTAGCGGTGGTCTTACGTCAAGAACTTCCCAGAATTCATACTTCAACCATTCGTCTCAATGTAGTCTTTAAGTCTAGGACTCTGGTGGGGCACACCGTACCAAAGGCCTCGGGTAGGAGTTTAATAACACATGTGTTCAACAAGTTGATTGGTTGATCTAAGATTAGTGACACATGTGTTCAACAAGTTGATTGGTTGATCTAAGTTTAGTGACACATGTGTTGAACAAGTTGATTGGTTAATCTAAGTTTAGTGACACATGTGTTGAACAAGTTGATTGGTTAATCTAAGTTTAGTGACACATGTGTTCAACAAGTTGATTGGTTGATCTAAGTTTAGTGACACATGTGTTCAACAAGTTGATTGGTTGATCTAAGTTTAGTGACACATGTTTTTTTTAACAAGTTGATTGGTTGATCTAAGTTTAGTGGCACATGTGTTCAACAAGTTGATTGGTTGATCTAAGTTTAGTGACACATGTGTTGAACAAGTTGATTGGTTAATCTAAGTATAGTGACACATGTGTTGAACAAGTTGATTGGTTAATCTAAGTTTAGTGACACATGTGTTCAACAAGTTGATTGGTTGATCTAAGTTTAGTGACACATGTGTTCAATAAGTTGATTGGTTGATCTAAGTTTAGTGACACATGTTTTTTTTAACAAGTTGATTGGTTGATCTAAGTTTAGTGGCACATGTGTTCAACAAGTTGATTGGTTGATCTAAGTTTAGTGACACATGTGTTCAACAAGTTGATTGGTTGATCTAAGTTTAGTGACACATGTGTTCAACAAGTTGATTGGTTGATCTAAGTTTAGTCACACATATGTTTAACAAGTTGATTGGTTGATCTAAGTGAAGTAACACATGTGTTCAACAAGTTGATTGGTTGACCTAAGTTTAGTGACACATGTGTTCAACAAGCTGATTGGTTGATCTAAGTTTAGTGACACATGTGTTCAACAAGTTGATTGGTTGATCTAAGTGAAGTGACACACTTGTTCAACATGTTGATTGGTTGATCTAAGTTTACTGACACACGTGTTTAACATGTTGATTGGTTGATCTAAGTTTAGTGACACATGTGTTTAACAAGTTGATTGGTTGATCTAAGTTTAGTGACACATGTGTTTAACAAGTTGATTGTTTGATCTAAGTTTACTGACACACGTGTTTAACATGTTGATTGGTCGATCTAAGTTTACTGACACACGTGCTTAAGTGTTGATTGGTTCATCTAAGTTTAGGGACACACGTGTTCAACATGTTCATTTGTTGATCTAAGTTAAGTGACACATGTGTTGAACAAGTTGATTGGTTGATCTAAGTTTAGTGACACATGTGTTCAACAAGTTGATTGGTTGATCTAAGTTTAGTGACACATGTGTTCAACAAGTTGATTGGTTGATCTAAGTTACTGTAGAGTTATGACAAAATCAACATTCCAAACACTGTTACTTGTTTGTTTCTTCCCTGGGCAAGCAATAATAGAGATGTTCTCACGGCAATTTATTTTATGTAGCCATTGGAAGTGAATGAAAACCAAGTATTTTGTTCCTCATGAACTGAATGTATTGTGCTCTGATTGTTGTTATATCCCGAGTTTTCTGTCATCTGTCTGGTTCACTATGAAAATAATACACTCAATCTCCTGGATGAATGTTTAAAGAAGAACTTACCGTATATACTCACGTATAAGTCGCATCAGTGTATAAGTCGCACCCCTACTTTTTGTCAAATTTTCGATAAAAAAAGTGCGACTTATACGTGAGTATATATACGGTATGTACAATAATAACTTTCAACTTCACTGGTCAATACTATGTAGCTTCTTTATTGCTATGCTAAAAGAAAACAAACCCTTCACTACACATTGGTGGATTTTCCCTGAAGTGTACATACTGCCAAAGAAGATACCTACTAGATCAGGGGTCGGCAACCAGACTTGGCACGCAGAGTGATTTTCAGGGGCACGCCATGAAGACCTCACAGAAGGCTTTTTTTTCAAATTGGGTTGCGGTATATTAGCTATTATAAAATACAGCAAGTTAAATTTTGAGCATAAAAAATAGACACCAAAATGTGCGAAAAAATCTGGAAGGAAGCTGCTTAGGAAAGTCATTTGCTGTTCTCAACTGCTAGGCATTCACTCCAGTTTCCGCTTTTGGCTAGACTGTATTAAGCATAGGCAAAGAGGCCACTTACATTTGACCACTCAGAATTAACTAGATATGTACCCGGCATTGAACAGTTAGCGCAGTGCTTTCAAAGACAGGGCGCTCTTTAATTGATGCAAACGTGTTTCTATTCTTGGCTTCTTTAATTAAGAATAAATAGGCTATAATTAATTATAAAAAAAATGTTAATTTGTTCTTCTTTTTGTTGATAATATAAGAGGCTTATAAACTAGCATTATATTATGTAATAGTAGGAATCATGAATGTTTTTTAAAATCTCCTTAAGTCGACTTAAACAATTAATGCATACAATTTTTATTTACAACTGTTTAAAGTAAATTAATTTTATTCCTTTAATTACTAGTTGAAATAAATATCATAATGCTAGATTCATATAAGGAAATATTAATGAATAAGCAATATTAGTTTGATTACAAACCATAACTTGTTTGGTACCGCCGATATTACTACAAAATCAAATTTAAATGTGGAAACTTTCATTAAAGGGAGGTAATGAACCCATTTTTATTTGCGTTAATATTTCTAAATGTTTTATATTTTTCCTTTATTAAAAAAAATAATTGGCTTACAATTAATCTATAGTTTGACAATGATAAAACTATCTAAAAAAAATAGTTGAAAATTATATAAATATTATAAGAGTAAAGATATTATGAGTACAGTTTTAAGCTTTAAACAGTGCATTAACTACTCACGTTGTATTATTACAATATATCTATTCCACTTAATTGGCAATGGGATTAAGACTTTGTATGGAAAATTATTAAATATTAAAAAATCTCATGTTGAGATAAAAAAATGAAAATATAAAGAAACGACCCCATAAAGTGTGGGGAGTCCAGTCACTGCAATCGAATCTCGGCTTTCTGGCTAGGATCAGGTGTTGTACATTCTGATCACAGAAGGCAGTCAAGTTTGCACCTGGTGGGAACGGCTTGGACACCCGGTAGCTATATGTTGCCCGAGACTTGGAGCTTGCGGTTTTCTCGCACTGGCTCTCATTAAACTACCAGATACTATAAAATCATTACAAAGTACTTGATATATTAATCAAAAACAGTTATTAAATAACGTACCAAGCCAAGATACATTTAATTCTACCTTTAAAAATAAACACTTTAGTTATACGAGAAGAATGGTGTGAACACTTGTTGAAATACACTTAAAAACAACATCAAACGATTATTAAGTATGGGGGATCTAATAATTAACTGATTATTTCCCTTGGAAGTTATGACTCAGTTATCTCATCACTACCTGTCAATAGATGATGTTTAGTATTTATTTACCTCATAAACTTATTTTGTTTACATTCTGTGGTTCTAGTAACAATATTTTACAAATAAAAAAACAAGAACTTATATAATAACAAGTTTTTTTTATAAAAACCTATAATAATTATATTATAATACATATGAATTATAATACACCTGTTTGTTTTTTTCTGACTATATTTTTAGTTTTACTTCCCACTTTCAAAGCAAAATCTAAAAATACCTGTCTAAATCAATGAATCTATTTATATATGTATATTTATTTATCACTCTGTTTATCACTATCAAGGAATAAATAATATATATGTATATAATCTATAATTAACTTTCGTTGTAAATAGGCCTATTTATCTTTTTCTTCTTTACCATTTATTCAATCAACCAATCAACGCATCAATAAATAAATCATTTTAAATCGACAAATCCACTAATTTATCTATCTATCAATCTATCTATCTAGTCATCCAATCATTCATCACACACTGATTGAGTTCCAGTTCTAAACATTCCCACAAGTAAACACAGATTACAATATAACAATGCTTTTAATGTGAGGATTAAACTTATGGACTCAATTGATTACCAGGAATTATCCACACATTACGAAATCTCTACAATATAATCACTTCCACTTTTTCATTTGACTTTCTAATGAAAGAAAGCCATAGATAACAAATTCCAATTCATTCATTTATTCTTTTATTAACAATGGAGAAATAAAACAAACGATGTAATGTCAATAATTACCTTGATTAAAATCGTAACTTTCTTTTGATATCTTATGATCAACTTCAAACAAAGTCTGGTGTCTGTACATTTAGCCAGGTAGGATGATAGAATTAATTATTCCAATAGACCAAATAAATAGACGCAACACTTTGTCAATACGGAGATTAGCAGCACCCTGTTGGAGCATTTAAAACTAGACGAATAATTAAGTATTGCATTTGCAAGCGTGAGTGTCTGTGTGTTGTTTTTTTACAAGATGGAAAATAGATGTTGAAATGATGAAAGAAGCCATGTTATTCCATCTGGAGCTAATTTTTCCAAAACGACGACGTGAATATCAACATTGGAACCAACAAAAATGTTTTTACTGCAGAGTTTTTCTGGATTGAAATCAATTATTTCCTTTTGTACGTTTGTAAAAAAAAATACAATGAAAAAAAACCTAAAGAAAATGGAATCATTTCAAAACATGTAATTGAACTAATTGATTGAGTTTGTTAGAGCATTAAATGACGTTTCACTTTTAGAATTCATCATTTCATTTACCGGGCAAATTATTTTTTTTTTTTCTTTTTTTTTTTTTATTGTGATTTTTGTTGTGTAGCAAGGTAAACCTAATGGGTTATTATTTTTTTTTATAACAACTTGTTTTTGGCTTTCTTGAATAAACATTTTTTTTTTAAATAATGCTAGAATTAGCCTCCAGTTTATATCTAGGAAATAGAATGTAGATTTTGTTTTGATGGAAACTTATTTCAATTCTTGTTAACTGATATTTTAACTGATATTTTAACTGATATTTTAACTGATATTTTAACTGATATTTTAACTGATATTTTAACTGATATTTTAACTGATATTTTAACTGATATTTTAACTGATATTTTAACTGATATTTTAACTGATATTTTAACTGATATTTTAACTGATATTTTAACTGATATTTTAACTGATATTTCAACTGATATTTTAACTGATATTTTAACTGATATTTTAACTGATATTTTAACTGATATTTTAACTGATATTTTAACTGATATTTTAACTGATATTTTAACTGATATTTCAACTGATATTTTAACTGATATTTTAACTGATATTTTAACTGATATTTTAACTGATATTTTAACTGATATTTTAACTGATATTTTAACTGATATTTTAACTGATATTTTAACTGATATTTTAACTGATATTTTAACTGATATTTTAACTGATATTTTAACCATCATGACGTTCTTGTTTCTAGAATACACTTACCTTTGTTCTGATAATCTCGACAGGTGGGAAACGGACAACTATACAATTATATTACCAGACTTTATGTTCTGAACTAAATATACATACATGACTGTTATACCTATGTTGGATTCGAACCATCAGACCCACACGATGCCACTACAAATCGCTGCCGCTAGACCACTATGTCTCATTGATCAAGTTGACCCCCCCTTCAATATCAGATATTTCCCAAGGGATTATAATGCTACTGGCACCCTCACCCCCCCACACCTTATTCACCCCACCTTCCCTCTCACCCTCTCTTACAGTCCCTCAACTATTAGTATCATTAGTATCAACTAGTAGTATCATTAGTATCAACTAGAAGTATCATTAGTATCAACTAGTAGTATCATTAGTATCAACTAGTAGTATCATTAGTATCAACTAGTAGTATCATTAGTATCAACTAGTAGTATCATTAGTATCAACTATTAGTATCATTAGTATCAACTAGTAGTATCATTAGTATCAACTAGTAGTATCATTAGTATCAACTAGTAGTATCATTAGTATCAACTAGTAGTATCATTTGTATCAACTAGTGGTATCATTAGTATCAACTAGTAGTATCATTAGTATCAACTAGTAGTATCATTAGAACATAGTTTAAATCAGAATATTGAATACATACTCCAAGACATCGTTCTTTGTTATAACTTTTTCTTATAGATACCGTAATATATTTACTTGCGTTTCACTTTCAATGTAAAATTATACAACGAAGGGAAACATTTAACGTAACACATTAATTCAAATTCACCGCTCAACCAAAATATAATTCTACATTTATTCTAATTTTTGTAAAAAGGAACATCGCCAGGAAAACTTCGCGCTTCTTGCCGATGGGAGATAATTCTGAAGTCTATACACAAGGGAGATAATTCTTAAGTTTATACACATGGGAGATAATCTAATTTCTATACACTAAATAGTCAGTACTGGACAGGTGTCTCTGAGCTAAGAATGTATGAGTAATGTTTCTTTGGCGTCTATCACATACTCCTGATTTTCATACACCTTTTGAAAAAAACAAGGCCCCTAACCCCCTTCCCCCCCCCCCCTACGCTATAGTTTGTTCTCACCACTTATCCTACGCCCATCTTCACAACACTAATATCACCCTAGTTAGCTGTTTAGCATCAGCATCATGTACATTTAAGGACGATGAGGAGTTAAGAGTACCTCTCTAGATACACGTATTTACGGTCAGGGTACAATGATGCAAATTGGTGCTATGGAGCAAGGCGATGCTATGGCACAAGGCGGTGCTATGGCAGAAGGCGGTGCTATGGCATAAGGCGGTGCCATTGCACAAGGCGATGCTATGGAACAAGGCGGTGCTATGGCACAAAGCTTTGCAATGGCAAGACGGAGCTAGTACCCAAGGCTCAGCCGCTAAAGTTTTACAATGTGAAACATACGGAGGAAAAAGAAAATACACTAATAAAAAAAAAAACTAGCCATTGTGCCAGGTTTTGATTTCCGAGTCGGCCGAACCGCTCGTCAGCTGAGCGTAAAGAGGAAGTAGATAGATATACGAGGTTGCCTCCCTTTACCGCCATAAATTATTACCCCTTAAAGAAAAGATAACTCAGAGGGAATATATATTTATCATAAATGTAGCGAGCAGTGAAGTATGCTCCATTGCTACAGAGTTATGGAACCTGATAGGAAAAAAGAAAGGGTGAAATAGTGGAAGAGTTGTTACAACTGGTTTAAACCAGGGGATGTCCAATCAGCGATCCGCGGGATACATCACGGTCAGCCAAATCTTTTAGTGTGGCCCATAGAGTGGTTTATACGATAGTTTTTTAATGTTCTTCTCTCTCTTTATCTACTTATCTGTCTATTTGTCACTCTATTTATATACAAGCCTCTCTATCTAATATATCTAATCTATCTAATCTATCTGATCTATCTAATCTATCTAATCTATCTAATCAATCTAATCTATCTAATCTATCTAATCTATCTAATCTATCTAATCTATCTAATCTATCTAATCTATCTAATCTATCTAATCTATCTAATCTATCTAATCTATCTAATCTATCTAATCTATCTAATCTATCTAATCTATCTAATCTATCTAATCTATCTAATCTATACAATCTATACAATCTATATAATCTATACTAGACTCGGACCACGGATGAGCTGCTAATCTATCTAATCTATCTAATCAATTTAATCTATCTATCTAATCTATCTAATCTATCTAATCTATCTAATCTAATCTATCTAATATATCTTACCAATTTAATATATCTAATCTGACTAATGTATCTAATCTATCCAATCTATTTAATATATCTAATTGATCTAATCTATCTTATCTATCTAACCTATCCAATCTATCCAATCTATCTAATCTATCTAATCTATCTAATCTATCTAATCTATCTAATCTATCCAATCTATCCAATCTATCCAATCTATCCAATCTATCCAATCTATTCAATCTATTTAATCTATCTATCCAAATCTATCTAATCTTTTCTAATCTATCTGCCTTTGACTCTGTATCTTAGGAAAACGCTATAAGAAATGGTACGTTACAGAAATTTTACAAATGAATGTTACAGTAAAAGTCTGGTATAAACTTAGTTTAGGTCTTGTTTTGTTATCATTGTTTATTATGAATTAAGCCTTCTTTTTTGTTTTAGTTTGTTATGTAAGCAATTGCTTGTTGTTGTTGTTTTCAATATCTACGCTCCTCAATAACAGCTATACCTATCTATACAACCTCTACATAATCATCCATTCCTCCTCCGTCCCCCACCGTCCTTTGACCGACCCCACAACAGCCATACTTCCCATCTGCTGAGAGAAGTGACTTACTTCGCTTCAGACCCTGTGACGTGACGGTCTCAGCAAGCAGAGAATAACGGCCGCTTTTATAGTCTCATGGATACAGTAGTTTGAGACCCCCTCCTCGCTTTCGCCTCTTTCTCTCTATGGGCATTTATTACAGGTGCTTTAATCATTAGACTAACAGCACTAACATTCATAGAAGATGATAATAGCGGAATTACAATAAATCTCGCTAGTTGGGGGCTGTGAGGGTGTTGTTGGGGCCGTGGGGTGTGTTGTTCACGAGGGGGGGATATGGAGAGCATCCAATGAAAAGATTTAATAATAATCATATCGACATTTATGTATACAAATAAAACAGATGAAATTGTTTTATTTTTTATGTCTAGAATTGAACAAAATACGTTTTTGACATTTACATTTCATGTAAATATTGTTTCTTATTGCGTGAACATTTCAGTTACCTTTTAATCTCTCAGTTTGTTTACACATAGGTACTTCAATGTTAGATCTTACCATTAGTCATTAAATTTAGGTTACAGTCATCAGCAAAACTATAGCAAACACTACATTTGCCTACGTCCAACCTACATCCAAACTCTAAATTTGTGAAAACATATTCTCATTAATTTGACTAATAGTAAAACGTTTCCCCTGTTAGTACCTACCCTCTGACCTATATGAAAGTTGACCTCACGAGTCTTATGCTATCACGTGCCTTCACGAGCTTCCCGAGAAGCACTGGAGGGCCAACTCTAGCCAAGTTAACAAGTAGCGATGCAACCTGCAAGGGGGAGTGGAGCCCGTGGCACTCTCTCACGGAGCGACGCCACTGGTGGTACTGGGGGTCAGGTCCAGAGATATTTCAGGGATGTGTGTGGGGAGGGGGAGACGGTGTAAGTTGCTTTTAATTATCCCGCACACCCTAACCTTAGTCCACCCCATCCTGCCCCCCTCCCGCAACGCGGTATTTTACTTCTTCTCCCCCCCACCCGAAAGTGGCGTAGAGTAAATGAGATGGAGGGGGGGGGGAGAGGAAGGAGAGAGAACTGTCATTTCAGCTGGGCTTATTATTCTATTTTCTGTTTCCCTTATTGGCTTACTAACGAAACGGTTTTTTGATGATCATGTGAACAAAATGGAGGGTGGGAAATGTAATGCGCAACTTTTCTTGTGTGAGAGTGACCGCCCCTGCAAGATAAAAAAAAAAGTGTTACGGTGAGAAACCTTTAACTCACCCTCACACGCACAAACACACAAACACACACACACACACAACTGCCTGTACATATTTATTTTGTTTTAGATCGTCGAGAAACGACTTTGAGAATTTCTTTTCATAATTTATTATCTCAGTGTGGCTTCCAGCTTCTTCTTTCCCTTCTATCAGTGCAGAGAGTTTGGAAATGAAAACTTGTCCAAATAACTTTGACTTCTCACACGATCCCGAAGTGATTTGTGGCTAACAAGCTTAGCGAAACTTCTGTTAAATGACCTTAATAGATAAGTTTCTATATACTTGATATATAGATATATAATGTACTCAGACGTTTTACGACTGTTAAATACTTAAAGTAGATTAATATGCAGCATGACTATGGATTCAGACTTCGGACAAAATTAAAATATTTCTTAGGTTTGATAATACTGAGGGTAATCAGCTTATCAATACCAATCCATTAGCATTGTGATTGCCACACAATCATTCGTGTCGCTATTCCCATTAAATTGGCATATTTGGTTAGTATTATTAAATTTTGTGTATCAATATATATATATATACTGCGGGAAGTGGTACTAGCGATCGAGCATTAGACTGACTACAAGGACTTGAACGCTATTTCGCATTAATATCAGTACTTATACCGGCCAGTCTTTGCATCTTCGTAGGGACAGTAAAGTCGGATTTTCGCTTTCATTGCCACGTCATCATTTTGTACGCCATGGCCACCGTAACTAAACCAACATTATGGCATTGAACTTCTGTACATTGATGTTATACAGAGAATCGGTGTTTTGTAATCAAATTACATAATTCATCAATCATCATTACATCATTCATCATTGCATCATTACATCATTCATTGAGACTGGACAACATAGATTTCTGAAATAGTTTACTTTTATTATGTCTATTTTAAAAAGTATTTAGTTAGTTTGTGTAAGGAAATTCAGGATTTGTTTAAAAACTTGTCAGTACTAATACTGTACCAACTCAAAACTATTGACAGTTTGAAGGTAAACAAACGATCAGCTCTTTCCAAATTGTCCATCTCGGCTGGAGAGAGTTCAGTTCCCGTGCAGTCAAGTTGAGTAATTTGAGTTGTAGTCGAGCATTTAACTAAACATGGGAAACTTGAGGCCTGCGTTCATTTCACAGGTTGTTACACTAAGCCCGTGTGAGCTCCCCCTTCCCTGCTCCCACTGCACGGGCTCCTGAGTCCTGACAGCGTCTACCCACACCCTCCCATCCTACCATGACTGAAAGTAAACAGACCTAAGATGGTCTAACTAATTACCGAGTCCGTTTCCCATGCTCACTGACATTCACCCCCTCCCTCCCCTTCCTATTTCACTCCCATCTCCGAATGTTCAGGTGACCCGAATCCAAGTTGGTCAATGGCGAAGTAACAAGTGTTCCATCCCCGCACCACTGACTTGCCGTTACGCTTAAATGTTACTATTTAATAGCGCGTGCATATCAGTTCAACTTGCCCAACCCCACTCCCTACCACTCACACACACACACTCATAATACCCCAGCAAAAACATCAGCCCCCCCCCACCCTCAGATCCCCACCCGTAGGATCCCCACCCCCGTCCAGAATGCGCCGACTATCTTCTGGTTGATTCTCGTGGGAATGAGGCAAGCATAGAGATCGACAAATGAGGTTACGATCCAGTGCTTCAACGCTAATGTGTATTTAGAAGACCACAGGTTTGGAGCAACTGTAATTAACTAGGTAAAGTATGAGAACTGCGTCAAAATTTTTACACTCAAACAAGGCAGAGTTGGAAAAAAGAAAGATTATGAAAGGGAGGGAAAGGAGGGGGGGGGAATTATCAAGGAAGGTCACAAGCTGGAACTGGTGAAATTACGTAGCGTGTAAATAAGGAAAATGGTCCCGTGGGAACAAGTGGCACTGAATCTCCAATGATTTTCGCTGTTTTTCTTTTTTTTTTTTCTCGGAAGTGAAAAGTATTCAAACACATTTACTTGACGTCACAGCAATCATATTTAAAGATTCCACCGTAATTAACTTCTTCCCGCCTTCCCTCCCTTTGTAGCAGACGGCGATGAAGCTTTCAGACGATGCCGAAAAATTTCTTCTACGGCGCAGTCGAGTTAACTGCCCCCCTTCCCTCCCACTCCACCCTTCTCCTTATGGTAAAATGGTGTGCTACCAAGCGTTAGGTCGAAGACGGTGGGAAACTTGTGCAACAATGGAAGCCGCGCCCCCAGGGTGACGGGAAAATGGGACGGGAAAAAAAAAAAGAAACGTGTCTTCCTCGGGCCCCCACAAGGAACCATAAACACAAGGTCATGGTTCCATCCAAGAATGTTTGCACTTGATCTAGTGAACATTCTAGGCTGTGCTTGAATTAGTGGACTGAACATCCATCTTAGTTTTATGGGAAATATTCTGCATAGTCTACGCGAAGGTTTCAATAATTATTTTTTTTAAATGGCATGGGTGGAGTGAGACGGGGGGCGGGGAAAGGAGAGATGCATAATTTAGAGAAAAGATACAGAGAAATAGACCATATGACAGAACAGATGTGCTGCATACTCTAACAGTTTATTCTGTAGATCGTTTAGTGGTGTTTAAATGTAAAAACCTTTTATCGTTTAGTGCTGGGAGTACGGTGTCATTGCAAGGGAAGGATGTGTTGGGTGGGGGAGGGGGGAGGGTTCAGAGAAACATCTAACAATTTATCAACCCCACCCACCCATCCCACCACCAAAGATAAAGAAACTATCTGCAACGTGAATGGATTTAACTGACTTTTGATAAAGAAACTATCTGCAACGTGAATGCATTTAACTGACTTTTGATAAAGAAACTATCTGCAACGTGAATGCATTTAACTGACTTTCGATAAAGAAACTATCTGCAACGTGAATGCATTTAACTGACTTTTGATAAAGAAACTATCTGCGACGTGAATGCATTTAACTGACTTTTGATAAAGAAACTATCTGCATCGTGAATGCATTTAACTGACTTTTGATAAAGAAACTATCTGCAACGTGAATGCATTTAACTGACTTTTGATAAAGAAACTATCTGCAGCCTGAATGCATTTAACTGACTTTTGATAAAGAAACTATGTGCAACGTGAATGCATTTAACTGACTTTTGATAAAGAAACTATCTGTAACGTGAATGCATTTAACTGACTTTTGATAAAGAAACTATCTGTAATGTGAATGCATTTAACTGACTTTTGATAAAGAAACTATCTGCAACGTGAATGCATTTAACTGACTATTGTGGACACACCGACTGTAGCGGGCAAGGAGGAAATTATTTCAAAATAATTTACTCTTATTGAGGGTGGGGAGGGTAGAAGGTATTACCATTTCTCTCACAAATTTACAATTTCTCCCACAAATTTACCATTTCTCTCACAAATTTACAATTTCTCTCACAAATTTACCATTTCTCTCACAAATTTACAATTTCTCCCACAAATTTACAATTTCTCCCACAAATTTACAATTTCTCCCACAATTTTACCATTTATCCAACAATTTCTCTCACAATTTTACCATTTCTCCCACAATTTTACAATTTTTCCCGCAAATTTACAATTTCTCCCATAATTTTACAATTTCTCTCAAAATTTTACCATTTCTCCCACAATTTTACCATTTTTCTCACAATTTTACCATTTCTCCCAAAATTTTACAATTTCTCCCTTAATTTTATAGTTTTTCGGACAATTTTATCGTTTCTCATACAATTTTATCATTTCTCCCACAATTTTATCATTTTCCCCACAATTTACCATTTCTCCCAGATTTTCACATTTTTTTAAAATTTCACTTTTCTCTAACAAGTGTACAATTTCTCCAATAAAACACCACTTCTCTTAAACCTTAATGATATATTTATCCCACATGCTAATTTTATTAGCTTATTATTTCACTCACAAGTCTATTATTTCTCTCACAAGTTAACTATTTTTTTTTTTAAAGTTCACTTTTTATCCTGAAAGTTCACTATTTATCCCAGAAGTTTAAATTTGTTCACACAATTTCACTATTTCTCCGACAACTTTAGTAAATCTCTAAATAAGGTTAGTATTTATGCCACAAGTTTACTATTTCTCCCATAACTTCACTATTTCTCCCATTAGTTCACTATTTCTCACACAAGTTTACTCCTATTAGTATACTTTTCATTCTCACGTTGACAGATATTACCCTTCTAAGCTGAATAAATATAATGTGCATTTTTTAAAAGTTCGTGTTTCGGTAATTAGTTATGTCCAATTTAAATCCTGCAAGATTTGATGTCAAAAGAAGTCATCAAAATTGAAAGTGTCATTGTTACGGCCATATGTGCTTTGTAGAATTCATTGCTTTTCCAGGAGTTCTGCTCTATGCACTGCACTTCTTTTTTTCTTTTTTTTTTCTTTCTTTGTTCCTCCCCCAGTTTCGTTTTAAAACGCCCTCGTTCTAAGTCTCGGTGGTTGCAGCAAAGTTTACATTGAATTACACCGGACTCTTGTGTTCAAGAAACACTTGTTAGTTTACATTGATACATTTGTTACTGGTTGTCTTACATCAGATTGTGTGTATTTATATACAAGCACTGTATCTGTTATATTTTTCTTGTCTGTTGTGTTTTCAAAGGCTGGTGGCAACGAACTAAACAAATTGTGCAACAAGAAATGTGTATCAGTTTACTGTCAGCTGGTTCTGGCTGATAATGGGAACAGAAGGGGGAGGGGAGATGTGAATGTGGGCGTGAAGGTCGCCATTTTAAAACAACAACAAAATATCACGCAACAATATCTAACAATTTAGGGGAAATTTCAAACGTACACAATATAGAACATACAAAATATAGAACATAGAATCTAGAACATAGAATATAAAACATACAGAATATAGAACATAGAATATAGAACATACAGAATATAGAACATACAGAATATAGAACATTCATAATATAGAACATACATAATATAGAACATACATAATATAGAACATACAGAATATAGAACATAGCATATAGAACATATAGAATATAGAACATACAGAATATAGAACATAGAATATAGAACATAGAATATAGAACATACAGAATATAGAACATACACAATATAGAACATACAGAATATAGAACATACATAATATAGAACATACAGAATATAGAACATACAGAATATAGAACATACAGAATATAGAACATACAGAATATAGAACTTACAGAATATAGATCATACAGAATATAGAACATAGAGAATATAGAACATACAGAATATAGAACATACAGAATATAGAACATACAGAATATAGAACATACAGAATATAGAACATACAGAATATAGAACATACAGAATATAGAACATATAGAATATAGAACATACAGAATATAGAACATACATAATATAGAACATACAGAATATAGACCATACATCATATAGAACATACAGAATACAGAAAATACATCATATAGTACATACATTATAAAGACCATACAGAATATATAATATACAGAATATAGAACATACATAATATGGAACAAACAAAATGTAGAATATACATAATATAGAACATAAATAATATAGAAAAAACATAATATAGAACATACAGAATATAGAACATACATTGTATAGATTATACAGAATATATAATATACAGAATATAGAAAATAGAAAATACATAATATGGAACAAACAACAAAATGTAGAATTAACATAATATATAACCTACACAATATAGAACAAACATAAAATAGAACATACAGAATTTATAATATACAGAATATATAACATACATCATATAGAACATACATTATATAGACCATACAGAATATATAACAAACATAAAATAGAACATATGGAATATATAATATACAGAATATAGAACATACAGAATATAGAACATACATAGCATAGAACTTATATATAACAAAAGCAATTGACAAGTCTTAACGTGTATACATCCATAAAAGTTCACAAGAAAAAACATTTCCGGTCGAATTCGATCATTTTATTCGAAACATGTCTGTGTGCTGGGTTACTGGTTGTATGAACATTTGTTAAGGATTGAAATTTCTTTCATTTCCAAAACATGTTTACAAAAGAAAACAATGCATTGTGAAAGTCAGAAGGGAATAATCACCCTTTTATAATATCAAACTTATTGCTTAATGCAAAATAATTTTTGTTATTCGTTTTTATGAATCTACGAATTTTGTTTTTTAATAACCAAGAAAACGCAACTCTTGACTAATTTATTTTATAAACAAGCTACATGCGACTAACACTTGAGTATTAATTATCGCCTACTCACTTTTGATGTTAAAAACGGATTCCTCTTAACAAATATTGTATCCTTTGTATAATTCTAAAAGACTAGAACTAGCCGAGGAGGTTGAAATCAACTGTCAATAACCAGCAAAAGCTTGCTTTTTTGTTTAAGGAAATGCCTAAAATAATTAAACATTTAAAAATAGAACCGGAAGTTCACGATCACACCAGTTCAAAAGGTCACGCCTAATTAAGACTTGTCAATGTTGAACGTATAAAGCGAATACATTATAAAGCATAAAGAATATTACGAATATACGAGCTTACGAATATAAATATTAAAACGATTAATGTAAATATTTGATCTGTGTTCACCCATACAACTAAAACGAAGATCTAGTGATATAGTTATACAATTATATGACAAGTTATATCTAAGTCATTCTCTATAGTCTAATGTAGAAGTTATTCACAGATATAACTGTCATATTGTCAGTAAGGAAATGTCATGTTTCAATCATAATACTAAACATACATATTAAATCTCAGATACCACCGTTGTGTTTACTAACTTGACTGCACCTCGTACAGAGTGTAAAAAGAAATATACATATTAGGCAATATTTCATAATAAACTTGGAGTTGTTGAATATTTCTTTCACGTTTGGAATACATTTGGGATCGGGTGCAGTTAGAAACATATACTTTTAAAAAACACAAACTTTAACATACTGATAAAGATTTATGATCTTTATTCTTCCATACGGCTAGACTAGACCTATATTGTGACATAGTGTAATGCATTTAAGTGTGCACTGTAGACATTGAAGAAACTGATCTTTAGATGTTTATAAAGTCAGAAATAGAAGTAGTTGCTTTGATACTTTCATTATAAGAATTGTTGTTTCTCCATGCGGCAGATTTATTGGAACGCTTTATGATAGGCTACTTATGAATATGACGCAATTTTAAAGGAATTTTGTCGCAGCTGTTATAAATCAGGTTTATATAGATCCGTGAGTTTTCTGATATTTTTTAATATTCATAGTTTGAATCCTAATTGTAAGTCATGAAAGCGTTGCGTCCCTTTTAGCTTAACGGTTTTGATCATTTTAAAAGAAATCATTTTTTATTAAATCTATCATCTTTAAAGCAGACATTTCCAACATGTTCAACATAATATTATAATCTCTGATGCCTAAAGTTTAACATTTAATTAAAAGGAAAGAAAATAAACAGAATTGGAATAGTTGCACTTTTTAGAGAACCACTTCTCTTAAGTGCTAAAGACATCACCCTGCCCCCCCCCCCCCCACAGAAGTGCTAAAGACCACTACCTTCCCCCCCACACACACAGAAGTGCTAAAGACCTCTCCCTGCCCCCCCCAACTAAAGTGCTAAAGACCTCACCCTGCCCCCCCTACTGAAGTGCTAAAGACCTCACCCTGCCCCCCCCCCCCCCACTGAAGTGCTAAAGACCTCACCCTGCCCCCCCCAACTAAAGTGCTAAAGACCTTACCCTGCCCCCCCCCCACACACACACACTGAAGTGCTAAAGACCTCTCCCTGGGCCCCCCATTGGCTTTAATGTGCTATTAATGACGGTTCGAGCAATGGTTGGGACAAGCTAAGTATTTATTTGATCACCTTTCATCTCGCTTGTTCTCTCCCCCCTTGACACGTGACCAGAGATAGTACTGATAAACAACGTCACAAGGTGACACTTGTAGGGCAGACTGCTGCTTTAAGAACCCGTTTGTGCCTCGGCGAAAAGTTCATCCAGTAAAACAGCACCGCGAGTGCTTTGTCAGAGAGCGACGGAGAGGAAGAGAGAGAGAGAGGAGAGAGAAAAACGAATGAAAAGTGTTTCATCGTTTGTAGAAGAAATATGGAAGGTTTTAAACTTTTGGCAGTGAGGTTGAAGGGGTGGGGGGAGGCAGGGTGGCATGGTAGTTGGTGGTGATTGCAAGGTACATGTGCAGGGCAGACGCGCCCTTGTTGGCTTTGTCGGGATCCGAGGCTGGTGTTTATGACATACTGCCCAACTTAAACACCGGCTAGGAACAATTAACCTTACGATCAGGGTGAATTTCTCTTTCGATAATAAGGGAAACGGTGTACTCGGGGCATGCGGCTTACAGAAAGCACCCTATCACCCCCCTGGCATACATGACTCTGCTCCCCTTGATGCAAGCTCCCCTTCCCTGTGTACGCCACCCTTTCATGTTGAGTTGTTAATGTCAATCGAAGTTGTTCTTTTTTCTCAATGCTTTTGATGAAGGAAGATATAGTCTATAAAGAGGTAGATCTAGGAATATCTATTCTATAAAAATAAAGACATATCTTTTTTATAAAGATGTAGGAAGATCTTTTTTATAAAGATGAAAGTAGATCTATTCTATTTATCCAATATGTAACGAATCCAAAGCAAAATACATATTATATATTATAATAAAATATACAAAGTTATTAGCGACTGGGCTCCAGAATAAATGATTTGACAATAGAAATTAAAACTATGACGACTTCTTAAAACATCGTCGACTCGCTACAGCGATCGAACCCAGACTGGCGGTGTGAAATGGCAAATAAATCGCCAGATCGAACATCCCAGAATTTTTATAATCGATTACCATTTAGTACGATAAAAACTTTATTATTAAAAGGTAAAAAAGGTTAAATCGTGTCAGAATAATATTGGTACATGAGTATCGACTACCCAGACCGGATGCTCCGAAGGGGAGATAAATGATATTTCACAAGTAGGTGTGAGATGCCGTCTAGACACGTCAAATTCAACAGAGCGTGTCAAACTTCCGTCTGAATATTTCTAGAGGCTATTCAACTGTTTTTCTATTTTATTAAAGAATCTTCTCGTAACACTATTCTATAAATATGAATGTAGATCTATTCTATAAAGATGAATGTAGATCTATTCTATAAAGATAAATGAATACATTATATTCTATAAAGATGAAGAAAAATGTATTTTATAAAGATACTAATAATAATAATATTTGTATAGCGCTGCCAACAAACATAATGTAAGCTCAGAGCGCATTTAACATACAACTTAGAACACGGACATTACTCTAGGCTAGGAGACAATGCTAACTGATGATATAAAACAAATATTAAAAAATCAAATAAATGTAGCATAAACTGACCCAATCTATAAGTAAGACAGTAAGGGTCTAAAGCATGTTAAATGTTAACTAAGGTAAATCTTGAAATAATGAGTTTTTAAATTCTTTTTGAAAGTATTGATAGAGCTTGTTTGCCTGCGTTGAACGGGAAGTAGGTTCCACACCTTCGGACCGGATACTGTGAAGGCTCTAAGGCCAACGGTCGTCAGAGAGAAACGTAGGAAGATCTATTCATACAGATAAAGAAAGATCTATTCTATAAAGATGAAACAATTTTTTTTCTAAAATTGAAGGAAGATCTATTCTAAAAACCAACGAGCCTAAGCCGAGAGAATGCTTTCCAAAATGTCTTTGGTGTCTAAACTATTTGGATACAAGTTGTTCGTAGGATAGTAGAGCATTGTGTGACTATTGCAATTAATTTTATTCTTTGCATTCTCAGATGTCTGATAAATTGTAGAGTTGAATAGACTACGCGATGACCTAATTAGTCATTCGATAGAATCAGTACAGAGTAGCGTTTTTAGCACCACACCAGACTTGGTCTTCAACATGGCAACTGAATCTTCACCTACCCACTTAGTCATGTTACAGTAAAACCCTTAGTCTACGCACTGGTTAACCTCGGCAAACCTTTTACAAGTGCAAACCAATGACGTAGGAGTTGAAATCATTTAGATTTCTCTCAGACTTGATCCATTTGGAAAATGTCTACCTACTAAACGTTTTCATAGAGGCAGGAACAATATCACACCTTTCTTCATTTAATCCACATTATGTAATGTCATCTCCGTTCAAAGACTTTTTACACAGGAAACACGCCCCCCTCCCCCCGTACCGGTTTCTCCGCACCCACCCTTCCCCTACCCATACTGCCAATTACTGCGCTCCTGTTATTCTGTGATGATTCGCAGGTTGATTCATTGTGATGACTTCAAATTCCGCGCCATGTTCCATCTTCCGCTTGAACTTTAAACTGTTTGCAGAGTATAGTTGGATGAGGTTAACAAGGGCGATTCACTAAAGGCTAAGAGAGACAGAAAGAGAGTGAGTGTGAAAGAGACACAGAGAGAGAGAGAGAGAGAGAGAGAGAGAGAGAGAGAGGAAGATAAAATAACGATATATTGTTAATGTTATTTCATGGATCGGGGTGTAGTCTAGTGAAAGATCTCTGGTTTATTCCCACATTTAGCGTCGTTGTTTACGTTGTCAATGAATTGAATCTGACCTCCTGATTACTACGTCATCGGAATATCTTCCTTCAATGTTTCATGTTTTAAAAATGGTATATATGTCATGTAAGACTCATGTAGCAATATAGTTATTATCTAGTCTAACGGTCTATATGTCTTGTAGTTATTATCTAGTCTAATGTTCTATATGTCATGTAGATATTCTCGAGTCTTATGGTCTATATGTCATAAGGTTCTCTAGTCAAATGGTCTTTATTCCATTTCTGCACATAAAATAGTTATAATAATTAGAATATATGTACTTAAAACTGACAATTATTCATGATTTGTGGCTGCATATAAAAAAAAAAAACGTTTATCTTAATTTGAATTCCAATCCAAGTTATCCGTAGTCATGATCTTTGAAAAGAATGTCTTTTTTTTTATTAACGAGATCCCAGTGTCAATAATTTTACTTAAACGGATTTAGAAAGACACAGCGTGCAGTTTATCTCGTCAATATTCTGTGAAGAAGCTTACACTATTGAATGTAACATTTATAGGCAACTGTTTGTATTGAATCCTTAATTCTTTAACGATTTCTTGTATTTCTAGACCCTAATAAATACAGTGGAACACCAACAGGTGTAGCTTCAATGCCGAAATGCTATGTATTGTTGGTGCATTTAGCCGTGTTCTATTACAGTAGGTAAATATTGACCAGTTCTATTTAGGAATGCAGACTTGTCTGTTAGTGTAGTCTATGCCTATTTTCACTTTTCTAATAAGCGAACTTGTTCTATTAATGTATGAAGCTGGGGACCAATGTTGGATACCAACAAAATGTTTTGGAACCCCTTTTTCACTTGGCAATAAAATAACTTGTTAGGCAATTTCTGATACCCAGTTCTTGTTCTTTTTTATATTAGGTCAACACTAGCGTTAAAAGGCTACGACGCAAAGCGGCACCCCACTAGAACGCCAGGTTAAGCGGCACCTCACTACAACGCCACGTTAAGTGGCACCCCTCTACAACACCACGTTAAGCGGCACCCCACTACAACGCCACGTATTAAGCGGCGCCTCCCCAACAACGCCACTATAAGCGGCGTCCCACTACAACGCCACGTTAAGCGGCACCCCACTACAACGCCACGATAAGCGGCAAACTGTAACATCTCACAACCCTTATCTTTAATAGTAGAAAGAAAGAAATACTAATAATTCTCACTTCCATCTTTGTTTTCTCTCGGATGCGCCTCTTACTTCAACCCCCTCTCCACTTCGCGCCCCACGCCACTCCTGTTGTTATGCTAGTTCCCCGTGGGTGGCAGCTACTTTGAAGCCTCCCCCGTGTCGCCCCGGCATCTCGCTGTACAAACAAACTCACGGCCATATGTTCTGGTTTGATAGGTTATTTGAGCTTGCACACTAGCAAATATCTTAACGTGCCAATTCGCGACGCCCCGTTTTCTGTTGCGCCACCCGCCCCGCTCCCCCCACATCCAATGTGATACAAACCCTAGCTATCGTTTCCATACCCTTTGAATCACAGCGGAGTTGCTGCACCCTCATCCCCCTTCTCGCCCCTTCAGGCTTGTTCCCAAATGCCACCTGCGAGGCACTATTAGCTCGGCATTCCAAGATAAAGTCATCGAAAGCTTTCTAATGTATTCCAATCAAGAATTTGTTTCATCCTTTTTTGTAATATTATCACTTTAATTAAACGCTAAAAATAACACACGTTGACAGAAATACAAGGAGCAGCTAAAAATAGAAAAATATTTATAAAGCTAAAAACAGTTGCTCAAAATGTCATTTTTATGGTCTACACACAGATTTGACATAATTTGTCTTCATGTAATGACTATGTGATACAGTGAGGTAGGTCTGTTCTACACAGTCTAATAGACTCAGTCTAAACTCTATTAAATACAACATAGCCAGTAATGCCCATTAAGCAGAATCCGTTTTAATAGAGGTCAACTTTTTACTCACCTTTAAGACCAGGTTGGTCCGTGGAACAAGTGCTAACAGCAGTGTCCACCGAATATAACGGGATTTTATGCCCAGCACAATACCCAGACGCATTTTTTCCCCCCCATTTTCCCCATCAAATGTCATAAGAGCTGGGTAGACTCAGGGACACCCTTTACGACTCTAGACGGTAATCCGGGCAAAGTGCCAGTAGACCAGGGGACGGCAACGTTTTGCTGATAGGACTTTTAATTTATTAAGTGTGCCAACAGCACTCAATTTTTTGTAGAAGGTATTTGTATTGTCTCTTTTGGGGGACTTCCGTGTGCCATTGGAAGTCGATTTGCGTGCCAAGTTTGGCACACGTGTCGTAGGTTGCCGACCCCTACCGTGTCTCTTGTACAATGTGTAAAAGTTTCAATAATATATTTATCCTCAAGAGCGAAGGTAAAAATAAAAATAATGCATTATAACAAAACTAGAAACCATTTATTTTGCATATTATTATTTCCTTTATGCCGTCATGTATGACTTTAGTACTAAAAATTCTGATCAAAGTCAGCGAATTATTTCATCTATAGAGAAAACTGCTGAAACGAACAAGTTCGTTCGCTCTTATCTTTTGGCTAATTTATTCATAACAGTAAAACATGTATTCAATAGGCAAGATCTTTTTCTATGGAGAGGATTTCTAAGGATGATAGTTTTGTCAAATTATGAGTATTAGTTTGAGTTTCGAGAACGATGGCTTGAAGCCGGCATCATTAATAAGCTTAATCGTTTAAGGAAGATGTGCAGCAAGATCACAATATTTTACAACCGGAAGCCCAAATTCGATATCTGAGTATACAATTTATAAGTGCAATGGTTCTGTAGATTTATCGTTTCACCAATGACCTCATCTCTTTCTTTAAAAAAAAAATCCTCTCTTATTTAAATTTTCACACTTTACGGTCAACATAATTTAGATTACCATGACCTAGTAATTGTAACTGTCTTTCGCTAGTTCACCGAGTTCTATTCCTTGACTATCTAGATCTATGTCTGTATTAGCTAAATCATCTATATAGGCCTATATATGTATATATCAACTATATCATCTATGTCATTTATATATCGTAATCATTTATATTATTACGAACCTCTTGTGGAATTAAATTTAAATTATGTGGTCTCGTTAAAGAGGTTGCAGTAAATGACTAACAATAGTAATTATTGATAGCTAACTAAATTAATAAAAATAAAAATTATTTATTTCATAAAACAACACTTCAGACGATACCAATTTAAATAAAATTAATTTACTAACATAAACTTATTAATATAACATAAAAATAGAATAGAAAATAAACTCACGAAAATCCTTACAACAGAATTAAACAACAATGTAGACTAGTTAGGTTTACTTGTACATAAAAGATGTTACACAGCTCTGCCACTTATAATAAATCTCTACAATAGATAAGCTTAAACACAAGACTTAATAGACTACTACATCGATGTAAAAACTTCCGCTCTATAATGCGAATCTCCTATATTTATACTATACATGTTAGAGATTTCTGAATAAAAGTATGCTAACAATAACTCACAAAAATTGTCAATATCTCTTTCTAACATTTTCTAGGCTATGAAAGAATGCTCTAGTTAAACTCTAGTAAACAACTATTGACGCGACAGTAGCAGAGTTTAACTAGAGGTCAGGGGCAGATAATCTATTTGAGCATACCTAACAATATCTATAAGATCTACATATCAATAACATATAACTAACTATCTATCTATCATTCTGTCGTCTATCTATTCTCTATCTATGTCTATATCATCTAAATCATCTATATCTTTATATTTATCATCTACATCTATATTATTTATATCTTTATCATATAACTATCTATCTATCCATCTATATATCGGACTATATAGCTATCTACTATATTATGTCAAATAAATAGACTAATATATCTATACAAAATAATATATATAAACATAATTTCTATGGTATATAGACTATAAATAGTCAAAATACTATTATCAACGCAAATAGAATAAGATAGAATAATTAGTATTAGAAACAAGTAGAAGTCAACAATTTTAGTTTAACATATTGTATGAAACTTTTTTATTTCTTCAAAATAGTATTATTTGTACTCTGCTTTATTTAGCTTGCTTTTGAAGATAAACAGACATACATGGTACACTTATATGTATTATATAATTTAATAACTATTTTTCTAAAAGAAGCTCTAAGACTGCAATGCCGCTTAAAGGTTTTATGATCTAAGGGAGTTAACCAGTGGAATATTTTCTTGTTTTCCCTGAGCGTTTCTAGCCTCCCTTAGAGCAAGTGTATGATTGGGTTTAAAATAACACTCCGAGCAAGGGCGAAGTTGTAAGCAATACTTGTCTATACAAAACTCTAGTCAGCTAATTATAGAACAGAAAAATAGTTCCCGACCCCCACAGAGCTGGTCATGCGTAGGAATACGAGATGTACAGAAATGTATATCAACGAGAATTAGAAAACATTCCGAGGCGGTAAATTAGCTTCTGTATACAGTGCAAGACGAACGTGTTGTTATGTATCTAAATGTACACTCAATGTACTCCATCTGTCAAAACTAAAGACTGTATACGTTCTCCAGGTTAAACTCAATAGATATTTAATCGTGTATAAACACAGAGCATGTGGAGTCGTGTTCTAGCGACATTGCGCTGGATTATAATTTCGAAGGTAAACATAGAAAAGAGTTATAAAAAATATATTTTTAAACTTTGCAGATTTAAGAGCTCATTTCACCAGACATTGAGCTGTTCATACAACTTCCTTATATGATTCAATATCTGAGAGCGTTAAACAATGAATTTGAATTAATTAAAGGCCTTTTGTTATGCTGTAGTTCTTGTATTCCCCCCCCCCCCCCCTTTTGACTTTCAAACTTTCAAGGCCAATTTGAATAATGAGTATGTGTTAAGTGTAACTACCCTGTTTTACTCCATTCAAAAAATGTGACAATTTTTTTTCAACAAAACAACCCAAGACATCCATTTAAGTTCTTGACCAGGGATAAGGGTGACATTCCCAACCCTAAACAAACCACACCACCCTCCCTTATTTCCCAACTGCACACCTTAAACTAGCCTCGAGTAAGATAAACACGAGTCAATATTTCCTCGAGTCAGATACGTTACATGAAAATTAACTCGATCACCTAACATCTCGTTACTTTCTTTGAACCTGACAGAAAAAAAAATAACAGGGGAAACAACTTGTATCAAATTCTTGGGGAATAGTTCTTTAGTTTGACATGCAACACGGCTTAATATGGATTCTAATTACCCATCTCTCTATATGCAGTCTTTTAGTTCCAGAGATGAGTAGACTAGATGTATATTGGATACTGGACTCTGTGTTTATTCTATTACTTTTACCAGCCCACTATTCTATCATTGAAAGCTCCAACAGCGAGTTGTGTGAATCCCGAGTCTTAAGTTTCTCATCTTAAATGTTAGAAGAATTTTATTTTACAAGTGGCGGCCGTGTTCAGGTTGCCGGAACCAAATGAACTGAGTTCAAATCCAGGTTCAGGACATGCTCCCCCACCCCGGGACTGGATATTGTCCGCGAGTCTATCCAGTTCTGAAATAAAAACTATTTCCCAAAACCGTTCAACTAAATGGTTGCATTATATCGATATGTTGCAAAAAATGTATGTTTTTGTTGCTAAGTGTTAAGTACACTCTGGCCTTACGTTATGATTCCTGGCAGTGCAGTTAATTACATTTATTATTATTATACACCTTAATGTAATCTATTGTTCTAGGAATGTTGGTTAGTTCATTCATTTTCTAACTGTAAATAAAAAATCTCTTCATTTTCTATCAAGTTATATCTGAGATCATTAGATTGAAAAATGAGTCTGGTATTTTGATACTTTTCAACAAATCTTTGGCCTACGACTTTACGTAAGTGACATCATGTCATGAATGTCATATTGTATGTCTCTTCTCAGCTCACACAATATTCACAGCAAATTACACGGCGGTATTAGATTAATAGTACACCAGTATTGTGGGTATATTACATCTGTGTAAAGGTTATATTACATCTGTGTAAGGGTTATATTACATCTGTGTAAGGGTTAAATTACATCTGTGTAAGGGTTATATTACATCTATGGGTGTAAGGATTATTTTAAATCTATGTAAGGCTTATTTTATATCTAAGTAAGGGTTAGTTGAGACACTCCAAGTAAGTGAGATAATATACAACTGCTGTATTAGATTTATTACATTAAAATATGATGACAAATACTTTTGCTAGAAAAACTAAGATAATTGGCAGTTTACAGCATACATTCCATAACAAACATATACACACATACACACACACACACAAACAAATACAAACACACATACAGATTCACACACACACATACACAACTACACACAATGTAATTATAAGCGGCAAAATTTAAGATTAGACAACTCCAAATTTTATTAAATATAAAAATTATACAATGTATTTTTATCAAATGTTATTTACAAAAAAATGTTTTAATTAAACACTACATTATAAAACATCAATTACATTCTAATGTTTGTCAATAAACTTATAATAATTCATCAATACACATGGTATTATAAATATTATGAATTAGATCAAAGAGAATAATGAAATAATGATTGTGTAGGATCTATGGCTATTGCCCTGCAAGAGATATAGTTTGCGTATATGGATGAATGGCGATCTAATGTACAGTTGTATTTTCAACCAATTTCATTTATGAGAAGCTGGATTCTTAGTTGTTTTTTTTCTTTTATTGTATTTTACATGTAAATTAAAACATGTTGAGATTGAATGTGCGCTATAAATAGTATTTTAGAAAATTAACTGTTTCGATTAATTGTGTATTGACCATGTTCAAATGAGTTCATTAGAAATGAATATTCTATTGAACATTAGTTGATTGAAAAACTGGTACACAAAAGTAAATGAGAGATATTCACAATACAAATATTCCTGTGTAAAACAACAACATGAAATACAACACGGCCATGTTCAGTCAAGTTTCTGCCTCAAGAAAATACCTTTATATCAGTTGATTAAAGTTTTGATTTACTTTGTTCTGGCGCTGTTATTGTCTGACTTCTGCTAAATTGTTCCAAAAATCCGCAGTCTGGAAATAACTTTTTATGTTCATTGATGGGAATGTCATTGACCACCCAATCCCGTAGTCCGCCACCACAGAAATAACAACGAACTCTGTCTTTTTCCCCTGTGGACAATGTGCAATTCAGACATATACATTCGCAACATACGCTTTACAAAATACTGTTATTGAAAAAAAAAACAGAAATGATTTCATTCTCAAAATGACAACATTAAGGTGAAGTAGTAAGTTAAATATAGAACTACAGTATATACATTCCCTTTGGTATGAATCTTAACATGCATTACTTGAAATGCTATTATTGTAACATACGTGTGTATTTAACTACCACTGATAACTAATGACCTCTGATAATTACATATTATAACTAAATATCAACACATTCAATATTTTTATTTACCTAGATACCACAATCCCGCGTGAGCCATTTTTTCAGCTGGTAGAAATTCTACTGGCCAGTTTTTATAGGTTGCCAGTCTGTCCTCGAAATTTTCGAATTCCTTCCGTTTTGGTTCCGCCTTCAATAAGCTTTCATTGTTAGACATTTCTGGTCTGTTAGAGAAACAGAATTATGGAATCAAGCTTCAGTAGTTGCGGGTTTGGCTATTTAAGTTGTCTGAATTCTCTTTGTTTCTTTGTCAACTTTGTAACCAATACTCATCTTTCACCTAAAACAAAAACACGTATAAATCAATATATCTATTTATGTAAGTATTAATAGATCCACACACCCATGCATCCACCAATTCACAAACCAATCCATCTGCACAACTATCATTCTATAAATTCATCCATCCACCTATCTATCTATCTATCCATCCATATATCCATCCATCCATCCATCCATCCATCCATCCATCCATCTATCCATCTATCCATCTATCCATCTATCCATCTATCCATCTATCCATCTATCCATCTATCCATCTATCCATCTATTCATCTATCCATCTATCCATCTATCCATCTATCCATCTATCCATCTATCCATCTATCCATCTATCCATCTATCCATCTATCCATCTATCCATCTATCCATCTATCCATCTATCCATCTATCCATCTATCCATCTATCCATCTATCCATCTATCCATCTATCCATCTATCCATCTATCCATCTATCCATCTATCCATCTATCCATCTATCCATCTATCCATCTATCCATCTATCCATCATCCATCTATCCATCTATCCATCTATCCATCTATCCATCTATCCATCTATCCCTCTATCCATCTATCCATCTATCCATCTATCCATCTATCCATCTATCCATCTATCCATCTATACATCTATACATCTATACATTCTATACATTCTATACATCTATCCATCTATCCATCTATCCATCTTTCCATCTATCCATCTATCCAGCTATCCATCTATCCATCTATCCATCTATCCATCTATCCATCTACCCATTTATCCATCTATCTATCTATCAGACTGTCTGTCTATCTAAATGTCCATCTGTCACTTCCCATGTCTACGTGTGTATCAGTGTGAGTATCTATCATGACATGTATGTCAAACAGTGCATGTGAAACCTTACATATAACATGCCAGCACCATTGCTAGGTTAAGGAATTGATTCCATGGAAGCATGTTGTTTCTGGATTCTAAAATGGAGTATTTCCATTCAGGAGATCAGCAGTGGCAATATTTAGACCTCATTTAACAGAGATATCACCCACAATACCACTAATAAACAAATACCGCTAGTCAAGCTAGACCCAGCCTTCTAGAACAGTAGGTCTATATATAGCTAGACACAGCAGTCTATAAAAGTAGGTCTATATGCATAGCTAGACCCAGGTTTCTAGAACAGTAGGTTTATTTATATAGCTAGACCCAGACTTCTAGAACAGTAGGCCTATATATATAGCTAGACCCAGCCTCCTAAAACAGTAGGTTTATTTATATAGCTAGACTCAGCCTTCTAGAACAGTAGGGTTATTTATATCGCTAGACCCAGCCTTCTAGAACAGTAGGTTTATATATATAGCTAGACCCAGCCTTCTAGAACAGTAGGCCTATATACAGGGCCTGATTTTCCTATAGGCTAACAAGGCTTCAGCCTAGGGCCTCAAGATCAAGAGAGGCCTACATTCAAATTGTTAGCACAATTAAAATTACAGTATTCTAAAAACAGTGAGCACTAAAACACTGGACCGAAAATAAGGAGAAATTCTGCGCATATGACTAATAAACAAACATAAAAATGTGTTGGTTAAGAATAAGATCAATTAAGACTCACAATGACTAAGATTATTATTGAGTATTTTTTGCATTGAAAAATGAGACTTTTAGAAAAAAAATATTTTTATGAACTTATTGCAGAATTATGTGTGAAAAAGTTTAGAAAGAAATTCTTCTAATCTACTATTTCGTTTTAAATGTATACTTGGATTGAATCAGTTTTTAAATAAAATAACTATTAACATAAAATTTAATATAATAGGCCTATACAATTTGATATTGTCTTTTTTTGTGATCTGGATTTTGTTTGAAGAAAGTTCTATTTTTGGTTTAGTTTAAGACTTAAAATTCATAATAATTCATACTTAAACTTTGTAAATGTTGTGTGCAGTGGCGTATTTAGGCATGTTCCACATGTTCCGTTGGAATATGGGCCCCCACTCCCCCCACCCCAAACCTTTTTTGTTGACATCCCCATTGTTTCGTTGAAAATGTAAAATAAAATTCATTTATTCCCCTACAATTGTAAGCGATCCAGTCCAACCAAGCTAAGCCACAACATACAATTTATGATTTTACAGAATGTAACATGAATTAACGGCACTTTTCTGAGGTATGTGGAAGGCAGAGCGAGGCCACGAGGCGCCCCCACATAAATTTGGGAACATGGCCCCCACAATCCTAAATACGGCACTGATTGTGTGTTATGTTTGAATAGTTATTGTTACAAGTAGCCCTACTATATAGCCTATCGTGCTGAGAACAAATGTCCAAATAAGTGTTCTCGACTTTTATTTATTTAGACTATTATCCATGCCACATTTTTTTTATAAAGGTTAGTACCAATCACAACATGTTTTATTTAACATATTGATATATATCAAAGTAATGATGTATTTTATTATCTCTTATGTAATTTACAAGCTTAAAAATATAAGTAATATAATATTCCTCATAAGTGGAATAGCCTAGGGTCTCTTTTCATCTAAATCCGGCCCTGCCTATATATATAGCTAGACCCAGTTTTAGAACAGTAGGCCTATATGTATAGCTAGACCTAGTCTTCTAGAACAGTAGGTGTATATATATATATATATATATATAGCGAGACCAGGGGTCGGGAACCTTTTTGTCTGAGACAGCCATGGATACCACATATTTTGAGAAGTAATTCTGTGAGAGCCATAGGCTACATTATGTTTAAACTAAAAATTCAAGTAAATGTGTGCATTTTTTGTAATTTCAACACTAAAAGTACAATAATTATGTCTCTGAATTCTTCTGATGCTGAGCTGCAGTAGACTTTAGCTTATTTGTAGAATGAAATATTGATATGCAATTAATATGTAAATAAAAAAAAAGTCTATAAAAAACATTTTTATTATAATCGAACATATGTCTGCGAGCCAGATGCAGCCATCAATAGAGCCACATCTGGCTTGCGAGCCATGGGTTCCCGACCTCTGAGCTAGACCTAGCCTTCTAGAACAGTTGGCCTATATATATAGTTAGACCCAGCCTTCTAGAACAGTAGGTATATTTATATATACTAGTAGGCCTAGTTTAAAGTTCAAAAATATCGGAAATGGACATTGCATGGCGGTGAAGCAACAAAATCTATTTAGTGCTTATAGAGACTCTTCGGGTCTCAGTCCGGCCTTGAATATGTCAGATCTCATTATATTAACCAATGAAAACACGTATCAACCAGTTTGTTTACCCACTGTAGACTATCGCTTAGCTAATGTTCTATTTGTAAAGCTGGTAAAACCAGGAATTCCCGATAATAAGTTAATAAAAGCGCTGCGGACATTCTGATCACCTGGCGTGGCAGGTCTAGTCTAATAATAGAAATTTTTTTTTTTTTTAAGTTTAGATATTATAGTGACTAAGACATATTTACTATAGGTCTATTAATGTTTTAATCGACCGACGTATTACTTTTAAATTTATAATGTATTAGCAATAAGATATATGATAATATATGCCTGTATAGGCCTATATATAAGCTTAGCCTATATTTACTATGTATTTATAGTTTTATGTGAGTATTTACAATATTTAATATCTATTTAATGTTGTATCAATTTATATTTTTTGAAGACTACTGATTGTGGTAATTTGTATGAAAAGACTAGACTCTATATAAATGATATCAAAGACTTTTTTTACCTTGGTATGGCAGAACTGGTTTTAAAGTAGGTAGGCCTACTGCAGTAGACTTACACAATTTAAACGTTGTGAAATATGGCTTATACTGATTACACCTAGGTTGGATGACTTCTTTAGTTTACAACTGACACACACAATTATGTTAACATATAAATTTAGCTTTCTTGTCGCTTTGAAATAAAACTTCCTGCCTTCCTAAATACTGTACGTGTAGGGACTGAAAATATGTCACTGCTTGCGATTGGTAATAACGTAGAGTGTGTAGATCTATAAATAGACACGTTGTAAGGCTAGGAATTCCCGCAAAGGCTAAAAATATAACTCACTACTCCGAGTAACCTTTAAAATCAATGAATGAAAGAAAAAAAAAGAAAAGAAAAGTCACACAGCAATAAATCGTTATAACCAACAGCTGTGTTGTGGTTTAGGGAGGAAAGGGGGGGAGCATTAACCGGTAAATTTTGTGAATGTGTACAATATACTCCTAAACTATTAACAAACTAAAATGTATCTAATTGTCAATCGTTAAAAGGTAAATTAGATTGATATTTTTTTCAAAGTTTTTAATTTTAATTTTCAAAAAAAAAATTATGAGATAAAATAAATAATTGTTCATAAGAATTAGGTCTTATAAATAACACAGCACTGACACAGTAGAAGCTAGTCAAAACAACGACACAGCATTGACACAGTAGAAGCTAGTCAAAACAACGACACAGCACAGACACAGTAGAAGGCTAGTCAAAACAATGGCACATCACTGACACTGTAAAAGCTAGTCAAAACAACGACACAGCACTGACACGGTAGAAGGCTAGTCAAAACAATGACACAGCACTGACAAAGTAGCTGCTAGTCAAAACAATGACACAGCACTGACACAGTAGAAGCTAGTCAAAACAATGACACAGTAGAAGCTAGTACAAAAAATGATACAGTAGAAGGCTAGGCTAGTCAAAACAATGACACAGAACTGACACAGTAGAAGCTTGTCTAGTTCTATGTAGAACAAGTAACAAAATGTCGCCAACACGTGATCTACACAATTACTTTTGAGACCAAGTTAATTAAATATATTAATTTAGTAGAACTGGTTTTATAAGACTCAATTGACTAGACAACAACCTCTCTATATGTATAGTCGATCTATTGTTGTAGGTTTAAACATATTCTGCTATAAACTTTCATCTTTTACTTTGATCTCAGAAAAAAAGGTCGAACAGTGATCGTACGGAAAAGTGATCACATGCAGGAGTTTATCTTAGCATAATCATGATAATTTAGTCACCCTTTTTTAAAAAGTTTTTAAATCAATGTCTATAAAACACAGCTTATCACTTAGTATATGTTTCAACATTATTACAATTTTCTTCTTTTCTCATTCTCTCTCTTTTTGTCTCTCTCTCTGAACTTAACTTTAAAAAATAATGTTTTTAGTTAATTGGTTTGTTTTGACCGTACTTCAAAGTAGAAAGAATAAGACTATTTAGAAATCAGCTTAGCCTGATGAAATTCTAATTGATTTAAATTTAGCAAAAGTAAGTTGATTCTTCGTCTTATTTTTTATCGCTCCTCGTGGAGCAGAAGGCAGGAACAAAGTTCGGCCGGGCCTCCCTATCCTGGGAGAGCCATCTGAGTTCATGCCATGTTTTGTTGGTGGCCTTTGCTTCATCGTCCATCGTTCTATTCCAAGTTCCCAATGGTCTTCCCCTTCTCCCTTTTGCTGGTGGTGTCCATTTCAAAGCAATACTTGGGAGCTACTTTTGTCACGTCTTTTAAAACAAAATTTTACATTTCAAAACTAATATTGTTTGGGACAATAAAAAACAATTGAATTTTAATGCATCATTACTAAAATATACAAATTAATATTATCTTTAATTAATGCCTTTAATGTATCCTTCCTAAAATGGTAAGAAGTTATATTAACTTACAAGCTATAAATAGCATTCTCTTACAGCTAGATAAATTTTACATGTGGTTATATCTATAACTAGTAGGCCTAATATTCTGCAGCTAGAAGCCACATATTAAACAGGTAATAAAACTAACATACAAGTAGTAATAAAGTAAAAGTCGCATTATTATACAGCTAGAAGTATTAGGTTACATTTACTAGTTTTGTACTGCTAGTAGTATTTTAAAGCTAGTAATAATATTATATAAAGTGTCGCCCGAGATGTGGGGGAGGGGGGGGGAGGAAATAGTGAACGTACGGTGGAAATAGAAGGCTAAATATAAATTGTAGCAAAAAAATTTGGGGAGGGGGGAGCTGGAATAAGTGTAACAAGGTACCTCCATACACCTCACGCTACGTGGCCACGCACCCCCACCCCTCACGGTTTGAAAATGTATTAAAAAAATTATGATAGGCCTTTCAAAATGTATAACATAATTTGATAAGGGGAAGGGTCTCTGAAAGTTTAACAATTGTTGACGGAGTGGGGGGGGGGGAATTGTTGACTTAATTAATGGACGACCTCTTTGAAAATCGGTCTTAATCCTTAATAATTATATATCTAATAAGACCATATGCCTAAAAGGCTACTAAAATGCTATGTCTAATGAGTTAGAACAACAGCCTACTAAAATATGCATCATCTTTAAGGGACCCATCCAGGGCTTTTGACGTCCTAGGCGAAAACAAATAATGCGCCCTCATTAAAGTGCCTTCGGTGGGGAGAAATTGAATGGTGTTAGGTCATACTTTCTTAGACAACTGAAATAAAATACCCTTCGCCTTTCATTACCTAGTAATTCGCCTGCCTACGCCAGTAGCGCACAGAAGTAACCTTACTAAACTTTCATTTAGTTTATATTTTTAAATCCCCAAATAAAAAAAAAATCCTCAATTATCCGCACCTCCCCCAATTTTGTGTCCTAGGCGGCCGCCTAGGTTGCCTATATGGGCGAGCCGGCCCTGGACCCATCAACTAAATAAAACATTAAACAATTCAAACAAATTCAGAAAAGAGCTGCAAGGTTCATTACTAGTGAATATTTACAACTGACAAGAAGAACATCAATATAATAATTCAAATCACTAAACCTAGAAACACCAGAAGACAGATGGGCATAGAGGGAAAGATTAATAATACATAAAGCATTAAATTCTAATTTAGAAATACAACAGAATAACAATATGTTACAATGCTCCTATAAACATAGGGCCTGACGACATAAACATTTCCGTATCCCTTAGGCGAGAACAAATGCATATAATATAAGTGCAATTTTTTTCCGAGTTGCATCCGGTTATGGAATATTATAGGTTGCCTGAGAAAACCAGGAAAATCAGTAACGTTAACATCATATAAAACACAAATAAAAATGCAAGACTAGTAACTACACTTAGCAAGACCACGGGATAAGCGTAGGACGCAATAATCTTCTTTATAGAAAGAGCGTCTGTATAATGGGCCTATAGGTCAAGGCAGGGGGGGGGGGGGAGTTAAGATAAATTCATGTAGACCAATTAAATTCGGTCCAGAGCTAATATTACTAGTCTAATAATAATGTTGCGTGGTATGATTATTGAGCGTTATTATATTGTCGCTTCTTGTCTAATGAAAATATTTTATCTTCTCCAAACCTACTTACAAACGTAATAGGCTTTATAGTCTATCTGCTATCAAAGGCTAGAGACGGAGAAACCAATTACTTTATATTATAGTAAGTTTTGTTAAAAGAATAAAAACAAGATATAAAAAAAAGAGAAACAATAAGAAAAAGTCAATATACTTTTGCTGTTCGGAAAAACCCGGTCCCGAAGAACAGAATTTTCAAGCAGTTTTAAGAGGGACATCACTCTGAATATTTTTTAAATGGCACTCCAGTTTACGACCTTAGTATAGTAATACGTTTATTAAAAACAAATTAATGAATTAAGCAATAAAGTTGATATAATAAAATTTCTTTTGCTTAAAATTTATACATTTTTTGTATCTGTATCTGTTAATCTACCTAATAGAGAACAAATATATAAACTCGGATTACATCCTGCGTAAGTATACAGACTAAGGGACATCATTCAACTAGGCCCATGTAAAAACCTTAGATTTAAGTTTTTACATTGAAAAAAAAAGCGAATTGAACTCATTCTGCCTACATGTATATATAAAGCCCTGCGTGTGTGTTTAACCAATCAGATAGTTTTGTTTAATAAGGTTACGTGAAATTATTGCCTCATATTTGTCCTTTGCAATTTGACTTAGCACATGTGTCCTCGCTAGATGATTGATTATCGTATCGGACTGCCATGTTGTCGACCAGGGTTGATTCTCCAGTTAATCTATTCTATTTTTTTTTTCAAAAATTGTTTAAAAATTTTCGATTTCAATTAATATTACTTTAAAAAAAAGATTGTACATCCACTGGCAACACCGGGCAACTTAGATTTTTGTTGAATAAAAAGACTTGCCTATTTTTGACCCGATTACAATATTAAATTTTAATTTTAATTAGGCCTACTTTCCTGAATGTCTTCAGTAAAAAAATAATATTTTTACAATTATCAGTTTAATTATCAGTTCATACAATTGTATTTTCCACGGGCAGTCCGGTTAATTTACCTTATATATATATAGCCTACGTGGAATGAAAGTTCTGAATATATTAAAATTAATTAAAACAATGTATAGCCCGTCTTGAAGTTTACAATAGAAATAAACATAGTATAAAATTATCAGGTGTTCCCGTTGCTAAATATAGCCCATCCGATTAAGGCCATGACTACATTTAAAACTAGCTTATTTGGGAAAAGGTTTTGAATAAAAACTATAACTTACTTATACATTATAATACAATTCTGGAAAATTCTAGCCATTATAATTTAGATTCTTAGACAACTAATGATTTATTAACCTGAATTTATTTAATTTATAATCGTTAGATTCATCATTTAAAAAACGAATAAAAAAGCAAGACTAGACACAAATTATGACGCAATAATCTTTTTTATAGTAGAAAATCAGATTCAGACATTACTCTCATTGAACATATAGGCCTAAGATGAATTATAGCCTACCCATAACACAGTGGATGTAAGCCTACGTCTACATTTAAGCAAATACGTGTTATTTAATTAATGTTTGTTTTATATATAAAAGTAGGATTCTATACATTAGACATTCGCATGTAAGACTTTAGCTTACGAAATGGCTCACACTATAGATCTATATATAGATTTCATAAGACGCCATTGCTTATGCAAAGTCACCCCTCCCCCCACCCCAAAAAACAACAACACAACAACATACACCTCTGCTTGGCAGTGGCGTAGGCAGTATTTCAAATTGGGAAGGGGCAAATAATGCAAGGAGTGTACTGAATGTTATATGCTTTAGTATTTAAAATAATGGTTTGTTTGTATAATACATTGATCTTAGATTTGGGTCAGTGCAATGGATGACCATTGGCTACTTCTGGTCAGGTATGCTCATTGTTACGGTTTATCACTATGTCTAAAACACATAGAAAAAAAAAACTATCACATAGACATATCACATAGACATATCACATAGGCATATCACATAGACATATCACATAGGCATATCACATAGACATATCACATAGGCATATCACATAGACATATCACATAGGCATATCACATAGACATATCACATAGGCATATCACATAGACATATCACATAGGCATATAACATAGGCATATCACATAGGCATATGAAATAGACATATCACATAGGTATATTACATAGGCATAACTTAAACGAGGAAAATAAAAAAAACAAGACAATTATTTATTACAAAACCAACGATAGATTTAACTACATTCTATTTATTGTAACCTTTCATTTCATAAAGCAATGTTCAAACTGTCAAAGGTGGTACTTGGTAATGACGTCATCAATAAATGAGTCCCATTTAATCTGCCATATACGAAAAGCTTCTTCCATTTCATTGCCAGTCATTGTGCTATACCTGAAAAGATAATTCAGTCATGGCGTTAAACAAATATTTATTTTAATGTCTATTGTATGAATATGATTGGTAACAAGCATATGTTTATGCAAAAGAATATACATGTAATATGTTGTTTCTGTGTACATGCGTCAGCTAGTTTGTTTTAAGTAGGAATGTCAAACGTAACAATATTTAGCCTCATATCCACCGATTTACATTTCATCCAATCAGACGTTGCTCTTATTAGAGAAGTAAAATGTAAAGGGTAAATACATGCTATCAATGTATTCAAGATAACACAATATAAAACTCAATATTGCACCCAGTGAATTATAAACAAACATAGCGTACTGTTCAGTTTGTATACCTTAGTTTGTATGTACTAGTTTGTATGTCTCAGTTTGTATGCCTCAGTTTGTACGTCTCAGTTTGTATGTCTCAGTTTGTATGCCTCAGTTTGTACGTCTCAGTTTGTATGCATCAAATTGTATGTCTCAGTTTGTATGCTTCAGTTTGTATGTGTCAGTTTGTATGTCTCAGTGTGTATGTCTCAGTTTGTATGTCTCAGTTTGTTTGTCTCAGTTTGTATGTCTCAGTTTGTATGTTTCAGTTTGTACGTCTCAGTTTGTACGTCTCAGTTTGTATGTCTCAGTTTGAATGTCTCAGTTTGTATGTCTCAGTTTTGTATGTCTCAATTTGTACGTCTCAGTTTGTATGTCTCAGTTTTTATGCCTCAGTTTGTATGCCTCAGTTTGTATGCCCCAGTTTGTATGTCTCAGTTTGTATGTCTCAATTTTTACGTCTCAGTTTGTATGTCTTAGTTAGTTTGTCTCAGTTTGTATGTCTCAGTTTGTATGTCTCAGTTTGTATGTCTCAGTTTGTATGTCTCAGTTGTATGTCTCAGTTTGTATGTCTCAGTTTGTGTGTCTCAGTTTGTATGTCTCAGTTTGTATGTCAGGTATTTATTCTCTGATAAATAAATAAATGTTAGGTATTTACACTCTGATACATTGATAAAAGTTATGTATTTGTACTCACTCAAAAGAATTCATGGCCAGTTTCTTCAATAATCTCAGATCATCAGTAATGGATCCCAGGCCCATGAAGGTCATATAAAAGTCATGTGACAGGGGGCTGGCGAACCAAACGGCCGGATCATCAGAAGATATAACCACTGGCGCCCCGCTAGAGATAAGGTACGCCCCTGGATGATTGCGTAAGTCTGAGACAAGACCTAATACCTAAATAAAGTTGACAAATCAAGCTAAATACAAACAAAGCGAATTAGTTGTGTATATTTTGTTGAGATTATTTTAACTCTTGGCACTTCGGACTCAACGATTGATGTATGTTTACTTATTCTATATGGTATAATTGTTATAAATTTGCTTTGTACTAGATCTATAACTACTACAGTATGGTTTTCAATAGAGTCTATACCTATTTTTAAGGGGAGGAAGTCCAGTAAAAATCAACCTAAATGTTAGATTATTCACATGTTTACTTTTTGACTAAGTTGAATACTTTAACTATTCCTGGATCTAAAATATTCAGTTCGGGAACTTTTGTAACATTACTTCAATGTAAAAATTGCATTTGAAATGGGTATATATCAGAATTGTAATTTTCTTTTTAAAACATATTTACACAACAGTTATATAAAAAAAATGTCCAATTCTATACTATTATACATCAAATTAAAGGTTAACATCTTGACTTTGTGTGGGAAAAATCTTAGCACAAACCATTTAAAATTAAATGGAAAAAAAAAGTTTTTTTTTTTATTTTGTCAAAAATTTTTTTTTTTCTAGAACTGTCAGTTTTTCCGTTTTTTCTCAAAACGATGTTTTCAGGTCTTATATTCCGAACTTGTTTTTTATTTACTAACCAATTTTTATGCAAGTTTGAACAGATGCTTATTACATTAGGGACCTTAATCTGCAAAGAGGAATTTTGCAAAAAACAAATAGTTTTTTTTCATTAATATTTTTGTAACTTTGTTTTTTTTTTTTCATGATTGCATCACATGACTGACAAAAAAATTCATAAAAAAATCATTTTTAGATTTAACCAAAATTCCTTTATACAATTTGCAGAAATGTAGTTAATGTTCATTTATGGTAAATTTTAATAAATTCTATTGATTAATGAAAAAGTAGTGTCACGTTTCGTTCAAGTAAAAAAAACTAATTGAAAATACAAAATGGCCGCCATTACCATGACAACAAATTTTTTTCCAAATTTGTTCGACTTCCTACTGGACTTCCTCCCCTTAAATCTGTATATTTGTTTGCAAAATGTTCTTTGCTTGTAGGTTCTCTGCCCGATTTTAGCTGTCTGGCTAGCTAGCGAATTTTCAGAAGGTTTGTTGTAAGTAAGTAAAGTACCCTTCGGACCAAATTGATCAAAGGGCCGTTGAAGCGGCATTCACCAGTTTCTGTGGCCATGGCATACTAGGTGATTGTGTGGCCAGCATAATGCACATCCGCCTTTATTTTACCCCAACTAAGGTCAGGTACCCATCAGAGCTGGGTAGACTCAGGGACACCCTCCCGAATCGGGAAAAAATCCTAGCATTCACCAGAATTCGAACCCGGGACTTTCAGTACGACAGTTGAACGCGCTGTCGGTCGGCCATCTTGCCCCATTGAAGGCTTATTGCCTCACTTTAAATCATCATATGGAGCTGGAACTCTACACATAGTCTCGTTGCCGATGACAACACATTATTTCAAATTTTTGGCCCCAATCGCCATACCACAACCACATGAATACGTTTTTCCTTTTATTTTCCAAACACTTTATGGTGCACATTTGTTTTTATTCACTTTACCTTGGATGGGGTTTGAAGGTGAAAATGCAAGAAAGTAGACCTATACCTATAACTTGTATAGGTGAGCAAACTTTCATCTTATCTTAATATTACTAAACTACATAATAACCATGACGCAAGGTTCCTCAATTTTCTTTAAACACATTTTGTGACAACTAATTGCCTAGGAAGATAATATTTCCTCTAACTGTCATCTGTTTAGGATTAGATTCAACTTTCCATACAAGAGTGTAAACAACTTACCTGGTTCGATATTGGGTTCACTTCGACTGCTATACCTTTTGCCTTGATTGCCTCCAGGACCTTGGGATGGTGGTAGACAGCAAACCCATGTCCAATACGACTGGCATTGAGTAGAATAGAGTCCACCAAATTCTGGTCTACACCTTGAGTCCAGTCTGACAGTGAATAGGAACATTAGTGTTTGTGTCATTATTTCACTGATCGTGACATCTTTGAAGAAAAGTCTATTTTTAAATGAATTTATAACGGATGCTCAAATTCAAGAAATAAATGTAATAATTGGCCATATAATATATTATAGAATGAACTGACTACCTGTTTCACCCGCATGGAAAAAGTATGGCATAATGGACTGGTCATCTTTTAGAAATTCATCAATATAATACAAGGTCAAGTGATTGATGTCCTCTTGGTCAACCAGATCGAAACCTTTGACAAGGACTGGGAATTTTTTCATGAGCTCCAGGGTCTTGTTGACCATTTTAGCTAGGCCGTCTTCAGAATCCTCTCTGGACAAGATGAAATAAACAAATCATACATCAATGCATTTGTTCGGACATAACTTCATCTAGACATCACATAGAAGCCATTTGAATGCAACATAATAGTTAAATAGCTAGTTAAACATTGAGTCCAGAAAAATAATTTCTAATATGATGGGTTTAAAATAAACTAAACCAAGAGCGAGAACTCAGAGTAACATCCAAACATGTATTTGTGTTTACGTATCCAACCCAGATTATTTCTATTGAGTAGTCTCCCCTTATTTAAATGTAATCAGATTTAAAAGTTAGTGCACAAAGAAACCACACAATCCTTTTATGTTTTTTTGGTCAGTTGCTAACTGGTAACTCTTCTTCATCTGTATACTGAATCTTCATGTCAATCCATTTTAAAGAACATTTATTCAGAATTTACTTTGAATTACAAACAAGATGCTTAGTTTGAATTGTACTTAATGTGTAGACTTAAGTATTTAATACTCCCATTAACCTTGAACCAGGTATAATAACCTTGACCCCTATAAAGTCGGGATGCACTCTCTGAAACGCGTCTGCTTCATCTTGAATAATTTGTAAATATTGTTCAGTAAGGTCAGTGCCGTCTGCATCAATCTGGAAGAAATCATGAAAACAAGAATTTTTTTTGGTTAAGTCTCTAATTATAATACTTACAAGTTCATTCATGATTGGCTTATCTGTTGAACTAAGTTTTGGTGAGTGATTTTATCCCTCAGCGCAAAGGGACAATGGAAACTTATGAAGGTAAACTTGTCAATGTAAACTTGTTAATGTAACAAATTATTCCGTGCAGATAATTCAGTGTAAAATATAAGTGTTAAAATGTTCACGGAAAAAGATAATGTCCAATAATAATGAAATATGTAAATTTCAAATTTCTATTCAACTGACCATAGTTCCTCCTCGTAACTCCATGTACTGGACATTGTCCGAATAAAATTCACCGATGGCCTCTTTAACATACATCCTGTGTAAAGAGAATGTTCAGTAAGTACAACAAAGACTATAAGGTTGTAAGAACATCTCTAAGAAATAAACACTTGACTTGAAGGAGATGAACTCAAGAAATGGTTTAAATAAAACCACAATGATGTTTATAATGATGCTATGTTGAAGAAAGTGACGCCATAATATCAATTACATTTAGTACGTAATGCATTCAATCAATAGTTTTAAGTAAACCAACTAGATAGAATACTCTCAATCTTGATATACACTAATAATCAAATCTAAACTTCGGTATAAAGGGAGTGAATTTAGTAATACCTTTTTTCACAACATAATAAAAATGATTACCTCCCTTGCACTACAAGTCCATTTTTTTTAAACTAAATTTACTCTCATAAATTATTGTACTTGTGTCGCATGTGTAGCCTATACAATAAAAATACTATAGTCTAAGACTAAGTCTATGTATAGTCACAGTCATACAACTTACCTAACGTTTGTAATGTTGACTATAAGACAGTTAATTGTGTCAAAATAAGACCTAAACTTGCCCCATACATCATTTATAGAAGGATATGATTTGAAGGGTTCGGCCGACCATATAGACATATTTTGAACTAGCCTGAAATAATAGATAATAATATATTTAATAAAATCTCTAACTTGTGTGACTTTACAATAAGACATACAATGTATAAATGTATATCTCTAACATACAACATATGTTATATGTATACAAACAAGACGCTAGAAAAAAAACTAAAAATAAAACTTCTCCTTTTGATTTATCTACAATATATTGTTTTAGTTTTTAGAATCTCATGTTTAGTATTTGATGTAAACAAAATACATTCAAATTTCCAACTTTACACAATTTCTTTTAGTAATTTATCAAATAGTTGCAGATCATAGGACAGAAGTGCAGAGAGCAAAATAGTATTAATACATAAGGCATTAAAGTCTAGCTTAGAAATACAGCTCAATAATCATTGTATTAAAATGCTCGGATAAATATAGAGGTACAACACTTTTCTTATCACATATAACACAAGTTTAAAAGTTCACTTTCTTCCTGAGTGGCTTCCGGGCATGGAATGGGTTGCCTGAACAAGCCTGGAAAACCAGTAACTTTAATATCATTTAAAATACAATTCATATTGCATCTATAGACGCAAACCAAAGTTAACTGTGGGGCGGACTATCTTCTGTGTATCATTAGCGTATCTAGCTTATAAGTCTAAATAGATAATTAGATAGATCGAGTGATACATCAATAGATAGATAAATATAGACAGAGATATAGACAGAGATAGATTGAGATATAGATTTATATAGAAATAGAAGAATATATTGATCGATAGATAGATAGATTGATGGAAAGATAAAAAGATAGATTGACAGCGATAGATATACCTAAATGATAGATAAAAGAATGAATTAATTAGTAAACTGATGGATCAAGGAATTAAACAGTTTTGAATAAAAGTCATTAATGAGAGACTCCTTACGATTGGTCAAATATATCTGGGTCAGATGAAGCCTTCCTTACATCAGCAAGCAACTCCCAATCTGTGGAATAGATTACAACATTTAATGTTGTGAATGGGATCTGTTTGATCATTCCTCATCAAACAACTATAATAATTAATTATATATGGATACAACTAAAAAGTTCACCAGTATCAGTAATTAGTTCACTCAGTATCAGTAATTAGTTCACTCAGTATCAGCATTGGTTTACCAATATGAGAGATATTTTAATTATGTCCTTATAAAGTCAATATTTACAAAAAATGACAGATGTTTTAATTATGATGTCAATATAAATTCAATATTTATCAATATGAAAGATGTTTTAATTATGATGTCAATATAAATTCATTAACATTAATGTACCTTCAGCAGGTGGCGAATCGGCAAACTTGTACAGCCTTGTGCTGTATTTGTCCGTGTCCACTTTTGTGTACAGACCAGGCAGGTAGGTCAGTGTTTTCACTGTCCAGTTCAACGACGTCATGGCCTTGTCATGAAGATGGAGAAGGCCTCCTGTTTGGTTTAATCAAAGCAATGCTAATGAAATACAACTGACCTCTTTACTCATTTAAAACAAACACATCTTGAACTTTGATATTCAGATGCAACCAGTCTATTGGTAGACAGCACAAGTAAATAAAGAATAGCTAGAAGTAAATATATAATATATATCTCAAGCTTGTGTGTGACAGCTCTATCTTGAAAAAAGAGACTGATTGTTTCAAATTTCTTTGATTTTTTTTCTTGATAATTTACATTTACACTGGAGAAAAAAAGGTACATAAAATAATGAAGAAAATAAAAATAAAAGCAGGCTGGAATTTATTAAGTTTTCCTTTTTTTTTCTGTCGAATTGATTTTTTTTTCATCTATTTCATGACATGATGTATAGATCTGCTGTGAGAATCAAGCGGATATTACGGCATTCAGATGTCTCGGTGCCTGGAGTTTGGACAGCAGAAGACGTCTTTGACTTGTTTCGTTGTTATAATAAACATAAACTTTCGCAAATAATAATTTCAGAAAGCTTTAGAACTGACAGTAAGTACCTTTGGGCATCATTCTAATGATATCATATAGTGTGGAATTCTCAATCCATGCCTTACTCTGGAAAAAACTTATGGCCGGCGGGTAGGGCTTGGTTGTCCATATACTTTCTTGGATTGTAGAATTTTTTAATGACATCATGTACCTGTTGACCAACTGTTCTTTGCAGCTGAGTGTCTTTGATAAAATTAAAATAATGACATTATTATCTATAGATAGTTTTTAAAGAATGATACAAAGTTTGAAACGTTGAGAGTTGATTAGGAACAGGCAAGTATTTTATCTGAATAGTTTTTGTTTGTTGTTTGTTTGTTGTTTGTTTAGGTTTGTTTAGGTTTGTTTAGCAGTAATTAATCTACGTATATATGTTTGAGAGTTTTTGTGTTCAAGTAAAAGTTTAATGACAATATTATTTAATTGGTTGTACTTACTAGATTCGCTCCTATTCTCATGGAATTTTCTGCATCAATGAAAGCTTGCCTGGCATCTTGATACCAAGTAGGAACAGCAAATGCTGATATCAGCAGTTCCACAAGGCACACAAAGAACAGTGTGGCCATGACAATACAATTAAGTGAAGCTAGTTTCAATATAGTCAACTCAATACACTGTCTACAAATGTCTGTAAAAGCTGCTTTAAAGGCATGTGTAAGTTCTTAAGTGCGCAGTATCTTTAAGATAAAGTTGATTCCGGACAGGTATGACCTGTGTGACTACAAAGCTGTAAGTAAGAATCGATTACAATATAAGTGTATGCTAAGGTCATTCAAAACAAAATGTTGTAATCGATTCCAAATATAAAAAATACACGAATACCAATCTGTACTTATAAGAACATTTCTTACACACACACACAATCTAGAGCTAGCAATTTCTAAGGCAGTTTTTTACAATAAACAATGTCAGAACAGAATACAGACAAAGTATAGTACTAGACATGAAACCCATAAAACTGATTATTTTTTGCAAGTGTAAACGCACAAAATACAAAATAAACATACACAAAAACTCAACATTAAACACACATACAATTCAACATAAAACACACATACAATTCAACATAAAACACACATACAATTCAACAAAAAACACACATACAATTTAACTTAAAACACACATACAATTCAACATAAAACACACATACAATTCAACATAAAACACACATACAATTCAACATAAAACACACATACAATTCAACATAAAACACACATGCAATTCAACATAAAACACACATACAATTCAACATAAAACACACATACAATTCAACATAAAACACACATACAATTCAACATAAAACACACATACAATTCAACATAAAACACACATACAATTCAACATAAAACACACATACAATTCAACATTAAACACACATGCAATTCAACATAAAACACACATACAATTCAACATAAAACACACATACAATTCAACATAAAACACACATACAATTCAACATTAAACACACATGCAATTCAACATAAAACACAAATACAATTCAACATAAAACACACATACAATTCAACATAAAACACACATACAATTCAACATAAAACACACATATAAAAATCAACAAAAAAACAACAACAACACATATACAAATCAACTTAAAACACACTTACAAAAAAATTACACTAATAAATAATTATCATAATGGTAAGTATCCAAAAAGTAGCTGTAAATAACATCACACAGTGACGATTAAATGAACAAAATACAACTAGTCGTGTTGAAATTTAGAAAAAAATAAATTTCTTTTAAATGTTCGGGAGACTGCACAAAATGTTTGATTGATGTCCTACTCCTGGATAATTATTTTAAATGTTATAATATATCGAATGTGGACGTTAACACATGTATACACATAAAAACATACAAATTCACTACACATAAACACATACAACACATTCACTACATATAAACACATACCTATTCACTACACATCAAGACATACACATTCACTACACATCAACATGTACACATTCAATACACATAAACACATACACATTCACTACACATCAACACATACACATTCACTATACACAAACATACACATTCACTACACATAAACACATAGGCCTACACATTCTCTACACATTAACACATACACATTGACTACACATAAACAAATACACATTCACTACACACAAACATTTACATACTCACTACACTGAAACACAGGGGTCGTCCATAAATAACGTCAAGTAGTTTAAGCTAATCCAAACGACACACACAAAAAATCAGTCCCCTTCCTAATATGACGTCAAAAATGTTCGCCATATACCCGCAACAACAAAAAATAAAACAACAATGACACACATACGCTATTTCCAGTTTCAAAATTCTAACGTTTAATTTTGTACGTCATTTATGAACGGCACTACAATAATACGAGTGCAATTTAATTTTTCTTTTAAATATACTACGAAATAATTATGTAAAAAAAAACAACAACACTTAAAATATCGACCTATATAATTTGATAGTTCAGTTTTAAGTACATTTCCTTATCTTCGTGTAGTGGAAATATTTGAGAGGAATACTAAAATTACAAAAGAAAAATTATAAAGAAAACAAAGATATGTAGACACAGGTACAAGGACAATCTTAGTTTAGATTTTAGATCATAGATGTATTTATATAATCTCTCTAACTATGTGGCTAGGGCTAAAGTCTATAAATCTATATTTCTCTCTCTCTCTCTCTCTCTCTCTCTCTCTCTCTCTCTCTCTCTCTCTCTCTCTCTCTGTCTCTGTCTCTCTCTCTCTCTCTCTCTCTCTCTCTCTGTCTCTCTCTCTCTCTGTCTCTCTCTAAATATAAAGAAAAAGAAGAGGAGAAAGGTGGCGAGAGTATAGAAAGATAGGATACAAGAAACAATAAGAGAGTGAGATCTAGAGTGTATCTAGTACCCCGTCAGACCAAATTGAGGTGAAGCAGCGTTCATCAGTTTCTGTGGCCATGGTATAGTACGTGATTGTGTGGCCAGCACTATGCACAGCCGCCTTTACTTTACCCCAAGTAAGGTCAGATTCCAATCCAATCAGACTCAAGTACACCCTCCAGACCCGGCAAAAAATCCTAGCCTGCACCAGGATTCCAACCCAGGACCTTCGGTACGCCAGCCGAACGCGCTGTCGCACGGCCACCGTGTATCTAAGTACGTAAAATATAAGTGTGTGTTGGGTGTGTGTATGTGTGTGTGTGTGTGTGTGTTGGGTGTGTGTATGTGTGTGTATATCCGTATTACATTTTGTGTAACAGCCTCTAAGCTCAATTTTTATATTTATTTCCTTAAACACTATTTAAAAAAACAAACAAAAAAAAAACAATACTAGTCTTTATAAGTTCTGTAGTTTAGTGAACTTTATGTGTCAAGAACACTGCTACTATCATCTAGGACAGATATGACACTAACAGCTGTTATGTCTAAACATTAGTTTAACTAATTTATCTATTTAAAAACAATATAAAAATGCGACGGCAAAGCATTGATTTCTAAGCATGTTTAAAATTGTTTTTTTTTCATCAAAGGGGGGTAATTAGAAAAATGTGTGATATTTCTTTTCATTGTCTACCCTGAATTACATTTTTTTCTAACAATAAAAACGTATGCTTACAAAAGAAATAAGAAAATATAATATTAGTAACAATGGCCGTAAATTTCTGTTTTAAATGTTATGGTAATGTAAAAATTATTTGTTACTTTGTTACCATTTTTATAAAAAAAATGCCCAGCTTGTAGTAGTTTTTAGTTTTTCTTTATTATAATAAAAGTTTAGTTAGCGACCTAACAATGAATACTAATCATTGTATATTCCATATAGGAACATGAATGTAATTGTATACTTGATGATTGAATATTGGACTGATGTATTTTCTTTAGTATTTCTCGATACAATTTTAGATTAGATATTATTGGGGATTAATAAGTGTTATGATTATCTGATTTAGACTTTTCTTTTCAATACAATATTTTCTGCATTAGACTATTTTATATGTGTGAATATATTATTAAACAAAATACAATAATTTGCAAATTATAATTTTAAATATAAAGTACACAGCTTTAAAAATAAAAATTAAAAACATGAATTGGCCTTTAAAAGGGTATGCTATTGTAAAGGTCGTTGGCACGCAGAACGATTTCCTATGGCACTTGGAAGAATCCTAAAAAAAACATTTTCAAGTATCACATATTAGAAATTGAGTGCTAAAGCAGGGTGATTTTTAAGCTGTTCGCACGCTGAATGAATTAGAAATCCCAATGTGGCACACTATTATCAAAAGGTTGCGGACACCTGCTATAAAAGATATGTATTTATTGTTTTATTTGTGCATAAAACTTTAAATGTTACATTAGAAACAACATTTTTAAATGTTTACATTAGAAACAACATCTTGAAATGTTTATATTAGAAACAACATCTTGAAATGTTTACATTAGAAACAACATCTTGAAATGTTTACATTAGAAACAACATCTTGAAATGTTTACATTAGAAACAACATCTTCAAATGTTTACAATAGAAACAACATCTTCAAATGTTTACATTAGAAACAACATCTTCAAATGTTTACATTAGAAACAACATCTTCAAATGTTTACATTAGAAACAACATCTTCAAATGTTTACATTAGAAACAACATCTTTAAATGTTTACATTATAAACAACATCTTGAAATGTTTACATTAGAAACAACATCTTCAAATTTTACATTAGAAACAACATCTTGAAATATTAAATTAGAAACAACATCTTGAACTGTTTACATTAGAAAAAACATCTTGAAATGTTTACATTTGAAACGTTGTGCTCAATAAGAGGACTAATTAAAATTATGAAATATTTCTTCTTCACATGAATAGTAGGTAATATGGATTTGACCAACAACAACAAAAAAAAAAGACATTCAACACTAAGATATATTCAACAATAAGAAACATTCTACACAAATATATTTAGAGATGCGGCGAATGGGAATTTCCAATAAATATTTTTCGTAATATTCTTTAAATTTGGCTAAGTTATAGTTTTTTTTCAATTTAGTAGCCACTATTCTGATTCTCGGGTATACACTCTTTGTTTAATATAGAACTTCAAACAGAAACTCTATTGGTTTTACTGGTATTATTCACAGGTTCGCTCCTTTTAGGCAGGGAGTTTTTCTATTCGTCCATTGCACTGAGTGACACAGAAACCCAGATTTCGCCCGTGACCTCAGAAATTGACTGGTAAATGAAGGGCTCGCGCTGAACATGAAAGAACGTCACCGACTGACCTCCTGAATTAACTCATTCAATTCCAGTCTCACGTTAAAGACGACATTTCTTGGCCCACCTCTTCTAATAGAGTTCTTCAAAGTTTTTTTTATTGGTTATAGGAAGCAGAGTAAGTTCAGTATGAACACATTTTAGTCTTGTAGAAAATACAACTTTAAAGTTCAACAAATATCAAACAGTTATACAATATTTATGTATATATTTATACAATATTTATGTATATATTTATACAATGTTTATATATATATATTTATACAATATTTATAAATATATTTATACAATATTTATATATATATTTATACAATGTTTATATATATATTTATACAATATTTATAAATATATTTATACAATATTTATATATATATTTATACAATATTTATGTTTAAGCCTAAGCTCAAGAAACTTGCTTTGCCCAGACACCATGGCTCGATCTACTCTAATTTCCCTAGTTTTGACTTGATCACACATTCTCTTGTTTAATTAAATGAGTTTGTTCACTTCTGAAAACATTGATACTAAAGAACAACCCATTACGTCTAATATTCGCTCTTTAAAAATATTTATACGAATACATTACATACAGTATAGTATATAATAATACAATACATACAATGGATACAAATTGCAACAAATTATGCATAGTTTTTAATCTTATTTAATTTACTTTATTGTTATTGATTTCAACCATTGATTAATGTCAACAAAATGAATAAAAAGTATAAAATATCCGAAGCCACTTCTATGTGAAACTCTCAAAACTAAATTCATCATCGCTACAGGTTTATCAATAAGTCCAGCTAAAGTTTAGCAACAGGAAAAGGTCTCTGGCAACTTTTCTTCTTTTCATCTCCATTATTTGTAGTATCGATACGACGGATTCGGGTTTGTATTGAGTATTTCTCAGTTTTGATTTCCGGTGCGAAAGTGATTTCTTGATTGGACCGTATAAAACCAATCTTTATACAATTCAAAAAGTACAATTCACTCAGAAAAAGGTTGTTTTTTTTCAGTTGAAAAGTTATAATAATTTCATTGAAACAAGACCGTTAAATTTGGTTTTATATAGTAAATAAAAAAAAAAAATCTTAAGTAAATATCAATAAACTCTAGCTTAGAATCGAACTAAATGAGATTCAAATTTTGAAAAGCAATTTTTTTCATGAGATTTTCAGATATCCCATTTGAAGCAATAATACAGTAATATATCCCATTTGAAGCAATAATACAGTAATATATCCCATTTGAAGCAATAATACAGTAATATATCCCATTTGTAGCAATAATACAGTAATATATCCCATTTGAAGCAATAATACAGTAATATATCCCGTTTGTAGCAATAATACAGTAATATATCCCGTTTGTAGCAATAATACAGTAATATATCCCGTTTGTAGCAATAATACAGTAATATATCCCATTTGTAGCAATAATATAGTAATATATCCCGTTTGTAGCAATAATACAGTAATATATCCCGTTTGTAGCAATAATACAGTAATATATCCCGATTGTAGCAATAATACAGTAATATATCCCGTTTGTAGCAATAATACAGTAATATATCCCATTTGTAGCAATAATACAGTAATATATCCCGTTTGTAGCAATAATACAGTAATATATCCCGTTTGTAGCAATAATACAGTAATATATCCCATTTGTAGCAATAATACAGTATTTTAGAACTAGAGAACGATAAAGGGGTATAAGTCCTTCTAACACCAAACCAAAAAACGTAGTTCGGTCTGTGGTAAATGTCCCTGAATGTTGGTAAATACGTTATGTGCAAAAAAAATATAGGTTTTATTGTAGCATTATTTCCAACGTAGTTCCAGTGTTGAAAACAATAACAATAATATATTGTTATCGAGTGTCCAGTGTTGTGTTTGACCGCCCGTCAGACGTATCTTTTCACCCCTATTGTGTAGCCCAACAATTCAGTCTACAGAAATCGTTTTTGGTTAATGATCAGGCTGCCAGTGTCCAGTCTTACTTCAATCTGAGGGAAGAATTCCTTACAATAAGTGGGCCAGGACCTGACTTGTAGCTTGTCACGGCATTATGGATTGGTTGGTCCTCTACACTCATGACACTTGGGCTTTTTTCACTCTGTATTTCTCTCTCTCTCTCTCTCTCTTTATCTCTCCCTCCCCTGTTTATTCTTTCCTTTCTTGTTACATTCCTCTGTAAATGTTAAATCTTTTGTCTCTCTTTCCGTTGGCTTCAATTTAATTTGAATGTTATTGTATCATTGAATCTATTGTTCATATATCATTGACATATCACTTTTCATTTTTTTTTAGATATATTTATATCTTTATAATGGCATGCAACCTAATTCATTATAAATAGGACTAAGATAACTATTGATCAAATATTAGTAACAGTGATTACATATGAGTAAAACAATATATATATATATATATATATATCCACAAAATTGAATAATAATTTATGCAATATAATTTGTATCTAATGACGGCGACAATATTTGACTTGAAAAGAAAAAAAACTCCACTATATTAGCCTCATGAAAAAACATTGAACGAAATACCGTGGGAATAGAACCGGCTTAAACCAGTTCCTAAACTATGACAATTATGTCAAGAAAAGTTTACCTATTTGACAGCCCAGCGGTATATCATAAACAACTTTCCCTAATCATTGGCTCACCGATAATCGGGGATTCCCAAATTGCACCGCAAAAATCTTGTCTGTGATTTCGAGATTTTCCTGTATTTACTGTGGAGTAATCCGTAGTTTACGTTTGAATAAATCCAGTTTAATCCCAGGGATGATGAGTACGACGTTGAAGAAGTTATGAAGCTGACAGTTCCCAGGAAATGAATGAGTTCCTGTCTACAACTTTAGGTCGTCTGTACATGTCGTTCAGAACAGAAAGGCGGGCGTTCAAACATTATCAACAAAATAGAGACACGTTGTTTACTTCAGTATATACCCATTGGTAGTTTTGTTTGAGCTGTAATAAACAAAAGTTTACAATTACAATAATAATAAATAAACCAAATATGAATTATTTTTTTAGTAGACTGTATACATTTTTGAATATACCCTGAAACTATTTTTAGCCTTCCGAAGTTTTTGCAACATACGAAAGCGAAAGTTATCCACGGTGATAAAAAAAATACGCACCATAAAGTATTATAAAAAAAAACATGTGTTGTGTATTATTATCATCAGCTTGTAACACCCCTTCATAATGGCTAGCTTGTGTTAGACCAGACTGAAATAACTTATATTTGGTTCTAGTATTTGCCTTGCCGCTTAACTCGCTCATTATTTGGGTTGAATGTTTGATGACTTCGGTGTCTGGGACTGGATCTAAATTGGCACAAACTTAAAAGAATCCTGGCGGACCAAATTGATCCATGTCGGTAAAGCAGCGATAACCTATATCTAAGGCCAAGGCATACTAGGAGATTGTGTGGCCAGCACAATGCCCACCCGCCTTTACTTTACCTTTACTTCATCTTAAATAAAGTCATGTACCCAGAAGAGGTGGGCAAACAAACGTAATGCAAAAGAATAATAAAAAGAGCAAAAAGAAAAGTTTCACAACTTACTAGGCAAGAGGTTATCATACTTTTTTTTAACACCTCCTCCACCCTTTTAGTAGTAAGAATAATTTCATGGCATTCTCCATTAAGCCGAAACCCTGCAAATTGCATTTTACCACAAAATTATAAGATATTTTTAAGTAGACCAGTTGAATAAATGTGGAATAAGAAGTACACCAGTTAGTTATAAATGTTCAATAAGAAGTAGACCAGTTAGTTATAGATGTTAAATAAGAAATAGACCAGTTAGTTATAAATGTTCAATAAGAAGTAGACCGGTTAGTTATAAATGTTCAATAAGAAGTAAACCAGTTAGTTATAAATGTTCAATAAGAAGTAGAGCAGTTAGTTATAAATGTTCAATAAGAAGTAGACCAGTTAGTTATAGATGTTAAATAAAAAATAGACCAGTTAGTTTTAAATGTTCAATAAGAAATAGACCCGTTAGTTATAAATGTTGAATAAGAAGTAGACCAGTTAGTTATAAATGTTGAATAGGAAGTAGACCAGTTAGTTATAAATGTTCAATAAGAAATAGACCAGTTAGTTATAAATGTTGAATAGGAAGTAGACCAGTTAGTTATAAATGTTCAATAAGAAGTAGACCAGTTAGTTATAAATGTTCAATAAGAAGTAGACCAGTTAGTTATAAATGTTGAATAGGAAGTAGACCAGTTAGTTATAAATGTTCAATAAGAAATAGACCAGTTAGTTATAAATGTTGAATAGGAAGTAGACCAGTTAGTTATAAATGTTCAATAAGAAATAGACCAGTTAGTTATAAATGTTGAATAGGAAGTAGACCAGTTAGTTATAAATGTTCAATAAGAAATAGACCAGTTAGTTATAAATGTTGAATAAGAAGTAGACCAGTTAGTTATAAATGTTGAATAAGAAATAGACCAGTTAGTTATAAAGGTTCAATAAGAAATAGACCAGTTAGTTATAAATGTTCAATAAGAAGTAGACCAGTTAGTTATAAATGTTGAATAAGAAGTAGACCAGTTAGTTATAAATGTTGAATAAGAAGTAGACCAGTTAGTTATAAATGTTGAATACGAAATAGACCAGTTAGTTATAAAGGTTCAATAAGAAATAGACCAGTTAGTTATAAATGTTGAATAAGAAGTAGACCAGTTAGTTATAAATGTTGAATAAGAAATAGACCAGTTAGTTATAAAGGTTCAATAAGAAATAGACCAGTTAGTTATAAATGTTCAATAAGAAGTAGACCAGTTAGCTATAAATGTTGATTCATAGAAATAAATAATTATCTTAAGGCGTAAAGCTTTTTGCACCCCGATGATACATTTGTGGTCATAAATCAAGAATAGAGGGCCGCCCCTCATTGACTTTGACACCCACACAGAGACACCCCGCTATATCCCTAACCACCCTAGTAATGCACCCGTCTCCAATTAATGGCATTAGCTAATCCTATTTTAGCTACCGCCAGATTTAGCCCCTGATGACACCACGACAAATGAGCCAAGACATCAATAATAAGGTTCATTTACTCGACCTGCGCCCTGATGCCCCCCCCCTTTCTCCTTTGCCCCCATGACCCCCATCCGGTCTTAAATTGTCCAGTCCCTGGTTCCGCCTAAACATGGCCCACTATGACAACGGCTGAGTACCCTCCCCCCTTCTTTCGCACCCCTCCCCTCCCCCCATAGAATCTATTTACACACTATGTCTCTCTACATTTCAGACGGAAAAGAATTGCGGGGCCTTACGGTTTGGGGAGGGGTGTGACTAGGGGACGGGTGAGACCATGGGAGGGGTGAGACTATGGGAGGGGTGAGACTATGGGAGGGGTGAGACTATGGGAGGGGTGAGACTAGGGGACGGGTGAGACTATGGGAGGGGTGAGACTATGGGAGGGGTGTGACTAGGGGACGGGTGAGACTATGGGAGGGGTGAGACTATGGGAGGGGTGAGACTATGGGAGGTGGTGAGACTATGGGAGGGGTGTGACTAGGGGACGGGTGAGACTATGGGAGGGGTGAGACTATGGGAGGGGTGAGACTATGGGAGGGGTGAGACTATGGGAGGTGGTGAGACTATGGGAGGGGTGTGACTATGGGAGGGGTGAGACTAGGGGAGAGTGTGACTAGGGGAGGGTGAGACTAAGGGAGGGGTGTGACTAGGGGAGAGTGTGACTAGGGAAGGGTGAGACTAGGGGAGGGTGAGACTATGGGAGGGGTGAGACTATGGGAAGTGGTGAGACTATGGGAGGGGTGAGACTATGGGAGGGGTGAGACTATGGGAGGTGGTGAGACTATGGGAGGGGTGTGACTATGGGAGGGGTGAGACTAGGGGAGAGTGTGACTAGGGGAGGGTGAGACTAGGGGAGGGGTGTGACTAGGGGAGAGTGTGACTAGGGGAGGGTGAGACTAGGGGAGGGTGAGACTAGGGGAGGGTGAGACTATGGGAGGGGGCGACTAGGGGAGGGTGAGACTAGGGGAGGGGTGAGACTATGGGAGGGGGCGACTAGGATGGGTGTGACTAGGGGAGGGGTGTGACTAGGGGAGAGTGTGACTAGGGGAGGGTGAGACTATGGGAGGGGGCGACTAGGGGAGGGTGAGACTTGTGTAGGGTCGTGACAAGGGTGGGGTCACACCCCTCCAATAGTCTTTACGTTTGTGCACCTTTACTTAATTTGAAATGTTGATTAAAGATTTACCTAGTGTTAAATAGAATGGTATGTAAATAGAAAGATAAATAGATATATACACAAAATATTAGATAATATGACAAACACACTGACAGAATAATGTACATTGAAACATAAAGATAGACGAAGAAATAGATAAACAGATAGTCAAACAGATAAATATATAGATAAATAAACAGATAAAAAAGATCGATATACAGATGGATAAATAGGGATTTAATATAAACAATAGACATTTATTAAAAAGCCAAATGTGTATTGGAAATAATCAATAAAAATATTTCTAATTCTGAAACGCCACCAATTTGGGACACTCTATTCCATGTTTACCTAACAAATCCCAGACCTCTATTTATAAATCTAAAACTGTGAAAGAATCAATCTTTATGACAGTTATTTATCAAACGAGGACCTTTCCATATCACCACAAGGTCAGCTTTATTCATCAGAGCCTCACCACTAAGCCAACAGACGTATTTGTGAAGTCCAAATAAGTGCTCCTCTTCCGCCATGCGCCGGTCTTAATTATAGAAAGGCTTAATTAAAGTCACGTGCTAGTCACGTGGCCTGGGCCGGGAATGAAAAATGGCGTCGATTGAGAAATCTCGATCGCAATAAAGAAATATCCCCCCACTCCCCCCCCCCCCCACTCCCAACAATGAACCCATTTTTTTTCTTTCACCGTTTCATTCCTTTGTTTATTGAGTGGAATGAGTACTCGAATCAGACACGCTCACATATAGAAACGCACACAAATACACACATACTGAGCGAGAGAGAGAGGGAAGGAGGGGGAGCGGAATGAGAGAGAGAGAGAAAGGGAGAAGAAACGTTTTGACAGAAATGCACGTTTCTACAGTTCTACAGGTTTCTACATTGAAAACATGTGAATTATTTTGACTACAAGACGTACGTCATGGTGATACTCATCTCAATGATAGTCTTACTCCACAGAACTTTCTCTAGTACCTGTTATAAGGTGTTTGAAGGTGTTAGAAGGTGTTAGAAGGTGTTAGAAGATGTTAGAAGATGTTTAAACTGTGTGGGTGACATGAATTCATTTTGAATGCATACATCATGTGAACAACATTCTAAATGTACAAAGAAGATTTAACTTCATCTGCAAGTTTTCATAAAAACTTGGTTAATAAAGTATATCTTCTTTTAACTTTTCATTTTATTGACCTCTATCTATCTATCTATCTATCTATCTATCTATCTATCTATCTATCTATCTATCTATCTATCTATCTATCTATCTATCTATCTATCTATCTATCTATCTATCTATCTATCTATCTATCTATCTATCGATCTATCTATCTATCTATCTATCTATCAATTTATCTATCTATCTATCTATCTATCTATCAATCTATCTATCTTTCTATCTATCTATGTATATTTCTGTTTATCTAGCTACTCTCTCTCTCTCTTTCTCTCTCTCTCTCTCTCTCTCTCTCTCTCTCTCTCTCTCTCTCTCTCTATATATATATATATATATATATATATATATATATATATATATATATATTACTATATATTACTATATCTCTATATCTCTAAGTCTGTCTCTCAATTTCTGTCTCATTGTCTTTATCTCTCTCGCCTTCTCTCTCTCTCTCAATGCCTCTCTCCGTCTTAGTGGACTTTTGCTTCACCGTCCACAGAATAAGTATAGACCTATTTCTATTATGTGCTACTGTCCATCCTTCCATCTCTTCAGTCCATCCTTCCATCTCTTCAGTCCATCCTTCCATCTCTTCAGTCCATCCTTCCATCTCTTCAGTCCATCCTTCCATCTCTTCAGTCCATCCTTCCATCTCTTCAGTCCATCCTTCCATCTCTTCAGTCCATCCTTCCATCCTTCCATCTCTTCAGTCCATCCTTCCATCTCTTCAGTCCATCCTTCCATCTCTTCAGTCCATCCTTCCATCTCTTCAGTCCATCCTTCCATCTCTTCAGTCCATCCTTCCATCCTTCCATCTCTTCAGTCCATCCTTCCATCTCTTCAGTCCATCCTTCCATCTCTTCAGTCCATCCTTCCATCTCTTCAGTCCATCCTTCCATCTCCTCCGTCCATCCTTCCATCTCCTCCTTCAATCCTTCGACCTTCTTTTTTTTTTTCTTCAAAATTCTTCCAAATTCAACGCAAAGATAAACAATTTGGCCCAACCGTCAAACGTTGGCAGGAAAAGCAATCAATTCAATCGGCAGACTTCATTTCAGTGGCCATGTTTTTGTCGAACACATAATGAAACACTCATCAGTTAGTATTTACACACCTCTGTTTTGGGTAATCCCTCCCTTTTCCCTTCGTCTCTCATGCTTTCAGCCAACCTCTCACCAAGCCTCCTATCAGTGTAAGCCGTCCCTGCCTCCCTCACATCTGCCCCATCATCATCTATTCAATAAGCTAGACAAACCAATATTAATAAATAAAAAACAAACACAGCATCGAAAAAATCTGGAAATCTAGGAGGCTGGATTACGCCAAGATAAATTGGGGGGGGGGGGGGGGGGGATTCCTAATCGGATAGCCCGTTGGTCTATCAATTGTGGAATAGGAAACATATACATCAAGAGTGCACTCATCAAGTGCTTGACATTTCCATCTTGTAACGGTTTGGTCTGGATGAAATTAGCCCAACTCATTCCATTAAGGTGCCTGGAGGAGTAAGCAACTGGTTCCATGGAAAGATACACTCAGAAAGGACAAGAGAGATTTTGGAGAAATTGTGAAGCACTTGAGATTTCTTAGTGTGAAATATACAAGCGATAATATCCAATTGCCTCCCTTATTGTGTTTTTCAAGAAAAAACTCAATAATTACAGCCTAGATAAAAGCTAGAATAAGTCAAAATCAAACTAGTTTTAATATTCATGATACATTGCTCTGATATCGTTCAATTGTAACGTTAGATCGTATTAGATTGCACTAGTTTTTGACATATTGTGCTTTCATATTTATTCATTCAATGGGCAAGTTAAATCATATCTTCATTGATCGTGTTTCGTATGGTCTGTGTAGTTATTGATCTTCTGCATTGCGACCTTTATCGCATCTTTATATGTGTACAGTAGCATAAATGTTTAGACACAACAGAAATTTTGTAGTCAGTCAGTTAATTATCCATGAACAGTAAACAATTCTTGTAATAACTTCCGAAAACTTCTTAATTTAATGAAGTTCCGTCGCATCAGTTTGTTGCATCATTCTTTGACAGATATTTTCTGTCAATACTTTTTTCCTGCATAATTATTGACTAATAATTTTCTCTTGTTTTTTATTCCACCTTAAAAGACCCAATAGCATAATTTGAGTTATCTAGGAAATTTGAATAGATGAGGATGAGTTGATTTATATACATATAAACGTACAGTGGAAGATTCTGAGCTAATAATTGTACACACTAGTAGGAAAATGATAAAATAAGGGTGTGGCTATAAAACAAGAATAAATTTACACCATTTGATTTCAAATAATACATGAATTAATTTGTGCGGCTGGGTTTAACGAATCTCCATGTAGTACAGCAATCTGGATACAGAACTGTTATTATGACCTAGTTAGATTTAGGACAACTTGTCTATGGCAATACCACCTTGTTGACCTAAATAATGATAATCGTTAATATGGAGACTAGGCAAATATTTCTGCGTGCTTTGATACATGAATATTTATGATTCACTTATTTACTCCAGTTTCTGCTGGGCCCTTGTGACTCTTCTAGTTAGTGCATTTAGTTACGTAATCAGGAGATAGGAAAAAATGACAAGTTTACTTCTACTACCAATAACAATGTTACCGTTTAGATAAAAGTGTAACTATTATAGATTATTGTGCATTGGCGTTATCGATGTTTCTTTAAATTACGCTTTTTACCTAGGCAAAAATTACTTAATGGAAACTTCGTTAACCCTCTAGCTGTGAACATCAAATCCAATAACTCTTATCTAATGCAAAATTTAAAAAACAAAAAAAAGATTATGTTGTTTAAATATGGAGCGTTGCAGCGTGTTTAGCTATTTCTTAATTAATGACATCAGTTCAGACATAATAAAGAGACAGGCCTAGCTATTTGATAAAGTGATTTAAATGGAACATGTTTGTATTTTGTGCTATTTGACCAGACAGATAATGTATTTAATGACTTTAAATGTCTGATGAAGACTTTTTGATCAAAGTTTGATTCTGAATTATTTACGACTCTACAAATTTATCGTTACCGTACTTGTACAGATAAATCAATCATAAAAGAAGAACCCTTCTCTTCAAAGATCTTCTGTGACGAATTCAGAGTAAGGGAGCATGGTCTCTTGATCTTGCTCAGCTTTACAGTTATAAAAATTATCAACTCCCTCCCCCTCCCTCCATTCCCGTCGCACTCATGGTCATCTCTACAGTTGTAAAATAATCTTCCCCCTCCCCCACACCGCGTGGTCAGTTCATGTAGCGGTTATTTTGCGGCGGAATAAATTCCTTAGGGGAAAGTCGGTGATAATGCGCGGGAAATTGAAGGAGATGGCGCTATGGCGCAGACGATACTCTCGATCTCAACAGGATTTATGGTAATTGATGAAATCTGGCCAAGACTTTTCCAGGCGTTGGTAGGCTATCACTTAACCTCCCTCCACCCTTTCAATAAAACTTCCTTGATGAATGTGCAGAAGTTGATTTACTTGTAATACTGACCCACGGTTTAAATCTGTTACTATAGAAATGGTGGAATGGAGGGGGCAAAACGACACTGCATAATTTAAATAAGCCTCGGTTTAAGTTTATCATTTTAAACTGAACTTCAAATTTAAATCTTTAAAGAAATGCAATTGGCGAAGTGAAAGCAGACATGCACAGATTTCTATAAGCTTTAATGATCATTTAAATTTTTTGATCAATTGGTTGACTGCTCACCAGAAATATCTTTATTTATGCTTACTTTTCCAGCCTCGGTAGACCTATATAAACACTTACAATTTATATTTAACTAGTCATTTAGGGCAGACTTAATAGTCAATTTAGTGAAGTTTGTATCTACTCACCCCCCCCCCCCCCCCCCCCATGTCCGCGATGTGCTGGAAATAAATCTAAAAGATTAGTCCCAATGTCATGAAACATCTTTCAAACGATTGTTAGAGTTGCAACATTAAGTTCAGTCTTCAATAAAACCTAAGATCAAATCATATGTATGCTCATCTGATCTTAGAATAAGTTTTGTGAGTTATCAATAGCTGGTGCACAATAATCTCATTATTAAGACAAATTGTTGAGCTAGTTTGAGCCAGGTTTAGTCAGATTTTACTAAATTGATGGAAAGTTTTGCCAAATTTTAAGTGTACTTTGTTCCGCTTTGAGTTAATCATAAACTACTAAGAAATAATTAGATGTTAATTTCGTTGAGTAAACATCAGCTTCTAACGTTAAATAAATGTACAATAAACAAATTAAGTATGCTGGGATAGAGGGAAGAGGGTAAATTCGTAAAGTGAACCCAAAAGTCACGTGACGTCAATGTGTTTTGCTGTAGAATTCCTTCAATCATCAGTAATAGATTGGGCCATAAATTGACGGTCAGAGATCTCAGTACACATACGCTTTCAATGATCACCAATATTATCTAGGAGAAAAACTTGCATACAGATCAAATTAAATTACATCTTTCTATGTTAACTACAGAGGATGTAATTCAATTATATTCTTTATTCGCATGTTGGCAATCTGTAAAGCATTAATTAATAGCAATTATGGCTTATTTTTTTCATTATTTCACCAACGAAAAGCCATTTTTCGTCCCACGACCTGTCATGACAGGACATGTAGCCTGAAGACTGAAGTATTTTCTCCTCCAGTTGTGACCACCGTGGACTGACATGTTCCCACAGGTGTTCAGTGGCCAACAACCAAACTTTAAGATGTTTACCATTCATCTTCCCTACCACTGGCCGGACATTTTATTTTTGTCAACTATAAACAATATTTACTTGCCACATAGTACGTAGGTAATTATAAAGGCAGTCAAATTAAAATATTTAAATCTTGACGTCGTAATTAAATATGAACAAGAAAAACAAACCACCGATGATTTTGTTAAATTCGGACAGGATGGTATTTGTGTTCAATATGAACATTATATAACATAGATAACATCCTTGCACCAGTTGATCTATTCAGGCTACATTAGTCTTGTTATTATATATGGGTCAGTCCGATTGATCACATGATAAAGAAGCAATGACCCTGATAAAATTATCACAATGCTCATAAGAATACCAACAGTTTTGAGTTTCAATATTTCAATTTTGTCTTACATCGAAAAAGAAAAAAAAAATCAAATGAGACGACTCTAGACCGCTTACGTAATCTTCCAAAGGACCTTGTCTTCAGGTCAACAGGCGGGTCATTTGTCCCCACAATCCACTTCTGAGACCGGATATTTCATCACGAGTGTATCAGTGTTGATTGGCTAGTGCCAAGGTAAACACTTCTGGCACTCCAATAGGATTTATTGGACAGGGGGAGACCATCGTGGATAAATAAAGGAAGACCCATAAGTTGTCACCCCTGTTTTTCTTTCTTTCAATTCTGTTTCTGTAAAAAATAATATTTCACTGAATCATCACAACTATAGCATAGGTTATACAAGAACTGTCGTCGGTAGATCTAGAGAGCAGCGTCTTTAAAAAAAAAAAAGCAAAGGGGATCAATCACAGCTGTGATGGCTACTTGACATTAGTTGGGGAAAGTAAAGGCGGCTGGGCATTGTGCCTTCTCCGGCTTTGACAACGGCAACCAGTGAATGTTGCTTCATTGTCCTTTAAGATCAGATTGGCCTGGAATGAATATTTACTTATATATATATATAAATCCCCTCACCTCCTTATCGTTTCCTTACCGTGGAGGCATGAGCAATTAGTAAATATAAACAATTTGTGGAATTTGTAATTTAGGCTTTTGTTTAAGTAGATAGTTCATTAAAACTGTTCTATTGGTGACTCATTCAGTAATGAAATAATCAAAGAAAGTTTTTTTTTTATCAAGCCAGCACTGATAGTTACCCAAGATTATGTTGAAGTACAAGATGGATTTGATGATGATAGTAGCATTTGTAACTGAGGACATGGCATGGACAGACTAAAACATAACGGTTATGGGAATCTACTAATTGAATCTATTAAATATATCTATCTATCCAATAAATCTATCTTCTGAATCTATTACAAAAATCAACAAGAGGCTATAGATAATAGACTTAGAAACGAGGTGCCGTTAACTCAATCCTTTTTTAAGAATCACGTAATTTGTAAACATCAAACATTGTTGCTTTTATCTTTTCTTATTGCTTAGCAAACAAAATGTATATGTAAAGACAGTGACCCACAAAATGTAGATATAACATTGTATTATTCTATATAAACATTACACTATACAGTACATTGTTTTCTTCACACTGACTTCCTATATAATAACAAGCCAATACTAATTATTACTGTCTATATATTTATTGAACATTTGCTAGGTTTAGGTGAAGGTATCGACCGCAATATAGATTTATTCTCTCGTGTCTATATTTGAAAAGATCAAAAGAAGAGAAAGAACTGACGAGATAGAAAGACAGAAATGTTAATAATGAAATACAAGTGAAGAAATAAGAAAAGAGAAAACCAGTGGGATCCCTTAAACAAGAGAAGGCGGTCAAGTCTGAGTGTACAACGACATAGCCAATGAAGAAATAGGCGGGCCTAAACTTCTTGGCAGAAGTAAGCAGCGGACCAATAGAAATTCACTATAGATCAACGCAGCGGCTCATCCTCACGAACTAGACAGAACTTCCGTCTTAACTCCCCACCCCCACCCTCCCCCCATCGCCTCCCTTCCCATCGCCTCTCTCTGTCCTTAATGTCTTTCAGCTTGTCCGCTTTTATTTCTTTTTTTTTTCTTTCATTCTTTTTTTTTTTTTTACCCCCTCCCCTTCCCCCGACATTTTTCTCCTCTTAAAGTCAAGACTTGGAGTGGTAGAGTGTAAAAATTACGGGAGAGAGAGAGAGAGAGAGAGGGGGGGGGAAGGGTTGAATATTTAGATAGAAGTAAACACTGAAAGAGAGAAGAAAAGAGAGAGAGACAAAAAAGGGGGAGAGAGAGAGAGAAAGAAGAATTTGGAATTAGAAGTGGGATCAAGAAATACATTAGTTCTTTGTACAAAGTTCTAAATGTACCAATCTATTGAGTATCTGTTCTATTGTAGGGGAATCTATTGAGTGTCTGTTCTATTGTAGGGGAATCAAATACTGAAAGTATTGTCAGGTGTTGGATGTTATAGTTTTCCAATGCAATGTTTCTGTTTGCCTTCTTTGTAAATTGGATCTCTTGTGCCGTAGCGAACATTCAAAAATAAATCCGTTTATTCGTCTTCTCTTTATCGATGATCTGATAAATTCAAGAGAAAAACTTGGACGGTGGAGAGGGCTTGAATTCCTCCTCCTCCCTCCCCTCTCATTTAAACTTAGGTACATCCTACAGAAACTTACCGTGTCGCGCTTTACTAGACTAAACAGGGGGGAGGTGGTTGGGGACTTTATACTCTATAAGGCTCAACCGTTAGGTAGACCTGAGATTTATCCACTCCCTCCTTCGCCAAAATTCCCCCCCTCCTTCCCCCCCACCCTCCTATTCTAACGCACAACTCCACCTTGGCTGACATCCCTACCCCACATTACTCCCCCCCTCCCGTCTTTCCCATGAACATTTGTCTGATCGTGGGACCTCCAGTTGAAACTTTACAGAAACAGTGGCCTGCGTTATATTGTGTAGGTATATTACACTGAATTCGCCGTGTGTGTTGAACAGCTTTATTTGTGCTTTTGTTGAACAGCATTATTTGTGCTTTTGTTGAACAGCATTATTTGTGCTTGTGTTGAATTGCTCAATATTTTACTTGATTCGCTCAGTGCTTCTAGTACTAGTTTTTCAAATACGAATTTGCATTTAAAGAAAAACGTGTGTATTTCTCAACTCCGGATGTCGTCTCCACGTGCGGTTGTGTGTGCGCGCGCATGAGAGTGCTTCACAAGTAGGGAATGTACACATTATGAGTGATAGTACTACCACCACCCTCTCCCCAAGTCCCCATACTTCTGGTTGTGGATGTTTCCAGTGGCCCAAGAAATAAGTAAGTGTTTACTCATGTTCAACCTCTGTAAGACGAACCGATCAATTCTACTCATTGCTCACTCTGACTGCTCATAGTCACATTGCGCACATTGATTTCAGTAATCGCTTAAACTAAACACACAGCTACATAAACACACAGCTACGTGAATACACAGCTATCTTAACACACAGCTACATAAACACACACCCACATAAACACACAGCTACATAAAATAAATACACGCCATGAATCATAAACTCTCAATGCTATATGTACAAATATCATGATTAAAAACGTTCACAGCTATATGTACAGATATCATGACTTAAATCTTTGTGTGATAAAAAAAAACAAATCACATTTTGAAACATATACTTTTGTTTACTTTGTTGCAAACTCTCAACTTCAATAAATCCATTAGTTTAGTTTTTTATTTCCCAATTTATGTTTCAATAATTGCATAACATTAGATTTATATTCCTAAATTTGAACTCTAAAAAATGCTCAAGATTATATTCCGCAATTCAAACATCATTCAAAGCATTAGTTTAGATATATAGACCAAATTTATGTTTATGCATTAGATAAAATGTATTTTATTAAAATTAAAATTATACATTTGTAAAATTATGCTAATTGATATGCTAGCAAAGAAAAAACAATAGGCCTTGTCCTCTAATTCAAACCGATATCATAAAATATCTTATACCCCCCCCTCCCTTTCTTTAATTTTTTTTTAAATTCCATTCAACATAAAATATGGGAGCTGTACACGCCTTGCCATTTTTGAACTAGTTTTATTTATAAAATATTCTAGATCTAAAAAAATAGTTTCTTTTAAGATATCATTGATAAACATAATGCTACTTTAGATTGTATTACATTTGATAAATTACTTAAAGTAATTATCTTATCTTATAATATAAGATTATGTTACAGACGCTCCTTCTATAAAGAAGATTTTTGCGTACTACGATCATCCGTGGTCCTAGTCTTATCTTGCATTTTGATTAGTATTTTTAATTATGTTAAGTTGCTGGTTTTCCTGGTTTGTTCAGGCAACCCATTGGATGCCACTCGGGACAAAAAGAAACACAGTGATATACATTTGTTCTTGCATTGTAATGTATTATCTTTATGTTGTATTTCTAAATTAGAATTTAAAGTCTTATATATAATTACTATTTTCTCTTTGCCCTTCTGTCCTCTAGTGTTCTAGATTTAGTGATTTAATTATTGGTGTTACTCTTGTCAGTTATGAATATTTGCTAGTTATGAACTTTGCAGCTCTTTTTTGAATTGGTTCTATATTTTTTAATGTTTTCTTTAGTTGATGGGTCCCATACAGATGATGCATATTCTAGTATAGGCTTAACTAATGTTAGATATCATTTTAGTTTTATGTTCTCATTACATTTGTAAAAGTTCCTTTTTATGAATCCTAATGTTTTGTTTGATTTTTTAATTACTTTATCAATATGATGATTCCAAGATACTTTTCACTTATTATTACTCCTAAGTACTTTGCATTGTTAGTTCGGGCTAGTTTATTGCTATGAATGAAGTAGTTTGAAATTGATTTTTCTTTTATACTCTTAATAGTTGATACTTTTCTGGGTGAAAAGACTCCAGTTAGATTTCCATTTTTCGAATTCATCTAAGTCTTTTTTGTAAGACTAGACTCGGAACACGCAATAGTTTTCTATATAGAAGGAGCGTCTGTAATACATAAGATAAGATAAGATTTCAATATATTTTCATGTCCTTATTGTTCTTTAAATTAAGCCGTTATCGTGCTAATAACATTACTTTCGTTCCTGTATTGATGCAATTGGGTAAGTCATAAGTGTAAATTAGAAATAGCAGGGGTCCTGGAATAGTTTTTTTATGCAACTCATGCGTTTACAGTTATTTGTGATGATATACAGCCATTTTTTAAATTATTACAGTTTGTTCTCTACCTATAAAAAAAAAAGTCTTGAATCCACTGATATAAGGGACCATAGATACCAAAAGATTTGTTTTTTTTAGTAAACTAGTATGGTGAACTTTATAGAATGCATTTGAAAAATTTAGTGATAAAGCATCTATTTGATTATCATTATCTAATGTGGACAAGTCATCTATTAAACCTATTAATTGTGTTTCGCATGATCTGTTTTTCCTAAAGCCATGTTGGTGTGGGCACAGTGCATTATGTTTGTCTAGGTGATTTACTATACTACTATATATTATATGTTCTAGTATTTTGCATCTAAAGCGTGTAAGGGAAACAGGGTCTATAATTTCTATGGTCAGATTTATGGTCAGATTTATTTCCTTCTTTATAAAATGAGTGTGTGAGGCGGGTACATTTGCTAGTTTTTAATCTTTTGGCACTTTGGCCTGGGTTAAGGAAGCTATAAAAATTATTTTTATTGAATTTTGTTTCCAAAAGTTTTATTTTACAATAGAAACAAAATTGTTTTTTTTTCTCAGTATTTTTTTTTTTACCATAGATGAACAATATATTATGTGAACATTCGCTGGAACAAATAATTATAGTATTGCTAACAATAAATCTATTCTGAATAAATCAAAGATACTCTAAGAGTATCACTATTTAGTTTAGAGTTGAAAATATTAGCTGACCAAACCTTGGCCTGTATCACGTAAATACTAGAAGGTCGCCATATTGTTGTAGTAACTAACACTATTATTTCACTACATTAAACTATATATGAGTAGAACCCTAACCCTAACCCTAACTATATATGAACAGGTAGATGTAAACTGAGAGTTAACATTAACCCACACAAGCAGAGAATGAACTTTTTAGATCAACAATAGGGCCTAAGTCAACTGAAAAATAAGGCAGACATAATTAATTTGTATCATACTACATAATACAATATTTAAAAAACAATACTATCTTAATCCCTCTACTATTTCTAATTTATATAAATGATTTACCTATTAATATCAATATAAGAACAAAAGTAAGGTCTGCTGCAGATGGTCATAGCCTACAATTTACAGGGACAATCAGGACAGAAATAGATACTGAAATGTAATACAATTATGAAAATGATAATATACTTAGAGTCTTGCCACACAGAAAACAACATCAACTGTTTAGCGAATTCAAGGGGGAAAAAGCAAATAAATACAAATGATTTAACTAAAAATGTAAAGTAAATAGATGTAGGGCCTAATACTAAATTATAAAATATCTTGGAATCAACATTGGATGAAGTAATTAAAACATTTTACAAAACATTAGGCTTCATACAAAGTAATATTGTTTATAAATGTAAAAAGAATATAAAACTATAATCTTGTTAACAGTTATAGTCTTCATACAAAGTAATATTGTTTATAAATGTAAAAAGAATATAAAACTATAATCTTGTTAACAGTTATAGTCTTCATACAAAGTAATATTGTTTATAAATGTAAAAAGAATATAAAACTATAATCTTGTTAACAGTTATAGTCTTCATACAAAGTAATATTGTTTATAAATGTAAAAAGAATATAAAACTATAATCTTGTTAACAGTTATAGTCTTCATACAAAGTAATATTGTTTATAAATGTAAAAAGAATATAAAACTATAATCTTCTTAACAGTTATAGTCTAGATATTTTCAAGAATAAGCATAGTTTTTACGGGAACCTTTAACTTAAGAAACAAAAACTTAGAACACATTAACACATTCTAACTCAGACAAGAGTTTCAAGATTTAGTACTATTGAACATTTAAGACTGAGACAAGTGTAACAATCTGTAACATCAATAGTTAAATCACTAAACCTAGAAACACTAAAGTGTAAATAAGTATATATATAAGTATACACAAATCCTCAAATTATAAATACAACAACAACAATAATTTATTACAACACTCAGATTGACATAGGGATTCAAAAATATACTTTTCTTAGTTCATGTACAAGAAAATATGACAGAGATTTTCTTTTTTCCCTAACGGCATCCGGGGATGGAATGGGTTAATTGAACAAACCAGGAAAACCAACAACTTATCATCATTTGAAAATGTTCAAAATGCAAGACAAGACTTGAACCACGATAAGCGAAGGACGCACAAATCTTTTGTATAAAAGCACTCTCTGAAACATATTAAATATGATTACGATATTTTTGTAATGCTAAATTACTGTGAATACTAAAGGGGAAAACCACTGCGGACTAATGGCATATTGAGTAAATGTACTTACAAAAATATTCCATAAAAAGGTTACTGCAAGAGAAATCGACTTAGAATTTCCAGAGAAAGCTATATGCAAAATTAAACACATAGAATCTAATTAGTTTTAGTCTCAAGTAAGTAAAACATTAAAAAAATAAAGAAAAAAAAATAAACCTTCCATTCAAAAAACAATGTATCTGGCTACAACATTAGCGAAATTATTTAGTTCAAACTCAGTCAACATGCAATGAAATCAAATATGCAAACACGTTATTTGTATTCATAGAAAAATGTCAAAAGGTTTCATTTAAAACAAAACCAGCTAAAAAAATAATAATAAAAGGTAGAAAAAGAAAAAATATTGAATAAAACAACAGTATAAAAATAAAAAATAAAACCAGCCTGTTCAACAGTAAAAACAAAACCATAATTTCTGTAGTCATGGGGGATCGATGGGGTCCCATTCATTGTTAGCGGTGTTCCTGCATTTCATGTAATGTCTTCATGCCACGGTATGGGGCGGGGTGGGGGGAGGCTGCATGGTGGAGGGGTATACTAGGGTGGAAAGGAGTAGTGTCTGGGTGCCCTTAATGAAGGTAAGTGGCCTTACTTTCCGACTGTGTTTGTTTTGCAGACGAATATTTTTGGAGTGCCAGAATCTGGCGAACAATTGGCGCCTTACTCTAGTATTTCGTCCTGTTTGTAGATTGTCTAGAACTTGTACTTAACTTTTATTTACTAGTTTAGAAAATTGAACCTTTGATATTTTAAAAGGATTGTGCATTTTTCTTAAGGAATGGACATTTACAAAAACAACCGGATTTAAGTTTTGGTCTTCTATAAGTATGATGGACTAACTTGTAAAAGTTTTCTTTAAGTTGTTGTATGGTTTTGTTGGATTGTGTACTTGTTGACTTAGGATGGAAGAAACTGAACACTACGATTATTGAAAGTTTATTTCAGTACGTTTTTTATCTTCCTATTGTATTCTTCACTGGCCCACTAAAGCATTACTTAGGATTGTATTGAAGATGTTCATTGAAAGTATTCTACTCTTTCTGTGTTGATGAGTGTGATCAAAGAAACTCTATGTGGAATTAGAACCAAATGCATTTAGTTGCTTTGGTAAGTTCATTTGTTGTTTGTTTATAGGTTAGTTTATCACTTTGTTTCAAGGTTTATTACGTGATTTAATAGCAGTATAGTGAACTGATTTATAAAAGACCATTTTAACTTGATAGTTGTATAGACACCTTAACTCTGCTCTTATAATTATTTATTAAGATAATTTCTTTTTACATTGTGCTTACAATTGTGCTTTACAAAATGCACATATGTTATTTAATACAAACTGAAATAGTCCAGCATCCAGGTGTAGGTGTGTAACTGTACAAACCATTGGACTACTTGTATGCTGTTCTGTACAATATATTAGCCTACACTGCTGTATGCTGTTCTGTACATAATATTGGCCTACACTGCTGTATGCTGTTCTGTACATAATATTGGCCTACACTGCTGTATGCTGTTCTGTACAATATATTAGCCTACACTGCTGTATGCTGTTCTGTACAATATATTAGCCTACACTGCTGTATGCTGTTCTGTAAAATATATTAGCCTACACTGCTGTATGCTGTTCTGTACAATATATTAGCCTACACTGCTGTATGCTGTTCTGTACATAATATTGGCCTACACTGCTGTATGCTGTTCTGTACATAATATTAGCCTACACTGCTGTATGCTGTTCTGTACAATATATTAGCCTACACTGCTGTATGCTGTTCTGTACATAATATTGGCCTACACTGCTGTATGCTGTTCTGTACATAATATTGGCCTACACTGCTGTATGCTGTTCTGTACATAATATTGGCCTACACTGCTGTATGCTGTTCTGTACATAATATTGGCCTACACTGCTGTATGCTGTTGTTACAATATATTGGCCTACACTGCTGTATGCTGTTCTGTACATAATATTAGCCTACACTGCTGTATGCTGTTCTGTACAATATATTGGCCTACACTGCTGTATGCTGTTCATATGAAATTAAAACTTAAAATGATAAAACCAACAATCTCTACATAGTTGATTCATATGAAATTAAAACTTAAAATGATAAAACCAACAATCTCTACATAGTTGATTCATATGAAATTAAAACTTAAAATGATAAAACCAACAATCTCTACATAGTTGATTCATATGAAATTAAAACTTAAAATGATAAAACCAACAATCTCTACATAGTTGATTCATATGAAATTAAAACTTAAAATGATAAAACCAACAATCTCTACATAGTTGATTCATATGAAATTAAAACTTAAAATGATAAAACCAACAATCTCTACATAGTTGATTCATATGAAATTAAAACTTAAAATGATAAAACCAACAATCTCTACATAGTTGATTCATATGAAATTAAAACTTAAAATGATAAAACCAACAATCTCTACATAGTTGATTCATATGAAATAAAAACTTAAAATGATAAAACCAACAATCTCTACATAGTTGATTCATATGAAATTAAAACTTAAAATGATAAAACCAACAATCTCTACATAGTTGATTCATATGAAATTAAAACTTAAAATGATAAAACCAACAATCTCTACATAGTTGATTCATATGAAATTAAAACTTAAAATAATGATAAAACCAACAATCTCTACATAGTTGATTCATATGAAATTAAAACTTAAAATGATAAAACCAACAATCTCTACATAGTTGATTCATATGAAATTAAAACTTAAAATGATAAAACCAACAATCTCTACATAGTTGATTCATATGAAATTAAAACTTAAATGATAAAACCAACAATCTCTACATTAATTGAAAACAAATGTATTGCATAATTTCTTTTTTCCTGTTGAATAAATGCAGCTGGTAAAGGCTATTAGGATATTATTAATACAGATGAAGTGAAAAAGCTTTGTTCAATAAATGTCTATTCAACTGAATAGGATCCACTTCTTAACTAACCTTTTTTCAAATGTTATCGAAAAGTTAAAGACAATTACTGCTGTAATAATATAAAACATATAATAATAGAAAAAAGTAAACATATGATTAACATAATTAGCTTCATACTTGTATTGATAACAGAAACACATTGGCATTGTCAAGTGGTCGCTAAATAAACAGTTTCATTGACAAATTCATATTTGGACAGATTAATAGATGAGTTTTACATAGATCGTATGAAAGATATATAGATTCAGACATATTTTATTTGTATCAATTGCTAGACACATATATATGAAGTGAGACAAATAATTAGTTGAGATACATTGATAAAAAAAATAATGATGAATTAATATATCTAGTGATAGATATAGAACTCAAAAGACCGGCTGGGATTTGAGCTGGCCACTAATTCCCATACAGAGCTGTGGCCAAGTTTTATCGTTACTTTTGTAAAAACTACAATTAAAACATCTCTGTTTACTTTCTATGTATCTACAATTACTTCTTGTAAAACTTCTTTTTAAATTACATACAAACTCAAAGGCTAGAAACAAAGCATCAAAGAGCTCAATATAACTTGTCTCAACATTGAAACAGCTCAATATAACTTGTCTCAACATTGAAACAGCTTAATATAACTTGTCTCAACATTGAAACAGCTCAATATAACTTGTCTCAACATTGAAACAGCTCAATATAACTTGTCTCAACATTGAAACAGCTTAATATAACTTGTCTCAACATTGAAACAGCTCAATAAAACTTGTCTCAACATTGAAACAGCTCAATATAACTTGTCTCAACATTGAAACAGCTCAATATAACTTGTCTCAACATTGAAACAGCTCAATATAACTTGTCTCAACATTGAAACAGCTCAATATAACTTGTCTCAACATTGAAACAGATCAATATAACTTGTCGCAACATTAAAATATCTGCATATAACTTGTCTCAACATTAAAATAGCTGCATATAACTTGTCTCAACATTAAAATAGCTGCATATAACTTGTCTCAACATTAAAATAGCTGAATATAACTTTTCTCAACATTAAAAAAGCTGAATATAACTTTTCTCAACATTAAAATAGCTGCATATAACTTGTCTCAGCATTAAAATAGCTGCATATAACTTGTCTCAACATTGAAATAGGTCAAGATAACTTATCTGAACATTGAAACAGGTCAATACAATTTGTCTTAAAATTTTTCATGACATATTTTATTGAGTGACTTTCAAAGATTTCTAAAATCTTTTCTAAGCGTGAACAAATGTCGCATGTTTGGATTACCTGAACAAGCACAAAATAGGTGTTCTATAAAAAATCATTTTCACTTAGACTTGTAAATGACAGGAAATAATGTAGAATCTAAACATATTCATAGATACATAAATACAAACATTGGCATGATATGAACATTAACTAACATATCCTATATTGGCAACGTACATACAATATAATTGCCACAAATACAGAAGAAATCTCTGGCTATTGCTTTCATTTCGTTTCAGTATTTCTGACTTATTTGACTTATCTATAAATGTGTGGTTTTCAATAATAATAAAAATCGCAGATCTAGCGCTCTTCAGTTCGAGGCACTAACTCTAAAACTAAGGCTTTAGGGCTTTTGAAGAATTTCTGTAAAAATATAAAATTGTAAAATACTTCTTTGTAAGACTTTCTAACTGTTGGTGACTTAATTGACCTAAATCTCAAACTCCATCCAATTGTCTCAAATTGTTTTTAAGATGCACCAGCCAGTGCTTCTTGGTTTTCTACTCTATACAACAAACTAAAATGGCATTATTGGTTCACCAGCATGCATTCTGTGCACAAGGACAGAGTCACCTAGGTATACGCCAATGATTTCGGCCGATATAGCAGTCTCCGTAGCTGCACGTGTGGGGGGATTGCCATGGGCAATTACGATCCAAGACCAAGGTCGTGGGAACAAGGTATCGGGCCACACTCAGTATGAAGGCGCATCGGTGAAAAAAAAAGAATCGATTTTTCTTGGACAATTATTGCATTGTATGTGTGGGTGTCTGGAAGGTGTGGTTGGTGGGACAGAATGTGTGGTTTTCTGTGAGTGTGTGTATGTATGTGTGTGTGTGTGTGTGTGAGTGCACTTTTGGCTGGCTAGTCCTGTAGCTTGATTGAAATGATGTGGATTAGCGCCGGAAGTTATCAACCCATGTTTTAGCTGGCTTTAGATTTCATCCTCTCCGCCCTTGCTACCCCACTCCCTTGTCAAACATTAGTCAACAATAACACTAGGTGTATACAGAGGTAATCCATAGCACTCCCTCCCCTGTAAGATCAACTAGACCCGCGGTCCCTCCACAGCACTCCCTCCCCTGTAAGATCAACTAGACCCCCAATCACTCCACAGCACTCCCTCCCCTGTAAAATCAACTAGACCCCCAATCCCTCCACAGCACTCCCTCCACTGTAAGATCAACTAGACCCCAGGTCCCTCCATCACAAAGTTCAGTAGAATTAATATAAACATTTCGTTTCCTAGCATTCCAGGATAAAATAAGCCAATAAAAAATCAAGTTTATTTTTCATGACATCACACCTTCCCACGATGCAGAAGAAAAGGTAATTCTGTATAAGATGTATAAAAAATACCTATACCGGTATTAGACTTAGGTATACGGAAAAAAAATGTATTTTTATCCATTTAGAGTTTTTGTGAATGTGCATTCTATATTGATACAGCTTCGTTTAATGTGAACTCTTCAAAGAGTTTTTAAATGGTTCCAAGGTTTTATTTTTCACGATCATAGAATGAAGAAGAATTGTAACAGTAAATGTTTCTCTTTATTGAGAATTGTAGTTAGCTGTAACGTCATGATTGAACACTATCAGCTTACATTAGAAGATTAAAGTAAATACCACACAAATGTAGGGCATAACCGGATATCGTCTCAGACATTCATTGCTTCGGCCAAATATCCCTTTCATTTTCGGTACTATTCGCATTGGCAAATAATACAAACACAAATAGTTTCTAACATCCATCAAACTTTTGAATACATAATCCGGCCATGGTGAGTTTTAATAAAGTACTGGTACTGTTGTAAGTCCGGGAGGGGATGTGCAGAGGAGTCGGATGGGGGGGGGGGGGGGATAAATGGGAATTAATCAACAGATTAAGTTTTCCATGATATGGAAACTCCCACATTTGCAGCCACTACTCGGCTCATTACCGATTTGGCAAATTAAGGTTGGAAATACACAAGTGTTCTGGTTGTTATTATATATTTATCTATGAATAGGTTCATTTTATGGCCTTTTTGTTAAGAAAACTTGATAATAATAAAATAATTCAAATAATATAAATAATTTTGATCAATTCTAACACTAAAATCAAATCTTATTGTCTAACGCCAATACATCACGGTCATTGTAACTAGGTCAGTCTTGTGTATTTGTCAATAGACTGACAGTGGTAACTTCTAAACTAAAGCACATTGTTGCCACTACTTTTACCATATCATCCAATTAAATTTTAATACAATTGATTGTCAATAACACATTCAATATGATGTCTTTATAAATTCCTTTAAGATAACGTTGTTGTACAACACATTAGCATAACTTCTTTATGACACACTATAGGATTACGTCTTTATAAAAACTTTAAGATACCGTCTTTATACAACCTTTGTATGATAAATTGTGTGATTGTGTGTGTGTATATTTTTATAAGTATATTTATGTTCTTGAGTACAAATAATTCTTTTATAGTGTTTAAATATGGTGAAAGATAAAACATCTGCAATCAAGACAAATTTCCATTTGTTTGGATCAATAAAGAAATCTTATCTTATCTTAAGATAATATCTTTATACAACACTTTAAGATAACGTATTTATACAACCTTTAGGATAACGTCTTTATACAACCTTATACCTTATATTATAAGGTATAATACTTTGAGATACTTTTTTATGATATTAATTGACAATTTTTAAAGCCATCTTTAAGGTAGTCTTTAAAAAATTGATTAGAAAATTTTTTTTGCTTTAAAAAACACTCAAAAGGACACTTTTTTTTTAAATTACTATTTTAAGAATGTTTTTATTTATTTTAAAAACATGACCAACATACTAACTATTGTTGTTTTTTGACAATGAAACGACTATTTTTTAATCTTGTGTTGGGTAGCTCACGAAGAGATCTAAGTTTCAATTGATTGAATATTTATAGTTTCTATTTGTCAGGTTTAATGTGCAGAATGAAGATTCATAGGCTCACGTAATAAAAAATGAAGTACAAATTGAATTATCATTAGTTAGACATTTTTGGTTATATAAGTCTATTTTTGAATAATAAACCCATACTTCTAATGTTTGTATAGTCTATGTTTGAATACTAAACCCATAATCTTATGTTTGTATAAGTCTATGTTTGAATGTGCACCAATGTGTTGTGTACGTTTATATGTATGTTTGCATCTGTGTTTGTATGGTTGTGTGTTTTTATTTTGTGTGAGTGTGTTTGTATGTGTTTTAGTGTAAGTTAATATATATATGAGACTGTCTATGTGTGTTTGTATGTATGTTAGTATGTGTGTTTGTACCTGTGTGAGTTTGTATGTGTGTTTGTACGTGGCTTAGTATATGTGTTTGTGTGTGTAAATATGTGTTTATGCGTGTTTGTTTCTATGTGTGTATATATGTTTGTTTGTACCTGTTTATGTATGTACGTTTGTATGTGTGTAGGAATGTGTTTAAAATAATCTATTTAATCCCAATTAGTGTGTCTAAAAGATAAGACTGATAAAATATTTAAAAAAAAGAGATAAGAAATGTTACTCCTGACCTAATTATAAAGCTTACTGACTACAAAACCTTATGTCAATTCTATTGTCAATAAATTACTTTTCATGTTTGCAGTGACCAGATTGGCAGGTCGTAGCTGACCAGTGTCGTTGAGTTGACAGTAAACGTTATACAACTGGACAACGGTCATCATTTGAAACCAATACGCTGAACAGATGAGCATGATTTCAGACAAACAATGAACTGAATAGGAAGTTAAAAAATACATCTTCAAATTTGAACAAATGGAGAACTGTTTGGAAATTTGTACATAAATAAATTGTTTAGTAACGAAAAATAGACTGATGGACTTTGATGTGGGTGTCTTGAAAAGTGACCTGTAGCTGTCTCAAAAAGTGACCAGTGGATGTCTGGAACAGTGACCAGTGGATGTTTAGGATTTCATAATTGTTGGCTACCCCACCATGTCCTTGCCTCATCAGTATGGATATACATCATATGTTAGTTCTGGGTCACCTCTGACGTCATCTCAGGTATGTTCATTGAATACAATATAACTCTGTAGGTAGCTATGTTGATATGTATGTAATGTAACCCTGTAGGTAGCTATGTTGATATGTATATAATGTTTTAATATTTCTATCTATCTAGTTCTCATTGATCTATTTATCTATCTAGTTCTCATTGATCTATTTATCTATCTAGTTCTCATTGATCTATTTATCTATCTAGTTCTCATTGATCTATTTATCTATCTAGTTCTCATTGATCTATTTATCTATCTACCTGTCAATATTGTTACGAAACGTAAATTCCCTACATTGTAATGTTAATAAACCAACTAAACCATTTAAGCGAATTGCGTTTAAACGATACAAAATATTTCTCAGCTCACGGTTTTCCCCGGGTTTTTCCTAACCTAATTAAAGCATTATTGTTTTTTTATTAACCTCGATAAAAACATGAACTGTGCACGCGAATACAGCATGTCAAGGTCGTCCGGTCTCTCCTTATTTTGTTAGAGCATTATTGATTGTTCTTAATAAAAGGTATCTGATCACGCAGTCAACATGCAGGCTTGATTAAAATATTCGTGTCACTAGACTGTCTGGTTTTTCCAACGATTGACCCGTAATATATTTCTACGCAATTCGACACTTTAGTCAGTTCTTGGCTTGCATTCGATCTAGTAACATCAAATATACTCCGCTCTGAGTATCATTTCTATTTGATTTGTATTATGGAAAATTTATTATTCTACTATTAACTACAATGCTATATGTTCATTGAGGATATTCATTACTAATTGGAATATGTGTATTTCTTGATTGTGTATATAATATTATTTGGATTCCTACTGGATTGATGTTGTAAATTAAACCAAATTTATCGTTGCTTTCTACACAACTTGGTTAACGTCAATATTTCAAAGTTATATACATGTGTGTATGTGTAATATTTATACAACTATTTTAATAATCTACACTACCACTCAACATCGAGGTTCTTGCTGTATAATATGAGCCACACCAATAATTATACATGAAGTAAATCAACTGAAAACTCTAAAGCCACGTTATGTGAATTGCCAGGGGATACTAAGAACCACGGAATACTCTAGACAACTACAAATAAACTTCAGAATGATATAATAAGATCTTCACTAATACAAGGATACTCACACTAATAATAACAATACTATAACTATTATTTTCATAAATTGAATGGGGGCTCTAGCCGTAATAACATTATAAATCATAATTATACTTGTGTGATATAAATAGAAGGTCTCATCCATAATTTATTATGGTGAATAAATTGCCTTGTAATAAAATGGGTTTTGCTCGTCAGTGATTTACTAACAAACGTTTAGAGGATTTACTTCAACTTCAAGAATCGTTATACTATTTACACAAACTATTTACAACTGCCGTAATACATACTCGTAACTTGGATGGATTGTGTTGGAAAATATGAACAATATACAATATACTAAAGATTGTGATTGAATTGAACATTGCTATTGAGAATCGGAAAACTTAACTATTCAGCCTGGAAAATTATCTTGTGTATTACCTTATCAAACAGAGTAACTCTAAGAAAGTATTATTTTTATGACCTTGTTGTGACAAATCTGAACTGTGTGGTGTAGTGAATTATTCAAAGGACAGAAAGTAAGTTGGACTCTTTATTGGATTATTAACAAGATTTATAGTAACTTTTAATAATATCTAAAATGGAAGCCACAAATAATCTTACATTGGATCCAGAGATATTTGATCTAACCTCAGAACAGCTTAATAAAATGTCGATGATACAACTAAAAGAATTGGCTAAATCATTGGGCATTTCTATCACAGAAACTAGGCCATCAAAAACTAAATTACTTCAAGAGGTAACTGAGTGTTTAAGAAAACAAGGTACACTAATTATTGAAGAAACTACTGCTAATGATAACATTAATGATGAATCAGATGATGAATTACCTTTTCCTATAAAACAAAGAGTAAAGCATACAACTGGTGACTTAAGTGAAGAATTGAAATTTAAACTTGAGTTAAGAAAGATGGAATTAGAGATGGAAAGAGAAAGAGAAAACAAGAGAATTGAGATGGAAAGAGAGAGAGAAAGCCAGAGAATTGAGATGGAAAGAGAAATAGCAAGAGAGAAAATAGCAAGCCAAGAAAGAATTGAGATAGCAAGGTCTCGTACGTCAAATCATTCGAATGCAAACTCTGAAGCAGATGCAGAACTGTATAAGTTTAAGAAACATATTCCAGTTTTTGAAGATAATTCGGTGGAAGAGTTCTTCATGATTTTCGAGAGAAACGCTAGAGACTATCAATTTCCCGAGGGCAAGAAAGCTATACTCCTACGCTCAGCTCTGAACAAAGGAAAGGCACTTGATGTTGTATTAAGTCTTACTGAAGAGGAATTGTATGATTATGAACTGATCAAGAATAGAGTACTGCTAAGTTATGCATTGACACCTGAAAAATATAGAAAAGTGTTTCGTGAGTCTAAGAAAGAACAGGAACAATCCCATGTTGATTTTCTAAGACAGAAAAAGAAATATTTTGAAAGATGGATTCGATCCAAAGGTGTAAACAAAGACTTTGATAAATTAGCTAATCTTATGCTAATGGAAGACTTTAACAATAACATCAGAGGTGATGTAAGAATACATTTAGCAGACAAAGGTGTAGAACAAGTAGAAACAGCAGCAGTGATGGCAGACGAATATGTTATTATCCATTCCAGCAATAAATTTACAACAGTAGATAAATCTAAATTCCAGAATCGAGATATGAAGGTAGAAAAGAAAACCATAAATCCAAATGAATCCTATCAATCAAAGAGACATCAGCAGAGCAATGAAGGTCCAACTAATTCCAAGCCAACCTGTAGCCATTGTAAACGAATTGGACATACTAAGGAAAAGTGCTGGATATTGAATGGGAACCCGAATAAAAAGAATGTTGTCTTATCGTATGTAGCAATGCCAAAACAAAGAACTCATGTAAATGTAAAGAAGGATGTTAGAACTCAAACAGAGATACCTAGTGCTAATGCAGATAACCTGACAAAACACACGTATCTAGGAAACTTGAAACCAGAAATAGTTCCTGAAATAGAGACAATGGTTTTCAATAATTCTAATTCTAATCATAGCTCCAAGGAGTCTATATCAGATAGAATCACCATGAGTACTAAACATACCTCTTACAAAAATAACTTGGATACAGATCTCATCGATACTGAGATACCAAGCAATTGTTTGCCATTCATTGAAGAAGGTACCGTGTCATCCATAATAAATGGTGTCACTAGTGAAAAGAACATCAGAATACTCCGTGATACAGGGGCTGAGGTTTCACTACTTTTAGAGAATACTGTTCCTACGTCACAATCGACATATACAGGACAGGATCTTACTATTCAAGGTGTATCAAGGAAAAATGTACAAGTTCCTTTGCATCAAATACAGCTGAAGAGTGCGTACTTCACTGGAAATGTAGTTGTGGGTGTGTACAAATCACTTCCGTTTAAAGGCGTTTCTTTAATACTGGGAAATGATATTGCTGGAGATGTGGTGCATTCCATATCCAAGAAAAAACAATACCTCAATAAAAGTGAGAGCTTTATCAAACCTATATGCATCGTCACGAGAGGTATGGCCCAACAACAAAAGTCTGTCGAAACCATGTCAAAGTCAAAAATAGAACCAGAAATTGACCTACAGGCAACTTTCCTGGCTGACATCTTGAGTGGTCCCTCAGTCAAGACTACTGAAAGTAATTTGTCACCTCGACAATTACTCCTATTAGAACAGAATAGAGATTCAGGAATTAAACACCTGAAGAAAAAGGTGATAACTGAACAGGAGGCAGAAATTAAAGGAAATGGATTTTTTCTGAAGGAGGGAATATTAATGCAAAAATGGAGAGATGTGAAATGTGATAATGACAATTGCAGAGAAGGAAGTCAGATTGTGGTACCAGCCATATATCGTAATGACATCTTACACATGGCTCATGACACGCCATATGCTGGTCATCTAGGAGTGAACAAGACTTACCGTCGAATTCTTCCGTACTTCTATTGGCCTGGACTACATCGTGACGTCACAAAATACTGCAAGTCATGCAATACATGCCAGATAGTTGGTAAACCTAACCAGACTATACCGGTAGCACCTCTAAAGCCAATACCTGCCTTTGCAGAACCATTTAGCCACTTGCTAATAGACTGTGTAGGTCCTTTGCCTAAAACAAAGACAGGACACCAGTACTTATTCACTATAATGTGCACTGCCACGAGATACCCTGAAGCTATTCCGCTACGCACCATTAACGCAGATAAGATATCTGACGCACTGATTGCATTTTGTTCAAGATACGGTCTTCCAAAGACTATACAGTCAGACCGAGGATCTAACTTTACATCAAAGCTGTTTAACCAGGTCTTAAAGAAACTAGGCATCCAACATGCAACTTCAACTGCGTACCATCCGCAAAGCCAAGGTGCCCTAGAAAGATATCATCAGACTCTGAAAACCATGCTCCGCAAGTACTGTTTTGAGAACACTGAAGACTGGGATCGCGGTATTCCATTCGCTCTTTTCGCGACTAGAGAAACTGTGCAGGAATCTCTTGGATTCAGTCCGTTCGAGTTAGTGTTTGGACATTCAGTTCGAGGACCTCTAAAACTGTTGCAGGAAACCTTGTTAAATTCTGATGAAGAGACTGGACTCGTAGCTTATGTGGAACAATTTAGCAATAGAATCTATCATGCTTTTAATCATGTTAAAGATAATCTTTTGCAGGCTCAGAAAAGAATGAAAGGGTACTATGATGTCAAGGCCAGATCCCGATGTTTCCATCCTGGTGATAAAGTCCTCATGTTGACCCAATTGTCTGGACAACCCCTGAGTGCAAAATATACAGGACCATATCAGGTTTTAGATAAAATCAGTGATGTAACATACCTTGTAAAAACCCCTGATAGAAGGAAAACACAGAGACTGTGCCATATAAACATGCTAAAACCTTATGTTGTTAGGGAAGAACAAACTGACATTAGGCCAGTGAGTGCTATCAAAACTGTTGAAACACCCCCGCCTAAATTTAAAAAGACAATCATAGAAAGTAAACTTCAGAACACTGAAGCACTTAAAAACCTCAATGATAAACTGGCACATCTAGACTTAGGTGAACAGACTTCTATCAAGGGTTTAGTCTATGATCATGTAAATTTGTTTAGTGATATTCCTAACAAAACAACTTTGGTTACCCATGATGTAGTTTTAAAAGATGATAATGTTAAACCTGTCAAACAACATCCGTATAGGGTTAATCCCATACAACTTGAACACATCCGTAAAGAAATTGATTATATGCTGAGCAATGATATAATTACTCACAGTAACAGTGATTGGTCATCCCCATGTGTGTTGGTTCCCAAATCTGATGGTTCACTACGCTTTTGTGTAGACTATAGGAAATTAAACCAAGTGACAAAAACAGATTCGTATCCCATACCACGGATAGATGATTTAATCGATAGAGTAAGCACTGCAAACTATGTAACTAAGATTGACTTACTAACAGCTTATTTCCAAATCCCATTGACAGATAGGGCTCAGGAGGTATCAACTTTTGTCACTCCTGATGGATTATATAAGTTTAAAGTAATGCCATTCGGAATGGTCAATGCTCCAGCTAGTTTTCAAAGACTAATAAACACTATTATCCATGATATCCCACAATGCCATGCATATCTGGACGATATCGTAGTGTTCAGTAATAACTTTAATGATCATCTAGATCAGTTAAAACTATTATTCCAAAAACTAAAACAGGCTAATCTTACTATAAACCTAGTTAAAAGTCAATTTTGCCATGCAGAAATTGAATATTTAGGTCATGTAGTGGGTAATGGCAAAGTAAAACCAGTGAATGCCAAAGTCAAAGCTATACAGGAATTCCCTGTCCCTAAAACGCAGAAACAACTTCGAGGATTTCTGGGTATGGCCGGGTACTACAGGAAGTTTTGTAAAAACTTTTCTATTATCACTTGCCCTTTGACAAATCTCTTGAGAAAGAAAAATCAATTTAAGTGGACTCAGGAATGTGACCAAGCCTTTAATGATATAAAAGACATACTGACCAAGGCACCAGTATTAGTCTCACCTGATTATACTAAACCCTTCAGAATAACGGTAGACTCGTGTAATACAGGAATGGGCGCGGTAATCTCACAAATAGGAGATGATTCACTTGAACATCCCATTAGCTTTTGTTCAAAAAAATTTAACCCACATGAGGTAAATTATAGCACAATAGAGCAGGAATTACTAGGACTTATCCAAGCATTGAAACATTTCAATTACTATGTAAATGGTTCTCAGTTCCCAATCGAGATATTCACTGATCACAATCCACTAGTATTTCTTTCCCGCATCAAACAAAATCAGCGCATTCTAAGATGGAGTTTGTTTATTCAAGCTTACAACTTAAAAATAACTCACTTATCTGGAAAAGATAACATCGTCGCGGACACCCTATCGCGCATGTAACAAATGTATAAGGAAATAGATAACTTCATGTATATATTCTGATAATCCTAACTAAGAGAATTGGATCATTTAAAATATAAATGCATGAATACATGAATATGTTGTGATTATTTTATGCAATATCTTATGCCTTATTTTATGCCATGAATATTTCCATTTGCTCAAACAAATATTATTATTGTTGTAAGAAAAAAGAAAAAAACCTAATAAGTTACTTTTAAGTATTATTGATTTATGGACATAATTTTCTTTATTAGTAAGATAATGAATGAACAGAAATGTACATCCTTATTTTGAAACAATCAAACTATAGTTGTGATTATGTAAAAACCAAGATAGAGTAATGTGCATACACTTCACATGCTTACACACTTAAGATTAAATTCTTACTCTTAAGTTTATTTAAATATTAATTTCATTTAAGTTGAATTAATTAATGATTGAATTGTTTAATATGATAACATTAGTTATGTTGATTTTTACCTTATAAATAAGATGATGATGTTTATAAGGAATGATATCTCAGAGAGTATAATTTTAGAATAACGCGAACATGTGTTATGGTCTAAGGATAACTTAAGATCCTATATGATGAGGGTTTAATAGAATAAATTATTTCCCTCACTTGTCTTATTCAACGGACTACCCAGGTGGAGTCAGTTTTTTTTGTATATTGTTTAGAACTAAAGTTAAGTGCAGGCGGTTCTAAAAGAAATTGCACACTTCTATTGTTTAGTATGCAATGTTCTTTTCCTTTTGGTATGGGCGACTGTTACGAAACGTAAATTCCCTACATTGTAATGTTAATAAACCAACTAAACCATTTAAGCGAATTGCGTTTAAACGATACAAAATATTTCTCAGCTCACGGTTTTCCCCGGGTTTTTCCTAACCTAATTAAAGCATTATTGTTTTTTTATTAACCTCGATAAAAACATGAACTGTGCACGCGAATACAGCATGTCAAGGTCGTCCGGTCTCTCCTTATTTTGTTAGAGCATTATTGATTGTTCTTAATAAAAGGTATCTGATCACGCAGTCAACATGCAGGCTTGATTAAAATATTCGTGTCACTAGACTGTCTGGTTTTTCCAACGATTGACCCGTAATATATTTCTACGCAATTCGACACTTTAGTCAGTTCTTGGCTTGCATTCGATCTAGTAACATCAAATATACTCCGCTCTGAGTATCATTTCTATTTGATTTGTATTATGGAAAATTTATTATTCTACTATTAACTACAATGCTATATGTTCATTGAGGATATTCATTACTAATTGGAATATGTGTATTTCTTGATTGTGTATATAATATTATTTGGATTCCTACTGGATTGATGTTGTAAATTAAACCAAATTTATCGTTGCTTTCTACACAACTTGGTTAACGTCAATATTTCAAAGTTATATACATGTGTGTATGTGTAATATTTATACAACTATTTTAATAATCTACACTACCACTCAACATCGAGGTTCTTGCTGTATAATATGAGCCACACCAATAATTATACATGAAGTAAATCAACTGAAAACTCTAAAGCCACGTTATGTGAATTGCCAGGGGATACTAAGAACCACGGAATACTCTAGACAACTACAAATAAACTTCAGAATGATATAATAAGATCTTCACTAATACAAGGATACTCACACTAATAATAACAATACTATAACTATTATTTTCATAAATTGAATGGGGGCTCTAGCCGTAATAACATTATAAATCATAATTATACTTGTGTGATATAAATAGAAGGTCTCATCCATAATTTATTATGGTGAATAAATTGCCTTGTAATAATATCTATCTAGTTCTCATTGATCTATTTATCTATCTACCTGTCAATATCTATCTAGTTCTCATTGATCTATTTATCTATCTACCTGTCAATATCTATCTAGTTCTCATTGATCTATTTATCTATCTACCTGTCAATATCTATCTAGTTCTCATTGATCTATTTATCTATCTACCTGTCAATATCTATCTAGTTCTCATTGATCTATTTATCTATCTACCTGTCAATATCTATCTAGTTCTCATTGATCTATTTATCTATCTACCTGTCAATATCTATCTAGTTCTCATTGATCTATTTATCTATCTACCTGTCAATATCTATCTAGTTCTCATTGATCTATTTATCTATCTACCTGTCAATATCTATCTAGTTCTCATTGATCTATTTATCTATCTACCTGTCAATATCTATCTAGTTCTCATTGATCTATTTATCTATCTACCTGTCAATATCTATCTAGTTCTCATTGATCTATTTATCTATCTACCTGTCAATATCTATCTAGTTCTCATTGATCTATTTATCTATCTACCTGTCAATATCTATCTAGTTCTCATTGATCTATTTATCTATCTACCTGTCAATATCTATCTAGTTCTCATTGATCTATTTATCTATCTACCTGTCAATATCTATCTAGTTCTCATTGATCTATTTATCTATCTACCTGTCAATATCTATCTAGTTCTCATTGATCTATTTATCTATCTACCTGTCAATATCTATCTAGTTCTCATTGATCTATTTATCTATCTACCTGTCAATATCTATCTAGTTCTCATTGATCTATTTATCTATCTACCTGTCAATATCTATCTAGTTCTCATTGATCTATTTATCTATCTACCTGTCAATATCTATCTAGTTCTCATTGATCTATTTATCTATCTACCTGTCAATATCTATCTAGTTCTCATTGATCTATTTATCTATCTACCTGTCAATATCTATCTAGTTCTCATTGATCTATTTATCTATCTACCTGTCAATATCTATCTAGTTCTCATTGATCTATTTATCTATCTACCTGTCAATATCTATCTAGTTCTCATTGATCTATTTATCTATCTAGTTCTCATTGATCTATTTATCTATCTAGTTCTCATTGATCTATTTATCTATCTACCTGTCAATATCTATCTAGTTCTCATTGATCTATTTATCTATCTACCTGTCAATATCTATCTAGTTCTCATTGATCTATTTATCTATCTAGTTCTCATTGATCTATTTATCTATCTAGTTCTCATTGATCTATTTATCTATCTAGTTCTCATTGATCTATTTATCTATCTAGTTCTCATTGATCTATTTATCTATCTAGTTCTCATTGATCTATTTATCTATCTAGTTCTCATTGATCTATTTATCTATCTAGTTCTCATTGATCTATTTATCTATCTAGTTCTCATTGATCTATTTATCTATCTAGTTCTCATTGATCTATTTATCTATCTAGTTCTCATTGATCTATTTATCTATCTAGTTCTCATTGATCTATTTATCTATCTAGTTCTCATTGATCTATTTATCTATCTACCTGTCAATATCTATCTAGTTCTCATTGATCTATTTATCTATCTACCTGTCAATATCTATCTAGTTCTCATTGATCTATTTATCTATCTACCTGTCAATATCTATCTAGTTCTCATTGATCTATTTATCTATCTACCTGTCAATATCTATCTAGTTCTCATTGATCTATTTATCTATCTACCTGTCAATATCTATCTAGTTCTCATTGATCTATTTATCTATCTACCTGTCAATATCTATCTAGTTCTCATTGATCTATTTATCTATCTACCTGTCAATATCTATCTAGTTCTCATTGATCTATTTATCTATCTACCTGTCAATATCTATCTAGTTCTCATTGATCTATTTATCTATCTACCTGTCAATATCTATCTAGTTCTCATTGATCTATTTATCTATCTACCTGTCAATATCTATCTAGTTCTCATTGATCTATTTATCTATCTACCTGTCAATATCTATCTAGTTCTCATTGATCTATTTATCTATCTAGTTCTCATTGATCTATTTATCTATCTACCTGTCAATATCTATCTAGTTCTCATTGATCTATTTATCTATCTAGTTCTCATTGATCTATTTATCTATCTACCTGTCAATATCTATCTAGTTCTCATTGATCTATTTATCTATCTACCTGTCAATATCTATCTAGTTCTCATTGATCTATTTATCTATCTAGTTCTCATTGATCTATTTATCTATCTAGTTCTCATTGATCTATTTATCTATCTAGTTCTCATTGATCTATTTATCTATCTAGTTCTCATTGATCTATTTATCTATCTAGTTCTCATTGATCTATTTATCTATCTAGTTCTCATTGATCTATTTATCTATCTAGTTCTCATTGATCTATTTATCTATCTAGTTCTCATTGATCTATTTATCTATCTAGTTCTCATTGATCTATTTATCTATCTAGTTCTCATTGATCTATTTATCTATCTAGTTCTCATTGATCTATTTATCTATCTAGTTCTCATTGATCTATTTATCTATCTACCTGTCAATATCTATCTAGTTCTCATTGATCTATTTATCTATCTACCTGTCAATATCTATCTAGTTCTCATTGATCTATTTATCTATCTACCTGTCAATATCTATCTAGTTCTCATTGATCTATTTATCTATCTACCTGTCAATATCTATCTAGTTCTCATTGATCTATTTATCTATCTACCTGTCAATATCTATCTAGTTCTCATTGATCTATTTATCTATCTACCTGTCAATATCTATCTAGTTCTCATTGATCTATTTATCTATCTACCTGTCAATATCTATCTAGTTCTCATTGATCTATTTATCTATCTACCTGTCAATATCTATCTAGTTCTCATTGATCTATTTATCTATCTAGTTCTCATTGATCTATTTATCTATCTACCTGTCAATATCTATCGAGCTACCATATCTTTCTTTTGTATTTAACATGCACCTCCATCCCTTGTCACACTCCCACTTTCAGTCTGTCTCTCTGTCTGTCTCTCTCCTTCTCTCTCTCTCTCTCTCTCGCACGCGCTATATATACATACACACATATATATATTGCGCGTGCGAGAGAGAGAGAGAGGGGAAAAAAGAGAGACATATATATATGTATATATCTTATCGTAAATTTTTTACAGAACTCTTTCTAGAAAGAAGATTATTGCGTCCTACGCTATCCGTGGTCCGCGTCATCTTGTATCTTTATTAATGTTTTAAAAGATATTAAGTTACTGGTTTTCGTGGTTTGTTCAGGCAACCCATTCCATGCCCGAATGACAATCGGGAAGAAAGAGTACTTATTTGCATTTGTTCTCGCATAAGAGATAAAGAAAGTGTTTTTGTCCTTATGTTTTTCTTAATATTGCAACAGGTTGTTATTGGGTTGTATTTCTAAATTAGAGTTTAATGCTTTATGTATTATTACTACTTTACTCCTTTTCCCGTCTGTCTTCTAGTGTTTCTAGGTTTAGTGATTTGACTAATGGTGTAACTCTTGTCAGTTGTGAATATTCGCAAGTATATATCTATATATAATATGCTGGTAGATCTGTCCAAGACTTTCCTTTTATTAGCTTTTTACAGACGGACAGATGGGCAGCCATACATTTGAATGTTGGTTGATAATTAGATTTAGTTTAAATAATCACAATTTTTTAAAGGCTTGTTTTTTTTTCTATTTTCTCTAATCAGATAATACTTTTTTAAAATTACAATCTGATAGTGAAATTTAATGCAGGCTAGTCTCATAGCATCTCTAAAGTTCTTAGCCTATTGAATAAAAGGATTGAATAAAATCAAAATAGGTAAACCTAGACTTTTAAACAACCGTGCGTGATCCTTGATTAATCCAATTCATCTTATGATTATAAAAAGTAAATGTTTGTTATACCTATATCAACTGTACATGCCAGTTTTCATAACTATATGAAACAACTTGGTTTTAAATTTTGGATTAAAATCAAACTTAAATTAACCAAATTATACTAAAAATATGTTCTTCTGATTCACTAAAGAAGATTCATTATACCTGATTCATTATAGCTGATTCATTATACCTGATACAGTATATCTGATTCATTATACCTGATTCATTATAGCTGATTCATTATAACTGATACAGTATATCTGATTCATTATACCTGATTCATTATAGCTGATTCATTATACCTGATTCATTATATCTGATTCATTATACCTTATTCATTATAGCTGATTCATTATACCTGATACAGTATATCTGATTCATTATACCTGATTCATTATAGCTGATTCATTAAAACTGATACAGTATATCTGATTCATTATACCTGATTCATTATAGCTGATTCATTATACCTGATTCATTATATCTGATTCATTATACCTGATTCATTATACCTGATTCATTATACCTGATACAGTATATCTGATTCATTATACCTGATTCATTATAGCTGATTCATTATACCTGATACAGTATATTTGATTCATTATCACTGATTCATCATACCTGATACAGTATATCTGATTCATTAAACCTGATTCATTATAGCTGATTCATTATACCTAATACAGTATATTTGATTCATTATCACTGATTCATCATACCTGATACAATATACCTGATACAGTATAGTCCTATCCGATTCAGTAAAACTGATTTATTATATTTGATTCATTCGATCTGATGTTAAAAGTAAACTTAGTTCAGAACGTATTTCCGTAATTCTATTTTCTGGCTAGGCAGAAAATAACAACAACCCCTTGTTGATGTGTTTCAACTATAAATCAAAATAAATCAATGGAAAGTCAATCTTTCTGTTTGAGGGAATCAATAGATTTATTGTCTCCAGTTGTGTGTCTGTACATGATGCTTCAATGCATTGTGACAACACACATTGTTATCGCTGTAACGTTGCTAGAAGATGACGTGTCGTCTATGACTACACATAATGTTTTTGTGGGCACGTTTCTGTATTTGTTTGTCTGTATGAATGTAAACAATAACTTTCGAGAACAAACTACGTTTTTGTTTGAAGTGCCGTGAATTACAATAGTCTAAACTCTAAACTCTAACTAATAGTTTTAAAGTAAAATAAACCACCAAGAAGAGTCAAGTTGTTAATTTTTATGTCCATATTTGTGTCCAGTTCTATGTCCATATTTGTGTCCAGTTCTATGTCCATATGTGTTCGCTGTGTATCTAAGAGTTATCTTTGTTCAATGTTCTCACCCTTGTGTTCATCTATGTGTTCGCCTCTGTATTAATCTTTGTGTTCACCTTTGTATCAATCTTTGTGTTCGCCTCTGTATTAATCTTTGTGTTCACCTTTGTATCAATCTTTGTGTTCACCTCTATATTAATCTTTGTGTTCACCTCTGTATTAATCTTTGTGTTCACCTTTGTATCAATCTTTGTGTTCACCTCTGTATCAATCTTTGTGTTCACCTCTGTATTAATCTTTGTGTTCGCCTCTATATTAATCTTTATGTTCACCTCTATATTAATCTTTGTGTTCGCCTCTATATTAATCTTTATGTTCACCTCTATATTAATCTTTGTGTTCACCTCTGTATTAATCTTTGTGTTCAACTCTATATTAATCTTTGTGTTCGCCTCTATATTAATCTTTGTTTTCACCTCTGTATTAATCTTTGTGTTCACCTCTATATTAATCTTTATGTTCACCTCTGTATTAATCTTTGTTTTCACCTCTGTATTAATCTTTGTGTTCACCTCTGTATTAATCTTTGTGTTCACCTCTATATTAATCTTTGTGTTCACCTCTGTATTAATCTTTGTTTTCACCTCTGTATTAATCTTTGTGTTCACCTCTATATTAATCTTTATGCTCACCTCTGTATTAATCTTTGTTTTCACCTCTGTATTAATCTTTGTGTTCACCTCTGTATTAATCTTTGTGTTCACCTCTGTATTAATCTTTGTGTTCACCTCTGTATTAATCTTTATGTTCACCTTTGTATTAATCTTTGTTTTCACCTCTGTATTAATCTTTGTGTTCACCTCTATATTAATCTTTGTGTTCGCCTCTATATTAATCTTTATGTTCACCTCTGTATTAATCTTTGTTTTCACCTCTGTATTAATCTTTGTGTTCACCTCTGTATTAATCTTTGTGTTCACCTCTGTATTAATCTTTATGTTCACCTCTGTATTAATCTTTGTTTTCACCTCTGTATTAATCTTTGTGTTCACCTCTATATTAATCTTTGTGTTCGCCTCTATATTAATCTTTATGTTCACCTCTGTATTAATCTTTATGTTCACCTCTGTATTAATCTTTGTGTTCACCTCTGTATCCATCTTTGTGTTCAACTCTGTATCCATCTACATAAAGGATTAATGTATTTCTGCTTAAATCAATAAGGGAATCATATTCTACTCATTCTAGGTTGTACGTAGAAAATAGTGTATAATATATCTCTAAAATAATTCTACTAGTCAGAACCTTATAAGGTCAACGGAGTCATCATATAGCAGAAATATTAAAGCAAGCGGTCCATCTCATTATAGTCTTTGGTTAGACTTGTGTTCATGTTGTAGCCAAGCTAATGCCGTTCTACTTGGGAGGGGAGGGACATCGTGGAGGAGGGGGTACAGAATAAATAGTTCCAAAAAATTATTTCCGTGGGTGTAGACGGTCCGCTAACTAAATCCCTGGTCAGGAAACTGTGACAGCTTTGACAGTCCTAACTGACGTAGTGGAGTTGACCAGGTACGACTTGGTTGAGGTCAGTAAGGTCAGTGCTATAGAGTAGGTCAGTTTCCTGACATCTTTTACTGACTTATTCTGATAGGTTATCTTTATCCCATTATAATGTTCAGACTGAACGACTGGTACACATATTGTTATATTATAATCAAACACTATATTCAACAAGTTTAAATATAATAGGCATATAGGTATTCTGACTAAGAGAATCTCAGCTTCTATAGTTTACACATATTATATGCCCAGGTGCATTATTTTAAATATATTTTTTTCTTCCATTCAGCTAAATTATAATTTATTATGTTTCCCATTTACAAAGGGACTTCAGTGTATGTTATGGTTAAAATTTTATATTTGTGCTTTAAGGAAAATACACCAGCTGACGTTATTTGAACCGACTGACCAACGGCTAGCTCTATCTGTAAGGGTCATCCAGGTAAAAACAAAAAGTTGACCTCTTTTATATGTGGTGGTCGGTCAACAGGTGTAGGTTGAGATTAGTAGAAAGATAAAAACTTGTGAATAAAGGGACACAGCCATGTAGGTTTCCGGGTCATACATTTTTGCAACTTTAAAATTGCCCGTTAGCAATTCATAATTTTCTTCTTCTCTTTAATTTCTAAATTGGAAAAATTGTTCAGAGTTTTTAATTAAACACACCAAGAAGTGAACATGTAATATAATAAAAACAACAATTTTAGTTTGTTATTCAATCAATTTCTTGTTCTTTTTGTTCCTCCCGACTTAGCTACCTGATCAATTTACCTTCCCCATTCTATATTACCTGGAGAATAATGAGAACGGACTATGGTATTCATTATTCAGTGTTAGTTTACTAAATACAATAGGCCTACATGATTTCATCTTTCTAACAATGGTCACAATTCATTGCCCCATGGGCATAACACTTTTTTTTATATTGATAGCCCCATGACACTGTTTGCATTTACTCCAGATCAAATTGAAAGTAATAATATTGAAAGTTGTCACTATAAATAGAACACAGTTTAGATATAAAGAATAAACAATTCATTCGTCATACCATTAAACTTTTTATTTTTAAAGAGGAGTAACTCGTATTAAGTCTTTAATTTATCTGGATTTGTTTTTCATACTTCAACTTCACGTTGAAAATTTTAAATTTATTTCGAGTACTTGGCTAATTTTCCCTTAAATATTCGATTGCATCCATATTTGGAAGATTATTCTAACCATTCAGCTTTCCTAAAATAATTAGATTCTGCGAAATAATTCAATTATCCCATTGTCAATTATTAAATTTCTTAATAGGCCTAAGGTTCATGTTTTCATAAAATATCCTATTTCGCCCAAATATCCCCCCCCCCCAAAAAAAAAATAATTAAAAAATTCAATTTTTTAAATATTTGCTTGCAACCAAATGTTCAATTTAAATTTTAAAAATATTCAGTTTCTCTCAAAATATTAAATTTCTCCAAAATATTCAATACCTCTAAGATGTCAAATTATGTCTTTCAAATATTACATTTATTTAAACTATTTATTAACACCTAAAATTTCAATGTCTTCAAATTTCTCAGATTCTCCCAAATATTGAATTTTTAAAAAATTCAGATTTTTTTCTCAGATATTCAATTTCTTGCAAGCAAAAAATTTTCTTCCAATTATTCTATTTTCTTCTAATCATAAAATTTCTCCCAAATAATTTATTTCTCCAAAATTTTCATTTTCATTCAAATAGTCCATTTTTTTAAACCTTCAAAGTTTTCCAACTATTTAATTTCTGCCAAATATTCAACTGGTGCCAAATATGCAGTCAAGTTTAGTTTCATGTCAAAATGTCAAGTTTTTTAAAACATCAGGAAAAAATGTTCTGGGTCAATTTGTGCCAAATACCTGATAACGATTCACCATTAACACGAAGTGACAGCTAATCTAGATTCATGTATTTATATCTTCTGCACCAGCTTTACTTGACGCGCCTTTTTTATATACTTAACATCACACATGTCATTCACATTAGTCGTTAAGTTAACATTTAACATATATTAATTTATCATATGTCTTATATTATTTTTAAAAGCTGTTAAAAACCAATAGTTACATTTCTATTATTTATCCTATCATCGTCTTAAAATATGTTGAAATATTCTTCTATATGCATATTTCTATTTCATCACCATAAGCTGACATTGGTTTTGAACATCGGCATACTTGGTCATCTGGCTTTTTTTTATCCAGGACCTGGTCGCAACCCGGCATTCTAATCTACCCAAATATTGCTGACCTGTAGCCAACTAATGTCAGTTTAAAAAAACGAACAACTAATCGCGGGTTATTTAAAAATGCAAACACATACTCCAAAACAAACAACTTTGCTTAGACACTTATGCACAGAGTGAAATGTTTAATATATTATAGTTTAACGAAACCAAAGAGAAAACTTTTAAACATGAAGTAGTAGCCTAGTGTCTGGTATTTGTTTTGTTTTTTAATATTTACTGTGCAATATCTAAGCATTATACTAAAATTCCAATATTTACATTTATTTGAGTTATGCAGTTGTTTTTTTCATGCATATTTTGAGATCGTAAACTAATAGCTTGAGCTCAGAGTGTAGGGATATTTGTTCAAGTGCTAGGGATATTTTTTTTAGTGTTCAAGTGCTAGGGATATCTGTTCAAGTGCTAGAGATATTTGTTCAAGTGTTCAAGTGCTAGAGATATTTGTTCAAGTGTTCAAGTGCTAGAGATATTTGTTCAAGTGTTCAAGTGCTAGGGATATATGTTCAAGTGCTAGAGATATTTGTTCAAGTGTTCAAGTGCTAGGGATATTTGTTCAAGTGTTCAAGTGCTATAGATATTTGTTCAAGTGTTCAAGTGCTAGGGATATCTGTTCAAGTGCTAGAGTTATTTGTTCAAGTGTTCAAGTGCTAGAGATATTAGTTCAAGTGGTCAAGTGCTAGGGATATTTGTTCAAGTGTTAAAGTTGATACCACAAATTGACACGACATCACTGGTCAGCCAAAACTATTGACAGTTGCTTCGTATATCGTCTGCTTGCTAGATTATAGTAATTATTTAATTGGTACAGCACTGTAAAGCTTTGTGACTGATAGTTTTAGGCTGGAAATGCTTAAAGATATTTTTTTAACTGGGATTACAAATTTGATTATAATGATGTTTTGTCATGGCTTTGAAGTCTTAGTTTCAGCTCTATACAATGATGAGAAGTAGGTCAATAAAACTTATAAAAAGAAGCTTGCCAGAAAGTGATGAAATTTTGAGAGGGATTTTTAAAAAATACTGCAACCTCTTTTTTTTTGGTACAAAAATGGCAGAAAACATTGAAAGCTCCACTTGGTCAACTTCAACATTATTGACCAGAAATGTAAACACATGATTTATGCAATTTAAATATACAACCGCCATAGAGATGCGGTTATTTAAAGCGTCATCCGATTAAAAAATAAAACCCATGACATTCTGTACTGAAAGCTAAACATTAGGCTAGATCTAGACCTTTGATAGACAATTTCAAGACATTTGTTAGACAATTTATAAATATTCACTAAGACAATTTGTAGAACTTTGCTAGACAATAGTTGGACCATGGCTACCATAGTTGAATCATAGCTAGAGCAAAATTAAATCTGGACTATCCAGCCAAAACCATTGCTAGAACATTGCTAGAACATTGCTAGAACATTGCTAGAACATTGGTAGAACATTGCTAGAACATTGCTAGAACATTGCTAGAACATTGCTAGAACATTGCTAGAACATTGCTAGAACATTGCTAGAACATTGCTAGAACATTGCTAGAACATTGCTAGAACATTGCTAGAACATTGCTAGAACATTGCTAGAACATTGCCAGAACATTGGTAGAACATTGGTAGAACATTGCTAGAACATTGCTAGAACATTGCTAGAACATTGCTAGAACATTGCTAGAACATTGCTAGAACATTGCTAGAACATTGCTAGAACATAGGTTTACAATTTCTAGCTCCTTGTTTTCTGATGTATTGAAAGCGTGTATCAATGTTTCAAAAACTAAAATGAGAGACACAAGAAGAAAGAGGACTTAAGGAAAGGGGCGTCAGTGGGGGAAGGGGAGATAATAACCTGAAGATAAACTTTAAAAAAAAAATGTTTAAAAAAGAAACAAATATATATTTTACTGTAAACATCTATTAACAGTTTAGTGAAAAATCAAATTAGTATTAGGGTTAATTAGTGATTAATGTGCTCTTTCTGCACAATTTAAATATTTGAAAAGTGAAATCTCTATTAAATCAAGAACGAATCTAACTAAAAAAATATCTATGTCTAAACTTAGACAAGAAATAAGTCGCAATCATTAAGTCATTGAGGTATCAAAAACTGACTTCTACTATATGAATTCATTTAAAAAGAAAATGCTATCCAGTTTACTTTCAACTCACATTATTTGAATAATTTGTTCACAAGTATTCACAATAATTATTCACAATAAATATATTTATATATATGTATATATATATATATATATATATATATATATATATATAGCCTTTATGTGTGTGTATGTATTCACTAAAATATTCACACAATTAAAACTTGGATGGGATCTGTCAGTAATTGACATTTTTAACAAACAGTACACACACACACACACACATACACAAAACGCACACCCACACATAAACGCGCACACACACTCTCACTCTTACAACCACTAAACTCGTAAGCGGCTGCTCAATTCAAGGCAGTTAAGGAAGACTAAAGTCTAAAATTAATTTAATCACATCAACAATTAGGCCTCTGTTGGTTTCTCTAATTTGTTCACACTGAACTCACTTAACATGAGATTTAGTTTGACTACCCCCCCTTCCCCTCCTCACCGGCATAACTCTTTTATATTCTTCATCATTTTATCCACTCGCCCCCACCCCCGCCATCACAGGCCATTTTTTTCTTTGTGAAATCAACCTCTCTAGCGGTTTTAACCTCCGTCCCCCCGCTCCCCCCCCCCCCATTTTTCTATTCTGAATTCCGGCCCCCCTCCCAGGGGAGAGGGGGGGGGGGGATGAGAAAGAATAGTGCTTAATTTTAAGAGCAGAAAAGAAATATCAATAAAGCATCGGCACTACATTTCATATCCAATGGGCAGAGAGGAAGCGCGGAGGAGGAAATGGCTAAGTGCTATTTCAGGTATTTCGGCAGGGCGTATTGATTTCTGGCACAAGAGATGCTAGCCACTAACGATAATAGACTGGTCGTAGGAGGGGTGGGGGGAGATGGAATAGGTGGGGGGGGGGGAGGAGTGGAGCATGACACTATAGAGCTGGTTAGAATGGGTTATATGGGGAGGGGGGTGTGTGTGCAATAGTTGGTCTCGAGAAATCAAGTTTTGTTCCACTAATATAATGTCATCCTCAGTGTCAATATGGAGAGATTATGGCCAAATGTGAACTTGTTTACAAGTTATTTACATTGAACATAGACAACCAATGACTGATTAGATTACAGGTGAACAAAATACCTTGTTTAGACCTGAAAAGGGGAGGCGGTTGTACATCGTTCACCAGTTTATCTGGCCACGGCTACTGTGGGATTGTGTGGCCAGCGTCTCAGGCGCCTTTACTGCTCTAGTTACAAAGTTACCAAATCCAAGTTTTATGACATCTTTACTGAAGCAAACATCCCACCATTAAATGTGTTAAATAGAATGTATCTACTCCATGCCTACAAAATATTTATATGTGTGCCTATAATAGATTTACGTGTGTGCCTAAAGTAGATTTATATGTGTGCCTAAAATAGATTTATATGTGTGCCTAAAATAAATGTATATGTGTGCCTAAAATAGATTTATATGTGTGTCTAAAATAGATTTATATGTGTGCCTAAAATAGATTTATATGTGTGCCAAATAGATTTATATGTATGCCTACAATTGATTTATATATGTGCCTACAATAAATTTAAAAGTGTGCCTAAAATAGATTTATATGTGTGCCTAAAATAGATTGATGTGTGTAGCTACAATTGATTTATATGTGTGCCGACAGTGTGCCTACAATAAATTTATATGTTGGCCTAGAGTAGATTTATGTGTGTACCCAAAGAAGATTTATATTGTTATAAAAGTCACAAAGAAACAACCTAAAGCGTTCAATCCAAAACATGAAATTGGAATACTTATTGCAAATGAAGGGAAAATGTAGGCGAGGTCTCTTACATTGTCCTATTAGCAACATTTGATCTTTGTGAGGTTTTATCATTGTATCTGTTGAAGTAGAAGAAAGGAAATACTTTTTTTCTTTTTTGACAATAATGTGTAATGCCTTTTTGATGTTACATCTCGAAACATTCAGGCCCACAGCCTGCCACAACAAGACCTCATTCTGTTGCTATAAGTCCTACATAGTGCAACTAACAGGTCCATGGACTGATTGAATCGATTTAATTACATTTTAAAACAATACAAACCAAACGTATGCCAGTGCTTGTTTACCAACAAATTCTGAAACGTCCACAGTGATTGGCTGGCCTTCAGTATATAGCTCACATTAATTGACTGACCTACTGTGTATCACTTTTCGGTTACAAAATTATACAACTTCCTTAGATATTAAAGTATTTAACATAATCTATGGAGGAGTGCACTTATTGAGTATTATATTGGGGCTCCATTACAGTTCAAATGTGCTCCCTTGTACAAAGAAGTTCTAACATCGACACATGGAAGGCTATGTAGTAAAGCATATACAAACATATTAATTTTTTGTTACACATAATATTTGATTACACTTTGATTTGAGCTTTAGCCTTCAATTGAAAATAATATTTTTAAATTACTATTTTGTTTAAAAGCAAACATAATTACAGTCATTTCTCTGTTTAATAGTTCAACTAATTGGGTACAAGCTTTTGAAGAAAAACACACGATAGAAGCTTTTTTCGTAGTTAAACTACGATGTAGAAATGTTATATTATATTGTTTGACGAATTCCTCTTTTAACTTAGTGACATAAACTTCTCAAATATCAGAATATTCTCTTTATTTTTTTCAATTATCAATAAATTGTCTTTAAAAAGATTTAAGGGTTGGCAAAAAATTCATTCAATGTTCAGACAAGTACAAAGATCCAACTATAAGTAATAAATTTCCACAAAAACTTTCAGTGTTAACCTGCACAATTTTATTCAATACAAAACAACAACATGAATATATTAATAGTGAAACATTGTGTAAAGAAAGGTTCATGTTATTATGACGGTCAATACTGTATTTGATATATGTGCCAATCAAGGTTTACATAGACTAGTTTACTCAACATATTGTTACTTCATTCAAAAAACTAAACTAAATCAGTAAAACAACATCTACAGCTGACTTAGATCTTAAGTTTAAAATATTAAAATGGGACGGTTTGAGGATTTAGAATAAGATCTACCCCCCTTCCCAAGCCATCGCATAAGTAATTACTTTAGAACACAATGACCATAAATTAAATGTAGTTTTAAGGAAAATTAAAATAGTTTTAAGGTAGATTAAAGTAGTTTTAACTTCTAGAGTTCAAAATACGTGAACGAGAACGAAACTTTTAATGCTTTAAAATATTGTCTTTAGGCTAATCTATACACTGGTTTTAATGTTTGAATTAATAGTAGAAATAACTAAAGAAACACCACTGGGTATAAAGCAAAATCGCACAAAAATGAATAATTTAAATTTAAAAATAGAAGAAATAATACATGTGAAAAAGGAGAAATAGAAAATATTGGAAAAAACTTCAGTGCAATCAATTACAATCTATTACAATTTATTACAATCTATTGCAATCTACATGTTTTTGAAAATCTTTCTCTGTCACATATCTAATTATTTTTTTTTCATAAATAGTTGCATTATTTATATAATGTTTTGCATTTTTTTCACTATTATTGACTGTACTTCTACCACAATTATACCCACATCATGCTACAGCCCATTTATTTCACTATAATGTTAATTAATACTTAAAAAACAATTCAAACGTTTCAATAAACATTGGAACTTGATTAAAAATGTATGTTTCTGCGCTAATTTATAGTCTATATTCGATGTAAACATTCTGATTAAACTTGTTTGAATGTAGATTTGATCAGTGAACAGCCAACAAAACGACTGATTATTGCTGACACATCGAAATTACACAAAACTATAAATCTAGACCACGACTTAATGATCTAAATGATTGACCTAAATCTGTTGGTCAGCCTTTAATAGTTTATTATCTAGACTTGCAGGGAATAAACACAGCTGTATTCTGGCTTCTTGTACATTCCACGGAAAGTAACAAAGTGTATGCGTCCCAATTGAAACATATGTACGCTGTATTTGTATACACAAACTTAAAGGGTCGGTCTGTGTTATTTAATTTTGTTCTCCCATTACTGCAGGTTAGAACTGCAACATGCTTGCTTGGCCAAAGTCACAGTCAGGGCTAAATGTTAATCGTGTCCTCCTATTGCGGAAAAAACATTTATGGAAACAATTGACAAATATAAGGATTTCATGCTTAATAAATATTTTCATCAGAATATATAATATATAGAACTAAGTCAATGCAACGTATTCTCTCTATTGTTCAATTTTTCGAGCAATTCTGTATTGGACAGTAGTCGAATACAGGAATCACGGTGGACTGTAAGCATTAAGTTTTGGTTGATTTGATCTATGTTGCACTCTGTTATCATTGAAATAGGCCATGCATGACCTTGGCCGCAAGTTCACGTACTATTTCACTCACGGTGGCCCATACTTAACAAAGTATAGAGAATGATGTAGCGAATGATATAGAGAATGATATAGAGAATGATATAGAGAATGATATAGAGAATGATATAGAGAATGATATAGAGAATGATATAGAGAATGATATAGAGAATGATATAGAGAATGATACAGAGAATGATATAGAGAATGATATAGAGAATGATATAGAGAATGATACAGAGAATGATATTGAGAATGGTATAGAGAATGATATAGAGAATGATATAGAGAATGATATAGAGAATGATATAGAGAATGATATAGAGAATGATATAGAGAATGATATAGAGAATGATATAGAGAATGATGTAGAGAATGATATAGAGAATGATATAGAGAATGATATAGAGAATGATATAGAGAATGATATAGAGAATGATATAGAGAATGATATAGAGAATGATATAGAGAATGATATAGAGAATGATATAGAGAATGATATAGAGAATGATATAGAGAATGGTATTGAGAATGGTATAGAGAATGATATAGAGAATGATATAGAGAATGATATAGAGAATGATATAGAGAATGATATAGAGAATGATATAGAGAATGATATAGAGAATGATATAGAGAATGATATAGAGAATGATATAGAGAATGGTATAGAGAATGATATAGAGAATGATATAGAGAATGATATAGAGAATAATATAGAGAATGATATAGAGAATGATATAGAGAATGATATAGAGAATGATATAGAGAATGGTATTGAGAATGGTATAGAGAATGATATAGAGAATGATATAGAGAATGATATAGAGAATGATATAGAGAATGATATAGAGAATGATATAGAGAAGGATATAGAGAATGGTATTGAGAATGGTATAGAGAATGATATAGAGAATGATATAGAGAATGATATAGAGAATGATATAGAGAATGATATAGAGAATGATATTGAGAATGATATAGAGAATGATATAGAGAATGATATAGAGAATGATATAGAGAATGATATAGAGAATGGTATTGAGAATGGTATAGAGAATGATATAGAGAATGATATAGAGAATGATATAGAGAATGATATAGAGAATGATATAGAGAATGATATAGAGAATGGTATTGAGAATGGTATAGAGAATGATATAGAGAATGATATAGAGAATGATATAGAGAATGATATAGAGAATGATATAGAGAATGATATAGAGAATGATATAGAGAATGGTATTGAGAATGGTATAGAGAATGATATAGAGAATGATATAGAGAATGATATAGAGAATGATATAGAGAATGATATAGAGAATGATATAGAGAATGATATAGAGAATGATATAGAGAATGATGTAGAGAATGGTATAGAGAATGATATAGAGAATGATATAGAGAATGATATAGAGAATGATGTAGAGAATGATATAGAGAATGATATAGAGAATGATATAGAGAATGATATAGAGAATGATATAGAGAATGATATAGAGAATGATATAGAGAATGATATAGAGAATGATATAGAGAATGATATAGAGAATGATATAGAGGATGATATAGAGAATGGTATTGAGAATGGTATAGAGAATGATATAGAGAATGATATAGAGAATGATATAGAGAATGATATAGAGAATGATATAGAGAATGATATAGAGAATGATATAGAGAATGATATAGAGAATGATATAGAGAATGATATAGAGAATGATATAGAGAATGATATAGAGAATGATGTAGAGAATGGTATAGAGAATGATATAGAGAATGATATAGAGAATGATATAGAGAATGATGTAGAGAATGGTTTAGAGAATGGTTTAGAGAATGATATAGAGAATGATATAGAGAATGATATAGAGAATGATATAGAGAATGATATAGAGAATGATATAGAGAATGATATAGAGAATGATATAGAGAATGATATAGAGAATGATATAGAGAATGATATAGAGAATGATATAGAGAATGATATAGAGAATGATATAGAGAATGATATAGAGAATGATGTAGAGAATGATATAGAGAATGATGTAGAGAATGGTATAGAGAATGATATAGAGAATGATATAGAGAATGATATAGAGAATGATATAGAGAATGATATAGAGAATGATATAGAGAATGATATAGAGAATGATGTAGAGAATGATATAGAGAATGATATAGAGAATGATATAGAGAATGATATAGAGAATGATATAGAGAATGATATAGAGAATGATATAGAGAATGATATAGAGAATGATATAGAGAATGATATAGAGAATGATATAGAGAATGATATAGAGAATGATGTAGAGAATGATATAGAGAATGATATAGAGAATGATATAGAGAATGATATAGAGAATGATATAGAGAATGATATAGAGAATGATATAGAGAATGATATAGAGAATGATGTAGAGAATGATATAGAGAATGATGTAGAGAATGATAGACTGTATCTAGTTATGGAACTATTTAGAATTCTTGATCTGGTGTGAACAGGCAATATGGGGAATGACATAGGACATGGGAAAGAGGGCTTCGCCAAATGACAGAAACCCACAAACTGTTTAAGAAAGCGCAAAAGCTGAGACTATATGTGTGTGTGTGGTTAAGGGTGTATGTGGGAATGTAAGGTTGTAAATAGATGTATATGAGTGTATCAGTGGCGTAGCCAGGTTTTGACCCTAGGGGAGCGAAATTTTAGGAAAAAGGTCCCACTTTAGCAATTTGTCCAGATTAATAGAATAACTCAAAATGCGTACGTATCAAGTGTTATAAGAAAACCCTGTGTCTCAGGATACACACTGTATAAAAGTGCAGCTATTTTTTAACCATTCACGATTCTTTTTATAGCAGCTAATAGTGATGGGAATTTCTGCAAAATTGATTGCATCTACTCCTTATTTTCGGGATGAACATCTAGTATCGAAAAGTATTTATAGAATCAACGCGAATGCTCTATAGCAGGGGTCGGCAACCTCAGGGACGCGTGCTTGAACGATTTTCAGTGGCACGCGAAAGACCTCCAAGAATATTGTTTAATGCAAGTGAAAACAACGTATGTCAGCAGAATTAGTGGGTGCTGCATGGCGAACTACATGGGAGTCACACTGGACGTTGACTGTTGCAGTTCAGGAACCTTTGTATGCAAAGCTCCCATTATTTGACTTGCAATCTGTGATTGAATCTATTGTTAAGATAGTAAATTGTATAGTTTCTCAAGTCTCTTCTAGAAGAAAGTGATACGGAGTTTAGGTGAAGTTTTGGGTATATTCTTTTCTTGTCTGGAAGCAATTAAGAGGTATCTTAATGGAGACAAAAAATACCGTTATTGAATGAGGAGAACTGACTGTTGAAGCCAATGTTTCTGTATGACATGGCGACACGTTTATGTGAGTTAAACTTGCATCTACAAGGCAAGACAGGGTCCAAAGCACTTAATGTGTCGGGCAACTGGAATGGATTTGCATTGAAACTGGGCATATCTTTCCGTGAAATCAATTTCAAAACATTTAACTCTTTCCCTAATTTAAGGCAAATTAAGATAGATGAGCATTTTCAGAAGTACACTAGTCAGATCTTTATTAAAACAATTAACTCGTTTGGTATCACTAGTTACAAATTTGGAGAATTTACTTGAAGGGAGATAATTAACCCGTTTTCTTTACATTAATATTTCTAATATGTTTCTTTTTTGCCTCTTTTAAAAAAAAAGTAAAAGGCTTACAATTTATAACTCTAAAATGATCAAATTACATAAGATAGTTGAAAATTATATTAATATTTTATGACTAAAGAATGTACATGTACATTTTAAAACATTAAAATAACTACTTAGTTTGTATAATTATTACGCATCTCTTCCTCAAACTTGTAATATTTGGTCCATACTATCTCCGCAGCTGAAAATAAAATGTTAGAGTAAATCTCAGATATTCTGAGATCAACCATTAAAGACTTTCTATCTATTACTAGAATAATTTCTTGACAACTAAATTCATATGTTGATAACTATTAATGTGTAAATTGAATAATGAAATTGTGTATAAGCTACAAATGGATTTTTTTTATTTAAAAGCTGATAATAACAAATAGGTTATTTTTTTATCAAATATAAAACGCCTTGATTTTCTCTATTACGCTCCTTTTATTTTGGTCTTGGTCTTACTACGGCACTAAATAAATTGTCTTATAAAAATAATACAGTTGATCAGTTTGACTTTCACGTTGTTGTCATTCTGAATGATTCAAAATTATTGTAATAAATTAAATTGTGGAAATGCAATTTAAAGAAAAAAATTAGAAACAGCATAAATTGTGCGTCGTGGCTTGTTAAAATTATTAATTAAATAATTATTTTTCCCGAAAAGGCCCTTTTTTTTCGAAAATGGTCGTAGAGGGAGCGGCCTCTCCCGCTGCTCCCCCCCCCCCCTACGCTACTGGAGTGTATATGTTTGGATGTGTTTGGTTTAAATGTTTAAAAGCATGTGAATGGATGTATTGGTGTCTGGGTGTGCGATTAAAAAAAAAAATCAATACAAGCAAACTTACATCCAGACATCTATACAGACAAAACTTACATCCACACATCTATACAGACAAAACTTACATCCACACATCTATACAGCCAAAACTTACATCCACACGTCTATACAGACAAAACTTACATCCACACGTCTATACAGACAAAACTTACATCCACACATCTATACAGACAAAACTTACATCCACACATCTATTCATACATAATATATATCCACACATCTATACAGACAAAACTTACATCCACACATCTATACAGACAAAACTTACATCCACACATCCATACAGACAAAACTTACATCCACACATCTATTCATACATAATATATATCCACACATCTATACAGACAAAACTTACATCCACACATCTATACAGACAAAACTTACATCCACACATCTATACAGACAAAAACTTACATCCACACATCTATTCATACATAATATATATCCACACATCTATACAGACAAAAACTTACATCCACACATCTATACAGACAAAACTTACATCCACACGTTTATACAGACAAAACTTACATCCACACATCTATTCATACATAATATATATCCAAACATCTATACAGACAAAAACTTACATCCACACATATATTCATACATAATATATATCCACACATCTATACAGACAAAAACTTACATCCACACATCTATTCATACATAATATATATCCACACATCTATACAGACAAAAACTTACATCCACACATCTATACAGACAAAAACTTGCATCCAAACGTTTATACAGACAAAACTTACATCCACACATCTATTCATACATAATATATATCCACACATCTATACAGACAAAAACTTACATCCACACATCTATTCATACATAATATATATCCACACATCTATACAGACAAAAACTTACATCCACACATCTAATCATACATAATATATATCCACACGTCAATACAGACAAAACTTACATCCACACGTCTATACATACATAATATATATCCACACGTCTATACAGACAAAACTTACATCCACACGTCTATACATACATAATATATATCCACACGTCTATACAGACAAAACTTACATACACACATCTATACAGACAAAACATACATCCACACATCTATACAGACAAAACATACATCCACACGTCTATACAGACAAAACTTACATCCACACATTTATACAGACAAAACTTACATACACACATCTATACAGACAAAACTTACATACACACATCTATACAGACAAAACTTACATCCACACATCTATACATACAAAACTTACATCCACACATCTATACAGACAAAACATACATCCACACGTCTATACAGACAAAATATACATCCACATATCTATACAGACAAAACTTACATCCACACGTTTATACAGACAAAATATACATCCACACATCTATACAGACAAAACTTACATCCACACGTTTATACAGACAAAACTTACATCCACACATCTATACAGACAAAACTTACATACACACATCTATACAGACAAAACTTACATCCACACGTCTATACATACAAAATATACATCTACATATCCATACAGACAAAACTTACATCCACACGTCTATACAGACAAAACTTACATCCACACATCTATACAGACAAAACTTACATACACACATCTATACAGACAAAACATACATCCACACGTCTTTATAGACAAAATATACATCCACATATCTATACAGACAAAACTTACATCCACACGTTTATACAGACAAAATATACATCCACACATCTATACAGACAAAACTTACATCCACACGTTTATACAGACAAAACTTACATCCACACATCTATACAGACAAAACTTACATACACACATCTATACAGACAAAACTTACATCCACACGTCTATACAGACAAAATATACATCCACATTACTATACAGACAAAACTTACATCCTACGCCTATACAGATAAAATATACATCCACACATCTATACAGACAAAACTTACATCCATACATCTATACAGACAAAACTTACATCCAGACATCTATACAGACAAAACTTACATCCAGACATCTATACAGACAAAACTTACATCCAGACATCTATACAGACAAAACTTACATCCACACATCTATACAGACAAAACTTACATCCACACATCTATACAGACAAAACTTACATCCACACATCTATACAGACAAAACTTTTTTCTTGTATTTTTTGTTTGTTTATTTATATAGAATCCATAAGAAAGAAAAAAAGCCTTTTTTATAATTACTTACCTTTTTAAAATTATTTATTGAATTTTGATAGATGATACTTAGATTATTGATAGCTGATTAATAAATGTTTAACAGAAATGATTGATAAATGATTGATAGATGATTGATAGATGATTGATAGATGATTGATAGATGATTGATAGATGATTGATAGATGATTGATAGATGATTGATAAATGATTGATAGATGATTGAATATCTAAAGATACCTATTGGTTTTCTATTTTTTAGTTACTTCCTCCTGCTTCATCATCCTCATCTTCACCAACAATGGCCAGTCCATGTTGTGAAAACGGACGAAGTCTGGTCAACCCACACACTGGTCAAACTGTCTGTTCCTGTCAATACCCCGCAGGTCTACTGACATATTCTAGGTGAGTTGTCTATGACAATATGTCTGTCTAGGACAATCTGTCTGTGACAATGAGGTTGCCTGTGTCACAGTTTAAGTTGACAATCTAATAACCCTGCAAGATATGTTTTACTTATCAAATTCAAATCTATTTTCTAAACCAATCAGAATGAGGCATTAACGGTAATGTAAGATTAGAGTTATAGTTGTTGTTTCATCTTAAAGTGGCTTAAGGGGGGGGGGGTGCTATTTCATTTTGAATTGATGACGTAGATGGGATTTGCATAGCTAGGTGTATACTATTGGACCCTAATGACTGTTTCAATGACACTAAAGCAGCCTTATGCATAAAATTATTCAATAATTTTAATTTTGTGCCATTTAAATTAACTACAGTCCATTCATTAAATAATAAGGTATAGCTCTTTGATTTAAGTTTTTTTTTTTTTACAAATTGGGTTTTCTAACGACGGCTTAATTTAAAACAAACGAATACACTGTGGTATTATATTTTATGTTCAGCATATCCTGAATTTAGAGAAACGGCAAAGAAAGTTTCCGATCCTATACATTAACCTAAATATTTGGTGCAAATTGAAACAATTTACGTGTTACTGTTTCTTAAATATTACAGTAATTTGTATGTCACGTATGTGTCTTGCAGAGTTGGACTAACAGATCCAGTATATCCAACATCAGCATACTCCACTCCTCAAGCTTACATGCCTTTAGGCACAGACCCGTCAGCATTTTATCCATCATTGGTAAGTACTTTAGGCACAGACCCGTCAGCATTTTATCCATCATTGGTAAGTACTTTAGGCACAGACCCGTCAGCATTTTATCCATCATTGGTAAGTACTTTAGGCACAGACCCGTCAGCATTTTATCCATCATTGGTAAGTACTTTAGGCACAGACCCGTCAGAATTTTATCCATCATTGGTAACTACTTTAGGCACAGATCCGTCAGCATTGTATCCATCATTGGTAAGTACTTTAGGCACAGACCCGTCAGCATTCTATCTATCATTGATAAGTACTTTAGGCACAGACCCGTCAGCATTCTATCCATCATTGGTAACTAGATTAGGCACAGATTCGTCAACAGTACTTTTATGAAAGCCACACAGTATTCAATCAACAGATTATATTTGCTAAAATACATAAAATGATTCTATTATTTTATGCTAGTAAAGATATTAATGTTTTTATTATTTAGCAAAAACAGACAAAGCAATAAACAGAAGTTATTTCTGACTGTATTTTACTCATTATACACATTCATAGAGATATCCACAATATACTTAACAAGATTATTCAAACCAAAGTGTATTATCTGTATTATTACTTCCCTTGTTCAATTCTGGAAAAATTATATTTTTCAAGGAAGGCTTTGTCCCTTAATTCCTTCCCAATATATTGTTTCTATCCTCATGTATTCTTCTAAAAAGTTAAACTCTGGTTTTTATAAAGCTAAACTCTGGTCATTATAAGTTAAACTCTGGTCTTTATAGTATTTCGCTTTCTTAAAATCAACATTTTGCAACTCTTCACAACGTCTCTTTTTTCTATTTGGTCACAACTTCTCTCAGAGCTCTGTTTTATGTCACTACAACTTCTCTCAGAGATCTGTTTTATGTCACTACAACTTCTCTCAGAGATCTGTTTTATGTCACTACAACTTCTCTCAGAGATCTGTTTTATGTCACTACAACTTCTCTCAAAGATCTGTTTTATGTCACTACAACTTATCTCAGAGATATATTTATGTCACTACAACTTCTCTCAGAGATCTGTTTTATGTCACTACAACTTCTCTCAGAGATCTGTTTTATGTCACTACAACTTCTCTCAGAGATCTGTTTTATGTCACTACAACTTATCTCAGAGATCTGTTTTATGTCACTACAACTTCTCTCAGAGCTCTGTTTTATGTCACTACAACTTCTCTCAGAGATCTGTTTTATGTCACTACAACTTATCTCAGAGATCTGTTTTATGTCACTACAACTTCTCTCAGAGATCTGTTTTATGTCACTACAACTTCTCTCAAAGATCTGTTTTATGTCACTACAACTTATCTCAGAGATATATTTATGTCACTACAACTTCTCTCAGAGATCTGTTTTATGTCACTACAACTTCTCTCAGAGATCTGTTTTATGTCACTACAACTTCTCTCAGAGCTCTGTTTTATGTCACTACAACTTCTCTCAGAGATCTGTTTTATGTCACTACAACTTCTCTCAGAGATCTGTTTTATGTCACTACAACTTCTCTCAGAGATCTGTTTTACGTCACTACAACTTCTCTCAAAGATCTGTTTTATGTCACTACAACTTATCTCAGAGATATATTTATGTCACTACAACTTCTCTCAGAGATCTGTTTTATGTCACTACAACTTCTCTCAGAGCTCTGTTTTATGTCACTACAACTTCTCTCAGAGATCTGTTTTATGTCACTACAACTTATCTCAGAGATCTGTTTTATGTCACTACAACTTCTCTCAGAGATCTGTTTTATGTCACTACAACTTCTCTCAAAGATCTGTTTTATGTCACTACAACTTATCTCAGAGATATATTTATGTCACTACAACTTCTCTCAGAGATCTGTTTTATGTCACTACAACTTCTCTCAGAGATCTGTTTTATGTCACTACAACTTCTCTCAGAGATATGTTTTATGTCACTACAACTTCTCTCAGAGATCTGTTTTATGTCACTACAACTTCTCTCAGAGATCTGTTTTATGTCACTACAACTTCTCTCAGAGATCTGTTTTATGTCACTACAACTTCTCTCAGAGATCTGTTTTATGTCACTACAACTTCTCTCAGAGATCTGTTTTATGTCACTACAACTTCTCTCAGAGATCTGTTTTATGTCACTACAACTTCTCTCAGAGATCTGTTTTATGTCCCTACAACTTCTCTCAGAGATCTGTTTTATGTCACTACAACTTCTCTCAGAGATCTGTTTTATGTCCCTACAACTTCTCTCAGAGATCTGTTTTATGTCACCACAACTTCTCTCAGAGATCTGTTTTATGTCACTACAACTTCTCTCAGAGATCTGTTTTATGTCCCTACAACTTCTCTATGAGATCTGTTTTATGTCCCTACAACTTCTCTCAGAGATCTGTTTTATGTCACTACAACTTCTCTCAGAGATCTGTTTTATGTCACTACAATGTCTCTCAGAGATATGTTTTATGTCACTACAACTTCTCTCAGAGATCTGTTTTATGTCACTACAACTTCTCTCAGAGATCTGTTTTACGTCCCTACAACTTCTCTCAGAGATCTGTTTTATGTCCCTACAACTTCTCTCAGAGAGATCTGTTTTATGTCCCTACAACTTCTCTCAGAGATCTGTTTTATGTCACTACAACTTCTATCAGAGATCTGTTTTATGTCACTACAACTTCTCTCAGAGATCTGTTTTATGTCAATACAACTTCTCTCAGAGATCTGTTTTATGTCACTACAACTTCTCTCAGAGATCTGTTTTATGTCACTACAACTTCTCTCAGAGATCTGTTTTATGTCACCACAACTTCTCTCAGAGATCTGTTTTATGTCACTACAACTTCTCTCAGAGATCTGTTTTATGTCCCTACAACTTCTCTCAGAGATCTGTTTTATGTCACTACAACTTCTCTCAGAGATCTGTTTTATGTCCCTACAACTTCTCTCAGAGATCTGTTTTATGTCACTACAACTTCTCTCAGAGATCTGTTTTATGTCACTACAACTTCTCTCAGAGATCTGTTTGATGTCACTACAACTTCTCTCAGAGATCTGTTTTATGTCACTACAACTTCTCTCAGAGCTCTGTTTTATGTTACTACAACTTCTCTCAGAGATCTGTTTTATGTCACTACAACTTCTCTCAGAGATCTGTTTTATGTCCCTACAACTTCTCTCAGAGATCTGTTTTACGTCCCTACAACTTCTCTCAGAGATCTGTTTTACGTCCCTACAACTTCTCTCAGAGATCTGTTTTATGTCACTACAACTTCTCTCAGAGCTCTGTTTTATGTTACTACAACTTCTCTCAGAGATCTGTTTTATGTCACTACAACTTCTCTCAGAGATCTGTTTTATGTCTCTACAACTTCTCTCAGAGATCTCTCAAGTTCGGTCTCAATATTTTATATTGAGCACATCTTTGCGAGATTTAATCTAAAGTCTTGTCTTAGTTATTAACAGTATGTTTAAATATCATACTTTGGCATACTTTTCCGGAACATTAAATTGAATAAATCTTATAATATAAGAAGATGTAATAACAATAGCTTTCATTAAGGCATGTCGGCTTAGCCCAGTGTGAGGCCATAACATAACATGGCCCAGCTATTTAACCCCTTCATTACGCCACCATATAAGCATTAGAATGCTAATGACTTGGTTATAAATTAGACTTGTAAATTATTTGCCCTCTTTGTCGTAGGATACAACTAGTCAGACATTTAAAACTGAAGTTTTTTTTGTTTGTTCATTTCTGCTCTAGTACAATCGTCTAGCTTGTCTTCTCAGTGTATAATTCAACTATTCTTTAATGTGTTGATGGAAAACATGCCTATAATTGAAAGTGTTTACATGTATAATTATTTCTATGCTGTTGTTTTGTTAACAATAACAGGTTTTAAAAGAAAACACGAAAATTTCACTTAATAAAAAAAGAAAAAAGATAAATTCACTCAATAAAAGAACAACTCATAAAATTCACTCAATAAAGAAAGAAAAAGAGAAATTCACTCAATAAAAGAACAACTCATAAAATTCACTCAATAAAGAAAGAAAAAGAGAAATTCACTCAATAAAAGAACAACTCATAAAATTCACTCAATAAAGAAAGAAAAAGAGAAATTCACTCAATAAAAGAACAACACATAAAATTCACTCAATAAAAAAAGAAAAAAAAGAAATTCACTCTATAAAAATACAACAAATAAAATTCACTCAATAAAAAAAGAGATATTCACTCAATAAAAGAACAACACATAAAATTCTTTACTCAATAAAAAAGAAAAAAAATATATATACCTCAATAAAAGAACAACACATAAAATTCACTCAATAAAAAAAGAAAAAGAGAAATTCACCCAATAAGACTATATCAAGAAATTCAGTCAATAAAAAACACAAGAAATTTACTTATCAAAATAAAACAAGAAATTCACTCAATAAAACGTAAATAAATGTCCAAAACAATTTCCCAGTAGGTAAATCAAGATCTTTCTAATAAATTACATTTCATGGAGACCAGTCCAAATATAGGTCAGAGTAGAAAAATGAAACTGGCAAAGGGTGGAGAAGGGGACAGAAAAAAAAAGGCGCTAAAAACGCAAAGTTGGGGAAAAACCGTCTGTGATAAAAAATAATATAAAAAAAAGCTGATGGGGAAAATAGCGAAGACGGGCGGGGAGTCAGTTAGTGGGGGAGGGAGGGAAGGAGGGGGACTAGATAGGAGGGAGGTCAAGTTGGTACGTTTCTCTTCTCCATGTTAGACAATGTTTCATGGTCGACCAACCGCGGTAAAGAGATGACCGTGTCACATTTGTCAACCCTAATCCCATGCTTTTTGCCTCGTAAGTAACGGCGGGGACCACGCAGCGACGGTCGTACTGAAATGAACTCTTATAACACCTATCTCTTTTTACCTGGCACAACATATATCTACTGCTCTGCAGTTTGGATAGCATATTTTATATGGAGACTCATTTGTTGGGGTAAAAACTTCTGACATGAAATTTTATTGTTGACAAAAACAAACAACTCCTAAATGTGTCAACAATTATAGGTAGAAAAACAAACATTGTAAAATATATCTTTTACTGTTTCTTCGGCAAACTATATGATTGTGGGGCCAGCACATTGAGGCTACTCTGACAACATCTAGGTTTAAAGCGACGTGTAGGTTGATAATCCAATAATTATAATTATAGCGTTTACAAATTTTACTGACTAGACAGAGACTACAAGATGATAGACGTCTTGTCATAGATATCTTGCATACAACATTATGGCATGCGGCTATCTTACATACAGCTATCTTGTATATAGTCATCTTGAAAAGGCTATCGTGAAATACAGCCATCGTGAAATACAGCAATTGTGAAATACAGCCATCGTGAAATACAGCCATCGTGAAATACAGCCATCGTGAAATACAGCCATCGTGAAATACAGCCATTGTGAATTACAGCAATCATGAAATACAGCCATCGTGAAATACAGCCATCGTGAAATACAGCCATCGTGAAATACAGCCATTGTGAATTACAGCAATCATGAAATACAGCCATCGTGAAATACAGCCATCATGCACGCAGCCATCTGCATGATAGTTAATTAGAATATGCAATGTTAGGTTTAGAGAGAATAGAGTGTGCTCTCTATGTAAGGGACCTGATTACCTCTTAGCGTTTAATTTAATGGTTCGTCCTCTTGAATTGGAGCTCACTTGACACTGGATCATTAAATGTCAACACAAATGTCATTGTCCAATGTCATGCGTTTCCTATCATCTCCCTGGGAATTCTGACAAAACAAATTTGAGATTCAAGTATATTCTAACCCAGCGAAGTCGCAACATTTTAAAACCAGGCGGAAGCAGCGCGGAATAAACGTGATTAAGTCCCCTTGTCCCCCACGACGTCACACTGATGTAGACTCTATTGCTCCACATTGCCGACCAACTTACGCCACCTGGTGTAAGGCTGTGCTGGGAGCAGTCCCCAAGATGTACGTGGCCGTTTAGCTAATGAGATTTACAACTTCACGTTTTTACCTTAACTTTAAGAGTTAATTTTAATTTATTTAGCTGCAGTTTCTTTATATATACTTTTTTGTTAAAGAAAAGGCTTGACCAGAAGATTTCAGTTTGAAACTATGCTCATTTAAACTTTAAGCTATACATACATTTCATATCCAAATGAATGTCCTATTCGCATACGAAGCTATAATAATTAAATGTAGCAATAAACAAATTTAGGCGACTAAAGAAGTTTTATTTTTAAACTCTAGCGATGTGGAATCTTTTCAATTAAACTTTTCAGTAATTGGCTTTTGAATTTAAAAAAACAACTTTAACAATACAGACAAAAAGTAATTGTTTAATTTCATATGCTCGTATTTTGCCATTGTTAAGAATTTTAAATAGGCCTTTCTTAAATATTAATATGACTTATTGATATTGTAATAAGATATTTACAATGTGTAAATGTAACAGTTTCCGTCGGACCGAATTGAACCATAGGTCCAGTGAAGCAGCATTCACCAGTTTCTGTGGCCACGGCCTACTATGTGATTGATTGTGTCTCCAGTACTATACACAGCCGCCTTTACTTTACCCCAACTAAAATCAGGTACCCAACAGAGCTGGAAAGACTCAGGGACACCCTTCAGACGCGGGAAAAAATCCTAGCCTACACCAGGATTCGAACCCGGGACCTTCGGTAGCCAAAGGCACTGCCGCACGGCCACCGTGCCCCCATATACAATGTGTATAAGCATGTATTCTCCAATTCAATCTATTATCTGTATTATCTGCATCCCTTCCACTGCACAATGTACTACCAATACAGCTTACACCTCTAATCTCTTGCTTACATTTATACTGCTAGTATAAAGACATAGTAAAGTTGTTTTTAAAACAAACAATTTTTGGTACTTGGAAAAGTATACAATACAACTATAAAGCTATTTTCAAGTCATTTTTATAATTATTTGTTTGCACTGATTTAGTGTGAAACTAAAACTGTTACAGATATTTCTAGAATGGTAAACTGTCCTAATGTTCAAACGTACTTGTCAAATTGACCATTATATATAGCCTGAAGGCCAAATAGTCTACAGTCTTGTGCATTAACGTTAAAAGAAGGTTGTACTAAGGTAGCCCCTTCACCTCAAGGTGATAACCGTGACCAGTATTGGAATCCCAGTAATGTATTTATCATACGTCAACAATCAGGTGTCTTGGAACATTCACATTTTACCACATTGTCATAATACATACATTGTCATAATACATACATTGTCATAATACATACATTGTCATAATACATACATTGTCATAATACATACATTGTCATAATACATACATTGTCATAATACATACATTGTCATAATACATACATTGTCATAATACATACATTGTCATAATACATACATTGTCATAATACATACATTGTCATAATACATACATTGTCATAATACATACATTGTCATAATACATACATTGTCATAATACATACATTGTCATAATACATACATTGTCATAATACATACATTGTCATAATACATACATTGTCATAATACATACATTGTCATAATACATACATTGTCATAATACATACATTGTCATAATACATACATTGTCATAATACATACATTGTCATAATACATACATTGTTGCCTTGTTGTAAGTGTTCAAATAACAAATATAAACATTATGTAAGAAAACTATTCATAAGACTTCCATTAAATAGTCAACTGTATTTTGAATTCCATTTTAACAAATACTACTCAATTGCGTGGCTTTGTTTTATAAAACCCAAACATAAGATCGTGATCTGAGAATACGTTCATATATAATAAATAATATAATGTCCAAGTTAACATTATACACAAATATAATGTCCAAGTTAACATTATACACAAAGACAATGCTCATGTCAACATTATACACAAATATAATGTCCAAGTTAACATTATACACAAATATAATGTCCGAGTTAACATTATACACAAATATAATGTCCAAGTAAACATTATACACAAATATAATGTCCAAGTTAACATTATACACAAATATAATGTCCAAGTTAACATTATACACAAAGACAATGTTCATGTCAACATTATACACAAATATAATGTCCAAGTTAACATTATACACAAATATAATGTCCAAGTTAACATTATACACAAATATAATTTCCAAGTTAACATTATACACACAATTTGTGAAGTTTTTATTATGAACAGACAAACTTGTCATTATACTCGTTTGAAAGTCGTTATAAAACTGTGTTCATTAGGATTTTTATTACAATGTTTGTAGTTCAGTTTAAAACTTCGATCATAGAATCAATGACTTATAGGCAAACATCTAACACTAATGGAGAGTTTATTTCATTCATTTATGTACTCAATCTCTTCCTGTTTTTAAATAGTTAGATTATTTATTTGTCCACGATTATTTCGTGTTTAACATCATCCATATTTACATGCGACAATGTGTAAAGCTTAACAGTTAAAAGCTATCCGGATTATACAATAGCTTTACACGGAATTCTATTGAGATAAACAGATCCTGTGTCACGTGTCATTAACATACTGGTCAACGCCTTAACCACGTGACCCCTATTTTTACTTTTCAGAATTCCCCCTATGAATTGAAAGAAGCTGGGGAAACATGGAGGAGCATCGGTCAGCCCCCAGGTTGCTATCCCTACGATCCCACCAGTATGCATCCATATCCCTATCCTAATGCGTAAGTTACAGGCTTTGATTTTGTTTTTGCATGATATATTAATGATAGTTTGAACTAAAGGAAGATTTGTGAAGTTGATTTGTAAGACTGTAAACTGGTTTCATCAATATATTTACTATAAGGTTGTGTTGCTAATATAAGGTTGTAAACTGGTTTCATCAATATATTTACTATAAGGTTGTGTTGCTAATATTTGTAAAGTAGTATTTCTAATATTTCTAAAGTTGTATTTCTTATAATATTTCTAAAGTTGTGTTTCTAACATGACTTAATTAGGTGATTTTCTTAAATATATTTTCTTTATATTGATGAATCAACAAAGTTGAACATCATGTCCTACCACTGATTTGAAGACAACAAATGTCAAGTTCTTTTGTTAAATCCGTCGTAATACGTCAATCCATGTCACTTCCTACTACAATACAGCTAACAATAACACCAATTAACAGCAATAAATACATTTTCCAATATCAAAGTGTAACTCTGGAACTAATTAAAAAGACCATACTAGTACCACCTTCCAGGAGGCTACAAGTTACTACAACTCAACAATCAATTCCATTTGTAAATATTTAATATATTTTATGTGTTTATAAGACGGAACACTTATAGATAAATTCTGATAAATAAAAGAACATAGCAATTCTAGTAAATACAATTATACTAGTATATTGGCATATAGCAGTGCTAGTAAATACGATTATACTAGAATAATGGAACATAGCAGTTCTAGTAAATACGATTAAACTAGTATAATGGCATATAGCAGTTCTAGTAAATGCAATCATACTAGTATAATGGAACATAGCAGATCTAGTAAATACAATTATACTAGTATAATGGAACATTGCAGTTCTAGTAAATACGATTATAATAGTATAAAGGAGCAAGCAATATCACTGGACTACCACACAAATTAAACCAAGTAGTTTGAATCACTGAAAATGTCACTAAAAATATATCTAAAACAAACAAAGTTTAATGTAAAGTGTAAAGCCTTATTTCAATAAAGGCTTTAAACATTATCTCAAATACACAAAAATGATAAATTAAGAAATGAATGCACTGTAGGGATTATTTATGGTATTTTATTATTTCCGTAGCTGTAGAAAATAAATCGCATGCAACCAACGGCTCGTATATTTCCTACCTAAGCGGTTCAGACTAAGAAGACATACATTGTTTCTTGTCAGTTAAAGTTAACTTTGAAATGAAAATTCCTACGCCGTCAAGCATGACAAAAAAACACACAAAAAAAACAAAGAAAAAAATACATCGCCATAAAAAAAGGACAATTGAGATCTTGGTGGTTAATAACCGAGAAAAATGACAAGGTGGACATTCTAAGTTTGGAATAAGACAAAGTTGACATCATAATAATAATAATAATAATAATAACGGTGCTTATATAGCGCATATCATAATGCTGGAATAGGACATAGTGGACATTCTAAGTTTGGAATAAGACAAAGTGGACATCCTAATGCTGGAATAGGACAAAGTGGACATCATAATAATAATAATAATAATAATGACGGTGCTTATATAGCGCATATCATAATGCTGGAATAGGACATAGTGGACATTCTAAGTTTGGAATAAGACAAAGTGGACATCCTAATGCTGGAATAGGACAAAGTGGACATCCTAAGTTTGGAATAAGACAAAGTGGACATCCTAATGCTGGAATACGACAAAGTGGACATCCTAAGTTTGGAATGAGACAAAGTGGACATCCTAAGTTTGGAATAAGACAAAGACAATCATCCTAATGATGGAATAGGATAAAGTGGACATCCTAAGTTTGGAATAAGACAAAGTGGACATCCTAATGCTGGAATAGGACAAAGTGGACATCCTAAGTTTGGAATAAGACAAAGTGGACATCCTAAGTTTGGAATAAGACAAAGACAATCATCCTATTGCTGGAATAGGACAAAGTGGACATCCTAAGTTTGGAATAAGACAAAGTGGACATCCTAAGTTTGGAATAAGACAAAGACAATCATCCTATTGATGGATTAGGACAAAGTGGACATTCTAAGTTTGGAATAAGACAAAGTGGACATCCTAATGCTGGAATAGGACAAGGTAGACATCCTAAGTTTTGAATAAGAAAAAGTGGACATCCTAATGCTGGAATAGGACAAGGTGGACATCCTAAGTTTTGAATAAGACAAAGTGGACATCCTAAGGCTGGAATAGGACAAGGTGGACATCCTAAGTTTTGAAAAAGACAAAGTGGACATCCTAATGCTGGAATAGGACAAAGTGGACATCCTAAGTTTGGAATAAGACAAAGTGGACATCCTAATGCTGGAATAGGACAAAGTGGACATCCTAAGTTTGGAATAAGACAAAGTGGACATCCTAAGTTTGGAATAAGACAAAGTGGACATCCTAAGTTTGGAATAAGACAAAGTGGACATCCTAAGTTTGGAATAAGACAAAGACAATCATCCTAATGATCGAATAGGATAAAGTGGACATCCTAAGTTTGGAATAAGACAAAGTGGACATCCTAATGCTGGAATACGACAAAGTGTACATCCTAAGTTTGGAATAAGACAAAGTGGACATCCTGAGTTTGGAGTAAGATAAAGTGGACATCCTAATGCTGGAATAGGAAAAAGTGGACATCTTAAGTTTGGAATAAGACAAAGTGAACATCCTAATGCTCGAATAGGACAAAGTGGACATCCTAATGCTGGAATAGGACGATGAGGACATCTTTGCTTCCGGGGCGCTGCACTGCATGTGACCTGATTACTCTGTTCCGTTATTTTTAGCGTTTTTACTATCTTTTCAATCCAAATTTTAGTCATTTTATATTCTAGAAGATTGTTAATAGTTTGTATACTTTAAACTATTGTTTCCATGCTTGTATGTATAAAGAACCGCCTATATGAAACTGTTTTAAACAATTGTTGTCCGTACTAGTGAATAAACCGCCATCTTGAAAATAAATGACAACAACAAGTAAACTTTATTATCATTGATGTAACGTTGAGAAATTTATTGCACTATTACATCTTTGAGTTGGAGCTTACATAGTCTATCAATTAATAGATAGCACTTTTACATCTTTGTGTTGGTTCTTACATAGTCTATCAATTAATAGATAGCACTTTTACATATTTGTGTTGGAGCTTACATAGTCTATCAATTAATAGATAGCACTATTACATCTTTGTGTTGGAGCTTACATAGTCTATCAATTAATAGATAGCACTTTTACATATTTGTGTTGGAGCTTACATAGTCTATCAATTAATAGATAGCACTTTTACATCTTTGTGTTGGAGCTTACATAGTCTATCAATTAATAGATAGCACTTTTACATCTTTGTGTTATAGCTTACATAGTCTATCAATTAATAGATAGCACTTTTACATCTTTGTGTTGGAGCTTACATAGTCTATCAATTAATAGATAGCACTTTTACATCTTTGTGTTATAGCTTACATAGTCTATCAATTAATAGATAGCACTTTTACATCTTTGTGTTGGAGCTTACATAGTCTATCAATTAATAGATAGCACTTTTACATCTTTGTGTTGGAGCTTACATAGTCTATCAATTAATAGATAACACTTTTACATCTTTGTGTTATAGCTTACATAGTCTATCAATTAATAGATAGCACTTTTACATCTTTGTGTTGGAGCTTACATAGTCTATCAATTAATAGATAGCACTTTTACATCTTTGTGTTGGCGCTTACATAGTCTATCAATTAATAGATAGCACTTTTACATCTTTGTGTTGGAGCTTACATAGTCTATCAATTAATAGATAGCACTTTTACATATTTGTGTTGGAGCTTACATAGTCTATCAATTAATAGATAGCACTATTACATATTTTTTACTGTGTACTTTGTATTTCTCAGATTTGGTGGAATGGATATAAACAATGCTGCAAGAAGGAAGAATGCCACCCGAGAAAATACCAACACATTGAAAGCTTGGCTTTATGAACACAGGAAGAATCCATACCCCACTAAAGGGGAGAAAATCATGTTGGCAATAATAACCAAGATGACATTGACACAGGTGAGTTTTCGCCCCATTGTTCTACAAATTCACAATAACTGACCCATTAAACATTGCTATTATTTGAATCAACTATGAAGTGCCACTTAAACTATAAACGTTATTCTACGTGAGCAAGAATAAAAAGTGAAAATATTTCTATTATGTTTATTTTAGAAACATAATTTGAACTTTAACTGTCATTCAAAAATATATCAATATTTCAGCTAATGTCTGTAAAACTATAGACCTAGAGCCATCGATATTTAAATATGTTTGTAGAATTCAAAAGAATAAAAAATATATACCCATGCTCTAGACGTAACCTAAGATCAATAATTATCTCTAACATGAATAACAACATTATTTACATTTATGTCTCAGTATTCTATGGAATGATGTTTCTTGCTATTTTGAAATCACATAATTCTGTGGAATGATGTTTCTTGCTATTTTGAAATCACATAATTCTGTGGAATGATGTTTCTTGCTATTTTGAAATCACATAATTCTGTGGAATGATGTTTCTTGCTATTTTGAAATCACCTAATTCTGTGGAATGATGTTTCTTGCTATTTTGAAATCACAGAATTCTATGGAATGATGTTTCTTTCTATTTTGAAATCACATAATTCTATGGAATGATGTTTCTTGCTATTTTCAAATCACATAATTCTGTGGAATGATGTTTCTTGCTATTTTGAAATCACATAATTCTGTGGAATGATGTTTCTTGCTATTTTGAAATCACATAATTCTGTGGAATGATGTTTCTTGCTATTTTGAAATCACCTAATTCTGTGGAATGATGTTTCTTGCTATTTTGAAATCACAGAATTCTATGGAATGATGTTTCTTTCTATTTTGAAATCACATAATTCTATGGAATGATGTTTCTTGCTATTTTCAAATCACAGAATTCTGTGGAATGATTTTTCTTGCTATTTTGAAATCACAGAATTCTATGGAATGATGTTTCTTGTTACTTTAAAGTCACAGCTTATCATATGGAATGATGTTTCTTGCTATTTTGAAATCACATAATTCTATGGAATGATGTTTCATGTTACTTAAAAGTCACAGCTTATCATATGGAATGATGTTTCTTGTTATTTTGAAATCACATAATTCTATGGAATGATGTTTCATGTTACTTAAAAGTCACAGCTTATCATATGGAATGATGTTTCTTGTTATTTTGAAGTCACAGTAACATATAGAATATAGAATGATGTTTCTTTTTTTTTATTCCTGATCTCCACAGGTGTCCACATGGTTCGCTAATGCCAGAAGAAGGCTGAAGAAAGAGAACAAGATGACCTGGTCACCACGGAACAAGCCAGGGGACAGTGATGACGTCGATGATGACGACAGCAAAGAAAAGGGAGACAATGCCGACAGTGATGACGAAAGCCTGGGGAAATCACCGAAAAGTGAAAAGAAAACATGTGATAGAGGTAATCTATATTTAATTTCTTGAAGACGCCACATTATCAGACCTCTTTGGTAACATGTCATGTCTGAGTTTGTAAAGCGTTCAGTTCCATGGCAACATATCATGTCTGAGTTTTGTAAAGCGTTCAGTTCCATGGCAACATATCATGTCTGAGTTTTGTAAAGCGTTCAGTTCCATGGCAACATGTCATGTCTGAGTTTTGTAAAGCGTTCAGTTCCATGGCAACATGTCATGTTTGAGTTTTGTAAAGCGTTCAGTTCCATGGCAACATTTCATGCACGAGTCTTGTGAAATATTCATTTCCTTTCCTCTTTATGAGATGTTCATCTATTTTCTCTTTACTATTCACCAACATCTCCATGATCAACTGGCCTTGGTCTACTCGCCTGGATCTACTGGCCTTGGTCTACTCACCTTGGTCTACTCGCCTTGGTCTACTCGCCTTGGTCTACTCACCTTGGTCTACTCGCCTTGGTCTACTCGCCATGGTCTACTCGCCATAGTGATCTATAATCTTGGTTGTGATTTGAACACGAACCAAGTTGGTCACGTTGATGCTTGTAAATCCACTCCACCATATAACTTGACTTCAAAAACCGAACTTTATAAGCTTGAAAGGAATATTTTTTTCTGCAGTTTAGGTCGCAAAAAATGACAACAGTAAAAAAAAAAGCCAAATGCTAAATATAGCACTGTAAAAATAAATTAAATATTGGCCTACATTATAAAACATAAAATGTTATAAATATCTGCTACTTCCTCGAGTTTATACTAATAGTACATGAAAGCGCCAAGCGGAAAAATTAATGCTCAAAAAATAAGTCCGTAGATATGCCATTACAAATGTACACAAAATACACACATAAATCACATATACATACATACACAAACATATTTCACATGTGCCCACATATATCGCATGTATACACATATATTAAATATACACACATGTATTACTTATACACTCAGATATCACCTATAAACACATATATCACATATACACACATATATGACATATACACTCATATATCACATATAAACACATATATCACATATACACACATATATCACATAAACACACATATCACGTATACACTCAGATATCACCTATAAACACATATATTACATATAAAGACATATATCACATATAAAGACATATATCAGCCTCCGTTCAACTCAGTGCAACGTCTGCCACGCCAGTCTTACCATGTCAAGCAGTTAATCCAAAAGAATAAAACAAACTGCCTTCGACCCACCCCCCTCCCTGCCCTCCCCCACCCCCTTCCCATCCCCACTCCCTTGCTATAAATCCAGGTCGTCTGCTCGCAGGCTTTATATTGCGTTGAACGTCATCAGTATTTGTGAACTCTTCCTATAACCTCAAAAAACAAAAACCATGGTGTCCCTTGCGCATGCGTAAAGCCTGTCTTTGCCATCGTAAAGATTTGTATTTTGACACCATCCATCTACTTATTCTATCTGCAAACGGACCACCAGCTAATTCTCTAGTGTGGACCACCAGCTAATTCTCTAGTGTGGACCACCAGCTAATTCTCTAGTGTGGACCACCAGCTAATTCTCTAGTGTGTGTGTGTGTGTGTACGCGTAAGTTTGTGAGTGTGAATTTTTCTACGCGAAAAAAAAAACAAATTGTTAAGTTTAAAGTTAGATGAGTTAATCCAGTGTATAACTAATTACTGCAGGAGGATCCACCCCCCACCCCCACCCTCCTCTGCCATTTTACCTCAAAATATTCCGCCACGCGCTGGCCAATGTGGAAGAAGGGGGGGGGGGGGGGGAGGGGGGAGTAGCTCAGGTAAAAACTGTAGAGTAGATCCTGTCGGTACCTGTTACGCCATTCCCCCGATCTGAATATTTATGTCGGACCGCGGTGTCGTGAGTGACCCGTGATGGAGTGGACACAGGGTGCTTTATAGCCAGCTGTTGAAACAGTGACAGGGCTGTCCTACAGGACCAGCTAGGATTGTTTTTTTAACTTTTCATTTTCTTAATTAGAACATGGCGAACCGAAAAAGTTAAAAGTACCGAAAACACGAGACAGAGAGAGTGAGAGAGTGAGATAGCGAGAGAAATGGCGTGAGGAAAGAATGAAAGAAAGAGAAAAATGAGGTCATCTACTCCACGGAGACCATAAATAGAGTGACTCAGTATGTCTTTGTATTTCCTTATTACTATTATATTCCAGCTTTAATTCTAAACAATGTATCAAAAACTGACAATAGAAATATTCGCTCTAGTCTATGGTTTTTCTTCATTAATTCAATGAAATGATCCCAGAATTTCTTGACCCCAATATATATACTTCAAATAGTTTACAGCAAATGAGGTACTTCATTTTTTAACCTTTTTCATTTCTCTATTATTTTCATTGTCTTTTTTTTTAACTCTTTCATACTTGTGTCATTTTATTTTTGTATTCATTCATTATTGCATTCTTTTTTTCTTTCTTTCTTTCAATAATTTTTCTCTAAATGTGACAGTGTAAGGTTAAAGTGTTTAACTAAATCAACAAGGAAACCAATACAATGTGTTGTTAGTAAACTGTTCTATATAAGAAACCAATACAATGTGTTGTTAGTAAACTGTTCTATATAAGAAACCAATACAATGTGTTGTTAGTAAACTGTTCTATATAAGAAACCAATACAATGTGTTGTTAGTAAACTGTTCTATATAAGAAACCAATACAATGTGTTGTTAGTAAACTGTTCTATATAAGAAACCAATACAATGTGTTGTTAGTAAACTGTTCTATATAAGAAACCAATACAATGTGTTGTTAGTAAACTGTTCTATATAAGAAACCAATACAATGTGTTGTTAGTAAACTGTTCTATATAAGAAACCAATACAATGTGTTGTTAGTAAACTGTTCTATAGTGGTCAATTAGATATACTTCAGATGCCTTCAGATCAGCCATATATATCAAACTATTATACTAAAATATCCTCTAAAAATGAGAGTCAAAACATTTCTAACCATGTTCAGAATAGACATACACTTGTTGAATATATATTTATTTTGTAATAGTTCATATAATTCCTTGTACATGTACTTGCGTTTTTAATAATAGTCCATTTATCCGGTTTTGTCCATTGAATTGAGTTTCTGTATGTTTATGTGGAAGATTGCGCTTGAATGTTGATCAAAAATATTTGTTGTTTTTTTGTTTGTTTTTTTTGCTTTTAATACATTCGATCTATACGTGGGCTTGTATTTATCACATTTTCGTCAAGTGAAAATTAGATTTTTCAGCTCTATGCAACCAAATCCGCGTATTTAACTTTTAGGTCATAAAGAGTCGAGAAAATAGTTTTAGCTTCAACAAAATCATAACGGCTAACTTCTGTCTAGGAAATCCGCTTTGTGATTAGCCGAGAATAATTTACTTATGAATCTAGGAGGCCTCTCAAAGATCCGTTCATAAAGATATTGACGTACATTATTTCTTGTTAATATGACATAAGTTGTTCATGTTGATATTTCAAAATGCCTCCATTTTTGTTTCCATAGAGAACCATCCCCGTGATGACTGTACAGCTAGCTCACCACCATCTTTCAACAGAAGAATGAACGACTCGATCACTGAACCTCCTCAAAGAGTAGCGGCACACCCGAACACCCATTGTCACCTTGGCGAGCCTGAGCCACCAAGACACAACTCCAACTACTCCATACATCCTGAATGCCAGCCGAGTTTTCTCCAACTCCCGCCCGCCACACATGGTTACAGCAGCCTCAGTAATGGCTGCTCTTCTGGAGCTGCCGTGGCAACCAAAGGAGCCATGACGTCGTCAGGGTCAGTGCTTTCAACCGTTGACTCGACGTCTTCTCTGAAAAGCCCAGATTCACTGTGCTCCAACAGCGATGACTCCGGACTTAGTGACGTCAACTGTGGCTATCCTGATGCTGGTCACGGCTCGATCGACGGAATGCGTCCCAAAATTTGGTCGCTGGCCCATGTGGCCACATCGGATGCAGGCTACGTACATGGATCCCACAATGGAATGAACTCTGGCTCCATGACACGCAACCTTAGCACTCAAGTCCGAATACACCCAATGGCACAGGCACTTAATGGGGGCATGACACCAAACCATATGGGCAGCGGTCACCTTGGACATGATGGGGGACAACATCTTATTCCACCCCCACCCTCGATGTCCTCCTCCGGCATGTCAACGCCATTATCTATGCCCCCGATTCAGTGCGGAATTCCCCAGTGGGGTCCAATGTATGGAAGCAGCCCCAGCCTGGGGTCGTCCTATGAAAAGCCCTCATGTCAGGGCACAATATTCTCACAACCATTGCCCAGTATGCAACACGGAGGCCACTTGGGACCACAGAACTCTCTTGTTAGTCTCCATTGTTCCTCACCGACGTCCTCTTACAATCCTAATTTAGGCTCATCATTTGGTTATTACACCAGTACAAAGTCAGCCATGGAATGACAACAACATCCATCATTCATATGATAGAACAATACATTCAATTATACACTACATATCTCATGGATGCATATAAATATATATATATATATTATATTGAAACTGCAAAGTATTGCTTATAGACTAATGTGGACATTCATTTTATACCCACATTTTTTAACAGTTTAAAGTTTGACTGTGAACTAAACTCAATGGCTTCAGGATGATCTGCTCGGCTTATTATGAATCACAAATAGTACACGATTCAATGTACTGTTCATTTAATGACTTTCAAAAACAATTTCAGAATACTTAATCAATGCATGAATATTTATAGCAAAATGTTTCGATTCAATAATGTCAGACAAACGTATGTGTTAACCGAGATCCGTGTTCTAACGTTGAACAGACATGGTTGATTTGTAATGATACATTTTCATGTTCATAATTATGTAAATATTTTAAGTCCTTAATTACCATACTATTAAAGACTTCTTCAGATTCACTGGTAAAAGGAAAAAGATACTTCGCTCTTTAGACTGAAATTATACTTAAGTTTGAACTGGACATCTTCTAAGTCCCAATCCAATGAGCTTGACCAATGTGAAGGAACAAGAGACTCATGGAATGCTATTATAATGTAACATGTCACAGTTTGTCCTGAAATACTGACACTAGACACTGATTATGTGCAGAGAAATATACATATGAAATATACAGATAAAATATACATATGAAATATACATATGAAATATACAGATGAAATATACATATGAAATATACAGATGAAATATGCAGATGAAATTTACAGATGAAATATCATGTGTATTCAAAATATTTTTCCCTTGACTCCACTTTCAATTGACGTTGTTTTGTGTGATGCTCAAATTATAGTTTATTATTACTAAAAGCCATTAACTGTGTATGTAATATAACACTAGAATACCACCAAAGTCGACTGGCTTATTGTATGTAAAGTGTAAAGCTACTCATATAATGGTGTCATTCTTTCTATCAAAACAGGGTCATCATCACCACGGCCAACTGATTCACACAAAATAAATCATTATTCTAAATTTGACAATTATTTTAGCTTCCTCCCCTAATACCACTAACCCCTCCCCCCACCCCACACACACACTCAAATATCGAAAATGTTCAATGTGTACAGTTTGTGTGTGTCTATGTGTGTGTCTGTATGTGTGTGTCTATGTGTGTTTCTATGTGTGTGTCTGTATGTGTGTGTGTCTATGTGTGTGTGTGTCTATGTGTGTGTCTATGACTTTATGTGTGTGTGTGTGTACCTTAGTCCGTGAGAGTTTTCTTTACTTGATAGTAGCAGTTGTATGCCATAATGACATTGGTTAAATATAGAATTATGAAGAACTACTTGCATAAGAAAGAGGTAGAGGTTGTATAAACAGTATTTAAATAATTCATCCAACTGAGATACAACGGCTGATCTACTGAAGCAATGTATTTTCTTTCTCATCCATGAACCAGCCAATCACAGGCCGTCTTGAACTTTGTCTTTTGTTCACGACATAAACTACCCAATAGCCAATCAAAAGGCTACTTATACATTTACTGCCGAGTATTTAGTTGGTATGACTGTTTTCGTTGTACTTTTTATTTGCAGAAACTCTAGCAGTGAATTCAAGAAATTGAAGTCTATATAGCAACAATAGACATCACTTAAAATGATGTATATATTTATGTGTGTGTGTGTTTGTGAGTTAGTGAGTAAATGTGTGTGTGAGTGATTGAAGGAGTGTGGGTGTGTATATGAGCTAGTGTTTGTGTTAGTAGTGGCGTGACCGGGTGCATGAATGTGTGTGTGAGTAATAAAGTGAGTGGATATAAAAAGAGATCACACCTGTACGCAATATTAAGACTGTCAGATTCTTCTAGTCATGTAAAGTATTCAAAATATAAATGTATTTTCATTCTACCAACTGACTAAGGTTTCAGTATTTCTGCCAATTGGTTTGTTTGCATGACTTTCTAGTTCAGAAATAAGTAAAAAAAAATTGGCTCGTGTTTCTATTTTTTAAATTTTAATTTGTATATTTTAACTTTGTATCGATTTGGTTTACAGCAATAAATACATACCATAAGAATAATAATATAGTTGACTTTGTTTTATTTATCTATTGATATATTACAACTATTTGACTCATGCAAGTGGTTGATACAATACAAAATGTTCATGTCATGGTTTTAATTAATTTAAATTTAAACTTGGGATTTTTTTAATATTTACCTAAACAAGTGCATTAAAATTACAACAAAAGTAGTATATTTTTTTCACTATCACAAAAAGATTGTTTATTCAACAGTCAAAAGTAATTACAAGTACATACGTAAGAACTATTTACACTAACTAGACAGGTACACGTGTAAGAACTATTTACACTAACTAAACAAGTACACATGTAAGAACTATTTACACTAACTAAACAAGTACACATGTAAGAACTATTTACACTAACTAAACAAGTACACATGTAAGAACTATTTACACTAACTAAACAAGTACACATGTAAGAACTATTTACACTAACTAAACAAGTACACATGTAAGAACTATTTACACTAACTAAACAAGTACACATGTAAGAACTATTTACACTAACTAAACAAGTACACGTGTAAGAACTATTTACACTAACTAAACAAGTACACGTGTAAGAACTATTTACACTAACTAAACAAGTACACATGTAAGAACTATTTACACTAACTAAACAAGTACACATGTAAGAACTATTTACACTAACTAAACAAGTACACATGTAAGAACTATTTACACTAACTAAACAAGTACACGTGTAAGAACTATTTACACTAACTAAACAAGTACACGTGTAAGAACTATTTACACTAGCTAAACAAGTACACGTGTAAGAACTATTTACACTAGCTAAACAAGTACACGTGTAAGAACTATTTACACTAGCTAAACAAGTACACGTGTAAGAACTATTTACACTAATTAAACAAGTACACGTGTAAGAACTATCTTCATTAACTAATATCATCTATGTATATTTCTTCTTCAACTTCATCCAATACATTCATGTCCATGGTCGAGGTCAATATTCCTATAATGAAATATTTATTTTGCCCTTGCAACTAAAGTTGTTATTTCATACCACTGTCTGGTCATTAGTTATAGTTCACCAGTTTAAGTTGATACGGCTGGCAAGATGAACTAATTAAATGATTCAGTTGATGCCTGGCAGCAAAGTTCTCCTAAACAAAAAGAATTTTTCTGAATATTTTAACCAAAGAATTGTGTCGGAAAGAAATGTCTACACATGCTTATCAAGATATCACCCTCAAATTGTAGTCTCTTAAACTCTAAACCTTAGATTCTCAACCTTTTTCGGCTCACCGCCCCCTTTTAAATTGCCTTAACAAAAGGTTTAAATAAATCAATGCGAATCGTTTGCCTGGTGTGTTGCTAGCAATTTGTCTATTTTTGTTTCAATTTTGGTTGCAAAAGCCTTATGTCTTATAATCAGTAACATTTGTTATATTACAAAACAGAACGTGTTCGGCATCACTATTGAATCAAATGTGGAAACATTTTTTTTTTGTTAAGAGAGATAATTAGCCCGTTTTATTTTTATTTCTGGTTTTATTTCTTTTATAAAAAATAAACGGCTTACAATTTATAACTTTGAAATGATCAAACTGTAATATGTATTTGAAAATTATGTAAATATTATATGACTAAATAATTTATATGTATATTTTCAAACATTACAATAACTACCCAGTTTGTATGATTACTACTTATCTATACCGCTTAACAATAGTGACCTGTGTAAGTTAAGGATTAAAAATACATTAAAGACATCTCGGTTAAACTGAGATCAAAATATCACAAAGACTCCCGAACAAATATGAATGTCTATTGCTGTACTCTCTTTACTCTGGTTTTGTATTAATAAAATTAATAATATAAAATTAAAATGTCCTCTATCCCTTCCCCAATGTGAACTTGTATAATTTCTACTTTATAGAATTAGATATATATGTTAGGCATACGATGTTTGTATACTATTGAAGTAAAATACGAAAGTGAAGAATGAATGTAAATACTATGTCAAATAAACAGAATGAATTAATGTGGAAGTCTAAACCTAATAACACAAGTAGCTAAATCTGTTTAAACACTCTATGCTGTCTTCTATCCTTTTGAATTGTAAAAATGGAAATAACTGTTTTCTATCCTTTCTCTGAATTTATAAAGATATAAATACCATTGTATATGCTTTTTGCCAAATAAACAGTGTTGAAAATAAAAAAAAAGATCAAAGTATCATTAATATTATAAGATGTTAGGGCGACAGTGATCGGTCAGCAGGGTTGACAGTCCGGTGAAACAACCACAGGACCAGCCGGCCGCACACTATATTTGCCAAATACAGACCCCTACTTCATCGAAAAGTCACTGCGATTCTAATTTCTTATTAATATAATAATATGTAGGCATACTGTTGGGGGATATCAGATATTTAGCGGCACTTACGTTTACATCACATTTCATCATCCAAAAACTAATCGATTCAATAGATTCAAATAGCTGATGTGTTAAAATATATCAAGTACGTTTGTACCGCCCCCCCCCCCCCCAATCGCCCCCAGGAATGTCAGCGCCCCCTTAAAGCTTCTCACCGCCCCCCTGGGAGCGATATCGCCCCCGTTGAGAACCTATGCTCTAAACCAATTACAGAACTCACCTTTTGTGGTCAATTGGAATGATATATAAACGAAATATAAAAAAATCGAAATAAAAATGTAAGACTCATGCAAATAATTTCCTTTTGCTTTAAAGGAATGTTTATTTAGAACAGGAAGTGGATATTCAGTAACATAGGCATTAGCTCACATTCACGTTTTAATGTTTCAATAAACTTAACGGTTTTGTTTTTTTATTTAATAATTTTTATTCAGACTGTGTGACAAAAACAATATCTCGATGTATGCGGGCGATTATATCACAAATACAAGAGCTTTTGTCACCTAAATGAACTATACGAACCATAATCTAGAATGAATATTTGAAATGGACCATAAGCTTATATTTTAATGAACCATAATCTTACATTGTAAGAAACCGGAATTTTATATTGTAATGGACCCTAATCTGATATTGTAATGGACCCTAATCTTATAATGTAATGGACCCTAATCTTATATTTTAATGTACTATACTCTTATATTGACCTTAAATCTTATATTGTAACGGACCATAATCTTATATTTTAATGGACTATACTCTTATATTGACCTTAATCTTATATTGTAACGAACCATAATCTTATATTTTAATGGACTATACTCTTTTATTGACTTTAATCTTATATTGTAACGGCCCATAATCTTACATTTTAATGGACTATACTCTTATATTGACCTTAATCTTATATTGTAACGGACCATAATCTTATATTTTAATGGACTATACTCTTATATGGACCTTAATCTTATATTGTAACGGACCATAAACTTATATTTTAATGGCCCATAATATTGTATGAATCAATAGGATGGAGATTAATTCGATGTTTGTTCGTAAATGTAGAGCTAGACAATGAATATATAACATTTCAGAAATAGAGAGACAGAATTATTGCACACTGAACAATTTCATAATTCATCCTGTAACTCTTGCTTATTTTTTTACACAGTCCTAGGATACTTGAGTTAAACTTAATGAGCTAAATGTTCTATAGTGTACATTGACTTCATAGTCACCTTAAGAACACTCTGTGTGTATGTGTTTGTGTATGTGTGTGTGTGTCTGTGTGTCTGTATGTGTGTACGTATGTGTGTATAGGTGTGTGTGTGTTTCTGTGTGTATGTATGTGTGTATGTATGTGTGTATGTGTGTGTATGTGTGTGTCTGTGTGTATGTATGTGTGTATGTATGTGTGTATATGTGTATGTATGTGTGTGTCTGTGTGTATGTATGTGTGTATGTATGTGTATATGTGTATGTATGTATGTAGGTGTGTATTTATGTGTGTATATGTGTGTGTGTGTCTGTGTGTATGTATGTGTGTATTTATGTGTGTATATGTGTCTGTGTGTATGTATGTGGGTATGTATGTGTGTATATGTGTGTGTGTGTCTGTGTGTATGTGTGTGAGTATGTATGTGTGTATATGTGTATGTATGTGTGTGTCTGTGTGTATGTATGTGTGTATGTATGTGTGTATATGTGTCTGTGTGTATGTATGTGGGTATGTATGTGTGTATATGTATGTGTGTGTCTGTGTATATGTATGTGTGTATATGTATGTGTGTGTGTGTCTGTGTGTATGTATGTATGTATATGTATGTGTGTGTCTGTGTGTGTGCGTATGTATGCGTGTGTCTGTGTGTATGTATGTGTGTAATTATGTGTGTATATGTGTGTGTGTGTCTGTGTGTGTATGTGTGTGTATGTGTGTGTGTATGTGTGTGTGTGTGTGTATGTATGTGTATGTGTGTGTACTATACTTGTAACAGTGTATTATCCCCCTACATGCTAGTCTGGTGTGAAGAAAGAGTTATTTTAAAAGCCATCCATCTTAATTCTCTGTCTAAAGACAGATGTTCACTTCCCTGCCACCCAACCTTCTAGTTTTAAATTTCTTTGTGGGTGTCAAGCTGCAACCGCTTTATGGCCACGTGACCTCTAACAATAGTACCCTGGCAATTCTTTCGCGGCCCTTCACCGCGTGGGTGGACAGTGACCAACGTTTGCTAGTGGACAGGTAGAATTGGTTGGAATTGTCTGGTCAACGATAATTACACTGACCGGGACTTGACGGTTTTTTTTACAAATGCAATTACGCATCTTGTTTTTGTTGAAGACAGAACTGTAGGCCTATTTAAAAAAGATGGATTGATTGTCAAGGTAAGAAGAGGACAGCGCTAGCCCTAACCCTAACCCTAACCCTTACCAACAGTTCTAGAAAATGCTTTCTTTTATACCGGTGTGGAGGGTCTGGTCGAAACCTGACATTTTCGAAAATGCAGTTTGACAATGTGCTGGCCACACTATCCTTCTGCCAGCTCAAATGATGAACAAGGCTTCTTAACCATGGTAAATAAAGGTTTCAAATGAAATTACTTTATTCTAGATCAGCAAAAGTCATTTTTCTGTTGTTGCTGTTCTTGTTTTTTGGGGGTTTTTCTTTGTATTCATCATCTGAGCGAAATTTATAACTGTGGAACAATGAATGACACAATAGAATACAAATAACTTTAATTATCATTTAATTAGTAAACATATAACAATAACATGCACGTGTAATATTAAGAAAACTATTGATCATTTCGGTAAATAATATGCAAAAAAAAGTTTTATTTTTAACTCTCAATCGAATGTCTCACTAGACGATTTGATTGAATAATATTGTTTTTTTTATCCCCAAGACATTTACTCTTCCGATTATAAATATTTCTTTCAATTATGTCACACAGTTAACAGACATGGAATAAGGTGACCAACTAAACCTGACTTTGGTCAGTTCTTTTGTACCGTAATCAGGAAGCTAAAAATAAAACCCTGGCGCTGTGATTAACACAAAGTAAAGGTCAAGGACTCTTCAATTACATCGAATCTCTCCTTAGCAGTGGCGTACCGAGGGGGGTGCGGGGGGTGCGGACCGCACCGGGTGACACCCTCTCAGGGGGTGACACCGGAATGAAAAAAAAATATTTAAAAAAATAATAATTTTACAGAGCCCGCACTGCTGGTCTAGTCCGATAACAGAACGGATGGCAGATCATAATCAAATAAATGAAAATGACTAGCAGCACGGTGTGCCATCACCATACAGCAAGAAGCATGCATTTTTTAGAAGAGCGAATTGTAAATAGTGCAGAAAATGGAAGAGGATGGCGTGGAAACACAAGTAATATGCCTGGATTATTTGTAAAAAAAAAAGTTGATGCTGATAATGTTGATTCGAAACAAGAAATGGCTAATGTCATTATGAGTGACGTTAAAGAGGAAAATCGGAATACTCTATCAGATGCTTCTTACTGGAACATACCAGTTCCAGATCATTTTCGGGTTGAAAGCATCAAAAGAGGGAGTTCTTTGTTTCAGAAATTATATTGTTTTTGCTGGAGATTGTTTGCTGTTGATGTTACCGAAACAACATCTAAATTTGTTACTGGGTTTGACTAGTGGTGGAACCTAGTCCAAAGTACATAATTATGAGACATCTGAAGAGCACCTATGTTGCCTTGAAAAATGGAAAACATTGGCAGCAGGACTTAAGGTATATAAAACAATTGATGCCGCAAGAATTGTCTAAATGAATAGGGGGAAGAAAAAGTGGAGGGATATCCTACACAGGTTGCTAGATGTTGCATTGTATCTTGCTAAGCTAAATCTGGCATTTCGTGGCCACAACGAAGATGATATATCACACTGACCAAATATCTGAAGTGATCAGATATGTTAAAATCCACAGTGGGAAAGTTGAAGTGAGAGAAGTGTTTCTTGGATTTTTTTCCTCCGAGGGGGAACAAAGCTGACGACCTCAGTTCTGACATTCTTAAAAAAATAAACACTGACGGATTTGATATAGTGATGTGCAGAGCTCAAGGTTACGACAATGCTGCCACAATGTCTGAAATCCATGGAGATATTCAAGACATTTTGAAAAGAAAGAACGAGAAAGTTATTTTTAATGGATGTGTCGGCCATTCCCTTAACTTGTGTGGTCAACACTCTTTTGCCGAAAATGCTTCATGTATAACAGTTTTGGGTACCCTTAAAAGAATGTTTTCCGTCTTTGCTGCTTCCACTCAACGATGAAATGTTTTAATATAACACACTGGGGTTTCATTGAAAAGGTTATCTACAACACGTTGGAGCGCTCACCATGCTGCTGTAAACCAGTGAAAGATAAGTTTGTTGAATGTATTACGGCGATAGAAGCTTTATGTGATCCTGGTGAAAATTTTGGATACAAGAGGTAGAGTACAATGACTATTACATGCTGTATGTGATTTCACGTTTATCTGCTACCTTAACCTTTGGGCTGATATACTTGAAGGAGTTGAACTTACACAGCAGTACCTGCAGACTAAAGACTTAACTCTTGATAAAGTGGTCACCAAGTTAGACGCCTTAAGATTGTTTTTGCACGAAAAGCGGATTTAATTAGTGGAGCATGCTATTGAACAAGCACTTATAAAATCAGACCAACATGGGATTTCGGTAGAGAGAAGATTAAGATTCAAGAAGAGAATGGCATGGGGAAATTTAAGAGATGCTGGAATTTATGAGAGAAGAAAGCAGTAGGGAGATGCTAGAGTGAGATTGCTTTTATTCTGAACTCCAGATCAAATTAACAGCGTTTAAAGAAGTTGCAGATATGTTTTAGGCTTCTAAACCCAAGATTCTACTGTCATATTGAATAAGAGTTTTTGTTGTCCATTCCCAAATTAACCTCTTTCTACGAAGAGCTATCCGAAGATGAGCTCTTAAAAGAAACACCACGGCTTAGACGACACCTAGAAGAAGCTTATATTGACCTAAAAAAAACCTGGACCGGTCAGTATTAGATATTTTGAAATTCATAGCTAAATGGGACTTCATAGAATTTCTTCCAATACTCTCTCTTCAATTATTTCTAACGGTATGTGTGTCTGTGGCTTCATGTGAACGGAGCTTTTTAAAATTTTAAACTTATAAAAAGCTATTTACGCTCCACCATGGGACAATCAAGACTTTCTAATCAGGCTTTGTTATCGATTGAAAGGGATAATGTGAATTACATAGATTTTGATGAGGTGATTGACAAGTTTGCAGTTTTGAAGAGCAGGAAAGGAAATATTTAAATAAAGTACTTTTAATGTAAAAATAACTAACCGTACGGTTGTTTCAGTTGTTTATTGCTTTTACTTTCTAATATTAAATTAATATTGTTTTTGTTTTTGTAATATTTGAACTGTAGGCTTGTTTTAAGGAGACAAAAACTATGGTGAAAGTCTTGGACGCGGGGGGGGGGGGACCCCCAAAGTTTACCGCACCGGGTGACACCATCCCTCGGTACGCCACTGCTCCTTAGTCAAATGTTTAATGCAGATTTAAGGGAAATAAATAAATGACAGAAAGTTGAAAATATTACGTTAATCGTAGCGCTATCGCATGACTCTGGGATTAATTTGTACATGGGTAGTTTTAATATAAACTTCCAAACAATTCTCTCTTTAAAACTTTTTTTTTAAAATTTAGATCTAATTAAATTAACTTTTTCAAATCTGTATTTAAAAAAAAAAGTTGACTTGTCAGAAATTTCATTACATTGAACACAATTGGAAGCAATCCAATAAAATGTGGAACTCAAAGGGACGTTATTCGATTGAACTCTCCAACTCCGGTTGTCTCCCGCTCGCCCGCGTCTGTCAAGTGGGTGTGGCCAGAAAGACATCTTGTGTATTGATTTTTCCACTCAAGCCAAGTATTCCTCTTTTTTCATTTTTTTTTTTACTTTGGTTTTATTACATTGAACTTTTAATGTATGAGTGATAAACTATATAAATACATATATCCACTATAAAATATTAGATTTACTGGCTCGTCAGGTTTGGGTTAAAACAATAGATTCGTGATTCAATGTTGGAATACAGACTTCCGGTTGATAATATCCGGATAAAACTAAACGCATCTATATGAATGACTAAACATAATGAGATATCATTATGATCGTAAATGAAACGTTGCAGATGCTTCATTTTATTGTAAAATCCATACATCTGTTTCTTAGGCCTATAATTCTGTGGTTAATTTGTTTTATCTAGTTACTAATAATATTTAAAAACATACATCGAATGACCCTAATCTTAGCTTATTTTCTGATTAAGAAAAAAGCAAAATCTTAGTTTTAAGACTTTGAGATATTTAAATATACTGGGCTCTACATGTTTTTCAAGTCAATATAGTATAAAATGTGAGTGTGTATGTGTGTGAATGGCTTGATGTAATCCTCTGATATGTGAGTATGTATGTGTGTGAATGGCTTGATGTAATCCTCTGATATGTGAGTTTGTATGTGTGTGAATGGCTTGATGTAATCCTCTGATATGTGAGTATGTATGTGTGTGAATGGCTTGATGTAATCCTCTGATATGTGAGTGTGTATGTGTGTGGCCTCTGATATGTGAGTGTGTATGTGTGTGAATGGCTTGATGTAATCCTCTGATATGTGAGTGTGTATCTTGATGTAATCCTATGATATGTGAGTTTGTATGTGTGTGAATGGCTTGATGTAATCCTCTGATATGTGAGTTTGTATGTGTGTGAATGGCTTGATGTAATCCTCTGATATGTGAGTGTGTATCTCTGTGAATGGCTTGATGTAATCCTCTGATATGTGAGTGTGTATGTGTGTGGCCTCTGATATGTGAGTTTGTATGTGTGTGAATGGCTTGATGTAATCCTCTGATATGTGAGTGTGTATCTGTGTGAATGGCTTGATGTAATCCTCTGACATGTGAGTGTGTATGTGTGTGGCCTCTGATATGTGAGTTTGTATGTGTGTGAATGGCTTGATGTAATCCTCCGATATTTGAGTGTGTATGTGTGTGAATGGCTTGATGTAATCCTCCGATACGTGAGGAAGCATTACACTGATATATTGGTTCTAATTCATGCCATCTTGTCTTGTTGTTTACATTGGAACTTGTGTCCTCACTGAGGTCTACAGTAGCGGCTACACGGAGATCCTACCGACGCCGCTACATGATAAAACACTCAGGACAATTTGCAAATGGGGATGGAACAAGCTGAGCAACACCCTCCCTCTCTCAAACAAGATACCAAAAAAAAAAAAAGGTAGAAAAACCACAGTTTCTGTCAGTGACCTTCCAATCTATTCCAGTCTGTTACACTGTCTCTTTGATTCTCACATGGCGACTGGAAGGGAAAGCTATTCTGTTCCGTTTGATTTTTGCTGTGTCGATTATATTGATGGGCGGTGTATGAGTTATGTTCTCCTGATCATAAAAGGGTCGGGCCAGTGTTTGTGAGAGCTCTCTGTCCATAAGTTCATTTACCTTTAGGTTTCAATATCCAATGGCGCCGGTTCCACAATAAACAGGATAAATAATGTCACCAGAAGTAGAGAAATAAAAGTATATTATATAAAGAACATAACTCATAAGACAACAGCAAACAATGATGGGTGGTCATCTTTATCTAACAGCAAACAATGATGGGTGGTCATCTTTATCTAACAGCAAACAATGATGGGTGGTCATCTTTATCTAACAGCAAACAATGATGGGTGGTCATCTTTATCTATCAGCAAACAATGATGGGTGGTCATCTTTATCTAACAGCAAACAATGATGGGTGGTCATCTTTATCTATCAGCAAACAATGATGGGTGGTCATCTTTATCTAACAGCAAACAATGATGGGTGGTCATCTTTATCTAACAGCAAACAATGATGGGTGGTCATCTTTATCTAACAGCAAACAATGATGGGTGGTCATCTTTATCTAACAGCAAACAATGATGGGTGGTCATCTTTATCTAACAGCAAACAATCATGGGTGGTCATCTTTATCTAACAGCAAACAATGATGGGTGGTCATCTTTATCTAACAGCAAACAATGATGGGTGGTCATCTTTATCTATCAGCAAACAATGATGGGTGGTCATCTTTATCTAACAGAAAACAATGATGGGTGGTCAATAAAATAATATATATTGAAGAAAAAAGAAAGTAAGAAACGAAAGTAATAATTTTTATATATATAAATATTTAGCTGTATAAAAAAAAAGTTACAAATTAAAGAAAATGTAAGAAAAAAGAATGAAAGGATAAAGAGCAAAATAATAAAAGACATAAAGATTGAAATAAATAAAGAGTATAAAGCAGAAAGTTAAAGAAAGAATAACAGAAAGAAAAGAGAAAAGAAAAGAATAAAAAGAGAAAAAGAAGAGATGGAATAACAGAAAGAGTTGGAAGGTTAAATAAAGGAAATAACCCAGCAATTACCAATTCTCTCATCTTGTTGTTCTGGAGAAATCGGATATTGGCAATTGAAAGGCGATATATCTGGACTGTTTCCGATACAATTAGAACCATTTCCTGCATCAGTGGAGGCACGCGAACACTCAACACACAGTCGACCAATGCATTTTGTCATAGCGAACAGACCAGCATACCGGTACCTGGTTTAAAAAATTGTATTTCATAATAACACATTGACAGTCACACCAGTATCTTTTATTGAATATTGCATTTTGTCAATAGCTGATAGAGTAAAGGAAATTTGTGTATGTATAAAATAGATAATATTGCAAAAATAAATTCCAGCAAACATAATTTATTAGTTTAATTTTCGAAAAGAATATTTTTCACGCTTAAATTGATAATTTTGAATGAGTTGAATTTATTTTGTCAACTTATTGTTTGAAAGTCTAATTTAGAACTTCATTATAATATAAGTATAAAGAAGTATATTTTTATATAAACTTTACAGAACGACAAAGAAGAATATTTTAAAGCCCAACTCCTAAAGATTTAAAACGGACCCCACACAATCCAGGCCACAGTCCCAAGGGGCCCACTAGATAAGGTCCGGTCCACTTACTTTACTTATTGTAAATAAATCTCAACTTTTCATCAAAGACCAGGCAGGGTGCGCCGAGGGACCGGCATGGCACAGGTTCCCGGGTTTCTGCGGGACAATTATGACGTAGAGAAAAACTATAGAGGAAGTAGATTCCCAGCGTAGCCAACGGACGGAACCCGTAACTTAAAGGTTAACATTTCAAACCTGTTCACATCTAGCTTATTTAGCACATCTAGCACATATAGACACAAGCAGAGGTTAATCGATAACTTCTTTAGAGAAACAGTTCCTTTTTTTTTTTTTTTTAACACAAGGGTTAGAACTCTGGATCTTGTGTGAGGTACTTGTCTATTTTCTTTTGAAATAGTTCTCCGCAGTTCTTCCCCTTGGTGTTTGTTGTTAGATTCTCTATACGCGCACAGGTCGTGCCAAGGTGATCGCTTCCAGATTAGAATATTCTTCCCTATTCATTTGTGTGAACCCTCCCAGTTGAATAGTTGTGTGATCCCTACATAAATGTAAAGAATACTTACTGTGTGTGTGGTATGTACAGGACCGTGGCTTGAATCTATCTGAAGGAACAAAATGGCAATGGGTTTAAAGTGAGTTTGAACCCAAGTGGGAACCGTTTCCTACTGAGCCCCGATATAGCGGCGAGCAGCTAGGTGAATGGATGACACATGAGGGGGAAATTGTCTTCTTTATGTGTGTGTGTGTGTGTGTCTTTTGTTTACGTAATATTCAATAGAGGAAGCTGTGAAGCTGGTGAAGGAAATGTTCACAAGTTGTTCATGGTGAAATGTTGCTAAATGTTGAAGAAGTTGCTATCTAGCCATGGAAAAATAACTATAAATAAAAATGTCGATAACTCTAGGGTTCTAAGAGAAAGAGATTGTAGACATTTTTGTCGTAGTTGTAAGGTTAAGGACATCTGCAAGGACGTATCATGATTAGACGCATGATGGGATGTGTCTGGCAATACAGTAAATAGATTGCTATTAATAAGTTCATAATACCTTGACCATATTCTATCATTAGATATATCATTAGTTTTAGATCATTTGAAATCATTATTTCATATTTCTGAGAACCTGCAAATGTTTAAAATGACAAAATGTATTTATATATCTTAACATGAACTTTACTTCAGTACTATTATTGTGTAGGCCCTACAATGAATAACCATATAATTTAGCTAGAATGATTTGCATATTATCAGGTAAGTCCAATGTTGCAAATTAAATCTCAAACGTACATTATTTCTGTCTGCTATAACCAGCACAGTATGAGCTCAATAAGACATGTAAGCTAAATAGACATATTAGCTAAAAAGACATATTAGCTAAAAAGACATATTAGCTAAATAGACATATTAGCTAAATAGACATATTAGATAAATAGACATATTAGCTAAATAGACATATTAGCTAAATAGACATATTAGCTAAATAGACATATTAGATAAATGAGACATATTAGCTAAATAGACATATTAGCTAAATAGACATATTAGCTAAATAAGACATATTAGCTAAATAAGACATATTAGCTAAATAAGACATATTAGCTAAATAAGACATATTAGCTAAATAAGACATATTAGCTAAATAAGACATATTAGCTAAATAAGACATATTAGCTAAATAAGACATATTAGCTAAATAAGACATATTAGCTAAATAAGACATATTAGCTAAATAAGACATATAAGATAAGACACGTGAGCTAAAAAGACAGAAGAAGAATAGCAGGTAGGTCATACCAATATTAAATATATAAAAAACGTTGTAAGAGAGACACATCAAAATGAAATACAAACCATTATAACAAGAAAATCTAGTAAACAGGATTTCGGAATAGGGTTTAAGCGATGAAATAGTTAACATTAAAGTGATAAAACACTAGATCTATTTGTAGTACAATAAGAACATATCGTTTTCATTTATTACTAGGCTACATCAAAGTTTGAACATAACTGTAAAAACCTGTCTATATATATTTAAAATTTGTAACGGAGGAGCTATGGTGAATTGTAAGGTTGTTTCCAGGTCTCTCTTCCATACAGTTTTGTGTTGTTGGTTATCTTATGCGGTCAGAACCTGTTGCAAGTTGTCTCAGAAAACACCACGTATGGGTAGTCTTCACTGGCCCCATTGCCTACACTTCGGTGTATTTGTATGCGTAAGTCTGTTGTGCCCAGTCCTAAGTCTGTCTACGTGTCAATAAACTAGCGTCACCCGCTCTTTAATAAGGACACTAGCATACTTCTGTACTGTTTTAAAGTTGCATATGCGGGCCATCACGTTAAAATAGTTTTAAAGCGTTAGGTTGGTGTGGATCGAGTACATAATTTGTTCAATTGTCCGAATACTTAGGAAAATGCCAATCTTACAATCACCTTCGAATTCATTAATTTCCCAGCGGGCACACCACGTCGTATCGACAGGGGAAAAAACGTGATTTCCACGTGTTATCGTGATTTCCACGTTTTTACCCCGTCGATATGACGTGGTGTGGCATCTGGGAAATACATTTTTATTACATAATTGATTTCATACAGTTTTCGCTGTATTACACATTGAGAAAAAAAACAACGTCTTAATCTATTGCTGAACGGAATTTTCAGCTTTTCTTAACACTTAACATGCCAAATTCGACTAAAGTCGAATTTACAAAACTCTTTCTGTATGCCAAATTCGACTTTAGTCGAAAATCATAGTGGTCTTAGGAAATGGATCAAAATCATAACCGAATAATGAATGGTATAGAGTTTGGACAGTGCATTATGACTGGCATGACTATCTTAACCTCAATCAACAGTATTTTCGGTTTCATTATTTGTATGCGTCACATATCCAACCGTCGGTTATAGCTGTACTCAATAATAACTAAACAGTAATGAAGGAATAACTTTGACTCGAACCAAACGTTATTCTCACTATTTACATGAGAGTCTAACATAAACAGTATGATAGATAACATAAGAGAACGCTATTCTTCAACGGAGTAATTATGTGACGTCACAGGCACCTATGACGCGTTTTGACTTTGACGCTCAAAACCGAACCACGTGGATGTTGCATGTACAATCTTGTTTATGTTTATCTTAGTACTGAAGCCGATTTATGTGTCCTTTTATGTTTATAGCTTGTTCTTGTGTGATTTTCAAACATTTTAGTATTATAAGTATTTACTTTTATTGGAAATTTTGAAATAGATCTATGGATGATTCTATTGTTTATCGAGCTGATTCTGATTCCGGTGAGGAATATAATTATGACAGTTGTGAATTAGGTGATAATTTAGATTTAGAAAGTAATTCAGGTGATAACATTGATTTAGCCCGGTGAAACCAATGGACCACTAGCACCTGCTCGCATTGATGCTAGATCGGCTTTGAGTTGTGATAGGGAGCAATGCAACGAATCAGTTCATTCTAGCTGGGAAATGTTGGGGGGGGGAATGATTTCGTTGACCTAAATAGCGAATGGCTGCCCCCATTCATTAGTAGACAAGGTGTTCTTGTCGATACCAACAATTTTGAGGCTGTTGATTATTTCAAATTGTTTTTCCCTGATACTTTAGTGGAGCACATAATGAATGAGACTAATCGTTATGGTGACAAGGTAAAAAGTGAAAAATGTGTTGGGAATGATGGATCCCACCGTGTGAAAAGCTGGAAGCCATGCGATATGGATGAGCTATCGGCCTTTCTTGGCATTCAGATTGCGATGGGCTTATGTAGCAAATCATCAATAGATGATTATTCGGCAACAGGAGCTTGGCTCACATACACCCCTTTTACTCAAGTAATGGGAAGAAATAGTTTTCAAATTCTCAACTCATTTTTTCATTTCAACAATAACGAAATCAGACTAGAAAGGGGGCAGGATGGATATGATCCACTCTTCAAACTGCGACCGTTATTGGACATTACGGCACCTCTATACCGACAAGTCTATGGACCAGGACAAGCCCTTTCAATAGATGAGTCTATGGTGGCATTCAAAGGACGTTGTTTTTTCAAACAGTACATGCCATCTAAACCAACTAAATGGGGCATAAAGGCATTCATGTTGGCTGATTCAAAGTCTTTCTACTGTTTGAAGTTTATAATATACACAGGAAAAAATACATTTGTGATAGAAGAAGGCAACACTTTGCGTTCACAGATTGTATTTGATCTGGTTGACGGGTTAGAGGGAAAAGGTCATATAATATACACAGACAATTACAATACAAGTATTTATACATATTCTAGTTTGAAAGTGAAAAATCTAGGTGCGTGTGGCACAATTCTGGAAAACTCAAAGGGTTATCCAAAAGAACTGAAGAAAAAAAAAAATTAAGAATGAAAAGAGGTGATCCTCCCATTTTTGCTAAATCAAAGGACTTGATCGTAACAACGTTTCATGATAGCAAACGTCTCAGTATTCTATCAACTGTGGGAAACAACACAACTACAGTGAAGCGCATACGAGACAGAAAACAGCCAGAAGGTTATAGAACAGTAGAAAAACCTACCATCTGCCAGCATTACAATGACCATATGGGTGGAGTGGATCATTTTGACCAGATAAAGGTTAGCTATAGCTATCCGCACAAATTAGTCAAGTGGTACCAATCAGTATTTCATTATATCAAAGAAGTAGCTTTGATAAATGGACTAATTTGTTACAGGCTAAACAAGGACGCTTCCATGACAGCTAAAAATTTTAGGGAACTAGTGCTTGAATCCCTTATCCAGAACCAAGTGAATAGGAAAAGACAAAAAAGAAATACTATCGCCCCGACCCCAAACATTGATGACAGATTAACTGGACGTCACTTTCCCAATTCGTACACAGTCAAATCGTACAAACCAAACTGTCTTGTCTGTAAATCCTGCCAAAAAAGAGCCCAAACAAGATATTACTGACCTGTTTGTAACGTCCCTCTCTGCATTGTGCCATGTTGAGCTGTATCATTCAGCTGTGAATTATAGCACTGTTCACCAGCGCCAGCCACAGCAGTAAACTTTTTTTAATGTGTTGTTTCAAAAATGTATAGTATAGTTCTGTACATTAATTTTCATTTATATTGGTATTTTTTAAAATTCCATTATTTGGTTGCAAAATAGTCAATTAATCTATTGTTGATGATGAAATTAAATTGTATAAATGTAAAATTTATTATGTATAGTTCTTTAATTGATTTATGGCTTAACTTATGCATTGAAATTATTAATTAAAAGTCATTGTTTAATATTAACTTTAGAAGACAAGTTCTTTCTATTTTTCTTAAGTTTATTACCATATTGCTAAGAAGCTGCACAAGGAAAATAAAAAGCTACCTAAAAAAATATGTTTCCTATAGATATCACAAATATTCAAGGAAAGGTGGCACGATTTGGCACAAAACTCAATTTTTCAATATGGTTTAATGTAGATCTATATGGTAGAAATGTAATCCGTCAACATTGACCAATTACATATTTGTAAATTTTACAGTTTTAGTAGACTGACAGAAAATTGAATGAAATCGTTTCACATTTCACGGACCAAACAAATGGCAAACGGACATAAAAACTACTTTTTTATTGCTAAATTTGTTTTTTTTTAAATTAGTTTGGTCTTCTAGTTTTGTTCTATTGTGCAACAATAAAATAATAATTGTCGATGGCTCTCAAAAAAATAAAAATGGACACAAATACATATTTTCATATAAATGACACAAATTCAAGATGGCCGCCATGGTCACGTGACACTAAGTTGCATGAAAACTTTATTTTTAAGTATGGTATTCTGTTTTACATATATGGTAGAGATTTCACAATTCGATATTGAACTGTTACAGATTTGTACATGTTGAAAGATACTAACCAGTTTTGGTAAACTAGCAGAAAATTGAGCAAAATCGTTTCGAAATTCATGGACAAAGCACGGTGCGAATTGTAATAAAAACTTCTTTTTTTATTGTTGAAATGTTTTTTTTTTACTTAGTGTGGTCTACTGGCTATGTTTATATGCTGTAATATTGCACTTATATTTTCCAAAGGTTCTCAAAGAAGAAAAAAATTGGACACAATTACATATTTTTCTATAAGTGTCACAAATTCAAGATGGCCGCCATGGTCACGTGACACTAATTTGCATGAAAACTTTATTTTCAAGTATGGTATTCTGTTTTACATATACGGTAGAGATTTCACAATTCGATATTGAACTGTTACAGATTTGTACATGTTCAAAGATACTAACCAGTTTTGGTAAACTAGCAGTAAATTGAGCAAAATCGTTTTAAATATCATGGACAAAGCACGGTGCGAATTGTAATAAAAACTTATTTTTTTATTGTTGAAATTGTTTTTTTTACTTAGAGTGGTCTACTATCTATGTTTTTATGCTGTAATAGTGCACTCATATTTTCCGAAGGTTCTCAAAGAAGAAAAAAAGTGGACACAAGTACATAATTTTCTATAAGTGTCACAAATTCAAGATGGCCGCCATGATCACGTGACACTAATTTGCATGAAAACTTTATTTTTAAGTATGGTATTATGTTTTACATATATGGTAAAAATTTCATGCTTCCACAATAGTCCATTAATTTTTTATTAATTTTTTAACTCCAGACATTAATTTTGTGAAATTACCAAAAAAACGAGTTGGCAGTGCAGCACATTTTGCGTAAAAAACCTTTGGCATGTTAAGTGTTAAGCCACTCCTATTATAATCTATTTAAATGTTTGAACATTAAACTCTAATTTCTTCAACACACTATCACTCTTTCTGGGAAAACCCTGAAGGCTATTTAAAATATCCTTGAAATATGTTGGTCATAAAGATGTTCGCCATATGATCTCTTTGGTTATCCGAAATTCTTCACTCAAACATAAAGCCACTGAGTTCCATTCAATTTATTCACCGAACACATCCTTACAAAACAGCTACAAAAAAACTACAAGTAAAGCACGTGGCCGGTAGATAGCGCTAGAATTATGCTGCGATTAGCCGTAGCAAGATGCTGACGTCACGTTGTGTTGTATCAGTAGGCCTTCACACACACAAAAAAATGTAATGGTCTAAGCGAGGATAATTTGTGCAGATGTGCAACACGTAACTGGTTTAAAGTCGATCGAAGTGTTTATACATGTACACTGTATACCTTCTTCTCTATTTCTCTTTCACTCAATCTGTCTTTATTGTTCTTTCTATGATCATTTACTCTTTCCGAGCATCTTTAAATATCTCTCTCTGTATCTCTCTCTCTCTCTCTCTCTCTTTCTCTCTCATAATATTTAAACATGTCTTTCGTTGAATCCTTTTCGCTTCTCTTTTTCTCTCACCTTTCGTCTCTCGTTCTCCCCCTACCCTTTTCACCCCTTCCCCTCTCGTGTTACCCCCCCCCCCCTCTCCCCATCGCCTCCTCTGGTCCACTTGACTCTGCGTGTGTTAATGTTCTCACATGTAAGTCATTTAACAAGATAAACTTATCCAACGGGAATTGAAGAGCGGATTACTACCCACAGCAACACAGAGTGAGATAATTCTTGGAGGTGTTGCCTTACTTATAGAAACGAGGGGGAAAAGTTGACGGACGGATTGAGAGAATGAGAAATAGATAGATAGACAGACAGATAGACAGACAGATAGATAGATTGACAGATAGACAGACAGATAGATAGATTGACAGATAGACAGACAGATAGATAGATAGATAGATAGATTGACAGACAGACAGATAGATAGATAGACAGACAGACAGACAGACAAATAGACAGATAGATAGATATATAGATCGATAGAAAAATAGATAGATAGACAGACAGAGAGACAGATAGATAAATAGATAGATAGATAGATAGATAGATAGATTGACAGACGGACATAAAGTTAGATAGATAGATAGATAGATAGATAGATAGATAGATAGATAGACCGACAGACAGATAGATAAATAGATAGATAGATAGATAGATAAATAGATAGATAGATAGATAGATAGATAGATTGACAGACAGACAGACAGATAGTTATATAGATAGATAGATAGATAGATAGATAGATAGATAGATAGATAGATAGATAGATACATAGATAGATAGATAGATAGATAGACAGACAAATATACAGAGAGATAGATATATAGATTGATAGATAGATAGATAGATAGATAGATAGATAGATAGATAGACAGACAAATATACAGAGAGATAGATAGATAGATAGATAGATAGATAGATAGATAGATAGACTGACAGACAGATAGATAGATTAATAGATAGATAGATAGACAGACAGACAGATAGTTACATAGATAGATAGATATATAGATAGATAGACAGACAGACAGACAAATAGACAGATAAATAGATAGATAGATAGATAGATATACAGCCAGACTTACGGATGGATAGAGAAAGAGACAGAGAGAGGAGAGAGAGAGAGAGAGAACAGACAATAAACATGTTGGTGTAGATTCTATCTATTAAAAGGTCGCTTATCATGTGGGAGTGCAGGCAGTTATTGAACATAGGAGGGTGGCGGTGGAGAAGTAGTCGTTTCGAGAAACGTCCCGTGGTGTTGTAGTGTTATTATCTACGACCTCTGCTACGCCAACCATATGTGTTGGACATTTGTACGCTCAGTCAAATGTGGATGACATACAGCTGTGAGTCATGTGTACAAACAATCCCATCATGCCACGCCCTAAGTACAACAATTGTTGGACTAAGTTGTTGTGTTCCTAAACTAATGTTATCATACAACCGAGACCACATACGTAGGCTACATATATAAATACAAGCTGGATTGTCCGGTGTTGCCCGGGGAAAAATTACATAGTCCCAAGCTACTGATGAAAATTGTATAAACTACAATGAACAGGATGCTATATTAATTAAGAACAATTATTCTTTTTATTTATTTACTGAAAACATTTATGAAAGTAATTTAAAATAATTATTGTAATCGTGTAAAACAGAGGCATTTCTTTATGTAACAAATAGTTAGGACTATCCCTGGCTTAAAATCAAACACCCGTCTCTTGCATGTCTAAAATATAATTCTAAGATTTTATTAACTGAAAACATTTTTAGGAAAGCTTTAAGTACTGAAATTCTTTACAACCTTTATAAAAAAGGGTAATATTAATGAAAACTTTTAAAAATAACCAACCTATTTGATATTACAGAAAAAGAAAAAAAAGATAATCAGTGGTGAAAGAACTCAGGTCTCCCGCAAAAGTAAAATATGAGACAATAAGTTCGAGTGTCTATAAATTAACCAATAATTGTCGGATTCGACACAAGTATTCAACTTTATATTTAGGCCTATATAATTTTTTCATCCTATTCCGTTGTGGTTGTGAGGGGGGGGGGGGGGGTTGTTACGTTTAACAAACGTATTTTCTCAGACCATGTTTGACCATAGGCTATTTGAAGAGCGTTTACATCGCCACGTTATTCAAGAGGACTGTGTGGCCAGCAGAATATCTAGTCTCCACATAACTTCAGGTACATATCAGAGGTAAATATCAGAGGTAAATATCAGAGGTAAATATCAGAGGTAAATATCAGAGGTAAATATCAGAGCTAAATATCACAGCTAAATATCAGAGCTAAATATCAGAGCTAAATATCAGAGCTAACAGAGCTAAATTTCAGAGATAAATATCAGAGGTAAATATCAGAGGTAAATATCAGAGGTAAATTTCAGAGGTAAATATCAGAGCTAAATATCAGAGCTAAATATCAGAGCTAAATATCAGAGCTAACAGAGCTAAATATCAGAGATAAATATCCGAGGTAAATATCAGAGCTAAATATCAGAGGTAAATATCAGAGGTAAATATCAGAGGTAAATATCAGAGCTAAATATCAGAGCTAAATATCAGAGCTAAATATCAGAGCTAAATATCAGAGCTAACAGAGCTAAATATCAGAGATAAATATCAGAGGTAAATATCAGAGCTAAATATCAGAGATAAATATCAGAGGTAAATATCAGAGCTAAATATCAGAGCTAAATATCAGAGCTAAATATCAGAGCTAACAGAGCTAAATATCAGAGATAAATATCAGAGGTAAATATCAGAGCTAAATATCAGAGCTAAATATCAGAGCTAAATATCAGAGCTAACAGAGCTAAATATCAGAGATAAATATCAGAGGTAAATATCAGAGCTAAATATCAGAGCTAAATATCAGAGGTAAATATCAGAGGTAAATACCAGAGCTAAATACCAGAGCTAAATATCAGAGCTAAATATCAGAGCTAAATAACAGAGCTAAATATCAGAACTAAATATCATAGCTAAATAACAGAGCTAAATATCAGAGCTAAATATCAGAGCTAAATATCAGAGCTAAATATCAGAGCTAAATATTAGAGCTAAATATCAGAGCTAAATATCAGAGCTAAATAACAGAGCTAAATATCAGAGCTAAATAACAGAGCTAAGTAACAGAGCTAAATATCAGAGCTAAATACACTAATATTCGCTGCCTAAAGCCAGGAAAAATAAACTTGGATTCAAACCCGAGACTATTCCAACAGTGACCTAAGCCCACAGCCGCTAGACGACAGTGCTGCACTAAATCAAGGTTAGGGGCAGAGAAAAAAAACAAAAGGGGAGACAAGTGATAAAACAAAATGTTGTATTTGACTGAATGAAAATGTTGGTCATTAAAATGAGGAGTTTATTATTACAAACTCTGTCAATGAATCAAAGAATGTTCATATTCCTGTACTCGAGCCATTTATTACTAGACTATAAAAACTCTACGTTTAAAAATGAATCATTTAAAAGAATAACTCTATTGTTGTAGAAGTAGTCTACGCACGAAATGTTCACATTCGTCACAATACAAAGCACTGCGTCATTTCACATCAAAGCCATGGGGGGGGGGAAGGGGGGAGGAATTGGGTGAATGGGACAAGCGCCCCACTCCGCCTGGTGGTGGTAATTTCAGGCAGCCAGTGGGTTAGCCATTGTAGAACTGAGTACAAAGCTGGAACCACATAATATTACTCGCGGGATTTCGGCTCGTATACAGCAAGAGGGCGTATTCGATTCTAAAGATATGGCTTGTGTTCGAGTTCTAGTGTGTCCCCTACCTGACAATTAGGAAATAAAGCCGAGTCTCACGTCAATTAGTTTTACGGAGACGAAATCGCCAGTGCATTCGACTGCAGCGAAATCGACTATTTCCACCATAGTCATATAGAATATTGCTGGTATATTTATCGGAAATTGTAGCTAGTGGTAGTAATCTCTGGTGCTATGTAGCGAACCTTTCTTCCTCGAGTACTATCGCCCACAAGTGTTTAACTGCCCTAAATGTATTTTTACAGTGAATCTATTTCTTGATTACTTTATTATGATGTACTTGTGCTTTGATCTATTAATAGATTGATGTAAATCTTCCCCGCCATAATCATAGCTAGAACTAGTTTCAAAGCCTCTAAAATTGTTTTCTCACAAACGCCCTTTACAATCACGCTCTGACTTTATTGTTTCTCGTGACAATAAGCATATTACAGTGTCAAAAGACCTAATATGTCAGAATTGAGGGCATTAGTAGTCCATCATTGAGGGCGTTATTAGTCTAACATTGAGGGCCTTAGTAGTCCAGCACTGAGAGCATTGGTTGTTTAGTTTAAAGGGCATTACTTGTCCAGCAAAGTAGACATTGGTTGTCCAGCTTAGAGAGCATCAAAAGTCTATCAGAAAGGCCATTAGTAGTCAAGCAACATTCTGTTGATGCATAACTGTTACATGCTGGCACATGTTTGAGAATCCCTGAATTACCTCAGTTGATGTCGTCAAAAGAGATCGAGTGTGAATTGAATGTTCTTAGTTACAGTACTCTTTTGTCATTTATGTATTTGCCACATGTCATCTGACATCTGAGGGAAACATTGTCGCGGCTCAAAGTTAATACTAGGAAAATGCAAATAGAAGTAGATTGTCCCGCCCCCCCCCCCCACACACACACCTTTTCAAGCCACCTCACCATTATTCCATAACTTCTTGCAGGCGGCCTTCTACTACTTCACCCCCCACACTCAAACACCCACACCCACAAACCCACACTCACAAAGTGATTTAGAAAGGGAGGGAGGGAGTGAAACAGATGGGAGGGAGAACAGGCTGACATGAATTGATTAATGACCACAATCCCCTCCGTGTGATGTGATATTGTTTATTGGTCTCGTCGTAATAGTCATTAGATCAACAATACCCTCCCCCCCCTTTCTATACTCTCTCCCTATTTCTTCAAAACACCCACCTCTGCTATTTGACCTACCTGTTCAACACCTATGTACTGCATGTACAGGAATAATTTGTAACGTCCTCAGGCCGTAAAGTATCTGGGTACAACATAGACTAGAATAATAATACCTTTAATGGTAGCTCTATAGTACATTTATTTTTAAAGTTTTAGCCCACTTACATAGCTTACACATATAGTATTTCCAGTATAGTATAGCATTCATATGTGTGCATTTATGTTCACTGTAAGGTCTAATCTGACTGATTGTTCAAATTACCTGTTGATCTGACTGATTGTTCAATCTACCTGTTGATATGACTGATTGTTCAATCTACCTGCTTAACAGACTGATTGTTCAATCTACCTGTTGATCTGACTGATTGTTCAATCTACCTGTTGATATGACTGATTGTTCAATCTACCTGCTTAACTGACTGATTGTTCAATCTACCTGCTGAACTGACTGATTGTTCAATTTACCTTCTGATACGACTGATTGTTCCATACACCACAATCACTGTTCACACCATCGGGTTAGAAAAAATACGCCACACTAAAGCGCTTTTTTCTTTTGTTGAATTGTTTTCATTGTTATGTTTTCTAGCGTCTGGTCCCGCCTGAGTGAACACGGTAAAACGATGCTCAGTTGTGGAAGGGGGGGGGGGGGAAGAGAAATGGGTCAAAATTGGTTCATGCAGGGTTTGGTTAATACTATTTTTAGCACAAAGTATCTCCCCACTTTGTATTGCCACTCCCCCCTTGCAGGGTATTGAGGTTTATATGTACTCACACTGAACTATCGTTGGATTCTCATACCATTATATTACATTGTATCGCCTGACTTAATGATGTCTGTAATACTTTTGGTTTACTAGTGCAACAATTACATGAAATATAGGCCTACATGTAAAAGACGATACTTAAATTATTCCACCACTATATATATAGTAGGATGATGTGGGTGAATTCCAATTCCAATTGGTTCATTGGAAGACACGTGACCCTTATTGCCTCATATTATTTTACGTTTTCGATCTCGCTTTCACCATGTATCCTCCTTAGCTGAGTGATTAGCGTCCCGAACTGCCATATTGGTGACATAGGTTCTATTTTCCACTGAAACGTTTTTCTTCTTTTTCTGTAATAGCAATATAGGTGGGCAACTTTTTTACATTTGTTATTAATATACTTTCTTTCTAAGATTGTAAAGAATTGCAGGACTTATAGCTTTCTTAAAATGTTTTCAGTAAGTAAAAACTAATAATTATATTTTAGACATGCGGGAGACGGGTGTTCGATTCTCAGCCAGGGACAGACCAAACTTTTTGAAAAATAAAAAGACATGCCATTTTTTTAACCCGATTACAATATTTAAAAAAAAATTACTTTCCCTAAATGTTTTCAGTAGGCTAAATAATCATTTTATTTTTAAAATTATGAAAGCTTTATGTTTATTGTTATTTATACAATTCTTATATGTTAAAGCCTAAGTATCTTTTCTTCCGAGCAACACCGGGCAATTTAGCTTGTATATATAAATATATTGCTAAAACGTGTTTCCGGAATATATTAATTTGTTTATATTGATGAACTTTTTTGTTTGTTTTCAATTGACATTGGATAACAAACAAATATCGAGGAGGGAGGCGAGGGGTTATAATTAGACCACAACAAAAGTTATGACACACAGGTGCATTCTGGGAACCGTACTGCACAGGCTAGAGACTTCTGTACAATGTAGAGTTCCATGCAGTACTCAGGGAAATCTTCAATGCCCATGGGAACTTAATGTCCCTACCCACACTTTTTTTTTAAGCCTTCGCAATATACAGACTCGTATGCAATTAGAGAACAAAACTGTCTACGCCCCTGGGAGTATTGACACATAGAGTGGAACACTGCGGTATACCGACGCCTTTGTTGCCCGCTAATGCGTTGCTCTGTTAACCAAAAACCTGTGTCTTCTCTTTGACGATATTTGGATATTTTCTAGGGACTGTCCTAGCGGGACACATTGGCTTCAAAAGATACTCAAATTAATATCGATATTGCTTTTGTTCCTGTGGTCGCGGTGACATGAACACTACATTAGTATCGCAATCGCCCTGCTAACCATTTGTCAACAAGTGCAGCTTTAGATACAGAGACGAGAAGGGAAAATAAAAGGTGTTTATACCAGTTGTTATTGTCCAGTGTGGTTGTGGTTTGTGTGTGGAGAGCTGGGGATGACACACGGGCACACACACGCACACACATACCACACTCACACAGAGACATACAAAAGGAAAAAGAGCGCTGTTAGGGAGTACATTGTCTCAATTGTCCCAATCAGGGCGCCGACAGGAGTAGCATAGGGAGAAAAATTCAATAACAATAGTGGAGTTAGGGATCATGTCTGATTCAAGTGAGAATCAGATCAAGAGCGTGATTTCAAGGAGTGGGGCGTTGAAAGTGAGGGGCTGGTGGGGTGGGGCGGTACTCACTATCACCCGTTTAACAAGCACCTATTGCTAGCTAGTGAAGTATTTCTATTGACCTTTATAGTAGCAGTTGTGAAGCGGTACTTTATTGAAAGAGGAGTCAGTCAACAATACCATTGCTATATTTCAGCACTCCCTTGTTTGTGGTTCTTTCAAATGTAATCTTTTTTATCTTCTAGCCAGTGTTTGTTGTTGAAGCTGTGTTTTATTTCATCAAGTATTTCCACAAATCCTATTAGTAAGCCTGTAATAAAATGCCACGTGGACATACCGGTGCGTTGCTCACGCTTAATAGTTTTGCCATTTTTTTTCTATTTTAAAGCACTCCCATCCTCCATTTGTTTGCATTTTTTTAATCCCCACAACTTTCATCGAGAATTGATCTCTGGGAATAGTAGATTGTACAATATAACAATAATAACATTGTTTTTTAGATGGTCATTAAAGATATTCGAGTCAGTTGGAATGAATAGTCGTCATATTCAATATATAGTTTAGACAGAGGATGGAACTGGACAAGTGCACTTATGTACGACCCATTGCCAATTTCAAACTATTTTGTATGCATTGATTGGGAAATATAGTGTAATAATATGTCATTAAACGAAATACAGTGCAATATGTCATTAAACAAAATAGAGTGTAAGTAATGTATAATTAGATGAAGGGCACTTCATTACAGGTGGAAATATGAAGCTTTTCATTATGACAGTATATAACTATATGTCGAAGAAGGTATACCAGCGGCTATTAAAACTCTACTGTATCACTTGCTAACATTATAAAGCAATACATTCTTGTATGTGGCAAGCTAAGAGATCAGGTCTGAAATGATTTCTTTGACTAAGACTGTCCAGTGGTTTGGATCCAGTGCCAAGAGTTGCCAATCACGACTTTGGACTTTCAAAGACAATGCTTGAGTGTGAGTTCATTCATCAAGCAGGAGCTTTAGTACATCTGACACCGTGACATTTGGACCCGTGAGTTTAGATTAAGGGAAACTGTGTCTCAGTGTGACTCAATGTGTCTCAATGTGTCTCAATGTGTCGTTCGTTACTAACTGAATCAATTAATTTAGTCGTTGATTTATTAAGTTCCCAGATCTCTCGATGTATCTAAGACTTGCAAGCTTCATTACTAGCGAATATTCACAATTGACGAGAGTGACACCAATAGTCAAATCACTAAACTTAGAAACACTAGAGGGCAGAAGAACAAAGAGTCAAGTAGTAAGTAATAATACATAATGCATTTAATTATAATTTAGAATTACAACACAAGAACAACATGTCACAATTGACTTACAATTCTCAGATAGACAGTAGTAAAAAACACATGACTTATCCCTTTTGTGAGAACAGTGGCGTAGCTAGGGACTTAGGGGCACGGGGGGGGGGGGGGGCTTGGCATCTTTAAGGGCCCCTGCAACAAAATTTTTTCGGACACTCCTTTGGGGGCCACTGCAAAATTTTTTTCGAACACTCCTTTGGGGGCCTCCTTCAAGTATGGGCCCGGGAGGACTTTCGAATTCGGACCCACTCCCCTCCCCTAGCTACGCCACTGTGTGAGAAAAAATACATACATAAGTACTCTTTCTTAACGAGTGGTCTCATTTTAAAACACTAATAAAAATGTCAGACTATACTCAGACAAAGGATAAGTGTAAGACGCAATTATCTTCTTAAAAGAAGGAGTGTCTGTAATATATAACAGGGGTCGGCAACCTAAGGAACGCGTGCCCGACTTGGCACGCAGAACGATTTCAGTGACACGCGAGAGACCTCCAAGAATATTGTTTAATGCATGTGAAAACAACGTATGTCAGAAGAATTAGTGGGGTGCTGCATGACGAACTAAATGGGAATCACACTGGACGTCGACTGTTGTAGTTCAGGAATCTTTGTATGCAAAGCTCTCATCATTGGACTGTGATTAAATCTATTGTTAAGATAGTCAGTTTTATAGTTTCTCATGTCACTTCTAGAAGAAAGTGATACGGAGTATATGTAAAGTCTTGGATAGATTCGTTTCTTGTCTGGAAGCAATTAAGGTGTATATTAATGAAAAAAAATATTCCCGTATTGAATGAGGAGAACTGACTGTTGAAGCCGATTTTTCTGAATGACATGGCGACACGTTTCAGTGTGTTGAACTTGCATTTGCAACGACGGGGTCGAAAAGCACTTGAAGTGTCGGACCACTAAAATGGATTTGCATTTTAAACCGGACATATCTTTCCGTGAAATCAATTTCAAAACATTGAACTCTTTCCCTAATTTAAGGCAAATTAAGATAGATGAGCAATTTCAGAAATAAACTAGTTATATTTAAAACAATTAACTCGTTTGGCATCCCTAGCATCAAATTTGGAGAATTTAATTGAAGGGAGATAATTAACCCGTTTTCTTTGCGTTAATATTTCTTATATGGTTCTTTTTTTTTTCTTTTTAAAAAAGTATATGTCTTACAATTTATAACTCTAAAATGATCAATTAAAAAAAAAAGATAGTCGAAAATTATATAAATATTATATGATTTATGAATGTATATGTACATTTTTAAACATTACAATTTCTACCCAGTTTGTATGATTACTGCGTATCTCTTCTGCTTAATTGTAGTAGTACCATTATCTTTATGTTGTAGGCGAAAAGCAAAAATAATAGTTCCCTCCCTATGGAAATTAGCATAAATCTCAGTCATGCTGAGATCAAACTATAAAGACTTTATAGCCATTACTAGAATTATATCTTGACAACTAAATTCAAATGTATTATCTGCTAATCTACCACTTTCTGTATTATCTGTCAATCTATCAGTATCTGTATTATCTGTCAATCTACCAGTATATGTAGGCCTATTATCTGTCAATCTATCAGTATTAATATTATCTGCCAATCTATCAGTATTTGTATTATCTGCCAATCTATCAGTATCTGTATTATCTGCCAATCTATCAGTATCTGTATTATCTGCCAATCTATCAGTATCTGTATTATCTGCCAATCTAACAGTATTTGTATTATCTGCCAATCTATCAGTATTTGTATTATCTGCCAATCTATCAGTATTAATATTATCTGTCAATCTATCAGGATTTGTATTATCTGCCAATCTATCAGTATTTGTATTATCTGCCAATCTATCAGTATTTGTATTATCTGCCAATCTATCAGTATCTGTATTATCTGCCAATCTATCGGTATCTGTATTATCTGCCAATCTATCAGTATCTGTATTATCTGTCAAGCTATCCGTATTTGTATTATCTGCCAATCTATCAGTATCTGTATTATCTGCCAATCTATCAGTATCTGTATTATCTGCCAATCTATCAGTATCTGTATTATCTGCCAATCTATCAGTATCTGTATTATCTGCCAATCTATCATTATCTGTATTATCTGCCAATCTATCCGTATCTGTATTATCTGCCAAGCTATCCGTATTTGTATTATCTGCCAATCTATCAGTATCTGTATTATCTGCCAATCTATCAGTATCTGTATTATCTGCCAATCTATCAGTATCTGTATTATCTGTCAAGCTATCCGTATTTGTATTATCTGCCAATCTATCAGTATCTGTATTATCTGCCAATCTATCAGTATCTGTATTATCTGCCAATCTATCAGTATCTGTATTATCTGCCAATCTATCAGTATCTGTATTATCTGCCAATCTATCAGTATCTGTATTATCTGCCAATCTATCAGTATCTGTATTATCTGTCAAGCTATCCGTATTTGTATTATCTGCCAATCTATCAGTATCTGTATTATCTGTCAATCTATCAGTATCTGTATTATCTGCCAATCTATCAGTATCTGTATTATCTGCCAATCTATCAGTATCTGTATTATCTGCCAATCTATCAGTATCTGTATTATCTGCCAATCTATCAGTATCTGTATTATCTGCCAATCTATCAGTATCTGTATTATCTGCCAATCTATCAGTATCTGTATTATCTGCCAATCTATCAGTATCTGTATTATCTGTCAAGCTATCCGTATTTGTATTATCTGCCAATCTATCAGTATCTGTATTATCTGCCAATCTATCAGTATCTGTATTATCTGCCAATCTATCAGTATCTGTATTATCTGCCAATCTATCAGTATCTGTATTATCTGTCAAGCTATCCGTATTTGTATTATCTGCCAATCTATCAGTATCTGTATTATCTGCCAATCTATCAGTATCTGTATTATCTGCCAATCTATCAGTATCTGTATTATCTGCCAATCTATCAGTATCTGTATTATCTGTCAAGCTATCCGTATTTGTATTATCTGCCAATCTATCAGTATCTGTATTATCTGTCAATCTATCAGTATCTGTATTATCTGCCAATCTATCAGTATCTGTATTATCTGTCAATCTATCAGTATCTGTATTATCTGCCAATCTATCAGTATCTGTATTATCTGCCAATCTATCAGTATCTGTATTATCTGCCAATCTATCAGTATCTGTATTATCTGCCAATCTATCAGTATCTGTATTATCTGTCAAGCTATCCGTATTTGTATTATCTGCCAATCTATCAGTATCTGTATTATCTGCCAATCTATCAGTATCTGTATTATCTGTCAATCTATCCGTATTTGTATTATCTGCCAATCTATCAGTATCTGTATTATCGGTCAATCTATCAGTATCTGTATTATCTGTCAATCTATCAGTATCTGAATTATCTGCCAATCTATCAGTATCTGTATTATCTGCCCATCTATCAGTATCTGTATTTGACTTTTGGTATCGTTATTCTGGTTGTTTTTCACACCCTCTTTCTTACATGCGCACTGTGTATTGTCTATCCGTCTCACCTCTCCCCCCCCCCCCTCTCTCTCTCTCTCTCTCTGTCACCCCGTCTCTTTCCAACTCTTTGTGTCCTGGAATTGACTGGATATCTTTCTTTCAATAGACTCAGGCTAATGTTATAGAAAGTATTCTAAACAGACAATGAAGGCTACAACAGCCTATTGTGGTCTAATGCGACAAGCATTAACCATGAGAATGAAAGACATGAGTGCTTAAGCCAAAGCTAAAGAGACATCTTCTATAGAATCAAACTGCCACGTTCAATGCACGAGCTCTCTCTCTCTCTCTCTACAGCAACGCCTGGGAATAAATTAAGCGAATCAACATTCATGACTACTTCCGGTGGTATCATGTAAAGAGATTAGTTGTTTTGTGTGGACAGTAATCTGACGGGGTATGTTGCCTAGCAACGGACTGGATTTAAACAAATTTGGCGAGATTTTAAAAAAACATATTTACAAAAAAAAACAACAACAAGGCATTCTGATTTTAACTATTTTTTTATTTTTTTTAAAGAACATTTTTCTACTTATTGGTTTTAAAATAATGGAACAATTTACAGTAAAATAATTGAAATAAGGGAACAATTTACAGTAAAATAATTGAAATAAGGGAACAATATACAGTAAAATAATTGAAATAAGGGAACAATTTACAGTAAAATAATTGAAATAAGGGAACAATTTACAGTAAAATAATTGAAATAAGGGAACAATTTACAGTAAAATAATTGAAATAAGAGAACAATATACAGTAAAATAATTGAAATAAGAGAACAATATACAGTAAAATAATTGAAATAAGGGAACAATTTACAGTAAAATAATTGAAATAAGGGAACAATATACAGTAAAATAATTGAAATAAGGGAACAATTTACAGTAAAATAATTGAAATAAGAGAACAATATACAGTAAAATAATTGAAATAAGAGAACAATATACAGTAAAATAATTGAAATAAGAGAACAATATACAGTAAAATAATTGAAATAAGGGAACAATTTACAGTAAAATAATTGAAATAAGAGAACAATATACAGTAAAATAATTGAAATAAGAGAACAATATACAGTAAAATAATTGAAATAAGGGAACAATGCACAGTTTCTTCCCATGCGTTTTTAGTTACATTGCATGTACACTTTAGGAGCCATAAGGCATACCTACAATAAAAGCAGGCTACACGTATAAGTCGAATTAAATTGATCCATTTTGCCAAGTAGCATACACCAATCTCTGTGATCACGATATACTAGGCGATTGTGTGGCCAGCCGCCATTACTTTACTCACACTAATGTCATCAGAGCTGTGTAGACACCCTCTAGGCCCCGGAAAAAAATAATCCTAGCCTTCACTAGTATTCAAACCCAGAATGTTCGGTACGCCGAATAATCTAATCATTCGAAATGACATAATCTAATCATTCAAAATGACATAATCTAATCATTCAAAATGACATAATCTAATCATTCAAAATGACATAATCTAATCATTCAAAATGACATAATCTAATCATTCAAAATGACATAATCTAATCATTCAAAATGACATAATCTAATCATTCAAAATGACATAATCTAATCATTCAAAATGACATAATCTAATCATTCAAAATGACATAATCTAATCATTCAAAATGACATAATCTAATCCTTCAAAATGACATAATCTAATCCTTCAAAATGACATAATCTAATCATTCAAAATGACATAATCTAATCATTCAAAATGACATAATCTAATCATTCAAAATGACATAATCTAATCATTCAAAAGGACATAATCTAATCATTCAAAATCCAGTTAATAAGCACCAACCTAATTCAGCTAGTCAAGGTGGGAAAAAATAAAGTATTTTAATGCAACTATGCACGACAAAATGATAACGGATTATTTAGGGCTGAGGTTTAACCATAGATATCTCTGGATCGCCAACTGACGCAAGAGAGTTCCACTAGTGCATATCTATGGTTTAACGAACATTGAAAATGCCCATTATGTAATAAACTCAGTCTATTTAACAAAAACAAATCAATATTATTAGTCATTATTGTCATTATTTTATTGTAATATATAATATAACTTGTTTTAATTTTTTACTGCAAAGTTTTCCTAACCAATATTCTATTAACCCTTCCCGTACCGACCTACTTCTATCTATGCTGCCTTCAGTTCCGCTATATACGCGCCCGGGACTGTAAGGGTTAAAACAACATTTCTATGCTTTGATTTTTTTATATCGCTTATGTTTTATTCTAGTTAAAGTTATTTAAGGATTACTGTGGAAGTGGTGGTAGAAATATTGTCCAACAATTGACCTCATGTCTTATTTATCTCTCAGATTAATGAAAGTATGTCTGTGTAAACTAAGACTGGACAATTGGGGACTTTATTGTACTTTTTAACAAGTTTGTTTCTTGTCTTTATGCACACGAAATTCCAAGTTCCAAAATAAAAGGTAAAGATACATTTCACATCGGACTTGATGAGATGGGGGGGGGGGGCAGAAAGGGGGTGGTACCCTGTAAACAAAAAAAGGGTGGGTAAGGGGAGACAAGGTACCGTGCTACAGAGATTGATGGGAGGCCACAGGGTGCAGTGTACAAGTGGCGTAATCTCACGTGTTCTTCTACGTTCATCTAGATTTGTGTCCCCTGAGAAAGTGTCCCGTGGTTTGTGACGTTTTAATTAGTGGCCCGTTGACACTTTCTGTCAGTAGCGGATTTATTTACTTCCAGGAAAGAAATTAAATGGGGGAGGAGGGGAGAGATGTGGCTGCGGTTGTAAGGGAGGGAGTAGGGGCAGGGGAGTTTAAAGCGTTGGTTTAAGGGCGCAACAAAACAATGGAGCAGAAACTTAACTGGCAGCCATCATACAGCTAAATCTGATGGCTTCATCTTCAAGGCTAAACGAATCAGCAAACGTTATGCTAGGAGCAAATTATCTTGCATTAATCTATTTGTTTATTGGCTCATCTACCACCAATTTGTTCTATAACTGTCTATTTACACATTCTTTTCTTGACTGAATGCTATTCCAACAATAACTCCTTACTGCACTACTATTCCCAGCTCCACTCACATGAACAGTTTACTGTACTATTCCCAGCTCCACTCACATGAACAGTTTACTGTACTATTCCCAGCTCCACTCACATGAACAGTTTACTGTACTATTCCCAGATCCACTCACATGAACAGTTTACTGTACTATTCCCAGATCCACTCACATGAACAGTTTACTGTACTATTCCCAGATCCACTCACATGAACAGTTTACTGTACTATTCCCAGATCCACTCACATGAACAGTTTACTGTACTATTCCCAGATCCACTCACATGAACAGTTTACTGTACTATTCCCAGCTCCACTCACATGAACAGTTTACTGTACTATTCCCAGCTCCACTCACATGAACAGTTTACTGTACTATTCCCAGCTCCACTCACATGAACAATTTACTGTACTATTCCCAGCTCCACTCACATGAACAATTTACTGTACTATTCCCAGCTCCACTCACATGAACAATTTACTGTACTATTCCCAGCTCCACTCACATGAACAGTTTACTGTACTCTTACCAGCTCCACTCACATAACAATTTACTGTACTATTCCCAGCTCCACTCACATGAACAATTTACTGTACTATTCCCAGCTCCACTCACATGAACAGTTTACTGTACTATTCCCAGCTCCACTCACATGAACAGTTTACTGTACTATTCCCAGCTCCACTCACATGAACAGTTTACTGTAAGAAAGATCCACGAACTCCGGTCTTTTCTGGTTTCTCCACCAACTTGGGTGACCTCCATGTATCAACTCCACCAACTTGGGTGACCTCCATGTATCAACTCCACCAACTTGGGTGACCTCCATGTATCAACTCCACCAACTTGGGTGACCTCCATGTATCAACTCCACCAACTTGGGTGACCTCCATGTATCAACTCCACCAACTTGGGTGACCTCCATGTATCAACTCCACCAACTTGGGTGACCTCCATGTATCAACTCCACCAACTTGGGTGACCTCCATGTATCAACTTCACCAACTTGGGTGACCTCCATGTATCAACTCCACCAACTTGGGTGACCTCCATGTATCAACTCCACCAAGATTGACAGCTGTACCACCCTCTCCCCACCCCCGCTTAAGATGACAGACCGCTAATTTTATTCCCAGTTCTCAGTTTGCCCTTCTATTATGCGCCATGTGGTGTCTCAGACGTCCAGTGCATGCCATCTAATTTAATCTGTGGCCTTTAAGCGAGCATCGTGGTACCCTGTCAGGGCGGTCACAGCGCCCGTGAGTACGATCTGTCGCGTGTGTGGGGCGGGGGTGAAGAGGGCGGGGGAGGGGGCGGAAGGGTCATGGTGTGAGCATTAGTTGTTTGTTTTTTAGGTTAATTTTTTTCTCTCCCTTTTCAAGGGGTGGTGATGGTGTAATACTCTTTCGTAAACATCGGTTCCCTCTCTCATCCCGAAACACACACCGAAATGAAAGATTTCGTGTAACTGTCTACACTGGACATTACATTATTAAAACCATGGATTTGAATTTGTGTAAAAAAAAAATGACAAGAATTGATGATCTTCTCCAGTTTGTTGAGTTTCTACTTATCTTATATATTACAGACGCTCCTTCTATAAAGAAGGTTTATGCCTCCTACGCCCATCCGTGGTCCGAGTCTAGTCCTGCATCTTTATAAATGTTTTAAATGTTGCCAAGTTACAAAGTTACTTTCGTACTTGACTTGATATATTCAAAAGAGCCAATATTTCTAGTGTTAAAACATTAGTTTTAGAATGCTCATCCACACACTAAGAAAGAAACATGTTAATTTTTTTAATGCATTATTATTATTTTATAACTATGGTGCTAGACGAAAATATTTTATCTAAATGTAGACAAAGTTTTGCTTTTTGTGACCGAAATTTATTAAATTTTCAAGGACTTGCAATCATTGAGAAGTTATTTTTAAATCCAATCCAATAAATCGATGTATTTGCCTACACCATTGACTATAGGCTGGAATTGTATTATTCAAGGTTTACTTTGTGCTGTATAACGCAATGTGGATTTGTTTTGGTGAAATAATTGTTCAACTGTTGAATTAAGTACAAACAATATGTTGGGATTTCAGTTTATGAGAAAATGTTTAACCCATTGTTATTTTTCATAAAAGCTTTTAAAAGGATTTATGTTCCTTTTCGTTTTATTCCCTTGTTTGATGGGATGGAAGAGTTAACACAAAAAAACTTCCATTAGCTCGAATAACTTTTAGAACTGCACGGTGTTTGTGAGAATTGTTTATGGAATTTATTTTTAATGCATTTTTTTAAAATTTGGTATTAAATTATGCTCTGAAAAATCAATATTATTCTCAATAGAGAATACAATGTTTGTTATTTCTGTAATAGTTTAATCGTCAAATATTCTTGTTTATATCTTTAAGACAAGAACACTGTAACATTGAAGGGTGGGGTGTGCGGGGTTAAAACGTAAAGCCTTTACTTTTACCGAGATTGTTAGAGAAGGGGGGGGGGGGAATAACATGAGACTAATAAATCAGCCCCACTGGGCTTATAGCGCCCCACTAGGCCCTTAGCACCCCATCAAGCCAGATTATTCAACGCTTGAATGTTGACCCCCTAAACAACCATGTTATTAAATTTCTGTGACCCGCTCTGCCAGTGGCAAAGAAACAAATACTTGAGACGCCCTGCGCAAACCATCTCCCTCCCCAACTGTGCACACAGTACCAGACAGTCAGTGATTCCCTCCACGCCCTCTTATAGCGCCCTCTTATAGCGCCCCTTGTTCCCTGCACATTTTGTTGTGCATACTTCTTAAAAGCATTTTGCAGTTTTACAGGCCTTGTCCTAAGTGCTGGAGTGTGCAACGCATCTGGGGGGTTGGAGGGGCGGAGGGGGGGGGTGGAGGGGCGGAGGAGGGGGGGGGGGCGTGCTGTTAGGATGTTGCACCTCTGGTTAGTGCGGGGAAAACAATTAAATGAGGGGTGTCTAGGTGGTGGTAACTAGCAGACGACATAAATAATAAAATAGGAGGCCCACAGAAGAATACATGAGTTGAGAGAGTGTATAGATATATGTAGGGCCTATAGGCTGTATATATTTACAATTAAAATAGAACAAAAGAAAATAAACATAGACAGACAGAGAGTCAGTTAGAGAGAGAGAGAGAGAGAAAGAGAGAAAGAGAGAGAGAGAAAGGAAGAGAGAGAGAGAGAGAGAGAGAAAGAGAGAAAGAGAGAGAGAGAGAGAAAGGAAGAGAGAGAGAGAGAGAGAGAGAGAGAGAAAGAGAGAAAGAGAGAGAGAGAGAGAGAGAGAAAGAGAGAGAGAGGAAGAAAGATACCTAAATAGATAGAAAATAGAAGAAACTATTTATAAAATTACCTTTTAAAAAAAAATAAACAATTGGATAATAAGAAATAAGTGAAACTGTGAAAATATAGAGTGAGAACTTTAAAAGAAAATGGAGTTCGTTGTATTGATTTAACTAGGCGACCCCCCCCCCCCCCCCAAAAAAAAAAAACAACAAAAAAACAAACAACAACAACTCAGTTTTTCATTTAAATCCTTATTTTGTTATTCATTGGTGTTAACCTCCCGAAGATTTTGTCCGTTGCACTATACGAATAAAGAAATAAAACATGTCTAGTTAATATAAAGGCACACAATTAGGCTTGTAAAAGAAAATATCACTGAATACAAAGAACAAACATATTGACTGCAATATTAGTTTATAAAGAAAGAAACGAACAAAGAAGTTAGTCTTTCATATTTTGATGTCAATATAGTGCCTACACTTTTGTCATACAATGACATGCCTACACTTTTGTCATACAATGACATGACTACACTTTTGTCATACAATGACATGACTACACTTTTGTCATACAATGACATGCCTACACTTTTGTCATACAATGACATGCCTACACTTTTGTCATACAATGACATGCCTACACTTTTGTCATACAATGACATGCCTACACTTTTGTCATACAATGACATGCCTACACTTTTGTCATACAATGACATGCCTACACTTTTGTCATACAATGACATGCCTAAACTTTTGTCATACAATGACATGCCTACACTTTTGTCATACAATGACATGCCTACACTTTTGTCATACAATGACATGCCTACACTTTTGTCATACAATGACATGCCTACACTTTTGTCATACAATGACATGCCTACACTTTTGTCATACAATGACATGCCTACACTTTTTGTCATACAATGACATGCCTACCTTTTTGTCATACAATGACATGCCTACACTTTCGTCATACAATGACATGCCTACACTTTTGTCATACAATGACATGCCTACACTTTTGTAATACAATGACATGCCTACACTTTTGTCAACCAATGACATGCCTAGGATTTTGTCATACAATGACATGCCTACACTTTCGTCATACAATGACATGCCTACACTTTTGTCATACAATGACATGCCTACACTTTTGTCATACAATGACATGACTACACTTTTGTCATACAATGACATGCCTACACTTTTGTCATACAATGACATGCCTACACTTTTGTCATACAATGACATGCCTACACTTTTGTCATACAATGACATGCCTACCTTTTTGTCATACAATGACATGCCTACACTTTCGTCATACAATGACATGCCTACACTTTTGTCATACAATGACATGCCTACACTTTTGTCATACAATGACATGCCTACACTTTTGTCAACCAATGACATGCCTAGGATTTTGTCAACCAATGACATGCCTAGGATTTTGTCATACAATGACATGCCTACACTTTCGTCATACAATGACATGCCTACACTTTTGTCATACAATGACATGCCTACACTTTTGTCATACAATGACATGACTACACTTTTGTCATACAATGACATGCCTACACTTTTGTCATACAATGACATGCTAATACTTTTGTCATACAATGACATGCCTAGGATTTTGTCATTAGCCACGGTTAAAGAAAAGGAACAATGGCGTTAATAAATCTGATTTAATAGCTCTATACATGATTGTATTATTGATCAAGTGGCCGGATGTGTTGCCATGGGCTTAACATCTATGTGTCAAGTTTCAGCTCATGAGAATGATGGTAAGTTCGTCATTGGCCTTTCGAAAGTCCAGTAGCAAAAATACTTACGAAAGTAAAAAAATAAAGAATAGCAATACACATTGTGACAAGATTAAAAGAGATAATCATAAAGAGTCTTGTCACGAGACAGTAAAATTCCTTCCTAGTGAGTCTGTGCAAGACATCAAGGAAGTGTTGAGGGACACAACTAAACAATGGACAGGTTATAACCTAGACGTGAAACGTAAACGAAAAAAACCTTCTGTAAACTAATGCCACAATAAGACGCACAGTTCAGGTCACTTGTCACACGCTATAGTACGAACCTTCAACTGACACCGTGTCACTGCCAAATATTTTGTCACATTTGTAAACTATTGTAAGATTTTGGTTCAATTTTTTGTTTATTTTTAGTAACTTAATGTGTTTTAGAGGCAATTATAAAGATGTAATATTCGTGTATTTTTGTAGAGTTTATTGACGACGCCATTAAAGTTTACAACTACATTCTCAGTTTCAATTTACAAACAAAATACAAGATTTTTTTAGACGTGTGTACTAATCTTAATCATAGTCATTTTGTGTCCCAATCATAGTCCCCTTGTGTCTTAATTATAGTCATTTTATGTTCTAATCAGAGCCATCTTGTGTCTTAATCATAGTCATTTTATGTCTTAATCATAGTCATTTTGTGTCTTAATCATAGTCTCATCGTCTCCATCTATCCTAATCATTTTCCCCTTGTTTCATCACCAGTTCTCTAGTTTCCTAATAACAACCTGTTGTGGGTTTGCTATCTATTTAACTAAACGCTGGACTAATGTCAGAAGTGGCGCTGGATGAATATCAGAATGGACGCTGGGCAACTATCAGAATCGACGCTGGGAAAATATCAGAATGGACGCTGGACGAATATCAGAATTGACGCTGGACGAATATCAGAATTGACGCATTGAGAAAGACAGAGAATGAGAAGCAATGTAACCAGGCTCACCCAGTCGGTACACTATTGGATCAATGAAGACAGACCAAGTGAATAGATTGTTCATTTACTGTTAGTGTCATAACATATAATTCATCTTACCATTTCTGAATTAAAATAACATGTTTAAATTGTAGGTTGTCTTCCCTACTTGAATGAACATCTCAAACAGACCTTTGTCCTGTTATTTCATCTTAATCGCCCACCTCCTGTGTGTCTAGGACTGGAGTGGTGGGAAGGGAAGGGGTGGGGTGAAACTAATTACATGGGCCATTAAGGCCAATGGAGCTTAATTGTGGCTTCCGTTTATTGAACAGAATGAGCCCTGTGAAAACATACGGTTGGCATGAGGGGTGGGCGGGGCAGGGAGTAAGAGAGAGGGGGGTGCTGTGTGAGACCAAATTGAGGGAAATACGAGGAAAGAGAGAATCAATTGGTCAAGTGTTTAGTATCATGTGACCTAGTAGATGTGTTGGACCACTTGCTATAGTTGAGAGATACAGTTTAACATACAATACAACAATAGTACTAATTGTTTGAATACAACATAATATAAATACAACATGGAATCAAACTTCACTTTTCTCTGACTTCGGTTTCCGTCAGTTTCGCGTTCAACACATTTTTTTTTCCTGAAACTAAATAGTGTCTCGATTTAAGTCCAATGTCTTGGTTTACGATTACTTTGAAGTCATTAGAAAGTTAAAAGCGGTTTTAACGGCATGTCTAGAACAATTTAATTGGATTTACAGTGATCCCTAATTAAATTATTGTATGGTTGTGTTATATTTTCAATGGTTGTGTTATTGCTTCAATGGTTGTGTTATTGTTTCAATGGTTGTGTTATTGTTTCAATGGTTGTGTTATTGTTTCAATGGTTGTGTTATTGTTTCAATGGTTGTGTTATTGCTTCAATGGTTGTGTTATTGTTTCAATGGTTATGTTATTGTTTCAATGGTTGTGTTATTTTTTCAATGGTTGTGTTATTGTTTCAATGGTTGTGTTATTGTCTACTTCAATAATTTCAGAATCATGCCTGTTTTCTCGCCATTTTGAGCCTAGCAGACATAAACACTGATTTGAGTTGCTTCCACTTTACGCCATCAGTTCTAAGCAGAACTGAACTGCCGACACGTGTCCATTAAAAAATCCTGGGACCCGGGGATAGGACCAGCGTGGAAACACTTGAACACGTGACCTTCTAAATAAAACCCAGTCTTCAGAATAGAAGTTCCGGAAATTGCGTAAAATGAATTCGTGGCGCCATCATGGACGTCAGAGCGTTTCCTGTCGTTCTTGGGCGGGTGGAGCAGGGATTAATTGTTTCATATTTTGTTGTTGTTTTTGGCTTTGTTTTTTCTTGTGTCTTTTTTTTAAAATTTCCTTGACGTGTCGTTTCTTTTTTTAAGATATTCTAATTAATAAATATTTTAGCATTAGAATAAATATAATAGTAGATAGATACACCATTCAGTAAAGTATAAGTAACAAGCATTAAAATGTCAAGTCAATATTTAATACGAGTAAAGTATAAGTAACAAGCATTGAAATGTCAAGTCAATATTTAATACGAGTAAAGTATAAGTAACAAGCATTGAAATGTCAAGTCAATATTTAATACGAGTAAAGTATAAGTAACAAGCATTGAAATGTCAAGTCAATATTTAATACGAGTAAAGTATAAGTAACAAGCATTGAAATGTCAAGTCAATATTTAATACGAGTAAAGTATAAGTAACAAGCATTGAAATGTCAAGTCAATATTTAATACGAGTAAAGTATAAGTAACAAGCATTGAAATGTCAAGTCAATATTTAATACGAGTAAAGTATAAGTAACAAGCATTGAAATGTCAAGTCAATATTTAATACGAGTAAAGTATAAGTAACAAGCATTGAAATGTCAAGTCAATATTTAATACGAGTAAAGTATAAGTAACAAGCATTGAAATGTCAAGTCAATATTTAATACGAGTAAATTATAAGTAACAAGCATTGAAACGTCAAGTCAATATTTAATACGAGTAAAGTATAAGTAACAAGCATTGAAATGTCAGTCAATATTTAATACGAGTAAAGTATAAGTAACAAGCATTGAAATGTCAAGTCAATATTTAATACGAGTAAAGTATAAGTAACAAGCATTGAAATGTCAAGTCAATATTTAATACGAGTAAAGTATAAGTAACAAGCATTGAAATGTCAAGTCAATATTTAATACGAGTAAAGTATAAGTAACAAGCATTGACATGTCAAGTCAATATTTAATACGAGTAAAGTATAAGTAACAAGCATTGAAATGTCAAGTCAATATTTAATACGAGTAAAGTATAAGTAACAAGCATTGAAATGTCAAGTCAATATTTAATACGAGTAAAGTATAAGTAACAAGCATTGAAATGTCAAGTCAATTTTTAATTCGACCATTTGCTATAGATTACAGCAAAAAATCTATAAGAAACATACTCAATTATAAAAAAAATTCTTCAGAAAAACCCGATAGTTGAATTCATTAGCTATAGTTCATTCCATATTCAAATCAAAATTGCTGTCTATACCTAAAAAAAAAATCAGTTTAATTAAAATCCCAACGACATGTTTTTATTTCACAAAATGTTAATATGAAGTAACTTTAAGTTTATAGTTAGTTTGTTCATCTTTCCGTCTGTTTGTCTCTCCACTTAGACTTATCCGCGTGAATAATAATGTTATGTTAATTAAAAACAAACTACACATACTGATACATCAAAAACATCTAGAATAGAACAAGTCAAAATCCAGTAGTTTGCGTGCAATAGCACAACCTGACAAAGTCTGTGGCCAAGTTTTATTTCCGACAATTATCTACATTCCGTCTACGTCACTTAGTGGCACAGTCAGGGCGGAAACAATAGTCGTTAGTCCAGGTGATGGGATCGCCAGTACAGGCCGGGAAAACCCGATGCATGACATGCCAACTTCCTGGCGAATTGGGATAAATTGATGTCATTTAGTTTCACTATATAGTTTTTGTCATTTGGTCAACATTTAAGAATGAACATTTTGTTTTTTTCTAGACGGTTTAATGGGCCATTTCGACTATCTCCTTACTTCTTTTGGCTACGCTTATGGTGAGTGTTTACGATGGAAAACAAAGTTTGTTTGAAAGAAGTTGTGCCACATTTTGCAATCATTGAACATTCTACACTATGTTATATGTTATATTTTATTCTAATCTGTACAGACAATGAAGACGGTCGATAGCGGAAATAATTTCCTAATACAGACTTAGTTGAGATCACTTAACTTAACCAATCTGGACTAAAGTCTTTCAGGAAACACGCCTACCCGCAGACTAACATCACGTTTGAAGTAAACTCTAATTAATGTTTGGTTTCAGAAAACACAATTAAAAAAAAATTTCGAGAAATAATTTCTGTAGACAAGACTTCATTAACGTGTATTCTACTTCTCCAGTGTCACAATAAACCATGAATTCAAAATTCAGTTCTTTATACATTTTTTGATGAACAACATTGTTATTGATTAAAAAATATTTTTTATTATTATCATTAAGACTTCAAGTATGTTGAACCTGTACAGACAAATATATTTTTTGGCTGTACTATCTAATATTAAACGGTTAATTGTAAACCAAACCGTTTATTTAGTAGAACTACGTGTGCATATTTTTTTTATCCCCATCACAATATTAATTATAAATTGTTTTCCATTTTTAAGCTTTTATAAATGTTTTCAGAAAATATTGTAAGGCTTGACTATAAGAATTTAGTACTAGCCAATTATAGTTTAATGTTTAGATTTGACATAATTAGGCATAGGCCTACATACGTTATTAATACCAATTTACATTAAATCTATAGCATTAAAGTTAATAATTAGTTTATCATAATCATAATATTTAAATAAAATGACGATAAACTTATTTTAATGCTAAATGTTAATTATGAGTTCAGTTAGCTGAAGTTGGATTTTTCTTATTTATTATTTATTTTATTATGTATAATAAAGTACCCTGACCCATAAGGCCTGTGGAGCAGCGTTCGCCTGTTACTGTGGCATATAACTGGACTGTGTGGCCAATACACTGCCCAGCCGCCTTTACTTTACCCCAACTAAAGTCAGGTACCATCACAGCTGGGACACCCTCTAGACCTGGGAAAAAATACTAGCCTTCACCAGGATTTGAACCCAGGAACTTTGGTACGCCAGTTGAACGCGCTGCCGGTCGGCCACTGTTTCCACCTATGTATCTATGTATATGTATCTATGTATTGTATATGTATCTATTTATTGTATATGTATCTAAGTATTGTATATGTATCTATGTATTGTATATGTATCTATTTATTGTATATGTATCTATTTATTGTATATGTATCTATTTATTATATATGTATCTATTTATTGTATATGTATCTATGTATTGTATATGTATCTATTTATTATATATGTATCTATTTATTGTATATGTATCTATGTATTGTATATGTATCTATGTATTTTATATGTATCTATTTATTGTATATGTATCTATGTATTGTATATGTATCTATGTATTGTATATGTATCTATGTATTGTATATGTATCTATGTATTGTATATGTATCTATGTATTGTATATGTATCTATGTATTGTATATGTATCTATGTATTGTATATGTATCTATTTATTGTATATGTATCTATGTATTGTATATGTATATATTTATTGTATATGTATATATGTATTGTATATGTATCTATGTATTGTATATGTATCTATGTATTGTATATGTATCTATTTATTGTATATGTATCTATGTATTGTATATGTATCTATGTATTGTATATGTATCTATGTATTGTATATGTATCTATTTATTGTATATGTATCTATGTATTGTATATGTATATATTTATTGTATATGTATATATGTATTGTATATGTATCTATGTATTGTATATGTATCTATGTATTGTATATGTATCTATGTATTGTATATGTATCTAAGTATTGTATATGTATCTATTGCTACGTCCACAATCCCCTTGTGGCCAGAGCTGTGTAGATCTTGCTGATAATTCTCGTTAGTCCTAGGGGAGACTTTAATTATTAGTATTTATGTTTCAGTATTACACGAACTCTTCTTATAGTCCTGGGCACAAATTCAGTATTTGTATTCCAACATTTCCTTTCTTGTATATTATGGTAGTAGATAAATCTTATAATGTATTCAACACAATAGGATAGTAATTTGACAAGGAAGCTTCAGTGTAACTGTTGTTGATAGTTTATTTCAGGTGGTATGTTCAATATATACAATATATCTATTATGTACAGTTAGAATAAAATAGTGCAAACACAAACGTTCTCAAAGGAACATATTTTGAAACTCTCTGTCTTTCAGACAAAACAAATCATTAAATACTATCCGAGTGGTGCAAGGGATAGACCCATTACCAGTAGGGGTGAAAATCATGGTATCATTACAAAACTCATAACAAAAACGATAGGAACTTCCCCTATTAAATAATGAGTCGTTCCCAGACTCTGAGAATTTGAGATCAACACAGAATCCCAACATTACCTAGAACCTTTAGTTTTCCTACTAAATGTCCTAATATGGTGTGTAGTAAGAAAAGAGAGACAGAGGAATAAACATTGCGTGTTCCAATTCTTGGAAAAACAATATACATGACACGCCCCCACCCAATGAAAGAAATAATGTACCATAATTACCCAAGTAATACTCAACATGGTACATTTTTCGTACTTAACACTATCGTTTTAACAACCAACAATCAATGGAAGATTATAAGACAATTTAAGCAAACATGGCTCACTGGCACAACTAAATTATAAAAAGTGTCACTACCCAATGGTAATTGTGATTATAACGTGATGGACAAATATTTCCCCGTTAGTATTAATATTAACTAATGTCTCAACAAGTACAAATAATTCAAAAATATTCTAGTCATTCTTATTTTAACTATGTACAGTTGTGTGGATTTCCACCAAAATTTGCAAAAAGTCTTAATCTATTTAAACAAACATAACATTGCTCAAACTCTGTCAATTTTCAACAGTTTACTTCTAATATACAAACCAAAAGATAAGTAATACGTAACTCGAATCAAACTATAGGTTACTTCCCCTTTAAATTACAGTGTCAACTTGACATTAACAGGGTTCATACTTAAGATGATGATACTTCCCCTTTTCTCAAATATGAGGAGAAAATACGCTCTAGTTACGATTACTACAGTAATCTCAATGTTAAAATGTAATCCACTATTATGCGTTTTTGGCAAATTTGAAAGTTTAATATAAAAGTTTGTTCAGGGTTGAATGAGTGTACACCTTTAGGTACCTTTGTTACCCTCCGTTCCTGGATATATGGAATATATAACAACCTATATACAACATAGTGAATATCCACTAGTTTTTCCCATTCTATTACCATGATATAACAATTTAGCAATAGATTTCCAATATTATCTATTAATTTATACCAATTGATATTACATCTCTTTCTAAGATAAAAATTGTACATATTATTATTTAGTTCCATTCATTAACTAAAATTAAACAAGATAATAAATCAACTAGCTCAAAGTTTTCCCACTTAATTGCATGTGATGACAATTACTTTTATCCATCCATATCAAGTAAATACGTGCATATTATATATTTATTGCATCATGCATCAACATTTAAATGGAATTTCTTTTCCATAATCAAATGAATTTAAAATATATCAGAACATCAATATAATACATGATTATAAGAATTATTAATACTTTCAAAAGACTTGACTTCTGTATGATACAAGTATTCTATAGGTATTCCATAATCAAAATTCAAACGAATGATAGGTTATCATGACACATTCTTAATGAATAAGTGAGATGATCTGAAAAAGAAGTATGGGGTTATTCAGTCAATCATGTAGCACCCGAGATAGAGTATCAGCTGTGAAGTTGTCTCTAGTCTCTATCTTGTCGATGATACGGGAATGGGATACCAGTCGGTCTTTGTCAAATTGCTTAATTTCCCAAAGTCTCTATAAAACTGCAGTGTGTGGTCGGCTTTTGGTACCATCACACAGGGTGTAGACCATTTGCTATCACATTTTTCTCCTATGTCATCTTCTAACATATACTTTACATCTAATTTAATATGCTCAGGTCTGATGGGGTCAAATGGATGCTGTTTAATAGACCTGGCATTCTCGGTTAACATTACATCGTGCTCTATGACATGTGTCCTACTGGGAACATTTGTAAACATTGACTTATTTTCATGTACCAGCTCAATAATCTTCTCCTTATCTTCTACCGGAAGATGTTCTAGCCTTGTATCTAAACTCTTAAGGGCATCTGTATTATTAAGTTTACTTTCTGCAAACTTATATTCTATCCTAGATAAATCCGTCGGGACTCTAGCTAATGAAATCATGGGGACCTCCCGTGGTTTACTCTTTTCCCTGGAAACATAGGGCTTAAGTAAATTAATATGGCATACCCTTTGCTTTTGTCTCCGGTCAGGAGTCTTTATCAAATAATTGACCTCGCCAAGCTTTGACTCTATCTCATAGGGTCCACTAAACTTTGCACTTAAAGGCTGATTTTGCAAAGGTAGAAACACAAGAACTTTGTCACCTGGTGCAAAAGTTCTAGCTGTAGCTTTACGGTCATAGTTCTGTCTCATACGCTCCTGCATCTGTGGAAAATGAATCTTCACATGGTTAAAAGCATGATAAAGCCTATTTTTAAATTTATCTACATATGACAAAAGTCCAATCGGTTCACTGTCCGTTAGCCAAGTTTCATGTAGAAGTTTCAACGGACCTCTGACTGAGTGTCCATACACAAGTTCGAATGGGCTAAACCCCAGGGATTCCTGAGTGGCCTCCCTTGCAGCGAACAGTACATAAGGCACACCCTTATCCCAGTCTTTCTCGTTTTCATAACAGTACTTTTTAAGCATCGATTTTAATGTCTGATGAAACCTTTCCAGAGCTCCCTGGCTCTCAGGATGATAGGCACTTGATAGCCTATGGCTTATCCCTAATTGTTCCATGACTTGTTTGAAAATGTTCGAAGTAAAGTTAGTCCCCTGGTCGGACTGTACTGTCTTCGGTAGGCCATAACGTGTGAAGAAATTTGTCAGGGCGTCTACCACCTTCACTGTTGTTATGTTCCGCAACGGAATGGCTTCCGGGAAGCGAGTGGATGAACACATGACTGTGAGCAGGTATTGAAAACCGGCTTTTGTTTTCGGCAACGGGCCCACGCAATCAATGAGTATATGACTGAATGGTTCGTCGAACGCTGGTATCGGCTGGAGTGGAGCGACAGGAATTCGTTGGTTAGGACGTCCTACCATTTGGCATACGTGGCAAGTCTTGCAGTATTGTTCGACATCTCTTCTCAGTCCTGGCCAGTAGAAGTAAGGGAGGATACGGTGGTGCGTTTTTCGGACTCCCATGTGACCAGCGAAAGGAAGATCATGCGCCATACGCAGTATATCTTGACGATAGCACTTAGGTATTACAATCTGGTGAATACTGTCCCACTCGTTTGTACCTGAGTTGAGCGGTTTCGACTTTCTCATCAACACTTCATCTTTCATGTAGAAACATTCCGCCATTGCATCTGCAGTCTTTTCATCAACAGCTTTCATTCTGAGTTGCATTATTACTTCGTCATTCAATTGTTCTTTCACCAATTTCTGCTTTGGTGACAAAATGTTATCGTTCTCGGTTGCATCACCAGTTGTTAGTTCAGCAAAGAACGTAGCACTTAAATCGATGTCAGGTGTTTCTGTTATCACTGTTTCATTCGCATGTGTGTCTTCAGAACAGACAAACACATCTTTCGTTGCACTACACGGCGTAGCAGGAGTCTTTACCGACTTCTTTTTCTGCATTGCTCTTGTCAGTGCACATGTTGGGCGTTCATTGGCAGGACGTAGGTTTTTGTCCTCCGCCATCTTTGTCTCCAACACTTTAACCATGGGCTCGACAGTGACTCTGCCGCCCATAATGTCATTTCCTAATATCATGGAAACGCCTTTGACGGGTAGTGCGCGCCACACTCCCACTACGATGTTACCTGTAAAAATATCCGACTCGAGTTTTATTCTGTGCAGTGGAGCTTCCACAGCCTCCATACTAGCACCTCTCAGCACAACAGACTCACCGGTACTGATGGCATCTGTTAACGGCACACTGCCCTCCAGGATCACGCTGACAGCAGAACCCGTGTCACGTAATATCTGTATTTTCTTCTTGCTGAGTACATCGACTTCTGTCGACACTGTCCCCTCGTAGACAAAGGGTCGAAAATCGGATAGGTCGTCCTCTTCCGGGACTTCAGGAACCATCTGTTCCTCACGGCCTTCTGAAAGCATAATAGATTGAGTACAGCTATTCTCTTTTACCTTAGATAGACTGTTCTCAAAAACCATCGACTCCACAACTATGGGCGATGCCGGCCGCATTTCTTTTGAGTTTCTTGACCCTGTGTTGCACACTTCTTCTGTCTGCTTGCTATCTTTCTGCACTCTGGCACAGTGTAGAATAGCACCTTGCTTCTTGGTAAGGATCCAACAATCTTTCTTCATGTGGCCCTCTTTCTTGCAATTGAAACATACCACCTTTGCTTTATTTACATCTGTCTGCTTCCTGAAATGAACTAAGTTACTATTATTATTTACACCACTGTTCTTATTATTGTTTTCACTTGTCTCTTTTGGTTTACTAGCCTCCTTGGGCTCTGGTTTGTGCACTTTGGGTTTGTCAGCATAATATGGCTTTATGCTGGCGTGAATTATGGCATAGTTATCTGCCAATCTAGCAGCTTCATGCACATCTTCAACCCCTCGGTCTGAGATGTGGGTTTTAATATCCACTCGAATACAATCATTGAATTCCTCAAACAATATTAGGTTCTTGAGTTTATCAAACTCACTTACATTCTGTGACCTTAGCCACTGTTCTAACATTTTCTCCTTTTGTCTCAAAAAGTCTACATGAGTTTGATCATATGCCTTCTTTCTGTCTCTAAATAGCTTTCTATATTTTTCTAGTGTCAGGGAATAACTTTTTAGCACCCTATCTTTGATTACTTCATAGTCATTTATTTCCTCGGGTGTTAAACTCAACACTACGTCCAATGCTTTTCCTTTGTTGAGAGTTGACCGTAACAATAAAGCCATCTTATCATCAGGGAACTGATAATCTACAGCTATCCTCTCAAAAAGCAAAAAGAAATCTTGAACATCTTCTTCTCTGAATATAGGCAAGTGTTGCTTCATTGCGCTAATATCCATACCATTGCTGTCCCTACGATGTAAGTTCATGCGTGCCATCTCTATCCTTTCTCTGCTTTCAATCCTAATTCTTTCATTTTCCCTTTCAATTTCAATCCTAATTCTTTCATTTTCCCTTTCAATTTCCATTCTCTTTATAGCTAATTGGAATTTTAGGTTTTCACTCAACCCTTCATCTTCATCATTGTTTGATGATCTAGATGACATATTTCTTACCTCGTCTCCGTGGGCAATTACCTCGCCCCCACTGGGAGCTACATAACCTTCATTGATATCGTTCTGTCCCACTTCAACTACACGACCAGTGTTCATGGCATTCTGCCCGTTCAAACATGTCATAATTTCTTTGGTCAAACGATTACGATTAGGTCTTGCCTGTCCTGCCTCAATCCCAAAGGACTCAGCTAATTCTTTTAGTTCAGCAAATGACATGGCATTAAGTTCCTCACTTGATATATTCGAAGCCATAGTATAGCGTTCGAGATATTTGTTATAGTAGAGTAGTATATCTTGTATAATAAAATATAAAGTTCCAACTTACGATTTGTCCAGAAATTTGCACAATATAATATTAAACACTTCGTGGAATCTTCACACTTCCCAAGGAATAAAAACGCAAACCAGTTCTCTCCTCTTTTTAAAAAGAATAGTTTCACAGTCCTAGAAAACGAAACACAAATATGCCGCTCTCAGTACTACTAATGTCACAAAATATTTATAGGTCAGGAAAAATATAACTCAAATTTTCCAGACGAGATCAACAAATTTTTTCCAATCCTAGATCAAGAAAAGTAGAACTCAAATCTACCGAACGAGACCACCAAATCTTGTCAATCCTAGGTCAGGAAAAGTAGAACTCAAATATACCGGGCGAGACCACCAAATTTTGTCAATCCTAGGTCAGGAAAAGTAGAACTCAAATATACCGGGAGAGACCACCAAATTTTGTTACGTCCACAATCCCCTTGTGGCCAGAGCTGTGTAGATCTTGCTGATAATTCTCGTTAGTCCTAGGGGAGACTTTAATTATTAGTATTTATGTTTCAGTATTACACGAACTCTTCTTATAGTCCTGGGCACAAATTCAGTATTTGTATTCCAACATTTCCTTTCTTGTATATTATGGTAGTAGATAAATCTTATAGTAATGTATTCAACACAATAGGATAGTAATTTGACAAGGAAGCTTCAGTGTAACTGTTGTTGATAGTTTATTTCAGGTGGTATGTTCAATATATACAATATATCTATTATGTACAGTTAGAATAAAATAGTGCAAACACAAACGTTCTCAAAGGAACATATTTTGAAACTCTCTGTCTTTCAGACAAAACAAATCATTAAATACTATCCGAGTGGTGCAAGGGATAGACCCATTACCAGTAGGGGTGAAAATCATGGTATCATTACAAAACTCATAACAAAAACGATAGGAACTTCCCCTATTAAATAATGAGTCGTTCCCAGACTCTGAGAATTTGAGATCAACACAGAATCCCAACATTACCTAGAACCTTTAGTTTTCCTACTAAATGTCCTAATATGGTGTGTAGTAAGAAAAGAGAGAGACAAAGGAATAAACATTGCGTGTTCCAATTCTTGGAAAAACAATATACATGACACTATGCATTGTATATGTATCTATTTATTGTATATGTATCTGTTTATTGTATATGTATCTATGTATTGTATATGTATCTTTGTATTGTATATGTATCTATGTATTGTATATGTATCTATGCATTGTTTATGTATCTATGCATTGTATATGTATCTATTTATTGTATATGTATCTATGTATTGTATATGTATCTATGTATATGTATCTATGTATTGTATATGTAGGCCCTATCTATTTATTGTATATGTATCTATGTATTGTATATGTATCTATTTATTGTATATGTATCTATGTATTGTATATGTATCTATTTATTGTATATGTATCTATAGGTATATGTATCTATGTATATGTATCTATAGGCATATGTATCTATGTATATGTATCTATGTATATGTATCGATAGGCATATGTATCTATGTATATGTATCTATATGCATGTGTCATTATTAGCCCGGAATGCAAGTAAAAATTAATGTCTGAACTAATTTAGCATCGGTAAATTCATTCGATGTTTGTACAGATTTAAAACTAAACGGACTTAAACTTGACCAATGACAAGCGAGTTTTATCTGCTGGAATATCTTGTCAAAACATATTGAGTTCAAATCTGAGTAGGTTGTTCCCATTAGATTAAGCACGCGCCTGTCTGCTCAGCCTACACGACAATACACTCAGGAGTTTGGGTTTTGTGCGCCGCGCCCCCTTCTGTCTATTGCCCGTCCCTCCAGCTCACCCCAGTCACAAGTTTAACTGGATCCACCTACACAGCTGTATTGACTCTGTCAGTACAGAATGACAAAGTCATGTTCGTGGGGGCACAACAAGAAGACGAGAAAACGGGGGAATCGAAGAAGAAAAAGTCCAATAGCTTGTCTCTATGTTATACATCTCTTCATCTTAGCCAATCTGAAGCATCGAGAGATGTTTCCCTAGGGCGCTATAACACTAGTTCCAGCCCCTACATCTCCCCACCACCACCCTTAATACGGCCCCTTTCTTTATTTTTATTTTTATGTTCTCTTTTTATCCAAACATAATTCCTCCTCTTTAGAATCTCACTTTTGTCTCCAATGCATAAATACTCATTGATACAGAGGCGCCCACTCCCCACACTCATACACGGTGGCCCATCTTATCTTCAAAGATCTAATGAAAATCTGTGAAAAATTCAATACCTTGTTCCACGCATCTTCCCCGCACCCATTCCCGACCCCTGTGTAATCTTGTGTGTCATCAGTTTTCGCCTTTCATCGCACTCCCCTTCCCCCCTCGCCCTTTCTTTCCCCCCCCCCTCCTCACCCCAGCACTAGCTCTGAATTTCATGGAGCAGATCTAAATGGTACATACAGGGACCAGCCATATTCCCATTGTTGTCTATGCAGATAGACCGGATATCCTGAACTGCTGAGTTGATGAGTGCTTTGAAAAGGGTTCAAGCAGGGGGGAGGCTACTGGCGATTTAATGATATTCATGTTTCAATCCTTGCGGCCCTCCTTCCGTTAGATCTGTTTACCCGTTGTCCGATCAGAGGTCAGTCAACAAAACATTGGACTCGCAGTCCTATTGAACTTGACAGGAAAATACGCCAGCATCAGTCACTTAGGATAAAACGAAACTCATAAACTATTGGATTACGGACTGTAGGACATACGATACTGTAGGCCTTTAGGCTGTACTATACTGTAGGCTATACTATAATTTAGGCTGTACTATACTGTAGGCTATACTATACTGTAGGCTATACTATACTGTAGCCTATACTATACTGTAGGCTGTACTATACTGTAAGCTATACTATACAGTAGGCTTGTAGGCTGTACTATACTGTAGGCTATACTATACTGTAGGACATACTATACTGTAGGATTTATACTATACTGTAGGCCTGTAGGCTAGACTATACTAAAGACCTGTAGGCTGGACTATACTGTAGGACATACTTTACTATAGGCTATACTATACTATAGGCCTGTAGGCTATACTATACTGTAGGCTATACTATACTGCAGGCTATACTATACTGTAGGCCTGTAGGTTATACTATACTGTAGGCTATACTATACTGTAGGACATACTTTACTATAGGCTATACTATACTATAGGCCTGTAGGCTATACTATACTGTAGGCTATACTATACTGTAGGCTATATTATACTGTAGGCCTGTAGGCTGTACTTTACTGTAGGCTATACTATACTGTAGGCCTGTAGGCTGTACTATAGTGTAGGCTATACCATACTGTAGGCTATACTATACTGTAGGCTATACTATACTGTAGGCTATACTGCCAGGGGTCGTCAACCATTTGCTTATAGTGTGCTAAACTAGGATATTTGAATCGTTCAGCGTGCCAACAGCGTGAATGTCAAACTGCTCAACTATATTAATTTTATAAGTCATTTTATTTAGCGCCTTAGCAAGACCAAGACCAAAAGAAAAGGAGCGTAACAGAGTGTAATTAAAGCGTTTTATATTTAATAACAAATTAACCTGTTTGTTATTATAATCTTTGTTTTAATCCATTCATAACTAATACACAATTTCATTACTAAACTTACGCATTAATTTTTATTAACCATTGAATTTAGTTGACACGATATTATAATAGTAATGGCTGTAATGTCTTTATAGTTTGATCACAGCGTAACTAAGATTTAAATAGTACATGTACTTATATCAAAACGTGGTAAAAAGTAAATATAGTAATGCGGAAGAGATACGTAGTAATCATACAAACAGGGTAGTTAATGTAATGTGGAAAAATGTACATATAAACTCTTTAGTCATATAATATTTATTTAATTGGTGATTATCTTTCATAGTTTGATTTTTTAATGTTATAAATATTGTAAGCCATTCTTTTTTTTTACTGGAAACAAAAAAGAAACATAAGAAATATTAATGCAAAGAATTAATTATCTCCCTTCAATTAAAGTCTCCAAATTTGATGCTAGTGGTGCCAAACGAGTTCATAGTTTTCTAATTTAACTAGTGTACTTCGAAAACGCCCAACTATGTAAATTTGCCTTAAATTAGGGAAAGAGTTAAATGTTTTGAAATTAATTTCACGGCAAGATAGGTCCAGTTTCAATGCAAATCAATTTCAGTGGTGCAACACTTCAAGTGCTTTTCGACCCCTGTCCTTGTGAATGCAAGTTCAACTCACTGAAACGTGTCATTCAGAAACATCGGCTTCAACAGTCAGTTCTTCGCATTCAATGACGGAAATTTTTTTTTTCATCGAGATACACCTTAATTGCTTCCAGTCAAGAAACGAATCTATCCAAGACATCATCTATACTCCGTATCACTTTCTTCTAGAAGAGACTTGAGAAACTTTACAATTGACTATCTAAACCAGGGGTGTGCAACATTTTCTAATTTTGGGCCTCATTGGAACTTTGGAAAGACAAAGATGGCCAGTTACCATAGGGAAATGTAAACTAAAGATAACTATAGTTAAGTAAATTGTAAATACATTTGGAAATACATTTTAAAAATCAAATATTGTGGTATTTTATTAATGTGAAACTTGTAATTTAGTATTTTTGCACTATTTATCAATGTCTGCTCTGACCGATGCGGTAGCAACTGTTAGCTGACTTCGGTATCGACTTTTAGTGAATTTCATCCTTGAAAAAATTTCTCACAACAATATGTGCTTCCAAACATTAAGATCATTTTCATGGCATGTTGCTCTAAATGTGGATGTTTTCCACATACATAGTTTTTGTAAAAAGTCTCCAAGTCGTTGCTATCATTTGCTCTTCTCAAGTCCATATCAAACTGCAAGTCTATCAACTACATTTGACAGCTCTCAGGACTGTCCTCTGGTACAAGATCAAATGGTTGAGAAAACAGCTTAAAATACTTTTCACATCTTCTGAAATCATTAAATATGTTTGTAAATTCAGTACACAACTTGTCAAAATTTATAGTATAGTTGGTGGAGCCATCAAAATCTGCTAGTTCTGTTTTTCTGAGAGCCATAGTAGGAAAATGAGTAAGTGTTGTTCTATTCAACTGGGTCTTTAAAAAATTGACATTTATTCTCAAATGAAGAAATGTGTTCATACATCTTGTTCAGCAACTGATGTTTGTCTTGTAGTTTCACATTTAAATCTAACAGATGCTGTGTGATGTCAGTAAGAAAAGCAAGGTCATTTAACCAGTCATCATTGTTTAAATAGGCAACGTCTTTTTGCTTATTTATCATGAACTCTTCAAGATTCCAAAATCTTTTCTTCAAAGTTGCAGCTCTACTGAGCCAACGAACTGCAGTGAAACATAGAATATCAGGGTAATCAGAGTCCATTTCTTCTAAAAAAGACTTAAATTGTCGATGGTTCAGTCCACGAGCGCGAATGTAATTCACACACTGAATCACATCTTTCTTGACATCACTGAAACCAAGTACTTTTGTACACAAGTTATCCTGGTGTAGAATGCAGTGATTAACCACAACACCGTCTGTACCAATGGTGTCCAAAAACTTCTTGGTGAATCCATTGGTTCTCACTGTCATTGAGTTTGCTCTGTTAGTTGTAAAGCCACACAGTTTGGAAGGGTCAAGTTCAAATTTCTCCATCAGCCTCAAAACTTCTTTACTAATGTCATGGCCAGTAGTTGTTGAAGACATATTGGCCATGTCTAAAAATTCTTCAATGACTTCAAAATTATCCGTAACGCCACGTACAAATGCAACCAATTGTGCAGTTTTACTTACATATGTGCTATCAGGTGGTGCTAAACTATATGCTGCAAATTTTTTTATCCGCTCTGTATAGGTTTCAGCAATTTTTTCTGCAAATTGATTGATCCTTCGTGGCACAGTAAACCGAGACAAACTGGTTTGCTGTAGTTAATGCTTTTTTTCTTCACATTCAAAATCAGTAAATATGTCCAAGTAACTTTTGATAAATTCTCCATCGTTGAAGGTTTTCCTCTTCTCTGCAATTGATTCGCAAATTTTGAAGCTAAGCTTTGTAACAAGTTCAGTCTCTTTTATAAGTAATGAATGTACTTTGTTGTTTTATAACTGACCTACTGGTAGTCATCTGTTCTAGTTTGTCCACTTGAGCTAGCCCTCCCATTGCATCATATATGGCTGTGTGTTGTGTTGTATAATAACGTTTTTTTTTAATTGTATTACATGTATTTCATTAAGATTAGTGTACTTTGGCAGATGACACATACTTCACCATGGTTGTGCTGAACAACAATGTATTTTTTTTTGCCCCAGTCATTGTTAAAAATTCTTCCCTCATCATCAATTTTCCGTTTTTTAGTAGCAGACTTGTTAACATGCATAAAATATGAAGGTAGGCATATATCAAAACATCTGAAACTTTGAATTATTTTAAACATGAAGAATCAGAAAATGAACATTAAGGAAACTGTAATTAGTTAGTCAACACTGTGCCTTGGTATAGTTTTAACATCACTGGCAAAGTGTTTGCCACAGGGTTTTGATAAATGTGGTACAGTGTACAGTACTGTACACCGTGTAACGCCATGTGTGTCCCAAATTGCATACGACTCACAAAAAATGTGATATAAGATAAGATAAGATTGCTTTATTGATCCAAATAAATGGAAATTTGATATGATTACATAAATTCCGTCTTTCAGCATACTTAAAACAATGTACGTTGGCCTATAAATATCACAGTAGGCCTACGCAAGATTTTTTTAAATAAATAAGCAAATATTTAAATTTGTAAGGTTCTGATTTTCGTTAGGTGTGTGTTGAAGAATTAAACTTATTATTAGCAATTAGCACTTTAATTTAAAAATTACCTAAAGTATACACAAAGTGTAGTTTTGATGTTAAAAAATAAAAATCGCTGTTTTCCGCTTGCTTTATATTTAAACAAGCTACATTGCCCGGCGTTGCCCAGCGTTGCCCGGGGAAAAAAACAGGACTGCAAATGGTGCAGAGAAAAATTTTATAAACTACAATTAAAAGAAAGCTATAGGCCTAAATCTAAAATTTAAATTATTATTTTTTGACTGAAGACTTTTAGGAAAGTAATTTAAAATAAATATCGAAATTGGGTTAAAAAAGGGAAGTATTTTTATTTAACAAAAATCTAAATTGCCCGTACATTTACAATGTCTTTTGTTTTTAAAAATTTGATAAAAAAATTGTCGAAAAAAAAAAGGATAGACTAACTGGAGAATCGAACCCGAGTCGCCGCATTGAAGTCCGCTACTTTAACTACTGAGCTAGCGAAGACACATGTGAGATGCGAAAAATTATTAGACCTAGGCCTAAATATGTCAGTGACACAAATTCACGTGTTTTCAAATTGACCAATGGGGATCCGTGGGGACACAAACACGATCTTTTTATATATTTAAATGACGCAAATTTCTTTTTTTTTTTGGTATGGTCAATTCGAATATTTTAAAATTGGGCCACGAACAGCAACATAAGTAATAATAACTTCCTCCAAATAGCTAACAACAGGAATAAATGGAGAGTCGTGATCGCCGATGTCTGTTCCAGACCTGACACCTAAAGAAGAAGAAGACTATCACATTGTCATGTTCAATGAAATATTAAACTTACACATGCGCGCACTGACTTTAACTCCTAACTCTCATACTGTTAATGTAATACGTTAACGCTTTCTAAATACTTAAAAATAGATTACTGTATATTATTATATGTAAGACTAATTTATACACAAATATTACATGAAATTTGTATAATATTGTATTAATTGATTTGTTTGAGAAGCTACAGATATATTAAAGATGAATCAGTTATGAATGTTGATAAAGATAATTTACATAGTTACTTGTCTGGTTTTCTGATACATTTAACAATGACATTTTACGATGTCATTAACAGTAAACTCTGACATATTACATCCATAGTGAATGTGGACTCTGACATACACCGGTGAATGGTTAAGTTGATGTGGCTATTTCTTTGAGCATTTACTGAAGTGCTTGAAATGTTTTTTGAAAGTCAAACTCTAATAACCGCAATAAAATAGATTAAGAACTGGTCCTTCTATGTAATTCTATTTTTAAAAAAATTGTTTTAATAAATCTATATATAAATCGAGACATCATTATTTATTGAATACTTTAGAATTATAATAATCTTAATTTTATTTTAGTGTTTGTGTACATTGAAAGTAATGTCTGTAAGAGGTGACCCGCTACAAATGTATTGTATGTACATAAAAACAGAACAGACAGTCTCCATCACATACACACATCCAAACGGCTCCAGCGCAGTGTTTTATTTTATTATTGCGTATCCATATTAAAACCACAACAATATCGACAATACTAGATAAAAAAGATTCTTTTGTTCCATATTTACTTTTAAAAAATGTGATTGATTTATGTTCTTATTAGTTGTTTGTTGTTAAAGAAATGTGACAATTGCTTAAGTGTTAAAGTGGGTTACATTAGTTCATGTCTGTCCGTCTGTCCAACGTCTGACGTCACATTGTGTTCTTTTGTTGAATGATTAGAACTTTGTTCTTCATCACGTGACCCTCAAAGCACTCTACAATATTTACATACCAAGGAAATGAAGGGCATACGGGGACAGAATTAGTTGCAATACCAGGATAAAAACAGAGGAAATAGACTTTGCTAGCCTCCCTTTAGCCTTTTTTTTTTTTTATTCCAGACTATAAACAGTGGAACGGGAGGGGGAAAAAGAGGAAGTGGTGGGGGGAGAGGCGGGAGTTAGACAGAACAAAACCAAAAGTATTGGAGAAGAAATGGATTTGAGAGAAGATTAAATCCAGAAGAAAGAAAATTAATGAAATCAAAATTAACCCTTCGCAGAACTGGTTCAAGCTTTAGTCTCCAGACTGCTGGCATCGCCTCGCCCCAAACAAGGACGGTCAATCTCGCAGCTTTTCAAGTCGAGTTCCTTCCCCTGAGGGAGTTTGCCGTTTTCAAACACTCCGCTATCCAGTGCTCATTTTGTCGAATGTGTCGTGGGGTGGCCTGAGGTCCTGGAGGTTATATCTTGATTGTGCTACACTGTTGACATGACAGGGTCCTTGAAGCCTCGCTATCAACTTAATTAACACGCTCAATTTCTTGCCTCCAATACTGGGCGACGTGCCTCTTGGCGCACATCGATGATCGGCTCCATATTAAAGATTTATTCTTTCATATCAGAAGAGCGAAGGCCATTTTTTTTTTGGATGTAATATTGCATGTAGATAACTCATCGATATAGGCTACATAGCCATGTACGGCACATATTCTCATATATATAGACTACATAGCCATGTACGGCACATATTCTCATATATATAGACTACATAGCCATGTACGGCACATAGTCTCATATATATAGACTACATAGCCATGTACGGCACATATTCTCATATATATAGACTACATAGCCATGTACGGCACATATTCTCATATATATAGACTACATAGCCATGTACGGCACATATTCTCATATATATAGACTACGTTGCCATGTACGGCACATATTCTCATATATATAGACTACATAGCCATTTTACGGCACATAGTCTCATATATATAGACTACGTTGCCATGTACGGCACATATTATTATATATATAGACTACATAGCCATGTACGGCACATATTCTCATATATATAGACTACATAGCCATGTACGGCACATATTCTCATATATATAGGCTACATAGCCCTGTACGGCACATATTCTCATATATATAGGCTACATAGCCATGTAGGGAAAACAGTCGCATCGCTATATGCTACGTAGCCGTGTACGGCACATATTATCATCGGTTTAATGTTAGTGTTCAGAAGAGGCCAGTGGTTAAGAATAGAAAGTAAGATAAGAAAAAGTAAATAGATAAATCAGTTAAAAACAGCTCGAATGTGAGGGGTGGAGGGGGAGGTGAAATCGAACTTACATTTTAATAAAAACTATATCATTGTATGTGTCAGCTCTACTCTATGTTGATTTTATTTGTAAATCCTACGTTTTATCTTTTAATGAACAGTTGAAGTTAAAAATATTTGAATTTTTAAAAGATCTTTTAGAAATGTTTTGTTGTTTTCCCTTAATTTAAAAAAAAGAACATGCAACACATTCCATGTTTGAATACCATAAGTGATGAAATATTGGAATAAGTTTCTACATTTTAAATCTCTATATCTTTCTGCTTTTTTAAATTATTTTTGTAAAACTTTTTTTCCTAAATTAAAATATGAAATTGTTACTTTGTTTTTCAATCTTCTTTCAAAACATATTTCGAAACGTATGAATTCGTTCGTGAATGGTCTAACATTGTAAATATGAACTTATAATGCTTTAGACCTCTCTTTGGAGTATGATTTAATGTTTGTTTTATGCTGTCTAAGACGACATGCTGCATACAAAGTCTGACAAAGAGTAAATAACATTCTTATTTCATCTTCAGATTACACACGTGAAGTTATTATCTTATTATTTAAAAATAAAATATTTTATAGCCGAGATGAATTTTTCATTTTTGTTTCATTTAATGACATCATTTATTTATTGATGGTTTTGTACAACATTAATGAAATTAATAATTTCTATACATAATTTTATATGAGAAAATACTTCATTCATTCACGGAACTGTAAATATTCTAGAATAAACTTTGAGAAAAATGCAATAACGTTATTAGTTTTAGAAGAAACTTTTTTTTTCTTAAGGAAACTATAATATACAAAATGTAGAAATAGTTATAGTGGATAAACTCTATAGTAAAATAGATAGTCCTAGGTTACCTCTGCAGGTGTGTGTATAACTCCGACTCAATGTAACGGAACTGAAGTGATAAAAAAGGTGTTCATGTGATAAATCAAATCTATTTTATTTGTATCAACAACATTTGATTACAAACATTTACATTACAGCAATATATGACATGGTTGAGTTTAATAACTCATGACCATTATGCCGTATATATCTTTAGTACAAGCGTATCTCTAATATTTATACTTTAAATAAAAATTACAGTTAGTTTTACTCATGAAGTATTCTAAAATTTTATTTTTGTCTCATTAAGAGGAAGATGAGCATCTACTAGCCAGCAGACTTTATATTTACGATCGTCGTTTGCATATTGAATGAGCTAGAAGTGATCAACTCACATTACTGAGTCGTGTCTGCCATAAACAACTCTCGAAGACCAGAGCTGCTACTGACAACAGGACATTGTCAGAAGACGGACAATAGTGCCATGTCGCTTGCTTCCGGCCAGACAGTGACCCGCCAACCAAGGGCTATAAATCTCCATTAAACATCCTTATCTCATCTCATTATAGCCTGTCCTAAGTTATTACCGCCTCTTTCCTGGTACCTCACCAGGAGGCTAAAAGGAAAGGCCCTCTATCAAGGTCATCAGCTATTGGTGGCCAGCAGCCAGACTATTGGCTAGCTCGACTCGACCTCTGAACCCTACTCATTGAATTCATTGTCGGTCCTCTAGAGGTGTGCAGCCTCAAGGTTGAGCGGCGGCGTCAGAAACCGAAAAAAATCGCCGCCTGGACGAAGCCTGTGACCACTGCTGTGACCTGTATGAATCGGCCGTCCGTGCAGGCCACGTGCTGGCACGCAGTGATAATTTAGCGATGTGAAAGTGGTGTATCTAAACAAAGCGGGAAATGAAAATTTTTAGTTTCACCCAGCTCGAAGATGCAACCGCGCTAATGATTTCTGGGTCAGTGGCGGTCAGCATGAACTCAAGGGAGAAATGGGCCAGTAAAATAGAACGGCACGAGTAGACGAGTTTGACCTGGTCTGGGGGTCTACTCGCTCAACCGGAGAAAGGTGGAAAGTGGACCCAGTGTCACTAATTTGGATCACGTGACCATTCAAATGTCAATGCCAATCAAAACCAATTTTTGTCTTTCTTTAGCGTCCTTTTCCATTTAGTTCTTTTCTGCATAGCACAATATCAGAGGTTTTTTTTTAAACCGTTAGCCTTATGTTTAGCTTATTATTTTAATTGATACTTCACTAAACTGTCAATGGCTAAGTGGGCGTCAAAATGATAATAAAATGGACAGTGAGTGGCCTTTCTAAATCAAAGACAATTGTGAGTTAGTTTTTATACCGCTGCCGAGGGTTGTGGAATAAGAAAAATATCATTTTTTATCCTTGTCAAAAAATGTGCTTTATAAAATATTTAATTTTGAAATATATTTGTCAAAAAGTTTTTCAATGTCCAACGAAATAATATTTTTTAATGTCCAACGAAATAATGTTTTTCAATCCTTGACTTTTTAAAAAATATTCAGTTTTTTTGCATTTTCTTTATTTATGCAAATACAAAACCGTATTAGTCTAATTAGCATAACTAAAAATGTCCGATGTACATAGGTTATAAAAGCAAAATACATTCACTGACATATGTAAGTTTTAAATATCATGTATGTAGTCTAGTGCTCTGAACTGAAATAGATTCATGTTACTAAACAATACGACGCAGACATATTGAACATACACTGCAGACACGAAAAAAATACACTGGAGACACCTCCAAAATACACGAAATTTAGCCTAAATGTTATAAATAGCCAGTGCAATTTCTTCTGTAAGATTGTTGAGTTTCCTTCAATTACTTTTTATTCTTTGCAGATTCCACATTGCAGATATTATACATTTTAAATGTATTTTAAACTTGCGCTATTTAAAGTTTTAGGCGGGAAATTTTGGTTTTTATGTTCCATTTCCTGTGTTGTATTTTATTAATCAATTATTATTTATTAATCAATCTAAAGTTTTGTATTATTGTTAACTTTATAGTCAGCTCTATAAGATGTAATATGTATATGGCTGGTGTACTTTATATACTTTATTCAATGATAAACATCAATTAAATGGATGCGACTACTTTTGAAATCAAACGTACATGGTGAAATAGTTTGTTCTGCTCACACAAACATTCGTAAGGTTTGCAAGGCCAAACATTGAAACAAAGTCCAATGCCCTGGTATAGCATAAGTCAATGTCACCATTCAATGCCCTAGTAAAGAATACGTTTTATGAACTAAATTATGAACTAAATTATGAACTCGGTGACTGACTACTCTCATATAGATTCATTCATCTATGCAGGACATTATTAGATTCTATTCAATGGATTATGTGCTTTTTCTTCCAACGGGAAGGTTCTCATCTAGCCAAGGAATGCCTTGATGGTCCTAATATATCTTTATTCAGAATAGATTTATATAGGTATACATGGTTTAATTACAGACCTGGGACAGCCACAGGCCCATTTTAAGACGAGAAATTATTATGCAATTAAACTTTCTTAATTATTTTTTTTTTTAATTTCAACTCAAAATTAAAAGCGTAATACGTGAGGAATTTATTGGAATTACAGGTCATCAATTATGGGGAGTACATGTCCTGAATTATTGGGAGATACAGGTCTTCAAAAATGTGAATACAGGTCCTTAATTATGGGGAGTACATGTCTTGAATTATGGGGAGTACTGGTCCTCAGTTTAGAGAAGTACAGGTCCTGAATTATGGGGACTACAGGTCTACACCAATGAGAATACATGTCCTCAATTATGGAAAGATACATGTCTACAATTATGTGTAATTCAGTTTCTCAATTATGGGGAATACATGTCTTTTATTATGGGGAGTACAGGTCTTTTATTATGGGGAGTACATGTCTTTTATTATGGGGACCACAAGTCTTTAATTGTAGTTACTATATGAATTAAATTTCATTCACTATCATGCGACGTTTTGGTATTGATGTAAGTCAATAACAAGTTCTATTGGTTTTATTTATCCTTCATTGAAAAAAACGTGTACAAATCAAACATTAAACTTTCATTTTAGATACGTAGGCTCCATTACTCGAAATTTTGAGAACCCAAGAGGGTATGATTTCACGGCAAGTTGAATTCCACATTATTTCTTCCTTTTAGTTGCTTCCAAATATCTCCGAGTGTTCAAGGTATATTTGTCACCTGTACGACAGGTATCGCCAGGTATCATGAACGATGACAAAACATCAAACGCGGCTTTACTCTTTTAAAAGAAACTTTTCATCCGGAAACACACTGGATCGCCTTGGTCGCTTGTTGTACAGGCTATAGGAAGTGGTTGGACAATAGTTGAAATTATTGAGTTGGAGATATACACACACCTGCACAGTTATACACACACCTGCACAGTTATACACACACCTGCACAGTTATACACACACCTGCACAGTTATACACACACCTGCACAGTTATACACACACCTGCACAGTTATACACACACCTGCACAGTTATACACACACCTGCACAGTTATACACACACCTGCACAGTTATACACACACCTGCACAGGTAACCTAGGACTATCTATTTTACTAGAGTTTTTATCCACTATAATTTTTTTTTTACATTTCGTATAATAATATTATACTTTACTTTAAAAATAAATAAACAACTTTCTTCTAAAACTAATAACGTTATTATATTTTTCTCAAAGTTTATTCGAGAATATTGACATCTGAATGAATAAAGTGTTTCTTGATATGTGCTTATGGGGTTATAAACATATTTTTTTAAATCCTACATACATTCCTTCTTGTCATGCCTGATCTAATAAAAAAAAAAATTTTAAAAGAAGATGATGTAATTATGTAAACATACATCTTTACCGTTATGAAATTGTCAATTGTATTATGATAACATGCTTGTGGCTTATTGAACATTTTTTTTTACCGAACTATTGATTTACCACATCAATCTGTCACAAAATAAATTTACCTTTTTTCCAACTTATTGGTTTATCAAAATGTATGTGTCACAAATTGTATGTGCCTTTTTTGTCACTAGTGTGGAAATAAAATATATAGAATTTTAATACAATGTTTGCGGTTTATTGAACGTTTGGAAAATCTAATTCTGTTACAAACAATTATCAGCCAAATCTATGTGTCAGAAAATAGTTGAGTATTATTTTAACTCTGATTTACCAATATTCCTGCAGATTAGATTTGAACAATGTAAACAAATATCTTCTTGACAAAAAATTTGTTACCTTACTACTCATCTCCATTGTAATGTTTACCTTACTACTCATCTCCAATGTAATGTTTACCTTACTACTCATCTCCAATGTAATGTTTACCTTACTACTCATCTCCAATGTAATGTTTACCTTACTACTCATCTCCAATGTAATGTTTACCTTACTACTCATCTCCAATGTAATGTTTACTTTACTACTCATCTCCAATGTAATGTTTACCTTACTACTCATCTCCAATGTAATGTTTACCTTACTGCTCATCTCCAATGTAATGTTTACCTTACTACTAATCTCCAATGTAATGTTTACCTTACTACTCATCTCCAATGTAATGTTTACCTTACTACTCATCTCCAATGTAATGTTTACCTTACTACTCATCTCCAATGTAATGTTTACCTTACTACTAATCTCCAATGTAATGTTTACCTTACTACTCATCTCCAATGTAATGTTTACCTTACTACTCATCTCCAATGTAATGTTTACCTTACTACTCATCTCCAATGTAATGTTTACCTTACTACTCATCTCCAATGTAATGTTTACCTTACTACTCATCTCCAATAAAATGAATGTTTACTCCTGCAAATGAATAGTTTCGGACTGCTCCCTGGACGTCATCGAAAACATTTCGTTGGTTGTGTCACGTGATTTTATATTTACACTTTTCAGTTGCACGTGGTAGCCCTAGTGTCCGTGTATAAATGTCTATTTGTGTGAGTGTGTGAGTGTGTGTGAGAGTAGAGAGTCGGTACCTCGTTGCCCGTTCGTTTGCATATCGATTTCCCCTGCCTCAACGGGAGGGACAAAATCATCCGGAACCGCGCATGATGCCTGCACGTCCTTCGTTAATATCCGGCTTTTTACACGTGTAGAATAGGTGTGTCCACTCTAGATTTAAACCTGACTACTGTCTCTGTCATGTGTGTGTTGAGGGGGTGTGGGGGGGGGCAAACAAACACAATGATCGGTCTTAATTCTTTGATTGGATGGGGGCGGGGGGTCAACTAGATGAGCATACAGAGAGAAGAGGGTGGGGGAGGGGTAGAAATTCAAAGAGGTAGGATTAACAAAGGAAAAGGTAACCCCGGGGTTGAATGACATGAAAGGGGTCGGTGTTACAGTTGATGCCCGGGGAAGATTACGTTGGAAGGGGAATAAAGTAGAACAACAGTAAAAAATGATCCATATCTCCATCTCAGCTTCCTTTCAATGATAGCGTTTTGTTGTGTGACTTTTCTTTTTTTCATTCTGTTGTTCATTTCTATTGTCAGATGTGGTGTTTGACATTTAGTGACAGATTTCCTGGTTAGTGTCACAGCCCTCAATGGACACGCACACGGAAGCAAGTTCGGGTAAAGAAAAACACGACAAGAAAATATCAGATTGGACAGACTTAGTCTGGTAATTGTTGCATTTTTACTCCGATTTTTTGGGGGGTTTTCTTTTAAGAGGGCAATGAATAATGGTTATGGTTAGGAATGTCATCAACACTTAATCCATCAAATTACAAACAAGACTAGAGAGATAACATTTTATTCTGACTTTTGTATGGTTTAACTTTAAAGGGGCGGCGTGTGACGGTAAACAAACTTACACATTTTCTGATTAGCGCTTGAAAATTTCAGATTATGGAATATAAATGTCTTCATTAGTTGACGGAGATAATATTGTAGCGATGCATTGAAATAAAATATCTTGTTGCTAAATGATATTAGTGATGTGTGAATTATGCGTGATATATATATATATATATATATATATATATATATATATATATATATATATATATATATGACACATGTAAAGATGGATGTGTGTTATGTATTATAAACATTCACCAAAATAACACAATTAAAAACACCGACTCCACTTCGTAATCTAAGACTAAGATCACTACAGATATACAAGCCAAATACCCCGGCCTTGACGGTGAAAACATTTCCAGATTTAAAAAATGTATAAACTACAATGAACAGAGAGTTTAAATAATTTAAAAAATATAATTATTATTTATTTACTGAAAACATTTAAGAAAGTAGTTTGAAATAAATTTTGTAATCGAGTTTAAAAAAGCATCCATACTTGGATCTACGTCCTGTCAACGTTACCGTCCTTATTGCCTGTCACACCCTCCCCCCTCACCCCTCCCCATGTCCCAATTGACAGGTCCGTCGCTTTTATTTTCCATGTCTCGGTCACTAAGTTTAAACATATTGTATAGTACTATAACCTTAGCCTTTGATCACTATAGTATTGTAAAGTATTCATGTTAAGTATTCTTTATACTATAAATATTATGTTATAAATCTAAGACTGTGGCATTTCGCGTCTAAAGAAAATACAAAATATGGATCAGAGGTCAGCAATAATGAAAAGAAAAGTACATTTTATAAATCAATAGAAGAGTTAGAGAGCTTATTAAATGCTTAAATAAAAAAAAAATTAACATTTAAGAACCACAAGTAGATCTAGTAAGATGTCGCAAATATACAATCACTATTGCCAAATAAGATATTGCCTGATTGTATGACGCCATGTTTAAGGTCACAGGGTCAAATGTAGATCAACGGGCCAATAGAAAAAGAAAAGAAAGAATTCAAAAGTAAAGTCTTCAATTGTAAACATTAATTGATGTGACATCAAGCCGGCAACCATCATCAGCTTCATCTAGTCATTTAGAATTAAAGAATTCACTACCAGCCATTATTGCTGAGCCACATGCCACACGTCACACAGTGCCACATAGGTCGGGTACCCAGCGCCACCTCAAGCACTCACCCCCAGGGTACACCCTGTGTCTCTCAAGTCGAACTCCAGATCTTAACCCTTGGAAGGAAGGCAGGTACCCAAGTCAATAGCCACTTATCATGGTCGTGTAGGGTAAGACGCAGAAGCTTTCACGTGTAAATGGCTTGAATGAAAATGTTTTTAATGATCCCGATGTGTAAGAAAAGCTTAACGGTTTAACTCAGGGTTAACCTTTATCCCTGCAACTTGTGTCACGTGTCACCCCCAGGTTGCTGTGGACAAGTTGTCCAACACGTGATAAACTCGGGTCAGAGTGTTGAGTTACATTAGACCAATCGGGAACTGGGGGAAACTTCTTTCATTTATCTTGTGCATACCGTAACATCAATAAAGATGAAAGTATGTATAATAATATATACAATAGTCAGCTAAAGATAAAGATTACATGTGTAAAGATAATAAATATTACAAAATAAATACAATTTTTAAAGCAAAAAGGCGCTGAGCTGAAAATATAGTAAATGTTGTTTTGTAGAAGTGATATAAAATAGAGTAAATCTTGTGTAATTGAATAATCTTAGTTGTTTCGTTTAGAACGACTTGAAAAAATAAGGAACAATATAATATTCAAACTTCAGTTTTTAAAATGAATTACCGTGAGTCTATTAACAATAACAATTCAAAAAAGTTGGGCTGCACTGCTGTAAATAATTACAATGAAACGTTTATGCACCAAGCTCTGAGTATAAACACAGAGCCTATTATCTTATCTTATATATTACAGACGCTCCTCTTATATTATTGCGTTATATTAGATTATTGCGTCCTACGCCCATCCAAGGTCCGAGTCTAGTCTTGCATGTTTATTAATGTTATAAATGATGTTAAGTTACTGGTTTTCCTGCTTTGTTCAGGCAACCCATTCCATGCCCGAATGCCACTGGGGAAGAAGGAGTATTTATATGCATTTGTTCTCGCATAAGTGTTTCTGTCCTTATGTTTATCTGAATATTGCAACAGGTTGTTATTGGGCTGTATTTCTAAATTAGAATGGAACATAATGGAAACAGGTAGAAGAATGACATCTCGAGAGATCTACATAGATTAAGAACTTATACTGTATAAACAAACATTATTAATGTCTAACTCTTGATTAAATATTAGTAAACATATATTACAAGGCCTTGTACTTGCCACACCATACCCTTGTGTACCAAGACTACGAAAATTTGTGAAAGCTGCTTCACATGCCCAAAAGATAACATCCATCCTAAGGGGATATTATTACAAATATTTAACACGTATCTTAGACAATATTCTATACACAATAATTCCAACAAAAAAAATAATGTTAGACAATCTATATATTTATAACAATTAATTACACATTAAAAAAATTTAGTTTACAAAAAATTTGTATGCATCAGAGAAAATATTGGAAAGAACATTTTCAAAAAAACAGCAAAAGAAGAATGTAATAAATCATGAGTAAAACATTCTTTAATTCATATAAACGTTAAACTGTTTTTTTTTTATTTTACATTTTCGTAAGTTCGAAAGTTTTACTGTATAATATTTCTCGTGTTCAAGGTCAGGCCTATATACATTGTATAACTGTTAACCTATTCATCCCCTCCAAGTACTCCCCCTGATTAAGAAAATAAGTTTCCCTGAAATAGTAGGCTACTTAGAGTGATATTTAATCATAAGTATTTATAGAGATATTTAATCATAAGTATTTATAGAGATATTTAATCATAAGTATTTATAGAGATATTAAATCATAAGTATTTATAGAGATATTTAATCATAAGTATTTATAGAGATATTTAATCATAAGTATTTATAGAGATATTTAATCATAAGTATTTATAGAGATATTTAATCATAAGTATTTATAGAGATATTTAATCATAAGTATTTATAGAGATATTAAATCATAAGTATTTATAGAGATATTTAATCATAAGTATTTATAGAGATATTTAATCATAAGTATTTATAGAGATATTAAATCATAAGTATTTATAGAGATATTTAATCATGATTATATAGGCCTACCTATGTTTATGGAGATATATTTTTTGGATCCAATAGTTGAAAATATTTCTAAAGTTTGTATCTTAAAGATATTCTTTTAGAGACACTTTACATAAAGCCATAGTCTGAACTCACATTAAGCATCGCGTCTTTAAGCACATGGGCGGCGCTCACACGTACTCGTGTGTACTCAAACAGAACGCATTCCCCGCTGGCCTCCATTAACCAATGAGGGGAGGAGTGGCTGGTGGGAGAAGTGTCAATTTGAGCACAAAGTTAACAGGTAAGGCTTAAAGATCTTCACTAACTCTTGTAAAACATTAACCCTGGCCCTGACTGGAACACCTCGCTTTGTCTTCATTCTGGCTTAAGCGTCAAACTTTTTTTTCTAAGAGCCCTTGTTTTGTTTAGCGATAAATTAACACAGTGAGTCTCAATATTTGTCAATTTAACGGTCAACTATTATTCCCCTTGTTTTCGTAATAAAAGATTTCTGTTTATCAAAAACAAAATTGTGAAAGTTGTGTACTGTAGCTTGTACTTCGTTCATTTGTTTATATACAAATATTTCACCCCATGCAAAAGTTGCATGAAGTTATCAATTAAATTAGCACCAGTTTTAGAACCACTGCTCTTCTTTGAGGAAGATGGGACAAATAAAGTGGACATAAATCATAATGGCTGCCGAGAGAAGTGAAAGTCTTCAAGAGGAGGTGTTTGGAGTGTTCTAGATGGTGGTGTATTGTGTGAGAAAGGTTGCTAGATGGTGGTGTATTGTGTGAGAAAGGTTGCTAGATGGTGGTGTATTGTGTGAGAAAGGTTGCTAGATTGTGGTTTATTGTGTTGGAAAGGTGGCTAGATTGTGGTTTATTGTGTTAGAAAGGTGGTTAGATGGTGGTGTATTGTGTTTAGAGTGTTCTAGATGGTGGTGTATTGTGTTGGAAAGGTGGCTAGATTGTGGTTTATTGTGTTAGAAAGGTGGTTAGATGGTGGTGTATTGTGTTTAGAGTGTTCTAGATGGTGGTGTATTGTGTTGGAAAGGTGGCTAGATTGTGGTTTATTGTGTGAGAAAGGTGGTTAGATGGTTTTGTATTGTGTTGGAAAGGTGGCTAGATTGTGGTTTATTGTGTTAAAAAGGTGGTTAGATGGTGGTGTATTGTGTTTAGAGTGTTCTAGATGGTGGTGTATTGTGTTGGAAAGGTGGCTAGATTGTGGTGTATTGTGTGAGAAAGGTGGTAAGATGGTTTTGTGTTTTGTTGGAAAGGTGGCTAGATGGTGGTGTATTGTGTTTGGAGTGTTCTAGATGGTGGTGTACTGTGTGAGAAAGGTTGCTAGATGGTGGTGCATTGTGATGTAAGGGGGACGCGGTGTTTTAATGTATCGACTAGAGCTTAGTGTCACAATTCTGGATTTAATCGTGACTATTAGCACTTAGAGAAATAGCAGTGTATAACTAGAACCTTAGATTAGCTTAAGTTTAGCTAGAATAGAGAGAAGGTTAGTCTGACGTCACTATCTCCTCCCTCCCTTACGCAATTACATCTCCCCATCACTCTTTCTCACCTGTTTCTCTACCCTTCACTATACTCTTGTACTACGCCCAAATTCAGAGTCTACTGACTAATACGATTCAACTTGGTACTACATCTTGGTTGAATGGGTACGAATGTGTTAGTTAGAATGTATATATTTTATCCTATGCTATATTAATGTATTCATATCATGTCTTATTATTTATATCTTGTGCTATTTTAACGCATGTGTAGACAGTCATTACTCGATCCCTCACTCAACCCCCCTCTTCGCGTCCCCGCCACCCCCACCCCCTTTTTATATCCCCTCAGCTTAGCGGCATGTTATGCAATTGCTTTGAGACGGTCGTTCCCTGAGCGTTGACCAAAGAACCCAGTTCGCACACATATACTAATTCTCGTCCGAAACCCCCCCCCCCCCAGCCACTTGAGTTAACTATTTAAAATTCTACCAAAGAGAGATAAATTCCCCCACTCAGCATGACGTCTGTATAAATTGTCTTTCATCTAGACCTCTCCCCCCCCTTTCCGCCCTCGCAACCCCGACCCCCAATCCATTTTTGGCTCCAATAAGCTTTTCTTATGCAAATGTATATTCAATCTAGCCAATGAGAATAGGATGTAATTAAATGTAAGCCAACCAAATTAACTTTGGGTCAGGTGACTAGTGTCCACGAAAAAGCCCGCCCAACTAAACTAAAGCAGATCTCTCCCAGCTCCCGAGCTAGATACATCGTTTTGGTCTAGCTCCCAAATTGTTACTTGGACTTGCAGATACTTAGCCAGTAATCGTAATTTCCTCATTATAGTTACGTAGCCTAAACTTGGATTCCGCAACAACACAGTATATTGAGTGATAGACGTTCCTGTGCATATATCTCAAGCATTATATCTCCCCTGCATGTCAGTATGTATATTTCATCATTGGATATTGAATCTGAATCATAAATAAACACCTGAAACGTAACCAGAGACTTGCTTGCCTAACTTAGAACTGTCTATTTGTGTGTGTTTAACAACATCTGAACGAGCCAGTAGAGAACAAATAAATATTCCAGGTCAACCACAGCATCGGCACCTCATACTTCTAAGACAACCAGCCATTATTACCCCCTCTCAATTGCCACATCGTGACACTTAGAATAAGAGACGTGGTGTTTTAGGGGTGTTTTAGGGGACGCGATGGTCTAGGGTATCAATTATGTCGCGGCACTGCTTTACAAATTCACAAGTAACAAATTCAGAAAAGGATGCTTTAATTTTGGAAACGGAAAAACAGCTTTAAAAACACATGAAAATATGTCCATTACAGGATAGAAAGATAGATAGACAAATTATATGAAGACACAAAAACAGATAAAGAGAGAGAGAGAGAGACTAACAGATAGACAGACAGGTTTGTTTTTATAAGCTGTACTGCAGTTGCTTATTTTGAAAGTTTGTAAAATAAAAAGAGTTCATGAGTTATTAAATAATCAGGTCCTACTGGTGGAGATGGGCGGGGGGAGGGGGTTGACCTGCTATTCTCGTGAGCACTTTTAACTCTCACATCATTCTACAGGCGCCAGCGAGAGCGCACGCTCGTCTGTGTACTGAGTAGCTAAATCAAGAGCCGTGACACTTGTAAGAAGGCGAGCGGGGGCGCTCCCTCTTTAAACCCCCCTACTGTTCACCCGTAGCTTCTTTATTTCTTCCCTCGTTCTTCCCGTTACTCCCTGCTCACCCTTGACAGGTGAATCTCTGAGAGGGGATCCTCTAAATTTGTTATCACCACTACGTTCTAGTTCACCTATTCAATAATTGTTATCACCACTACTTTCTAGTTCATCTATTCAATGGTTGTTATCACCACTACGTTCTAGTTCATCTATTCAATGGTTGTTATCACCACTACGTTCTATTTCACCTATTCAATGGTTGTTATCACCACTACGTTCTAGTTCACCTATTCAATGGTTGTTATCACCACTACGTTCTAGTCTACCTATTCAATGGTTGTTATCACCACTACGTTCTAGTTCACCTATTCAATGGTTGTTATCACCACTACGTTCTAGTCTACATATTCAATGGTTGTTATCACCACTACGTTCTAGTTCATCTAATCAATGGTTGTTATCTAGTTCACCTATACAATGGTTGTTATCACCACTACATTCTAGTTCACCTATTCAATGGTTGTTATCTAGTTCACCTATACAATGGTTGTTATCACCACTACGTTCTAGTTCATCTATTCAATGGTTGTTATCACCACTACGTTGTAGTTGACCTATTCAATGGTTGTTATCACCACTACGTTCTATTTCACCTATTCAATGGTTGTTATCACCACTACGTTCTAGTCTACCTATTCAATGGTTGTTATCACCACTACGTTCTAGTCTACCTATTCAATGGTTGTTATCACCACTACGTTCTAGTTCACCTATTCAATGGTTGTTATCACCACTACGTTCTAGTTCATCTATTCAATGGTTGTTATCACCACTACGTTCTATTTCACCTATTCAATGGTTGTTATCACCACTACGTTCTAGTTCACCTATTCAATGGTTGTTATCACCACTACGTTCTATTCTACCTATTCAATGGTTGTTATCACCACTACGTTCTAGTTCACCTATTCAATGGTTGTTATCACCACTACGTTCTAGTCTACCTATTCAATGGTTGTTATCACCACTACGTTCTAGTTCACCTATTCAATGGTTGTTATCACCACTACGTTCTAGTCTACCTATTCAATGGTTGTTATCACCACTACGTTCTAGTCTACCTATTCAATGGTTGTTATCACCACTACGTTCTAGTCTACCTATTCAATGGTTGTTATCACCACTACGTTCTAGTTCACCTATTCAATGGTTGTTATCACCACTACGTTCTAGTCTACATATTCAATGGTTGTTATCACCACTACGTTCTAGTTCATCTAATCAATGGTTGTTATCTAGTTCACCTATACAATGGTTGTTATCACCACTACATTCTAGTTCACCTATTCAATGGTTGTTATCTAGTTCACCTATACAATGGTTGTTATCACCACTACGTTCTAGTTCATCTATTCAATGGTTGTTATCACCACTACGTTGTAGTTGACCTATTCAATGGTTGTTATCACCACTACGTTCTATTTCACCTATTCAATGGTTGTTATCACCACTACGTTCTAGTCTACCTATTCAATGGTTGTTATCACCACTACGTTCTAGTCTACCTATTCAATGGTTGTTATCACCACTACGTTCTAGTTCACCTATTCAATGGTTGTTATCACCACTACATTCTAGTTCACCTATTCAATGGTTGTTATCACCACTACGTTCTAGTTCACCTATTCAATGGTTGTTATCACCACTACGTTCTAGTTCATCTATTCAATGATTGTTATCACCACTACGTTCTAGTCTACCTATTCAATGGTTGTTATCACCACTGCGTTCTAGTTCATCTATACAATGGTTGTTATCACCACTACGTTCTAGTTCATCTATTCAATGGTTGTTATCACCACTACGTTCTAGTCTACCTATTCAATGGTTGTTATCACCACTACGTTCTAGTTCATCTATTCAATGGTTGTTATCACCACTACGTTCTAGTTCTTCTATTCAATGGTTGTTATCACCACTTCGTTCTAGTTCATCTATTCAATGGTTGTTATCACCACTACGTTCTAGTTCATCTATTCAATGGTTGTTATCACCACTTCATTCTAGTTCACCTATTCAATGGTTGTTATCACCACTACGTTCTAGTTCATCTATTGAATGGTTGTTATCACTACTTCGTTCTAGTTCATCTATTGAATGGTTGTTATCACCACTACGTTCTAGTTCATCTATTCAATGGTTGTTATCACCACTACGTTCTAGTTCATCTATTCAATGGTTGTTGTCACCACTTCGTTCTAGTTCATTTATTGAATGGTTGTTATCACCACTTCGTTCTAGTTCATCTATTCAATGGTTGTTATCACCACTACGTTCTAGTTTATCTATTCAATGGTTGTTATCACCACTACGTTCTAGTTCATCTGTTCAATGGTTGTTATCACCACTACGTTCTATTTCATCTATTCAATGGTTGTTATCACCACTACGTTCTAGTTCACCTATTCAATGGTTGTTATCACCACTACGTTCTAGTTCATCTATTCAATGGTTTTTATCACCACTACGTTCTAGTTCACGTATTCAATGGTTGTTATCACCACTACGTTCTAGTTCATCTATTCAATGGTTGTTATCACCACTACGTTCTAGTTCATCTATTCAATGGTTGTTATCACCACTACGTTCTAGTTCACCTATTCAATGGTTGTTATCACCACTACGTTCTAGTTCATCTATTCAATGGTTGTTATCACAACTTCGTTCTAGTTCATCTATTGAATGGTTGTTATCACCACTACGTTCTAGTTCATCTATTCAATGGTTGTTATCACCACTACGTTCTAGTTCATCTATTCAATGGTTGTTATCACCACTACGTTCTAGTTCATCTATTCAATGGTTGTTATCACCACTTCGTTCTAGTTCATCTATTCAATGGTTGTTATCACCACTACGTTCTAGTTCATCTATTCAATGGTTGTTATCACCACTACGTTCTAGTTCATCTATTCAATGGTTGTTATCACCACTACGTTCTAGTTCATCTATTCAATGGTTGTTATCTAGTTCACCTATACAATGGTTGTTATCACCACTTCGTTCTAGTTCATCTATTGAATGGTTGTTATCACCACTACGTTCTAGTTCATCTATTCAATGGTTGTTATCACCACTACGTTCTAGTTCACCTATTCAATGGTTGTTATCACCACTACGTTCTAGTTCATCTATTCAATGGTTGTTATCACCACTTCGTTCTAGTTCATCTATTCAATGGTTGTTATCACCACTACGTTCTAGTTCATCTATTCAATGGTTGTTATCACCACTACGTTCTAGTTCATCTATTCAATGGTTCTTATCTAGTTCACCTATACAATGGTTGTTATCACCACTACGTTCTAGTTCATCTATTCAATGGTTGTTATCACCACTACATTCTAGTTCATCTATTCAATGGTTGTTATCACCACTTCGTTCTAGTTCATCTATTGAATGGTTGTTATCACCACTTCGTTCTAGTTCATCTATTCAATGGTTGTTATCACCACTACGTTCTAGTTTATCTATTCAATGGTTGTTATCGCCACTACGTTCTATTTCACCTCTCCAATTGTTGTTATCACCATTATTTTCGAGTTCATAAACTATAGTTCACCTATCAAATTATGGGATTTCAGGAAGATAGACTACAGTAACATAGACTACAGTAGCATAGACTACAGTAACATAGACTACAGTAACATAGACCACAGTAACATAGACTACAGTAACATAGGTTACTGTAACATAGACCACAGTAACATAGACTACAGTACCATAGACTACAGTAACATAGACTACAGTAACATAGACTAAATTAACATAGATTACAGTAACACAGACTACAGTAACATGGACTACAGTAATGGAGCCTACAGTAACATAGCCTACAGTAACATAGCCTAGAGTAACATAGCCTAGAGTAACATAGACTACAGTAACATAGACTACAGTAACATAGACTACAGTAACATAGACTACAGTAACATAGACTACAGTATTAACAAAACTATTTTAATTTTCTTTTTTTTTACTTTTCATTTTTACATGGCACAAACGACGTAGTTTGAACATTCACATACAAACAACATCCCCCCTCCCCCCTCACTCTTCTCCCTCCCCCACCCGGCTCAATCGACATCCGCCCGGCCTGATAGCCACTTAGCCAAACTAAACAGATCGACCGCCATTTGAGTTTAGCCCAGACCCAGAGCCTTCAGCTCATTCCAAAGTCTTGGGACATGGTATCCTCTTTTAGAGACCTCGTGAGCAGGGCAGAACAAACAAGGGCCGTCACCAGTGTCAACACTGGAGCCAGGCTCTGTTGAGGACGTTTGAACGGAAATGAACGTTGAGGCAGTCCAATGAATTCATGCTAAAGGTGATGAGAGATGGTGACGATGGAGAGTGTGAGGGATGAGGTGGTGGGTGGCTTGGGGGCGGTTCGGGAGTGGGGAGTGAATAATCACGCTTTTTGAGGTACCCGGTACTAAAATTACCATCGGATGAAATAATGCTGTTGAATTAGTCAAAAGGTAATACACAAAATATACGTTGAAATAACTAGACAGAAAGTTACATAATCGTAAAAAATTTATTATAAATACACATTGGTAATTGTTTTTTTTTTTAAAAGACTACATTATAAATACTCTATACAAGTTAAGGCTTGATTAAGATTTCATAAAATACGTCAACACTGTGTTGGCGGTAAGCTCGTTAATATATTACATTTTTGAAGAGAATATCCATAAGTTTTTTTTGTTTGCTATTATCTCTATGGTAGTTTAAATTGTCTCAATTCCTTCGTTAGCAATAAATGTCATCCACTTCAACTATATCCATGGAAATGCAGAAACTTCCCAATATGCATGCAATACATCGTGTTTAGATAAGAAAAAAAAAATTACAAGTCAAATATCTTTGTCAAATCAATTTCATCTCCTTCTGGTTTTGCTGATATTTTTACACTCAGCAATCGTTTGTAAAATTCAAGATGTTACATTCACATTGAAAAAAAATTTGCGTGTGTACGTTTGTATCTGTGTGGGTGTGAATGTGTATGTGTGTATGTATGGGTGCGTGTGTATGTGTGTGAGCCTTTGTATCTGTGTGGGTGTGAGTGTGTATGTGTGTATGTATGGGTGCGTGTGTATGTGTGTGAGCCTTTGTATCTGTGTGGGTGTGAATGTGTATGTGTGTATGTATGGGTGCGTGTGTATGTGTGTGAGCCTTTGTATCTGTGTGGGTGTGAATGTGTATGTGTGTATGTATGGGTGCGTGTGTATGTGTGTGAGCCTTTGTATCTGTGTGGGTGTGAATGTGTATGTGTGTATGTATGGTTGCGTGTGTATGTGTGTGAGCCTTTGTATCTGTGTGGGTGTGAATGTGTATGTGTGTATGTATGGGTGCGTGTGTATGTGTGTGAGCCTTTGTATCTGTGTGGGTGTGAGTGTGTATGTGTGTATGTATGGGTGCGTGTGTATGTGTGTGAGCCTTTGTATCTGTGTGGGTGTGAATGTGTATGTGTGTATGTATGGGTGCGTGTGTATGTGTGTGAGCCTTTGTATCTGTGTGGGTGTGAATGTGTATGTGTGTATGTATGGTTGCGTGTGTATGTGTGTGAGCCTTTGTATCTGTGTGGGTGTTAATGTGTATGTGTGTATGTATGGTTGCGTGTGTATGTGTGTGAGCCTTTGTATCTGTGTGAGTGTTAATGTGTATGTGTGTATGTATGGGTGCGTGTGTATGTGTGTGAGCCTTTGTATCTCTGTGGGTGTGAATGTGTATGTGTGTATGTATGGTTGCGTGTGTATGTGTGTGAGCCTTTGTATCTGTGTGAGTGTTAATGTGTATGTGTGTATGTATGGGTGCGTGTGTATGTGTGTGAGCCTTTGTATCTGTGTGGGTGTGAGTGTGTATGTGTGTATGTATGGGTGCGTGTGTATGTGTGTGAGCCTTTGTATCTCTGTGTGTGTGTTTTCACTGGTCAACCTGTACTTTGACAATAACTTAGAATCGTGTTCAAAAATTACGGTAACGGTAGGTGAAACCCAGAGTTATCGTCAGATATTTTTGTAAGACAACGGTTGTAGCCCTTGAATATTTAGGACAAGGGCAATTACTCTGACAGGTTTGTTTCCAGGTTTGTATCGGATACCTGCTGGCATGCAGTAGAAGCATGTTCCGATAGAGACAGTCATTATTGGCATTCCATACTTCCACCGTCAGTACCTCGCTAGCCCCAGCTGCTGATTGGCTCTGCAGGACTTTAACGAGATATAAATAAATACACGAGGCGGGTTCCGGTATCTCCCCGCTGCGGTACCTTTTGATAAGCGGTGAAAGTAACTCGTTAGTTGTTAACGACATTACAGAGGCCGGAGGCCCTTATCTTAGCCTCCAAAGGAAACAAGACCAACAGCCCCTGCACATCTATCATACACCCCGTCCCTGCTCTCACCTCCACCTATATCATGACTAATTCCAGGAGATTCCCCCCTTCAGTTATTTCCACAAGGCACAAGCCATGATATTTATGTGTTTGGCCTTTTTTGTCATTTTCCTTCTCTGTGTTAAACTAGGCGGGTTTTCTTGGAAGATGTATGTTTGATGGGAGGGACATGCAGGGGACGTTTACAGCTTTCTAAATCTTTCTCATTAGCAACATTAGAAACATCTTGGTTTCAATGTACCTGTGGAACAGGTAAAGTAGTCTTTCAAGAAAAAAAAATACATTTTTTTAAAGTTATCCTCTGTAATGATGCAGTCTCCTCTAATCTTACTTTATGTTGTAAAAACTCAAAATTAATGTACGATCTATTTATAGTTTATACGCTTTAATATCTATTTTTACTAAACGTAATTTATAATTTAGTAAGAAGTTTTTATTCGTTTATAACTATAGTTAACCCTTACAGTCCCGGGCGCGTATATGGCGGAACTGAAGGCAGCATAGATAGAAGTAGGTCGGTACGGGAAGGGTTAGTATTCCACCAATATTGCTAAAACTGCGTTACTTATTTTTTAAAAGTTTATTTGATTAATAGAATAGGTGATGAAAAGTAACAATTATTAAAATCGGTTGACAGATTGAAATACAAATTAATTCCATTATTATTGTATTTGTATTGAAATTAATTTAGTTATGATTCATAATTAATAATAAATTATGAATAAATAATTCCTATTTATGATTCGTTAACCCTTCCCGTACCGACCTACTTCTATCTATGGTGCCTTCAGTTCCGCTATACACGCGCCCGGGACTGTAAGGGTTAATAAAAACACACAGTTACCATCACGCACATATCAAAATCCATGTAATTAATACAGTCAACAGTTATACTCTTGTATAATTAAAGTGTTGATCATCCACTGTCTTGTTTTCATATCATCTATCATCTCTTGTTAGAACTGCTTTAGCAGCGTTTTAAATTTATACAACCTTTGTGTAGGCTACTTATTTCACCTTTGTGTAGGCTACTTATTTCACCTTTGTGTATGCTACTTATTTCACTTTTGTGTAGGCTACTTATTTCACCTTTGTGTAGGCTACTTATTTCACCTTTGTGTAGGCTACTTATTTCACCTTTGTGTAGGCTACTTATTTCACCTTTGTGTAGGCTACTTATTTCACCTTTGTGTAGGCTACTTATTTCACCTTTGTGTAGGCTACTTATTTCACCTTTGTGTAGGCTACTTATTTCACCTTTGTGTAGGCTACTTATTTCACCTTTGTGTAGGCTACTTATTTCACGAATCGTGTTCATCCGTTATATTTTGATTCATTATAAACATCGTATTGTTCACACACACACACACACATACACACTACACCATCATTGTCTTTCACTGGACCCAATCATCCTATTTAGCCAGGGGTGATAATCGGAGTCTCCCTTACAATCTGGCGGCCCATATGCTGACCAACGAGAAGACTGACCAAGAGACGAGAAAATTATCTGATAACGCCACTTAACGGAAGAAATGCGGGAGTCGTGCTGTCAGCCACAATGACTCCACTTGCGGCCGTGTGGGTCTGTATGGGAAGGGGTGTGTGGCTATCATGACTATCCACTTTACCAATATTTCACTGGATTACTTGAAGAGGACACCCAATGTTTTGTTTGGTCATTGTTTAAAAAAAATTTTGTTTGACGTCAAATAGATACATCTATCATACTAAATAACCAAAGTAAGATCCAGATATTGAATCATGTGATACAAATACACCTATCATGTCGAATAACTAAAGGGAGATCCAAATGTTTATAACTGTGATACAAATAAATTACAACAGCCAGGTCCAAATGTTGTATCATGGGATACAAATACATCTATCATGTCCAAAAACCAAAGTGAGTTTTAAATGTTTTATTTCTCAAGGAACACCGAGAAGAGACTGTATGGTTTATGGCGTCAACTTCAGACTGGAGAGAAGATCAACCAATCAGCCAACCGACCAACCAGCTAACCAACCAGCCAACCAACCAACCAGCCAGCCAACCAACCAACCAGCCAACCAACCAACCAACCAGCCAGCCAGCCAGCCAACCAACCAACAAACCATCCAACAATAATTATCATCACCACAAGCAGAATGTAAAGCAAACTGGATTAAAACTAATGGGCTTTAGACATGGGAGCCTTCAGTTATCGAGTATAATATGTATTAATAGACTAGTGAATAAATACTCAAATTTCCTAAAAATATCTAGTTTGCACTAACAAATTTAGCTGTTACCAATTAAACCATCTACAAACATAAACCGGATGTAGTTCTCTACATGACGAACAACTCCACGCCATGTTCTATCTGCCGGTCATGTGACTTAAACAAGAACAGACAACTTGCTTTTTTTTATTCACTAATGACGTACTGGAACAGAGTTTTGTGATGATGATGTCATTGACAGCAGTGGCAAAGCCAGAAATTTTTTCTAGAAGGGGGGGGGAGGTGCTGAACTTTCGCGTGACAAACATTTACCAAATATTTAGCGAATTTAGTACATATTTTTACAAAATCTGTTGAAAAAGATTTTTTTTTCTATTTGGGGGGGTTAGTGCCACTCATCCCCCCCCCCCCCTCTGGCTTCGTCCCTGATGGACAGTGTTAGATTTAGGCTGGGATGAGATCACTTCCTGTTTATGTTATTGAGTTTTTTGGCTACGGAATGCACAGACATAATTAAGTTATTTAAATATGTATATTTCTTTTAGTACTAACTTGCTTGTTCTAAGACATTAAAACAGCTACCCAGAAAGAGAGTTGGGGGGGGGGGGGGGGGATTTCTGTATAATCTAATTCGTTCAGTATATGTTGCTTGTGTTCTTCGTATTAATTCATTCTCTATTTTTTATATTTCTAAAATTAGCTCATCTTGAGCAATGCAGACATACATAGATAGGCTATTGGTGATGAACCATTTTGAGCATTGATATCTAAGAATATAGGTTGTCTGGTTTATTAAATGAAGTTTGCATCCATAATGGTATTGATTTAATTCAATTATACAGGTGTAGTGATTGGCTTTAATTAAAAAATACAGATGTAGTGATTGGGTTAATTCAACAATATAGGTGTGTTGATGGGTTTAATTCAATGATCTAGAGCTTTCTTTGGTTTTAACTTCCTAGAAATTGTTCGTGGTCTTATGACTGTATAGATTTTGTCATCATAAATTCTAACAGTGAAACATTAGAAACATAAAATTCAACAAAATAAAACATTAAAGGATTGCTCACACAGAATAGTGTGTGTGTGTGTGTGTGTGTGTGTGTGTGTGTGTGTGTGTGTGTGTGTGTGTGTGAGAGAGAGAGAGAGAGGGGGGGGTGGATGGAGGGCTATCCATAACTCGGAGATGACCATCAGAGATAAACTTCTTAGCTTTCGCGCGCCTTTTGCTTAGTCCAATATTGGCGAACAATTAAGCCAGCTGATTGTGATCATGTTGTTAGGGAACAAGTGAAAACCAGGCAAATAGAATCGAAGGTCTAGCGACAAAACGAAATCGCGTTTACTATAATCTGATCCTACATCTAGCATTGGAAAATATAAAAAAACACAAACTTTTTCGCACGTCCTAACAACCGGAAACCGCTTCGTGCCACCGGTTCCGGAACAACGCGTGACAACCTAGAATACACCCTTTTAGCGCATGCGCTGTTCCCACGGTACAGCACTAGAATATCCCCTCCCCCCCTATTCCTTCCTATCATTTAAACTGAAATTTTTATATTTGTTGGTGACAAGAGACCCCTTGCTCTGGATGACTGCAACTATTCAATATGAACGTCTGCCTGCTTTTCCCCTCCAACTGAAAACTCACCATAAAGGAAGCGGTATCGGAAAATGTAACACGCTGATACTACACGTGTTGTAAACACCAACAGTGGAACAAAACTTGACTTATCTACCCGCTGCTCTCTTTGTCATGCACATTTGGGCTCGTCTACAAAATTAATTTGAAGCAATTCAGTCCTCTAGTGTTTCTAGGTTTAGTGATTTAACTATTGGTATTACTTTTGTTAATTGTGAATATTCGCTAGTAATGAACCTTACTGTTACAGCACTTTTCTGATTTGTTTTCGAATTTATTTTTTAATGTTTTCTTTAGTTGATGGGTCCCATACAGATCCTGCATATTCTAGAATAGGTCTAACTAATGTTAGATAGCATTTTAGTTTTACATTCTTATTACATTTGTAAAAGTTTCTTGTCATATACTGGTGAGTTCCAAGTATTGGAACACACAATGCTTATTCCCCCCTCTTTTTCTCCCTACACAAGATTTTGTGGGCGGGGCTTAGTCTTTCCAATTCCTTGACCTTTAGTACGAAGGCGAGAGATTCTTGGTAATTTTGGGATTCCGTGTTGACCTCAAATTCTGGGAGTAGCTAGGAATGGTTTATTATTTCTGCATAGGGTAGTTCCTATCATTTTTATTATGAGTTTTGTAATGATACCATTATTTTCACTCCTCCTAGTAATATTATTTAATGATCTGTTTGTCTGAAAGGCGGAGAGTTTCTAGATATGTTCCTTTGAGGACGCTTGTGTTTGCACTATTTTATTCTAACTGTACATAATCTTAATATTGTATAACATATCACCTGAATTAAATTATCAACACCATTTACACTGAAGCTTCCTCGTCAAGTTACTATTCTATTGTGTTGTTTACAATGCTATAATATTTATTTTCTACTCTAACGTCAAGGAAAGGAACTGTTAGAACGCAAATCCTGAGTTTGTGCCCAGGACCATAAGGAGAATTCGTGTAATACTGAAGCATAAATAATAATAACTTAAGTCTACCCTAGGACCAACTAAAATTATCAACGATATCTACACGGCTCTGGCCACAAGGGGATTTTGGACGTAACATTCTTTTTAATAATCCTAATGTTTGTTAGATTTTTTAATTACTTCATCAATATGTGGATTCTAAGAAATATATTATTTATTATTACTCCTTAGTACTTTGCATGTTTAGTTAAGTTAATTTGTTTTCCACGAATGAAGTAATTTGTAATTATGTGTTGCATTTTCTCTTGATCCTCTTCGATCCTCTTATCAGTTGGCAGTTTTCTGGATGGAAAGACATATTGCTGTTAGATTCCAATTTTTGTGATTCCTCTTGGTCTTTTTCTAAGATAGTTTTCAGTATATAAGTATGTCCACTTATTGGTCATTGTTAGTCTGCTCTACATTATGTCGTCTTCGACTGAATGCATTGAGTTTGTTTTCAACAATCAGTGTGTAATATACACTTTGCATTTTGAACCGTGTACTTAGATAATGGAAAAGCATTCTACATTTTTAAGCTTCTCCCGCCTACCTGCCATCTCCGATTCCAGTGTTAGACTGATAGTAGAAACTTTAGAATTGCTTTACATTTTTAATTCATATAATAATAATATATAATGTAACAGGCTTGTAAGGACACTTTAAATGTTAGTGCGTCAAGAATAGTATTCTAATTAGTGTTGACTGTTACAAGTGTAGGCATTCCAATCACGTTGCCCAGCCGCTAGAAGTCTTTCTTCAGGTATTTCGTGATGAACTGATCGGTGAAAAGTGGCATTATAGAAGGGAATTGGAAAAAATGGTAGGGGCGATACAATTATTTTTTAACGTCTTGCTATAAACCTGTCAACTAATTTACTAACACTTCAATGTAAATCAAGTCAAAATGTTTACTCTTTTACTAATACTTCAATGTAAATCAAGTCAAAATGTTTACTATTTTACTAACACTTCAATGTAAATGAAGTCAAAATGTTTACTCTTTTACTAATACTTCAATGTAAATCAAGTCAAAATGTTTACTCTTTTACTAACACTTCAATGTAAATCAAGTCAAAATGTTTACTCTTTTACTAATACTTCAATGTAAATCAAATCGAAATGTTCACTCCTTTACTAAGAAAGAAGTGAGCGCACTACTTATTGATGTAGTGAAAAACGAGAATGCTATCTAATAGATCCTGACTCCTCTGTCCAATGAACAACCACAGATTATTGACAGAAGTAAACACTTTAAGGCAAGGAGCCTTGAGGTGTCTTTCTTTTTCTTCTTTGACAACTTTTTTTTTCATTATTGCTATTATGATTTTAGGTTGTTGTAAGCCATGACAGACAGGTAAAAAAGGAAACTTCTGACATCCTACTACACAGTAGGCCCACTTGTCAATTGGATGGATATTTGGTTTCATACGTTCTATCTGCTTGTGTTGCTTTATCTGCCAGTGTTTTCTCCCGTCATTATATTTGACATGAGTTGTCGGTCTTTGGCAAGATGGAGGGGCGGACCAAGAAAAGGAAGCGGAAGTACTTAAATTGACAGTGTATACGCTTTGTATTTTTACTAAGTCCTTTATACTGTTTGTATGTTTGATAAGTCCTTTATACTGTTTGTATGTTTACTAAGTCCTTTATACTGTTTGTATTTTTACTAAGTCCTTTATACTGTTTGTATGTTTGATAAGTCCTTTATACTGTTTGTATGTTTACTAAGTCCTTTATACTGTTTGTATGTTTACTAAGTCCTTTATACTGTTTGTATGTTTACTAAGTCCTTTATACTGTTTGTATGTTTACTAAGTCCTTTATACTGTTTGTATGTTTACTAAGTCCTTTATACTGTTTGTATGTTTACTAAGTCCTTTATACTGTTTGTATGTTTACTAAGTCCTTTATACTGTTTGTATGTTTACTAAGTCCTTTATACTGTTTGTATGTTTACTAAGTCCTTTATACTGTTTGTATTCTTACTAAGTCCTTTATACTGTTTGTATGTTTACCAAGTATATTTATTTTAAAGTACTCTATCTCACAAAGAAGTTTATTGTATAGAATGGAATGATTAATTTCTTTCTATTGAATTAAAACGTTCAAATTTGGGTTGACCTCACCACTTGACCATTGCCCAGTAGTACGGACCATTAGGTTGGACATGTAGGAACTTTTATTTGTCAATATAATATGCTGGTCAGTGGCCATGTATAGTTTACTTGTGTGCATGTCTAGATGTAATAGACTGCCATAAAGCTCATACAAACATTTATTCAACATTTTTACTCTTAAGGCAATAAAGACAAACGAAGGTGAAAAAGTATTAAAATAGATTTATAGGTAAACATATAGATAGATACACAGAGAGACAAAGATAACGATAGTCAGGTAGATAGGTCGGTAGATGTATAGTTAATAGTTTAGATAGATAGATAGATAGTTAGCTAGATAGATAGATAGTTAAATAGATAGTTAGATAGATAATAGATAGATAGATCGTTAGATAGATAGATCGTTAGATAGATAGATCGTTAGATAGATAGATCGTTAGATAGATAGATAGATAGATCGTTAGATAGATAGATAGATCGTTAGATAGAAAGATAGATAGATAGTTAGATAGATAGATAGATAGTTAGATAGATAGATAGATAGATAGTTAGATAGATAGTTAGATAGTTAGATAGTTAGATAGTTAGATAGTTAGATAGATAGATAGTTAGATAGTTAGATAGATAGATAGATAGATAGTTAGATAGATAGATAGATAGATAGATAGATAGATAGATAGATAGATAGATAGATAGATAGATAGGATACCAAGGATAGATAGGATACATAGAATAGATAGGAAAGTTTAGATAAACAGAAAGATAGAGAGATCATCGTCGGTCTAGAAAGAGCGTCTGTAACATATAAGTAGAAAGATGATATAGAATATAGATGATAGGCAAACATATATATATATATATATATAGAGAGAGAGAGAGATTAAGATAATGAGAGATGGACAGATTGGCTGATAGATGGACAAATAGTGTTAGCAATAGAGACATGCGAACAGAAGGATAGGTAGACAGATACTTAATAAATTGATCAAAAGGGGGGATAGATCAATCGCTTGATTGATTTACTGAGATAATGATTGATTGACCTTGATAAATATGCATACAAATGATTGACACATTATCTGAAACAAAAAAAAACAACACTTTGTAGCCGAAATTTCAATCTTCAGACACTATGCTAATATTTATATATTGCTAAACAAGAATAATTGTTTCTTATCTTTTTCTCATCCAACACTCTTGGCATTGTCCCGTGGGAGTAAACCTGGAGAATTGACCCTGAAAAACTCACAAAATGGCCTCGGCGATTATCATAAACCTCTCTTAGCCAGGAACGGGTCCAGGTGACACCCCAAACGAAGAAACTGGCAGACGTATTAAAGCTTTTGGTGACACGAGGTGATCAGGCAGCGCGCATGCGCAAAAGTGAAAAGGAATATCTTCACGCGCCTGGTCGCGTGCTCACCCCCTCTTCTCAGCGCTTTCAAAAGCCGTAAATGTGAGTTGATTGCTTGGGTTAGCTACCTTCAGGAGAAGGTGACCTATTTAAAACAAACAATGTCTAGGCTTGAGGTAAAGGCGCGTGGGAAAATGTCAATTTGAACTTTTTGTAATTTTATTTTTTAGTTGTAATTGGTAAGGGGTTTATTAAACCAGTGTTAAATATAATGCTGTATGTGGTTTACTGAACCTGTGTTAAATATAATGCTGTATGGGGGTTTACTGAACCTGTGTTAAATATAATGCTGTATGGGGGTTTACTGAACCTGTGTTAAATATAATGCTGTATGTGGTTTACTGAACCTGTGTTAAATATAATGCTGTATGTGGTTTACTGAACCTGTGTTAAATATAATGCTGTATGTGGTTTACTGAACCTGTGTTAAATATAATGCTGTATGGGGTTTACTGAACTGTCCTAATATAATTCTATGTATTATATTCCGATGCTTATTTTCACAGAAGATTGAGATTCTAAGTAATTTTGTGAAAAAAATAAATTATATGGTATGGACTAAACAATTTTAGATCAAACAGTTAATGCAGGGCTATACCAGGTCTACAGGACTATACCTTGGATGTAGGACTAAACCTTGGATGTAGGACTAAACCTTGGACGTAAAACTAAACTTTGAATGTATGACCAAACCTTGTACGCAGGTCTACAAAATAAATGTAGGACTAAATAGGGAATATAGGACTAAACCTTAAAAGTAGGACTAAACTCTGTTTGTAAGACTAAACTTTGCATGAAAGTCAAAATCTTGTATGAAGGTTAAACCTTGTAATTTTATTTATTGGTTGTTTTCAGTCTTGAAACAAAAAAATAAAGATTATAAATATTTTTTTCTTTACTTAAAAAAAATAATTAAATCAACAACACATTTATAAGTCATCAAAAATATTAATATCCTCCCTTCTACGTTTTCTGTATATCCGCTATTACAAAAACCTCCCCTTCTAAAGTTTCTGTATATCCGCTATTACAAAAACCTCCCCTTCTAGAGTTTCTGTGTATCCGCTATTACAAAAACCTCCCCTTCTAGAGTTTCTGTGTATCCGCTATTACAAAAACCTCCCCTTCTAGAGTTTCTGTGTATCCGCTATTACAAAAACCTCCCCTTCTATAGTTTCTGTGTATCCGCTATTACAAAAACCTCCCCTTCTATAGTTTCTGTATATCCGCTTTTACAAAAACCTCCCCTTCTAGAGTTTCTGTATATCCGCTTTTACAAAAACCTCCCCTTCTATAGTTTCTGTATATCCGCTTTTACAAAAACCTCCCCTTCTATAGTTTCTGTATATCCGCTTTTACAAAAACCTCCCCTTCTATAGTTTCTGTATATCCGCTATTACAAAAACCTCCCCTTCTAGAGTTTCTGTATATCCGATTTTACAAAAACCTCCCCTTCTATAGTTTCTGTATATCCGCTATTACAAAAACCTCCCCATTGTATAGTTTCTGTATATCCGCTTTTACAAAAACCTCCCCTTCTAGAGTTTCTGTGTATCCGCTTTTACAAAAACCTCCCCTTCTATAGTTTCTGTATATCCGCTATTACAAAAACCTCCCCATCAATAGTCTATGTATTCATTCTTTAACAAATGATTGGTCACAAAGCCCTACAATGCTCAATAAAAAATAACGTCGGTTACTCAATATGTCTGGTCAATGTGACAGGTGGCATGCTGAGGTACCGATTGTCACAGTTCGCTTGCTTGATACTATCGGTATGAGCAAGCAGTAGAGAAAAAAAAAAACAGTTTGTTAAATTTATTTTCCTAACGGTTTATTTGACCACAGCCAGACGATATTAAGGTCATACCCATACCATATCCATGTCATATCCATACCATATCCATGTCATATACATACCATATCCATGTCATACCCAGACCTTATCCATGTCATATCCATACCATATCCATGTCATACCCAGACCTTATCCATGCCATATCCATACCATATCCATGTCATATTCAGACCTTATCCATACCATATTTATACCATATCCATATCCATGTCGTACCCAAACCTTATACATGCCATATCCATGTCATACCCAGACCTTATCCATGTTATTTACATGCCATATCCATGTCATACCCAGACCTTATCCATGCCTTATCCAGACCATATCCATGTCATACCCAGACATTATCCATGCCATGCCTAGACTTTATCCATGCCAAATCCAGACCTTATAGATGCCACATCTAAGTTATACCCACTCTGTTCTGCTTAGATTTCACAAAACTGTTTCATATTATGATTTTTTAAACATCTTTTTTTTGTGTATTTTCTTTAACCGTTTCTTAAACATAGTCTTTACAATTGTCCAATGCTTGGTTTAAACAAAGGGATCATGATCTGTTTTAAAACGTCTGACTGCCTCAATGATGATAGTCCTAGACACTAGTCCGGTAACTAGACAATTATTTTCTTATATAAAAGTCTTCTATTACGTTCTTTGAAATTGCGAATCTAACCCCAGCAGGCGTCCAGGTATTGCACACGTTTGGCTTTTGTTATGCAATAAGCCAAAAGGAAATCGCGCTTCGAACAAAATTGAATAGAATAAGCCAGGGGCGATAACAAGGCGTAAGATGCGAACGTTTTCCGTCGACTGTCAATGCTGAATAAAACGAACATTGAAGATCTTAACAAAATACTCACCGCGTAGTAAACATTTACCCAACGTATCGATTTATATTTGATTCAATTAAATTCACCCCTCGCTTACTGGCTCGTGGGAAGATCTTGGAGAGGAAATTCCCATTCGTCCCTGTGCTAAAGTCCCCGTCTTAAAACCTGAAGACTAATTATCATTTGTATGTCGATCAGCGATTGGCACAATAAGATCCCGTCTTGAACGAGAGTGTGATGATGGCTACGAGATGGAAGGTGAACTTTGCACACGTCATCACAGACTATGACTCTGCCATACTTAGGGGACAGCGTTAATTGAATCAGCCAGCATGGCACGGCCGTTGAACTGGTGTAAATTGCTTCACGAGCTGATACAGGAAGTGCGATCACTTGAGCCAAATTCTTAGAAAACTCAGAAAACAATACTACCTTAAACTCGAGAGAAAAGCTTTCCTATATAAAAATATTAAAACTTTTTGGGTGAAATTTGAATGTAGTTTTTTGTGTGTTGACTTCTTTTTGTTTGTGATGGAGAGGCTATTTTTTTAAATTCACTACATAAAAGAGGTTGTATTTTTGCTATCACGATTAAAAAAAGGGTGTCTATAACTTAGGACTGTGTGTTGCGGTCGGAAGTGGGCGGGCCACTTCATTTCTTGGTGACCTTCACCACAAACCACAACATGTTTTCTCAAACAATTTTTTTTATATTTGTATAAAAGATTCGAACATTTTGAAAGTAACTGAATGTATCGATCCTGTCCTGAAAGGTTCAAGTTTGTGTCAAGTCTATAGTGTTCCTTGAGACATGCTCTATAGAGGCCAAAAGTGTATGGAACAAATATGGAATCTTGGTTCCATGGTGACACGAGCCTTACAAATACTCGGTTCTCTGTTGGCTTAAAAACAATTTTCAAAAAAGAAAGGAGTTCTTTGTAATAGAAGTGTTCTTGACACGCACCGTTGACTTTGAAACATACCATGCTCTTGTGGAGAACTAGCTGAATTCCAAAATAAATGGTGTATCATTAAAACACAGATTCGGTATTCAATCTTTACAGTAAGAGAAGTACCTGCTATTGTGTGCTTCTACTCATTTCTATTGAGGTCACCATTTTAAATAATCAATTCAAAAAGAATCATTTAATATAGTTCATTACGTGATTCACGCCCCAGAAATAAGAATGCCAAGATCAAATACAATAAAGTCCAAAACTCTAAGTGAATTGATAAAATTCAAAACTAATTTATAAAAAAAATCCCGTGGTGACCTAGAATATTTATAAAGTAAAAAAATAATCTATCTAAAGTAGTCAACAAAATTTATTTTATAGGCTAGTGAAATAGAAACCTACGGACACTAAACTCACATTTGTTTATTTCAACTTACTACGCCTTTACTTCAACCCAACATAAGTCTACGCCTTTACTTCACTAACACATGTATATGCCTAATTATAATAGTTTTTGTTAATGTATTTAAAAGGATGTCTTGTATTGATGTTTTATTCGTACAAATAACAGATGTCTGTTCACATTTCTAACGTTACATTTGCTCAATAAAAACCCAAGATAATTTGACCAATACAGTTGTCCCTCAATGGGCCGTCCATTTTTCTTCCTTTACTTCTTGATAAAGCCTTTAATCCAGGGCCCATCTCTCATTCAATACTAAAAGAGATCAGTTTACCACCGAGAACAGAACCATCCGTTAGCCGGGTGTCACATTAGACTGTTGACCATACACTGACCACTAGAAGCGATGAACGATTCTTAACGAGACGTCCAGTTGACACATAAGCCTTGCATTATTAGCCACTTCCCCCCGCCCCCTCCACGTTACAGGCCACTCAATTTGTGGCATGGCGTTAGGCAAAGAGAATATGACTTCCCTGTATTTAGAGAGAACAATGGATCGCTTCAGTAGTGAATGAATTAGCACTAACCAAAATGACTTCTTAGAAAACATAATTAGTCAGGAATATGGGATGTACCTACAATGCAATTTCGGTACTAAGGGGATTGTATGTCTAATTCAATGTTCACTTGCCCCTTTCCCTGAGCCAGATTTTTATAATCACTTACCTTTCCCTGTGCCAGACACGTATAATTTATAAGTTTAGTTCCTTCTAGATCTAGATAGACGATCATTAAGTCCACTAGGCCCAAAACTCCTGCAGGGCGGCAGGGATCTGTCGGCGGAAGGGATAGAACCCGCAACGTGTCGGTTGACAGTGCTGTGACCTAACCACAGGACCAGCCGAATGAAACAATAGAACTTATCTCTGCTGTAGGCTACAGTTTTAAATGAAAAGGTTGTTTATTGCAATCTACATCTTGAAATTTTTGAATTCAAGAATTATTTACTCATATCCCTTGTATTAATTATGTCTTTATCCTAAATACATGTGAATCACTAAAGAAAATCAAACTTTTTATTTGACATCACAGAGAGGCAGTAGATTTTTTTGTTTATTAAGTTTTTCATTAGACTCAACTATTTATTATATTTTAGATTTAAAAAAAAAAAAAAAATTGTTACGTGCCCTTGTCTATGCACAGTAACTCTGTGATACGAAAGACGAGTTATCCTCCCTGATTGACGACGTCATTTATACAGGTTTTCTGCTCTGGTGCATCCTGTCTTCACCTCTGTTGTCCAGAAACTGGCCTACCGATGATGTTATTGTACCGTTACAGTGCCGTACAGTTCGCCAAGGGAGGTCACACGAAACAGGAAAAACTTCATCATGAAATCGCGTGTTGTTATTTTCTACAAGTAACACTCTATTATTCCTTTCTTGAAATAATTTAAAAAAACATACTGAAGAAGGTGATTAACTTTAAGACGTAACCATTCAACCTTTCAATGTTTGCATCAAACCCCACACTGAATAACATTGAAAGAAAAGTCGAATCTTGGAGAAAAAATACTAAAGTTCTAATGTTTCGTGACATCTAAATTAATTCCTTTCATTCATATGTAAGCTGTAAAATACGAAAAAAAAATTTCAGTTTTCGAGTCATAGTGTTTGATAAGTTGGTCTTCACAAGAACAGATGTATACAGGCGCATCTCATGAACAGTCAAACAATGAGATCAAATGTAAGCCTGGTACAGAGTTGATTATCAACTAGTGGAGCTATAAAGTAGGTTATATAGATGGTATCAAATTTCTGTAGTTTATGACATAATATACACTAAAGATCGCATTATTTCATCAATTATGTTTTTAGAGCTGATTAATTGATCGTTCTCAGAAATAGCGTAAGATGTTTGATGCTATTGAATATCATTGCATTGAAAGTGCATTGAAACCTGCTTTATTCAACGTGTATTGAAACCTGCTTTATTGAAAGTGTATTGAAACCTGCTTTATTGAAAGTGTATTGAAACCTGCTTTATTGAAAGTGTATTGTCATGTATATTGTTTTCCAAGTATTGGAACACACAATGTTTATTCCCCCCCCCCCTTCTCTTTTTTCTCCCTACACACGATTTTGTGGGCGGGGCTTAGTCTTTCCGATTGCTTGACTTTTAGTACGAAGGCAAAATATTATAGGTAATGTTGGGATTCTGTGTTGACCTCAAATTCTCGGAGTGTCTAGGAATGGCTTATTATTTCTGAATAGGGGAGTTCCTATCGTTTTTGTTATGAGTTTTGTAATGATACCATTATTTTCACCCCTCCTAGTAATAGGTCTGTCCCTTGCACCACTTTAACAGTATTTAATGATTTGTTTGTCTGAAAGGCAGTGAGTTGCGAGATAATTTCTTTTGAGGACGCTTGTGTTTGCACTATTTTATTCTAACTGTACATAATCCTAATATTGTATGTATAATTGAACATATCACCTGAATTAAATTATCAACAACTTTTACACTGAAGCTTCCTCGTCAAGTTACTATTCTATTGTGTTGTTTACAATACTATAATATTTATTTACTACTCTAACGTCAAGGAAAGGAACTGTTAGAACGCAAATCCTGAGTTTGTGCCCAGGACTATAAGGAGAGTTCGTGTAATAGTGAAACATACATAATAATAACTAAGTCTACCCTAGGACCAACGAGAATTATTAACAATACCTACACGGCTCTGGCCACAAGCGGATTGTGGACGTAACAGTATTGAAACCTGCTTTATTGAAAGCGTATTGAAACCTGCTTTATTGAAAGTGTATTGAAACCTGCTTTATTGAAAGTGTATTGAAACCTGCTTTATTGAAAGTGTATTGAAACCTGCTTTATTAAAAATGTATTGAAACCTGCTTTATTGAAAGTGTATTGAAACCTGCTTTATTGAAAGTGTATTGAAACCTGCTTTATTGAAAGTGTATTGAAACCTGCTTTATTGAAAGTTTATTGAAACCTGCTTTATTGAAAGTGTATTGAAACCTGCTTTATTGAAAGTTTATTGAAACCTGCTTTATTGAACGTGTATTGAAGCCTGCTTTATTGAAAGTGTATTGAAACCTGCTTTATTGAAAGAGTATTGAAACCTGCTTTATTGAAAGTGTATTGAAACCTGCTTTATTGAAAGTGTATTGAAACCTGCTTTATTGAAAGTTTATTGAAACCTGCTTTATTGAACGTGTATTGAAGCCTGCTTTATTGAAAGTGTATTGAAACCTGCTTTATTGAAAGTGTATTGAAACCTGCTTTATTGAAAGTGTATTGAAACCTGCTTTATTAAAAGTGTATTGAAACCTGCTTTATTGAAAGTGTATTGAAACCTGCTTTATTGAACGTGTATTGAAACCTGCTTTATTGAACGTGTATTGAAACCTGCTTTATTGAACGTGTATTGAAACCTGCTTTATTGAAAGTGTATTGAAACCTGCTTTATTGAAAATGTATTGAAACATACATTTATTGAAAAAGATATTTTTTTATGGGGGGGGGGGGAGGAGATCGAACGAAAGCCAGTGTGATTTGTTTACACAGCTGTAAACTCAATCAGCTAAAGTGCAATTCAGTCAGTAAGCCTGTTAATAAATCAGTTGTACAATTCAGTCAGCTAAACCTGTTGATAAATCAGTTGTACAATTCAGTCAGCTAAACCTGTGGATAAATAAGTTGTACAATTCAGTCAGCTAAACCTGTGGATAAATCAGTTATACAATTCAGTCAGCTAAACCTGTGGATAAATTAGTTATACAATTCAGTCAGCTAAACCTATGGATAAATCAGTTATACAATTCCGTCAGCTAAACCTGTTGATAAATCAGTTGTACAATTCAGTCAGCTAAACCTGTGGATAAATCAGTTATACAATTCAGTCAGCTAAACCTGTGGATTAATCAGTTATACAATTCCGTCAGCTAAACCTGTTGATAAATCAGTTGTACAATTCAGTCAGCTAAACCTGTTGGTATTTCAGTTGTTGTTGTTGTTCTTTTATAATAGCGGGAAATATGTATCCCTGTGAGTGTCAATCAGTTGTATTGAAATTCTATTCAATTTGCATTAAACACACACAATTTGATTAGACGAATACTTTATTTTGTTGATGAATATTTACCAAATGGTTTATTCAAGACATTCTTCTATAATAAACATGTATACGCTTTAAACAAAAACAAAGCAATAAAATCCTTGATGAAGGTTCATTTATTGTGAAGCAAGACATTAGTGTATAGTGTATTCATTTTTTCCTGTTTATAGCTTTAAAGAACCATATCTAATATAATTTTTAAAGAAATGAAATCTCTCTATACAAAATAACTCCGCTAATCCTAAAACAAAAACAAACTCGACTTGTTTCGTTCTAAGGCCATCAAAAGTCTAATCTCTGAATTAGCCTCAAGAGGCTTCCATCTTTCAATTTTGCCAAGTTACCGTTTGTCGTCGACAGTAAGTGTTTTCCTCCTACTGTGCAATACTTCTGTAGGGCAAACAGCTATTACATCACAGGAAGTTCGCCTGCTCCATCCATGGCGCCCGGCTCCCCTTATAATAACCACAGAAAAATACTTCTGTTGTCGTGTATTGTTTTTTTTTTCCTTTTTTTTTCCCCACTTTAATAAACAATTATAGTTTTTAAATTTGTGGGTTTAACAGAGTAGTCTGTCCTTGTACAATGGGGCCGGGGGTGGGGGGGGGGGGGAGGAGGGAGAGGGCTGGCCTAAGTGTCACTCAGGAGATGTACAAAAGCAGCACGTGCATTCTTCTAGACCTCAAGCTGCAGTAATTCAAACAGACGTAGCGGTGAGCTTAGGATGACGCCATTTCAACGGATGACTCTGTCTTACAGGGGAGACAACAAGGGGCAGGTATAATAGTCTCATTACTTCCCTTCATTTTGTTTTAAAGACTTTAAAAAATAAATTTGAGCGAAAACAAATGTTTACCTTTGCAAAATGCACAATTAGCTAATGTAATAGAATATAATAATGTTTTTTTATTAATTACATTTATGAGTTATTTCATTACTTAGTAGACCTTAGTATTCAACCGACAGTTCAATGAAATGTATGCTATTATTTTAAACCTATGTATTAGATTCGTAAAGAAAACATTAAAGGTCAATATAGTAATAAATCAAATAAATAGAATGAAAATATATTGACGAATAAAACAGTTCAACCAGACAGCAATACATTGATTAAAAATGTATGTACAGGATAAGTTAACTTAATGATTTATAGACAACCCATATTACATTTCAAGACTCTATTGTGGTACTTAAATAATAAGCACTTTACTTCTAGTAAGTACGTTAACCTCAATCATGAATGTTGGTTAAACATTGTACACACTTCTAGTAAGTACCTCCAGCTTTACCTCTAAAACAATTGATCTCTTCATTACACGTTAGTTTCTGTTTGTTGTATTGAAACGTTTCTAGTAATTCTGAAAAAAAAAATGAATAAGAATTAGAACTGTTACAGACATTTAAAATGTTTTTTATACCTCCGTTTGCAAAATGAATTTACAAAATCTATTCTGTATTCCTTATGTCGGCGCCTGGCTGGCTAGTGTGAAAGTGTACATCTCTTGACAAGCATGGACCTACTGTTAGAAGCTGGAGAAAATTTTAAAAGATTAAAAAAAATGGTTTTACTTGCAATGGCTTGCTTACTAGTACCAAAACACACTTCATATATATATATATATATATATATATATATATATATATATATAGTCTAGTGTTAACTGTCAATCACTAGTATCAAAACACATAATATGTCTATATAGTCTATTGTTAATTGTCAATCACTTGTAAATAAACACATAATATGTCTATATAGTCTATTGTTAATTGTCAATCACTTGTATATAAACACATAATATGTCTATATAGTCTATTGTTAACTGTGAATCAGTCGACATTTTACGTCTCGTGAGACGATCCATTTCCCTTGCAGGCCAGCATGTGGCTAAAGAGGCGGTCACACTGGCTGCAGATGAAGGTAGAAAAGGGGGACCACATTGTTCTCCACCCTCTTGTTCTTGGCGCGCTCTTCTCTCGTAAGCCTGGAACCTTCTTTGAATTATGCCCTCCAGGTTGGCCTATCCTGCGCCATGATCTCCCAACTGTTTGGGTCAATTTGAAGGTGCCTCATATCTCTTTTGCAGACATCCGCAAATCTCAGTTTTGGACGTCCAGCAGATCTCTGTCCCGAAGCTAATGTTCCATAAAGGATGTCCTGTGGAAGTCGACCCTGTGGCATTCGGCGAACATGAGCTAGCCAGCTGAGACGTCTGTTACTGAGAGCAATGCGGATGTCTTGACACCCTGCTCTTCGTAGGACCTCTGCATTTGAAACCCTGTCCTGCCATCTTATATCTAAAATGCGTCTGAGACACCTGAGATGAAATGTATTCAATTTTCTCTCCTGCCAGGAATATGTGCTCCATGTTTCACTGCCGTACAGCAGGGTACTCAGAACGCATGTTCGATAAACTAGTGACTTAGTGGAGCGTGTGAGCAGTGAGTTCATCCAGACTCTTGTATATCACTTGTATATAAACACATAATATGTCTATATATAATCTAGTGTTAATTGTCAATCACTTGTATCTAAACACACATTATGTCTATATATAGTCTAGTGTTAACTGTCAATCACTTGTATATAAACACATAATATGTATTTATAGTATATTGTTAACTGTCAATCACTTGTATCTAAACACATAGTATGTTTATATAGTGTATTGTAAACTGTCAATCACTTGTATCTAAACACACATTATGTCTATATATAGTCTAGTGTTAACTGTCAATCACTTGTATATAAACACATAATATGTATTTATAGTATATTGTTAACTGTCAATCACTTGTATCTAAACACATAGTATGTTTATATAGTGTATTGTAAACTGTCAATCACTTGTATCTAAACACATAGTATGTCTATATATACTCTATTGTTAATTGTCAATTACATGTATCTAAACACATAATATGTCTATATAGTGTATTGTAAACTGTCAATCACTTGTATCTAAACACACATTATGTCTATATATAGTCTAGTGTTAACTGTCAATCACTTGTATCTAAACACATAATATGTCTATATAGTGTATTGTAAACTGTCAATCACTTGTATCTAAACACACATTATGTCTATATATAGTCTAGTGTTAACTGTCAATCACTTGTATATAAACACACATTATGTCTATATGTAGTCTAGTGTTAACTGTCAATCACTTGTATCTAAACACATAGTATGTTTATATATATATTCTATTGTTAATTGTCAATCACTTGTATCTAAACACATAATGTGTCTATATAGTATATTGTAAACTGTCAATCACTTGTATCTAAACACACATAATGTCTATATGTAGTCTAGTGTTAACTGTCAATCACTTGTATTTAAACACACATCATATCTATATATAGTCTAGTGTTAACTGTCAATCACTTGTATCTAAACACATAGTATGTTTATATATACTCTATTGTTAATTGTCAATCACTTGTATCTAAACACATAATGTGTCTATATAGTATATTTTAAACTGACAATCACTTGTATCTAAAAACACATTATGTCTATATATAATCTAGTGTTAACTGTCAAACACTTGTATCTAAACACATATTATGTCAATATATAGTCTAGTGTTAATTGTCAATCACTTGTTTCTAAACACACATTATGTCTATATATAGTCTAGTGTAAACTGTCAATCACTTGTATGTAAACACACTATGTTTCTATTCGGACTCACTGAACCTTTAGGATCCCCCCCCCTCCCTGCTCCCTTGACACAGTCCCACACCCTCTGCATAAAACAAACGTCAGAGCTCCAGAAAATCTGAACAGCTTATGTCTAGAACTGAAATTGTGTAAACTATATAGCCACAGGTTACATTGCAATAAACCTGTTTATTTCACGTAATAAAAGGAAACTGCTAGGGGCAGTAATCAAAGTGAACGATGTTCACATTTTTTACGTGCCCCTGTAATTAAAAGTAAACAAATTTTGTTATCCTGTTAATTTTGTCTTTTAGTCAGATTATTGGTTTTAAAGATAGTTTGTTGAAGAACTTCTTCAAATCATTTCCTTTAGTACTACCTCCCAGCCTCTACTTCATAACGAGCCACTTGCTCGCGCCTCGAGTGCTCCATTTGCCAGGTAATGCTCACTCGAGTGCTTCGTCTATCCTGGAAATGAAGCTTAAGATGAGTTTGGAATAGAACAGGTGAAAGAAGTGTTCTCCCCTATCTCTCTTTCTCCTTCTTCCTCTCTCTTCTCTCTCTATCTCTCTCTCCGTCTCTCTAGCAGGCTCGCATACTACTCTCTATGTTTTCAGTATTGCCAGCGATTTCAGAGTATTCCATGTTACCCCTCCCCCTCAACTGATCATTGAAAAGGACATGTACTGAGAAAAAAGTTAAAACGATTATCGAGTTGTGGGAAGGGTTTCACTCATTATATGATCTTGTCTCGTCTCCATATAGTGACCCTAAAGTAACTGTATAGGTTGTCTTAATATCTTAAGTAACTGTATAGGTTGTCTTAATATCTTAAGTAACTGTATAGGTTGTCTTAATATCTTAAGTAACTGTATAGGTTGTCTTAATATCTTAAGTAACTGTATAGGTTGTCTTAATATCTTAAGTAACTGTATAGGTTGTCTTAATATCTTAAGTAACTGTATAGGTTGTCTTAATATCTTAAGTAACTGTATAGGTTGTCTTAATATCTTAAGTAACTGTATAGGTTGTCTTAATATCTTAAGTAACTGTATAGGTTGTCTTAATATCTTAAGTAACTGTATAGGTTGTCTTAATATCTTAAGTAACTGTATAGGTTGTCTTAATATCTTAAGTAACTGTATAGGTTGTCTTAATATCTTAAGTAACTGTATAGGTTGTCTTAATATCTTAAGTAACTGTATAGGTTGTCTTAATATCTTAAGTAACTGTATAGGTTGTCTTAATATCTTAAGTAACTGTATAGGTTGTCTTAATATCTTAAGTAACTGTATAGGTTGTCTTAATATCTTAAGTAACTGTATAGGTTGTCTTAATATCTTAAGTAACTGTATAGGTTGTCTTAATATCTTAAGTAACTGTATAGGTTTACTTAATATCTTAAGTAACTGTATAGGTTGTCTTAATATCTTAAGTAACTGTATAGGTTGTCTTAATATCTTAAGTAACTGTATAGGTTGTCTTAATATCTTAAGTAACTGTATAGGTTTACTTAATATCTTAAGTAACTGTATAGGTTGTCTTAATATCTTAAGTAACTGTATAGGTTGTCTTAATATCTTAAGTAACTGTATAGGTTGTCTTAATATCTTAAGTAACTGTATAGGTTGTCTTAATATCTTAAGTAACTGTATAGGTTGTCTTAATATCATAAGTAACTGTATAGGTTGACTATGCTTATTTCCTCGGCTTCATGCAGGCTACTAGACGGTGAATGTTTGGAGAAACTGATCTCTTGCGTCTCCAAACACTTAATGCACGCTAGTCAGCAACACATGTAATAGTTGTATTATATGTATTTTTTCACATAATAACCTCATATTTGTATTTCATTCTGTTCATTTGGTTAAAACAATAGAGAAAACAGGCCCATTCCTGATTGTTCACGATTTTATTTTGTTCATTTACAAACGATACCATTAGACTTTTCCTACATTCTAGTCATACAAATGTTTTTTTCCTTTGCTCCTTATATAGACTATGTTCGTCAAACAAATATTAAAAACAAGATTAACAAAAGATTTTTTTTTAATCCGCCCTACCTCAAAATAATAAAAATAAAAAAATGTAAATGCCTATGTAGCAAGTATTTTTATCACATGACTTAAGTGTATATAAAGTCCATTGTAAGAAAACGCTAATAGACAAACATAAAACGATCATTATAAAAACTATGTGAATACAAATTAAAGAAGTCTAGTTAAACATGTTTCACGAAAACTAGCTCGCACAATTCATAAAATATATAGATGTATAATGTATACAGTATAGTCTATCTTTTAAGTTAAAAAAATAATTTAGTTATAACAAACTTATTTTGACTTTTTTTGTAGAAATTTATAGAAGTAACGGTATATAAAGGAATAAAATGATAGATAGGACGACAGATAGACAGACATATAGACAGACATATAGACAGACATATAGACAGACAGATAGACAGACAGATAGACAGACAGATAGACAGACAGATAGACAGACAGATAGACAGACAGATAGACAGACAGATAGACAGACAGATAGACAGACAGATAGACAGACAGATAGACAGACAGACAGACAGATAGACAGACAGATAGACAGACATATAGACAGACAGATAGACAGACAGATAGACAGACAGATAGACAGACAGATAGACAGACAGATAGATAGACAGATAAACAGACAGATAGACAGACATATAGACAGAGAGATAGACAGAGAGATAGACAGACATATAGACAGAGAGATAGACAGACATATAGACAGACATATAGACAGACATATAGACAGAGAGATAGACAGACAGATAGACAGACAGATAGACAGACAGATAGACAGACAGATAGACAGACATATAGACAGACATATAGACAGACAGATAGACGGACATATAGACAGAGAGATAGACAGACAGATAGACAGACAGATAGACAGACATATAGACAGACCGATAGACAGACAGATAGACAGACAAAAAGACAGACAGATAGACAGACATATAGACAGAGAGATAGACAGACAGACAGATAGACAGACAGATAGACAGACAGATAGACAGACATATAGACAGACAGATAGACAGACAGATAGACAGACAGATAGACAGACAGATAGACAGACAGATAGATAGACAGATAAACAGACAGATAGACAGACATATAGACAGAGAGATAGACAGAGAGATAGACAGACATATAGACAGAGAGATAGACAGACATATAGACAGTCATATAGACAGACATATAGACAGAGAGATAGACAGACAGATAGACAGTCAGATAGACAGACAGATAGACAGACAGATAGACAGACATATAGACAGACATATAGACAGACAGATAGACGGACATATAGACAGAGAGATAGACAGACAGATAGACAGACAGATAGACAGACATATAGACAGACCGATAGACAGACAGATAGACAGACAAATAGACAGACAGATAGACAGACATATAGACTGAGAGATAGACAGAGAGATAGACAGAGAGATAGACAGACATATAGACAGAGAGATAGACAGACATATAGACAGACATATAGACAGAGAGATAGACAGACAGATAGACAGACAGATAGACAGACATATAGACAGACATATAGAAAGACAGATAGACAGAAATATAGACAGACATATAGACAGAGAGATAGACAGACAGATAGACAGACAGATAAACAGACAGATAGACAGACATATAGACATACAGATAGACAGACATATAGACAGACATATAGACAGAGAGATAGACAGACATATAGACAGAGTATTAGACAGACAGATAGACAGACAGATAGACAGACAGATAGTCAGACAGATAGACAGACAGATAGACAGACATATAGACAGACATATAGACAGACAGATAGACAGACATATAGACAGACATATAGACAGAGAGATAGACAGACAGATAGACAGACAGATAGACAGACAGATAGACAGACAGATAGACAGACAGATAGACAGACAGATAGACAAACATATAGACAGACAGATAGACAGACATATAGACAGACATATAGACAGAGAGATAGACAGACATATAGACAGAGAGATAGACAGACAGATAGACAGACAGATAGACAGACAGATAGTCAGACAGATAGACAGACATTTAGACAGAGAGATAGACAGACAGATAGTCAGACAGATAGACAGACATATAGACAGAGAGATAGACAGACAGATAGACAGACATATAGACAGAGAGATAGACAGAGAGATAGACAGACATATAGACAGAGAGATAGACAGACATATAGACAGACATATAGACAGAGAGATAGACAGACAGATAGACAGACAGATAGACAGACATATAGACAGACATATAGAAAGACAGATAGACAGAAATATAGACAGACATATAGACAGAGAGATAGACAGACAGATAGACAGACAGATAAACAGACAGATAGACAGACATATAGACAGACAGATAGACAGACATATAGACAGACATATAGACAGAGAGATAGACAGACATATAGACAGAGAGATAGACAGACAGATAGACAGACAGATAGACAGACAGATAGTCAGACAGATAGACAGACAGATAGACAGACATATAGACAGACATATAGACAGACAGATAGACAGACATATAGACAGACATATAGACAGAGAGATAGACAGACAGATAGACAGACAGATAGACAGACAGATAGACAGACAGATAGACAGACAGATAGACAGACAGATAGACAAACATATAGACAGACAGATAGACAGACATATAGACAGACATATAGACAGAGAGATAGACAGACATATAGACAGACAGATAGACAGACAGATAGACAGACAGATAGACAGACAGATAGTCAGACAGATAGACAGACATTTAGACAGAGAGATAGACAGACAGATAGTCAGACAGATAGACAGACATATAGACAGAGAGATAGACAGACAGATAGACAGACATATAGACAGAGAGATAGACAGACAGATAAACAGACAGATAGACAGACATATAGACAGACAGATAGACAGACAGATAGACAGACAAATAGACAGACAGATAGACAGACATATAGACAGAGAGATAGACAGAGAGATAGACAGACATATAGACAGACATATAGACAGAGAGATAGACAGACAGATAGACAGACAGATAGCCAGACATATAGACAGACATAAAGACAGACAGATAGACAGACATATAGACAGACATATAGACAGAGAGATAGACAGACATATAGACAGACAGATAGACAGACAGATAGACAGACAGATAGACAGACATATAGACAGACAGATAGACAGACATATAGACAGACATATAGACAGACATATAGACAGAGAGATAGACAGACATATAGACAGAGAGATAGACAGACAGATAGACAGACAGATAGACAGACAGATAGTCAGACAGATAGACAGACAGATAGACAGACATATAGACAGACATATAGACAGACAGATAGACAGACATATAGACATACAGATAGACAGACATATAGACAGACATATAGACAGAGAGATAGACAGACATATAGACAGAGAGATAGACAGACAGATAGACAGACAGATAGACAGACAGATAGTCAGACAGATAGACAGACAGATAGACAGACATATAGACAGACATATAGACAGACAGATAGACAGACATATAGACAGACATATAGACAGAGAGATAGACAGACAGATAGACAGACAGATAGACAGACAGATAGACAGACAGATCGACAGACAGATAGACAAACATATAGACAGACAGATAGACAGACATATAGACAGACATATAGACAGAGAGATAGACATACATATAGACAGAGAGATAGACAGACAGATAGACAGACAGATAGACAGACAGATAGTCAGACAGATAGACAGACATTTAGACAGAGAGATAGACAGACAGATAGTCAGACAGATAGACAGACATATAGACAGAGAGATAGACAGACAGATAGACAGACATATAGACAGAGAGATAGACAGACAGATAGACAGACAGATAGACAGACATATAGACAGACAGATAGACAGACAAATAGACAGACAGATAGACGGACATATAGACAGAGAGATAGACAGAGAGATAGACAGAGAGATAGACAGACATATAGACAGAGAGATAGACAGACATATAGACAGACATATAGACAGAGAGATAGACAGACAGATAGACAGACAGATAGACAGACATATAGACAGACATATAGACAGACAGATAGACAGACATATAGACAGACATATAGACAGACAGATAGACAGACAGATAGACAGACAGATAGACAGACAGATAGACAGACATATAGACAGACAGATAGACAGACATATAGACAGACATATAGACAGAGAGATAGACAGACATATAGACAGAGAGATAGACAGACAGATAGACAGACAGATAGACAGACAGATAGTCAGACAGATAGACAGACAGATAGACAGACATATAGACAGACATATAGACAGACAGATAGACAGACATATAGACAGACATATAGACAGAGAGATAGATAGACAGATAGACAGACAGGTAGACAGACAGATAGACAGACATATAGACAGACAGATAGACAGACATATAGACAGACATATAGACATAGAGATAGACAGACATATAGACAGAGAGATAGACAGACATATAGACAGACAGATAGACAGACAGATAGTCAGACAGATAGACAGACATATAGACAGACATATAGACAGAGAGATAGACAGACAGATAGACAGACAGATAGACAGACAGATAGACAGACAGATAGACAGACAGATAGGCATACAGACATACATATAGACAGACAGACAGATAGACAGATAGACAGACAGACCGATAGATAGATATTTTAGCAAAACAAAGTTAAAAATGTTTGACTTTTCAGTGGATTGTGTTACTTGTAAAAACTTCGTTTACTTCATTTTGTTTGTAATGAAAGCTGCAAGAAATGTTGATCTGTAGCTTGAATTGAAGTAGAAATACACGACTATATTGGCCGTAGCACATAGCAGCTGGGAGGTAATTCTGGCTGATCCCACCACAGCATACAGGTAGCCATAGTAACGGTAATCATTGAACTCTGGCTCAATGATTGTAGCATACGTCACCACGATGGGTGGGAGGTTGCAGATAACAAACATGGTGGACACAGCGGTCACCGCTTGGATGACCTTGATCTCTCTCGCACTGAATGTTGATCCTTCTTTGACCTTCGCTTTGGTCTCATCTTCCGCAGCCGTCAATGTCATACGGAATGCAGAGGCCTGCTTGAGTTTAACTACAAGGATCAGAAGACACATCATGACCATAAGCAAAGTAACTGTTGGAAGTATGTTCTGCATGGTCAAGTCGAACGTGCTGGTAATAGTCTTGGGTGCATAGCTGAAGCTGTAGACGGTCTTGTTGGAACCTGTGACCTGTGACTGCGTGATGGACATAGTGGACATTATGGGCAGATAGAAAGCCAATAGTCCAATGACAATCAGGATAAGTATTACTACAGTTCGACGCACTGTGAATACATTCTGAAAGAACAAGTCAATTCATTAATATTTACATTATAGATGGAATATATTTAATTAGTTACAATAACAAAACGTTTATGAATAGTTAGTCTTAAGGGCTTCCGCTTTACAACGATTTTTACAACTAAGGCAGGGGTCGTCAACCTACGACGCGTGGCAAACATGGCACGCAAAGCGTTTTGAACTTTAGAAAACGTATTTTGATCAATCGAATAAATTTAAATTCATATTTTTTTTAAAGGACACTAAAGGACGATTATGCCGAAACTGAGCATATATTTATTTGCATTAACTTAAAATGAATAAAACTATCATTATGAAAACTATGAGAATACAAATTAAACTATTATACTTAAAAATGTTTCAGAAAACTAGCTCTATGAATTCATCAAATACAGCCAAGATAATATGCAAATAAATATGTCAGCTGTTTTAATGAAAGAACTATCTATAACACTCAAGAATTAAAGGACACGAGACATCGCATACCACAGCAACTAGACAAGGACAGCAACTAAACAAGGACAGCAACAGACAAATCGATGATAAACGACTTTGTAGAACAAAACAACTTGACAAAGATTATTTCACAATTTCTGACAATGTAGGGTTAAATATGGCAAGACTAAGAATAATTACTTGAACGAGAAAAACAAACAGTATATTAACTCCGACGTCGTAAAGGAAAGATATAAAGGATAAACAAATGTAGATAATGTAGACAAATCCCGTGGAAATCTAACAAATGTAGATAATGTGGACAAATCCCGTGGAAATCATGCCACGGGAAAAAACATCCATGTAATAGAAGTCAAATACAACCGATGTGCTAAGGACGAAGAAGGCCTCTCTCTACTTTATGTATCCGTTGGTATTTGAAATAACAAAGTATTTAATTGTCATAGAATCCATATGCGGATGAAACTATAACAAAATCTGAATAAAATAGTAGGCTTCATTAGAATAAATTTACTTCAAATGCAACAAGAACATAAAACTAAATTTCTTCAAAACTTCATCAAAAAGTATAATTTCCACCTTTGAAGATCTATACGTCCATTAGTTCGATCCTTAAATGTAAGAAACTTTATAGAATTTTTTATTTTTCTACTGAAGACGTCTAAACAACTGTATTTTTTTTCAAACACACATATAAAAAATTGATATAAAATGAAGTGTGAAATGAATGTTACCTTGAAAGTTAGTGGAATGGCCACACAGCAAGTCTTCTGTACCGCTGTATACACTGTAATACACACGGAAGTGTTGTATGCAAAGTGCCAATAGGAAACCAGGGCGAAGCTGATGTAGGTCAAGGGCACACCAGAAGATTGGATCAACTTGTTCAGAAGACGCAGGAGGATAAAGAGAAACATAAGAAGCAAGTAGGTAATATCTGAGAGACTTAGTGCCAGGAAGCTGGTCGACGTAGCATTGATACCAGGTCCGGCCTTCAAGAATACCATGACATTGATGGCGTTGGTGATCATGCCGATGGCGGAGATGAGGAGGTTGATGTAGTTGAGACTTAATGTTGTAACAGCTGATGTCTCGGAGGACATCAGACCATCGTATCTTGGAGATAATACAGTACTCTCAGAAGTATTGGACACCATGTTGAAATATTGTCAGTCCAATTGATAATTTAGTTTATACAATTGTTGAACTTTAGAATTCCTTACAAAATGGAGAATTCCTTACGAACTTATAGAGTCTAAACTTTAGAATAAGTCACGAAACATAATTGTGCATATCAATTATTAGATATTTATGATGACATCAGAATGAAAGCTTTATTAAGAACAAATACTTGAACTTTTATTACGTTATTCTTGTGAATTACAGAGTTGTTCGTTTCAACAAAACTTTGTAACTACATTTCAACACACCAATACTGACTATGTGAATGCGTGATTAGCTCCATCGACAATATTCAAGTGGTTCGATGTACTGACACTATAAAAAAAACGTTAAATGCTTTTCAACTCATTAAAAGGGGGAAAAAAAGTGCCAACTGTTTATAAAAAAGTAAAATTAACCTCTAGATCTATATGAGATGGGTTAGTCTTACTTTAAATACTTATTGAATCTCATGTAGTCCTCGTCACATAGAGTACATGGGTTCTCATTGTATTAACTTGGAGACTTTTAAACTTTTTACTGGGATTAACTGGCATTTTCAAAATTCAAAATATAAAATATCTACATCTAAATAGTGATATAGGCAATGATTCAGGCAGTGATTTAAGCAATGATTTAGGTCATGATTTTTGCAATGTCTTTGGATCTTTCATTTAATGCTCTGTATAAAACCAAGAACCCAGTTCATAAATACATACATTTTTATCCACGAATCGTAACACTACAGAACCATTGGCATAGTTGTTTTTAGATTTTTTTCTGAAATTATCCTCTCTGAAAAACTCAATCATGTATATCTGTAACGCCATTTCATTGCCCCGCTTAGAGAGTAACGACATCACATCGCTTGCTTCAACTCCCCCCCCCCCCCCCCCCGCTCATTTTTTATCTCGTCCAAAAAAGGTTCAGAACTGAAGCATGTAATTGCTGTGCAAAGATCATCTCAATTACTTTGTAGTGAGCAGAGAATATTGATTACAGCTCAACTAAAATGAGTTTAGTAAAGTCTACACTTTTGAAAATCTCTTCAAAGTTTTGTTATTATTGTCTCTGGCAGTTAGGACAATTTTCTAACAATTTACAGAACAATTAGTTCTGTTGATCTACTTGAAATGTGTGGAAATTTCATCATTAAATCTAAAAACAGATGAATTTAGTGTTGTCTCACTACATGTTTTATTGTATACAATAGCTCAATAGGTATTTCTTGATGCACCTTATTATAAAGCGAAACGATACAAATAGAAGACAAGAGTATGTGATCAATTTAGTTAAAACGTGTAAGCCTATTTTGTTCATCATATGGAACTAAGTTACTATTTAGGCAGGACTTACCCTTTAATGGCTACTTAAATACAATGTATTATAGACATAAATATAACAGACACATGGCTCCACGGAATATTTTGTTATTTCATATTTCAAATTAAATGTCCTTTTTGCCCATACGGTAATTTGTAATTGTTAGCCAAATTTGTATTTCTTTCCCTGTTCTATATTAAAGCTCAACCTTTTCTGAAATGATTCCTTTAAACTTTTTATCCCATAATTTGAATTTCTATACATGAGCCCTAAGCTAAGCGAACCACGCTTTGTCCATTTTTGTAAGAAAAAATCTTTTTTCGAATCTTTTTTTTTTTCGATACTTTTGATATTTTACAAACATAAATTATTTGACCTTGGTTTCGAACCTGGCATTACCACACCACATTCGGACAAAATCAATATAATATACTGGAAAAAGTGGTTTCCTCAAGTCTCGACTTGTGGTATATACACTATTAGTTGTTGTTTTTTTCTTTTTAAAAGTCTCATCAGGTGTCGTACAATATTGTGTTATTTCTTTTTTAATACAGTAAAAAATATGTTAACATCTTCAGCGCAATACTTCTAAGAACTAGTCACCTACAAAGTAATATCCCGTTTGACCAAATTGATCCATAGTATCCATTGATATGAAATTAATAGAAAAATGTGAATATACGCCCAGTCTTTAAAACGCTACCACAGTGTTTAGAAATAAGGAATCTACCGATACAACAACCGTTTAGTGTAGGCCGAAGTGTATTTAATATTTGGTAAAAGTGTTGGTCTGTTGGATCCGTCCAAAGACTTTTTGACGAGATGTGTTTTGACAGCCCGGTCTAGTGCTACTCGACCAATTCTTGTCTGACCCAAAACGAACAATTAGTTCGTGACAAGCCGATGGTTAACTTGGACTGGCTTGTGGCAGTGGCAATACGACGATGTTTAATTGAATCGCCCGTGCCCAGAATGGGGTTGTGACGAGTCGGCTGTCGAGTGCCAGTCTCGTCTGTCATGACAAGGCGGAGATAGATAGGGCATGTCGTTGAATCAGGAAGACTGTGGTGCGGGAGAGAGGGGGAAAAGGGAGTTTTTTTTTAAAAACATATCGCAAGGTGGCCCAAAACAGTATAGACAGTAAAATAGTCCTAGGTGGCCCTTAGTGTACTTTATACTTTATACACAAGTTGTACATTATGTTGTAAATTAATGATGGATGTTGTAAATTATGTTTGTACATGTAGGAAATTGTTGGAGTTTAAACCTGGCAGAGAGCCAACCAAAGAACAACAATATTTTGTACGAAATAACAGAACTATGAAAAATTTACTTTTTTAATAATACAACTTTATTAATAATATGTTACATGTCTTCTACATCCTTTAGAAACATGTTTAAATGTCGCCAATTATAATTTGTATTAAAGTGATTTAGAAAAAGATCAAAAGTCTTTAGAAAATGTTCTTGTTTAAAAGTATAAATTTATAATGTAAATGAAAGCAACACAAAGTAAACTAAATGTTTAATGTAAACCCAGACGTTTAAACTAGAGTGATATAAATAAATGTGGAGTAAACTCAACAACTTAAATTGCTGTATGTAATTCAGTGAATTTAATTCAGGACAACTTTAGTATAGCATCTATAATTTCTCTATCTAATTATCTGTCCATCCAGTGTGCCTTCTAGTTAGTTAATGATGACTGAATCAATTCAAGTCAATTAACGGTAAAGTTGTGTTTTTTTCTAGTACACCTTGTCTGTTGAGTACTGTTCATTAGGGGTGTAGCCATTCAACTCGTGGCTGTGACATTTCGCCTCCTGGAGAGTGGAAGACCATGTGACATAAGTCTCACAGTGATCTAAACGGCCATTGTTTGATACTCCGCGAAGACATGCTTCATCAATCACTTCTGCTTGACCAGAATTGACATTCTACGACGACCCTACTCAAGTCACGGTCACTTGACACACGTTGAAGAACTGACCCCTGGTCATTGGGGGTTCACCACTCATTGCTGCTATCTCTATATAAAGCCCAAGTTAGTGGCTGTTTCAGTAAAGCACAAAGTGAAAGTCCTGGAAACTAAATGAACAAAGGGAACCAATTTGTGTCATCAACTTCGCCCAATAATCAGTTTTACAATGGGGCTTTTAAACTTTAGACTTTTTTAACGTTTAACGTCTCATTAGTAAAGGAATTACTTCAATGTCAGACCATTGGTAGATTATTGAACCCTTACTCCCACACGCATATTTTTTTTTAAATTTTTGTTTATCTTTTTTACAATTGATCCATTTAGCCATTAAATCCAATCAGAGCATAATATATGAACACAACTTATTTGAAATGAGAAATCATGAAATATATTATTATTTTCATCTATCTAAAATGTAATATCGATATCTAGAGCCAAAGGGTTTCTATCATCGAAGTTGAGACTGTTGAATGATGGATATATTTATGACTTAAAGGCAAGCGATCGACAGAATGATCTCAATATTCCATTCTTTAAGCGAAAGTCATAAAAGCTATTTACACATTAGTTAAAAAGCTTTTCTCGTTGTATATGTTTGATTTACTTTCACTTAGCTGCTCCTGGCTTTATTTGTTTGTTGTTGCTGGGTTTTTTTAAGAATCGGTCAGAATTTTTAAAATTTATTTATGTGTAAACAAAAGCCTACTGGTTTATCGTAGAGTGTAGATTTGATCGAAAGGATTCTTTTTATTTAAAAAGTCACACTTGCCATTTTTCACTGAACTTAATACCGTGAACAAACTCCTTCAAACTACAACTCCTACTTTAGTGTTTGATCCTTGAACTCTAAAATCACTGAAAGTGAGTTTCTTTTGGTGACATCCAACGTAGGCTATTTATTCCCCTTTACAATTACTATGATTGGATATTAATCTCATGTTTAGTGTGGACACTGGTTTATACACAGAAAAAGACAAAAAATTAACACTAGAAAACTTGGCGGATGACCAATGTTTTTTTCATTGACAATGGGTCACGTAATATCTGTATATCAGGTCATTACAAGGGGGGAAAGGGGGGGGGGGCTTAAAAAAGGTATAAACTTATACTGGCTGACTCCGCCCATACAGGATGTAAAGACGGCAGACGGTAATGAGTACTGCGCATTCATTGGTTCATTGGCTAGGTAATGCACAACACTAACTGGCCTTTTTGTTTTGGAAGACTTATTGTCTTATGTCCTTACACGACTGAAATAATGAACAGAAAATTCTGTCACTTATCCTACAATTACTAGCCAGTAGCAAATGAACTTACAACGTAAACAATACTGTTCTGTGTAGAAGTAGCTATATTTACATCGGGAATTTCCCAACGCAGTTCAGATTACATGTACACCTGTGCAGAGTGACCAATGCTTCGGTACTAAACAGACAAATGTCAACTGGTTGGCGATTTATGTGGGAACAACCTAAGGTAAGCTAATGGGTACTGGATGTGTCGTGGCGCATCATAAATGGTTATGATATATTGGAAAATGAGAACGCCCATGACGTCACGTTGAAAAGGAAGAGAGAAAGAAAGAGAGAAAGAAATAGAGAAAGAATGGGAAAGAGAAAGAGAGAGAAAAAGACAGAAAGAGAAACGTAGTTTTTTGGGGAGGTGATAATTAACCTATGACCTTGATTGGGTTATGTCATTTGCTCTGTGAATTTTTTTTTAAAAAGAAAAAACAAATAACGGAAACAGACAGAAACAGACAGCACCAAATACAGAACGACAGAGACTCTGAGAAAGTATTTTTTTTAAACTAGCTTAAAATAACTGTAAAAAAAGAAAACAAAAAAAGAGAGAGAAAAGAATGAGATGAAAATATGAAATTACTGAAAATATTGAAAATACTTTTACATTGATGAGAAACAAGAAATAGATCTAATCATTACTGTGTGTTATTGTTTTTATTTGGCATTTGTTGTTGTTGTTTTTTGTTTTGTTTTTTTGTAGTAAAATTAATAAACGTGACAAAAAGCACGTGATTTTTGTTTACTTTGTGTAGTGGTGTACAAGTACAATGGCCGCTGTCCGCTGTATTAATAAAGTTTCATATAGGCTCGAGCTTTTTTTAAATGATGTGTTGTGTTTTAAGTGTTATTAAGATTTAAGCTGTATTATGTCTGTTAAATAAAATAGGCTATTTTATTATTATCATAGACATAGATCATAGACGATGTGAGCCTATTAGTGACTTGACTAGATAGCCTATTCACCAACACTATCACTTGGCATCGTAGCTGCCCTACTTAGCCATTAGCCTAGCCCACAGAATAGGTATAGGTATTCTATACCTATTCTGTGGCCTAGCCTACGAAACATAAAAAGTGTAGGCCTATAAAGTGAAATTGAAAGTGTAAATAGGTCTAGCCGACCCTAGCCTAATCACATTAATCAATTAATCTACAGTACTACTATTTACCTCCTTATTTTTTAGTAGGATAGCCAATATTCATATGTCAATTTGGCATGATAAGAAACTTCACCATATGTCATATTTGTTCCTCAATAGTGGCTCTATTTACAAATGACGTCACTAAAAAACTTAAGCTCCGCCCATTGCAAACGCTCTATCGGACTGCAAAATATTGAGTTCGATCTCAAAGGCCTAACCGGGTTACAATATAAAAAGGTTGAGTTAAATGTGTAATGGCCTAACTGAGATACAATAAAAAAGGTTGAGTTGGATGTAAATGGCCAAAACCGGGGTTACAATATAAAAAGGTTGAGTTTGGTGTAAATGGCCAAAACCGGGGTTACAATATAAAAAGGTTGAGTTTGGTGTAAATGGCCAAAACCGGGGTTACAATATAAAAAGGTTGAGTTTGGTGTAAATGGCCAAAACCGGGGTTACAATATAAAAAGGTTGAGTTAGATCTAAAATCTAAATGGACAAGCCGGGGTTTCAATAGCACGATAGAAACATCATATGAAGTTGTTTCTTTTCTTTATTTCGCCGGAGTGCACTCCCTTACCTCTAACCCTCCAGGTCTCTCCAAGTTTCTCCAGTCGCACAGATGTTGTGACTGCACCAGAATATCAAAGAGTAAGGCGATCAATAGGGACCGATCGTTGGCTCGCTTGACGAACAATGGCGGAGACAAAAGTCATAGGTGTGGTCTGTTTTCTTCAGGATTTTGTCACGGGCCCTGCTAGTAAGGTAAACACTAACTCAAGCAGAACGGAGAAAGTTTACTTCGGCAATGAGCCCCGCGACCCGCGCCGTTTGGCATTATTATTGTAATCTTTGCTTGTGGGCCCATAAGAAGGGGCCCGTTTGACAATATTCACATGATTGAGAGTATTCAACGGGAGACATAGTGACTTTACCTGTATGAATTCTTCGGCTGATCAAACAAAAACATGCAATAAGTGCAATATTGGGTAACACCTCCTCCCCGGTGTATGTGAATGTGTCTGTGGGTGTGTCTGTGGGTGGGTTGGTGTGTCTTTTGGTGTGTCTGTGGGCTGGTGTGTCTGAATGGCTGTTTTTGTAGAGTTTATAATTGAATTAGAATTATAGTTTCTCTAGAACACACTTAAACATGATGAAAATGAGCAATACGTCACAAAGAATGATACAATTTCAGCTGTTATTAAGTAAAAATGAAACTTTCACTACATTAGAATCTTATTGCATATATTTCATTGTTTTGTTGTAGAAGAAAAATAGGGGGGGGGGGGCATGATTTTCTTCTTACAAAGAAAATATAAATAAAACCTTTTACGTAGGTAATTAGCTTTTAAAGAGTTTTACAGAATGAATTTAAGAGAAGCATTTCTATGTATGCACTATATGGCTCTCTATGAGTAACATCTGTATAAGACATTGTTGACATTATTTGAACACATCGAGTTCACTCGACTCACCTTTTAGTGAAGGAACAAGTAGAAGCTGGACTCAATACAAGGTATTGTGTCATTTCTTCCTGACAGACAATAATGTTTTTAAGCAAAAGTGCACAACACTGGAATAGCCACTACAATAGAATTGTGTATCCTATTGATCCGCTGCAAAGTAGTCTACATTTTAGCCAACCGTTTCCATTATGCCATATGCTAGGTCTAATTCACACGTTTTACTCGAGTGACATTTCGTGCATGGAATGGGTTAACCGAACTAGTAAGAAAAACAAGCTTATATATATAAATATATATATATATATTTATATATACATATATATATTTATATATATAAATTTAAGGATGAAAAACGTAAACGAAAGGGGAGGTTATACAGAGAGAGACGGAGAGAGAGAAGGAGAGATCGAGAGAGAGAGATGGAGAGAGAAACAGCGAGAGAGAGAGAAGAAGAAGAGAGAGAGCACCAGTTGTAAGTGAGACTGGGTAACACGTTCCGATAATCCGCCCATGTTTTGTTCCCTGACGATGTTGAACAACTCCCCGGCAGGGGGCTTAACTGACAACTCTGGTCACAACAAACGTGTGCAATCATTCATCAAGAAGTGGATAATCCTAGAAATATTGCACAGATTTTTGTCAAAAGCCAAGATATTACGATCAATACAGATGTTTCGTCAGCTGCACTGTTGAGCGTAGTTTCATTTTTCATACATTCTTTACATTGTTTATCCATTTCTTTATGTCAGACGCCTACAACAAGATCTACATCTTAAATTCTCTTTTTTGATGTATCTATATATACAAGCTAAATTCCCCGCCGTTACCCGGGGGGGGGGGGGGGGGGAATAAAACAGGCCTTTATAAGCTACAGATAAAAAATATTTTTATAAGCTACAATGAACAGAAAGCTATAGATCTAATAAATTTGTTTATATAATTTTTTACTGCTGACATTTAGATCTAGTAAAGTACGTTAAAATAAATATTGTAATTGGGTTAAAAATAGGTAGGTCTTTTTATTTACCAAAAACTAAAACTGCCCTGTGTTGCCCGTGGATTTACTATTATTTTTGTTTAAAGTAAGATAAAATATTCATGAAATAAAAATTATTAAGAAAAAAAAAAGGTATAGACTAACTTGAGAATCTAACTTGGGTCAACCGCGTGGCAGTCCGATACGTTATCCACTTAGCTAGCGAGGACACATATGCTAAGTCAGTTGCAAAGGTAAAATATTAGGCAACAAGGTCACGTGACTTTAAAGATACCAATTTGATTGGTTAAACACACATATATATATATATATGTATATATATATATATATATATATATAGAGAGAGAGAGAGAGGGATGAGTGGGGAGGGGAGACGTCCCAAATATCGGGCGGTCTTCTATAGAGTGAGTTCAATTAATGACTTTGTACTATGATGAGAGTTTGATTCTTATACAGTTTTTAGACGTCATCCTGTCGCATATACTAAAGTTAGTATTTTGAAACTTGTATGTGCACAGGAGGGGGGAGGGGTTGTGACATCATGACATAGGCGTAGCCACTGGAATGGGGTGGGAGGGGGAGTACCCACCAACCTCTACCAACCCTCCCCCCATCTCTTTTGTTTTTCGAAATGGAAGATTTAGACATAAACATAATCTTAAGGACAGTTTTATAGATTTAACAGTTAGAATTCACTTTTTTTATATTAATGTTTTGCTATTGTATGCAATTTCTAATTTGGTAAAATTTTGACTTTTTATAGGAATATATTTGAACATGTGATGTCATCATTTTGACTATCTGTCTACTGAGTATGTAATGTATTCCTATGTTAAGCTTAGAATATCTACACATTTTGCCACGTGCCCTTTTTTGTTCAGGTAATGAGAATACACAATTTACTTACAATTATTGATAATTAGATCAAATAAACTTTAGCATGATCTTGTGCAATAGATCTATAGTTGTGTGTAGTGTAAATATGGGAGTATGCATTTGTTTTTGGTTGTAAGTGTGGAATATTGTAATGTGTATTAGATGCAGAACAGGGAAGGTCTGTCTCTTTAACTGTCTTTTCTCTCTCTCTCTCTCTCTCTCTTTCTTTCTCTCTCACTGTCTGTATGTGTGTGATTGTGAGTGTGTGACAGTAATCATGTAGCGTAATTGAGTGCTAGTAAAGGATTTATTTTAAGCTTTTCTCCACGCTGAATGAATTAGAAATCCTACTTTGGCACACTATTGTCAAAAGTTGTTGACCTCTGAGATAAAGTACATGTTAGCTGTCCAACATACATACACAGAGACATTAGGTCAAGGTGCTATGACGTTAACTGACCAACACACAAAGAGTGGAATAGACAATAACAATAGAACTAATGACCAAGTTGTCTGTATCAAGTTTATTGAAAAAAAAATTGTAATTAGTTTCAATGTCCTTGAACAAAGACAATGAACATAGTGAAAATCTAATGGGATTTTATTTATTGCTTTTAAATACACGAAATTCATGTTAAATGTAAAATTCGTTAAATTTGACTCTCATAAATGTTTATTAACATTAGAATTATAATTGTACAATCATATAATTACAAGGAACAAAATTACAATCATAATGTTACACTCATAACTTTACAATCATATTATTACATTCATCAACTCATAGATTGTTTCATTTTAAATAGAACATAAACAAAGTAACATTGAGACACATTTCCCTTGTCACTAATGGCATTCAATTATTCCCACTAAATTTGAATTTTTTACAACCATAGCATCAATATCATTATATTTCTTTGATAACATTACGTCATTTGTCTGTGAGAAGACACACCCTTAACTTTGCAGGTTAATTATACAATCATTTTTTACTTTAATATTAGCAATTCCATTGTTATAATGTTATGAACGTTAAGTTAAAAGTGCAATTAAAGTTTTACTAGTCTTAGATTCCAATAATAGTTTTCAATAATAAAATTGCAATCCAAACAGCTTTGGCAATACACCTTTAATAATAATGATAACTTTACAATCATATTATTTTATTTAAAACTTTACGATTATAATAAAACCAAAGAAAACAAATGAATTGTTGAAGCACTGAAACAATACTGTAACAATCTATCTTAAAACAATCATAGAGTTCTCTGTAAGCAGAACAGAAGAGTAAAGTATCCCCTTCAGATCAAGTTGATCTATAGGGCATGTAAAGCAACGTTCAAAAGTTTCTTAGCATACTAGAGGATTGTGTAGCCAACCGCCTTTACTTTTTACCTAACTAAGGTCAGGTACTCATTACTGACATCAGAGCTGGGAAGAGTCAATTGACACCCACAAGACCCGGCACAAATCCTAACCTTTACCAGGATTCGATCCTAGAACCTTCGGAACGTCAGCCCAACGACGCTGCAGAAAATTATAAACTATAAAGCAACGTCGGCCAACAGTTTGTAATAATGAAGATATAGAGGTATAAGACACAGGCATCAAATCTTAAAGTGGCTGACAATCTTCTTTTTTTTTTAGACTTATCTAGAATATAGATTTGAGCAAAGTTATTGTGTACAAATGACCTCTATGTATGTTATTCTTGCTCAGTGTTAAATGCGCTCTGTGTTTACATTATGTTTGTTGGCAGCGCAATAGAATTAAATGTATTATTATTATTGTACTTCTGACTCTACTTGTATTTTTATTCTAAGTCCTACAGATAGTCAAGTGCAATGGTTAACAAATAATGTATTGACTCAATCACAACTTCTTTATTCCTTTCTAGATTGCGAGTAGTCTAATACTTTCTTTTCCTTAAATGTGATTTGTGAACATGTATTTATTTACATCAAATGTTTATGTTACATTTTATCAATAAACTACAACATTAACATCAAATCACTTGCCAATAAAACACCAAATCACTTGAAAGCAACAAATAAGCAATAAAAATTCGTAATAAACTTAAACATATTTAATAAAGAAATATTTTTTAACAGCATAATGAATGGCCAGACTAGATCATGAAATTGTTTGAAAACAAAATAAACATAAAATACATGTACATAAATATAGGGCGTTAAGGGGACAGGAGTGTATGTGTGTGTGTGTGGGGGGGGAGTGGATACGTTTTTTGTCTTCTGTCAATCAGGAGGCAGGTGATTATTGGGATACAAAATTGAGCAACTTGTACTAATGTATCATTGGAGAAAATAATATGTGCTCTATCTAAAGTAAAATTATGACATTGTATTCTGATTACAATATTATGTGCACGCCATTGAAGATTTCTTACAACCAACATTCAGAGAATTGATTCTGACATTGTTAACTAGATCTAGTATTTTGTAAGTGGTACAGAAAGAGCATTTCGTCCTATAATTGTGAAGATCAATATAATTTTGATGCAGGCTAGTGAACAAATGTTGATGCCCGCACGTACACATAGACAATCAATAGAACAAATCAACGCTAGCTTTACACAAAACTAGAACATTTAGAAATCAATGATACAGATATCTTTCTGTTCGGCATTGCCTAGTGATGACTTTTTTAAAAGTCTTAATTCACCATTGTCATTTTTGCTTTTATAAATTTTGGTTATTCACCAGTTTATACTGTCAATGTTAAGTCTTGTTTTATTTTTTTAACTAGTTGACGAACACTGTCAACTGTAGAACAGTATTGCTGTTTTGAACTATCTTTGTTAGAAAGTAGAGAGCAGCGGAGTGATTGGTCATTGTGCATGTACTTCAGCCAATGAAAACACTCTATTCACCTTCTCTTGCTAGACCAACATCTCGTCTTACGTACGGTGAATCCAAGCCAAGTGACCGAACAGGAGGGAAGGGATTAAATCGAGAGACCGCAGTGGAAACGGATGGCCTCAACAGCTTGCCGCCTCCGTAAGATGACAAGGAGTATGGATATGTGCTCCCTCCGTAACCTAAAGGTGACTGATAAGCGGATATATGATGTGAAGGTGTAGTCACATTAGATAGTCCATTAGAAGTGACCGGAGTCCTTCCTGACATAGCGTTTGCCCTGATGACATCAGAGGATGACATCAGTGCTGGATTCATCTCCAAGTTGTTTTTCAAAGATTCCAGTTTGCCGTAGCCAAGACTCAGGCCGTCTTTAGCACCGTGCTGTCCTGAGCTCAGAAAGTCCGTCACGGACCAGATTTTAGGCTTGCCGGCGTCCATGTCTACTTGCGAGTGTTCACCGGCAATGTAGGCGGGGCCTCTGGGAACTTCCGGTGAAAGTCTGCAATGGCTGATCTCGTTCTCGTGAGATTTAGATTTGGCGTCTGATCTTTTCTCGCCATGTTTTGCTGCTTCACTACAGTCAGTTCCAACATCTATCTGTTCATCTTTGTTGTAGTCTGTGAAATGAACAAGTAAAATATATCTTAGTATTGAGGCAGTGAACAAACCAAAGGATAATATAGTAACATTGAACTGTGTGATATTATTCCTAGACTGCTTTTCCACAATTAGAGTACACATTGTAAATGTACATTACAATACAGTACTTTATAGTCTTAATGTTTAGCGATTGATACCGAGACAAGAGTAGTCAAAATATTATTGTGTAATATAGGTACATACTTGTAAAAAAAAATACGTTACAATGTCACATTTTTAGCATAATAACAAAATTAGTTAGTTTTATGAAATAGCTACATTTAACGCATAACGTACATTTGTTGTTACTAACAAATACTATTTTAGAACAGAATAGGGATTCGCAAACTGCTGCGATACTTCTTTCTAGATGTATGTATATATCGTGTATGGTAGGTGAAATAAATAAATAATGTAAGGAAGAAGAATGATATACCTTGGACTATAATATTAAATGTGTAATACTTAAACTTGTTCTGTGTATCCAATGAAAAAGAATGGTTTAAGATTTAAAATAATATAATGTTTAGTTGATTTTTTCATTCTTTAGAACAAATGTACCGATAATTAAGGGACGTCAAATTTAAGGTTGTGTTGTTGTTGTTTTATTAAACTCCTACCCATTCTCTCCCTTTCACAGCATACAAAATCAATAAGAATAACAGTTATTCCTCTTTGTTTCAAAGTTGCAGCAGTGTTTCCGTTTAAACGTCCTTTATTTTGATTGGTCTGTACATTATATTTAACGTTTCACTCACACACTCCCCCATTTCACGTTGTATTTTGTTCCTTGTTATATTATAATAAAGGTTCTTTGATATTTACGTTTATATTCTTGCCAGTAACGTTACTTATCATAAAGTCATAAAAATGTTTCGCATGTCCGGAACTCTAATAGTTCCTTGTTCCGGTCACTCAGCAGCACATTTCGATATCCGCCATTTGCATTCGTCCTGGACTATTAATAACTCGTAACTTCTTATTGACGTGACATTCTTCCCCAGACCACGTAATGGTTCTATTGTTTTTGTTGTTCACGCTTGACGTGACATCTCGTTCCTTGGGTTTGTTGTTTCAACATTCACACTTAGCATTTGACGCCGATTTATTTGTAGCCTCACTTCAAGCCTCGTGAGTGATACAGATTTAATGGAAGACACTTGTCATTTATGTCCTGATCAATTTTTTTAACTTCCTTTTGGCCGCGATGTGTCGTTTACATAAAGTTGTGTAAAGGGGGGAGAGAGAAAAGAGGGGGGGGGGGGGGCTTTTCAACGATTTTTTTTTTCCAAATCCACGTGACTTCCCTACAACGCCAAGAATTGAGCACGCGCTTACTGACATTGCCACCAGAGGGCGTGAATCGTAGAGAGCAAGTGGAGCGCGTTTGGGGGTCTTTTGTGGGAGAGTGTGTGGGGTGTGCTGTGCAGTGACAAGACGCAAGGAATATCGCCATTAGCGAAGGCCAGATGGAAATGTTATGGGACGAAACAATGGGCAAGGCTGGTCTGGTTTTCGGGGGGTGGGAGGGGCGGATTCACGCCAAGGCGGTCACGTGTGTGTGAAACAACAACGTCGTCAACTGGTTCACGATTCGTTAAAGATCAGCGCGTGCTGGTCCCCAGCTAGCATCCCTTCAAAGTGCAGGCGTTATACAAACCTGCATACAGATAACAAGATCGTGCTCACCCTTGCCTAACTTTAGGAAGGGATGGGGGTGGGGCGGGGATGAGGGTAGGAATGGCTGGGAATGGTGCGCTCGTCCAGCAGAATTTGTCTTCTGCCGTTGTTCTAGGACCTCCCACGGGCCCTGTGGCCCTCCATAGGCACGTGCAAGCTTTGATACGCGACTGTGACCGGGACATTAATCCTTGGTTCGTTAAGCAGCCGCAATGGGAATTGAACCTCTGCCTAAGACACGATCACTTGTCCTGATGATGTACACATTGACAACTGGATATCTTAGTGCTAAACCTCCTGAAAATAATCTCTTTTCAAAGTGACGAGAATCATCCCCTACCCTCCCCGAGTCTCTTAGTGGCTCTCTCAATCCAATATCACTATTTCTCTCTCTTTTTTTCGACCCAGTCACTCTCTCGTTACTTTTTCTTCCTTTCTTTCTCCCTCTTTCTTCTTTTCTCTTTTTCACTCTCCCTCTCTCTAACTCGCTTTCCACGAAGTGTAAGCATTTTGTAGAAATCACATAACTATAGTCTTTTATACACATTTCCCTTACTTTCTGACAGTATTCATCCTTTATCTATACATAGACTTTCGTAGTCACAAAATATCTATCTAGTTCTTCTATCATTCTTTATTTACCTCCTTACTCTACCTCCTTCTCCCCTTATATTGTACACAAAAGTTCTATGTCTTCGTTATATTGTACACAAACCTTATATTGTACACAAAAGTTCTATGCCTCCGTTATATTGTACACAAAAGTTCTATGTCTCCGTTATATTGTACACAAAAGTTCTATGTCTTCGTTATATTGCACACACAAATTCTATGTCTCCGTTATATTGTACACAAAAGTTCTATGTCTTCGTTATATTGCACACACAAAGTCTATGTCTCCGTTATATTGTACACAAACCTTATATTGTACACAAAAGTTCTATGTCTCCGTTCTATTGTACACAAAAGTTCTATGCCTCCGTTCTATTGTAATGCACACCTGCAGAGATGTCCATAAGTTACAAGTATCAAATAAACAAACACTTCACTTAAAATCCGACTGGACCCATTCTATCAATCCTTGCACTCTAAATACTATCAGAAATAATAGATTCTACTTTCTTTTTAACACTACTTTTTTCTTTCCCCAACCATTCAACTGGGCAGACTCCTCTATTCACTTCCTCCTTTAATGATTTCTTTGATGCAATCTTTTCCCGCGCTTTGATGTCGACACTTCCGGCTTAAAAGTTGAAAGGTCGCCAGGGATTAAATTAGTTTCGACTTTTACTAGTGTGAAAGAAGTGGAGCAGAGAAGGAAAACAAGATTACGGTGGGGGGGGGGGGGGGGGGGGGTGCTATCGTGGACATCAAATGCTATCTGTGGGAGGCAACAAGCCGGGCGACAAGCTTCAATGCAAGAAATACAACGCTTTCTGGAGGATGGGGAATTCAACGGTTTCTGGAGGATGGGGAATACAACGGAAACAAAAGAGAAAGTTCAGGTTCGGGATTACGTGTAAAGGATGAAATGTCACAGATACTATATTGGTCATTGCCGTTTCATCGGATAACTCTACAACACATTTATGCAAGATCTAAAGATATTTTTTATTATTTTTATTTTTTTGTGTGTTTCATTGTGTCATTGTATTTATTTTACTAACTCCACATAAGTAAATATAAACTGCTAGATTAATTAAAATATTACCATTTAACAAACATCCTAAATTTAGTCTAATCTCCTAATGTCAATATGTTTACGTCATCGTGTCAATATGTTTACGTCATCGTGTCAATATGTTTACGTCATCGTGTCAATATGTTTACGACATCGTGTCAATATGTTTACGTTATCGTGTCAATATGTTTACGTCATCGTGTCAATATGTTTACGACATCGTGTCAATATGTTTACGTCATGGTGTCAATATGTTTACGTCATCGTGTCAATATGTTTACGTCATCGTGTCAATATCATTTATTCCATTCATACAAGTGTGTACCTTTATTGTTGTTGTTGTGGTTCTTTTTGTCATCGCCGCCGCAGTCAGAATTATCATCGTCGTCGTCATCATCGCCATCTTCACTTCGGTTTCTGGGTGACCAGGTCATCTTGTTTTCCTTCTTCAGTCTACGTCTGGCATTAGCGAACCAAGTGGAAACCTGAATGGAGCACGTGATTCAAAAAATCAGTAAATGTCTGATTTTTTCTAAAGAAATGTCTGTTGGACTGTCTGTTTTTCTGACCAAGACTTCCTAACTAGCTATCTAGGCCTACCTGTGTTAATGTCATCTTTGTAATGATAGCAAGCATGATCTTTTCTCCTTTCGTGGGATATGGATTTTTGATATGTTCCTGTAGCCAGGCCTTCAGTGTATTGGTGCTTTCTCGTGTTGCATTCTTCCTTCTGGCATTCAGATCTAACCCTCCATACCTACAGACAACAAATTCAAGTATTACATATACATATAATGTTTAGAATGGATTGAACGCATTACATTACTTTTAAATAATGCCTAAGACCATATAGCCTTTTTTTTAAAATCTAGTCTGTGAATTATTGAACACAAACACACCAAAATTTAAATCCTACTTGTTTTTTTTTGTTTTTGTTTTGTAGAGCGTATTAAACAAAATTCTGAAATTCATCTCTCTATATAAACAGATCAATACAACATTTAGTAAAAGTAATAAACAAGTCAATTAAGCTTAATACTAAAAGGTTTTTGTTCATCAATGATTTCTAGTGTTTTATTCAGGTGACTGTTTAAAACTATTTTCTCTGATCTGTTAATGTGTATATTGTAAACGTCCAACGTGAAGACTTTAATACCAAATGCGTTTTGCCATAAGTAGCTGTAGGCAATGAGAGACTTACAGTCAAATCCAAAAATATATTTCTAATCTTATAGCAGTGCCGTTGCAAGGGATTTGGGGGCCCGGGGGGCTTGGCCTCTTTAGGGGCCCCTGCATTTTGACATTCAACATTATGACATGAGAAAAAACAATTCGGACACTCTTTTGGGGGCCCCCTCAAGTAGGGGCCCGGGGGGGATTTTCGAATTTGGACCCCCCTTCCCCGCCCCTAGCTACGCCACTGTCTTAAAGCAGTAAATAAGGAATGCAATTCTCACTGTAGAGTAAATTGCATACGTTTGTTTTGTATATATTACATGAAAATATTTCAAATGTATGTTTCATATGTCTAATGTCCTATTGTAGGCCGACATATAACATATTACATATACAAATTATAATAAAGTGCAATGGTTCATTCTAAGTTGAATGTATAATCAAAAGTAGCCGTTGTTCATGTTATAAATATACCGTATATATATATAGGCTACTATAAATTTATATATATATTTGCCATAAATAACTATACTATCAATAAACATGCCATATAAATATAATGTAAATAAATATACTAAAAATAAAAATACTATAAATAAAAATAAAAATAAATATACCGTATATAAATATATCGTATATAAATATATCGTATATAAATATATCGTATAAAAATATACCGTATATAAATACCCCACTAATAGAAATGTGTACTTACCCTGGGCCGTAAGGATAGAATCCCATTGTTGATGTGTCATAAATTGATGGTTGAGTTAATGAGCGCCACGTTTCGCTCCCATCTCTAATATTGCTACCGTTGGCTCCCTGTAAATGAAACAAACAATTGTTGAAAGAAATTCTCTCTATGTTAAATGTAACTTTTGATCTCTCAAGAGGGACATTCTCAATACACAGATTCAAAGTCTTTGTCCCATTCGCTGAATCCAAAGATTTTTTTTTCTCTTATTGTTTTCCCCGCCCCACAATTCACAGGGAGAGAAAGAAAAAAAAAAAGGAATTGTTGTTTTATCATTCGTCCAGACCTGGACAGCACAAATAAACATTGACGCAACGCCCCCCACCCCCCTCCTCCATCCCCGTAGAGAGAGAGTTGGGGATAAGAGCAATGTTCGGATTAATCTCATCCCCATCTGATGGCGCTATAAGAAGCAGATTTAGCTACAAAGAACATCTACTATTCCCAGTTTTAGCTGCTCAAGTTGCCGACACTGTATAAAGTGTGTGACTGTGATAGATGCCACTCCACACTTTGATCCAGATTTTGATCCAGCTATTCACTCCTTTACTTCCTGTGTCGTCTCCTCCATACAAAAACACAATCTTCTTGCTTCCCTTAACTCTATTGAACACGTTATACAGTTGTCCACATCAAACAAGTCCAGTAGTGTACCTGCCTCGATAACAAGGGATGGGGACGGGGTGAATGGAGAGGAACACTTCTCGTCATCGAGCTAGATTATATAAATCCCTGGTCATCCACAGCATCCAGTCTCTACTCCAGTCGTCTTGACTACGTCTTGCCACTGGACAAAGTGGGGCCTGAACGAGAGAGTGAGGATGACGCTGCGCAACTCTTCCTTACTTAAATCCAATTCACCCGCAAGTCATCCTTGTCAATCCATTGTCATTTCATCATATCAATAAATCCTTGTCCTTGTACCTTGTTCGCCCCTTCCCAGCTTTACTGGAATACTTTTTTTTTTTTTTTATACTTTTAGTACTTTTCATAATTTCATTTTATAATTCGCTGAAAGCTATATTAGGTGTCGTTCATTAATTAAAGTAAAACAGAACTTGGGTAAAAAGGGTTTACTAAAGTGCTGGAACATATATTTTTTAGAATAACACCCACCGCTAGAATAGTATATTTTTAGAAGAAAAAAAAAGCATATACTAGAGCAGGGGTCGGCAACCGTTTGCTAATGCTGTGCCAAACTAGGATTTCTAAATCTTTCGGCGTGCGAACAGCCTAAAAGTCAACCTGCTCTATTATACTTGTTTTAATTTTTTTTTTTAAAGACAATTAATTTAACTCCGTAACAAGACCAAGGCCAAAAGCGAAAGAAATCTATAGAGAAAATCGTTAAATCGTTTTGTATTTAATTTTAAAAAAATAGACTAACGTGATTGTGATTATCATCCTTTTTATTAGCATTTATACTCAATATACAATTTTAATACCGAACTATTTTGTAAACATTATCATTTGGTTGTCAAGACAATGATCTAGCAACTGCTAATAATGATATTAATAATATGTTCTCAGTATAACTGGGAGATTTTCTTTTAATTTTTCTTGCTTAGCTTATGTTATCCCGGGATAAAGTCATCAATAAAAGGAACTGATACGTAGCATTCATACAAACTGGGTAGTTAATGTAATGTTAAAAAAATGTGCAAAACAATGTTTAGTCGTATAATATTATATAATTTTCAACTACTTTTTACAGTTTGGTCATCAGAAAGTTATAAGTTGTAGGCCATTTAGTCTTTTGTAAAAGAAAAATTAGAAACATAATAAGTTAATATTAGAAATATTACCGCACAAAAAAAAAAAAGGGTTTATTATCTCCCTTTAATAAAATAAAGTTTCTAAATTTGATTCTATAGTGATGTCAAACAAGTTATGTTTTGTACTATAACAAGTATTACTGACTAATTATTATGTCTATATATAAATCCATCATTATGTTATTCATTACAGGATTTAATTATTAGAGGTATAAAATTAATTTACGTTAAACAGTTGTAAATAAATATGTCCTGAATTAATTGTTTGTCCATTTAACCTTTTAACCTTCTGTAGTTTATCTTTTTAACATTAATAATTACAACAATTGCATACTATAATGCTATTAAAAAGTCTCCTGTATGTATTAAATTACTAAAAACAAAATTTGTTATAGAATTACTTATATTTATGTTTCATTATAGAAGATGAGCATAAAAAATATTTTAAATGCAATTAGCCTGTATCAATTAATGAGCGCCTTGTCTTGAATGGCAGATACATATTTAGTCATTTCTGAGTGTAAGTGACCTCTTTGAATGCTTAAAAACGCTTTCATGTGCAATAAATAATGTTCATAAATTGAACAATAAGCTGAAAGTAGAGCGAATGTCAAACAGTTGAGAGAGAATAGCAGATGACTTTTCTAAACAGCTTCCTTCCAGATTTTCCCGCAAATTGGCACATTTCGATGCCCATTTTTTTTATGTTTAAAATTCAACTTGCTGCGTCTTTAAATCGCTAATATCCCTCCACTAAAACCCAAAAAACCATCTACATCTAAGAAATGTGTAGCCAGTTAGGCTTGATGAGGTATGAATAAATGAGTCCATGAATTTGAAAGTCTTGCCTTTGTTTAGAAAACTCCCTTTGAGTGCTTCGTTGTACTACTGAATATGCCCAACTATCTTAATATATGCCTTTATTTAGGGAAGTACATATATTAAAATATTTTTTAATGGATTTCACTCAAGATATATGCGAATCCATTCCAGTGGTCTAACAGTTGAAGTGCTGTTGGACCCCGTCCCCTAACAGCACAATTTATTTTTTCCAAAATTGATTCAATTTCGGGCCAATATTAATATCTTGGCTTAATATATTAAAAATATTGGGTTAATATAGTTTGTTTTTGGTGTCCTTGTAAATGCGCTCAACACACTGAAATGTGTCGCTCTGTCATTCAGAAACATCAGCTTCAACAGTCAGTTTTCCTCATTCAGAACCAGAAAATGTTTTTTTTCATCAATAAAAAAAAACACCTCTTGGAGGTCGCTCTCCCGACGCTCGCGTACCATTGAAAATTGCTCTTCGAGCCAAGTTTGGCACACGTTCCTTAAGCTGTCGACCCCTGCACTAGAACATATAGTTTTTAGAATAAGACCCACCGCTAGAACAAATATTTGTAGCAAAAGACCCACCGCTAGAACAAATATTTTTAGCAAAAGACCCGCCGCTAGAACAAATATTTTTAGCAAAAGACCCACCGCTAGAACAAATATTTTTAGCAAAAGACCCACCGCTAGAACAAATATTTGTAGCAAAAGACCAACCGCTAGAACAAATATTTTTAGCAAAAGACCCACCACTAGAATAGTATGTTTCTAGAAAAAGCGCACGCTAGAGAAGTGATCGGCAACCTTTTGATAATCGAGTGATAAAAAAAGGTTTTCTAGTTAATTTAGTGTGCCAACACCATAAAAGTCTTCTTGCTCTGGCACTCAATTTCTTGTAGAAAAAGTTGAACTTTTTGGAGGTCTTCCTCGTGCCACTAAATACCGCTGCCGTAGGTTGCCGACCCTTGCGCTAGAGCATATATTTTTAGCAAAAAAACACACCGCTAAAACATACATTTTAAGCAAAAGACCCATTGATAAAGCATATATTTTTAGAAAAAAAAGACACACCGCTAAAACAATAGGCTATATTTCGTCGCTAGTGTTTTTTTTAACCTGATTCTTAGCTACAACACTCAAGTATATATTATATATAATTTTATAGGTCAAATTGTGTTTCAAAAAATTATTGTCTATGTTACAATAATTGTAGAGTTAGTATAGAACACAGAATAGAAATATAATACTTCTTCTGTGGTATAGAATAGACGATAAAAATAGAGGATCACTATGAAAAAATATACAAATAGCCGGGTCATGAAAATATATGTTTTGGAAACCCTGAAGACACTCTAGTCATATAAAAAGTTGTATGATGACTTATTTTCTAAACAAACCTTTCCCTTATGTTTTGGTTGTGTCTAGAACTGAAGTAAGCTTATGTTTTATTTAAAGATAATTTAAACCCTTGTAATCTTATTTTATATTTTACAGACGCTCTTTCTTTACAGAAGATAAGCCCATCTTGTATAGGTAGTTTAAGTTTAGTCAGTGTTTTTTTTTAGTGATATTAAATTACAGTTATTCCTGTTATATTCAGGCAACCTATTCCATGCCTGGATGCCACTCGGGAAGAAAGAGTAGGCTTATATCCTACTTATATGCATTTGTTCTTGTATATATGGATAAGAAATGTGTTTTTGTCCTTATCTGAGCGCTGTAATTATTGTTATTGTGTTATATTTTTAAGCTAGAATTTAATGTTTTATGTAGGCCTATTGTCACTTCTTTACTCTCTCTTGACGCTCTCTCTCTCTCTCCACTAGTGTTTCTAGGTTTAGTGATTTAGTTACTATTTTTGTTACTCTTGTCAGATGTGAATTTAAAAAAAAAGTAAAGTACCCGTCGGACCGAACTGATCCATAGGTCCAATGAAGCAGCGTTCACCAGTTTCTGTGGCCACGGCATACTAGGTGATTGTGTGGCCAGCCAGCACTATGCACAGCCGCCTTTACTTTACCCCAACTAAGGTCAGGTACCCATCAGAGCTGGGTAGACTCAGGGACACAATCCTAGCCTGCACCAGGATTCGAACCCGGACCTTCGGCTCGCCAGTCGAACGCGCTGCCGCTCGGCTCCCGTGATGTGAATATTCGCTAGTAATGAGCCTTGCAGCCCTTTTCCGAATTTGTTTTAATTTTGTATGGTTTTCTTTCTTCACAGAAGATACATATTGTAGTAGACTATTGGCCTAACTAATGTTTTATATTCCTATTACATTTGTAAAAGTTTCTTTGTATGAAGCCTATTGTTTTGTTAAGATTTATATACTAAAACAATTTGTGGATTTCGAGATAACGTATCATTTATTAAGAACTTTCCTTTTTTAGTTTTAGACCTAGTTTTTTGTAATATTAACTTGTTTATGGGTTATCTTTTTTAGTAATCCATAGAACATGTAATATACAGTTGTACATACATGTATAATTATATATAATTTTATCAAGAAGCAGGGTAATACATGCAGCACTAGTTTTGCAGTCTGAATTTTAAAAGTTAAAATAGATATTCGGCCGAATATTGACCGAAAGTCAATATCAGTTGCGACCGAAACCGAAAGAAACCAAAAGCAAACCGATAGCTAACATTTTGGTTTCGGTCGAAACCGAATCTACACCGAAAGAGGCCATTTGCCTCATTAAGTAAAGAAATCGTATAGGCCATTTTAAGTGTAAAAAAAAACAAAGAATCAGTGAGTATATTTGTTATTAAAGAGAAGCTGAATAAATTTTGAAGTTTAACCTCATAAAGCTACTTTTTATTTTTTTATTATGTATGTATTTATCTTTGATACAAAGATATAGGCCTAGTATTATGTCTAAAAGTTGACTGCAATAGTTTCCTTAATGTCATTAGAAATTACATTGCAAAACCTATATACCAAACAGAGAACATGATCCTATAACATGAAATGTTAACAGTATAGCCTAGGGCTTGCTGTTGAATCATTGAATGTTTTTGCCCACAATTTTTTTTCATAAACTAAGGCAGGAATCGGCAACCTATGGCACGCGTGCCAGACTTGGCACGCCGAGGGATTTTCAATGGCACGCGGAAGATGCCTCAAAAGTCTATTCAAGTCTCTTCTACAAGAAATTTAGTGCTACAGCAGGATTACTTTTAGGCTGTTGGCACGCTGAATGAATTAGAAATCATACTTTGGCACACTGTTCTTAAAAGGTTACCGAACCCTGAACTGAGGTACTAGCAACAACAACAACAACAAAATAATAATAATAATTTGCATCTCGTTCCCTCAGCGTCGTAGCACCTCAATGGTGTAACGAATTCTCAAACACATTTAAACAAGCGGACAATATTGACATTTTTAAAAACACGATTGAAAACACAGTTATTCGATGCATTTTAATAACATAGAGTCGATGTAAACACATAGGAAGACTAACTGTTATGTATAATTTATAGGTCTATATAAACTATGTAAAATGTATAGGTCTATATAAACTATGTATAATGTATAGGTCTATATAAACTATGTATAATGTATAGGTCTATTTAAACTATGTATAATGTATAAGTCTATTTAAACTATGTATAATGTGTAGGTCTATATGAACTATGTATAATGTATAGGTCTATATAAACTATATATAATGTATAGGTCTGTATAAACTATGTATAATGTATAGGTCTATTTAAACTATGTATAATGTATAAGTCTATTTGAACTATGTATAATGTGTAGGTCTATATGAACTATGTATAATGTATAGGGCTATATAAACTATGTATAATGTATAAGGCTAAATAAACTATGTCTAATGTATAGGGCTATATAAACTATGTATAATGTATAGGGCTATATAAACTATGTATAATGTATAGGGCTATATAAACTATGTATAATGTATAGGGCTATATAAACTATGTATAATGTATAGGGCTATATAAACTATGTATAATGTATAGGGCTATATAAACTATGTATAATGTATAGGGCTATATAAACTATGTATAATGTATAGGGCTATATAAACTATGTCTAAAGTATAGGGCTATATAAACTATGTACAATGTATAGGGCTATATAACCTATGTAATATCTAACTACTTACCAGTGGTGTATAAAAAGCTGAGCCTTCAGCTCCTAGTGGCATGTACGGCGACTGAGATCCGCTGGAATATGAGCCCCCGGGCCCAAATATGTTGGAAGTCAAGGGCAGGCGTGAGTAGGATGTAAGCAACGCTGAACTGTATTGACACGAGCATACACTCTGTCCAGTGTGCGGGTCAGTCATCACGGGTCTGCCGTTTTCGCAGCAGTGTTGGGACCCCGCGTTCCCTCCACCTGTAGACGAACCTGTACCACTTCTTGTGTTAGATGTGGGTGGTGAGGGGCTACCATTCACCTGGAATAGGAGATCATTTAGTTTATACATTGCAGACTGTTTTTGAAACAACAAATGATTGAGCTATGAGCAGGGTTGGGCAACCTAAGGCACGCGTGCCAGACTTGGCACGCCGACCGAATTTCAATGGCACGCAAGAGACCTCCAAAGGGGTTTCTTGTTGGGAAAAATACCCAACCTTTTCTGATATTGAAAGGGGACAACTGACTGTTGAAGCCGGTGTTCCTGAATGACATAGCGACACATTTCATCTCTTTCGAGCTCTTCCACAGGAATCTCTGCAATTGACACTCGGCGTCAAGAAAACAAGACGTGGTTTAAAGAAGTTCTTATTTATTTCCTATTAATGTTTCATTTAGGGATTTATTATATCTCAATTCATGTTTTTTTTATATTGAAAGAGAAATTGAAATAAAGCCAATGCAAAAACAAAAACAAAAAACATTCCAAAGGCTTTCTAAAGATAATTGAGCAAAAATTCCTGTTTATGTGTTTATGGCCACTAAATATAAACGTTTAAATTAAAGTGTATAGCGTAATATTCGTTTCTGATACATTCCGTGAGTAATGAAATGTTGATACTTCAAGAAACCCATTCTATCAGACAGACGGAGTTAATTCTTGGCATGACCCAGACCAGATGCAGAGAAATATTATTCATAAGTCAACGTGCTCACTTCATACGTTTGATCTATATTCTAAAGTCAGACATTTCTAAAAGAATATGTTTTTTTAATTAGGGCTGGTTGGTCTTAATGATTTAATGCTACGGATGCTGTTTATTTTCAATGTGAACTTGTTTTCACTATTTAGCTCTTTACTATGTTGGATGACATCTTGTATGGTTATTGGGTTGAATACAGTTTTTGATACATTATAAAACTTAAGAAATATCTTTTCTTCTATGTATCTGTCTATCTATCTGTCTGTCTTTCGCTTGTTCTCTCTTTATAGGACTATAAGATAAGATAGGATAAGATAAGATTGCTTTATTGATCCAAATAAATGGAAATTTGACTTGATTACATAAATTCCGTCTTTCAGCATACCTAAAACAATATTAAAGAACCATTTGTACTCAAACACATTAGACATTCACGCACATTATCATACCATTTATCATACAAGAAAAAAAGTAGGCCTATTATTTAGGAGTCAGCTATTGAGCCATTGTATTTCCTGGCTGAAAGATGATTTATAGATTGACTTTTTGTCTTTTCCAAATCTCATATTTCTTTTTGATAAGTAATCTGATTTTCCGACCTTATTTTTTGTTCGGCTACATGGGGACATTTAATGTTTCTTGTCTTTAAATTATTTCTCAAGTTTTCAATCAGACCGAGACAAGATTCTAGTATTGACTTCTGGCATCCAAATTTTTAATATAACCCTTTCTTTTATAATGCTATGTAATGTATAAGATAGTATGGTGTTATCTTATCTTACGTTATAGGCCTACATCACAGACATTACATTACAATCATATCATATATATATATAAATCTCAAAAGGAATATGTATGTATGTGGCTGGCTGGCTGGCTGGCTGGCTGGCTGGGTATGTACATACCGCATAATCTTTTTAAATCATATATATATATAAATCTCAAAAGGAATATGTATGTATGTGGCTGGCTGGCTGGCTGGCTGGCTGGCTGGGTATGTACATACCGCATAATCTTTTTAAATACTGGACATAAAAACGTGAAATTTGCTACAAAAATTCCTTGCGTTACGGCGGTGAACACTGTCAAGGTTTTAAAAAAAATAAAATGACCGCAGTGGTCAGTTTGGTCAAAAAACGCGAATAAAACGACATATTTTGGGTTCATGTTAAAATTGCCGTTCCAACTTTTTATAGTTTTTCGATCGATCGCGCTAAAAAAATTAAAAAAAGGATGGCGTTGAGATTTTTTCAGGATGACGTCATCAAAGTTTGCGCAGAGATAGCTAGCCGGCTTTTCGTTATGACGTCATCAAATTTTGCGTATTCATTTAAAATTAACTTTGCTTCAATGTTTGCTAATGTATTTTATGAATGAATAGAACTAAATATATTCACGTTTTAATTCGTGTCGTATACGAAATATAAACTTTTGTAGTTGTTGCGTGCAATCTCATTATAACTGCTTGAGTAGTAAGAGTGTATGTAAACATAACTTTTAGCTTTTTCAATTCGTTTGAAGCGGGCGTATACGCATTAAAATCTTTCTAGCGGGAAATATTTCACGTTTCAATTCTTTTCTAGAGGGCAATATTTCACGTTTCAATTCGTTTCTAGCGGGCAATATTTCACGTTGCAGTTCGTTTCGGTTGTAGCGGGCGTACAAAATGTCATTCACATTTAAATTTGTGACGTATACATCGATAAACTTTTTAACGGGTGGGGTTTTATTAATTGCCGTATATATTAACTGTGAAGCGGGAAATCTCATTATAACTTTAGGCTTATCGCCTTGGTAACAACCATTGTTTAAATTACCGGGCAAGGTTTAAATTACCGGGTAATGTTTATAATACCGGGCAATGTTTAAATTACCGGGCAATGTTTAAATTACCGGGCAATGTTTATAATACCGGGCAATGTTTAAATTACCGGGCATTGTTTAAATTACCGGGCAATGTTTAAATTACCGGGCAATGTTTAATTTGCCGGGCAATGTTCAAATTGCCGGAACTAACTTTTTAAAGTTTTAATTCGTGTCGTATACGTTTTAAAAACATTATTTCATATGGGTTTCATTTGTTATTGTTTTACATGTTGAATAGAAAATTTAATTCTAAGTTTGCTTCCAAATCAACAATAAATAAATAAATAGCAAATAAACGAAAACAACACAACATAGGTCTGCCACTTAATGTTTGTCGTAAAAAAATATATCAAACAATCATTAAAAAAAAAAAGTACTGTCGAATGTCCTTTATCAATGAATAGAACAAAATATATTCATGTTTTAATTTGCGTCGTAATTTATAGCGGGCAATTTTGTAATTGTTATAATGGGTGATGAGTAATGATTTTAACGGGTAATTCATGTTGTAGCGGGCAAATAAAAAATTACCTCACGTTTAAATTCGTGTCGTAGGTCATGCGGGCAATCTCATTATAACTGCCTGAGTAGTTAGAGTGTATGTAAACATAACTTTTAGCCGGTTCGGAGGACCGGGCACATAACGGCTTGTATATATATAAATCTCAAAAGGAATATGTGGCTGGCTGGCTGGCTGGCTGGCTGGCTGGCTGGCTGGCTGGCTGGCTGGGTATGTACATACCGCATAATCTTTTTAAATACTGGACATAAAAACGTGAAATTTGCTACAAATATTCTTTGCGTTACGGCGGTGAACACTGTCAAGGTTTTAAAAAAATTAAAATGACCGCAGTGGTCAGTTTGGTCAAAAAACGCGAATAAAACGACATATTTTGTGTTCATGTTAAAATTGCCGTTCCAACTTTTTATAGTTTTTCGATCGATCGCGCTAAAAAATAAAAAAAAAGGATGGCGTTGAGATTTTTTTCAGGATGACGTCATCAAAGTTTGCGCGGAGATAGCTAGCCGGCTTTTCGTTATGACGTCATCAAATTTTGCGTATTCATTTAAAATAAACTTTGCTTCAACCTTTGCTAATGTACTTTATGAATGAATAGAACAAAATATATTCACGTTTTAATTTGCGTCGTAATTTATAGCGGGATATTTTTAAATTGTTATAATGGGTAATGATTAATGGTTTTAATGGGTATCTTACGTTGTATCTGGCAAATAAAAAATTCCTTCACGTTTTTATTCGTGTTGTATATGTCCACAGAATAGGTATAAAACAGAATGCGCAATCGCATTTTATTTCTGTTTTGGGCAGTAATACCGACGCCATACTAAGCTTATTTAAACGCAGCGGTCCTGGTTACACTCTATATTTATGCTTATTTAGCCTACAACGTCCTTTTCTTCAAATCTACAAGTTCGAACACCCAAAGCTAATATTTCAGGCAAAATGTGCATGAACGGTTGTGTAATAAACTACAACAATGATGCGAAAACGACTGATTATCGTAAAAAAGAGCATGTCAAACTGCATGGCTTTCCTGACTCCATAAAGGATAAACAACAGCATAAACAACCTCATATTAACTCATTATGAATTATATGCCTATTTCCCTTCATAATTTTAAAAGTTTATTTTGGTTTAAAAAGTATATATATTTATGTACCGGTAGCCGCAGCAATTTAGTTACCGGTACCGAGCTACGTCTAAGCCATTTTTTTTCAAATCAGTACCGGGTAATAAATATTTTTACATCATATTGGCCTAATCATATAATGTTCAAAACAAAATGGGTAAACAAGTCAAATTTATATAAAAGTAAGCCTATAATGAAAGATAATGTAGGCCCTATATATATTGTATATATTTATGGCAGACGTAGTTATCATTTCTCATTTTACTCTAGCGACCGCTGCATTGCGGAAAATTGTAACTTTTAGTGAGTGCGTATATAGGGATTGTGCATTCTGTTCTATACCTATTCTGTGTATACGTCTTATAAACTTTGTAGCGGGAATTTTTTCAATTGCCAGGCAATGTTTAAATTGCCGAGCTCAACGTTTTAAAGTTTTAATTTGTATCGTATACGTCTTATAAACTATGTAGCGGGAAATTTGTATATTGTCGGGCAATGTTTAAATTTGCCGGACCAACTTTTTAAAGTTTTAATTCATGTCGTATACGTTGTATAAACTATGATTCATATCGGTTTCAGTTGTTATTGTTTTTCCTGTTGAATTTAAAATTTAATTCTAAGTTTGCTTCCAAAGCAACAATAAACAAATAGCAAATAACACCAACAAAAACAAAAAATAAAAAAAAAAATAAAAAAAAATTGATCTACGACTAATGTTGTAGCAAAAAAATATATCAAACAATCATTTTCGAATTAACAGTACTTTTTAAAAGACATGTGAGTTCTGTTTTACAGAAAGAGTTTAATTACCCAATAAACTCACAAAATTCGATCATAGTGGTCATACTTTGAGCAAGAAATAATAAAAAATTATTATTATTTGTTTTTCCTTTTTAGTTGTATATTGAATTGGTGTATAATAAAGTGTGCAAAACAAAAATAAATTTAAAAAATACTGACCACAAAAAAAAAATACTACTTTATGTATGTTGCAAAAACAAAACTAAAAAACTATAATGTGTCAAGCATATTCTAAAAAAAAGCCCGTTCGAAGAATCGGGCACATAACGGCTTGTCTTCTATAAAGAAGATTATTGCGTCCTACTCTCATCCGTGGTCCGAGTCTAGTATTGCATTTTTATTATTGTTTTAAATGATCTTAAGTTACTGGTTTTCTTGGTTTGTTCGGGCAACCCATTCCATGCTCGAATGCCACAATGAAGAAAGAATACTTATATGCATTGGTGTTGTTTTTATAAGTACAGACTTATTTTAGTAAAAGTTTTTATAGATTTATATGAATGTAAATCTGATAAATAAACACTAGATTAGATTAGATTATGTGATTTGATTATAGATTTCAGTAATATAGCCGATATGGGACGTATTAGAAGATCGTATGATATTGGCAATTTAGAAAGTAATGACAAAGCTCTGTGAGGTTTCAAAGACTCCACTCGATACTTCCTAGCTGTGAAGAAGAAACATTGCGGCGCTATTGTCTCGGGATCGCCGTACGCGGCAAGAGTCCGTTAGCAAAACAATCAATCAGCCTACTGAGATACCGGTATACCTGGTTCCTTTTGATCTCAGGTACCTGTGTAAGCCAACAGACGAATTGAGCTACGACAGGAAGCCGTTGCTCAAACAATATATTTAGTGGAATAATAGGGTATAGTGATAGCCTACTATAATGGCTGGGTTTTTATTGTGTAGGCCTAGATGTGTTATTGTTGTTTTATATGGTGTTGTATTGTTTATTGATATTTTTTTTATGTTGGATTCTTGTTATTTTAGACATATTTTTTTATGAAGGTTTTTATTGTGTTATTGTTTATAAGTTGATATACTGTTGTTTCAAAGTGTTGTATTAATGTTGTGCTGTTGTTGTTTTAGATTGCTATATTGTTATTATTTTAATGTGTTTTTATTTTAATGTTTAATGTGTTTAATGTGTTGTATTATTGTATAAGAGAGTTGTATTCTTGTTATATCTTCTTGTATAAAATATCTTATTAAATTTAATATTGGTAGTACCCGAGAGTTTTTAGAAACAAGATTAATCACAACCTACTCATTGATTTTGACTAAAATATGCATCAACAGAAAAAAATAATAAACATAGGCCAACATGGAATGCATAAAAGCTTCAAGAAGTCTTGGATTTTGTAAGTTCCAGGTTTTCACAATTATACGAGCGGAGATTTCTCTATGTCTGGATTAATATGACTTAGAAAAACCAAAGATGTTAAATCATTTGAATGAAGCAATCAATCTTTTATTTTAATTCGGTTACTATAAAATCAATCAATTATAAGTTTCTACAGATAACCCCGTAGTCTGCCAGTCTGTGAGTATGTATGTAGTCTTACAATGATTGAATGTCTATGTCTGGTTCAAATACCACTCGACTGTAGCGGACATAATTGGCAATAGTAGCATGCAGTTCAAGACTGTAATGTTTTTTGCCATAGGGTGAACAATTTCATACCAGCTTTCAATGGGAGTTTTAACTTGTACACAAAGTCATAGTCAATTAGATCTAATGGCGTTCAAGGGAGATTTAACATTTACACAAAGTTAAGTTTAATACAAGCGGTCAAAGGGAGATTTAAAATGTACACAAATTTGAGTCAACATGCCCACAAACAGAGAAAAGAGAAAACACCATTAATCTTACCTGTGGCGGTGTGGGAAGCCCTGGTGATCCCACTGGAAAGGCCGCAGTCAGGTGTCCGTATGACATGTTGAGTCGATCTGTGCTGATCATTTATGTTGTGTTGTTGAGTCAGTGCTATGGTCAGAACTTACACTGATTGGCAGTGAAGTAGTTGGTGGAAGAAATAAGTTAATATGTGTGTACAGAGAATCAACAGCCCAACATTCAGTTGAACTCTACCGTAGTTGATCGCTTTTAGTTAAGCTTATAATCTGCACTTAATGAACTTAGTGAGGACTTTGTTGATTATACACATGTTAAATTTGTCTGTCGGCATGTTTCTCACGGGTCTGGTTATCCTTAAAAACTAACTTACTAGAGGTGTCTCTGAACTACTACAGTTGATGACTGCATAAAGTATGGTCTATAGAAGCAAACATCACTTGCTGGTCAATGCCTACACGAGAAAAGAACCAGTGAGAAAACTGACATAGAGTTGTAGTGTTTCTTTTACAACTCACTGCCGAGTTGTTCCACACAAGTAAACACTTCTGGTAGAATATGTACTATATGCACACGCGTCCATCCGATAAAACACACACGATCAGGAATCTACAACACAAGTCTAACAAGTCACTCTGTGTGGCTCCACTTCCTTCAGAACAAACTGTTTACATCACAAGGCTATTGTCTTCACTCTCTTCTTACACTTCTGAACACAAAATTATTTTTATTTATTTATTTCTATCTTTTTCTTTTGTTTATTTACTTTGACGCTATTTTTTTTTCTTCTGACTTTCCTGTCAAAGAGTGAGTAGGCTACTAGAAAGAACTCTTGGAAACTATTAACACGTGTGGAATGGTCAGGGTGCCAAACATAGGAAGCTTTAACTACCCGCCACGGATTTCATCTTTCTTATCAGAGCTCTCATTAATATTCAATTACCTGACAGGCACCAGTCGGAAGGCGGTCTTAAAACGAGAGCCACTTTTGCTACCGGATCTCGATAGCGTCATAACCGTTAAGCCACGCCTACTCGTTCCGACGCTCGCCTCTCTCTCTCTCTCTCGCTCTCTTTTTCTCTCTCTCCGTTCTCACTCGCTCTCTCTCTCTCTCTCTCTCTCTCTCCCTTCTCTAATAAAAAACAATATGACTGTACGAACTCCGCATGAACCGGTTCACCCAGCGAGTGTGCTGTCTAGCTGAATGTTGCGCTCTGTTCCTTTTCAGTTTCTATCAAGCCGGCATCGTACAGCCAACTAACGGGCCAGGGGCTGATCGATTACACGCTTTCCACGCTAACTGGATGACTTCCCGCCTTCCGGAAGATGCCGTGATTGACATAGCGCCACTCATGTTCTCCCCGCCCACAAGGAAAAAAGGGGGAAGGGCAAATCACCATGACCATTCATGCCATCTGCGTTTTCATGTCTTGTGAGGTTTTCCGTCAGCTTGTGCCCCATGTTTGCGTTTTGTCGACGGCATCGTTAGTGCCAACAGGAACAGTAGTCAGATGACAGAAAGAAATGTCGGAATGAAAGAACGGAAATACACTTGTATTTAGTATGTAAGAGATGAAGAAAGACACAGAAAGAGAGAAAAAATATGAAGACAGATGAGATGAAAAGAAAAAAAAAAGAGACAGAAATAGATCTATAGGGACTATCTATAAGTATAAGCTATATTTATATAGGGCCTATCTATAAGTATAAGCTATATTTATATAGGGACTATCTATAAGTATAAGCTATATTTATATAGGGACTATCTATAAGTATAAGATATATTTATATAGGGACTATCTATAAGTATAAGCTATATTTATATAGGGACTATCTATAAGTATAAGCTATATTTATATAGGGACTATCTATAAGTATAAGCTATAGGCTATTTATAGGCCTATAGGGCCTATCTATAAGTATAAGCTATATTTAAATAGGGACTATCTATAAGTATAAGCTATATTTATATAGGGACTATCTATAAGTATAAGCTATATTTAAATAGGGACTATCTATAAGTATAAGCTATATTTATATAGGGACTATCTATAAGTATAAGCTATATTTATATAGGGACTATCTATAAGTATAAGCTATATTTATATAGGGACTATCTATAAGTATAAGGTATATTTATATAGGGACTATCTATAAGTATAAGCTATATTTATATAGGGACTATCTATAGGTATAAGCTATATTTATATAGGGACTATCTATAGGTATAAGCTATATTTATATAGGGACTATCTATAGGTATAAGCTATATTTATATAGGGACTATCTATAGGTATAAGCTATATTTATATAGAGACTATCTATAGGTATAAGCTATATTTATATAGGGACTATCTATAAGTATAAGCTATATTTATATAGGGACTATCTATAAGTATAAGCTATATTTATATAGGGACTATCTATAAGTATAAGGTATATTTATATAGGGACTATCTATAGGTATAAGCTATATTTATATAGGGAATATAGGTATAAGCTATATTTATATAGGGACTATCTATAAGTATAAGCTATATTTATATAGGGACTATCTATAAGTATAAGCTATATTTATATAGGGACTATCTATAAGTATAAGCTATATTTATATAGGGACTATATAAGTATAAGCTATATTTATATAGGGACTATCTATAAGTATAAGCTATATTTATATAGGGACTATCTATAAGTATAAGCTATATTTATATAGGGACTATCTATAGGTATAAGCTATATTTATATAGGGACTATCTATAAGTATAAGCTATATTTATATAGGGACTATCTATAGGTATAAGCTATATTTATATAGGGACTATCTATAGGTATAAGCTATATTTATATAGGGACTATCTATAGGTATAAGCTATGTTTATATAGGGACTATCTATAAGTATAAGCTATATTTATATAGGGACTATCTATAAGTATAAGCTATATTTATATAGGGACTATCTATAGGTATAAGCTATATTTATATAGGGACTATCTATAGGTATAAGCTATATTTATATAGGGACTATCTATAGGTATAATCTATATTTATATAGGGACTATCTATAGGTATAAGCTATATTTATATAGGGACTATCTATAGGTATAAGCTATATTTATATAGGGACTATCTATAAGTATAAGCTATATTTATATAGGGACTATCTATAAGTATAAGCTATATTTATATAGGGACTATCTATAGGTATAAGCTATATTTATATAGGGACTATCTATAGGTATAAGCTATATTTATATAGGGACTATCTATAGGTATAAGCTATATTTATATAGGGACTATCTATAAGTATAAGCTATATTTATATAGGGACTATCTATAAGTATAAGCTATATTTATATAGGGACTATCTATAGGTATAAGCTATTTTTAAATAGGGACTATATATAGGTATAAGCTATATTTATATAAGGACTATAAATAAGCTAACTTTATATAGGGACTTTCTATAAGCTATATTTTTCGTGATTGTATCAAATAAATAGATTTTTTAATTGGATTTGGATTAAAGGTTCCAAATAAGGATATTTTTAAAGAAACATTACCAGCCACAAACTAATTAGCCTGTATAATAGGGCCTTCAACACTTTTATGAACTGTACGACTACATGTGTCAAGAAATCTTTGTCAAGTTGGTAGTTCAATTAGTTGTTCGGTTATTCGTTCAGTTGAACATTTAGTTAATAGTTCAGTTAAACGCTTGTAGTTAAGTATAAATCAATTAACCATTGTACTCCTTGTGTTCCTGTTCCATATTAATTTACACAGGCCTACACTCTCTAATCCTATGGACTATGGTAGTCAAGGAGTAGGCCGACACTTCTATAAACCTTCGATTCTTGTATTTATAGAAAAGTAACAAGACTCCCCCCTCCCCCTTTTTCCAACTCCACAAACAATGTAAAGCCACATTATATTAAGCTATGCAACTTTCTATCAATGAATCAGACCGTGTGTCTATTGCAAAGTCTAAATAGTCTGTGTTTATACTGCCTTTCAAAGATATGTCCTAAAACGGCTAGGCTAGTGTAGGCCCAATTAAATAAACAAGTTGTCTAAATGATTTTTCATCACACAACCCTGTACGTCACTCTACATGGATAGAATATCTTTAATTTCTATAGAAGGTACAGTCTCCAATGTAGCTTCTTCCTCATCAGAGGACCTCTGTTGTACTTCTAGGTGAAAGTCTTGCTTGCTGTTTGGTGATGACTTCTGCCCTGCGGTCATCAAACATCAGACACCATTTGGATAGACGCGTAGTGTGATATTAACAAAAGAAGAAACAACACAACATTGTCACGTTGATAAGAAAGAGGCGTAAGCCGCACAATAAGGCACACACCGAAACAAAGATGTAATCCAATGTAGCTGACGAAAACCAAGATATGCTTAACAAAAATTAACGATAATCCAAGTCAACGAAAAGATATATATATGTATGTATATATATATATATATGTATGTGTGTGTGTGTGTGTATGTGTGTATAAATAAATACATCTAAGAGAAAGAGAGAAAGGGGGAGATAAATAGATACAAACTCAGACCTATAAAAAAAACTAATGTTGTATGTGGTTACAATAATGATTTCCGTGAAGTCACTGTGGCCAGATGTTTAATAAACAAACCTAGCCACATACCCCCCCCCCCCCCCACCCCCAACCTCCCCCCCCCCCACACACACACACAAACGAACTCAGTAAGACGATTTATAAATCCTACCGTTCCTGTTCATAAATCTCGGGCGCCCGCCTTCCCCTTTCCGGAGAAAAAGTTCCAGAATTTGTACAGGAAGTAAGCCGATAAAAAGTAAACTATAGTGCAGTAAGATTACAGGGAATGATGGGAAGGGCAAAGTGAAAGCTAAGCAACTCAATGGTCTCTTTATAGAAAACAATCAGTTTATTTCAATCCTTTTGGAAGATTTGAAAACATCAAATATTTCTCGGAAGCTTGGCTTGTCAGTAGGCTACTTGTGGCTTTTGAAATGGGCGATTTGTGATTTTTATCCACAAGGAAAGAATAGATCGAATAACTAGGTAGAAATGCGATTCTAAAGATAAGGTAGATTCTAAAGTCACAAATGTGTTGAGCCATGCCGAGTTATCCCCAGTTTGAAGCAGCTTGTTGGTAAGCTACACAAGCTTCTACTAGTCTAGTGATGCTTAGACTACTCCAAGAACTTGATATCAAAACACGCGCCACCAAAGGAACTGCGCTCATCCTCACAGTCACTCCTTAGAATTCCCAGTGTGGCTGGACACACAAAAAAGTACCTTGGAGTGCGCTCGTTTGAATCTGTGGCGCCTTGTTTATGGAACAAATTGTCTCAGAAACTGAGAGAATCTGAGACAAAGAAGTCTTGTAAAAAGAGCTTAAAGACCTTTCTATTTGGTTAGAGTTAGTGTGCCATACACATCAATACATTTGCCATTTATTCCAAGAGCGCACTGAGCATGCTAAATTTAATAATTTAAAAACGTTATATAAATAACCATTATTTTTATTATTAGTGTATAAGTCTCTGCCTGCGAATAACTAAAAACATAAGGAACATGAAAAGAAAAAGTTTAATAAAAGTGTTTAGTTAACGAGAAGGTATTTTATTTATTGTTGTCCTATACAACTTATGCGAGAAGAAGAAAAAAAAACAGCCAACAGTACAGTCGCTGTGTGTACACGCCCCTGGACCGTTCTTCAGATAGGACCATGCTTCTCTAAATTATTACAACGGAAGTGCGAGGCCTTGTTAGAATTTTGTGTCGCACTAACTGCACAACCTTCCGGAATGATGCCATAAATATAAACTTTATGAACACACGTTGTGTTTCTACCCTCTGACCTAGCCAATCCTTACTGCAGACACACCGTGTACACTTAATGCAGGTTGACTTCCGCCGCCCCGCCCCCACACCCCTCAGCAAAGTTATCAGCTGTGAGATATCGTATTACAAATATATCTTTTAAACACATGTTGTTATTTTTTTTCCTTTTAGCAGAGATTTCAATTTCGCTCTATATCTTTATCTATATTATACTTTAACGGTACTTTAACCTATTGATGCTTTTAACTTGTAAGATAACGAGACAGTTGACAGTAAACGGAGAAATTACAATGGACAATGGTTTGTATTTTAGAACCGATATAAGTGCTTTATACCAGACTTGTCGTACTTATCCATTCACAGAGCATGCCAATAGAGTGAATAGAGTCTACAGACGTCTTTATCAATTGTCCCATTTCATTGTCTACATCCTTTTTTCTCTCTGTTTAAACTTGACATTTTTTTATATTCTTTGACGGTTTTTTTATTTTATTAATTCTAGAATTACTTCCTCTCGCAATACCCTCACTTTCAATTATTCCTTTTTCATTTTCATTTCATCAATTTTCATTTCTTTTTCTTTAATTCCCGCATCTTTGAGTTCTTCGTCTTTTAATACTTCGTCTTTTATTACTTCGTCGTTTAGTAGGCTACTCGTCTTTTAGTACTTTGTCTTTTAGTACTTCGTCTTTTAGTACTTCATCTTTTAGTACTTCGTCTTTTAGTACTTTGTCTTTTAGTACTTTGTCTTTTAGTACTTCATCTTTTAGTACTTCATCTTTTAGTACTTTGTCTTTTAGCACTTCGACTTTTAGTACTTCATCTTTTAGTACTTTGTCTTTTAGTACTTCGACTTTTAGTACTTCATCTTTTAGTACTTTGTCTTTTAGTACTTCGACTTTTAGTACTTCATCTTTTAGTACTTTGTCTTTTAGTACTTCGACTTTTAGTACTTCATCTTTTAGTACTTTGTCTTTTAGTACTTCGTCTTTTAGTACTTCATCTTTTTGTACTTTGTCTTTTAGTACTTCAACTTTTAGTACTTCATCTTTTAGTACTTCGTCTTTTAGTACTTCGTCTTTTAGTACTTCATCTTTTTGTACTTTGTCTTTTAGTACTTCATCTTTTAGTACTTCATCTTTTTGTACTTTGTCTTTTAGTACTTCATCTTTTAGTACTTTGCCTTTAAGTACTTTGTTTTTTAGTACTTTGTCTTTTAGTACTTCATCTTTTAGTACTTTGCCTTTAAGTACTTTGTTTTTTAGTACTTTGTCTTTTAGTACTTCGTCTATTAGTACTTTGTCTTTTAGTACTTCGTCTTTTAGTACTTCATCTTTTAGTACTTCATCTTTTAGTACTTCATCTTTTTGTACTTTGTCTTTTAGTACTTCATCTTTTAGTACTTTGTCTTTTAGTACTTCATCTTTTAGTACTTCGTATTTTAGTACTTCGTCTTTTAGTACTTCATCTTTTAGTACTTCATCTTTTAGTACTTCATCTTTTAGTACGTCATCTTTTAGTACTTCGTATTTTAGTACTTCATCTTTTAGTACGTCATCTTTTAGTACTTCGTATTTTAGTATTTTGTCTATCAGTATTGGTCTTTTTTATTTTCTCTTTATCACCATATCTTTATTACTTCTTTGACCTTGGTTTTTATTTCGGTACTTTAATTCATCCGTATTCTTTCTTTTTTCTTTTTCCTAATTGATTCCACAATTAGAATGGCAATTACTGTAAGTTTGTTTTATTTCGATGTCACTTGTAAAAATTATGTCAGCACATATCTTGAGGATGTTTTTGAATAAGTGAAATTCAATCATCATTATCTGCGTTAAGACACCCGAATTCAATACAAAAATATAGGCCCTAATATGCCCATAATTTTGTAATTTAGCACTATAATTACACCCTTCACCCGCCAACACATAGACACACTAATACAGACACACACACAAGCCTCTCCACCCTCCACCACACACACACGTACTCACTAACCACGGTTAACGATGGTGAAGCGGAAGTAGTTAGTTACGTCATCTGCCCACCAATAAACCAAGTGTCTTGACAAATTTAAAATTAAGATATTGAGTTTATTCAACAGTAAGCAACTACTAATAGAGTGAAACGTAGAGCGAACAAGAAAATAGAACAATTTCATATTTTTTAGATCTGGTTGATGAAAACCAAACGTCTATAAGAAAAACGAGCATAAAACTATTATAGCAAGATCTTTTATCCAAAGTAGTTTGAATTACGGTAGACTATATCTTGTTTGCAAGTTTAATGTGAAGTTTGACAATATTGTTTTGTTGTTATTGTCATTTTAGTCCTTGGTTTTCTCTATATATTTACCCTGATTAATTTAATTGAACTAGATATATTTTGTGACTTTCTGTATTTCCGATGTTTCCATGGCTCCGGCACACTATGGGATTGTAAGGTTATGCCAATATACAACAGTTCTTCGATTTCTAAATTGAATGCCATGCTCAAGCTGCAGTAGAGCTTTAGTTAGCTTTTGAGCCAAACGTTGAACCAATAGTTGAACCAATAGTTGAACCAATAGTTTAGTTAAACCAATATTTTAACCAATAGTTGAACCAATAGTTTAGTTAAACCAATACTTTAGTTGAACCAATAGTTTAGTTGAACCAATAGTTTAGTTGAACCAATAGTTTTGTTAAACCAATACTTTAGTTGAACCAATAGTTTAGTTGAACCAATAGTTTAGTTGAACCAATAGTTGAACCAGTTGTTGAACGAGTAGTTGAACCAATAGTTGAACTAATAGTTCAACCAAAAGTTTAACCAATAGTTGAACCAATAGTTGAACCTATAGTTCAACCAATAGTTCAACCAATAGTTCAACCAATAGTTATTATTAAAGCCTTTTCGCTTGACATTGCCTTTGATTATTGAAAAAAAAGTGTGAGGCATAATAATAAGTTGAAGCAACGCTAAAAGTCAAAGAGCTGGGAGTCTTGTATTGTTTTCCTTAATAATAATCAATTAAAAAATAGGGCAAGCTTTAAATGCTTAGTGAATCCACTAGTGTAGGCTACATTCAGATTAAACTTAGACTCACAAAAGTGTAAGATTAATTTAATATTCATTAGTAGGCCTCCAGTAATTTAATAGCTTACTGTGGGAAGTGTAAGAAAATTACTGGATAGTTAGGTTACTTCAAGAAAATAGTAAGCATTCGAATGAGTAATCCACATCATTCTTACAACTGCCCAAGTTTTGCTACTCGAAACATTGCGGTAAACGGTAAACTGACATTTCTCTTGATACACGCGGATGGGGATAAAAGTTTCTTTCAACTATGAAAACAACAACAAGTGATTTCTCCAGCAAACTTTGTATCCTCGTCTCTCACAACTTAATTATGACCCTCTCTAGCAGTCTCGTTTCTTTTTTTTTATGCTTCTCTGTCTATCTCAAGGCCTCCCCCTCCCCCCCCCCCCTCCTCTGACTCGGGTACAATTTCGAGCAATTAAAGAAAGAGAGCGTGAAGGTGCTAGCGCACTGGACCAGGAGCCAATGAAAAACTGTGTAGGCCGCTGTGGGACTAGTTGAATTGCCTCCCGCCAAGACGGTTAGACTGACTTTCTGCCTGCCGACGTAACGAGGGCCGCAATAACGATAGGCTTGGAACATTAGAAGAACTAACAGAGAATTTAAACTTAAAAAAAACAACAACACACACAAAAAAAAAAAACGCCACCATTATCAATGGAAGGTAAGCAAGCGAAGACTGGAAAACAACATAGTTTTGAATGGTTCTCAAAATGTTTGGGATTTCTTGTTTGGCGGTCTTTTAGACTTTAGACAATGAGTTGATGGCTCGCAGACCTTTTGAAAATGTAGGCCTACACTATAAATGGACTACAATTACCATAAAGAAAAATGTTGATGAAATGAACTAAAGTTAACATTATATAAAATAGCGTTGATGACATGAACTAAAATTAACATTATATAAGATAGTGTTAATCAAATGAACTAAAGTTAACATTATATAAGATAGTGTTGATAATATGAACTAAAGATAACATTAATATAAGATAGTGTTGATGAAATGAACTAAAGTTAACATTATTTAGAATGTATCATCATCATTCACGTTATTTAATCACTAACGTATGTAGATACAGACGAACACAATTCTATCTACACCATCATTAAACACATCTATCTACTATACTATACTCTAATGACAAGCCATCCGGCTCTTACGTCCAGGGCGTGATGACGTTCAGGAGTGGACCAAATGGAGGGGAGGTCACACTAATGTCCTGTCGGGGCGCCAGCCGCCCCACGTGTAACATAGGGTAAGGTTTACGCAGCCACATGCACTACATTACGTTTTCCTACTAGAGGCCGACCGAAATCCGGTATCGGTTTCGGCGACGAAAGTAGACAAATGGCCTCATTCGGGGTAGTTTCGGTTTCGGCCGAAGCCTAAAAGTTGGATTTCGGTTTCGTCCGAAACTGATATTGACATTTCTGCCATCAACCGAATATCTATTTTTACTATGTTGTCAAAATTGAGACTGCAACGCTAGTGCTTATTAGTCTCATTACTGATAATTTCATGTAGTCAAACTGTTGCGAATTAATCTGTGCGACTTATAGTCTAGCCCTAGGCCCTAAACCTTTTTTTCTTCAATCCCGAATATTACTTGAGACTTGCGATACACAGACAACTCAGCAGAAGTTAAGTTACCGTTAACAGACTGCGCGGTATAATTCGTTTGATCCACGTCACCAAGAAGCAAAAAAAAAAAACTTAAGGGTTTCCGACGGTTTCCCCACAGACGCTGAACTTACGGAACAGACAAACAGACCAATAGGCTTTCTGTAGCGATTTTTTAAATAATTTTCTGTCCTTCAGTGTGTATGTGTGTGTGACTCCAATTAATTAACATTCAATAAGCTTATAGAGTCTATAGCTCGCTGAACTCAGCGGCAGAAGAGATTGTATTATGCGGAAAGTGAATCAACTTTTAAAGTTTAAAAAGATGGGGCTTAAAGATCTCTTTGTACATGTATTGTACTTCATAACTACATGTATTGTACTTCATAACTACATGTATTGTACTTCATAACTACATGTATTGTACTTCATAACTACATGTATTGTACTTCATAACTACATGTATTGTACTTCATAACTACATGTATTGTACTTCATAACTACATGTATTGCACTTCATAACTACATTTATTGTACTTCATAACTACATGTATTGTACTTCATAACTACATGTATTGTACTTCATAACTACATGTATTGCACTTCATAACTACATTTATTGTACTTCATAACTACATGTATTGTACTTCATAACTACATGTATTGTACTTCATAACTACATGTATTGCACTTCATAACTACATTTATTGTACTTCATAACTACATGTATTGTACTTCATAACTACATGTATTGTACTTCATAACTACATGTATTGCACTTCATAACTACATTTATTGTACTTCATAACTACATGTATTGTACTTCATAACTACATGTATTGTACTTCATAACTACATGTATTGCACTTCATAACTACATGTATTGTACTACCATTTTAAACCTTACAGGTCCTGGGAAATGTACCCCCTGCCCCCCACCCTCAGCTTGACACTGTATAAAATGGACATTGTCCTACACACACTACCATTCAATAGAAACTTTGCTTCATTTTCCACCTATATATATAGATCTACCCTAATAACAACAGAGACACAAAAAGGAACAGGGTTGGGGCGGGCAAACGGGCAAAGCAAAAACTATTAAAAAATCTGAACTCTAACACCGAAAATCGGTTTTGAAAAAATACCTTTATTAACATCCCTACCCATAAAATAGTTAGGCCTAATATTACAATAAAATATAGGGCCTACTATTTTTAAATCTTTTGTTTGGCAATTTCGGTTTATTATTCGGTTTCGGCCGAAGATGTTGTAAAACTTTCGCTTTCGACCGAAAGTCAATTTATAATTTTCGGTATAGGTTCGTTTTCATCCGAAACCAACAATTTGGTTTCGGTGGGCTACTATTTCCCACTGTGGAATTATCCAAGTGTCATTTTCGTGGTGGCTCGCCCTACAATGTTGCCCATATCCCATACTTTAAGTATGACAGCCAGGCACCAGGGAGGGATTAAGATAAAGTTAAAGGGGTCGGGATTAAGGGCGCGCATTGCTTACTCCCCACCGAGTCTCGGAGCCTCTTGATGGTACAATGAGACCTTGGACGCGCAGCAGATACCTTTAAACACAATATAATTCTATTGTACAAACACCTTTACAAACACATTAAACACAATTCTAGTTTACGAACACATATAAACACAATTCTAATTTACAAACACCATTAAACACAATTCTATTCAAGTGGACATAGCCCCAGCGTCTTTTTTTCTTCTTAAAACGTGCACCCACAGCCACTGGTGTACGCAGATAATGGGATTTTTAAAGACAAGTTTTTAATGTGTTTTCTACCCTCCAACTTAGTAGTGAAGACAACTTTATTTTGTCGTCTGCTGACTATCCAGTAAATACGTTGACTCGTCCGCCAAGCTTCGGCTCACGTCCCAGTGAAGGCCACCCAGCGTACAAGCCTCTCAAAACTCCTCTCCCTCTCTTTGCCTTCTCCCTCTTATTGCCCTCTCGGGGACGGAAGCATCTCGTCTAAAGAGTGTATCTATGAAATGGCGAGCCGCCACGAGCAGGTGATTCGCCAGTCGCTAATAAAGGCAGGCAAGTTTATTTATTTTAATTTGTTTTAAAAGGGTCACAGGAGCAGATAACCCAAGTCAAAACATTTGTATTTATCTTTCCCTACAATTACCATCCAATTCTGTCAGGAATTCCCCCCCCCCCCCCCCACCCCAGCCCACTCCGCTTTCTTCCATCTTCATTAGCGGTTTTTAAACTTGAGACAAATGAATAAAAATTTAGAGCGAGGGGTAATGGGAGGTAATTCATGACAGGGGCATTAACTGAAGTGCTGACGTACGGATACAATTTATTGTCTCCCCTCCCTGTTCATTTTTTTTGTTTTTAAAATTGTAATTGTGTGTGTGTGTGTATGTGTGTGTATATATATGTGTGTGTGTGTGTGTGTGTGTGTGTGTGTGTGTGTGTAAGTATGAGCTAACACGTCCACCATACTCGAGTAATAGATCGGCACTTACAGTCTGCAGGGATTAAAGGGAACTCGCGTGCAGGACCTCACGAGACAGGTGGAGTTTCAGGAGGAACACAAGAGTACTGCTCATTAATTCTGTTTACTCACTTCCGGAGTCTTCTCTCTCTTTTTTAAATTCTTTTTCACATTTATTAACTAATTCACTAACTCATTCACTTACTCATTTCATCATTCATTCACTTACTCATTTCTTCACTCATTCACTTACTCATTTCTTCACTCATTCATTGACTGGTTGATTCACGCATTCACATAATCATTTAACCACTCATTTACTAAAGTACCACTATATTTCAATACTCAATAATTCAGTATTTGACTTCTTTATTTATCCCTTTGTATCTTCTTGAAAATAAATGAATCTAGTTAAATAAAACTAAATAAGAATATAATGCCTGAATGTCTTGATTTGGTTTATAATGTAATGAGAATTGTTTTACAGCTCAGAGCTTTTAAAACCACTTTTTGAAGTCTCCTGTATTATGTTTAGTTAAACACATCATGACCTGAAAAGACCTTAGTTTGGTTCTAAGTATATCAAAGTCTTAAGAAATAATTTGGGTATAAGATGGATTGTGTGCTGAGTGAACTCGGTCACGTGACATGGTTCAGTGGTCTGGGTCTGTGTCCTGGGAGTCTGGGTCACTGTAAATGAATCGTGACTTTCACTTGCCACAGTTCCTCTTCAACTTTGAACATTTACCTGGCAAGTGAATCACGTACACTCTCCCAGGGAGATGGTGATCAAGAACAATTGAGTTGTAGTATGATTCTTACTACTCTCTTTCTCTCTCTCTCTCTCTCTCTTTCATTCTCACTGTCTCTCTCATTCTCTCTCTTTTTCTCTCTCACTTTCTCTCTCATTCTCTCTTTTTTTCTCTCTCACTGTCTCTCTCATTCTCTCTATTTTCTCTCTCACTGTCTCTCTCATTCTCTCTCTTTTCTCCCTCTCTTTCTCTCTTTCTTTAATCTTTCACTTTCTCTCTCCTTTTTCTCTCACTCTTTCTTTCTATTTCTCTGTCTCTTTCTTTCTCTTTCTCTCTCTATGTCTCTCTCTTCTTGTCATCTACATAATGAGACATAGAACATATCTGCGTACGTATCCTTCATCATATTTTGAGTGAAGTCTATTTCGACGGACATTTGATCTAACTAGCTCAACGTCATTCATTGAATTAAACGGAATATCTGCATTTAATATGAAAGTTTTCAACTATATATTGAATATAATTGAAATATAATGTCTAATAGTTATAAACTAAGTATAAAAAATAATAATTTGTAATCCAAAAAGAAATTTAAAAAAAATAAAAAATAAATTATATGAACCAAGAGAAGAAGTGAATATATTTAAATACATGGCCTTGACCCGTCTGCCCACTGACCTACGCCCATTTAAAGCAATACAAGCAAGCTAAATGTAGAAGAATGAAAGCAGAAAAAGATGTAAATTACATAGAAAGAAATACTTACAAGACGTAATAGTTTAAACTTTAAACAATGTATAATAGCCTATATACAAGAAATAAATGCTTTTTTCTTTTCCAACAAGAAATAGCTTGAAGGAGGTTTTGAACGAAACTGTCGTCCTTTCATCTTATTTTGTTTTTTAAATTTTAAATGCTATTTTCTTTGTTCTGGTTCAATGTTTGAACTTTTCAACTAAACTGCATCAGCTGAGAGAAAACTGAATGAAAAGGTCAACCCATGAGAGAGACAGTTTATTGTAGAAGCAGCCACGGGAAAAGCTTCAGTCCTATGCTGACATTGTTTATGCTGTCAGGGGGAAGGGGCGCATGTCAACGGAGTGAGTCTAACGTACGCCAGTAAACATCCAGATCAACTCACGCCCCCACGTTCACCTGTTGTTCCCCTTCCATCGCCCACTTTAACATTTTAGACATATCCTTCTTTTTATTTTTTTAATTAAACCATTCTAAATATAATAACTTCATGAAAAAAAAATGGATGTTGCGAGTTGAGTTAAAATGACGATGAGGCAAACGAGGGTAATTACATTTTGAAATCTCAATGAGTGAGTTTCTCCTCACCTTCCTGCTCAACATGAGTCAATGCGCTGTGCATTAATTGTAGCGACCAGAACATTCAACGAGAGCCTACATTGGAGGGAGGAGGAAGGATGACCTGGGGGGTGAGGGTGGGGATGGGGGGAGGGGGGAAGGGTTAAACTTGACACAACACTTGTCTAACGAATACTTTTTTTTTTGTCAGTAAATTCATTAAAGAAATTATAGTTGGCATTCGTTTAGTTTTAGTTGAAACATTGAAACCTAGTTAATGAAATAGTTTTTATTTTTAAAACATAAATAAATAGAGAAAAGAGCGAATAGAGCGGCATGTTCACAATTTCTTTCTTTATACACCTGCTCTAGGAGAGAAATTACTATTTATGAACAATCCCCTCCCTTCACCTCCCAGATCCGGACCTTCTAGAGTTTGAACTCTTTTATTAACTTCTCACCCCGACCTACTTTCTTGCTATGCGTACCTCCATTACTGGCTATTATTTTACTCATTACTACCCACTGCCCGTACTTTATTTTAGAATGGATGAAACATCGATAGGGTTCTGAAATTAAATTTGTACTACTTTGTTTGTAAAAAGTGAAAATAACTAATTAACAAAATATTTGGATTTATTAGTAATATTAATTCATAAGAAAAAGTTTCACCAACACCCAAGTCCATAATGGTGGAAGGTAAATTACTATCGTCAATTAGAACCACACTTTCAATTTCGCAACAAATAAAACAACAACTCAGTAATTTGTCAATTATCACAATTGTCAGAGCTAGGACTTTTGAATGTGCAGAAAGTCAAGGAGGTAAGGACTCAGGACAATCTAGTGCCTTGTCAGACAATCTAGTGCCTTGTCAGACACGCCAGCGCCGTGCAGAACAATCAGTCCAATATATCGCTTTATTCGCCAATCTTTTCAGTTTTCAGGAATAAAAAATACTTATCTGTTGATGTGGAAAGACACAATTAATTGAAAGAGCTTCAATGTCACATGTCGCTAGATGATACTGAAGGGGAGCAAATAGCCCTACTCTTACCTCCCAAATCACCCTCTCTTCCCTCCGCTATTAACCTTTTATTGATTCAACCTCCCCTGTCTTCCAAGTGGCACTCATCAGTGTCAAAAACACATTAAAGTACTCCCCCCCTCCCCCTGTACTGAACCACCTCTAGATCTCAATTTATAGTTGAATTCACCTCTCTTTTTCTTTCTTTCTCACTCACTCTTTCTCTCTCTCTCTCTCTCTCTCTTCACCCCACCCCCTTTCTCCCTAGTTTTACGTTTGATCTACACCCCTCTCCCTCCAATCTTCATCCTTTCATGACTGCAGAAACATCTTCACTCTCCTACCTCCCCATCCCTCGGTTCCCATAGGATACGTATTTTCTTATCAAGTTATTTAATTCTTGTTGAGTAATTCTAGAAGCACGCTGACTAGTTATACTATTTTCCCGGTTAATTGAACAGATATTGAACTAATGCACAGTGGCATCTTCATAGCTGCTCACTAATCTATGTATTTTAAACTTTCTGTTCGCCACATCAGAAGTAAGGGGAATCTAAAACTGTATTTTTGAAGACAGATGCGAAGGAATGCTCAGAAAATGGATTTGTTTATTTTCCTTGGCCGTGTCATCTTTTGTGATTTGCAATTGGGATTTTTGACACGTTTCTTTTGTAAATGTAAACTCTAAGTGGGTGGTATATATAGCATATACGGATATGGTATTTAAAATAATTTAAAATATTTCGCATATCATTGTCATAGACAAGTGTGCACCGTGAAAGGCCATTTGTAATCACTGATTCAACTGTTCAACTCTACCGTGATAGGCCATTTGTAATCACTGATTCCACTGTTCAACTCTACCGTGATAGGCCATTTGTAATCACTGATTCAACGGTTCAACGCGACCGTGATAGGCCATTTGTAATCACTGATTCAACTGTTCAACTATACCGTGAAAGGCCCCTTGTAATGCAACTGTATTTATAGAAATAAATATGTGGACTAAATTGTCAGTCCAATAAGGTCGCACTCTTTAGGTGAATCACTCAGAGACAGTTTTCTTTAAATTTTAGCGCCTTTGGAGGTTTAAGCTACAGTAGGCTTGCAAATCGTACTGCAGGTCCCTTGTATCTGGCCAAAAAGAGCTATATACTTTGCATGCAAGAGAAGAGGATGGCCAAGAAAACATGAAAAAAAACTACATAATCAATGTACGCAAAGATAACTACATAGTCTATATAATGTACGTAAGTAAAGATAAATACACAATCTACACAAGAATAAATAGCTCCATAACTCCAAACTTTCAGACTACTATTGACAGTTGATTGATCTATGAACTCGAGTGGACAAAGACATCCCCTCACTCTGTGTTTATTTATTACACTTTGATAAAATTGTCAAGTACCCTGAGAGTTTGTTGCTTTCAAACTCACCTCTTCCATTTAGATTGCAACCAATGATTAGGTTTCTGTCTAGACCAATCAACAGAACGTTGTTGTTTTTTTTTAAATTTATCTTTAGCTTAGTGTATTCATCCATGGATATCTGACTCAAGCCAATCATGCAACAAATACACATTTAAGACCACTTGGGCCAATTAGTTGGTTACACAATACTACTGGCTATCTACTGCACTGACGGCACATTAACTCGAGCAGCTGATTGATAGAATTGAAGGCTAGCACTAGGGCAATAAGTTATCTGCTCATTTTGTTGCAGTCGGGGCTAATTGAACAGATTGTAATCAAAGTTTTCCTTGCCATACAGCCTACACAATGGGCTATTTCATGACTGAAAGAATACATACAATACAGAGGTGGAGAGTGGGAAGAAAACAGTAAGGAACGATGAACTGAGACAAACAATACTACAAGACTAAAGGAGGGGTGAGGTATGGATGGTGGGGATGGAGGAAAGCAGTTGTACGCAGTTGTGAACAATAAAGCGATTTAAATTGATAGAGACGGGAAAAGAAGTGAATGACAGACGGGGGAAAAAGAGAATGAGAGACGAAGGACACACACATAGGCACATACATACATAGGCCTACATACAAAATACATACAATAATACATACATACATACACACACATACACACATAGGCACATACAGACATAGGCCTACATACAAAAATACATACAATAATACATACATACATACACACACATAAGCCTACATACATAGGCCTACATACAAAAATACATACAATAATACATACATACATACATACACACACATACATACATAGGCATACATACAAAAATACATACAATAAATACATACATACATTCACACACATACACGCATAGGCACATACATACATACAAAAATAGATATATTACATAAATACATACACACATATACGCATACATACATACAAAAAAAGGTATATACATAAATACATACACACATACATGCATACATACATACACGCATACATGCATACATACATACATGCATACATACATACAAAAATAGATATAGGCCTATACATAAATACATACATACATACATACAAAAATAGATATATACATAAATACATGCATACATACATACATACATGCATGCATACACACACATTTACATACATACATGCATACACATACATATACAGACATACATGCACACACACACACATATATACATACATACACACACATAGGCCTACACACATAAACACACACATGCATAATACATACATACATTTACACACATACATACTTACATAGATAAACATAAACACACAGATATACACACATAGATACAGTTTTATAAATTCTGTTATAAATAAGAAAGAGTTGTGTTCTCTTGTTTTTTCGATTTCACGACTCGTTTCCGTGGATACGAGTTGTTCCATTTTAATGACTCCACGAGATAGCTGTTCCATAAATTGTCAGAACTTTGTTTGGAATTGATGTTTTACCAAACAAAAAATAACATTCAACGTTCGGGTGATCAGGAGTGGATAAGCGTATGCAATCCCCAGCTATTAACACAGTTCTCGCCCCTTACATTAAAGCAGCCACCTATGTACTCGCCCAGCTTTAAAAGTGAACAAAGGGAGGTCATACGTCTCCGTTAATATTGCGTTTTCTCTCCCCTTAGTTTCCAGGACCTTACTCCTATGTAATGAGTGCTTCCTGTGGACTTTTGGTTAACCGTCCGAATCCAGCATAACGATGCTCATAACACCCGCCAAGCAGAGAGAAGTGTGGGAAACTGCTCAGCAGATATCGTCTGCTGCACGGTGTTCCGTGGAAACACCAGAAGCTGTTAAATGCGAGGGGGGGGGGGGGGGAAGGAAAGAAAAACCTTGATGGCATTAACGATCACTGACCCTTATCGGTGACAGACGATTCCAGTTTCAATCAAACCAAAACAAAAAATACTAAGAATGTTGCCGATCTCATATAGCAGGGCCTTATCTAAACATTCGTTGTTGTTTTTTTAAATGGATAAACTCTTGTTTCCAATAACAGCCAACTGAATCATCAATTCAAATACGTTTTTTTTAATAATAATTGGAACAGAATATGGTTCAACTATGATGAAAATATAAATGAGCCATTGTTTTTTTTTAATTACGTTGTTTACCAGTAAGCGCGTTTACACACACACACAAACACACACACATATATATACACACATACATACATATATAAATACATAAATACATACACACACACATACATACAGACATAATAACACTCTATACTAAACACAAACACAAACTCTGCTCCTCGGCTATAGTTATAAATTCTGTTTTAAAAATTAATAAAAAAAATATTTCGATAGAAGTTCTAGTATTTTCTTTCTGCTCCATTTGTTTTCTTTTATGAGGAAAACAGCAACGGCAATTCATCCGTGAAACTACAGAACAAAAACAGTAATAGGAAGAGTAGTTTCCCTTTAAAAAAACAAAACACACACACACACAAGGAGATGATTTATTTACAACTCCGCGCCCCCTGCTTCGCATTTTCTTCAGGAATATTATCATAAATAGTTTATTTACATTATAGTATAAAGAGGACATAGCACCATGTATTGACATAAAGGACATAGGAACATAAGTGGTTTGGTAAATACACTGCTATATTGAAATGGCGATGGTGTATTGTCACTTGAAGTTAAATACTTCATTAGTTTAGTTTCTCCGTTAGATTAAATTTCTCTAATTAATAAAACCATCATCTTTGTCCAGTGATTTTGGAGGTAGGACAAAGCTATCTTTTTTTCTTTAAGTTTTTATTTATTTATAGGCCTATAATCGAAAATAAGAAACTTAAGAGCTGCATTAGCAATAATGATAAACAGTAAATCAGGACATGTACTAGGAAAATTACGTACTAAGAGATGCATTGTTAGAAACAGCACTAGAGGAAAGTACCGTAAATTTAGCCAAGATTTGATAATGAAAGGAGGCGTGGATACTAAAAAGAATAAAGGTCGCACATTTTACACTGCTTATTTCTTCGTGTATGCCTACGTGGGCACAAATTAATTAAACTGATTAAATGCACATTGAAAAAAAAATAGCTTCAAGAAAAAAACTGTCATGACAACAGTTTCATTGGTCTGGAAGAAGACTTGAATTTTCGCAGAGGCAGGGAAAACTGGACAAGAAAAGTGAACTGGATATTTTATCTTTTAACATTATCTTGAATCGTAAAACTAACTCTGTAGGCCTTCTATGTGACTAGGTACGACTGAGCTAATTAATGACTTAGTCCTTGCTGGACAGTCATGTAACACAATGGGCTGTGGACAGGTTTCGGGGAAATGACCACAACGGAGGGCGAGAACAATCGTTAACAGTCAAAGTGGACTGGTCATTCTAGGCGTTTAGCTGGTTGGTCCACGTCATGATATATGTCCTGCTCTTCCCTCGGGGTAAATGTCACCGACTAGGTGTTCCTTCTGTCAGGTGTGTTCCTTCTAAGGAATGTAATCAGTCATCCAAAAGTTCAGCTAGATGGAAAGGTTGGAAAGGACAGGGTTTTATTGTAGTTAACTAAGAAGTGGTATTTGTAATTTACTGTTAATCCCGAGAGCTTGTAAACATAATCTGTCTAGTCATTCTCATACAGGATTACTCAATAATTGGATTGAACTGTTTACACAATTAATTATTGGGAGAAAAAAATGAAACTTTAGAAATGATTATCCAGCTTGTACAAATAAAAACATGAAAAATATACTTTTGACTTGACTAAACGATGAAGTGAACGGAATATTTGGTTTTCAATTTTTATTCATTACACAGTAGGGTGCACATTTTAAAATCCTTATTGAATCGTCTTAAAATCCTTTTTAATCGCTAATTACTGATATACATTTAATTTTGTATCTCCATATATAATAGTCCCTACGTATATTATATATATATATAGGCCTATATATATTATATATATATATCTCATACTGGATTACAATAAGCTCTGTTTTTTTAATGATATATAGACCTAATAACATAGCTATTTGTGTTACTTCTTTTGTGAGTATTGAAGGGCCAAACCATCGGAAGGCTGATTCTTAACAAAAATTGAATATAAAGAAATAAAGGGTAAAATAGTGTTTGTGAACCAAGTAACTTCTTGAGTTGAAAATAAAGTCACATCGAATGTATTCTTAGTTCTAAGATTAGTTCTGCATTGGTTCACTTCCCATCATTCTATTGATATGAAACATGGCATGCAGACTAAGTGCCAATGACATTACATTCTACAAATTCCCTTAAAACATTTTTTTTCCTTTTAACTTCGCAAAACTGTGTATGTTTGTGCTGGGTGACTGACCCAATATTATTTCGAATGCCAATAGTCAATAGTGGGAGACGGGGGATGCAACATTTTCGTTAACCAAGATTTCAAACCGGGACCGCATATGATTATACAACATACTGCCGATAAGCCATCCTGCGCCCCAATATTTACACAATGAACATTTAAAACAGCAAAAACAACAAAACAACAACACAATAAGGAATTGATAAAAAAAAGTTTTGAATATAAAGTGTGCGGGACTGACATACATATTTCCTTGGGCTTTAAAAAATATATCTAAATATAAGTGATTTCCCCTTCTTAAAAATCATTTATAGATCTATTTATGGAATATGTAGTATGTAGATGGCGGTGTTGTTGTGATATTTGGAAGTATCTTTATTGTTTATATTCTTTATTATTTGATGTAAATATATATATTTAACTTCCGGAGAGGGAAAACTCTGATCACAAACCCAACTGCCTTGTGGCTAAATCAATGTTCGGGAAATATTAGGGGAGTAAACCTCAAAAACAAATCAGGAGCCGGAGTCCCTTAGGCAGTACGCTTACTGCTCGTCACGTAGCATACTGGCAACTCCTGCGACGCAAAAGATGCCAAGCTGTATCGGCTAAGCCTTTCCCTTGTACACATCTGATGCGTGGAGAGAGGGGAACTGATGCATGGGTAACATCAGCCTCTCCTTAACACACTACCCAGGCTTGCGCTCTGGAGTATGTCACCTGTCATCACATGTGACGACTATATCATCTTGATTAGATTGGACATTTTCCAGTCACAATAGCACTGTATCCATGATACGTTAAAATATAGCAGGACTTGATGTAATGCCAAAAACCAAAACTGTTATATTCATAAAGTCCTAAAGGAGTGTTAATTATAGTGAGCTTTTTATATTCCTCATCTAGTTCACACTGTAGATAGGCTGTTGTGACATCAATTTCGGGAAATTTTTGTCCTCTGCCTAGATTTTTAAATATGTTTTTTATTCTTGGAAGGGTGTAAGATAAATTCGCTAGAGATTAATTTATTGTGACTTTGTTATCACCAAAAATGCGTTTACCACCAGAAGATTTAATCTCTGGAACTATAGGTGTAGCCAACTGACTATTTGTAACTTTGGTGAATTATTCCTACTATTTCTAGTCTCTTTAATTCTGCTTCAACCCAAAGTTCTTAGTTTTGTCTACAATACTTATATTGTAGAGTTCAAATATATTCACATCGGAATCGCTAGAAGAGTGTTCTTCATTCTTTCATTCGATATTGTGAATTTTCCCTTCCTTATTTCTATTGCTTTTTGTTTGCTTCTTGTGACATATCGTCTGAATCTCTCCTTTTTGTTTGCTTCTTGTGACATATCGTCTGAATCTCTCCTTTTTGTTTGCTTCTTGTGACATATCGTCTGAATCTCTCCTTTTTGTTTGCTTCTTGTGACATATCGTCTGAATCTCTCCTTTTTGTTTGCTTCTTGTGACATATCGTCTGAATCTCTCCTTTTTGTTTGCTTCTTGTGACATATCGTCTAAATCTCTCCTTTTTGTTTGCTTCTTGCGACATTTCGTCTGAATCTCTCCTTTTTGTTTGCTTCTTGTGACATATCGTCTGAATCTCTCCTTTTTGTTTGCTTCTTGTGACATATCGTCTGAATCTCTCCTTTTTGTTTGCTTCTTGTGACATATCGTCTGAATCTCTCCTTTTTGTTTGCTTCTTGTGACATATCGTCCGAATCTCTCCTTTTTGTTTGCTTCTTGTTACATATCGTCTGAATCTCTCCTTTTTGTTTGCTTCTTGTGACATATCATCTGAATCTCTCCTTATTGTTTGCTTCTTGTGACATATCGTCCGAATCTCTCCTTTTTGTTTGCTTCTTGTGACATATCGTCTGAATCTCTCCTTTTTGTTTGCTTCTTGTGACATATCGTCTGAATCTCTTTTTTTTGTTTGATTCTTGTGACATATCGTCCAAATCTCTTCTTTTTGTTTGCTTCTTGTGACATATCGTCCGAATCTCTCCTTTTTGTTTGCTTCTTGTGACATATCGTCTGAATCTCTCCTTTTTGTTTGCTTCTTGTGACATATCGTCTGAATCTCTCCCTTTTGTTTGCTTCTTGTGACATATCGTCTGAATCTCTCCTTTTTGTTTGCTTCTTGTGACATATCGTCTGAATCTCTCCTTTTTGTTTGCTTCTTGTGACATATCGTCTGAATCTCTCCTTTTTGTTTGCTTCTTGTGACATATCGTCTGAATCTCTCCTTTTTGTTTGCTTCTTGCGACATTTCGTCTGAATCTCTCCTTTTTGTTTGCTTCTTGTGACATATTGTCTGAATCTCTCCTTTTTGTTTGCTTCTTGTGACATATCGTCTGAATCTCTCTTTTTTGTTTGCTTCTTGTGACATATCGTCTGAATCTCTCCTTTTTGTTTGCGTCTTGTGACATATCGTCTGAATCTCTCCTTTTTGTTTGCTTCTTGTGACATATCGTCTGAATCTCTCCTTTTTGTTTGCTTCTTGTGACATATCGTCTGATTCTCTCCTTTTTGTTTGCTTCTTGTGACATATCGTCTGAATCTCTCCTTTTTGTTTGCTTCTTGTGACATATCGTCTGAATCTCTCCTTTTCGTTTGCTTCTTGTGACATATCGCCTGAATCTCTCCTTTTTGTTTGCTTCTTGTGACATATCGTCTGAATCTCTCCTTTTTGTTTGCTTCTTGTGACATATCGTCTGAATCTCTCCTTTTTGTTTGCTTCTTGTGACATATCGTCTGAATCTCTCCTTTTTGTTTGCTTCTTGTGACATATCGTCTGAATCTCTCCTTTTTGTTTGCTTCTTGTGACATATCGTCTGAATCTCTCCTTTTTGTTTGCTTCTTGTGACATATCGTCTGAATCTCTCCTTTTTGTTTGCTTCTTGTGACATATCGTCTGAATCTCTCCTTTTTTGTTTACGTCTTGTGACATATCGTCTGAATCTCTCCTTTTTGTTTGCTTCTTGTGACATATCGTCTGAATCTCTCCTTTTTGTTTGCTTCTTGTGACATATCGTCTGAATCTCTCCTTTTTGTTTGCTTCTTGTGACATATCGTCTGAATCTCTCCTTTTTGTTTGCTTCTTGTGACATATCGTCTGAATCTCTCCTTTTTGTTTGCGTCTTGTGACATATCATCTGAATCTCTCCTTTTTGTTTGCTTCTTGTGACATATCGTCTAAATCTCTCCTTTTTGTTTGCTTCTTGTGACATATCGTCTGAATCTCTCCTTTTTGTTTGCTTCTTGTGACATATCGCCTGAATCTCTCCTTTTTGTTTGCTTCTTGTGACATATCGTCTGAATCTCTCCTTTTTGTTTGCTTCTTGTGACATATCGTCTGAATCTCTCCTTTTTGTTTGCTTCTTGTAACATATCGTCTGAATCTCTCCTTTTTGTTTGCTTCTTGTGACATATCGTCTGAATCTCTCCTTTTTGTTTGCTTCTTGTGACATATCGTCTGAATCTCTCCTTTTTGTTTGCTTCTTGCGACATTTCGTCTGAATCTCTCCTTTTTGTTTGCTTCTTGTGACATATCGTCTGAATCTCTCCTTTTTGTTTGCTTCTTGTGACATATCGTCTGAATCTCTCCTTTTTGTTTGCTTCTTGTGACATATCGTCTGAATCTCTCCTTTTTGTTTGCGTCTTGTGACATATCGTCTGAATCTCTCCTTTTTGTTTGCTTCTTGTGACATATCGTCTGAATCTCTCCTTTTTGTTTGCTTCTTGTGACATATCGTCTGAATCTCTCCTTTTTGTTGCTTCTTGTGACATATCGTCTGAATCTCTCCTTTTTGTTTGCTTCTTGTGACATATCGTCTGAATCTCTCCTTTTTGTTTGCTTCTTGTGACATATCGTCTGAATCTCTCCTTTTTGTTTGCTTCTTGTGACATATCGTCTGAATCTCTCCTTTTTGTTTGCTTCTTGTGACATATCGTCTGAATCTCTCCTTTTTGTTTGCTTCTTGTGACATATCGTCTGAATCTCTCCTTTTTGTTTGCTTCTTGTGACATATCGTCTGAATCTCTCCTTTTTGTTTGCTTCTTGTGACATATCGTCTGAATCTCTCCTTTTTGTTTGCTTCTTGTGACATATCGTCTGAATCTATCCTTTTTGTTTGCTTCTTGTGACATATCGTCTGAATCTCTCCTTTTTTGTTTGCTTCTTGTGACATATCGTCTGAATCTCTCCTTTTTGTTTGCTTCTTGTGACATATCGTCTGAATCTCTCCTTTTTGTTTGCTTCTTGTGACATATCGTCTGAATCTCTCCTTTTTGTTTGCTTCTTGTGACATATCGTCTGAATCTCTCCTTTTTGTTTGCTTCTTGTGACAAATCGTCTGAATCTCTCCTTTTTTCAAACAGTTCATACACATGGCATCTTTAAAATAGTAATCAGAACTTTTGTGATTTGTTTTCCCACAAGAATGGCAAGGAGGGTGTGCATCATTCATGGGAGCTTTATTTTTGTTTATAAAAGAAACATTTTCTTTTTTTTTAAATTTTGATGAATGGATGTTGAATCCTATAAAGCTTGTTCCATAGCTAAGGTCTACTCCACAGCTTTGTTTAATGATACTTTTCTCTCCTGTAGTAGTCTTGTCTGTATTAAATTATAATTGTTTCCCACAACTCATTTATTCCTCAATGCTTCATCTAGGTTTTCTTTCAAGTTACAGAATTCGGACACTCTCCTAATTTCGTCAAGAAACAGGCTCACGGACTAGCCTTCTCTCTGTGTTCTTCTATCAAATTTAAAACGCTCGACAATTTCTAGAGGAGTAGGTGAGAAGTCATCAAATAGTATCTTGCACAAATCACAGTATTACTTAGACAGGGGTCGGAAACCTTTTCATAATAGCTTGCCAAACTAGAATTTATAACGCCCTCAGTGTGCCAAACTAGAATTTATAACGCTTTCAGTGTGCCAAACTAGAATTTATAACGCTTTCAGTGTGCCAAACTAGAATTTATAACGCCTTCAGTGTGCCAAAAGCCCAAAAACTATTCCTCCCTTTTTTTTTGTGGAAGAGACTTGAATTGCTTTTTTTAATGTATTTCGCGTGCCTTTGACAATCGCTCTGCGTGCCAAGTTCGGAACGGGCTTCGTAGGTTGCCGGTCCCTGACTTAGAAGATGGAAGGTGTGGAGCCGTTAAGGACTTCAATAAGTTGTATGTTTTAGGTCCTGTCGATTATAGGAGGGTACCTGTCTGATTCGAAGGAGTAACATCGTTTGCGATATAAAACAAAAGGCGTCTAATATTTTTTTATAATTAGAAAAAGGTTCTAATTAATCATTTAAAATCCTTCAATTTAGACAAAGGCTACTTTGTCTTCAGTTCTTCTTAAACCTTGTAATCCTCGACGCCAGTGTATTATCCTGAGTGGTTGTTATTTAATTATGCAGAAGCAATATAATAAATGTTTTTAACGGACAAGTCAAGTCTCTCATGCGTTCATTTTGTGTCTCATGATGAGCATTCATTTGTGCACCGATCTCTCTTTTACATGCTACATATTACATACACCATACTATTCCCCTATCTTAATGTTTGTTTCTTCCTTTGTGAGTATTGAAAAGAGAAATCTCTGTAGGCCAAGGCCTAAATAATAGATATTAGAAAAGATTTACACAGTAGCCTAAACATTTTTTTTTTCCCGTGTGGAGTGGTTGTCCTCCCATCGGGCGCCTCCCCAGGTGGCGGATAGGGGAACGCCCGCCATACATGTATGGAGGGTACCAGGGAAATAAAATACCTGGGGTGGACCAAAGACAACAGCCATGACCTCATGGGCTTAAAATAAGGGGGTTGGGCGTAGGGCTAGCAACCCCACCCTGTAGAAAAAAGCTTCTGCTACAGAAACACTAAAAACAGAATCTACAGACAATCTAGTCCTGGAAGAGGAAGGTTCTTCACTACGAAGACATATGAAGCTCAGTGGTGAAAGCCGAAAGGAAGCCACAAAGCCAACTACCCTTCTGACAACCAGGAAAATCACCATCGGAACATGGAACGTCAGGACCATGTATGAGGCGGGTAAAATGGCACAGGTAGCATCAGAGATGAGGAGAAACAAGCTGACTATATTGGGCATCAGCGAGACAAGGTGGACGCAAGCTGGACAAAGGAGAATGATATCAGGAGAGCTGTTGCTGTATTCTGGACACGAAGAAGAAGACGCAATACACTCACAAGGAGTTGGCCTCATGCTGTCCAAACAAGCACATGGAGCCCTGATTGGCTGGGAAGCGCATGGCCCCAGGATTATTAGAGCCTCCTTCCGTACCAAGAAGAAGAATATCAAAATAAATATAGTCCAATGTTACGCGCCGACAAATGACAGTGAAGAGGAGGATAAAGACCAGTTCTATGGCAGACTACAAAAGATACTGGGGTCCTTCCCCAAAAAGGATGTCATCATCCTCATGGGTGACCTTAATGCAAAGATTGGTTCTGAAAATACAGGTTACGAACAGGTAATGGGCAACCATGCGCTGGGAACGATGAATGAAAACGGAGAGAAATTTGCAGATCTCTGTGCGCTCAACAATATGGTCATTGGAGGGAGCATCTTTGAACACAAAACAATCCACAAAGCAACATGGATCTCTCCAGACAAAACAACAGAGAACCAGATAGACCATGTCTGCATAAACAAGAGATTTAGAAGATCCTTACAAGATGTCAGAGTGAAAAGGGGAGCAGATGTAGCATCTGACCACCACCTGGTAATTGCCCGACTTAAACTGAAGCTGAAGAGAAACCAGACAGGCACAACATACAGAAGAGTTAAATACAACACTAACCTTCTGAAAGACCCTAAGATAAAATAACAGTTTAACTTGGCTCTGAAAAATAAATATGAAGTGCTACAGGATCTGGTGGAAGAGGAACATAGTGTACTCAGCACCTGGCAGAAAGTGAAAGAGACATTGAGATCCTCTTGCCAAGAGGTACTTGGGCCAAAGAAGCTACATCAGAAAGAGTGGATCACAGCGGAGACCCTGGAAAAGATCGAAGACAGGAGGAAGAAGAAAGCAGCAGTTAACAATAGTAAAACTAGAGCAAAAAAAGGCAACGCTCAAGAAGAATATGCAGTAGCGCATAGGGTCGTGAAGAGAAGTATTAGGAAGGACAAGAAAAGTTTCGTTGATGGACTTGCTGGGGAGGCAGAACAGGCAGCTTATAGCGGAAACATGGAAACACTATATGACATAACTAAGAGACTTTCCGGGAAAAATAGCAAGCCAGAAAGACCTGTCAAAGACAAGCATGGGAATACCATTAACACACTGGACCAGCAGTTGAACAGATGGGCTGAACACTTTGAGGAACTCCTGAACAGACCTGCACTCCAGAACCCTCCGGTCATTGAACCAGCCACTGTAGATCTCCCGATCAGATGTGACAAACCAAGCAGAGATGAAATCAGAAAAGCTATCACCCTGATGAAAAATGGGAAAGCAGCTGGACCGGATGGCATACCAGCGGAGGCACTAAAGGTAGACCTAAATGCATCAATAGAGATGCTATACCCCCTCTTCGAAAGGATCTGGGAGGAAGAAGACATTCCAACAGACTGGAAAGAAGGCCACCTCATCAAGCTTTCCAAAAAAGGTGACCTTGGAAACTGCAATAATTACAGGGGCATCACATTACTTTCGGTGCCAGGCAAAGTCTTCAACAGGGTACTCTTGGAGAGGATGAAAAATACAGTCGACCCACAGCTGCGGGACGAACAGGCTGGTTTCCGGCAAAACAGATCATGCACAGACCAGATTGCAACGCTCCGTATTATAGTGGAGCAGTCTCTTGAGTGGAACTCGTCGCTATATGTAAACTTCATAGACTTTGAGAAAGCATTTGACAGTGTGGACCGAGAGTCGCTTTGGAAGCTCCTTCGACACTACGGAATTCCCACTAAGATAGTTAACCTGGTAAGGAAATCATATGAGGGTATGGCATGCAGAGTTATACATGGAGGGCTACTCACAAACAGCTTCCAGGTGCGAACGGGTGTCCGACAAGGATGCTTGCTGTCACCATTCCTGTTCCTACTTGCTATAGACTGGATTATGAAGAAATCCACCAGGGAAAAAAGGAATGGAATCCAATGGACTTTGTTGAAACAGCTGGACGACCTTGATTTTGCAGATGACCTTGCACTCCTTTCACATAGCCACCAACAGATGCAAGAAAAAACCAATTTAGTGTCAGCCACAGCAATGGAAATCGGCCTTAGCATCAACAAAGACAAATCCAAGATCCTGAAAATTAACCCCACCAGCACGAATGTCGTCACCCTTAATGGATGCCAGCTTGAAGAAGTACAGTCATTTACATATCTAGGCAGTATAGTAGACCAACAGGGCGGAACAGATGCAGATATCAAGGCAAGGATTGGAAAAGCAAGGGCAGCCTTTATACAGCTAAATAACATATGGAAGTCCAGAGAGTTGTCCAGAAACACTAAGATCCGACTGTTCAATTCCAATGTGAAGTCAGTCTTACTATATGGAGCTGAGACGTGGCGGATGACAAAGACCACCATCAGGAAACTCCAAGCATTTACCAACAGCTGCCTTAGAAGAATCCTGCAAATACGATGGCCTGACACCATCAGCAATGTCAGTCTTTTAGAAAGGACCGGCCAAGCCCCAATTGAAGAGGAGATCAGGAAAAGAAGATGGGGTTGGATAGGTCACACATTACGAAAATCAACAAACAACATTACAAGGCAGGCATTGAGATGGAATCCCCAAGGAAAAAGGAAGAGGGGCCGCCCAAGAAATACATGGAGGCGGGACCTGGAAGGCGAAATCACCAAGATGGGCTTCAGCTGGAACCAGTTAGAGAGGATGGCCCAGGTTAGGAGAATCTGGAGAACTGTTATTGGTGGCCCATACTCCGACAGGGGTTGACGGGCGTAAGTAAGTAAGTAAACATTTTTTTAGAGCTTAATGGTATTGTGTCAATAATAACTCCATGTGGAATTACTGAATTTATCTTATAAAATCTTATATTTATTGATTGTTAGACTTTAACTATTTCAATCTGATCTATAGTCAACATTGGGCCTTATTGTTATTAGGTCCAGGTTTAAAAAAAAATAAAAGCTTAGATTGTATTATATTTGTTACTTAATTTTATTACTTTTGCATTCAATATGTTTATATTGTTACACTCTTTATTACTTCAGAATTATATTTTTCTTTATTGTTACACTCTTTATTACTTCAGAATTATATTTTTCTTTATTGTTACACTCTCTATTACTTCAGAATTATATTTTTCTTTATTGGTACACTCTCTATTACTTCACAATTAGATGTTTCTTTATTGGTACACTCTCTATTACTTCACAATTAGATGTTTCTTTATTGGTACACTCTCTATTACTTTACCGTTAGATGTTTCTCAATTGTTACACTCCTTTTTACTTCACTATTAGGGCCTAGATGTTTACTGTACAAATGTATGACATCATGTCCATTCGCTAATTCATTAAAAAACACACCCACAACGTCTAGAGGGCATTTTAGACACAGCTTTGTCCACGTCAAGTTATGCAAGTCCAACATAAATCTTAGCCAATCCCCCAGCTATTGGTGACACTACTGGACATTGCAAGTAACACCGTTCATCTCGTACCTCCAAATGTTAAGTCACGGTGAAGTAGCCTAAAGCACAGTTACGTTGTTACTTAGATCTAGCCCTTATCTGAAGGCTGCAGGCGTCTAAATTTAAGCCCCTAGACATGTTATAGACGGGTTATAAGACAACAATAACACTTAAAGAATAGTATTCATTTTTTGTGCTAGAATATATTTTTATTCATTTCTTTACAAAATAATCATTATTCATTGTTTCAAAGTAGTCTACCAACTAGTTATAAGACAACAACAAGAGAACAATAACACTTAAAGTTAAAGAATAGTATTCATTTTTTTTGTAGGCCTACTAGAATATACTTTTATTCATTTCTTTACCAAATAATCATAATTCATTGTTTCAAAGTAGTCTCTACCAACTAGCGAGACAAGTATCTAAACAAAGTATGTAGCCAAAATTACAAACATAACACTAACAACAATATTACATCATTTTAGTCCGCATTTGATAAAGTGAAGATAATTAGTAAAATTGTTTTACTTATCTTTGTAATATTCTTTGTAAGATCAATACTGAAGCGGAGGAAATGTTACATTCATTTATCCCAGTTGTTAGCCTATCCCGGACTTTTCAAGCCATTAGCCAGTCAATATTCTAAAGAAGATTGTTGTTGGAATCTATTGAAGTACGACTATATACCTTGGAAAGTAGGGGAAAGAATTTTAAAAAGCCACAATACATTGAAATCTATTACAGAACGACGACGATTTAATTTGTCATCTTACTCAATGGTGATGAAGCCGGCTGGTCCAGCGGTTAGTTCACCGGACTGTCAACCAAAACCAACTGACACGTCGCGAATTCTATCCCTGCCACCGACGGATCCCTGTCGCCCTGCAGGAGTTTTGGGCCTAGTGTACGTAATAATCTTCTATCTAGAAGGAACGTCTGTAAACTTATAAGAAATCTCTGTATCGATGGAACAAGTCAACAAGGGCAGTAATCCAATCTTTTTCAACATTCAAAGATTTCTGTTGAATTACGATTCCTTAACCATTCATATAGCCTTATACATTTTGTTGTTGTATATTCTGCGTATTGATTGTCAGCGGCATCTTGCACGAGAGACCTTTTCCACTTGATTGTACAAATACAAATTAAATAATTAGGAAATAATAAGAACTAATTGTGAGTGTACTAGTTTAGCCTACACATACACATTTATAGTTTGGCTTACATGTATGGCATGCATATACACAAGTATTTTTTTTTTTTACCCTACACATAAACAATTATTTTTTACCTTACACTTGTACAGTTATTTTTAATACCTAGAGATGTACATTTATTGTTTACCTTATGCATGTAGGCCTACAGTTATTTTTAACCCGACACATGTACTGCATCTATTGTTTAGTCTACACATTTATTGGTTGGTCTACATGTAGGGCCTACACATTTATTGTTTGGTCATGTGGGGCCTACACATTTATTGTTAAGCCTACACATTTATTGTTTGGTCATGTGGGGCCTACACATTTATTGTTAAGCCTACACAATTATTTTTGGTCATGTGGGGCCTACACATTTATTGTTAAGCCTACACATTTATTGTTTGGTCATGTGGGGCCTACACATTTATTGTTAAGCCTACACATTTATTGTTTGGTCATGTAGGGCCTACACATTTATTGTTAAGCCTACACATTTATTGTTTGGTCATGTAGGGCCTACACATTTATTGTTAAGTCTACACATTTATTGTTTGGTCATGTAGGGCCTACACATTTATTGTTAAGCCTACACATTTATTGTTTGGTCATGTAGGGCCTACACATTTATTGTTTGGTCATGTAGGGCCTACACATTTATTGTTTGGTCATGTAGGGCCTACACATTTATTGTTAAGCCTACACATTTATTGTTTGGTCATGTAGGGCCTACACATTTATTGTTTGGTCATGTAGGGCCTACACATTTATTGTTTGGTCATGTGGGGCCTACACATTTATTGTTTGGTCATGTGGGGCCTACACATTTATTGTTTGGTCATGTGGGGCCTACACATTTATTGTTTGGTCATGTAGGGCCTACACATTTATTGTTTGGTCATGTAGGGCCTACACATTTATTGTTTGGTCATGTAGGGCCTACACATTTATTGTTAAGCCTACACATTTATTGTTTGGTCATGTAGGGCCTACACATTTATTGTTTGGTTAAATAGGGCCTACACATTTATTGTTAAGCCTACACATTTATTGTTTGGTCATGTAGGGCCTACACATTTATTGTTAAGCCTACACATGTATTGTTTGGTCATGTAGGGCCTACACATTTATTGTTAAGCCTACACATTTATTGTTTGGTCATGTAGGGCCTACACATTTGTTGTTTGGTCATGTAGGGCCTACACATTTATTGTTTGGTCATGTAGGGCCTACACATTTATTGTTTGGTCATGTAGGGCCTACACATTTATTATTGTTCGGTCATGTAGGGCCTACACATTTATTGTTTGGTCATGTAGGGCCTACACATTTATTGTTTGGTCATGTAGGGCCTACACATTTATTGTTTGGTCATGTAGGGCCTACACATTTATTGTTTGGTCATGTAGGGCCTACACATTTATTGTTTGGTTAAATAGGGCCTACACATTTATTATTTGGTTAAATAGGGCCTACACATTTATTGTTTGGTTAAATAGGGCCTACACATTTATTGTTTGGTCATGTAGGGCCTACACATTTATTGTTTGGTTAAATAGGGCCTACACATTTATTATTTGGTTAAATAGGGCCTACACATTTATTGTTTGGTTAAATAGGGCCTACACATTTATTGTTTGGTTAAATAGGGCCTACACATTTATTGTTTGGTTAAATAGGGCCTACACATTTATTGTTTGGTTAAATAGGGCCTACACATTCATCCAAGTAGTGGATGCAGGTGTGCAGTCAAAAACACTACCATATTGAAGTGTCATATTGAAGTATTCTCTCAGATTATCTATGTAAGAGTTGCCATCTATGTGTCTGATCTCTGTGTAATTCAGTAATTGTAATATTTAAATGAGGATCATTGGAATTGGATTGTGTGTATGTCAATTGACTCTATTTCTGTCACTATTTCTATTACACTAAAGTTCACTACGGTAGCTAAATTTATATTAGGTACTCTTTGAACTTAGTTTAAATCATAGGTTCTCAACCTTTTTCGGCTCACCACCCCTTTTTAAATTTTTTTTCCGCTCACCCCCCCCAAACTTTTTTTTAGCCCCCTCCCCCTTCCGCCCATCTGGACTATAGTTTCCGCAATTTTTTTAGGCGTACTAGACTTTTTGTGTGATTAATTATCTTTAAAAAAACTGAAAAGGAAACATATTGTAAGAATTAATAGATCAAAAAATTGCCTTAACAAAAGGTTTAAATAAATCAATGTGAATTGTTTGCCTGGTGTGTTGCTAGCAATTTGTCTATTTTTTGTTTCAATTTTGGTAGCAAAAGCCTTAGGTCTAATAATCAGTAATATTTGTTATAATATTACAAAACAGAACTTGTTCGGCATCACTATTGAATCAAATGTGGAAACGTTTTTTGTTAAAGGGAAATAATTAGCCAGTTTTATTTGAGCGAATATTTCTGTTTTTTTTTCTTTTATTTTTATAAAATTAAATGGCTTACAATTTATAGCTTTGAAATGATCAAACTGTAAAAAGTATTTGAAAATTATATAAATATTATATGAATATGACTAAAGAATTTATATGTATATTTTCAAACATTACAATATTTACCCAGCTTGTATGATTACTACTTATCTCCGAAGTTATCTATACCAGAACAATAATAATATGCTATTACTGCAAATGATTTAAAATAATAAGGACATCTCGGTTAAACTGAGATCAAAATATCATTAATATTAGCAGATATTAGGGAGACAGTGATCGGTCAGCAGGGTTGACAGTCCGGTGAACCAAACACAGGACCATCCGGCCGCACACTATATTTGCCAAATACAGAACCCTACTTCATCAAAAAGTCACTGCGATTCCTTTTTCTTAAAATATATAATAATATGTAGGCATACTGCGTTTACATGACATTTCATCCTCCAAAAACTAATCGATTCAAATAGCTGAGGTGTTAAAATATATCAGGTACGTTTGTACCGCCCACTTGCCCTTCACCGCCCCCCAATCACCCCCGGGAATGTCAGCGCCCCCTAAAGCTTCTCGATATCGCCCCCGTTGAGAACCTATGGTTTAAATGATTGAAACATTAAAACAAGTTAAAACCAAAATCCTCAAAAAAAAAAGGTTTTAGTGATATGTCTAAACAAACATAAATTAATAACTGTTATAAATAATTTAAAGTAAAATATGAAGTGGGTTGTTAATCAACTGTATTTTGTTGTCATATAATTGTTTATCTAAATAAATCATACAAAATACAATGACAATTATATAAATGATTGTGAATGTTTATACAATTTTGTATTGATTTCAGTTCTATTATATTATAGTTAGAATAGCTGCATAATATATCCATATATATTCTGATGACCACCATGAAAATGATAGAATAAGCCCCTTCCCCCTGACATTTAGGAAAAATAATTTCAAGTTTTTTAAACAAAATCTGTACAAAATTTGAACAAAATTCAGTAAATGTTTCGCCCCCCACTCCAGCAGACCATGATTCATAGCTTAGTCCCTGACTGTGAGGCATTACTATGGAGGTTTAAGAAATAAAAGAGTGTCTTGGCATAGTATGTAAGGGTGACAGCAGTTAATAGCACACTGTCATGCTGCTGACGTAAATAAATGACATAGCTGAACAACTTTCTGCTGGGCCAATAGAATCAATCTTTCACTAACAATAGATATAAATATAAAGATATTTAATTTAAAACCAGTATCAAAGTGATCCAAACTGCCTTTATTATAATATTCAATATATTTATTTTATAAACTAGTTTTTTTTTACCATATGTCTATTCTATGTCATTTTACAAAATAAGATCATAAGTAAAAGACAATTTTATTAAAAATTATAATATATCATACAAACAAATATTAACTCAGTCAGGTCGCAGAAATCAAAATATTTAGCCCATAAGTCTGTCACAAATAGATATAAAAGATCATCTGTTCATTTTAACTCATCATTTATTAGTTCAAATGTGATGCAAACAAATCCATCCAAATACACAAACATAGAAAAAATGAGAAATGTACAAATATCACCATTCTTTCCATTTAAAATACCACTCTAGATGTATACAATACAATTAACATAGACAAGAACACAACATAGACAAGAACACTTAAAAAGTGCTTGAGATTATAGAAAATGTTCAATGAAATATCATCCGTCTCTCTCACAGTGACAGACAGTCCAATTCTCAGTTATATCATCCATCTCTCTCACATTGACAGACAGTCCAATTCTCAGTTATATTATCCATCTCTCTCACATTGACAGACAGTCCAATTCTCAGTTATATTATCCATCTCTCTCACATTGACAGACAGTCCAATTCTCAGTTATATCATCCATCTCTCTCACATTGACAGACAGTCCAATTCTCAGTTATATTATCCATCTCTCTCACATTGACAGACAGTCCAATTCTCAGTTATATCATCCATCTCTCTCACATTGACAGACAGTCCAATTCTCAGTTATATTATCCATCTCTCTCACAGTGACAGACAGTCCAATTCTCAGTTATATCATCCATCTCTCTCACATTGACAGACAGTCCAATTCTCAGTTATATTATCCATCTCTCTCACAGTGACAGACAGTCCAATTCTCAGTTATATTATCCATCTCTCTCACATTGACAGACAGTCCAATTCTCAGTTATATCATCCATCTCTCTCACATTGACAGACAGTCCAATTCTCAGTTATATCATCCGTCTCTCTCACAGTGACAGACAGTCCAATTCTCAGTTATATCATCCGTCTCTCTCACAGTGACAGACAGTCCAATTCTCAGTTATATCATCCGTCTCTCTCACAGTGACAGACAGTCCAATTCTCAGTTATATCATCCATCTCTCTCACATTGACAGACAGTCCAATTCTCAGTTATATCATCCATCTCTCTCACAGTGACAGACAGTCCAATTCTCAGTTATATCATCCATCTCTCTCACAGTGACAGACAGTCCAATTCTCAGTTATATCATCCATCTCTCTCACAGTGACAGACAGTCCAATTCTCAGTTATATCATCCATCTCTCTCACATTGACAGACAGTCCAATTCTAACTCACAGTTTGTTATGCATTTCCCTATTGCCACAAAAAGCTTCAGTCTCAAATCAAAAGATTTTGTGCATGTTTTTCTCATAAAAAAAATAATTTTCTATTTCAGTAATGTATGCTGAATTGACATATCTGTTTATTTATTTGAGTCGTGGACCCCTGCCGCCACTGCGCGTCACCTATACTGGTGGACCCTTTTCGCTAATTGTAAAAAATTGATGACATTTCCGAAATATTTAGAAAAGCATTGGGCTAGGCTAATGAGGGAAAGGCTTTATTATTTAGATAATGCCAAGATAACAGAGAAGATAACAGAGTTATTTTAAGCATTGTTGAAGTTGAATTGGCTTTGAATAAGAGGATTTGAGTCCGATACTATGATTTAAAAATTCCATGACAAGCTATTGGAACCGATCGACATAGGCATAGCAAGTAATTTTCCCTTTTATTTATTACTTTATTTTCATCTCTACTGGTTTGAATTCAACTTTATATTTTTACTATGAAGAATTTGATTCAGTTGCTTTGATAGATTTTCTGACAGTGAATTTTTAAATAATATCATTTGCCTGATTTTTTTTTACAATATACGGAGTTATGCGACTTGACTCAAAAGTTGGAGGGAAAGACCTGACAATTAAATAAGGGGAAATGGTTGAACTCCTTAATAAAAGTTCTTTTCATTATATTATTTAACACTTAAGTATAAATTATTCATTTTTTTCATTGGTAAAAAACTGAGAAATAAAAATAACTATGAAAAAATCATGGCCTCAAGGATATCTATCTAATTCTAATCATCTTCTGACGGTTTCATAAAAGTCTTTTTTGTTTTCAACTCTTCATCTGCATCATCATCTATATCATCATCAGCTTTTCTTTTTCTTTTCTTATCAAATTTCTTGGCAATTATGTTCATTAGAGATGAATATCTGAAAAGAAATTTTATGCAGACATCAATATACATGTTACTGTTACAAAAACATACAGTGGCCAAAAAACAAACTTAATTTTATTCTGCAGTCTACCTTTTGGCCATTTCTTTCTCACTGACACTATCTTGTTTTTCCTTTTCTTCTGACTGCCTTAGCTGGTGGTCCACTTTTTTGGCCTGCATTATTTTCTAGGAATAAAAGTATGTGAATCAGTTACAATTATATTACAAGAGAATTAACACAGTGTAGAAATAGGCCCACCCAATAAGTCCAATAACAAAGTGTAGAAATAGGCCCACCAAATAAGTTCAATAACAAAGTTTAGAAATAGGCCCACCAAATAAGTTCAATAACAAAGTTTAGAAATAGGCCCGCCATAAAAGTTCAATAACAAAGTGTAGAAATAGGCCCACCAAATAAGTTCAATAACAAAGTTTAGAAATAGGCCCACCAAATAAGTTCAATAACAAAGTTTAGAAATAGGCCCGCCATAAAAGTTCAATAACAAAGTGTAGAAATAGGCCCACCAAATAAGTTCGATAACAAAGTGTAGAAATAGGCCCACCAAATAAGTTCAATAACAAAGTTTAGAAATAGGCCCGCCATAAAAGTTCAATAACAAAGTGTAGAAATAGGCCCACCAAATAAGTTCAATAACAAAGTTTAGAAATAGGCCCGCCAAATAAGTTCAATAATGAATTAATTCCGATAGCATTTTGGAAAAAATGCTGGAATCTCCCTTCATCAATCAGCCAATTTACAAACATGCCGATTCAAGTTTGAGCAAAATATTTTCCCTCATCAATTTGCTTAAAAGCATTGATGGCTTGCATTGCCATTATCTTTTAATATTAATATTAAATGAGAAACACATTGTGTATTACTATTAAAATGAATCATTAAAAAAACTAATCTTAACTCAATAATTACCATGGCATTTTCCACTGTATGACCAGCCCATTTTCAACACCTATATTTTTATCATAGGCCCAATGCAGTCAAAGTTTTTTTTTTTTTTTTACAGATTTTATTATAAATAAAGCCCTAAATGTTACATATCAAAATAAGCAGAAATGAAAGCTTTTTTACAATATGCTAATAGAACATGTTAAAATTCTAGAATAAGTGTGAAAGTAAAAAGTGAAAGTAATAATATTGTTTTAGAAACAAAGAAAAAAAAAAAAAAATTTCACTTACATTCTAATATCTCCGCAAATAATAATTCAAACTCATGGTAATTATTGAGTTAATAGACTCAAGAAATGGGATTGCTTACTTCTATTTCAGGATTGAACCCCATGAAAGATTGTCTCCCATACTGCAGCTGCTCACATATTGTGTAGCTCTGGTTGATTACAAACTGGGATCTGAAAAATTGCATTTGTGACAAATTTTTTATCAAGAAAACATTTCCTTTCAATGAAATAAAAAACAAAGATTAACTTAGAAATTTAATTAAGTCTTACTCCTTTGTTATATGATTAGGCAAATCTAACACCCAGTGTTCATCATCAATTATTCTCTGCAAGTTTTCTTCATTCTGTTCTCTCTCTATTCTCAAAACACTTCTTTGCATAAACTGAAAACATAAAATGTTTTAATTCAGTTTCAGAATCAGGTGCAACAAGAAATTTAACTATTAACAATGTCTAGCACAATTTAAAAAAAATATAAAACGTTTACTTAAAAACTTAAATATATAGAATTAAAATATTATTTTACTCCTTAAAAAAAAAATACAGAGAAAATAAATTTTCATGTCTGGTCTTTAAATGTCCACTGTTTATCTAAGTAAATTAATAAGGATATATATTATACTCAAGTCTACAGACACTCCTTCTATACAGAAGATTACTGCGCCCTATAATTATCCGTGGTTTGAGTTTAGTCTTGCATTAAATTGGTGTTTTAAATGATATTAAGTTACTGGTTTTCCTGATTTGGTAAGGCAACCCTTTAATATAGCTTCTCATGTTGTGGCGACCCCATACCATAAACTTATTTCCGTCGCTACCTTATGATTGTAATTGGCTATTGTTATTATGTTATGAATTGTAATTGAAATATCTGATTTCCATTGTTATAAATTAAAATACCCCGGTAATTAAAACATAGTGATTAATTACAAAAAACAATTTATAATTAGTCTATAAATTGTGAGATATGTACTTCTAATTACAACACAAATGTCAGTGCTAAGTTTGAACATTGCGTCTTTCTCAGTGGATCAGAATTCTCAGGACAGTCTTTGCATCTTCCACAACAAGTCTACTTCTGTATTTAGACTTGTTAACCAACAAGCTGAAAACCCTATTTCACAAAGATAAGTTGTTGGAAATGGGAGAAGAAGGCGCAACAGTCTCAGTCAAAATAGTATAGGGCTACGAACACTTGATCCAGAATCTTATAACTGGCATTGTAGACATACCAGTTTTTGTTGCATTGTTGTCTCAATTCAGTGTGAAATAGCCAAGTCGTTGCACAGTTTAGAAAACAGTTGACTGTTTAAAGTGCTTGCTTTTTACAAAATTGGCACGACTTATGAGGCTTTTAATTCTTGTGGCAATGTCTTCGTTGATAATATTTGCAGATGAATCATACAGTGTGTTACGATTACTTTTGATGACTCATTCAGTATCAAACATTGAAATCCAGACTGAACAGCAACAATATTTTCAAGAAGAGTCGTTTTACCTCCAATACTGCTGCTTTCAACACAGTAACTCACTACACATGTTTGACTTGTCCACTGTTTTAGATAGTTTTTTTGTGTTGTACTTCTAAGTTGGAATTTTAATTACTTATTGTTCTTGAGGCAATGTCTCGTTGCTAATATTTGCAGATGAATCATACAGTGTGTTCTGATTACTTCTGGTAACTCATTCAGTATCAAACGTTGAAATCCAGACAGAACAGCAACTACACTATGTTCCAATATATTCATAAAGTGTCTTTTTACTGGAATTTAATGCCTCATAATGTATTACTAGCTAAATTACCCAGGGTTGCCCGGGGTTAAAATTAAACATACATTGAAGAACAATTAATTGTCACATTCTTTCTATTTGAAATATATTATATGGATAACATATAAATGTTGTCATCCTCAATTTCAAGTTAAACAACTTGATTTTGATGCACTCATTATTAATTTAGAAAACATAGACTTAGGCCAATCGTTATTTACAACAATTAGAGAAAAAAAAGATCTTGAAAATCTGTACAATTAGCCTTACATCATAAAATACAATAAATCACTCATAAAATGTAAAATAATGATTAGTTTACTTAAATAAAATAATTAGAAAATATGGCAAAATATGACAGTGTGTCAGTTGGGAAGTCTAACTGATCTACTAGGGAGGTCGCATGAAGGAAATCACAAAAATTAAAAAAATACAATTGACAATAAAGGCCCCAGTCTTTAATTTAAACAATGGTGATCCGAGTTCCCACACACTTTATATGTAGAGATTACTAATTTGCTCATCGCCATTCTTTCCTCTAGAGCAGGGGTCGGCAACCTTTTAATAACACTGTGCCAAAGTGGGATTTCTAATTCCTTCAGTGTGCCAACAGCCTAAAAGTCATCCTGCTCTAGCATTCAATTTCTTGTAGACTAAAATTGCATTTTCGGATGTTCTTCTGCATGCTAATAAAAAGCGCTCTGCATGCCAGGTTTGCTCTAATGTTTCTATGTTTAGTGATTACTATTAGTGATACATTTGTCAGTTGTAAATTTGAACATTGCATATATTTTTTGAATTAGTTCTAGTGTTTAAAGTTTTCTCTAGTTGATAAGTAAATAATTGTCAACATTTTTATATCTTTTCATTAGCTGACGAGAGGCATGCTGGTCTTGCGGTTAGTACTCTGTCAATATGACAACACAGGTTCTAGCCCTGCCACCATCTAATCACTGCATAATGTTTGGGCACTGGACACAAAAAGACATTATATGTTATAGTTCTACTCACCTTCATCTGCAAAACATTTTTTGATAATTTAGCTTCTGGGCGTTTTGCAGCCATTGAAGTTTGAATAGGCCTAAGAAAAGAGCTTGTCAATACTGTATCTGCATGTAGAATAAATATATATATATATAGTATTGCTTTATTTACATCAAATGTATGCATAGACAGAAAATACAACTCAATTATTCAACTTCATGGTTAATAAGGTCATCACTTTCAACACAAATATTCTTGATATCTTTTTCCATAATTTTTTTTAATGATTTACTTCATCTATCCTTTAGTACTTGTATAGAGTCATACAGCGGCACAGTAATCAACTATCTAGACATTAAGATAAGTGTATCCCCATTATATAAGTAATTACTAAATATATTAAAGAGTAAATAGTGTGAGTATTACAATGAGAACTGTTCTGGCAAAATGGAACTTATTATCCAAGTGTTTTGTGACATGAGTGAAAATTACATTTTTTATGAAAATAGCTACCGGTATATTATCCATTTCTCATTCATAGTTATTTTGACTTTGTTTAAAATATATATTCAAAGTCCAATGGTCTTATACATAATTTGAAAGGGCTAAATCTGTAAATTTTTAAAGAACTATACTTAAGTATTAGTATTATGTAGGTTAATGGAGGATTTGCAAAAATCAAGTCTTTAAATGCCTTAGCGTGCCAAAACTAATTAGACTTGGTGTTATTGTTTTAGTGTTGTAATTATAAGTTATATCTTTCAATATAGTATAGCCATGCCAAAACTAATTAGACTTGGTGTTATTGTTTTAGTGTTGTTATTATAAGTTATATCTTTCAATATACTATAGCCATGCCCAAACTAATTAGACTTGGTATTATTGTTTTAGTGTTATTATAAGTTATATATCTTTCAATATAGTATAAACAACAACAATGGCTATCCTGGCCTGTGATGTTTTGGAATGGAGAGGGGCTACAGAATTCCTAATGCAATTTTGAACAAAAATCTATAAAGAGAGGCTATTATACTATAAATAATAATTGGGTAGATTATGTTTAAAATGGAATTTCTACAAACTATTCTTTTTTTTAAATGAATCTGTTTAGAAAAAAAGAATGATATTGTCAATATTAACTTAAATTTTGGCTGTTATAGTTAACATATAGTATCAACAGATGTAGTCACTGTGCCTTTATTTATTTTATATATAATATATTAAACAATATGAGTGCGACTGTATTACTAATTGATTTAATTACTCAGATCCTTAAGGTATGTTTGTAAGACTCCGACCTTTTATATAATCTTTTTTATTGGTCCTAAAGCTGTTCCAGAACTAGCAAACATCGAGTAGAGTAGGTAAGCTTCTGACATATTTTGTTTTAGGCAGGTTTTACAAATGACCAATATCTATATACATAAAGAGCTCTGCGTACGTGTTTAACCAATCAAATTGGTTTATTTAAAGACATTTGATATTATTGCCTCATATTTTACCTTTGCAATTTGACTTAGCATGTGTCTTTGCTAGCTGAGTGGACTGCCACGTGGTCGACCCGGGTCCGATTATCCAGTTAGTCTATACCTTTTTTCTAACATTAGTTATTGCAATTAATATTACTTTAAAAAAAAAAGATTGTAAATCTACAGGCAACACGGGGCAATGTAGCTTTTTGTTAAATAAAAGACTCACCTATTTTTAACCCCATTACAATATTTATTTTAAATTACTTTTCTAAATGTTTTTGTCGCTCCCAGTGTTTGACCGCCTTGTCCGTTTTACAAAGATGACGCCTCCAGCGGCCAATATTTTTAAAGTTTGATTCGTTGGGTCGATTTTTATTTTTTTATTTTCATAAAGTAAGTGTAGGCCGGCTGTATTTGTTTACATTACACCTATGACGGCTGCCATATCGTTGAATTGAATACTAAATATGATCAATGTTTCTAAATATATGTGAAATTTGTTCTGATTACAATTGTTAAATGGAAAGTAGATAATTGTTTTCATTTTCAAAAGAATACTTTAGTAATTTCAAATATAATCGTTTTAGTAGAAGGAGCGATATTTCTAAAAAGTGGGTGTAACCCAAGTAAGCCTAAATGACCTTGCGTTACTAAAACTTATTTTGTAAGGCAAAATAATGCTCTAAAGTTTTTCTAGTATGTTATATATGTTTCTAATTGGATGTTCATTTATTTGATGTGGAAAATGTGGACAAATTCGTTATATGGATTATTTTACAAATTTCGTAAGTAAAATTTTTATTATAAAAAAATTACTCTCTCAAAAAGCCTCTGCTAGAAAAATAATCATTTTTAGGAAATAATAAATTATTAAAATGAAAAAAACTTAATTGTAAGTAAATTAAATGATACAAATGATAAAAAAAACTAGTTATGCCTGCTTTAAATGATTACTTTTAAATACCGGGTACCATAAGCTTGACAGTAACAAGATCAAATAAAAACTAAATACCGAAAGAAACATTCTCAATACTGCTTTATTGATACAATAAGCAAGAACAAAAATTAATACCGAAAAAAATCTTTCGCACTTTAGTTTTTATTAAATTGAAATATTATTATCTACGTTTTTTTTAATTATGTATTTTGTTATTGTTTGGTATTTGTTTGTTTTTTCTATTTGAAAGTAGGCCTATATTATTGTTAATTTAATATTATTAATAACAAGTCAAGTAAACACAACTGTTCGCAACATTTTAATGACCAGAGGGTTGACATAAAAAATTCGTATGCAAATGCCAGGGGGTGGCAGGTCACTTCATCCCCAGACAATCAATCCTGGTCACTTAATCCCTGTCACCTAATCCCCAGACACTTAATCCTCAGACACTTAATCCTTTCTAAAGCAATATGTGGCTGACAATTTTAGCAGTTGTCTTATGGTAGACTTAAGGGCCTCCTCCTGTGACGATCTATTATACTAATTAACAGAACATTAATTGATTTCTACGTTTGAAGATAAAAGAAAATAAAACGGTCAAGGGGATAAAGTTTCGTTGTCGTTTATCTCAGTATTGCCTCTGGCTTGATTGCTCAACAATGTTTATTTAACTTGGCCACCGGTGGTACCGGTAACTCGCGTTGGCTCTACCTTTGTTTGATACGGCCGCGCGCCGGGTTCGCTTTGATGGTAAAAAGCACGACGGATAAATAGGACGGTGGATAAAAATAGGACACCACTCTTACTCAGACTCAAGATGTCCAATGGATCTATGTCTTTGAAGCGGCAATGTTGTCGTATCTCCGATCTTTAGCTTTTCTGTTACACTGATTTAAAAAAACAATCACCTCACAAACTCCTAACTCTTTAACTGTGCCGCAAGACCATTTTGTGGCTCAGAAACTTTTATATATTTATTTTGTCCAAATCCAATCCAAGATTTAGAAATAATAAACTAATTTCCTTGTTTTGAATCGTCTACTTCTGTATTCGTTCTTTTCAAATGTAAATATTAACTGGAAAACATGTTTTCTGTGTTTAAAAGTGATTTTTTTTGGCGATGTCTGGTCTAATTTTGCATTTTTTTCCCTCAGTATTGTTACTGTACTTGTGTTTAGTTTTTTTGTGTGTATCTTTGTTATTTGTGAACAAAAATTAACAAAATTTGAAGCGAGTGTTTCTAATAGAATTCTGAATAGGATCTCAAAGTTTCTTTTTTATTCGGATTATTATTTTTGGAGATATTAGACTGTAAGTTGAATATTTCTTATTAATTTGTCTTTGTTTCTAAAGCAACATTCTTACTTTCACCTTTACTTTCACACTTATTCTAGAATTTAAAAACGTTCTTTTGGCATATTGTAGATACACTTTTATATTTCTGCTTATTTTGATATGTAACACTTAAGGCTTCATTCATAATAAAAGCTGTAAAAAAAGCTTTGATTGCGTTGGGCCTAGGTAAAAAAAAGAAGGTCATAAAAACGGGCTGGCCATACGGGGGAAAATGCCATGGTAGCTATTGAGTTAATAACAAAATAAAAAACTGAATATTGAACTATTAGCTTTTTTTGTGTTTGTTATGATTTATATTTTGATCTGATTTCATAATTCGATACCTAAAATTGCATTTTTAGGATTAAGTGTCTGGGGATTAAGTAACTCGGGGATTAAGTAACTCGAGGATTAAGTGACGGGGATTAAGTGTCTGGGGATGAAATGACTGTGAGCCATGCCAGAAACAATTAAAAAGAACTGAAACTAAACACCCAAAAAGAAACGTTCTCACTCCAGTTTTTGTTGTAATATTGTTTTTTTTATTTCTCTCTTAACAAAACACACTGTAGTCATTCGTGTCTCCGTCATTTTGACGGGCATAACCACTAGTTTAAATATATTGTCCTACGATGTATTATTATTAAGACTATTTTTTTTTTCTAGAATAAATATTTTAAAATTATGTTTGATTTGCCAATTATAATATTTTCTTAACATTAAAATTTAATGTCTTGCAAACACGAATTAGTCAAAGGCAACTCATTTCTTTTTTTTTTTAAATCCCGAATATTGCTTGCGATACAAGCACCAACAACAACAAACGTCTAACGCTAGTAGTAGGCGCAGCTTTATGATCTACGTCTTGAGAAGAAAATAAAGATAAAAGTAAAAGGGATTTTTCCACTGATGTTGAACGCTCACAACAGACAAACATGCCAATTGACTTTAGGTAGTCAGATACCCGGACTTCAATAGAAGGAAATAAGAGAGACAATCAAGATGTCAAATTCCTTTGAATCTGCATTAAACACACAATCAGTTTAGTTTTATTACAATAGCTGCTAATAATTGTCTAGTGGTAAAACTAATCTAAAAGTCTTGTCCAAACTTAAACAGGCTTATCTTGAGATAGACTAAAAAAAAAAAAATTACAGCGCACGCCTATATTGTTTTTGTTTTTTTTTATATTCAAAACAACACAAAATAGATATTTGGCTGATGTAAAGTACTAGTAAAGTACCCGTTGGACCAAAGTGATCCATAGGTCCGATGAAGCAGCATTCACCAGTTTCTGTGGCCACGGCACACTAGGAGATTGTGTGGCCAGCACTATGCACAGCCGCCTTTACTTTACCCCAACTAATGTCAGGTACCCATTAGAGCTGGGTAGACTCAGGGACACCCTCCAGACCCGGGAAAAAATCCTAGCCTGCACCAGGATTTGAACGCGCTGCCGCTCGGCTACCGTGCCCCCATTTGGCTGATGACGAAAGTCAATGTCAGTTTTGTCCAAAACCGAATGCTAGCTTTTTGGCTTTGGCCGAAACTGAAACTACACCGTAAGAGGCAATTTGCATACTTTCCGCACTGAAACTGAACCCGATGTTTGGTCGACCTCTAGTTTTAGTTTTCAGTAAGTAAAATATAATAATTAGGCCTATTGTCTATAGTCTATAGACCTATTTTAGACATTTGGGCAACGAGTGTAAATTCAATACTCAGCTAGGGCCAGGGATAGTCCTAACCTTTTTTTAAATTAAAGATATAGCAGCCCCATAGCCTACTGTAAAGTCGTGACTCTGTGAGTGTGTAGGCAAAGTAAGAAAGCACTAAAACCAGACCTATACTCGCCTATCTATAGCCTATAATCATAGTATAATTTTACAGTTTTATTTGCGTTATAAAGTAAAAGCATAGGTGCAGCATATAGATTATAATAAATAGGATAGGGCCTATAGTATAGCCTATATACTATATCATATCATACAGGCAGTGGCAATTATATAAGTATAACGGAGTGATTATTCGCACAGTTCTTCATATAACGCTAAGCGTTATATGAAGATTTCTAGCTGCAGATAACGCTCGGCGTTATTCGAAGATTCGCACAGGTCTTAATATTCTATTGGCCTATATATACTGTTTATTGTTAAAATTAAACAAGATTTTGTGGCCCAATGGTCAGTGCTGTCAGCTGGTAACCGGGGTGTCGCAGGTTCGACCCCAGCCATCTCCACTTTTTTTTTTTTTTTTTATTATTATTATTATTCAATTTGAGTACAACGGGATACGTATATACGGTAAATACATGAATATTTTGGTTGTAAGTAACCTTTAGTCATTGTCAGCCATAAAATACAATAGCTGACTCCTAAGCCTAAGCCTAAATGATACTTTTTCTTACGATAAATGATGGTATGATAGGCCTAGTCACCTAGTCCTAGTGATAATAATAATAGTTCTAAAGTGTGCGCAAATGTCTATTTCAAAAGAAAATTGTGCTTGAGTACAAATGGTTATTTAATATTGTTTTAAGTGTGCTGAAAGACAGAAATTATGAAATCAAGTAGCCTAAATTTCCATTTATTTGGATCAATAAAGTAATCTTATCTAATACCGCGGGCCACGGATGAGCGTAGGGTAGGACGCAATAATCTTCTTTATAGAAGGAGCGTCTGTAATGTATAAGATAAGATAATTAATTCAAACAAAAAGGTTAGGCCTATTTAGCCTAGATGTTACTTTTGTTAGTATTAGTAGGATATTGTTAGGGTCAAAAGGCCTACTTCAAGTCAAATTCAAATAGGGCGATTATAGGGCCCTGTTAGGGCTTTATTTTTATCAATAAATACCTCCTTCTAGCTAGGAATATGATCTTAAATAATAGACTTTAGGACTTTAGGCCTATCTATAGATTAGTAGGCCTATGGCCTATCTAGGCTACTATAACTATAAGATAATAAGTATAGGCCTAAGCCTAAGTTAATATAAGTCATAAGTTACAGTAGGCATATGATATGATCATATGATATAGCCTAACTCTCACAATTGTTCGAAAATTTGGGTCTGCCGTTAACACTCGGCGTTTTTCGAAAATTTGGGTCTTCCGATAACGCTCGGCGTTATTCGAAGATTTGGTTCTTCCGATAACGCTCGGCGTTATACGTTATATGAACAGTTCTTCGAATAACAGTTCCCTAGCCTAAGTATAAATGCGGAGCAGTCCGGTAAAACGAGTACCAAATTTTTATGATTTTATCAACAAAGTTCCTATCTAGTGACCTAGTGTAATCTAGGTCACCTAGAGTGATAATTAATTACGTTAATTACTTACGTTTAAATAATTATATAGGGGAGCGTATAATGGTAAAGATACATTCAATAAAAGTGTTAAATCATGCCATAGACATAGTCTATTGAACAAGCATGACATATATATCCGATTTTTTTTTAAACAATGAAGTGATACTACTCTAAAATTTCAGAAAAGCCAAGTTGAGCTCCTTAAAAGAAACCCAGACAAGCCAAATTTTATTCAAAAATGGTAGGCCATCACTGAGCTATATATACATGGAGTGCTCAAGCAATTCAAATAAAGAAGAAAAAAAAGAGAGGAAAATGCGGGCTTTAAAATATAGATAAGTGCACTGTACCAAAAATTTAAAAACTTTTCGTAATTGCGTCATTGAAATTTGATAAAAATGAAATTTTATACTGAACATACAAGATATATATAATAATATATGTATGCTGATACTCTCCACTGAGCTATATATTATAGCTCAGTGATACTCTCTTATACGATAACACGAGTCACGAGTAAATTGTCTAATTTTCATTAGTACCGGATTCATTAAGAAGACGAAAAGATGAAATGGTTGACGATTTTTCTGGATAATGCTTTGAATATAATATAATATATAGGCTATATATATATATACAGGAACTAAGTCCCCCCCCCCCCCGGAATAAAAAAAAATTTTTTTTCAACTGATTTTTTTTTTAAATAAGTACTAAATTCGGTAAAAATTTGGTAAATGTGTGTTACGCGAAAGTTCAGCCCCCCCCCCCCCCAGAATTTGGTAAATATTTGTCACGCGAAAGTTCAGCCCCCCCCCCCCCCCTCTGGAAAAAATGTCTGGCTTCGCCCCTGTAATATATATATATATATATATATATATATATATATATATATATATACGTACATATTTATATTGTTACGTACTCTGCCCTTTTTTCACACCTTCTTCTTTTAGCTGACTTCTTTCATTGGTTGGGGCCAGTGATAGGCCTTGCGTGTGTGTGTGTGTCACGAGTGGCTTCTTGCTTACTTTTTAAGTCGTCGTGCTGATCGGCTGTTCTTCTGTTTTATGTACATGTTTGTTTTTATATGTGAAACGCAATGAGTCGACTTCGTCTATGAAATAAAGTTACAGCTAGAATCTATTAGAATCAATCTAATCATCATACCTTCATACCCCTGGATCAAAAAAATATATATTATATATATTAACTAGCTGAGAAAGTAATTTTAATGAATTTTTATTTTTTAGACATGCATATATAGCGCAATGTTATACAGATTCTAGATTGATTATGTAATGATTAGGCTAGCGAAGGCCTAATTAATAATTAGTCTAATTTTATCTCATTTACCGATGTTCTTTACCCCTGAGCCCCTGGTAAACTTGGAAATACGGAATTATCATTATTATTATGCTTTCGGTTTCAGTTTAAAACTGATGCGTCATTATCAACCTTGCAATGTTATTTTTTATGAACATTTTTTAGAATTATAAATAAAGTAAAATATTATAATAAATGTATAGGCATAATGATTAATATAGGTCTAAGTATATTTCAATATTATATTGAATATAGGAATATAGGCCTAGGCCTACCATCTAGGGCCTACTTTAAAAAACATTTTTTGCCTTTTAAGCACTGATCTATATATGATATGAAATAAAATTCAAGTGGGAAATATCCAAGTTGACGATTTGGTGTATTTTTGTAAACTTTTTTTTTCATTGTAGCGTCATTAGTATAATATCATTTAATTTAAATAACATTTTACAATATGCCTATTTTTTTTTAATTTTTATAAATGCCGTTAATTTAAATCACTTAGATCTAGATCTATCTATAATATGAGTTTATAAGACTGTATTAGATAAGATAACTCTTTTCGAACCAAGTCGTCAAGAACTATATATTATATATAGCTCAGTGTTTCCCATGGCCATGGGTAAGGAACTCTTGGGTAAAGTTAAGGATATAAAAAAATAAAGTGCAGTCCCAAATATTATAGGAATTATAGCTGTTCATAACACACTATACATATATTTAACGTTTATTTAATTGTTTTTTGTTCAAAAAGCATTTTTACAACAAAAAAAGGTAAACAGTTCTGTGTCTCTATATTTTATTATTTATTTAAAGAAGATTCATTTTAATATAAAATATATATATTATAATTAAATAAAATACTATTATTTACTATTAATAAAATAATTAATACAGTTAGACTGACTGTTAGACAAATACAGTTTCAGTTTACACTTACACTACAGTGCACTGTTACTAGTCTAGTGTTACAGTGTCGACCGTAAACTGGTAAACTAAAAACTAACCGTATGATTATGATACGGCGTATTATATGGCTATATTATACTTAAATTTATACTGATAGTGATAGGCCTACTAGTAACTATATATATATAGTAATATAGTATGCTACTGATTAAAAAATTAATACACTAGACTAGGTGGTCTAGGTCATAGTTAGGTAGTAGGCCTACTAGCAGTAGGTTATTAAAACTTATTAAAGTTATTACTACTTTATTAATTTATTACTTTATTATTGCTTTATTATTAATTATTAGGTTACTAGACTAGACTATGCATACTGTGTAGCCGCATAACTTGTAAAAGCTGTATAGCTAGGCTAGTATTATTCAATTCTATTATCCGTAGAAGTTATAGTGTATAACTAGTATAAGTCATAATAAGTCATAAGTATAGTGGCATATAGTAGGCGGTGATATAACATATAATAGTATATAGTATAGATTTAAAACCTATCGGTATAACCATGCCGTATAACTTAGTATAGGGCCTAAGTCTAAGTATAATAGTTAGCCTATTATTAGTATTATAATTGTAGCAAATAAAATATTATTCAATTAATATAGTAAAGTTCATCCCGGGTCAAATTGATCCATAAGGATGATAAGGCCGGTGAAGCAGTGTTCACCAGTTTCTGTGGCCACGGCATACTAGACTAGGAGATGTGTGGCCAGCACAACGCTCAACAGCCTTTACTTTATACCAAATATTGTCGGGTAGCCTACCCATCAGAGCTGGGTAGACTCAGGGACACCCTCCAATCCCGGAAAAAAATGCTAGTCTTCACCAGGTTTCAAACCCGGGACCTTCGGATTGCCTGTCGAACGCGCTGTCGCTCGGCTACTGTGCCCCCACTAAATTAATATAAGGCCTACTTAATAAATTAGAGGGCTAAAATTAAAGCATTTGATGATTATGATTCATTATCATTAATAATTTTTTAAATAGTTCTTACTAATCTTAGTTATAGCAAGTCTAAGCAAGTTATATAAAGTAAAGTACCAGTCGGACCGAATTGATCCATAGGTCAGATAAAGCAGCGTTCACCAGTTTCTGTGGCCACGGCATACTAGGTGTGGCCAGCACTATGCACAGCCTCCTTTTCTTTACCCCAACTAAGGTCAGGTACCCATCAGAGCCGGGTAGACTCAGGGACACCCTCCAGACCCGGGAAAAAATCCTAGCCTGCACCAGGATTTGAACCGGGGACCTTCGGCTCGCCAGTCGAACGCGCTGCAGCTCGGCTACCGTGCCCCATCAGCAAGTTATATAGCAAATGATATTATGTTCAAAGGCAAAGCTCACTGACCAATGATTATCATTTATAATGTTTTTAGAATAGTAACTGTAACTGTATCCTATTTATAATATATATAATAAGGCTTATATGATTAGGATGAATATCCAATATTGTATTATTTCCATAAGCTTAATAAGAGTTTTCAATAATTTTAGTATCAATTTACTGTCTTTAGTTTTGCTGCCTTAAGCATTTTACTAAGCAGCCTTAGCATAACCACTTAGTCTGACTTAGACTTGTTCAATTTTGGACACTTCGGCATTCAACTTTTTCCACTTTTGCATATCCTGAGCAGTCATCAATAGTTGATTCAACTGCAACCCTGTCCAATACCTTACATTGTCTAACCAGCATCTCCTCTGACGGCCTCTCCTACGCCCACCTTCCACCGTGCCCTGGAGACTTGTTTTTGACAGGCTATTGTGCAGCAACATATGACCGAACTATGTCAGTTTGCACAGTTTTATTATTGCCATAATGTTTTCTTGAGGGCCTGCAATGGAGGATATTATGTCCCACACATACACATTAGTCCTGTGTTCTACGTAGGAAATTCAAAGTATTTATTTTCAAAAGCCTACAACTTTTTTTCAGTTGCTGATAGAAACGTCCATGTCTCACATCCATACAGAACAATAGTTCTGACAAGGGCTCTGTAAAGTCTGAGCTTTGTTGGGAGACCAATGCTTTTACTGGTCCCGATTCTGTTTAGGCGAGCCATTGCTGCCAACGCAGTCCCAATCCTTGCTCGAATTTGGGATTCACTCAAACTAAAAAAGCCAAAGTACTTAAACTTGGAAGTCTACGAGTAGCTAATCTTAGAATCCTAATGTTAATTTGTAAAAGATCTAACATTTTAAATACATTTTTAGGAATGTAACAAAATCATGATATCATTAAAGTAAAAAAAACTTTACTTTAGTGACTTAACTTACACATTTGCATTACTAATATCATCATCTAGAGTCAGACTTGTACATATATGCATCTCCTGTTTCCTGTCTCCGACTCATAAATTAGTTTAAACTTGAAGTTTAATTTAAAAACTAGTATTGAAATAGTCTGGATTTTTTTTCAAGATGAGAAAGAACCATGTAGCAAGTGTAACATCACTAGAATGGGAATGGGCTAAGTAGGAATAATAATAACTATTAAGATAACAGTATTAACTTAGAAGCAAATAATTATCTATTAAAATACTCAAAAGACAAGAGGTGAAAACATTTCTAATTGAATGTGCAAGGACTAACACATAGGCTTGACATAGGCCAAGGCCTATACATTTTTGTTTCAGAAAGGCATTGTGGCTTGAATAAACCTAGAAAATTAAAAAATTAACATCATTGATTTGAAAACCCTAATAAAAAATGTAAGACTAGACTGAAACCACGGATAAGGGTATGGAGCAAAAATCTTCTGTATGAAAAAAGTGTCGGCAATATAGTATGAGATAAGAAGAAAAGATAATCAAAGATGAAATAGATCACATGCTTTTCATAAAATGTATAAATTTATAACTAAATATCAATTTAAAAAAATGTTAAAAGGATATTGACCTTATTACTATTTAAACTTTTTGGTTGCTATATCCTTAAATATCTAGGATCAATTTTGAAAACCATGGACAAAGATCATAAAAGTAAAAGGCTGCAAATTGTAAAGGTTTGTTTTAGTCTATTAATTGCAAAATTGATGTTAATAATTTAACAAAACAAACAAATGAATTGTATTTTTTTGTATCATTGCATAGTTACTAATCTTGTAGGCCAATATGTTTTTAACACAGAAAATATTATTACATGTATATACATTTCTTTTCTTTCATCTACTAAAATTTTCTTAGTATGTGCATCCTGGAAAATTTTTTGCTACAATTTTGTCTGAGACAGCTGCTAATTTCATTTCTTGGCACCAAGATATGAATAGGCATTTGCATGCTCTTCATGAAGAGAGTTCTGGAATTTTATTAAACACACCTAAAGAGGTTAGTATGTAGGCCTAAGTGAAGATGTGACTCCTTTTTTTATAGGACTGGACCATAATAAAAAAAAATTTATATTCAATGCAATCTTTAAATTTGACTATTTCTAGAAAATGAAATTGATTTTGCTAACTAAGTGCTACAAAATTATATGGTTGGTTTTCTTTTTGATTTTTCGTTTTTAGAATGAAATTATGGCAGCTTTATGCAATAACAATACATGGCACAGGGTGAAAATAACTTCAGTTATCAAAAATGCTACAGAAACATGTTTCAAGTAAGTAATTATTATTGTATATACTTGCATATAGGTTGCACTCTTTTACCCCAAAATTTTGAAAATACACATTCAACACAGTTTTTTTTAAAGTTTGATAAACATCCTACTCTGTCATTAAGCTGTGACTATCACCAGTTTTGGTAGTTGTAATGATGTAGAATTACTACAATATAGCAAAGGTCTACATTTTACATTCAGAAAACCTTTGTAGGTCTCATGACTTATTTTCTTATTAACGCTTAAGGCTGCATTTTTCATATTGATCGCAAATTACAATATGCAAGGTTCATGCCAACCATTCTTTGGAATGATTGGCCTGTCTGAAATTGTGATTGCTGTCTGACTGTGTAGTTGGATGCGACATGTTGTGTCGAATCTGTTCGATCCTGTCAATAAAGAATTTATTGAAAGAGTTAGGAAGTTCAGCAGGAGAAATGGAAGATGGTCGTAATGGTCTTCCTGCACAACCCAAGATCTCAGCGCCCTGAATAATTTCAGGGAGAACAAGTATAAATGATCAACAAGCAAAAAAAAGATTTTCCATGGTGAAAAAAATAAATATTCCAATACGTCATAAGCTTGAGAAATAATATAATTCAAGAGGTTACAGAATATTAAGAAAAAGGACAAGCTGAACAAATATTTATCACAACACACACAAAAAGTCAGAGGATGCAATGACACTATCACAAGTTGAAATTGTAGCAACAGATGCAAAAACAATTATTGAAATGCAGCCAGACAAATGCTTGGAAAGCTCAATGTGGAAAGTCAAAGCCCTGTTTGTTATGTTGAAAGTCTTAAGGTAGACTCAACAAAATGCTTTCTTAGGATCAGAATCTTTTTTGGAGCATAAATTTTAGATTTAGATTTCTCCAGCCACAGTGGGTTGAACAAACGAGAGTATTTAGGCATTTAAAAAAATCATACAGTAATAAATAAAGTTTGAAAATATTTTTTTTTAAAGTCACTGTTGCGAGAAAATCCACAGAAAAAATGAACAAAGAACGATTTATCATCCTTATGGTAGTTTTAATGCTTGCAAAAGGAAACCAACTGGAAATCATCCAAAAAAAGCTTGGTCTGCGCAGAATCAGAAATGTAAATGATTCACTCTCTTACTGATTGGTCAGATTTTGACCAATCCCTCAAATAAATTACTAACTTACTACACAATATGCAAACTATGTTTTAAAAATGTGCATGGTACTCATAATTTCTGGTATGGCAATGATTTTCACAAAGGTATAATTCATACAATAATACCTCAGAAGGAGTATATTATACATATTTTTAGAAAATATTGTTTGCCAGTAAAATGAAAGTAAAGCAAAGACTACCACAAAAGTAGAAAAAAAAGTATCATACTCAAATGTAATTTTACCAAATGCACATTATGTGTGATTTCTTCTCCCTCATTACAGACTTTCATAAGGACAAGTAAAGTCAGACAACTTTAGTCAGACAATTATAAATGAAAAATAAAAAACAATACATAGACCTTGTGTAATGTTCATTTTATTTCTGGAAACTTATCTTTGGAAAGTAATCCTTCCACCGTCCCTAATAGAACCACAGACCAAAGTTTGAGAAACACTGGCTGGCATACATGGGTAGAGTTGAGGGATTGTCTAATAGGACCACAGACCTGATTTTGAGAAACACTGGCTGGCATACAGGGGTAGTATTGAGGGATTGTCTAATAGGACCACAGACCAGAGTTTGAGAAACACTGGCTGGCATACAGGGGTAGAGTTGAGGGATTGTCTAATAAGACCACAGACCAGAGTTTGAGAAACACTGGCTGGCATAGAAGGGTAGAGTTTAGGGATTGTCTAATAGGACCACAGACCAGAGTTGAGAAACACTGGCTGGCATGAAGGGGTAGAGTTTATTGATTGCCTCATAGGACCACAGACCAGAGTTTGAGAAACACTGGCTGGCAGAGATCCTTAGAGTTTAGGGATTGCTTGGCTGTGTCATTTGTATACAATTGCACTTTGTTCCTTTGCAGGACATTTTATATTCTCTGCCAGATTATCTAGGCTTTAGTTTCTTAAGAAGAAAATGTTAGCAAGTACATTGAAAGATTATAAATGTCTTTTTCCAATCCCATATTATTGCTTTGCAGGTGTTACATGATTGATAAAGGCTCAACATTTCAAACTTCTGCCTCAAGGTAAAATGTTTTTTTTTAATTTTAATCCTATGTGATGCAAACCCACAGAAGGGTATTGAAGTATGCAAAATAAGATATTTAACTTTAGGAGTCTTATGGAAGCTAATTCATTTTATATATATAATGGTGAAGAAAAATCTAAAATTGAGTAATTAGGTGCCATAAGTTAAAGGCCAAGTGAATTGGTATTTTTAAAACTTGAGTTAAAAGTGGATTTCATAATACAAAGCAGACGGATTTGTTGAGTAAAATGCAGCTCTTGCTTTACTTTCTTTTTCTTTAATTAGATTTTTACTTAGTTGCCTAATTTACATAATACTTAAGACTTGTATAGAATTAGTAAATATATTCATAAAATAACATTTTAAATTGTGTATTTAGCACTAGAAAGTTGAACTTATGTATAAGCTCTACCTACATCTTAAAGCATTTTAAAGCCTATGAGTTAGACCAAACAGGAGTGAAACCAAATACATATATGTAATTTTTTTTACTGAGTCATAAGTAAAAAGAAAAAAATGTTTAGCTTTAAACAAAAATGTTTTAAAGAATTTTAGGCTATTGTCTTTTATCATTTCAACAATGTAAGGCCTAAAAAAAACTATATTTCAAACTAGATTTCTCACAAATGGTGGCCTAATTAATTAAGTGTCAAATCATTGCTTCTGCTTCCAAAAGCGCTGCAACCATTTACTATGCTCAGTTTCAGAACTACTATGACCTGTTACTAGCGCAATACACTGCACTTTATTAATACACAATATATAGCTCTGTGGCGACTTAATACCCAACCAGTCACTATTCATGATGTCACTGACCTTGTTACCTGGGTGATGTCTATGAGACTCAGCTCCCCCCCCCCCCTGAAAAATTATTGTTTATAACAATAGAATAGATTTATGATTATATTAATTGGTCACTAATTTTGAACTACTGATTAAAAAAAAAATTAATTAGCAGAACATAAACCATGCAATGCTGAAGAAAATAAAATCAAAAACATTCCTATAAGGCTTCCATAAATTTATTCTCTTTCTATGTTTTGAGTTTTTTTTAAAAATAATACTTGTTTGAATAGTTGGTCAGCCTGGTGTCCATTAAAATTAGCTGAAGAATTTCAAATTGCAAATGTCTTTCAAGCTTGCGTGATCTATAACTAAAGACTACATCAACAATGACATTCATTTCAACTTTTTGTTTTAATTTTCAGATTGATGAAATTGCCTCCAAAGTTTATAAAATTTCCAGAACAAGTCCACCGATGTTGTCTTTGGGGAGTACAGCCCGTGACAATGAATGTTGAGCTTGTCGACACTGGTCTTGCAGTCAGAAATAGGTAGGATTACATTTTTTTAAATCTATACATTCCAGCTTTTTATATTTTAGAACTACAATTTATTTCATATTTGAAATTGAAGGATAGTTTTTTGATTAAGTATAACTTGTAGCCTTTTGTTTTGATATGTGAATTGAACTGATCTGTGCTGGCAACCAAACTTGAATTTCAAAGTCATTAACAAAACCGAACAAACATTGGAATTTCATGTAAAACTAATTACAGCTTAATCTCACTTTTTGGTGCTTGGAAAATATTCACGATCTTTTTTGATTTCATTAAAAAATAAAATGGCAAAAGGTAAAAAAAAAAATGGGAAATAAAATTTTGAAGGAATTGTGATTTCATACTTACTGCAGGTCAGAATTTTCCACAAAATATTTTTTGTTTAGCAGCCTGCTTTTTTTTATATACTTCTTCTTTGTGACACACTAAACTTTAATCCAGATATAATTTCCACATCACAAAATGAATAATTTATTATAATAGAGTGACGTCTAAGGCCAATGGGTTTCTATTGCTTCACGTTACTATATTCATACATTTCAAACTAAGTATTATATTAATATAATACAAAACTATTTGTAAATACTTGAAAGCGAATTTGAAGAGGCAGATAACATATACTAAATGTGGTCAATGAGAAATAGCAGCCAGCATGCTGTGCTGGTCAATATATTGATATTTTGCCAAAATACTATTATTAAAGTTTTCAATTTTCTAAAGTTTCCTACTGAATACTATATCTTATTTATATTTATTTATTTATTTATAAATGCTATTCTATGCTTAAACATCATCGTGCTAAGTTCTGACAATTAAACAAATCTTTGCTTTACGTTACACAAATCTTTGACAGAAATGAAGAAAAAAATTTATTTGATTGAAAACTTAATCAATCTTAAAATAAATAGTGATAATTAGTGAACCTTCAGTTGTTGCTAAACCAAACCCAAACTTTTCTTTCTAATTGTTGCTGAACTGAACCAGCACTTCCAAAAGTTAGTTTGATTTCTATCTCTAGCTTAGTTTTGTGGAAAAGAGTTAGACTATATTTTTTAAATAATATTACTTTGAAATGTTCTTTTTTCAGCTTTGAAATGTGTCTTTTGAACTCTTTTTTTATGTTAATATTTAATATATGCACATAGAAGTACGGTGAAACCATAAATCAATCTCATTTATTTCTGTTTCTTAGACCTAGTCAGATGTGGGATCCTGCAGCTGTAAATTACATGAATCAGCGGGTTACAGGTCTGTCAGTGTCATATTTGTACATTTTTTTTCATTTTATTAGCAGAAAAGGTACCTGCTATACAAAAAAACTGCTGACCTATTGCCTGGAAGTATAACTCTAAATTCTGCTTTCTAATAACTGTTGTTTTGTTTTTTTCAAGAATTTTTATACATTTAAAAAAAAAATATAGTTGCATAATTACATATCCAGGCATTTTAATTGAAAGAAATGTTGAATGATTGTGTAGCGTTGATCGATTTTTTAGTTGTTTTAATCCATGTTCATGGTTTTAAAACAGGGAATATATGGCAAGGGATAGTTTGTGAAAGTTTTTGAAAATGTGACCCACCACCACCAATTGAGTCACATTGTGCCTTGAGGTTATTTTGAGTTATTTAGTGATCTAGTAATTTGAAGGCTGAATTCAATGGTGAAAACCGTTTCAAAACCGGAGAAATAGTCTCTTAGCTATAGGGGGTTTTCTTTACCTACTGTCTAAAACCTAATTTTTGAGAAATTTCAGTTTTACTATTTTGCTTTTACTTTTAAAATATTTTTTTTAATAGTTTAGAATAATTTTTAGAACAAAAAACTTAACCACAGAAATGTGCAGAAATAAATAAATAATTTGACATTGTCAAAATCCAAAAATCCATATTTTACACCCCTACTGCATATTTTCTGTGTGTAGCTCAAAATAGCTTGAGGCACAAAGCAACTCAATTCATGGTGGAGGGTCACAAATTATCTTTTGAGTTTTTTAAATTTGGGAAAGTTTGGGAAAAATTACCAAAGTTTAGGAAATTTAGTGAATTTTGCTAAACTGGACAAAGTAGATTGAAAAATATATATTTTTTGTTATGTTATAAAGGTTAATAGCTATATGGTTAAGTTTAAATGGTCCCATCATATTATTTTCAAAGATTATTCAATGGGTACTTAAAAAACAATCCACAATCATATTTTATATCTTCAAACTACTACATTTATTCACTACTGATATATTTTACACATATCATCGTCTAAATGGTTAATGAATTTTGTGTAAAGTTTGGGAAAAGTTTGGAAAATGTTTGGGAAAACACTGTAAAAGAAGATGTAAATATTGTGATCATACTGGAGAATCTCATATTCCACGGTCATCAGTTCTTTTACTGTTTTTTTTAATAGTTTTTTTTTCCTACTTTTTACTATTTATTTGTAGGCCTAATAATTTACATTACTTTATGTAGTTCAAATTATATATTTGTTATTACTCATACTTTAATTTTTAATTTTGGTACACTTAACCGTATCATATAAAGTTCCACTAAATATAAATAATAGTTTCAGATGTGGCTTAGCAATGGGTAAACAAATAATCATTGTAAATATATCATTGAAGCTAAAAGTCACTGTAAAATCACATTCAATTTATAGGAACTATTCATTGAACTGTTATAAGTTACTATTGATTATTATCTCTATTAGAATGCTGTGGATGTAATGCTGAGATTATTAAGGAGGATAGTGATGGAGTGCTCCATGTGCGGCTGTATTTCAAAACAGATGAAGGTCTTACAGACTTCAATAAATCTTTAGTTGAAAAAGGCTTTGCTCTTTATTCATCAGGTATTAAGAAATTGTGCATATAACAGAAATGTCTTAAAAGTGGTGTATTATTATTATATTTTTAATTATGATAACCTTATCCCAGTTTCAACACTATCGAGAAGAAGAAAGGGAAATGGTAATTTACTTTTCCTCACTTGCAACACAATCTTAATTTTACAATTTACTTTTATAGTCTGAAACTTTATTTTTAAGTCTAGGGTTACATTTATCTGTATAACTGTGTTTATTTTTTTTAAATGTAATCCTTACAAAATGTAACCTGCCAGAAAAAAGTTTTTTTTTTTTAAAGACTGACAATAAACATTAGTGCTTTATTCGAAGGTTTATTTAATTGAAAACTTGAAGAGTTTACAGTAACATAAAAAAAAATGTAACAACCTTTTGGTCACGAATTTATTTTTAAACACGGTTACTATGAAAGTACAGACAAGACAGCCTTGCTACTGTCTGCCAGCAGGCCTCGCATCCACGCCCCCACTGCCGCAAACTTTTTTCTGGCAAAAATAGGCCTCATCAGCCATCCTCGCACACATAAGCATATATGACGATGACAAAGGATGGTCCTCTTCGCACGGACAATCATCATTTTTAAAAAGAATATGCCTAACTTTTTAGACAGCTGTCTGCTGTGAAACACTTAAATATTGATGTTCTGCACCTAATTTTTTAAATTCCTATCTAATTTTAATTTTAAAGATATTACGACCTGTTTTAAATATTTCTTTTGACTTAAACAATGAAAAAAATCACAAAATAGTGTAAAAAAAACTTGGTTTCTAAAATAGGCAAAATAACCATGAACAACTTAAAATGCTAGAGTGAAAAAAATGTTTTAGTCCAAAAAATACAAGTTTAGTATCACAATGATGACATCTTTACAAAGTTTGCTAAATAAAGAATAAAATGCCTATTTTCTTACATATATATAATTATTATTTATTTATAATGTCTATTACAGGTAAACTGGGTGCTAACTTTCCAGTTCTCATTTCTGAAGAACGTCAATTTAGTGTTTTCTCAGACATAGACAAGCAAAATAATTATAGTACTGACACTAAAGCTTGTGACAGAAAAAAGTTTGACCTTTTACCTCATCCGAAAACTGACAGTATTCCATTAGCTGCTTTGAGTTCCTCTAGTCAATGTCAGTCACTTGTTGAGGTGCAGCATTCTACTGAGCGTAAACTTCACAGCCAGACAGATGTAACAGCGGCCAGTGTTGGTAGAGGTCTGGCTAGAATTTCAGGGAATACAAAATCCTTAGTGAACCATGGGCAAATGTTGAAAGTCCCAATACAGTCCATTCCAACTGAGCATTTGGATAAAAGAGGCGATGAGCAAAGTTTTTTTAGTGTGACGGAATCCTTTAACCAAGCAAAGCCCAATACTTCATGGAGTGGTGAAGTACTTGAAGAATCATTTCATCGACAGAAAAAAACTCAACCGAAGGAATCTAGTACAGAATTTTCTATGAAAGGCAGATTAAAAGAGTTGGTAACACTAATTCCAGAAAGGTAAGAAAGTACATTCTAAACCATTCTCTGTTATAGTACTACTTGTCTACTTAGTTTAACTAAACCATTCTCTGTTATAGTATTACTTGTCTACTTAGTTTAACTAAACCATTCTCTGTTATAGTATTACTTGTCTACTTAGTTTAACTAAACCATTCTCTGTTATAGATATTACTTGTCTACTTAGTTTAACTAAACCATTCTCTGTTATAGATATTACTTGTCTACTTAGTTTAACTAAACCATTCTCTGCTATAGTATTACTTATCTACTTAGCTTAACTAAACCATTCTCTGCTATAGTACAGGGTTCGTACAGCTCCTGGAAACTCCTGGAAAACAAAAAGTTGTGTTCCAGGACCTGGAAAAACTACATTTAGTCCTAAAAACTCCTTATTTTTCGAGGGAGATTAATTATTAATAAAAAAATCGTAATCACTGCTCTTAGATTGTACTTTCACTTTTCCAGAAAGCCCTTTTGCCACTTTTTATTTCCGCGCGCAAATGTTGATGACACCAGTGATGCCACTCCATGGTTCTTTTTTAACTAGATCTTGTTTTTTTAAAATCCAAACTTGGGATGTAGGCTATATAAGTCCCCGTAATGTCGTAAAACAAAAAAAAACAACTGTGTAGCTTGGTGTCTGTTTTTTTTTTAAAGAGCTCAGCTTGGCTTTTCAAAAAATGTACTCCTGAAAAACTTCTGGAACAACTCCTGGAACACTCCTGAAATTTTGAGGCAATTTTTCTGTACAAACCCTCTAGTATTACTTATCTACTTAGTTTAACTAAACCATTCTCTGCTATAGTATTACTTATCTACTTAGTTTAACTAAACCATTCTCGTTATAGTATTACTTATCTACTTAGTTTAAAACAATATTTTACAGCCTGAGTAAAAGTGCCCATTAAGAGTGACTCTCAAAACTTCAAGGTGTAAAATAAGTTTTTAATCCTGAAAATGAATGGTCTAGCTCTGTTGCTTTTAGTGAAAATGTTCTATTTTGTCTCATTGCTTAAGCATGTCCAGGCGGGCTAGAGCACTTATAACATATCAAAGTCTTGGAATCCAACACCATCTAGTTGTCTATTCAATTCTGTTTATGCCTTTCTACTATTGGGTTCAAAGTCACCTTGTATGTACATGAAGCCCTTTTACCTCTTTCTTTTTCTGGTTATTTGAAGTTGCATCCTAGGTCTCCAACTTGATTTAAAATAGTATTATATAATAGTCTTGCATTTAATCACTTTCACTATGCTCCTCAATACAAACAAGTAGTTGTAGAACAATTAAAAATTTAGTCAACTGTAGACTGTACAAAATGAAAAACTAAGCTCAAGATGAAAAATAGGTGTGAGCTGTACAAAGTGCATAGAAAAAAACTAACCAAACTGTGGTGCTGGACCCCACGAGTTAAAAATCTATCCTTTATTCTATAGTTGCCCCCAAATGGGTCAACATCCAAATTATGCTTCTACTTCAAGGGGTCAGAAAGTCAAACTCTAGCCTTTGCAGCAAGCCATAAACTTGATTTTCTTCCTGGGGTGGACATCAAAATTTAATTAAAAATAATATTTGGAGATCCCTCCTTGGACTCTAACATGAACAGTTAAGGGTCACAGTTAAAGGGTCACAGTTGAAAAGTCACTGTTCAGTGCACTTTCTTTTTATAACTCAAGTTCCTAACAATTTAGTGAGGAATTAGTCAATTTGTTGAAAGGGTTAAAAGATAGGCTATCCCTGCAAAAATATTTTATGTTGTGTGCTTTTATCCTCAAGTTCCTATTATAGAGCAGGGGACTGATAAAAGAGCTGGAAGTTTAAGTTTTCTGTGTATAATTTGGTATAAAAGAAAGACTGAGATTTTGTTGTCTTTGTATTTTGTGCAGAAGCTTTTTTTTTTCAAATTGGTTTATTAATTATTTTTTTTAGGCGGCATTTATACGTACATCACTAAATTCTTGAATTTTTTCTTTGGCATTTATGACAAAACATGCACATTAAAAATGAAATAAGAGTTTGCTATATTTATAGCTATTATTAGTAGACAAGTATTAAGACAAGTATTAAGAGAAATTAACCAAATGTATTCTAAAACTAGTGGTGTGACCTGTAGTTGTAAAGAAACTTTATATTTATTTTTATGAAAAGACTAAGTCTAAATTGAATTACAATAAATAGTGATAAACATGGGAAGTTGTATGTTTTGAAATAGTTTTTCTATTGCTAATAGAAAGAAGGTTTATGAATTTTAATATTAATATATTACAAAATCAATAAAATTGGCATACTCCCATGATTATTGTACCACCTTTCTGCAAGTCAACTCCAAAATATCACTTTGATAACCCTAAGTATTACAGTATTAAACCTGTTTCAACATTATTTCAAACATTTCAATTTAATGCTTTGAGTCTGCACTGGTTTGGAACACAATGCACACACATCTCTTATTATATTATTTATCAACTGGGGGTTGTCATAATAACAAGGAAATGTGTACAATGTGACTAAAAAAAACAACAACATTAGCTGTCATAAATATAAATATTCATCATGATTGTGTACATTTTATAGAAATGCTGAGAATGTTCCATCCAACTCTTCAAACCCAAGCAAGATCAGAGATGATATTGTCAGAGAAATACTCCAACGGTAAATGATATCAAATTTTTTCTGTACAATTCATCCTTTTTTTGTGTGGATTTGCAATAGTAGCAGAAAAATGAGGGGAAATACTTGCCTTTACTTCAGGAAATAGAGTTAAGGAATTCATAAAACTTAATGAGGTTGTTTGAAAACTAATCATATCCTATTCATTGATGGCTAAACTATGACAATACAAGAGAATTTGAATGGGTTCTGTTGTCACCAGATTTCATTTTGATAAGTCTTTAGTAAGATTGTGTTGTTCCTAACCAAAGTCATCATGTTTCTTCTTTGAGTCTAAAATATTTGCCAAATGCCAAGAATACTTGTTTCTTATGTAGATATTTTTTCTACATTCTACTGGCTTTTCACCTCAATCAGTTACTCGGGGGTTGCTCATTGCCTACTTATGCTATACATCATTTCACTTTAAGAAAGAAAAACTCTTCTAACTTTAACTTATGTTATAAATGAATTCACCAAATATCTTATCTTATCTTATACATTACAGACGCTCCTTCTATAAAGAAGATTATTGCGTCCTACGCTCATCCGTGGTCCGAGTCTAGTCTTGCATTTTTATTGATGTTTTAAATGATGTTAAGTTACTGGTTTTCCTGGTTTGTCTAGGCAACCCATTCCATGCCCGAATGCCACTCGGGAAGAAAGAGACCTTTTATGCATTTGTTCTCGCATAGGGAATAAGGAAAGTGTTTTTGTCTTTATGTTTATCTGAGCTTTGCAACAGGTTTTTATTGGGTTGTATTTCTAAATTAGAGTTTAATGCCTTATGTATTATTACTACTTTACTCTTTGACCTTCTGTCCTCTAGTGTTTCTAGGTTTAGTGATTTGACTAATGGTGTAACTCTTGTCAGTTGGGAATATTCACTAGTTATAAACCTTGCAGCTCTTTTTTGAATTTGTTCTAATTTTTTTATATTTACTTTAGTTGATGGGTCCCATACAGATCCTGCATATTCTAGTATAGGCCTAACTAATGTGAGATAGCATTTTAGTTTTATATTCTTATTACATTTGTAAAAGTTCCTTTTTATGAATCCTAAGGTTTTGTTTGATTTTTTAATTACTTCATCAATATGAGGGTTCCAAGATAACTTATCATTTATTATTACTCCTAGATACTTAGCATTGCTAGTTTGAGTTAGTTCTTTACCATGAATGAAGTAGTTTGTTATTATTTGTTTCTTTTTCTTGGATACCCTTGTTAGTTGGCATTTTTCTGGGTGAAAAGACATACTCCAGTTTGATTCCCATTTTTGTGGTTCATCTAGGTCTTTTTGTAAAAGTTCACTATCTTTTCCTGTCTTTATTATTCTATAAATTATGCAATCACCGGCAAATAATCTATTGTTCCTTTGTTAATGCAATTTGGTAGATCATTAATATAAATTAGAAATAGTAGGGGCCCTAGAACAGTTCCCTGTGGAACTCCTGAGTTTACAGTTATTGGTGAAAACTTAGAGTCATTTATTATCACTGTTTGTTCTCTGCCTATAAGAAAGTCCTGAATTCACTGATGTAAGGGACCAGAGATACCAAAGTATTTAAGTTTTTTTAGCAGACTAGAAGGATGAACTTTATTAAATGCTTTTGAAAAATCTAGTAATATAGCATCAATTTGGTTGTTATTATCTAATCCCTTAGACAAGTCATCTATTAAGCCTGTTAATTGAGTTTCACATGATCTGTTTTTCCTGAACCCATGTTGGTGTGGGCACAGTGCATTAAGTTTGTCTAGATGATTTACTATACTACTATAAATTATATGCTCAAGTAATTTACAAGTTATGCTTTTTAGGGAAACAGGTCTGTAATTTCCAAGGTCAGATTTATCTCCTTTTTTACATTGGCTAATTTCCAGTCTTTGGGAACTTTGCCCTGGTTTAGGGAAGCCTGAAAAAGTATTTAAAAAATTGGAGATATTTCATTAGTTAGTTCTTTAAGCAGTCTTGCTGGTAAGTAAACATCTAGACATAAAATTGAACAATCTGCTTTATTTTAACTATTTTGAACAAGTCTTATAGAGTTATAGATACTTGGTAAACAATTTGTGTGTTTGCTTTTATTAGTTTGTAATGAAGTGATTCTTTACATGGAGAAAATGGAGGCTAAACAAAGCAGATTTAGGTGAACTCAAACTAAATGTAGTTGAAACTTAAGTCATGTACAAGAAAACAAATATAAAGCTATATTATAGTTCCCTAGGAAGGAAGGTGTGTGTTTGTAAAAATATTAGCTTTTTTCTCCCTTTTATCACTGTAATTTTTTCAGAGCTTACGTTTTAGCTGCTGTTTGGCCAGACCTACTGGACATATATTTTTACATATGAAATAAAATAGCTATTTTTCTTTCTGCATTAATTCTGTGATTAAAAAAAAGCACTGAAATGAAATCAAGCTCCATACTTTTATATGATATAAGCTGCAAGCCATACCAAAACTAGGAAAGTAATCTTATAAAAATTTTCTTTTTTAAATCATAAATTAAAAGTATTTTTTTTGCTTAATCTTTTGACTTGTAGAAATTTGGTTTCAATAGACCTACTATGGTATTCATATCTCTCATGGGATGCCCTTAAGAATAACGGGTGGGTGCAGAATGTTGAAAATGTTGGATATAGCCAGTTTGTGCTGCATACTATTGATCATATTCATATACATATTTCTATGGACAATGTAAAGCTGACATTTCCTTTTTACAATGGATAAAAAAATTAAAAGAAGAAATTAATGATGGTTGGAGACAGAATAGTGCAAGTAAATTAAAAAGAAAGTAAACTAGGTTTAAACTGACTGAGAACCTTTTTACTTCTGTTTTGACCAATTCCAACTATACTAGTTGTAAATTATTTCAATATTTAACACTTTATAGCTGGATGGTTGTCTTGCATAAGGCATCTTAAATTGATTCAAAAGTTTCAGGTAAGAATTATGTGCTCAATTACAAGAATACAGGAATGGCAAGAGCTGATACCAATAGAATGGAACCAATGATTAATCTGTATTATTCTAAGATAGAATGAAGCCAGGCAGACCAGGCAAAAGATGTTGCATTAAAGTCAGCATACAGAATGCTAACAATGCTCTATAATCACAAATCGCATCCAGGCTGTTAGAGAGTGCAGTTTTTTTAAAACGAATCATATGCAAGCAAATGTCTGAGTCTAACATAATTTAGTCAAATCTGTCAAGAAGATCAGAGAAACTGCACATTTTTTAAATTATGTCAGTTTCCATCACCGAAATAGAAATTTCACTGAAGTAAAAGATTGGACTAAGACTTTACAGAAAAGAAAGAGCACTAAGTTATTATCAGAAAGTGACAGATATCAAAATAACTTACAATTTTTGTACCGGAATGAATGAAAAATACTTTATGGCACAATATTTTTTTTAATAACAGTTTTTTAATCTCAATGTGAACTCAACAATTCATTATCTTCAACCATAAATAAAATAATTATTAACAATTTGAAAATGTCAAATTTTCAACATCTGTAAGTTTCCAATATCCCAGCCTCTGTATCTATAGACATATCAGCTCACAAATAGGCACATGTAAGACACTAAGATTAACATGGGCACATGTAAGACACTAAGATTAACATGGGCACATGTAAGACACTAAGATTAACATGGGCACATGTAAGACACTAAGATTAACATGGGCACACGTAAGACACTAAGATTAATATGGGCACATGTAAGACACTAAGATTAACATGGGCACATGTAAGACACTATGATTAACATGGGCACATGTAAGACACTAAGATTAACATGGGCACATGTAAGACACTAAGATTAACATGGGCACATGTAAGACACTAAGATTAACATGGGCACATGTAAGACACTAAGATTAACATGGGCACATGTAAGACACTAAGATTAATATGGGCACATGTAAGACACTAAGATTAACATGGGCACATGTAAGACACTATGATTAACATGGGCACATGTAAGACACTAAGATTAACATGGGCACATGTAAGACACTAAGATTAACATGGGCACATGTAAGACACTAAGATTAACATGGGCACATGTAAGACACTAAGATTAACATGGGCACATGTAAGACACTAAGATTAACATGGGCACATGTAAGACACTAAGATTAACATGGGCACATGTAAGACACTAAGATTAACATGGGCACATGTAAGACACTAAGATTAACATGGCATGTAAGACACTAAGATTAACATGGGCACATGTAAGACACTAAGATTAACATGGCATGTAAGACACTAAGATTAACATGGGCACATGTAAGACTCTAAGATTAACATGGACACATGTAAGACTTTAAGATTAACATGGCAGCACTGAATTCCATGGGGCATGGTGGCCGAGCAGCAGCGTGGATGGCTGGCATACCAAAGGTCCTGGGCTCAAATCCTGGTGAAGGCTAGGATTCGTTATCGGGCCTGCAGGGTGTCCCTGAGTCTACCCAGCTCTGATGGGTTCCTGACTTCAGTTGGAGTAAAGTAAAGGCGGCTGGCCACAGAAACTGGTGAACGCTAATTCAATGGCCACATGGATCAATTTGGTCTGACAGGATACTTTACTTTACTGAATTCCATTGTTCAAACAGGTAGGGAAAATTTCTGAAAATGGACTTGTTGTAAAGGTTGGGGAATTTAGTAATAATGGAAAAAGGAAGAATATATTTATACAAATAATTTATAATGCATCAACTCCAATTGTTTTTTTTATCAGAAATTATCAAATAGCTGTTTTTATGTGTTCTATGGGTACTGAAAAATCCACAATTCACATAACCTAAATACATAACAGGTTAACATTTAGACAATTTACATGTACAGTATAGTTTGTGAATTTTTTTTTAAGTTTCAGAAAGGTTTGTAAATTGTATAATGATTTTAGAATAATAACCTTGAATTTGATTGGCCAATTTTTTCATATTCTACAAGTATCAAACTATTGAAAACTAATCAGCCATGTGCCACTACCCATACATGAAACTTCACTCTTACTTGTCACCAGACAATCAACCTAGTTACTTGTTTAAATATGTTTTTACGAAAAAGTTAAATCATCATCATTTAAGAAAAAGTTCTTTAAATTAAATATGCTAATGATTTGTATTTTATGCTTACAGGCCTTTGAATGCTGTGAATTGTTCTGGCCAATTTTTTTCCGCTGAAAAAACAATGGATCTAATGGCATGTATTTGTAACATCCAATATTAATGGAATAATTAAAACATTACACATGTTATGTGACTAATTCTTGGAAAAATATTATTTGGTTATTTGCACATGTATTATATGTACTGAAGACTTTATACAATGGAATCTTAGATGTCTCCTTAATTCATTCCAAACCCTTGCAAAAATTATTGCTTCATTGTCCTAAAAAGAATCCTTCAGGGTTCATTAAATTTTGGCAAGCTTGGGGCAACTAATTTTTTTTTTAATTTGGGAAAGTTTGAGAAAACAGACCAAAGTTTGGGGAACATTGTTATTTTTGCTTGAATAGAGAAATCAAAATGAAAAATATTGATTTAAAATAAAAACAATCAATAACTATGTATTTAAGGAGGCTTTTAATCTTATTAGGTTGTTTTTAAGAAATTGGTCAAAAGCTATTTCCATGACTGAATTGAGCATAGAAAAAATGCACTTAACATTTTTAATTGGGACTATCTATATACTCTACCAATTATCAATAATACATTTAAACTTACCTGTAACTTATGTGAATTTTTTTTTAAGTTTGGGGAAGGTTTGGGAATTAAGAAATGATTTTAGATTAAGAATTCTTTCCTGGTGTTCTTAGAATATTATACACTGCTTAATACTAAATTACATTAATACAATATCTATTATTTAAAATAAATGATGGGATAGTTCACCTTCATAATTTTCAACAATCTCTTTTTTCACCTTTAAAATGATTCTAACCATTTCTTTATTGCTTAGGTTTTCTAATTAACTTTCTTAATATTTACTTAAGCTTAATAATTTACTTAACAATTTACAAAAAAAAAAAAAAAAAAGATAAAAAAAGAAAAGAAAATTGACATGAGCATGGGTTGTTCACTAAATAGTAGCAATACATACACTTGCTAAAAAGTACTAAGTAGATTATATTCCAAACAAAGGTCATGTACCATACATATTTTAAGGCAACCAAACAAAAAGTTTGGCAAGTAGACTTATTATATTATTATTATACTTTTTTTTTATAACACTGAGATTCCATTGTATTTTTTGGATACAATGTATTAATAGTACTTCTATATTTTTCACAGACGGTGCGTCAGGATCAACCTATCACAAAGCCATTGCTGGGAATCTTGGCTCATGGAAAGAGTTTACCTGTCCTTGCAATTGATGTATCCGGTGTTCAATTTCATCCAGCTGTTAAGGAAGTAAAACCATTTTTTTACTTTTTTATTATAACATTTAATAGCAGTAAAAAAAGTGAGAATGAATTAAAAAGAACAATTTGTATGATGAGGTCTGAACAAAAAATAAGATTATTTTTGACTCTGTTAAGGAGAAATGAAATAATGAAAACCTTTGTTGTTGTTTTTTTACCAGGCATTGATCGAGTTTGAAATAGAAACTGCCAATGGAATTATGCCTTTTGTTTGGCCTGCTGTGTTGAATTGTCGACACATCATTGGTGTCTGCCCTTTAAAGTCTGACATTAGCTTGTCATACTTGCCAGGACTTCTGACTATGCTTTTGGAGCCTTTAAGTTATTCTGAGTTGCCTAGAGGGAAAGGGGTGAGTACACTTGTGAGGGTGAATTATTTCCTTTATTCTGTATGAGATGGATGAAACTAACTTTTTCAGCAGCCATGTACCATTGCTAACACAAATCCTAAAATTAGGTTAGGCTATTTTCAGTGGCCAGGGGAGTTACTCAAATAACCTTTAATCCAGTAAAGGTAGTAGGTTAAATTTCCAGTGGAATAATTCAGAGAACTTCACCAGAACTTGTGTCATATTTAGTTGTTTGATTAAAAATATATTTAGTTGTTTCATTAAAAATATATTTAGTTGTTTGATTAAGAAAGGGTTTGATTAAAATATTGTTTGAGTTAGGAAAAACAATAAAAAAAATAAAAAAAATAATAGCTATAAATATAGCAAAGTCTTATTTCATTTTTAATGTGCATGTTTTGTCATAAATGCCAAAGAAAAAATTAAAGAATTTAGTGTGCCTGCAAATGTACGTTTAACTAAAATGCGCCTAAAAAATATTTTTAAAAAGTATATGTTAGATTCAAAACATTATTGTGTCACTTGCTCTCATTTAATATGTTGGTGTTTATAGTTTCACTGTAAATGTTCTTTTCAGCCATTTGCTCTGATCCTGGTTCCTACATGGAAAAGAGGCAGACAGATTGCTGACCTAGTAGAAGAATTTATTCAGTACTTTCCAAAGTATGTTAAACATATTCGAACAATTGTATTGTACGCTGGGGGCAGTGAAGAAAGTGATGAGGTACATACAGATTTGAATTGAATTTTGTTTTAAGTTAATTAAAACACTAGTTGTTTTTTTTCTGTTCATTATTGGCTAATACTTACCACCAACATTATAGTGGATTACTGTAATGAAATATCTGTAAAATTATGTTGCTCCTTGAATATGGTTCATAGATGTAGACCAGTGGTGGGCAACCTTTATATTGTGCCAAAGTAAGATTTCTTATTTATTCTGCGTGCCAAGAGCCTAAAATGCATACTGCTCTAGCACCCAATTTCCTGTAGAAAAGACATGAATAACCCATGATTAGGTCTTCCACTTCCATTGAAAATAGCTCTGTGTGCCAAGTGTTGCCGACCCCTGATGTAGACAGTGTAACTGATTTTAGACTTGCACATAAGCAATGAAAAGTTTGAAATGAAGTATTTCCAGTAGTGGTCATCATTATAACTGTTGTAGTAAAATTGCTAAGCTCAGTTCCGTTAGTATTATGATTGAGTTGTTAATTGACTGCTGACTTTATTGATTATGATTAAAATATTATCAAATACTACACTTATGAAAAAGACCTGACCCAAACTCAAAATGCAAAGTTCTTAGGAGTAATAGTAAATGATTGATTATCTTGCTATCCACATATTGATGAGGTAATTACAAATCTAACAAAACATAAGGCTTCCTAAAGAGGAACTTTTACAAATGTAATAGAAAAAAAACACTAAAATATATAACATAAGTTAGAACTATACTAGAATATGTATAAAAAATAAGAGCGAATTCAGAAAAGAGCTGCAAGGTTCATTACTAGTTAATATTCACACTGACAATAGTAACACCAATAGTTAAATCACTAAACCTAGAAACACTAGAAGAGAGAAGGGTAAAGAGTAAAGTAGTAATATTACATAAGGCATTAAATTCTAACTTAGAAATACAATATAATAACAATCTGTTACAATGGTAAACATAAGGATAAACACACTTGTCTTATCCTTATGTGAGAACAAATGCATACAAGTTCTCCTTCTTCCTGAGTGGCATCCAGGCATTGAATGGGTTGCCTGAACAAACCAAGTAAACCAGTAACTTTAAAACACTAATCAAAATGCAAAACTAGACTCAGACCACAGATGAGCATAGCTCATAGAACCAATACTTTTCTTTATATAAGAAGCATCTGTAATAGATAAGATAATATAAGAGTACATTTGACAGGTTCAAGCAGACTTGTTGAAAGGCTGTGAAATCCTGATCTCTACCCCCAATAGCCTTCGTCGTATGCTTGATGAAGATTGCACCAGCTTCAAACGTTTGTGTCATGTGGTAAGTGTATTAAAGAGCATTTCTCATTTCGTTGTTCTCTTAGCTCAAGTCAAATCTTTGTTGATTTAAAACATAATGCTCTATTCCTACTCATCTACTGCTACCTATCTGGCAGATACTACACATGGAGACACTTGATTGTAGATGAACATTTTCTTTCTAATAGGTTTTGTTATCTATTTCCAGATTTTAGATGACAGCCAAATTCTTGCAGCCAGATATCCAACAGAGGTAAAACTATGTGATTTAACTCTTTGTGTGCCAATCCACGATATATCGTCGATTTGACTGGTCGCGTTTGTACCAACCCACAATATATTGCTGATTTGATCGGACGTGTTTGTGCCAACCCACGATATATCGTCAATTTGATTGGTCGTGTTTGTGCTAACCCATGATGTATCGTCTGTTCGATCGGTTGCGTTTGTGCCGACCAACGATATATCGGCAATTTGATCGGTCGCGTTTGTGCCAACCCACAATATATCGTCGATTTGGTTTTCCTGACTTATTTTGTTGCTATGGCATATTAATGTGACTACTCTTTCTGCTTCCTTTCTGGTTTGTTTACATTTAGTTTTTAAATAATAATGAAGTTTTTTAAAATCAATTTCTGTGTAAATTTTGTAAACAAAGCAATAGCCACGCCTACTCCAAGTGTAGCTAGACCTTGTAGGTTGTCAAGTTTGCTAGTATAAAAACTTTTATTGCTAATTATTGACTTTTATTCATCAGATAATAACTTTGAATCATTTAAATCTGATTTAAGTGAGAACATTCAGTTGATTTAGTAATTAAAAATTCTGACATTTGTGTTTAGGCCTAAGCCTATGTAAACTATATATAAATACAAAGGAGAGGCGATCACCGGCTGATACTAATATTACAAAAATGTGTATATCTTGGTAACAAAATGAAATATTTTCAAAATTTGAAATTTGAAATCATAAATAGATATACTTTCAGGGATTTTAATTAGAATCTTATACCATCTTTACATGCCTTATAATAACGTGATAAGTTCAGTTTTAGTGCTCTTTTTTTTTCAAACAAAAAATTAGATCTCATAATATTACTTATAGAGTTGTAAGTTTTACTGTAATATTGTTTTGTCTTCTACACATTATTATTTCCCTTCATTTTCATTTAATTTGATAGGAAATTAAGCAGGGCTGTGCAGTCGGTAGATAAATGTTCCGACTCCTCAGTTTTGTGTACTTCCGACTCCGACTCCCAACTCAGATTCCTCTGTATTAATATGCAAATTTATTGCCATATAGTGAGGCACATGAAAAGCATGCTTCTTCACAGTCACTTAGCGTGTTCGTTTTGTGGTTACTTGAGGTACTGCATGCATTGGTCTTTATTTTACAGTAGAGAAGTCATTAATTATAACTTTTTATGAATTGGGACATTTAAATTTGCTTTAAAAAAAATTCCAACCTAAATTCAGTTGGAGTTGGAGTCGGTGCTTTGTGTGCCGACTCCTACTCCAGGTACCCAAAATGTCCTTGACTCAGACTCCACAGCCCTGAAATTCAGGTGTCATGATTCAAATGATTTAGAAATTCATGAATAAATAAGAGCACCCTAAAAAAAATTCTAGCAGCCTAAAAATGGCCTGGCACTAATGTGGAAACATCCCTGGCACAGAAAGAGTTAAACTAGGGATGTTAAATGCTAATTGTAAAAATAGATTATCGGTTTCTAAATCATAACCAGTTTTAAAAATGAATTTAAGATTTGTTGGAAGGTATTCTTTCAATTTTTATTTTATTGGTTCTGAAGAGATAATATTTAAAGATTATAGTTTGATTGTCAAGAATCAAGTCATTCAATGCATTACAAACAATAACTAGACTTAGAATTATTTTTTTCTTCTATATATTCTGGTTGTTACTTTCTACTGCATCTCTACAGATCCTGTAATCTGTTGGGGTGCCACAGATGACATGGACACCTGCCTCATCCATTCCTCCTGTCTCTCTGCCTTTCTCAATTCATGGCACAGCATTACTCCAGTCCACTCTCTGATGTTGTCCTTCCATTGTTCATTTCCTGGCACAGCATTACTCCAGTCCACTCTCTGATGTTGTCCTTCCATTGTTCATTTCCTGGCACAGCATTACTCCAGTCCACTCTCTGATGTTGTCCTTCCATTGTTCATTTCATGGCACAGCATTACTTAAGTCCACTCTCTGATGTTGTCCTTCCATTGTTTCCTTTGTCTTCCTCTGTTTCTCTCTCTTCTGGTGGTGCCCTGCAGAATAATCTTGGTAAGCCCATTGGTTCTTGTTATGTGGCCATACCAATCTAGCTTTCTTTTCTGACTGTGGCCAGCAGGTAGTGGTAATTTCTAATTTCCTGGAGTATCCTCTTTCATCTCTGCTCATTAGAGATGTGGTCTTTGTAGCAGATGCCAAAAAGGCTTCTAAAGTATCTCATCTCCATGGCATTAATCTTCCTTTCAAGCTTAGCTCTCAATGTCCAGAACTCACACTGTCTCACAAGCATATAAGAAAATGGAGAGGACCAGTGAGCACATCAGCCTGATTTTGGTGCTGAGGGCTAGGTTCTTGTCTTTCCATATTGTCTTGAGCCTCTTTTGTGCTGCTGTAGTCTGGGCAATCCTGGACATAAGGCATGGAGCCCTCTTTTGGATACAATAGCTCCCAGGTATATGAAGCTGCCTACTGTTTCCAAACCCTGGTCTCCAATCTTGATTTGAGTGATGATACTTTAGCTATTGTTAATCACAGCCATAGTTTATTGGGAAGGGTGCACGAAGAGCTACGGAGTAAATAAAAAATTGATTTGACAGATATTCACTTTTAACATTGCAGTTTAGGATCTTTTGATTGGCGTGTCATATTTTCTATCAAAGCTATTAGAGTACTTTTAAAATTTTGTAAAGGTTTATATATAAATATACCATCTTGAAGACAATGGGGATACATTTTTTTTTTCAAAAAAGTAATTTAAGATGTTTTGAAAGTGGACTACTCAATTAATGATGTGTATCTACAATTAATTGTAAACTAAATTAAAATCACTAATTTTACCAAAAAAGATTCACTGAAAAAAAATATAAATGCTTTTTATAATTTCAATTTCAATAAAAAAAACTTTGTTTTAGGCATTAAATACTGGCATAAGAATGCTAAGTTTTTTTTAAAATTTCAACAGGTGGATGACATTATGCAGAAATATAAACTTGTATTTAGTGAACGCAAGAAGCAAAGTGTCCCTTCACAGATAATGATTTTTGCCAAACAGTGGGATCAAAATGTGAATCTTTTTTACAAGAAATATACAAAAGAACCAATTGTTGTCATCTCATCTCGTCTGGAAGCTGCCATTTATGGTGACGTCAAACAGGTTTGGTGTTCAAAAATAGAGATTTTTTTTTTTTTTTTGTTGATGAATAGATAACTAGGTAGATAACTAGGTAGTTGATATGTTGTTACTTTATTACTTGCGTTAGTAAAGCTTGACATCAAACATTGCTTTGCAGCTGGTTACAATGGCGAAATCCTTGAATAAGCTGACAACATTCTGCAATGTGATAGATACACTGATTGGAACAACTGAAAGAGTGGCTGTATTTACATCAGAGCTAAGAGAGGCAGAAGAACTCTGTAGAGTAAGTAGGATTGGCACTCCTTAAATAAAATTGAAATTCCTATGGGATTTGATTTAAAAAATTCAGACATGCCTACCGTTCCGCTTTTGGCGTATTTGTTCCGCTTTTTGATTAAAAAACACACTTTGTTACACCGTTCCGCTTTTTACTAGTTTCGTTACGCCAAATTGGAAAGTTTTGGTTTTTCATGTGTTGAAATATAGTCCATGTCTAGGTTGATAAATCAAAGACATAAATAAGGTCACAATAATATAATTATTATTACTTGGGTTTTCTGGGTTTTTTAAAAGATATATTCTAGTCTTTTCTAACGTTTTTTTGCGGTATTACATGTGTTTGGCAATGAATCTTATTTTCCTTTACTGTATTGCTAAGATTGTGAAAATGTCTAAACTTCCTGGCTCAGAAAGTTTAAATCTGATTTGTTCAAACTGTAAAAAAACAGACAGTTTTATAGGAAGGAATATTCAGAGGAGTTTATTCAGCAAAGAAAAACGTGGATTTAGGCCTAATGTTCTTTGTACTAAGCTCTTACTCTTAGGCTTAGGTCTTAGATCTAGATCGATTGCATACTGTCTGTAAAACGTAGGCCTACCTACATTTTAAATAGTGAAATAGTAAATAGATGGGTATGTTCCACTTTTTTTTTTTTTGTTATAAAAGATTGTTACATAAAGGGTGTTCTGCTTTTTTGTTGATAAATCCTCTTTTTCATCAAGATTGTTCCTCTTTTTAGTCCTTAGGGGTAGGCATGTCTGCCTACCATTCTTCATTTTCCGGAATTTTTCCAGAAAATATCTCAAATTTAACCTCATTATGCATTAGACCAGTTTTGTTCCACAAATTGTCTTGTCCAAAATTTTAGTTAAATAAAAGAAAAAAAAAACGCAAAATAAAATAAAAGCATACTTTTGCTTCTTCCTAGTTAGTTCTATTTCAATTTTTATTCTTTTTTTGTCAAGAAGTGTAAGACTCTCATGGCACTGCCAAAGATACTATGCCGATGCATGGCACTGCCAAAGATACTTTGCTGATTATGCTTAGACTTCAATTTATTTTATGGAACAAAAAAACACTAGCGTGTGCTACTAATGCTTATAGCAGCAATCTCATAGTGAAAATGTCCATAAAGTATGGAGGAATAAAATTATTTATGACACTAACTAACTGAATTTGATCATTGCTAGCCAAAGCAATAAAGTATAAAGTATGTTACCTTCTAGTTTCTAAAATGGGCTATTTTAACAACATTTTAATAACAGTGTAGTTAGTTTATTCCAATGTACTACAGTGCCCTTCCATCTATGAAACTGTCTATTTACTAGATGCATGACAGCAATGCATGGTCTCAATATTCCAATAGGTCTTTTTAGGGTAGTTTTTTAAATATTATTTGTATATTAAAAATATTTGAAAACCTACTTAGAAAGTAAATATAATACATCAATAGTTTTCATACAAATGTAATTAATTTACAGAATGTTGTACCTATGAATAGATTTGTCACTTGACAACAAATCCTTCTGATATTTATTTTGGAAACTGTTTGAACAGTAAAACTTTGGAGTGTTTGAACCATGGATTAGGCTTTTCACACACATATTTTAGTAATTTTATTCTTTATTGTTGTTCAAATCTATAAATGTATGTCTCTAAACTATATTTTCTGTGCAGGCTGCTAAATCAAGAGGAGTTTACTGTTTTTTGATTCATGAAGAGCTTACAGATGAGGAAAGAAATCAAGCAAGAGAACAGTGGCTCTTTTCATCTCATACAAAACAGTTCCTGGTCATTAGTGAGTTTAATTAAAGGCATTTTAATCTTAAGGAGAAAAAAAGTGATAGTTTTTCAACACTACTGCTTAATTAGTAGATATGCCCAGCATAAACATTTCCACAAAGAAGGAAAAAGCCCATATGAAAAAGATATAGGTGTAATCTATATTGTCATTAAGAAAAACTCTTTATACTTAAAAATAATGCAATCATTTCAATCATCTAAACTAAAAAAAAACAACTTGTAATTCACCCTGAAATATTTTATCTTAGTGGTCTGGCTAAAAACAAAATTATGCGTTGTAATTGCACATAAACACACCAGTTTTGTTACAAAATAAAGATTCTTCTTGGTACTGTGTACAGTGTGGGTTGCCACAGTTTAGTGTTTAATTCTAATGACATGGACAGAGCCTTGACAAATCCTCACATCAATAACCTAGATCTAAATAAACCACTAGCAGGTTCCACACTAATTATAACAAAAAAAGTGACACCTTTAAACAAAAACCTTAGATCAGCATAATCATAAAACATAATCATAAAACATTATTTATTAATTTTATAAGTACAGTATTAAAAATTAAACTGCTGAATTAGATATTCTAATAAATATATAAAAAATCATTTTTACTAAATAATGTTATTTATAACTGAGAAATATTCAATTGCAATAATGACATTTATAGAACAAAATAGGTCATACAAACATGGAAGGATTTTACTAGCCATAAAATCTACCCTAATTGCAAAAAAAAAATCCCAGCAGAATCAAATAATAATTTAGAGTCAGTCTTTTTTCTAAAATTAGTTGGCCTAACTCAACACCACTTATAGTAGACAGTATATACAGACCACCTAGCACTACAATATGACTATTCTGTGTGATTGGCTAACAAACAGCCAAGAGAAACATAAAAATGAGGTAATGTGAGACTTTAATCTTCTGACATTAATTGGAACATCTACTCCTTAGAACAACAACAAAACATTAAAGAAATGAATAAACATTTTAAAAACATTGCCCCTACTTCTAAAATTATTAAGCATTAAATTACTAAGATATTCATTTGAAGATAAAACATTCATTTATTTTCCATTTAACATTTATTATCTGAATCATTTGAAATATATTTAGAAAAATTGATCGAGCCTATTATGCAGTTAACTGATGCGGAAGCTGCCATAGGCTGTTAGTACACTAATACAACTGAACTACACATACATTTCTGGAAAATTGAATACAAATATCCAGCCCAGTATTTCCTTTAATGCTTTTAAAATAGTTGCTCTATTGATTGCATAACCTATCTAGGCAAATAAAAACTAGAATATAAAAAATCAAATGTTAAAAAAAGGATTATCCGTTGACACCAACGCTTTGTTAAAACAGCCCAGACAGCAGAGTTTTAAATTCATTGTTGTGGTTTCAAAGAATTAGCTAACAAATTTAGTAGAAATCTCCAAAATGAATATGTCAATAATGTGATTTCTAATGACAATAATACAAAACTTTTTGGTCCTATATTAAATTTAAATAAAATGGAAACAATTGTCATAGTTCCACTAAAAGGTCAAAATAATAAAATCTACAATGACAATGAAACTAATATCCACAACATATATTTTGCATCATCATTTTCAACCCCATGTGACAAGGACCTGTCAATAAATGTAAATAAAATAAAAGATAAAGGAAATATAAATATAGAAGAAAGAAGCAAAAACAAATTACTAACAAACATAAAAACAAAAAATGTTCTGGTCCAGATGAGAAACCAGCTAGACTGCATAAAAAACCCAATAATGAACTAGACTAAAATGCTACAAGATTACAAACTGTCAAAAAATATGATTAATCTTACCCTGAAAATTATAGACCCTGTTTCCCTTGCAAGCATTACATGCAAAATACTAGAACGTATGCTATACAGTAGTATACTAAGTTATTGTCAGCCACCTAGACAAACATAATGCACTGTGCCCACATCAACACAGCTTTAGGAAAAACAGATCATGGAAAACACAATTAATAGGTTTAATAGATTTAGATAACACATTAGATAATGATAATCAAATAGATGCTATAGCACTAAATTTTTCAAATGCATTCTATAAAGTGCACTATATTAATCTGCTAATAAGTAATGCCATATTAGTTTTCATCTCTAAACTTTATATCAGATGATTTACAAAAATGAAAATCTATTTTTTGCATGACTTTCCACCCAGAAAAGTTCCAACTATAAAGAGTATATAAAAAAAATCAACCCAACTAATTTACTCATAAAAAACATTGAATCCAAACTATAAATGTCAAGTGCATAAGAGTAATAATTAATGACATATTTATGCTAAATTATAATTTTCTCCCCAGTATATACTGACCAATGTTATGCAGACCTGGCCATCACTGATGCCACTAGAGTTGTTCACTATGGACTACCAGACAGTAAACAAATTCCTAACAAACATAAAAACAAAAAATGTTCTGGTCCAGATGAGAAACCAGCTAGACTGCATAAAGAACTCAATAATGAACTAGACTGAAATGCTACAAGATTACAAACTGTCAAAAAATATGAATTATCTTACCCTGAAAATTATAGATTTGTTTCCCTTGCAAGCATTACATGCAAAATACTAGAACGTATGCTATACAGTAGTATACTAAGTTATTGTCAGCCACCTAGACAAACATAATGCACTGTGCCCACATCAACACAGCTTTAGGAAAAACAGATCATGGAAAACACAATTAATAGGTTTAATAGATTTAGATAACACATTAGATAATGATAATCAAATAGATGCTATAGCACTAAATTTTTCAAATGCATTCTATAAAGTGCTCTATATTAATCTGCTAATAAGTAATGCCATATTAGTTTTCATCTCTAAACTTTACATCAGATGATTTACAAAAATGAAAATCTATTTTTTGCATGACTTTCCACCCAGAAAAGTTCCAACTATAAAGAGTATATAAAAAAAATCAACCCAACTAATTTACTCATAAAAAACATTGAATCCAAACTAAAAATGTCAAGTGCATAAGAGTAATAATTAATGACATATTTATGCTAAATTATAATTTTCTCCCCAGTATGTACTGACCAATGTTATGCAGACCTGGCCATCACCGATGCTACTAGAGTTGTTCACTATGGACTACCAGACAGTAAAACTAAATTTGGCAATCGACTTGCTTGCATGCTGGATTATTTCAGAGACAGGACTTCTGCTGTGGAGGTAGGTTTAGAAAAAATAAATTTTTGTAGCTGTTATTGTATAGAAAGTTTTGCAGGTTGGTTTACAGGTCTCACTTGGTTGCACAAATTAGTTATTAGTTAAGTAAAGGGTCATCAATATAAATTATAGAGTGATTTGTTTTTACCATATATACTCGCATGTATAGGATATTAAAAAGTACTCTGTGCAGCTGTTTATGATTTGATTGTTCAATTTGAAACTAATATAGATTTTGTGTTTTCTATGTATAGCCAGTTTTGCAGCCAATATCTCACATTATTCTGAGTGATGAATATCCTGAGAGAGCTGTAAGTTTGTTTGAAATACTAAAGCGGTCTATTACAGAAGAAAATAAACAGTTTGATCACTTTGTCAAAGGATACTTATCTGTGAGTAAAGATTAATTTGTATTATCTTTTTTTTGTTTACAAAATAAGATCACTATCAACTATTGAAATATTTATTTAATATAACTTATTTTAACAGAGTTTAGAAAATAATCCAGAAAAGAAGCTGTGCCCCTTTGTCAAATCATTTGGAAAGTGTGTGTAAGTAAAAGCCAAATTAAAATATATCTGTGTTCTGTTTGTTTCTCAAAGTTAAATGGTCTCTGAGCTTACATTAAGTTTTTTGGCAGCGCTATACACATTAAATTATTAGTTTTAGTTTTAAAAAAGCACTAATTATCAACTTTTTAAAGCATTTTTGAGCACCAACAAAAAGGAATTTAATTGTAAGGATTTTTAGATGCGAAACATTTGTTATTGTGTGATTAAAAATATATTTTTGGGGGTTATTGTGGGTGGATGGGACTGAACATTTGATAGAAGGTCATTATCATCATCATTTCTAAATGTCAATAGGATGACAGGAAGTGGGTCAGTTAGACTTGTGAAGATTTTGCTACAAACAAAGCCACTAAAGTGAAGTTAATATGAAGGATTTAAAATTGTTTAGCTTGGTAAAGTAAACACATTTATGCCAACCATGGTTTCTTACGTTTTTATTCATTTGTTAGCCTCCAGCAAAGCTGTAAAGATCGCCACATTCTGTTTCCAGAGCAAGATTCAAGGAATGGACAGTTCAAACAAAACACTCTGCCATCCTCTGGGGAAGTAACTGTGAGTAATGTAACAATCTGCTAGAAATCAGTCATACCTTAAAACTTATTGTGGTTGAGTAAAAGAAGTTCCCTACTTGTCTTTCTTTGCCCACTTTAAATTTTTAATGAACATTGTCTACCAAGTGTTAAAAAATTAATTAAATGAAGCTTTACAGTTAACATTACTTTTAACCCTTCTGGCACCAACTTAATATTTGGCTATGCATATCATCATTACAGACCATTATTTTACTCCCCACAGCCCAGACTATGGGGCACGGTAGCCGAGCGGCAGCGCGTTCGACTCACGATCCGAAGGTCCTGGGTTCGAATCCTGGTGAAGCCGGTATTTTTTCAGGACTTTAGGGTGTTCTCTGAATCTACCCTACTCTGATGGGTACCTGACTTTAGTTGGGGTAAAGTAAAGGCGGCTGGGCATTGTGCTGGCCACACATCCCCTTGTATGCCATGGCCACAGAAACTGGTGAACGCTGCTTCACCAGCCCTATGATCAGTTTGGTCCGAAGGGTACTTTAAGTACACGGCCCAGACTATATTTTAAAATGGCTGAAGCATCAATAGGGTACCAAAATTAAATTTTTACTTTTTTATTTGTAAAAAGTGATAAAAACATTGTTTTAAATTTAATAACTTATCTTATTAAAATAATCTTATTCATAAAATATTTCTATTCATTCGAAATATTAATTCATAAGAAAAAGTTTCATCAAGACTTAAATCCATAATAGCAGAAGGTAAATAGCTATCGGCCATTAGACCCTCTCTTTCAATTTCACAACAAAAATTTAATAATTGGTAAATTTTCTTCATTTAAACAGCGAAATACCCCTACTATTCAGCTATTGAATAATCATTCTGCCCGAGACAATTTTTTTTCTATAAATAGACACCTTTATTGAAGAAAAGGGCCACAGGGAATTGCGTTGGCTCATTAAAATATACGCGCTCGGGACGGTGGGGAAAAAGTAGGTCTGTGTCTGTAAAGGTTTATATAGGTTTTCTTACTGAAGTATAAACTCTACCATGGCTTGCCTTTGACCCAGGTGAGAAAGGAGGCAGTTTGGGCATAAGGAAAACACAAACCACACCCGATAAATAGCCTTAAGCTACACAAACCAAGCACCAGTAAACTATTGCCAGGGCTCGAATAAGGAAAATTGAGATTTCCAGTTACAAATTACATATTTTATATAGCGCTATTCATAACAATTAGTCTTTGAATGCGCTTTACATTCAGCCTATGTTATTAAAGTAAATGGAATAAGTGTGTTTTTAATTTTGTTTAAAAAATATCAATGCTGTCTGCTTGTTTAATTATGTCCGAAGTTAGTTCCACCACAGATGTGCCATGACGCTGTAGGGACAAGCTGCAAATGTTTTTATTTTTACTTTTGGTACATTGAGTTGATGAATTTTATTTGAACTCAGTCCTTTTTTCTCTGATGTGTGTAGCTCGACCATGAATCTGTACTGTGAAGATTGACCATGAAGGCTTTATAGAGCATAGTCAGAGCTTTGAATTTTATACTAAGTGTTATAGGTAGCCAGTGCAATTTTTTTTAGACAGTTTGTTGTGTTTTATTCATTGTTCAGAGCAATTTTTGAAGCCATGTTTTGGACCCTTTGTAGTTTTTTCATAATAAGGTTTAAAATGAAAAGTTCACTGAAAACCTTTACGCCCTAGTGATATTATACAGTCAAAAGTTATAAACAAATCACACGTATTGACTATATTATATGCAGAAATATTTATAAAACGTAAACATAATATTATCAGTTTAAATGCATTTTTCTTATGCACTAGCAATCTGAAGATTTTGATCTTTGCTACCCACCAAGAAATTAATGAAATAAAGCACATTTAAACATACTTTGGATTACTCTACCAGCAAACATGAAAAAATTTCAAACAAGGCAGTGACCATTGGTTTCTGAATTTGTAGTTGAAAAGTTTAGAAAAGTTTAAGAAAAGTTAGGAATTGGGACAATTATTTTAGAATAAGAACTGTTACTAACTATAATCTTCTATTTCAGTACAGTTGTTAAATGTGTGCTAATGTTAATTAGTTCATTGTGCAATCTTTATAATTCTTGTTGATTTTGTTTTTAAATCATTTTAATCTTGCTAAAATAATATACTTGTTTTTACCGAATGGGTTTTGTGAATGAGAAGTATAAAACATGTCTATAGAAAGCATTTTACATTCTGCTGATTCTGTTTGAAGACTTTTTCATCTAATCTTCAAATAGTTTTTTTTACATCAATTTTGATTAAATATTTCTGTATTTGCAGATAAAAGTAATCAAAGTGCTGAATGCCAGCTGCTTCTACTGTCACATGATAGAGCACAGGTCCTATCCTGATTCTGTACGGACTAACCTGAGGATACAATATCAGAAACTAGTTATGGACATGTTGATGTACTATAATAAAGAGAGCAACCATGTCCCCTTTTCACCAAGTCAAAAGTCTGGTGAGGATGACTTATCTCAAGTAGTTTTTCTTATATAATTAAGATCACTTTAGGTCAATCTGAAATGTCAGAAATGATATGCAGAAAAACTAGAACAATTACATTTACATGATTTTAACTTACTAATAATGACCTAGCTGATAAACAACAAATTAAATAAGATTTTTATTTGTGAATTTAAGATGTACAGTTTCTATCAGGCTGTTTATTTGTTTGGTTCATCCATTGGACTTATTTTCATTCTGTGTATTGAATTCTTTTTTAAAGATTTTTAAAGATAAAGATATAAGTATATTGCTGTGAAATCTGTTTATATCCTAGTTTCAAACTGTACAGTGTGTTTTTTTTTCATCATTGTTAGTCCAGCTATTTTTCCGTTAACTCCTTCATTGTTAGCCAGTTTCATAATTTCTGACTGGATAATTTTCATTACCCAATTTTAGACCTAGCCCTCTTTAGCTTAAAACTTTTATATATTATTATAATGTGCATGTATTATATTATTTATACTAAAACAGAATACAATTGTCTGTAAGAATGTTTTACAAAATGAAATTATCAACATATGACTGTAATTGCAGCAGCACGTTTGGCTGGGCTACCGAAGGTCATGGGTTCAAATCCTGGTGAAGGCTAGGATTCATTCTCGGGAAGGTGCCCCTGAGTCTACCCACCTATGATGGGTACCTGACTTTAGATGGGCTAAAGTAAAAGGGGCTGGGCATTGTGCTGGCCACACAATTCCTTAGTATGTCTAGCCACAGAAACTGGTGAGTGGTGCTTCACCGGCCCCCATGGATCAATTTGGTTCGACAGGATACTTTTATTATAAATACGATTTATTATAGGTCAAAGGGAATATTGATGTAATTCACAACAATGAAAAAGAAATAAAATAGCGACCTTCTAGGCAACTCAAAGCTAATAATCTAATTGACAATAAATGTTTGACAATAAACTTTTTATTTTTATTAATTCCCCTTCCAATTTAACTTAAAATTATATTTTTAATTGCAAAAAAAATACAAAAGTTTTGATTAAAAATGTCTGACCAATTTCTGTCACTATCTCTGTCCGATTCAAAACTATTTATGACTAATCTGATCAAAACAAATTTTGTCTTAATTGCTTTAGAATACACTTCCAATAAAACACACATTTTATTTAAATAGAAACTAAAAAATACAAAAGTTATGAATAATAAACAGTGTCTCCTGTAGGCTTCTGCCTGAGCCCATCCTCATCACTGAAAAAACAATTAATTAAATACATCCTTTAAACTGAACATTTTTTCTTGAAACAGAACGCTCTTGTAATATGTTAAGTTTGTAAAAAGAAGATCATAAGGTATTGTTACCTAAAAATACACATTTTATGTTTTTTTTTTATCCACAGATGAATTGTGTACTTTTCAAGATAAAGATAACAATTTTCACAGGTACTTTGTTGTTTTTAGACCAAACTCTACATATATTTTGTCACTGAATGGGTATGGTAGACCAAGAAAATTAAAAAACCATGTTTAAACCAAATGATTTAATAAATAGCCAAATAATGGCTACTGAAATATTTCATTTTATTTATATTAAAACCAAATACAGCAAGTTGTATGCTTCCACATTTTTCTTGGGCCACACTACTCAGATTATGTTTCCCTATTAAGCTATAAGAAATTTTTGTCTTTATATAGTTTTAAAATTACCCAAATTTGGTCACAAACTTTAAGAAATCGCAAATTTATCATTAGTTTGTGGTTCAGAAAGAATAACATTTCTTAGGATATTCTTATCGAGAGACAATGGATGCACCCCTCTTCAAATAAATAGGATAAATAGCTTTAGAAAAGAACCATGGCAGTGAATTAATTAGGTTAGTCAAAGAATTCACATGTATCAATATAAATTGGTTTGTGAATGTTGTGTAAAGTTGGGGAAAAGTAGGGCCATTTTGAATGATCTTAAAGTAAGAACCATGTTATTATTATTTCAGTCATTAACCACACAAAAATAGCTTTTACTAAATAATAATAATATTAATAGTTCATTATTTTGCCTGGTTTAATGAAAGTTTATATTCTCTTTGGTTTGTTTTAAAAAGGGCAAAGGTTACAGAAAAAATAACAGACTCAAAGACAAGCAGTTTGTACAAAGTTTGGTTGGTTGATAATGGCTACGAGGAGTCAGCTACTAGAGAACAGCTCAAGATGTTACCTGCAGCGCTAGCAGAGATACCCTATCAGGTTGGGCAAATAATGGTCTGGATACAAGTTGAGAATTGTAGTACTCTGTGTCCTATAGAAATACTCTTCTTATGATTCACTTTTCTTAAGGGTCTACTGGCCTGCTTCAGACAAATTGATCCAACAAGATGTCATATTACTGATGTCATATTGTTGTACTATAATATATGGCAGGGGTTGTAATAGTGTGCAAAATTAAGATTTCTAATTCATTCAGCGTCAGCGTGCCTAGAGCCTAAAATGTATCGTTTTCTAGCACTCAATTGTAAAAAAAGACTGGAATTTCCCATTTTGGGGGTCTTTCACCTGCCATTGTATATCGCTCTGCCATAGGCTGCATACCCCAGATATAGGGTATACCTTCTGAATAACAATTCAGTGTAAAGTCAATGCATACAAACACACCCTACCTCCCCAAACTCAGCTATTGAATTATAATTACTATGAATTTATTTGGAAACTTTTAAAAAACTATTTTTTACTCTGATATTTGTTTTACTAGTCTGTTGAGGTTGTCTTGTGTAATTTGAAGCCAATGGATGATAGCTATGACTGGACTGATAAGGTAGGACATAGTTGAGCTCATCAACGCTAATCTTAAAGTAAGTTTGTTGAAATTGAATAGCTCCTGACAAAATTCAATCTTATTTCTCATAAATTTACTAAGTATCTTTCCATTATTATTATTTATAATTACATGTCTTTTTTTCTTTTTAGGCTAACACCTTTGTAAATGATCTTATTTTTGAACAAACTCTGGTGGGGCAAATTATGCTCAGGTAAGCGAAGATAATTTCATTGGTTCATATCACTGTGTTTTTTGTATGAGATTAGGACTCATCTCTTTGTAATAATTACATACTTTGAATATTTAAAAATATTTAAGTTAAATAATTCTTTTTCTATTAGCCAGTCTGCAGAACAGTTTGCTCTCTTGCAGTCAATGCCAGGCAAACATATTTACATGTCTTTTTTAGTTGTTCTGTATTGCTGTATAGTGTGTTAGTAATGGTAGTTTGGGGGGGAGTAGTGTGTGCCTGAGGTAGGTTAGCTTAGGGCATTCAAGTAGGTATTAGACTATAGTTTCTTGTGGGTAGTGGAATATAGTGCATTGTTCTTTGTGGAGGGATGAACTTTATGTTGTCTGGTTTGCTAGACTGATTCATTTCTTTGTACATTTTTCTTCCAGTTGTTTCCTGTGTCCATTGATTTAGCCATTCCTCCTTAAAGTTGTTTTTTAGCATGTTGCATACTGTGTTGTAGCTGATTGGTCTTTCATATTGGTCCATGTTAGCTCCCTTTCTAGCCAGTCTGTCAGCTTTTTTGTTGCTTAGTATACATTAGTATACTTGTAGGGGTGCTGTATGTCTATTTCTGTAGTTGAGGATGGAGGGCAATAAATGTTTCTTACTGTGTACTTCTTTCCTACTTTTCAAAGATTTATTTCTTGTTTGTCAATGTCTATGTTATTGTTGTTGTTTGTTATTTTCTGCTTGGGTGTCATTTCAGATAAGTGTCATGATTCCTTGACATTTAATACAGTTGTATTTGTATTGAGTGTATACTGTGATGTTGACTTTTTTGTTTGGAAGTAGTGTCTCTTGTAGTAATACAATGTGTCTGTCATGTTCGTCACCTTGCTGTATTATTGTAAACCTATATGATATTTACCATGTAATTGTATACATGTTAAGCATATGGTTTCTCTGGTGTACAGATTAGGGTCTACACTCTGGCTGTCCCATCTAGTCCACCAGACTAAATTAGAATGTGTTGGTGTGGTCAGTGATAAGAACATCAGACATGAGCTAATTGAGAAGCATTTTGCTCAGCCAAACCCAGAGGTAGGTACTCAGTGATGTTAGACACATTACATTTATGTACAATTATCTATTTTACAACTTTTATTTTAGTTTTAATGTCTAAACATACTGTTCCACTCTTTGCTTATTATTTCCACCATTAACTGCAACTAGTAATTGCAATAGTATATTGTTTCTATATTATGTTTATAGCAAAGTTAAGTAATTTTGTCATGTACTATTTTTTTTTTTGTTCAGCATATCAAGCTTTTGTACACAATGTGCAGAGGAAAAATTGACCTTCCGGAACATCTCCTGCCAAATTACTTTGACTACTCAATGTAAGCTTCTTTTGTTAATTGCACTGTTTTTTTTTTCAATGAAAAAAAATATACTCATTACCTTAACTCCTATAAACATTTTCATCACAAAGATTCATTGTCACCAATCAATTGCTGTGTAGTAAAATTTCCTGCCAGACTTTGTCAATAATAGTTTTGCAATGGATGATAGTAAAGTATTCTATTGATATTAGTGTAGAGTCTCTTATAATTACTAAAGACTTGCTGGTCCATGAGATGATAGTAAAGTGTTCTATTGATATAAGTGTAGAGTTTCTTATAATTACTAAAGACTAGCTAATCCATGAGATGATAGTAAAGTGTTCTATTGATATAAGTGTAGAGTTTCTTATAATTACTAAAGACTAGCTAATCCATGAGATGATAGTAAAGTGTTCTATTGATATAAGTGTAGAGTTTCTTATAATTACTAAAGACTTGCTGCTCCATGAGATGGAGTTTTGTGGAGGGGTGGGTTTCTTAACAGGGATAAAGTTTGACCAGCAACACAGTCTAGAAAGCTTGGCTGGTGATGCTGAACATAGTTCATTCAGAGCCACATTACTAGTCTCAAGAAAGTTTTTTACTCTTAGCACAAGAACAATACTAAACAATATGTTGAAATATTATCTGGACACATCCAAGCATATTCATTACTACATTAAATAACTGAGTTTTCTATATTTTATCTTTCTCAAAGACAATTTTTGGTTTTCAAAGCGGTACAATAGTTTCAGTTTGTAAATCCACTTGCAATAACTCAAACCAAAAAATTAGCTTTTTTTTACCAGAGCAATTCCTTGTTTTCTTGTGTAATACCTCGGGTTACAAACTTAATTAATTCCTGAACTCGATTCCTAATCTGAAACATTGAAATCAATAAAATAGACTTAATCTGTTTAAAGAGTTTAAAAAATCATTCTTTTTCTTTGATTAAAATGGAGTTGTTAACCTCACAAAAGGCAAAGAATATGTACTTCACGTAATTAATAAAGAGAAAGAAAAGAAACCAAATAAAATAAAAGTTTCTTTTCATTGATCCAGAATAAGAGAAGATTTTCAACTTTCTCTAAAATGTATGGTCTTTGTTTCTGCAGATTAGTTACACATTTAACCACATTGTCTGATAAGACTGATTTTGAGTAACTCTTTGTCTTTATGATGGTGTACCCATGCTGTACTGATTAACAATATTACACGCATGAACACCATTTACATATTACATAATTATTTCTTTCTTTACCTCTACTATATAAATGTTGCTTCTTAACAGCCACTCTACCCATTATTGATTGGGTTAACAAGGATAATTATAAAAGAGAAAAGCTGAATAGAGTGCCACTGTTAAAAAATATGTTACTGTTGTGTAGTAAGATCAATGTATGAATTTTTGGCTCCAACATCAAACCTTCATGTAGCTAACTCTCTTTGTTTATAACCTGAGGCACCGTTTGTAACCAGAGGTAAAAAAATTGTTTAATTGTTGTTCGTAACCGGAGGCATTCATAACCAAAGGTACCACTGTATATGTGTGTGTATATATGGGCATTTTCTTTCAAAACAAGCAAAATTTATATGTCAAATACACAGATTACAGAAATAAATTATGTAAATGTTATAGTAATGAATAGATTTTTCAAATGTAGTCTGAACCAATTAGCATTGACCTACAATTTTAATAAAGGTTACAAAATTAGAACAAACTCACAAAATACAGTCATATTCACACCTTAAAGACTAACATTCTTAGTAAATTACAGGATATGAGATTTAAATAAAAAGTAGTAGTAAGTCAAAAGGTATTAAATTCTAAAGGTGAAATTGAACACCATAATGAGATACTCAGAAATTCATAGACCAAGAAAATTCACTTTTCTTTTAACTATATACAGGTCCATGTGAATTATTTTCCTTCTTTCAAACTAGTTAGGAAAAGCAACCACTTAGCATCATTTAAAACCATTTTAAAAATACAAGACTACATTTAAACCATGAATAGCCATAGAAAGGAATAATGTTCTGACTAGCAAGAGCAGCTGTAAAGTTCAAAGAAAGATAAAGATAACCTAAACCTTTACTTTTCATTCACTCATAAATCTCTATTGTACAAATGACACTCAAAATTACTTTTTTGAGACACAGCTTAATGTCAGTTTCTATCATAGTGACTACTATTGTGATACAAGTAAAAATGAACCTATTCAAAAAATTATACTTCATATTTTATTTTTTTCTCTTTTATTTACGATGCTAGCGACCTTGAACTGAAGTATGAAGTTTTACCCAGCAGCCCGGCCTATTCTTTTGTGTTTATTGCAAGTGTGAACAGCCCAAGCAAGTTCTCTCTCCAAAAATGGGACAAACATGATGAGTAAGAAGACCATTATTTAGAAACAATGCAATCTTTATTTTGTACATTTTATTTTAGATATTGGTTGCAAATATTGAACTTGAGACTTTAATCTTACAGAAACTTGTTTGTTGGCTGAACAAACCAGGATAACTAGTAACTTAACATCATTTAAAACATTAATAAAAAATGCAAGATTAGACTTGGACCACGGATGAGCGTAGGACACAATAACCTTCTTTATAGAGGGAGCTTCTGTAATGTTTAAGATAAGATAACTTGCTATTGCATGCTGAAGATTTGGTGTTAGTCTAATATTATGAGTTTTTAGTAGAACTCAGATAAAATAAAACAATGCTTTGAGAACAAACATTTGAGTATAAAAAAAGCTCATTGAGATTAGAGATTTGAAATGACAAAAATGTATTTGTGACATGATCTTTCTGATCTCTATTTGGTGGTTTTGTTGTAGGCTTTCAGTCTTTATATTATTATAGCCCCAATCCTCTCAGTACTATTCTTTCTTGTTGAATGGCTATAACATTTTACTAGGCGATCTTTGATGCTCAGCATCTAGGGTTCTCTTCTAGATTGTTTAGTTTATCTGTGTATAGCCTGCACAGGTCTAGGGTTCTCTTCTAGATTGTTTAATTCATCTGAGTATAGCCTGCACAGGTCTAGGGTTCTCTTCTAGATTGTTTAGTTTATCTGTGTATAGCGTGCACAGGTCTAGGGTTCTCTTCTAGATTGTTTAATTCATCTGAGTATAGCGTGCACAGGTCTAGGGTTCTCTTCTAGATTGTTTAGTTTATCTGTGTATAGCGTGCACAGGTCTAGGGTTCTCTTCTAGATTGTTTAGTTCATCTGAGTATAGCCTGCACAGGTCTAGGGTTCTCTTCTAGATTGTTTAGTTTATCTGTGTATAGCGTGCACAGGTCTAGGGTTCTCTTCTAGATTGTTTAGTTCATCTGAGTATAGCCTGCACAGGTCTAGGGTTCTCTTCTAGATTGTTTAGTTTATCTAAGTATAGCCTGCACAGGTCTAGGGTTCTCTTCTAGATTGTTTAGTTCATCTGAGTATAGCCTGCACAGGTCTAGGGTTCTCTTCTAGATTGTTTAGTTTATCTGTGTATAGCGTGCACAGGTCTAGGGTTCTCTTCTAGATTGTTTAGTTCATCTGAGTATAGCCTGCACAGGTCTAGGGTTCTCTTCTAGATTGTTTAGTTTATCTGTGTATAGCGTGCACAGGTCTAGGGTTCTCGTCTAGATTGTTTAGTTCATCTGTGTATAGCCTGCACAGGTCTAGGGTTCTCTTCTAGATTGTTTAGTTCATCTGAGTATAGCCTGCACAGGTCTAGGGTTCTCTTCTAGATTGTTTAGTTTATCTGTGTATAGCGTGCACAGGTCTAGGGTTCTCGTCTAGATTGTTTAGTTCATCTGAGTATAGCCTGCACAGGTCTAGGGTTCTCTTCTAGATTGTTTAGTTTATCTGTGTATAGCGTGCACAGGTCTAGGGTTCTCTTCTAGATTGTTTAGTTTATCTGTGTATAGCCTGCACATGACATTTTCCTTTCTACAACTTCTTTAGATTATATCATTTTATACTTCTTGTAGATGCCAATAATCTCACAATTACTCTATTCAAACAAAAAAGCTACCCTGAAGTACATATAGATGAATTTTGTTTATAATAAGTTCCAATATTTATAATATGTACATCAAGATGGACTGAAAGAATACCTTGTCCTTTGATAGCAGAGCGAAGTCTGAAACTGACACTATTGCAGTTCCAGTGGCAATTGCAGCATGAATAAAGAGGGCTTACGTTTTCCTAAATTTTTCCCCTCTTGTTCTCAAATATAAAAACACCAAAATGGAGGGCCAAAAACATTTTGTCATTCGTGTGCTCTCCAAACTGTAACTTAACTTCCTATTTACCGTAGCGCACAATAAATATATTGATAATTTATTATGAGCACAGCGCCTCTCCCCGTCTTTTAAATTGAACTGCACAATTAAAACAAGTGAGAGTTTTTTTTTTTTAAATATTTAAAACTATGCTGTGCATTTAAACTTACAAAAGTGACTCTTTAACAGGGGCGAAGCCACAGGGGGGGCTTAGGGGGGCCAAGCCCCCCCTGGAATTTTAAAAAAAATCTTTTTCAACAGATTTTTAAAAAATATGTACTAAATTCGCAAAAAATTTTTGTAAATATTTGTCACGCAAAAGTTTAGCCACCCCCCCCCCCCTGGAATTTTGTAAATATTAGTCACGCAAAAGTTCAGCCCCCCCTGGAAAAAAATACTGGCTTCGCCCCTGCTCTTTAAGAGTGGTTATTCTTAAACTTGTAAACAAAACTGTTTATATGTAACAATATTGTTCAGTAAACAATAACTGAATTGATAGTTGAGTTAATAAGCTGATAAAAATGTTCAGGTTGTGTGAGCTTGAGGATCAGATAGACAAGATGCAAAAAGATTGGTCGAGGACTGGGAATGAAAGCAGTACTAAAGAAACATTTACCTTGGAAGTTGGAAGTGTTTGTCTTGGTTGCTCTGCAGATAACAAGTAAGTACATTTCTATGTCTATGGTGATGGCAACCTGAAACCATTTCTACTTGGCACTTGTTGACTTATCTCCTATCTGTCAAGCAGATACTAAATTGTTAAAATATTGCTACCCATATCCCTATCTATACTATAGCTTTTAAATAGTAAGAAACCATTTTTCTTAATGTTTTGAAAGAAAACTGTCCAAGTTGAAACTATTGCTTGGATAGTGAAATTAAATATAGTATAGGGTTGGATATACACAGATATAACTGCACCTTGAATAGAAATATAGTGATGATTGCTAATAGTTTATCAAAGTCTCATTGCTAAAGATGTACAAAAGGCTGATTGCTAATGATAAATAAAATACTAAAGAAAACATAATTAATTAAAACAAATAGAAAATTGCTTCAAGGTTCATTACTAACGCATATTCACAACTGACAAGAGTATCACCAATAGTTAAATCACTAAACCTAGAAACACCAGAGGACAATAGGGCAAAGAGTAAAGTAGTAAAAATACAAAGGGCAATAAACTCTAATCTAGAACTACAACACATTAACAACTTGTTGCAATTCTCAGATAAACATTTGGACAAAAACACTTTCCTTATCACTTATGTAAAAAAAAGTGCATATAAGTACTCTTTCTTCCAGAGTGGGTTTTGGGCATGGAAAGGGTTGCCTAAACAAACCAGGAAAACCAGTAACTTAACATCATTTAAAACACTAATAAAAAGACTAGACTCGGACCACGGATGAGAGCAAGATGCAATAACCTTCTGTGCCATCAGTGCCTTTTTAATAATGAGATGCCGTCCATCTCAAGGAACTAATTACACCATATGTTCCGCAAAGAACACTTTGTTCTGCCAACTCATCGCTTTTGGAAGAGCCCCGTTTCTCTCTGATGACCGTTGGCCTTAGAGCCTTCTCAGTATCGGTCGGAAGGTGTGGAACCTACTTCCAACTCAGGCAAACAAGCTCTATCGATACTTTAAAAAAGAATTTAAAAACTCATTATTTCAAGATTTACCTTAGTTAACATTTAACATGCTTTAGACCCCTACTGTCTTACTTATAGGTTGGGTTAGTTAATGCTACATTTATTTGATTTTTTAATATTTGTTTTATATCATCAGTTAGCTTTGTCTCCTAGCCTACAGTAATGTCCTTGTTCTTAGTTAGTATGTTAAAAGCGCTCTGAGCTTACATTATGTTTGTCGGCAGCGCTATACAAATATTATTATTATTATAATTATTATTATATACAATATTCATATTGCTAATGAAATATAACTGTTTTAATGTTTTCACAGGTGGTACAGGTGTAAAGTTGTTTCTAAATGTATTGATAATTACTGGGAAGTTTATATGTTGGATTATGGAGATTGTGAAAAAGTGCACAGCAACTGTTTGAGACCTTTGCCTAGACAGTTAGGTCAACTCCCATGTCAGGCCATTGAGTGTGAGCTGGCCTATGTCAAGCCTACAGGTTTGTAAATGTTCATGTATACTTGGAAATGAGCAATGTAGCAAATTTGTTCATCAATGATATAGGAAATGTTAGATTAGTCCATGCAAATGTAATAATTTAACTACCAGTTAATTTTTTATCTTTAGTCTGCTTTGGGCAAGATCATATATATATATATGTGTGTGTGTGTGTTTGAGTTATTATAGCTAATAACATTAAGACAGTATATATTAAATCAGAAAGATTACAGCTATGTTGTACTTTACATCATTCTACAGAAGATACCTGGTCGTCATCAGCCAAAGACTTGATGTGTGATTTGTCTTATTTTGTTAACAACAACAAAAAGAAATTGTTTGTAAAGGTTTGCTTTTTTTAACACAAACTTACTTCAAGAGTCTTCATGCTTCAACTTTTACCTTTTGGGGTCCACTTCCTACTTTCACACTCTTTGACCTCTTCTATTTACATACCTGCTTTCAATTAATAGAGTATTACTTCATGGGCATATCTATATGTCTAGTCTTGCATTATGGTTAAAATGTAAAATGATAGATTGTTATTTTTTCTGAATAATTCAGGTAACACGTTCCATGCCTTAATATGTATGGTTGAAAAAGAACTTATATAAATTAGTCCTAGCATATGAAATAAGCAAATATTTTGTTCTCTCTATGTTTTATACATTTCTTTGGTTGTGACAGGTAGTGGATAGCTTGACATGTGGTAGACAAAGTAAATATGTGGTTGATGTTTACTTTAATCAAGATGAAACCATCAGATTCAGCACTGAGTTAGTCCGACACAGACAGGCTGTGTGTACAGATGAGCATTCAGACATTGAGGTTTTTCTTTCAAATCTTCTTATAATACATATTCTTCTTCACATATCTATTATTCTATAAACTCACCTATATACCAAATTTATTAAAAAAACTTAAAAAGTTTACTTTTAAAATAGTAACAAACCTAACCTAATCCTCAAACTCTTTAACACTTCCCCTCCCCTAAAGACACATCATAGAAAGCTACCCAATAAAGAGCCACACATGTATACACAGAGGGACTCTTTCCTCGGTCCTAACGGGGTCTCCACAGTAATATGAAGAAGAAGAAGGGATGAACAAGACAGACACCTTTAAACTATAACACCCACAAATTCTCAAAAAAATTTTTAGGGAGGAATGAATAAGTAAGTGGGCTAAAGGGAAAAACTGGTAGCACCAGGTACAATGAGCTCACCCAATCCATCCTACTTTCCCTGTAGAGAACAACTTAATCCCCGCCAGAAACAGGACACAATTGCCTAAAATTTGCATCTAAACAGACTGAATCCAACATACCGTCTACACCTAGACATAAATGCCAGTGCAGCACTTTAATTTTAAATTGACGAGTCTTAAATCTTTTCCATGCATAAATTTTGAATGCCACCCCACTTCCGATCCTATTCGCTAAATTGGATTTTAAAAAATGTCTGCCTTCTGCTATAAATTTCGGCATACTCACTTTTAATATTGAAGACATAATCCTCACAATAATACTTATAGCCTTTGTTTATTTGTACCTTTGCCTGAACTTGCTGATGAAAGTGCAATGTATTTCTCAACATCCAAGAATGTTAAGTCAGCAACAAGGCAAACATCTCTGCTTTCCATCGTAATGGTTGCCATTGTAAGCAAAACAAAATGAAACTGGAAGTTCAACATTGCACTTGATAATGGCTAAAAGATAATTATACGATTGTTTACGGGAATTTAGCCTATTTAAGACTCATCAATGATTAAAGCTTGGTACATTTATAAAGACTCTCCAAACCAACCAATATACTTTACAGTAGAACAGAATAATATTATACACATGTAAATATGTTCACTTGGCATTAGCTGTAATCAACTCTGCAGTTGAACAAGGTAAAAACTTAATCATTTGAAACTGACAATAATGATAATATAGTTTTTAGATAGTTATTCTTGTATCTTTCTTTTTTTTAGCTCTTGTTTGAAAGTACAGAGATTGAAAGTGAAGAATCTTTAGTTGACATCATGGACAATATACCATTCCTATGTGCCAATATTTACATGAATCAGGTGAGCAAGGGTATATAATGACAACCATTTTCTTTGAAATATGTGAATCAAATGTTTGCTTAGTGCTGTTAACAATTTAGAAAAAATACATGCATTTTGTTGTTACTTAAATTGAACAAAATTTAATTTTTACATATAGATAATTTATTTCCTTCCAATTTTTAGTGAACTATTATGATCCTGCTATCTTTGTTTTATAATTTTTAACTTTTTAAAACTTAATTAAAAAACATAAAGTTTTAATTAATTTTGGAGTCTTCTATTTTAGGGTGATGTTTGTCAACGGGCCAGTGAACTGGAGAATATCATGGCCTACAGACATTGCGGGTATTTCTCATGTACATTTTTTAATCTCTTAAGGACCATGTGGCACAGAGCTGTAAAGCAGGCTTAGAGCACAGTGAATCAAACAAATTTGTGTTTGAAATTTCTGTACAAATACTAGCACCTAACTGTAAATTGTCTCTGCAAATAATAAATGCACAAATAGTTACAAGTAAATATATATATAAATTGTGTATATTATTAAAAATCAAACTTGAATTTGGTACTCTGTGAAAGTTATTTACTCAGGCAGTTCTAAGAACTTAGAGGTTTTGTATTCTGTTTCTAGAACAATGACTGATTGATTTATATGATTGACTTGACTTATCTTATTAAAAAAATAAAGACTTTAGTAGCACTGATGTATTTTCAACACAATGGCTATAAATAAACAATGAAATGATGACTTTAGAATAGAAAGACTATTATAACTAATGTTAACATAATGGTTATACATACAATGCAATGGTGACTATAACCAGAGATTCACTGTGCTCTAGATCTTTTGTGGCAATGTTCCCTATATTAAATCTTATGTCATATACCAACCTAAGAGTGTCAATAATAATAAATTAAATAATTAAATTTCAGCAACTCTACATTTTTTGTCTCATTTCTCTTTTGTTACTGATCAGCTGGGACACAGAACTTGCTGAGAGTTTTGCCATTCCAGCCGTGGTCAAGATCATAGGCTATATCTCTGATAGGGAAGCACATGGCACAGTGTTGTCCAGTTTGACAGCATGCTGTAGGGACAGTGAAAGGTTTGGTATATTAGTCTTCATTTTTGTTTAGGCTAAGAAATAGCTGTACATTTTTAGTAATGAGATACATCTTTTGATGACATATTTATTCCTTAGATACATTTATATATATTGGAACCTGAGCAGTCATCTTAAATCAATTCCTTACCCTTGGACTTACTAAACCTGATATATACCAAACTTATTTTCCCTGTAACAAATAATGGTAAAATCAGTTACTATGAAAAGATCCTCTCATTATTGACATACTACCCTAAACATATATAAAATAATGTAAACACAACTTAACCCTTTCACCCTTAAGCAGTTGCCAGCCTAAACATATATAAAATAATGTAAACACAGCTTAACCCTTTCACCCTTAAGCAGTTGCCAGCCTAAACATATATAAAATAATGTAAACACAGCTTAACCCTTTCACCCTTAAGCAGTTGCCAGCCTAAAATCCTCCTCGAGTCAAGTTGCATAACTCCGTATATTATAAAACAAATCAGACCCAAAAAATATTATTAAAAAATTCACTGATAAAAAACTATTAAAGCAACTGAATCAAACTCTTCATAGTTAAAATATAAAAATATAAAGTTTTATTTCAACCGGAAGATTTAATAATAAACTGATAAAAAAAAGGGAAAATAAAATAAATCACTGAGCATTTGTCGATTGGCTCCGAGAGTTGGTCATGGAATTTGAAATCATTGTATCCCACTCAAATCCTCTTTTTCAAAGCCAATGCAACTGGAACTGGGCATTACTTTAAATATCCTGGCATTATCTAAATAATTAAGCCCTTCCCTCATTTAAATTAGCCTAGCTCAATGCTTCTCTTAATATTTCCAAAATGTCATTAATTTTTGTACAATTAGCACTAAAAATTCTTTATGTTTAATAATTCACTAAAATTCAATCGAGCCAGCTAAAAATACCCAAAAACTTGTAAAAATAGCATCACTATTGCTCTCTTTAAAAGAAGAAGAAGGCTTTTAAAAGGCTTTTATAAACTCGCATTGCTATCAGAAATGAAAGAACCATATACTTTTCAACTAGATTTTTTTTTCCACCTCCAAACAATTTCTTTTATTGCTTGGTTTTTTAAAACTTTTGGTTGATGCATATACTCAAAGTTGGCGCACACAAAAGACACATGAAAATACAAATAATTATAGTGATGGCTATTCATTGAAGCAGACAATTGAAATAAACAAGGGTTGTATTTAGTATTGTTACTCATTTTGACCTATCGCAAAATCTCGATTTTAAGCCGCACCTGTATATAAGCCGCAGGTATACTTTGGAAGGCAAAAAGTTAAAAAATCAGTAAAATTGAAGTTCATGTGCAGGCCTATAAGCCTCACCCAAATTCTGTTTGGTTTACCTGCATAATTTCTTTATCCATATTTTTTATGTGTCAATTGTAGTTGTATTAGCCAATGTAATGTGAATAGACTTTGCATATTAGACAATATAAACACTATGTGAACTTCTGCATATTTCGCAACTTTTAGTTTCTCAGCTGCACTGTACAACTGACTCATGGATTTCATTTACGGTTATAATTTTCTTTTGTGTGTAAAAGCGTTTGTTTTTTTTTGCTAAAAAAACAAATATTAATTTGAATGATAATGATATATTACTTGTTTAGAAGTCTTTTGAAAAACAAAAAATAAATATTCTTTTCATAAAATATTACATACATAATATAACTCATAGTGTATGAACATTTTTATTTAACAATATTTCTGTTTTAGTGTTCAATTCCACAAGCTTTGAAAATATTATATCTGTAGCAATTAGGTTTTGATGTAAAGATTTCTTTTCAGACTGTGTGAAATGGCCATAGAAGAAAAGTTACCATTTCACTTACTTTGCTGCTTAGAACAGGTTGGTATCCTTAAAAACTAATAAAGTCTAGTCCTCACCCTATTTAGTGCACAACAGTCCGGTTGGATTCCCAGATTCAAATCTTGATGAAGATTCAAATCTTGATGAAGGCTCTTTCCTGAGTATATGGTATTCTTGAGATCTACCCAGTTTTGATGGGTAATTGGCCCATTAGTTGGAGAAAAGTAAAGGTGGCTGGATTGGGGGCCATAGAAACATGTGCCCACTGCTTCACATGCTCCATAGACCAACAACATGGTCTGAAATGGAAAGTTTATTTACTTTGTCTTTTTTTGTATTTTAGTTTTTCTTGTGTGTTATGGACCACTGAAAAGAAAGAAAAGAATTCAGATATATTGACTGTCACAAAAACACATGTTGAATTATTTATACAACAGGTGCAAATTGATATCACTAAGAAAGATATTTTATTCAGTTAACAAAAGAAAACAATTTAGAAAGTATATTTAATTTTGTTTAAACCTTAGGCCCTCACCAGCTTACAAACCTTCCTCTTACAAAGCTGTATAAGTAGGCAAAAAGTCTATTAAGCAATGTCCAGCCTGTACTGAACAGGGGCACAGTTGAATGGTGAAGCATGCACTAGCTGTAAAACACAGGTGCCACTGTTTAATGAAAGATCAAACTTTTCCTCAGGCTAGAAATCCTCATGTTCAATGTCAAGGTGCTGAGGCCTTTGCATCTCTTATTAGGGTGAACAGGTAGGTTTTATTTTTAAGTTCGTTCATTTGATCTACCTTTTTGTAATGTGAAAAAAGTTTTATTTGAGTGAGTTTTTTTCTTATTTCTTACTCTACATCACTCCTTGTGAAGCATAAGTTCACCTCAAAGCTCCACCATTGTCTCCCTATCCTAGGGGAGCCAACTGATTTTATGCCATGGCCTTCGCTACATCATCTGGTGCTAGTGTTTCTCCAAGTTCCTTTTTCCTGATGGTGTGTGTCCATTTCAATGTTTGGAAGCCATTTTCTATCCATGCAAAAACGTCCAACCATCTCCATTTTCTTTTCTTTATTTCTTCAGAGCTGAAGTTTATTCCTTATCTCATCCTTACTTAACTATAGGAGATGTGATCATCCCAGTTAATCTTTAGTATACGTCGGAGACATCTTCCTTCAAACCCTCTAAGGCTGCTTTTGATTTTTGGTATTGGTCTTCCAGGTCTCTGCAGATCAGTCACTCCACATGGGAATTAAAAATGACAAATCTTAATAAAGTAGTTATTTAATAAAGAAGTGTTTTGATATGTGTGTGGTATATACTTCGTCTATTGGTGGGCACAAACTGATCATGACTTCATTTCAAGCAAACTGTACTAGAGCAGCTGAAGACTTGTTTAAAATAGTTTAATCATGACCCACTTGCTCTCTGACCATAAAGTACTCTTGCTGACTAGCAGTTGTATGTAAGTCACTGCACCTAACTAGCTTCAATAACTTATCAAGCTTGTGTCTACATTGTAATCCCTACTCAAGTTTCCCAGTTTGGATGAACACTAAAAGAAGTCTTTTAGAGTGCACTCTTTTGAATTAGAGGCCCATATATTGAGAAATATTTTGCTTCAGACATGGAAAGACTCTGTAAAAAGTAGTCATATAAGAGATGTCTAAAGACATTTATTAACTCAAGTTTTTGTACCCCACCCCAGACTTCATAGTTGAAACATGGAATCTGAGCGCACTGAGCATGCTGCAATGTAGATAGTATTGAAAGAGGCAGTGACCACCATTACTATAATTTATCTAATTTAAAATGAATATACCAGTATATTTATACTTGTGTATAAGCTCCTTAAATGATTCAAGTCTCATTTAATTGTTGTTTTTTGAATACTCTATATAGGAATAGACAATTTTCCAATTGGTTAAATTACAGATCTGTAGTTTACTGTTCTAGCTATATTTCAATATCATTGAAAATAACAATGTTGTAAAATGTGTCTATTTCAAAAAAAGGTTCTTTGAACCAGGCACAAGTATTTTAATAAATACTTTGGTGCAGTTTATAGCAGGCTATTCAAGTAATCCAGACAATCTGAAGGTAAGTTCAATTTAAAATCTTTGATTCAATCAGATTCTCTGCTTCAATTTCAATTTTTCTCTCAATACAATAGTGTTTAAGAGCTTAAGAATTTAATGACAATGCTGACAGATTTTAGCTCACAATTAAACATATTACTGTATATGATGTGTCAAGCAACAATTTAAAAGTAAAGGCCTAATCAGTGCCATTGCTAGGGATTTGGCAGCCCGGGGGGCTTGGCCTCTTTAGTGGCCTCTACACGGGAGGACTTTTTAAATTTGGACCCCCCCTCCCCTAGCTATGCCACTGGGCCTAATAATGGAACACATACATTTGTATTGGCATCACGATTTTGACCAGGAGATTTGTTGTACAGTTTAAGCAACATTTGTTGTATTTTAGATGTGGCATTCAACAGGCAATATTATGCCTATAAACAAAAAATATAACACATGTTTTTATTCTGCCAAATATTGTAGCACTATTAAATATTGTAGCAAGATCAATTATTGTAGCACCACCAAATATTGTAGAACCATCAAATATTGTAGAACCATAATGTTTGCATAGTACAACACCAAACTAAACCTTATTTACTTGTGTATAGGTCCCTTCTTTAGTTTAGAGCATAGGTTCTCAACGGGGGCGATATTGCCCCCCGGGGGGCGGTGAGAAGCTTTAGGGGGGCGCTGACATTCCCGTGGGCGATTGGGGGGCGGTGAAGGGCAAGTGGGCGGTACAAACGTACCTGTTATATTTTAACACCTCAGCTATATGAATCGATTCGTTTTTGGAAGATAAAATGTGATGTAAACACAAGTGCCGCTAAATATCTGACATCCCCCAACAGTAGGCCTATGCCAAAATAATATTATATTAATAAGAAATAGGAATCGCAGTGACTTTTCGATGAAGTAGGGTTCTGTATTTGTGCGGCCAGCTGGTCCTGTGGTTGGTTCACCGGACTGTCAACCCTGCTGACAGATCACTGTCGCCCAAACATCTGATCATATTAATGATATTTTGATCTCAGTTTAACCGAGATGTCCTTAATGTATTTCACCGTCTTCAGATTTGGAATACTATTGTTAAGCAGTATAGAATAAGTAGTAATCATACAAACTGGGTAGTTATTGTAATGTTTGAAAATATACATATAAATTCTTTAGTCACATAATATTAATATAATTTTCAAATAGTTTGTACGGTTTGATAATTTCCAAAATATAAATTGTAAGCCATTTATTTTTTATAAAAAAAACCCACAGAAATATTAGCTCAAATAAAACGGGCTAATTATCTCCCTTTAACAAAAAAATGTTTCCACATTTGATGCCGAACAAGTTCTGTTTTGTAATATAACAAATAATACTGATTATTAGACCTACGGCTTTTGCAACCAAAATTGATACAAAAATAAACAAATTGCTAGCAACACACCAGGCAAACGATTCGCATTGATTTATTTAAACCTTTTGTTAAGGCAATTTTTTTAAACTATTAATTATTACAATATGTTTCCTTTTCATTTTTTTTTAAAGATAATCACACAAAAAAGTCTAGTCCGCCTAAAAAAATTGCGGAAACTATAGTCCAGATGGGCGGAAGGGGTAGGGGGCGGTGAGCGGAAAAAAATTATAAAAGGGGGCGGTGAGCCGAAAAAGGTTGAGAACCTATGGTTTAGAGTTACAGTGGCAAGCTCCCTTTTTGCCTAGAGCATCCTTTTCATTTTTTTTTCTTCATGGAAACCAGCAAATTGCAATATCTTTAACTCTTACATAAGAACTAACCAGACACAAAATAATATATAGACATGTCAAGCTTTTTTTTCTATATGAATTGTATAAAACCTGAATTATATTTCACTACTGAGAAAGACCTGACATTAGTTGTTGTAAAGTAAACGTGGCTGGGCATTGTGCTGTCCACACATCCCCTAGTATGCTGTGGCCACAGAAACTGGTGAACGCTGCTTCACCGGCCCTATGATCAGTTTGGTCCGAAGGGTACTTTACTTACTGAAAAAGACAGAGAGCTTTTGTAATGCTTCCAAATGTGGCCTCTGACACAGAGGCAAGCCCTGGCTTTATCTTATCTTATAAAAACTTCTTATATTGGTCCCTTTCAATAAGCGTTTTAAGCATGTAAATATGAAATTGGCAAAAATTGTAGGTTTGCAGACCCTTTGGAATGATTTTGTATTGCTTGCAGCATAGTCTAATGGGGCATTTTTCATATTGATAGCAAATTTTGATTTGGGAGAAAAATTGAAATTTTGGCCTATAATCCATCTATAATATAGGCCTATACTGAATTAAGCTCTAGGCCTATAGCCATAGCCTACTAAGAAAAGAAGAGATGACATGAAACTTGAAAATAAATTAAACCACCAATTGGCCAATTGCCAAATTTCAGCTTTTCTGGAGAACCCTGTATTATAATTATAATTTAAACTTAAGATACATTTACAGAGAAATGATGTTTGAGATGTGTGTTTTCTTCATTAGGCTGGGGTATGAAAAAGTTTTAAAAGAAATTTGGCAACTTATTGCTGGTTGAAAACAATAGAAAAAGCAGCACTCACAGCTGTTTTGCAAGCAGTCACCTTTAGAATCAATTTTAAAGAAATGTCTAAGTCTTCAAAATAAAACTAATAAAGTCCTAAGTGTTCTAATTTCTAAATCTGCAAAATAAAACTAATAAAGTCCTAAGTGTCCTAATTTCTAAATCTGCAAAATAAAAACTAATAAAGTCCTAAGTGTCCTAATTTCTAAATCTGCAAAATAATAAAGTCCTAAGTGACCTAATTTCTAAATCTGCAAAATAAAACTAATAAAGTCCTAAGTGTCCTAATCTCTAAATGTGCAAAATAAAAACTAATAAAGTCCTAAGTGTCCTAATTTCTAAATCTGCAAAATAATAAAGTCCTAAGTGACCTGAGTATTTATAAAATTGAAATCTGAGATGAGCATTTTGATTGTTATAGCACTGATAGGGCAGGCTCTACTCTAAATATGTACAAGTCATACTTGAATAAAAGGAGAAAAATTCTTCCCTTTGTTAGCAGTGAAGAATAAAATTTTTGGAAGTCTAATGAATAACAAAACTTATTCTATAGGATCTATATATGAAAAACATGTTTACATCCGTTTAGTTTCACCTTAACAATATATGACATATACAGAAAGAATTATTTTTGGGGGAATCCCCAGTTTAATAATGAATCATTGTTTGATTATTTTATATTCTATCAGATTCTCAAGTTCCTTTGTGTGGCTGCTTCTCATATTTTAGAACAAGCACCAGATGACAGGTACATTTTACAATATTTCTTTCTCCATCTTCTTCAATTAACTTCATTCTGATGAACAATTAAATATAATGTTACAAGGTATTACTATTGAATAGAAAATAATATTTTTTCAGAAGTCTTTAAACCAGGTCGAAGGGCACAAAGATTGGAAATTAGCCAATGCAACCCCCCTTTTCAAAAAATGAAATAAATCTAACTCTGGGATTACAGACCGTTTGCCCTTACAAAAAAATACAAAAAAACTTCAACATGTTATATATAGAAGCAGAGTAAATCACCTAGACAAACTTAATGCACTATGCCCACACCAACATGGCTTTAGGAAAGACAGATCATGTGAAGCTCAATTAATAGGCTTAATAGATGACTTTTCTAAAGGATTAGTTAATAACAACCAAATTGATGTTATATTACAAGATTTTGTTCTAAAACATTTGATAAAGTTCACCATACTAGTTTATTAAAAAAAAAACATGTACATTTGTTAAATTTCTGGTTTCTTACATCAGTGGATTCAAGACATTTTGATAGGTAGAGAACAAATTGTAATAACTAATGTAAACTCAGTAGTTCCACAAGAAACTGTACTATTTTTAAATTTATATTGCATCAACACAGAAACAAAAGTAAGGTTATTTGCAGATGATATTATAATTTATAGAACAAAAAAAACATAAAAAGATAGAAAACTCTTACATAAAGACTTATATGTATTACAAAAATGGGAATCTAATTGGAATATGTTTTTTTACCCAGAAAAGTGCCAAATGCTATGAGTATTTAAGAAAAAGAAATAAATAAATGCAAACTACTTCATTCATAGTAAAGACCTAACCCAAAATAAAAATGCAAAGTACTTAGGAGTAAAAATGATAAGTTATCTTGGAATCCTCATATTAATGAAGTAATTAAAAAAATCAAACAAAACAATAGGCTTCATAAAAAGGAACATTTACAAATGTAATAAAAACATAAAACTAAAATGCTATCTCACACAAGTTAGACCAATACTAGAATATGCATTTTCTGTCTGGGCCCCATCAACTAAAGAAAAAATTGATAAATTACCGGTAGTACAGATTCAGAAAAGAGCTGCAAAGTTCATTACTAGCAAATATTCACAACTGACAAGAGTAACACCAATAGTAAAATTGCTATACCTAGAAACATTAGAGGACAGAAGGGCAAAGAGTAAAGTAGTAATAATACAGAAGGCATTAAATTAATTAAAAAATAAAACACAATAACAATCTGTACAATGCTCAGATAAACATTTGGACAAAAACACTTTCCTTATCCCTTATGTGAGAACAAATGCATATAAGTACTCTTTCTTTCCGAGTGGCATCTGGGCATGGAATGGGTTGCATGAACAAAGCAGGAACTTAATTCACATCATTTGAAACACTAATAAAAATGCAGGACTAGACTTAAACCACAGATAAGCATAGGACGCAATTATCTTCTTTATCAAAGGAGCATCTGTAATATATAGGATAAGATATTTTGCCATTTACTGACAAGCTCAATGCTACCTTAATCGTTTTTTTTTCTTAAGTAAATTTTCATATTTTTTCTACTGAGAGCTTCCAGCTAACAAGTGAAATGCCATTTTTTTTTTGGCGGGGTGGGGGGGGGGGGAGAAAGAGGGGGGTTGCAGAGTGCATGTGGTATAGCTAGCATGAATCATGTGGGAAAAGTCTTGGACAGGGTCTTGGCACTATGATCACTTGACCCACCCCTTCTTATCTTAAAGAACCAGAAGGCGTATCCAGTTTTAAGAGACTTTTAAATTTCAAAGAGTATATTAGAACAAAAATAGACACACATATAACACACATGCAAATCAAAATGAATTGGAGAGCTCTGTGTATACACAAAAATTTACCTCATCACTGAGAACAATTTTGGATCTATATCTGAAATAACTTTTTGAACCATGAAATTATATTTAAAAAAGACTATAAAATATAAACTGAACCCAGCCTGGCCTTCACACTCTATTCGTTACTTACAAACACACTAAAGAAGCACAATATCTTTTCAGTTTTGAATGTCCAAAACTAAACATTTTAGACAGAACTAACATATCAACACACTTCGCATCAACCTACCATATCTAACACACTTGATAGTGGAACAAGTCAGTTAAAAAAATAATTGCAAAATAAACATTTCAAATATATAAATCAGCTCAGGAGATGAAAATAATAAATTTTCTAAATAATAAAATATTTATATCAATCTTAAAGAGTTCTTATCAATTTTGTTTTAAATAAATAATTTCAGTTTGTGTGAGAAGCTTATGTGTAAAGAGCTAATGCATCAAATGTTCATTTACCTTGAAGCGGCTGAATCAGAGAGCCATCAGGAGCCATGGCTGCAGCTTCTTGCTGCAATTTCATGCAGGGCCCAGTAAGTTCATGTAGCAGTTTTCTGTGCTCTATTTATAGATTCTGCCTATGTTTAATGTCTTTATGGTAACAGTCAAGTCCATATTTTGTATATGCTCTGATGAAGGTATTAATTTATATACTTAATTATATTCCTTAAAAATATTCCTTGTGCACCCTTTGATGGGAGAAAGTGAAGACATAAGTATACTTGAGTAAAACAGGGAGCACATCAAATAGGTCTGGTTCATTGGACTAAGGGGTCATCCATAAGTGTAAGAACTGTGGGGGACTGGGTGTTTTTGATTGCAGGGATTTTGTTGATGGATGGCTACAGTGAGGAAGAAGGTTTCATCTGAATGTGTACTTATGCAAACATTTACCTTTAGTCTACGTAACAATTAAAAAAAAAAATAGCTCAGGTAGAAGAAGTGTGAAATCTTACAATAAATTTGAACTTTGAATTTGAACTTTGAATTTGAAATTCTCTCAGGCAAGAAATGGGTCAGATAATTATTGACTTGAATGCACTTGTTCAAACTAATATGTATATTTATCATTTTGAAGTGACCTAACAATTCTAATAGGACAATCAATAATGGCTATATTTGCTACATATATTATGCAAAAGAAATTTTGAAATTTTACTCAATTTGAAGTAAATAGATCTAACAATTAATTCAAATAAAACTTTCAAACATTACTAAAACATTACAGAAAACATATTCAGATCTTCATTGATTTATAATTCCATTTCATAAAATTAGTAGTTTCTTTTTCACTTATTGTGTACTATTTTATCAATCATTTTTTGTGTAGTGTTTAAGAGTGTAAAACTCTAATGTTCTATTGTAAGTCTTATTACTAAATTTCAGTGTTAGCCAACAAGATATTGAAAATCAATAAATAGTAGAACAAATACATTGTGACTATGGCTGAAAATTCTATTATTTGTCCTGCTGTATCTGTATAATTCTATTATTTGTCCTGCACTATCTGTATAATTCTATTATTTGTCCTGCTGTATCTGTATAATTATATTATTTGTCCTGCTCTATCTGTATAATTCTATTATTTGTCCTGCTGTATCTGTATAATTATATTATTTGTCCTGCTCTATCTGTATAATTATATTATTTGTCCTGCTCTATCTGTATAATTCTATTATTTGTCCTGCTGTATCTGTATAATTATATTATTTGTCCTGCTCTATCTGTATAATTCTATTATTTGTCCTGCTCTATCTGTATAATTCTATTATTTGTCCTGCTCTATCTGTATAATTCTATTATTTGTCCTGCTCTATCTGTATAATTCTATTTTTTGTCCTGCTCTATCTGTATAATTCTAAATATTTTACACTGAATATTTTTTTTGCCAAGGAATTCTGCTGGTCACCAGGAAGTACATCAAGTCATGATGAGGGAGAAATACCTGGACATGTTGTTAAACTTCTTAACCAGCTGTTCGGATGTCAAAGTAAGATCTTATAACAAAATCATTTCCCTCAAGGTTTACATACTGGTAAAACAAGAAAACATATACTTTATTTTACCTTGCAATTGAAACAAGCTTAAAGAATTGTGTCTCATTATATTTGTTGTAGTCCAGTAACCCTAACATTAACATATACTAGTTCTAGACTATACTGGAATAATTCTAACATTAACATATACTAGTTCTAGACTATACTGGAATAATTCTAACATTAACATATACTAGTTCTAGACTTGTTTTATCTGATTTTCACTTTTATGTAAAAAGAACACTAATGGGTAATTAAAACTACCCTTGACATAAGTACACTATTCCTATAGGCTAAAAGAAGAACTTACTAAAAAAAGAACTTAAAGAGCCAATGGTTTTCCCTCTCCATAGTAATAAAATGCAATATGCAAAATTACTACAGCAATAATAATGGTTCATACTCTTGTTTACTTATTCACACTTATAATCACTATGTGCACATACAATGCTGATATTTTTCATGACCTATAATTCATTGACAGTGCTTGTGCTACCTTTTATCTGTATTTCAACACCTCGTCTTGGCCAGTAGGAAGTTCAAAAATGAATTGCACAAGAAAAATTTGTTTATAATTTTAGACAGGTAAGCTAGATTAGTTTTTATGTTCACTTAATTTGCTAATTTACTAAGACTTAATGAAAAATGGAAGCTGTTGAGAAACATTGATGCATATGATAAAAAATATATGAAAAAATCTTTAAAAGACATTAGACTTAATAGCTATGTTTCATTTCTCATTAACAATTTATTTGTATCTATATTATAAAATAAAGTAAGTGGTAATAATTTCATGAGTATGCCACTAGTTTTGTTTTTGCTTTTAAAGGGCAGAGAAATTTCTGGAATTTCATGCTTTTTTTAAATGTTACTGAAGCTTCTGCAATATGTTAGATTATTGCGTTTATAGGATTATATGTTTATCCTGTTACATACAAATACGATGATATATATGTGACTGTTTTCTACATGTCGGCTCAATAATTCTGTGATATGTAAGATTATTGTGGTCCTATGATAAAATATATGTGGCTATTTTCTACATGTAGTCTCAATATTTACAAGAGTTATCTGTAGATTGTCTTAATACTATTCTTATTAATTATGTTTTTCCTTATAATTGTTTATTCAGCTGAACACTTTTAGTTACAAGAATTGAGAAAAACACCAGTTTCACAGGTCAATAATAATGTAGTTTTAATTTGAACACATTTGAAATACTACATCAAAGACATGAAAGAAACACAAGTCCCAAAAGTTGTTATAAGCACTTTATAAAGATAATGTTCCTACTATGAAGATACTTGACTAGTAAAACTCTTATAAACAGTAGTAAACTCATAAACTGAATCCTTAAGTTCACTCTTTCCATTCCCCCCCCCCCCCTCCCAGAAATGCTGATTGGATAAGGAACAACCAATCTATGGAAAGTTCTATTCTTAATAATACAGATTTAAATCTTGTTAGAAAATTGGTCCAAGGGTAGGGTAACAGACCCAATTTCTCCATGTTTAAAATTAGGTGAAAAGGTCGGTGGGGTCAAGAGTTAACTGAAAAATACAAAACAATAATGTTGTACTATTCACGGAAAATTTATTAAACTCTAACAAATATAACTATCATCCTAGACATTAAGTAGCCATTGGAGACACTATTCCAATTAAAGCATCTGTAAAAGTGTACAGGAGAAGACATCCTGATTAAAATGTACAGTCACAGGCTGGACCCAAGAATGGGTGCCATGTTATTGGACCATCCTAATTGAAAATAATAAGTGCTTTGTGAATGATAACAGGAGGAAGAATCTAATTATAGTACAAAAACATGGCTTACAGATTTCACTTTGGAATCTGGGTTAGTTTTAAAAGATGTCATTGATAAAAATGTGGAGTGCCATTTTAATGCAACCATGTAACAATCCTTGGTTTGAGTATATAGTATTGCATTTGATATGGATTCTAATGATGTGATATTCTTGGTTTTCCTGGTTTGTTAAGCAACCCATTCCATCCATGGGTTCCACTAGAAACTTTGAACTTGATCCTAATTTCCTAAGTGTTACATTTAATGATTGAATATTCACTTGTAAATGTGATGAATCTTGCAGTTCTTTTCTGAACTGGTTCTAATTTTGTCTGTTTTCTTTAGCTGTTGGTTCCCATAGAGAAAATCTATTTTCTAGTTTTAAAAAAATGTATTATTTAGTTGATCGGTCCCAGCATATTCTAGTAAAGGTTTAATGTTACTTGTAGTATTTTAGTCAAATGTTCATGTTACATTTTAAAATATTCTTTTTAATAAAGCCTTAAGCTTTGTTTAATTTTTTTATTGACTACATCAACATGATAATTCCACGCTATTATTATGTCATTCATTAAATGGTTTGTATTTATTACTTTCTTTTGCTTTGATATTCCTAACAGTTGGTACATTTCTAGGTGGAAAACACTTCAAGTAGATTCCTATTGTTATGTAATTTATTCACCCCGATCTTTTTGTAAGATTTCAGTATCTTTTCATGTTATGATAATCCTATAAATTATACAAATATATGTGAATAACCTTATTTTTGTTCATATATGGATGCTGTTAGGTACAACATTAATATAATTTTTTAAAAAGTATATGGCCTAGGACAGTTCCTTGTGGACCTCCTGAGTTTACAGTTATACTTACTTCCCGCCTGTAACACCATAGACCTTTCCATCTTTGTCTGTCATGTGCCAGGATTTCGCCCCAGTAGTAACCGAATTCCCTCAGTAGCTGTTCTACTGTTCTGCAGCAGGTTTCTTTTGGCAGACCTCTTTGGTTTTATTTCCCTATGGCTTCTCAGCCCATGCCAATCCATTATTAATTCATTATTAATCTTAATCATTAAAGTTTATTCTCTTCCTATAAAAAAGCATTGAAACCATAAAGTAAGGAAGCAAAAATGTTTTTTAGTAAACTAAGATTATGAACTTTTTTTAAGGCTTTAAAAAATCTAGTAATATGTGTAGCATTTCTTTCATTATTAATTTGTTTTCATATGATTATGATCTGTATTTCTGAAGCTGTGTTGTTGGCACAGATAATTATGTTTCTCTAGGTCAATTTTGAACAGGAGGTTTTAATTTGCTAGTTTTCAATCTTGAGGCACCTACCCTGGTTTAGAGAGGCTTAGAGAAGTATTTTAAAGCTGGGACTCTTTTTTCTATGTTTATAATCTCTATATCTTCTGAATTCTTAAAAAAAAAATGTAATGTCCTTGTTGCATGGGGTTGAAAATAATGATGTAATAATATATGTGTTGAAAATGTTAGTTTTAGTTTCAATAGCTTGATAAATTTTATTGTGTTCACCTTTTAAAGAAGTTTGCATCTGGTTTTAATTTTTCTTGATTTTGTAAAGGGACCATAAGTTTTTATTGTCATCCTTAGAAATTGTATTGTTTACATATTTATTTTGGAGATTTCTACAAAGGTGAACTGTTTAATTATTAAATGCTTTTTTGTGTACCTATTCTTTTTGCATTAGTTGCTCAAATTTTTCATTCCTTTTATTTACAAATTATGAAGTTTATTGTATAATGTACACATTGTTTCAAAGCTTATCTGCAATGTCTATAACTGAGTGCCTCTGTATAATAAACTGACAGATCTATCTTGTCACAAGTTAAATTTTGCATGATCTTTATGTTATAACCGCTGATAGGCCAATTGTTGACCAGAATCAACAAATTTTTTGACAAAAAAATTACTATCACTGATTTAATTGAATGTTACTACTTTATTTAAAGCCTACTAAAAAAAGATGTACAAAGTCCAGCCTTAGAACTATGCAGTGATCTCCGTTCAAAGATGAGCCTAAATCTTCCACAGCCCGAGGCACTGTCAGGAATTCCAGTTAATGAGTCTTCACTTCATCAGAAAGTGTAAGGGGCCATTAAAAAAAAACAACAACATCAGTATTTATAACTTAATAAAGCTTGCTTAATAAAGCTATGTCTTTAATGAATATGTCACTATAAATGTTTTTTTAGTGTTGTCCCTGAGGTGAAGTGGTCACAGACAAAGTCTAGCATACTTCTCAAGTTTGTAATCAAACAAGCAGAACCACATCACTTCAACATTACAGAGAGACAAATATCTTGTAGGTCAGGAACATTTTTTTAGTTTATCGATATTTGTGAAGTGTGAGACACAATTGTTGCTGTTATGTTGTTTATAGTGACAATATTTTTTCACCTAGTTTTAACATATCTAACAACTTAACAAATATAATAAAATAGTCCAAAACAAAATATGACAAATTTGTATACAAGATGCATATGAAATATATCATAAATATAAATTATTTTTTGTAAATTCATCTCTATACAATAAAAATATGAGACATGCAAGCATTATGTTATTTTGGAGGCGGTCATCAAAAGTTTGGCTGACAATGACAAATAATAAAACCCACAAATAAAATAAAAACAGCTTTTTGCTCTCCCCTTTCTTAAACTCTACTGAAATGTAAATAAAAAACAAAATTTAAAAACAAAATGTTGTATTGTTTCTGTTGTAGAGTTGAAACTAAGGACACCGTGTACACACTGGATTGGGAACTGTTTGATCTGATCATCCCAGACAGAAGCAAAGTTACAGCTCAAGACAGCCTTACATTTGTTAAGCTAGTCAAAGCCACCAAAGCCAGTTGGACACGACTGCTCCAGACAACAAAAAAGGTACGATTTTGTCAAACATAATCTATTATTACTTCTTGGTAACTAATAGTTTCCAGCATAGACAAATAGTATGTTAATTTTTGTCGTGCTATATTTTGTTGTGTAATTAATAATAAAGAATAAGTATTTTTTACATTTTACCCCAAAACTTAAATTTTTAAATAATGAGCCTCAGCCTGGTTAGAAATTACAAGTTATACATGCAGCTGATAAAGACAACAATATACCATTTACCTAACTTTTTATAGAATTTTTGTTTTCTAAGTGTGGAAAATGGGATGGCTATGAGTTTAGTACTACATATTTAGTTGGGGTAAAGTAAAGGCGACTGGGCATAGTGCTGATCGCACAATCCCCAAGTATGCCCATGGCCACAAAAACTGGAAAACGCTGTTTCACCGGCCTTATTTGGTCAGACGGGATACTTAATATTATATATATATGTATATATATTTAGTTTATGTATGTTTATTTTAACCAACAGTACTAAACATTAACTAAACATGTCAGATTAGTTTTATTGTTACTGTTAACAACTAATGAGGCAGAAAAACTTTTTTAATCTAATCAAATTTCCTAGAATTATATTTTCAAACTAGTGTGTATCTTTATTCTTGTCAATAAATGGGTTGTTTTGTTATATAAGCTTTATATTGTCATTAGAATTTTCATTGATAGGAAATTAAGGAAAGGAATCCTTAAACTTTGTTTTAACTTTTTGTGTGGGGGAGGGTTGTGAATAATTAAAATATGTAAGTACCAGTACAATAGAACAATTTATACAACACATTTTCAGCCTCCAACTTTAAGAACAGACTTTGACCATTTAAAGATTGATGAAGAAGTGTCAGATGACGACACCAGCGAGACTTTAATTAGTCGGCCGAAGCGTAAGAAACAATTTTTTTCTTTTCATTTCTTTTTACATATTAGTTCGGATTTTCACTGACAAATCTTTTTAAGTTTCTGTTTTTAAGTATTAAGTCTCGCAATATTAATATCTTGACGTCACAATAACTGACAAGCTGACTTGGTCTGACCACTGCCAAAGAAAATCCACCAAAGAGTAAACTTAAAACATTTCATATAGAGAAAACGATTATGAATCTCTTTTACTCGGCGAATATTGGTAGCATCATAACTTTCGCAATCACCTGCTGGTATGGTAATTCTACCACATTGAACAAACACAGGTTAGACTGCCTAATAAACAAAGCCTCTCGTACTACACAGACAGAATTAGCATCTCTTGCAGATCTATTCAAGTCAAGGTGCCAGTATATGATCGATAAAATCCTCCAAGATCATGCACACTCGCTTCATGGTAGTTACATAATATCTAGTCGAAGTGGTCGGCTTCTTTCAATAAGGGCAAAAACAGAGATTTAGGAACTCTCTTGTTCCACTATCAGTGAGAATCTTTCAAAAGAATCATCAGTCAGCCAGGAAATCCAATAGCTGACTCCTAAATGATACTTTTTCTTGTATGATAAAATATATGATAGTGTGCATGAATATCTATTGTGCTTGAGTACAAATGGTTCTTAAATATTGTTTTAAGTACCGGTATGCTGAGTAAATTTATGTAAACAAGTCAAATTTTTATTTATTTGGATCAATAAAGTAATCTTATCTTATCTTGAGGAAATCTCATTAAGTTCATGATCAATATGGTTTAAGGGTTACTTTTTTTTTTTTTACATAATTCAATTTTTAGTTTACATTTTGTTTTTTCATCTGTAACCTATCAACATTATATAATCAAATAAAAGGGAGAGATATAGTGTATTATTAAAAATATAGTTCACTATAATCTTTATACGTAGAATATATTAAAAGACTTTGTAAAACTGATCGAAATAATTAGTAATGTCATTTGCCAAAGATATGCTAGACACCAAAGTAATGACCATAAGTATACTCAATATTTTTTCAATAAAAATAATAAAAAAAAATTTTCTTTTTTTTTTTTTTTTCCTCTAATGAGAACAGCAGTTTTTGATGTCAAGAAGTCCAATGATTTGTTAAATCAATGCAGCTCATCAGGAAGTGAAAGTGATGATGATTCAAGTGGGAAATTTGTGGACAGTGACCATGAATATGAACACTTTCCTCTAGATAATTAAAGTTTTGTTTTGTATGGCTAATACTTCAACCAATGAAACATTGATGTTTCTAATCATATTTTTAAAGTTATAATTATTTTGTTGAATTTAGAGCAAGGCAAAAATTGTTTTAATTTAATATTGGTCTTCACTGTACAATACATTTTTATCATTATCCACCATTTTTAGTTAAAATTTGGGATTTTTTTTTAGCCCAAGAACAGCTTTGGTATGCTACTAAAACAATAGACACAAAAAAAAAAGACTTTCTGTTCTCCAGACTAACTTCATGTTTTTTCCTTCATTTTATATTAAGCTGTCAGACTTTTCAGTTTAAATAATCTTAAGTTTCATTCATTCAATTGTTTCATTATTGTTAATGTTTGGTATGTTAAAAAGAAAAAAAAATGTTTGTGAATAAATCATTCACTTAGCTCAATAAAACCTCTAAGTTTGATTTCTTGCTTTTATTATTGTTGTTTGTTGTAAGACTTTAAAAAAAAATAAGAAAAATCAATAACTAAGCAAAGTTAAATATAATTCAAATGTAATTAAACAGCACAATATTATACAAATAAAGTTCTTCTGTGAGTTTATGATTGGACTCAAGTTTTAATAAATCATTATATAGGCTACATTTAATGAATAACTAATGCCTTCAACACTGTTAAACAAAAGCAGTGCTAGTAACCAATAACATCATCATTTGATGGAAAATCATTTCACAGTTTGATTGATAACCTCCTCCCACAACCCCACCCCCTCCATTTATTACCTATACATTGTGGTGGGGAGGGGAATGTGGTTGGATTTATGAAATTTTGAGTAGGGATGAAATCTGAAGTGGTCTCAACTGAATAATTTGTACATATACACCTATTTATATAAAGTCTACATAAGAATTAAAAAAACAACCTCAGAGGCAGAATTGACGAACAAAGAAAAGCAAAATAAAAGTATGCCAGCTGTTTAAAAAAGTTGGGGGAGGTAGAGAAGCTAATGGCTAATGTATATGTAAGGCGTACTCCTAGAGGAGGGCTCCAAAATATAATATGTACATTTGCAACCTGGGGGGTGGGGGTATAAAACATGTAATATATGAATAGCCTCATACAGTTACAGTACTTTAAAAAGCTATGAAATAAAGTTGTGTTAGTTCTCTACATAATAAATGGATCAACTCTTTGTCAATTGAGTTTCTATTGGCTAGAATGAAATTGTTTAAGACCTAAGAATAGTCATTACTTTAGCATCTCACCGGCAGCTAGACTATATAAATACAATAATTCATGGAGAGTTTTAAAAAGCTGAATATTAGACTATAAGTGATGCTGTTCCATAAACTTGTTCAGAAATTGACAAAGCTGATATCTCAATAGGGAGAAAAATAATGGGAAAAGGGAGGTAACAACTGTAAAATGTTCACACTGAAACTTTTTATAGAAAAACAATAATATTTTTATGCTGCTATTGATTTTAAAAGACAAAGCAAGAAAATTATATCATGCTAATAAAATTATAAAAAGGTGAAATAAATTGTATAATAATAGATTTAAAACTTGAAAAATTCTATAACAGTTAGCTGAATGAACAGAGGAAGCAAAAAAAAATATTTCAAACATCAACATAACATTAATGGCAGAAAAAAAGCAACAACAATTGACCAGTTTGTGACAAAAAGTGCAATCTCCTCTCTTCCATAGATTAAGGAATACTTCCAAAAAGTTCTATAATTAAAAATAGACCTATCCCAGAAAACCCACTTAACTGAAGAAGAAACATTAAATAGTCTGAATACAATTGGAATAAATATGCAAAGAAGAAATAATCCGAGCTCTGAACCAGAATTGAACTCTTATGAAAAGTTGAAGTCTAAAGGGATAGAATCTTTTGGTCGACAACCAATTTAGCCAGTATATGGAAAAGAAATTTAAATATTGTTATAAATATATAAAAATAGTTCTATGTTTTTTTTGTCTTTAAAATGGTTAGGTCTATATGCCTGGTTGGAAAAGGAACGCCCGTCTCCCGCAAGTGTAGCCTAAAACTTAATTATTAGTTTTTATTTATTAAGAGCATTTAGGTAACCTACAAGTCCTGAAAATCTTTAAAAAGTATTACATTCTAGATGTCTCGATCTAATCATTAAAAAAGGTAGTCCTAACTATTGTTATTAGAGAAAAATTTCAAAATTCTCAGCAGGGGAACTAATCAATGCCACTTAGAAGGTCTCACATGTAAAACAATAAGGTCAAGCATTTTTTAATTAACCAATGGGAATTGGGTTTGACATACACATTCTACTTTATATAATATATTCTGTGGGATTACTTTAAAAAATTTGATAACAGTTTTAGTTTGACAGTGTTTTATAACAATTCTAAGTAAATTATTTTGAAAATCTTTGTTCCGTTTTATGAAGGAAATACAAATGTCAAAGTATAATGAGAATTCTCTGACCCCTTATTTTGAATATCTATAATTATAATGTAGTCTCTGTATGTCCTTGTATATCTGTGGTACTGCTACTTGTACTTTTCTGCCTATGAATTTCAACAGAGCAAGTGATCCTATTCTCTACAGGAATGTCCACTAGAGGACCTGAGCCACAGCAGCCTTCCAGACCATTGGCCAGTACTGAACCTTTGACCCCAATGTGATTGGAATTTTCTGTAAGCCTGTTGTTTTTCACCAGGACAGTTTCGGCAGGTGGTATGGACATGATTGGAATAGCTTCATGCTGAGAAATGCTATAAGATATCTGAACAGGGCCTGTCTCTTTTTTCCCCACGACCTGTGGTGACCAGTGAGGTTTTGACTTTTCCTTGGGAGAGATAGGAGAATGGAGGCTATATGCTTTATTCCATGAAGTATCTCTAGAAGAAGCAGGTGACTGTGTGTTGTATGCCCAGTGAGAATTGGTTTTCTCCAGTGGAGAAGAAGCCGGTGATCTAGGACTATAGTTAATGCCACAGTTTTGATTGCCTCGAGGTGAGACAGGAGACACAGGAGGAGTGACAACAGACAACTTTCTTTGTCTCCCTGTATTTTCAAGATTTTCTGTTGAACCAGCGCATGATGGCATGACCAGTGGAGGTGGTGCCAACTTTTCCATTCTGGCAGAGACGTTCAGCTTCTGACCATTACCATGGACACTTTGTACATAAATAGTATTACCGTTGTCTGCAGTATTTCCATTATTTCCAGCCCATCTCTGTTTCTCAATGTAATCTTCCATAGAGTCTTCAGACATAAGCAAGCTACATCTGATTGGGGTAGCATGTCCATTCTGACCCATTAGTGTAGAACTTGCAGCCTCATTCCCATTATTATCTATGATTGTCTGTTCAGCTATTATTTCTCTGGAAGTCTTGTCTTCGATCTTCTGGCTATTTATATCCTGCTCTAGCCAAGATGTCATAGGCATGGCTTTCTCATTGACCAGGCAATCTGAAAATCAGAATTAAAATTGAATAGGCCATCACAAGCGCTTTAACTTATTGCATTTTAATAGACAAATATTTAGCAAGTATAACATGTTAAGAAAATAACAAAAGAGTTGAGCTTTGATAAAAAAAATTAACATTCTGGAAAACATAAGTATTATAATTTGAATCCCTAATATTATAGTATACATTTAAAAACAAAAATAACAATTTAATGAATTTAATGTTTTAACTAGTCTTCAGTCGTATTTATTAATAGGCTATATTTGTATTTCTTAGATAGATAGTAAATTATAAAATGTAAGTTTCTAAGGTTCTTGTTTGTTAGTTTTACAGTGCTGAATATATTTTAATATTACATTAGATATTGATAGATATTCATAGTAAAGTTTCTGAAATGTGTTTTGTTTTTATTAATTTTAAATTTTCACTACCAGGATATATTAAATGGTTTGCTAAAAATACATTTGTAATGGCTTAAGTATAAGCTTATATTAACTAGTTTTTAACAGTTAAATGTAATTTACAATGTATTGTCAGTGTCTATATCAAGTTATCAATACGTTCAATGAGACCAAACCTAAAGTTAGATACCCACCTGGCTGTACAACATTCTCATGATTAGCCTGTTCCTTGTGTTGTTTGTAACTAGTTCCATCTCTTTCTGTTTCCCCTTCCTTCACAAGTTCTTGTATGGCATTTTGCTCTCTGTCCCGAATATCCTCTAATGAGTTCTGTCTGTTCCAGTTCTTCTTGTAGTCCTCATTCATCAGTATGTCATCATCATCTTCATCGTCACCATCATCTTCAAAACTGCTGTTAGCCCCAGCATCATGCAGCACCTCTGACAGAGACACCTGAAGATGAAATCATAGACCAACTGTCTTTTAGTGATCTATTATAGTTGGCATAGCAACAGCCATTTACAAAGTATTGCATTTGAATCTAGATAAAATATGTGGATTACTGGTTGTAAGTGGAAAGGAAAGAAAGAGAAATACATTTAAAAATAATTGCAAATTAGAAATTTTAAAAAGTTTTAAAAAGCCTAACTAAAATAAATCTATTGATCTGATATAAAACTAAATAAGTTTCTTTTGATATAAAACAAATACTTAAAAAAAATATTATATTAACATAGTAGCCTATATATTATTTTGGAAATGAGTGAAAAAAATTAAAAATACATCATCTGAGCTTTCCACGATTACAGGGTCGTCCATCTCTTCGTCTGTGTCGTAGCCATCTTTTTCTAGTGTATTTATAGCTCTATCATGACCCATGACTGGTGTTAGCATCTCACAGCTGGTCTTGTTGGCCAGTCGGTAGCTGTGTGACCTTGGTGGAAAAAGATGTTGGGCATTGCTGGTTGTTGGGCTTAATCTGTGACTATGAGATCTGTTGAATGGACAATGACACAATGGAGATTCAAGGAATCGATAACAATGGAAAATATTAGAAAATTGTCATCTCTATGTCATATATACAGAATTATGTATTATATACTAGTTAAGTTAATCTAGATTGAGTCATAATAACTTAGAACTAGAAATAGCCTGTGGGAAACCACAGGGACTAAAAAATTTTTCCCTGTTTTGTAAGCTTTCTCAACATTCAGTAAAGTGAAAGGTGATATAGGCCTAGTGTTTAGACTATTCTTCCCATCATCCTATTGATATCAAACTTGGCAAGCCAATGACGTCACATTCTACCAATCCTCCTTATAAAACACATTTTCCTGGTAGATTCTCAAAACTCTGTATGTTTGTGCCTGATGGCCAACCCATTGTTTGACCTGCTTCAACTTGGCAGATAAGTGTGTTTAATTTATACAATTTATTACATAATAATATCTTTTGAATATGTCTGCATTTATTTATATTAGCACAATTTTTTTTCAGTTGTTTAATGTGGGCATTTCCATGTGTTTAATGTGGGCATTTCCATGTGTTTAATGTGGGCATTTCCATGTGTTTAATGTGGGCATTTCCATGTGTTTAATGTGGGCATTTCCATGTGTTTAATGTGGGCATTTCCATGTGTTTAATGTGGGCATTTCCATGTGTTTAATGTGGGCATTTCCATGTGTTTAATGTGGGCATTTCCATGTGTTTAATGTGGGCATTTCCATGTGTTTAATGTGGGCATTTCCATGTGTTTAATGTGGGCATTTCCATGTGTTTAATGTGGGCATTTCCATGTGTTTAATGTGGGCATTTCCATGTGTTTAATGTGGGCATTTCCATGTGTTTGATGTGGGCATTTCCATGTGTTTAATGTGGGCATTTCCATGTGTTTAATGTGGGCATTTCCATGTGTTTAATGTGGGCATTTCCATGTGTTTAATGTGGGCATTTCCATGTGTTTAATGTGGGCATTTCCATGTGTTTAATGTGGGCATTTCCATGTGTTTAATGTGGGCATTTCCATGTGTTTAATGTGGGCATTTCCATGTGTTTAATGTGGGCATTTCCATGTGTTTAATGTGGGCATTTCCATGTGTTTAATGTGGGCATTTCCATGTGTTTAATGTGGGCATTTCCATGTGTTTAATGTGGGCATTTCCATGTGTTTAATGTGGGCATTTTCATGTGTTTAATGTGGGCATTTTCATGTGTTTAATGTGGGCATTTCCATGTGTTTAATGTGGGCATTTCCATGTGTTTAATGTGGGCATTTCCATGTGTTTAATGTGGGCATTTCCATGTGTTTAATGTGGGCATTTCCATGTGTTTAATGTGGGCATTTCCATGTGTTTAATGTGGGCATTTCCATGTGTTTAATGTGGGCATTTTCATGTGTTTAATGTGGGCATTTTCATGTGTTTAATGTGGGCATTTTCATGTGTTTAATGTGGGCATTTTCATGTGTTTAATGTGGGCATTTTCATGTGTTTAATGTGGGCATTTCCATGTGTTTAATGTGGGCATTTTCATGTGTTTAATGTGGACATTTTCATGTGTTTAATGTGGGCATTTTCATGTGTTTAATGTGGGCATTTTCATGTGTTTAATGTGGGCATTTCCATGTGTTTAATGTGGGCATTTTCATGTGTTTAATGTGGGCATTTCCATGTGTTTAATGTGGGCATTTCCATGTGTTTAATGTTAATAAAGAAGGTAACTCTTTTGTTAATTTAATATTCATCTCATTACAATATGTACACATGTCTATAGGCATATAAATGTATAAAGTGATACTCTGGAATTATCTTACTACAACTCTCCCCACCCCACCACCACCACAAAAGAGCATGTGTAAGTTGAGGTTACCAAAAAAAAAAAAAACACTTTAGAAAGCCCACTTTTACATTAAAATTACATTGTAAATGAGTTAGTTACAAAATAAAATAATTATTGTGTTCAATTGTTTTTTTGTTGTTTTTTTTTCCATTATTACCCTCGGAAGGTTTAAATTTAAGGTAGGTAAAAATAGAAACATATCAATCATTTGTTGTGATATGATATTTTAAATGAAAAAGAGATATTTTCTAACTGTAAGGCAAACCTAGAATGTGCTCTATTAAAGCTTCTTTGACTTCGGCGTATACTTGGGGTCAACTGTTTCACTACATTAGAGTCTGGATCCATAACTTGGATGACAGTTTGTAGCAATTTGGGGGTTTCAGGGGAAGACTTGATAATCTCTTCAGCTTCCACTTTCCTGTGTTTCTTCTCCATTTTTGCATTGGCTTTCAGAAGTTTTCTGTAACACAATGAATGAGAAAATTTTGAACCCTAAAATTCCATTTAAATTTCACTGCCTTTTACGTGAAATATTGTATATATATTTTACTCGGTGCTTATAATTTAAATAAAATAATTTTAAAATAAGGTAAGATTGTTTTATTTCTAGGGGGTCAGTTTATTTCCTTCTCTGCTAATTAATGTGCAGGCCTATATATTAGGGTACATAATTGTAATTCAGCCCAATGTCTAATCATTGTCATATGTAGAACTATGCTACATCTTTTTATGTTAAAACTTTATGCTAAATGTTGCTAAAAAGACTTTGAAAACAAAGACTATGTACGTGTTGTTTTGTTTCAGCAGAGTAGCAAAAACAACTGATGTACAATGTGTTTTACTCACAATAATCTACTTGACTAATATTTAATTCAATAGGCTCTATAATATGTCTTCAGCACAAAAAGGACAAAACGAGGAATATCTTACTTAGCTCTTTTTTTAAGTACTGCTTGTGCATCTGGATATTCAGTCATGGCCATCTCAAAGTCATGTTTGGACAAAGTGAAGACATTTGTATAGCCCTTGCTTCTGACATCTGCAGTCCTTCGGTTGCCTCTTCCTGACATGGCTAATAGACTGGAATCAAAGAAAGTTTATTATAGATATTGCCTAAAATTAAAATGTATACACAGTTCAAACATGTTCAGACAATTTTAACATCAGAATTTCTTTGGAAATAAACTTACATTAAAAATTTGTCTAAGTAAGCAGGCCTTTAAACCAATTTTTTTGTTGTTGAGAAAACAACATGTTTTTTTTTATGACTAAAAGAATTTCAGGTAGGCCTAATGTTTTTAAGGTTATTGTCATCATTTGGTCGGTGGGATTTTCTTCTTTTTGTCACGTCATTTACAGGATTGTGTGACAAAAATTAAGAGCTCTGTTGTCCTTAATTCTAAGATCTATGTTGGTAACTAACATGTGTAGGCCTAAAGAAAATAGTTTCACACCTGATCTCACCAAATACACTTCCTTCATGTAGAGTTGCTAATACTGTATTGTTGTCTTCACCGCCAACTACCTCCACTTGACCTTGGGTCACTATGTACATCTCTTTACCTACCTCACCCTAAACCAAATATTAAAACAAGAGAAAGAAAGAATTGATGGTAATTAAGAATTTTACTTCAGCAATACATTTAATGAATTGATGAGATTTAATAAGAGTACCATTTTAAAAATGTAGGCCTATACATTATATTAACAGATTTGTGGTAGGGCCTATATTAAAGCATCAAACAAACTGTTATATTAACTATAGTTATTCTAAGCATTCATCTATATATATATTTAGAGAGAGTGAGAGAGAATGGAGATTCTGTATATAAAAAATTGAACTAAATATATTTTATATTAGATACATCAGCAATGTATTAATATATAACCTACTATTTAAATTTAAAGACCTGCTAAAGCATAGAAATAAGAATATGTTAGAAATCCGGAAGCATGAATGTGAGAGATGAGTCATCCTCAAAACCAAATTATACAAGATGGGTCACTGAGAAGTCTCTATAGGCCTATGTAAGCTGTAGATTGAATACTTAAGTTAAAAACAATTAGAAAGATACAACTAGCGGATACAAAGATTAGAAAACTTTCACTGATAGCTGCAGGACAACATCTAAAAATGAAACAAAGAACTTTATTACAAATTGCAGAATAACTTATATTAAAAACCACTTGAAAACAGAGAAGTGATTTCACACACACATTCACTTATATAAGCATTCATTTATAGTCTATATATGTATACAAAGAATATATATGTGTGAGAGAGAGAGAGAGAGAGAGAGAGAGACAGACAGAAAGCGAGAGAGAGAGAGAGAGACAGAAAGCGAGAGAGATAGAGACACAGAGAGAGATCCTGCAGCCTAAATGTGACAATGAGTCATCCTGAAACATATCTGGAAGAGTTAAGTAAGTTTCCATTTTGCTATGAAAATATCGTGTAAGTTATGTATATACCTACCTTCTGGCAAATGTTAATATCTTGTAGGTTATATATATGCCTACCTTCTGGCAAATGTGAATATCTTGTAGGTTATGTATATGCCTACCTTCTGGCAAATGTGAATATTGTGCTGGTTATGTATATGCCTACCTTCTGGCAAATGTGAATATCTTGTAAGTTATTATGTATATGCCTACCTTCTGGCAAATGTGAATATCTTGTAGGTTATGTATATGATTACCTTCTAGCAAATGTGAATATCTTGTAGATTATGTAGCCTATATGCCTACCTTCTGGCAAATGTGAATATCTTGTAGATTATGTATATGCCTACCATCTGTCAAATGTGACTATCTTGTAGATTATGTATATGCCTATTACCTTCTGGCAAAAGTGAATATCTTGTGGGTTATGTATATGCCAACTTTATGTCAAATGTGAATATTGTATCGGTTATGTATATGCCTACCTTCTGGCAAATGTAATCCCCAGGTAAGTATAGTATAGGTTTAAGCTTCAACACCAAATCATAAAGTAAATTTCTTTCACAGTCTTGAAACAGCTGAACTTTACTCAGAGTATTGAAGTGGACATTTATGGCCAGGTCTGTCTGCAACTTTTTAGGCAGTGATACTACAAGAGATCTTTCGTCTGAGCAAATGAAAAAGAACTTCAGTATTATAACTACATTAAGCACAATTAAAAATTCAAAAGAAAACAACATTAGCCTCGGAGGTAATCTTTACATGATATGTGGAAATACGTGTTTCTTCTATGGTAGCTTTTAACTTTGTAGATGCATTTAGTCATCCCCCCCCCCACACACACACACCGTTTTCAGTTTAATCAAGCCTGTCTTTAAACTCAATTGAAAATACTTAAGCCATGACCAGCATTATTATGCTACATTCTTTACTGCTTGTCATCTGGGAAACCCAGAAATAGATCCAAAATGATGCAAATCTTTTTAACTTTTTGGTAAAGAACGTAATTCTGATTAGGTGTTCTTTAATTACGTCTTGTCAGACTTTAAAAAAAAAGAAGATCCCCTGAGTTTGGGGATTTTTGAACTCGCATAGATCAGTGCCAATTACTAAACATTGACTAATGACATTTCCAGAAGGCACTTCTTCCATTCCCTTATTGACATTTATGACATTTATAATCTAGAGACTACCACACCAAGTAGGCATACCAATTGTTTTCTGCTGGTTCCAGTTGTACAGAAACCATTGTCTGACCCTGTCTTTCATTTCTTTAGGTAGATTGATTGACTGCATGTACCAGTGACAAGCATCCATTTTCTTTCGGTAATTATCCTTCACCATACCTGCAGCTTCAACAATGTCACGAATCTAGAAATAGACAAAATGTTAGGGACTTTACCTGATGCGTTCATGTTTTACTTGTGAAAAATATATAAATATAGATTTGCAATAGTTTTTAAACAATTAAACAGTTAGTCTATTAAAATTAACAGCTTATTAAATTATACCAGGGTTTGTTACTACATTTTCTAAGTTAGTAGGCCTATAGGCCTGTTATAAAGCTCTTTTCTGGTATGTTTAACAATATTGGATTTACAGTTTAAATATTGTTAAATGACATAGTAATTTTATTTAATGAAGGCCTACTTGTCCAATAAGAAGCGCAAAGACAAATACTCCAGAAAGCCAATAGAAAGTCATAAAAATATATTCTTTTTCATTGGTTGGGTCTGGATTATTTCCAATAGAAGTGGCTGTTTTTACTGCCAGGTAAAAACATCTAATGTACCTGTTAATAGAAAAGAAATTTATATTTAATGCTTTAATGTAGGCTATTAGGCCTATTACTACTTTGATCTTTCCTTCTTTTCACAAGTGTTTCTAGGTTTGGTGATTTATTATTAGACTCAAGTGTTAACTGCACATTCTTTAACTTTTCTTTTATATTTACCACAGTGAATTTAATGCTACGAATATTTAAATTGACTTTAACTAATATTCTAGTTTACAAATCCATGAAAAAAAGGTCTATACTCTATAGTAGTGATTGTTTATTCTATTTTTGAGATATAGAAAATATATAATGTGATTTCTTGAAGGATGACTTACGCTATTCCAAGTCCATTATAGACCCAGGCGTTGGTTCCGATGCCCTCGTGTATGGACATAGCGTAATAGCCACATGTCTCAATATGAATAAGAAACAGCATATAGCACATTGTTTTTATGATTCTGGAAAATAGCAAAAACATACTCCTGTTAAATCACTGCGTCAAACACATGTATAAACGGTAAGAGTAAATGTAGGCCTATATATCTACCGGAATGTATTTGTGTGTTTATGAATAAATATATAAGTCTATGAAATATTTACTTTCAAACCAATTTTAGGAGAAATATTTATTATACTTACTACACATTTTTTTAAATGGTATTTTCAATTAACGAGACAATGTAGACATATGATGACCACAGCCTACCATAAACTATATGATACAAGTATATGTACAGTGTGTAAGAACAAGAAACTCTAAGGACTAACCGAATAGCGTGTGCAGAAGATCTTGATGCCTGGTCACAACGTTCGTAAAATTCCCAATAAGTCTGAATCTAAAACAGACAAAAAAATTAGACATTAGGCTAAATAAAATTGCAAATATAAAGACAAAGCAAGCAATTAAAAGGAAATTGATAAATGTCTATAGTTTTGTAAATTTGATAGCAAATAATTACAAGGAACACAAACTACCCTATACGCTCTGACTAGTTAAAAGAAAAAAGTGTAAAGTAGCCCAAAACTCAACAAAAGTATTGCCCAAACATCAACAACGACATTGCCCAAACATCAACAGCATTGCATATAATTCAATAACAGCATTGCCCAAACACCAACAATGACATTGTCCAAACATCAACAACAGCATTGCCCAAACACCAATAACAGCTTTTCCAAAACATCAACAATACCATTGCCCAAACATCAAGAACAGCATTGCCCAAACATCAACAATGCCATTGCCCAAACATCAACAACAGCATTGCCCAAAAATCAACAACAGCATTGCCCAAACACCAACAACAGCTTTTCCAAAACATCAACAATAGCATTGCTCAAACATCAACATCAGAATTGCCCAAACATCAACAACAGCATTGCACAAGCATCCACAACAGCTTTTCCGAAACATCAACAAAACCATTAACCAATTATCAATGTTACGTAGGAGGTAGGTGGTCACTCCTATGCCCCAATGGAAAAACTTTTCTATATGATTGCTTAAGTACTCTTGAATTGTTCTAAAACACTTTTAAGAACCCAAGAAAACATAAGAGTTCTGAACGCCTAACAGAACAGAACAGGTGCCAACCTAATTATACTGAAACCGAACTTCTAAATATATATATATGTGTGTGTGTGTAGGGGTGCCGTTCTTTATAGCATGATAAACCCGGAAGCGATTCTCATCCAACCTTACTCTATACCAGGGGTCGGCAACCTTTAGATAATAGTGTGCCAAAGTAGCATTTCTAAATCATTCAGCGTGCCAATGTCATCCTGCTCTTTCAAGAAGAAGAGACTTGAATTTTCTTTTTGGGGGTCTATTGTGTGCCATTTAGAACCTCTCTGTGTGCCAAGTCTGGCACGCGGGCGTATGTTGCCGATCCCTGCTCTATACTATATCACTATCTTCTAATCTCACCTTAAGAACTCTCGGAAGACGAAGCCAAGGATTAACGCCAACACTTTCAATGAAGTAAAACAAGTCAAGTGGCAGTAATGACATCAGGTCGAACTGTGAATTTTCATTTAGATGACATTTAATGTATTGGCATTTGTTAGCCTTAGACTATAAAAATAACTTAGGAACGTTTGGTTAATTATATGTAAATAAGCTTATTCATTAGGCTACTAGATCTAATAAGGTTAACACCATAAATAAAATCAACAAATTTAGAAAAATCTTTAGGAGCTATCATCTCCTACCAAGCGCGTTGCTTAGATATAAGAGTTAGCATTGAATAAGGGGCCGCGGAACAACTGGTTATCTGTCATGGAGGGTAAAGTGGGGTATCCTGTGGTAAGGATAGGCCTACTGTTTAATAAATGACAGGGAAATTACTACAAAAAAGCCAACATAGAGCACTCTAACTCTAAACCCGGACAGATGAGGCCGTTAGCTAGTGATAGCAGTCATCTGGGACAGAAAACTCCGAAAATAAATCAACTGCTGCCATGCAGATGGTCTTGGCTATATATAATCAAAAGCTATCAAAGCAAATCCACAAAAAAAAAAAAAAAAAAAAAAAAAAAAAAAAAAAACAGCAGGCTGAAGCCGGGTGGCAGTGGGCCTTAATGGTACAAAACATACAGCGTGATTTAAAATGAGTTGAGAACGAAGAAGAAGAGTCACTTTAGAAAGAAAAGAATAAAATATTCATAATATATTATAGGCTATTTAGAAATATTATTTAGAAAAAGATCAATAATCTTTAAAAAAAACAAAAAAACAGTAAAACCTGGAGATAAACATTATTCATACATGATATCGATCCATAAACTACTCGAATCTAGCTGTTAAGTTGTCTAAACTAAGCAAAGAAATCAAAAACATAATTAAAAACCCTTTTTAAAATGCCATACTTGATTGAAATACATTGAAGGAAAGGAAAGAGCATTTAAAAAATAAAAGAATATAGGCTAAAATATTTACTACAATCTTTTCAAACATAGGGCCTACTTAGATCTATGCACCGTTCATATATAAGCTTATAAGCTATATCTATACCTTAAACATCCATTTCTTCATATAATGTCTCTTGGTAGCTTTCCAATCAGTCTGTGAAATTAAAAAGTGCTAGATCGAATTAAAAACCTTTAAAACGTATTATGAAATATTGACTAAGGATTATAAGGCCTGTATAGAATATTCATAGTTCTCTGGCTTTTCCTACCATAGGAGTTTGATTGAAACACTTGCTTTCAATGATGCTGTGATGCAATGCACTTTGTAAAAGTAGGGCCTACAGGTCAAGGACTCGAGAGTGCAGCAAATTAAATAGAAATAAATAACCTTAGCAGTTTCTTTCAAGATTTTTCAGCCAATCAACACATTATTAATGATTAATCGGATATTTTGAATTGAACTTGCTGCATTTACAACTCAATACTATCTATCGACCCAAATGTGTGCTAATGTACTGCTGAAGCATATATATTTTTGTCTATTTATTTTTATATATTTCGAGTCTATGTCGATATGAATAAGCCTTAATATTGGATGTTTGGAATTGAAAATTACGGCATTTTTACGCAAATCTATTCCGGTAGCCAAGCACTTCAATAACTGTAGGCCTATCGTTTAATCGTTTATCGTGAAGCCGGCTGGTCCAGCGGTTAGATCACCGGACTGTCAACCAAAAACCAACTGACAGGTCGCGGGTTCTAGCCCTGCCACCGGCGGATCCCTGTCGCCCTGCAGGAGTTTTGGGCCTAGTGGACGTAATAATCTTCTACCTAGAAGGAACGTCTGTAAACTTATAAGATAATGCAAGCTCAACTCATTTAAATTGTCATTAAGCCTATTTAAAAAAAATCAGTATCAAAAGCAGCCATTAATTATGATGACGTAAGCCTACGTTGATTTCACTTAGATTGAATGATTGAATGTCCTTTTTTTTTTGGGGGGGGGGGGGGTATTCCGCGTGCCAATAGAAATAGCGCGCGTACCAAGTCTGGCAAGCGTCCCGTAGGTTGTCGACGCCTAAGCTTATTTTAGATTATACACACGGGAGGGTTTACATTTACTATAACATTGATTATGTTGTACAATTTATATAGAGGCTTCTATTATGCTGTCGAATTGTAATCATTTCAGCTAGTCTAACGATGAGATCTGGTCGCTGCGCTGCTCAAAGATAATTTGGACCGCAAAGAGAGTAACCAGGACATTTAGCCTACGTCGTTAGATATATTTTCTATGGTCGGTACATTTCAGTCATATAAATAGGTCTACGGTTAAGACTACCGAGGAGATTATAATAGGCTGAAAAAAACAACATGAGCCAAGAGCCTACTATTCCTTTGCTACTAATAAATGTGCCCTCCCATTCCGTGAGCACGTTGGGAGAGCTAAAGCTAAAAGATGGCGCCTTTTTGGGGCCACTTTTGATCTTTATAGGTCCAGGGTCAATTTATCGGCTGCATCCTTCTCTCCATAGCCCTGAATAGGGTGAATAAGCTTAGTTGTTTAGTCACAAGCAGCGAGGTTTTCTTCCACTTCTTGCAGCATGGAAACTTTGCTTGCTGTGTATGCCTAATGATTTTCATGGGATTTCAAAATTATCTGCAGTTGTTAAATTGTCAACCGCTCTGCCTTACGACGCCGGAGATAACAGAATGGTCTTTTTCGTTCATGCACTAACATGATTTTTCTTCGGTTTTACCTAGCGCGTAATTTTGTTGCATCACAGTACTTGAACTTGTAGTGTAATTTGGCAACACTTTGTCTTACTCAAAGTCGTAAGTAAATATCTAAAGGTTAATTGTTTATATCCTATAGGCTTACTACTTTTATATCATGACAGATGTAACGATGTCGAAACTTAAAAAAAAAATGATACAATCTAAATCTGACGTCCACATCCAGCAAAACAAACATAGGCCTACACACAGCCACAGAGAATAGCACACAGTCTACAAAAAAGTAAAAGTAATTATACGATGATTTCAGTTGGCTACATTACCTCCACAATACCGTTGTTAGCAAAGCGCACTCGAACCTTGAATACCAGTACGTCGACAAGATAAATGAAATCACAGATGTAATCTCCTATCAACCAGTATCGAACATTTTCATTAGTCTGATAAGGAAATACTCCTCGAAGTGGAATAACCACCGCATTGTACATGAAGGCCAAGGCTACAAGAAACAGCCATGTGACGTAGGTTTTGCCTGAAATGAAACACGGCTAGTTTTATCTTAAAAGCCAACTGAAGAGGTTTTTCTAAAACTAGGCCTAAACAATACACTACGATATACTTTGATATAACCTAACTAATCTACTAGACTTTACTATATCTAGGCCTACAAATTAAAGCTTAGTCTAAACCTAAATAAATAACTAAATATAGCATTTATGAAACAGCAAAATAAGAACAGTCAAATAAATGTATAAAATAAACGCAACAAATATAGGGCTACAGTAATCTCCTGGTGGATCTATAGCTAGACCTAACAATTGAACCTAAGTTTAAATCCAATAAAATATATAGTCTATCTAATAGGCCTAAAAACAATTATAAGTCGTCATTATAGATTTTCGTCACTGTATCAAGTCGTCATTATAGATTTTCGTCACTGTATCAAGTCGTCATTATAGATTTTCGTCACTGTATCAAGTCGTCATTATAGATTTTCTTCACTGTATCTAGTCGTCATTATAGATTTTCGTCACTGTATCAAGTCGTCATTATAGATTTAAGTCACTGTATCACGTCATTATAGATTTTCGTCACTGTATCAAGTCGTCATTATAGATTTTCGTCACTGTATCAAGTCGTCATTATAGATTTTTGTCACTGTATCAAGTCGTCATTATAGATTTTCGTCACTGTATCAAGTCGTCATTATAGATTTTCGTCATTGTACCTAGTCGTCATTATAGATTTTCGTCACTGTATCAAGTCGTCATTATAGATTTTCGTCACTGTATCAAGTCGTCATTATAGATTTTCGTCACTGTATCTAGTCGTCATTGTAGATTTTCGTCACTGTATCTAGTCGTCATTATAGATTTTCGTCACTGTATCAAGTCGTCATTATAAATTTTCGTCACTGTATCAAGTCATCATTATAGATTTTCGTCACTGTATCAAGTCGTCATTATAGATTTTCGTCACTGTATCAAGTCGTCATTATAGATTTTCGTCACTGTATCAAGTCGTCATTATAGATTTTCGTCACTGTATCAAGTCGTCATTATAGATTTTCGTCACTGTATCAAGTCGTCATTATAGATTTTCGTCACTGTATCTAGTCGTCATTATAGATTTTCGTCACTGTATCTAGTCGTCATTATAGATTTTCGTCACTGTATCAAGTCGTCATTATAGATTTTCGTCACTGTATCAAGTCGTCATTATAGATTTTCGTCACTGTATCAAGTCGTCATTATAAATTTTCGTCACTGTATCAAGTCGTCATTATAGATTTTCGTCACTGTATCAAGTCGTCATTATAGATTTTCGTCACTGTATCAAGTCGTCATTATAGATTTTCGTCACTGTATCAAGTCGTCATTATAGATTTTCGTCACTGTATCTAGTCGTCATTATAGATTTCGTCACTGTATCTAGTCGTCATTATAGATTTTCGTCACTGTATCAAGTCGTCATTATAGATTTTCGTCACTGTATCAAGTCGTCATTATAGATTTTCGTCACTGTATCAAGTAGTCATTATACATTTTCGTCACTGTACCAGTCGTCATTATAGATTTTCGTCACTGTATCAAGTCGTCATTATAGATTTTCGTCACTGTATCTAGTCGTCATTATAGATTTTCGTCACTGTATCAAGTCGTCATTATAAATTTTCGTAACTGTATCAAGTCGTCATTATAGATTTTCGTCACTGTATCAAGTCGTTATAGATTTTCTTCACTGTATCTAGTCGTCATTATAGATTTTCGTCACTGTATCAAGTCGTCATTATAGATTTTCGTCATTGTACCTAGTCGTCATTATAGATTTTCGTCACTGTATCAAGTCGTCATTATAGATTTTCGTCACTGTATCAGGTCGTCATTATAGATTTTCGTCACTGTATCTAGTCGTCATTGTAGATTTTCGTCACTGTATCTAGTCGTCATTATAGATTTTCGTCACTGTATCAAGTCGTCATTATAAATTTTCGTCACTGTATCAAGTCATCATTATAGATTTTCGTCACTGTATCAAGTCGTCATTATAGATTTTCGTCACTGTATCAAGTCGTCATTATAGATTTTCGTCACTGTATCAAGTCGTCATTATAGATTTTCGTCACTGTATCAAGTCGTCATTATAGATTTTCGTCACTGTATCAAGTCGTCATTATAGATTTTCGTCACTGTATCTAGTCGTCATTATAGATTTTCGTCACTGTATCTAGTCGTCATTATAGATTTTCGTCACTGTATCAAGTCGTCATTATAGATTTTCGTCACTGTATCAAGTCGTCATTATAAATTTTCGTCACTGTATCAAGTCGTCATTATAGATTTTCGTCACTGTATCAAGTCGTCATTATAGATTTTCGTCACTGTATCAAGTCGTCATTATAGATTTTCGTCACTGTATCAAGTCGTCATTATAGATTTTCGTCACTGTATCTAGTCGTCATTATAGATTTTCGTCACTGTATCTAGTCGTCATTATAGATTTTCGTCACTGTATCAAGTCGTCATTATAGATTTTCGTCACTGTATCAAGTCGTCATTATAGATTTTCGTCACTGTATCAAGTAGTCATTATAAATTTTCGTCACTGTACCAGTCGTCATTATAGATTTTCGTCACTGTATCAAGTCGTCATTATAGATTTTCGTCACTGTATCTAGTCGTCATTATAGATTTTCGTCACTGTATCAAGTCGTCATTATAAATTTTCGTAACTGTATCAAGTCGTCATTATAGATTTTCGTCACTGTATCAAGTCGTTATAGATTTTCTTCACTGTATCTAGTCGTCATTATAGATTTTCGTCACTGTATCAAGTCGTCATTATAGATTTTCGTCACTGTATCAAGTTGTCATTATAGATTTTCGTCACTGTATCAAGTCGTCATTATAGATTTTCGTCACTGTATCAAGTCGTCATTATAGATTTTCGTCGCTGTATTTCGACTTGCTTTCAATTTGTGTTTCATTTCTCACTGAATCGTTTCATTGATGTATTTCGTTCGCAAAAAAAAACAAAAAAACAAGAAAATCGAAGTGCCTAGATGTTTTTTTTCTTTATCTTCTGGTACATTTTCTTGTATGCGTACAAAGACTTCAGCAAACACACTCATTCCCACACAAACAAACTGTGTTCATTTACTACTTGCACTTAATTACAGTGTACTAAATGTATTATTGGCCATCATAAAATAATTATTTAGTGTTTACATTTTGAGCTCTAGGAAACGTATTCACTGTGAATTCATGTCCACATTTGCTGGAAATGATCAATAGTAAGCTTGAAATTAAGAAGCCACCATCTCTCCTCTCCCTCCCAGTGGGGCTGCTAATGCTTGGAGTTTTAATGCTCACAAAGAAACAAAAATAGTTGTAAATACTATATTACTAAATATAGGTTGCGTGCAGGTCCCACGAGAGGGGAGTGAAGCTGGTGCGCCGCACCGGGGCCCATAAGAGTTTAGGGGCCCAATGAATATTAAAATTTAAAAATGAAATGGGCAATGACGCATGTATTTATTTTAATGTTGTTTTAAAGCTGATAGGAATTGCCCCCTAAACCTTCTACAATCTCATGTGGCACCGAGAGCCCCTGAATTGAGTTTTCTTTGAATGTTTACTTTAACATTTTAGTAAAATAATAATTAATATGTCAAGTAGTCTCTAGTTGGAATTATTTCTGAGTATAGCTTTATGGATCTCTTACCAATATATGGGGCACGGTAGTCGAGCGGCAGCGCGTTCGACTGGCGATCCGATGGTCCTGGGTTCGAATCCTGGTGGAGGCTAGGATTTTGTTACCAGGACATGAGAATTTACCCAGCTCTGATGGGTACCTGACTTTAGTTGGGTAAAGTAAAGGCGGCTGGGCATTGTGTTGGCCACACATCCCGGGCTCACAGAAACCGGTGAACGCTGCTTTGATCAGTTTGGTGCGAAGGGTACTTTACTTACAAATATAGTAGCCTCAAAGGCTTACAGTCCTCAATGTGGGCTTAGTAGGCATAAATGCCGCTTTATATTAGTACGGCAGTCGATGCGAGTTAGTTGATCTTTTAAAACTGGTTTGCTAATGACTTCCGGTGATGTAGCCAATAAGATTGTAAATGTATACACTGAAAGCAGTAGAACAACACTAGGACACACAATGATTGCCACAGGGAGACCCACCTGATTTATATAATATGCAGTTTATTTATTACAGAGTTTCAACTGTCATATATATGTCCCAAATTATTAAACCCTGTAGCTGTGAAAACTACCAGTAGCCTAACTTAACTTTTGTCTCAGATTCTCAATTTACTCTCTCAATGTTCACATTCAAATTATTCCATATTAAAATGAATTGTGACAAGTTATTTGAAAATTAAATTGTCCAACTTTATAACATACAATACTTCTCTAGGAGATATTTTCATCAAAATTAATCATCAGTGACTTTCTTTTCCCGTTTATTTTTCTTTCTAATATTATTTGTAGGATCAATACTGCAGCGGAGAAAAAGTTACATTCATTTAAACTAAAAACTGTTCTTGATTAAAGGTTTTAATAGGCCTCTAAGGATGTGAATGATATGATTACATTCTAATGGTAACTCTTAAATGACAGTTTTTTTTACAAAAATGGTCCACAGACCTTTTAAAAAAATTCCTAATTTATAAAAAAAAAAGGTATGTAATGCAAATAAATCATCTAGATATGACTAGTATTGGAGAGGAGTGCCCAGAAAAGGTTTCGAACTAACACCTTTTTTTCTCTCGCGGGCTCTGGTTGTCGGTGTGTTGTCTGGTTGTCAGTGCGTTTCCTTGTGTGTGTGTGTGTGTGTGTGTGTGTGTGTGTGTGTGTGTGTGTGTGTGTGTGTGTGTGTGTGTGTGTGTGTGTGTGTGTGTGTGTGTGTGTGAACGAGTATTTGTCTTTGTTTTACTCATCCAGGAAACAGGTTTGATTATAATGGAGCTTACTGTAAAGTTAAAGTTTTAGAAAGGTCTAATAACAACATAATACAAATCCAACCGTAAATAAACATGTATTTGCATTCCAGCATTAAAAAACAATTACAACTTATTCTTACTGTGTGGCTCAAAAGTTGCTGGGAATTTCATACGTTTCATACATTTTGGAGTTTTAAACTTGCAGTGCCAGACTCCAACAAAGTGATCGTGGTTATCGTCAGAGAAAGCATCGCTATTTCTTGATCCCATAGGCAGAAAAGAACCAAGGCGGATGTTTCTAGGAGGTTGGGGCTCATCGGCTCCGGATATTGCTGCAATGTAGATAGAAAAATTGGAAACACATTTTCATAGTGAAAAGTTAAATATTAAAACAAGTAAAAAATTGTTTTTTAAACTGTAATAAAAATACAATAAAATGAATGCATTGCAATACTAAACTCTAAGGGGATACAGCGCAATGGCGAAAAGAATCTTAACCCATTAAACAACTTATTTCAAGGAAGAACGATTTATTGCTTTGTAACTGTGTTTATACAAATTGAACGTTTAATATCGCAAAAGCAGACACTATAAGAAAAGCAATAACCATCCTAGTAATCAATATTAGTCTCAGAGCACAATTATGTTTGCATTTTTAATTGTTAGGGTAGGCAACTTTGTACTGTATGTCTTTTCGAGGAAAAGACTTAACCATTTTTGAAACACTAGACGACAGAAGGGCAAAGAGTAAAGTAGTAATAATACTTAAGGGATTAAATTCTAATTTAGAAATACAACCCAATAACAACCTGTTGCAATGCTCAGATAAACATAAAGACAAAAACACTTTCTCTTATCCCTTATTGCGAGAACAAATAAGTACTATTTCGTCCCGAGTAGCATCCTGGCATGGAATGGGTTGCCTGAACAAAGCAGGAAAACCAGTGACTTAACATCATTTTAAAACACTAATAGCAATGCAGGACTAAACTCAAACCACGCATCTGCGTAGGACGCAATAATCTTCTTTTTGTCTGTCCCAAGAAGTAATGTAATAGATTCTATGAAACAAAAACTAAGAAGCATATTATTGATTGTGCAGCACACACAAAATAGTCAAGATATACATAAACGGTCCGTCAAAAAGAATTCTTGCAATATCCATTTCTTATATAATAACTTTCAACAAGTTCCAGATGTCTTGGTAGGCTGGGCTACCATAAAAACTTTACCAGTGTTCTAACCAATAGCCCTCACTGTATCATAGAAGTCAATACAACTATTAAATTGTATACACATTTTGTTTGCTACATTATAAAGATATAATTTTATGATAACATGTTCTTATTATAATTCGTATTTTTTTTTTATGTTCCATAGTTGTAAACACAAAATACTTTAAGGTTACAAATGATTGCATGCAAAAAAAAACTTGATTGTTGATCTATTCACTAGTTGATTTATTCACTATATGACCTATTCAAGAGATTACCTATTAATTATTTGAACGATTCACTAGTTGACCTATTCACTAGTGACATATTCACTATTTAACCTATTCAAAAAATGATCTATTAATTAGTTTAACGATTCACTAATTAACCAATTAATTAGTTTAACGATTCACTAATTGACCTATTTACTAGTTGACCTTTTCACTAGATGACCTATTCACTAGTTGACCTATTCACTAGTTGACCTATTCACTAGTTGACATAATCATTAGTTGACCCATTTTCTAATTGACCTAATCTTTATTTGATCTATTCTCGAGTTCACATATTCACAAGTTGATCCATTCTTTGTCGAATGTATTCATTAGTTGATCTATATTTAGGTATTTACAAATCGATAAAATTGATTTATTTCTTACTTGACCTGTTCAATAAATGATCTATACAAGTTGATATTTTTAAAAGTTCACCTGGTCACTAGTTTTTCTGGTCATTAGTTGGTCAATTAAGTAGTTGATCTTTTCACTGGTTACCTAATCACTAATTGTCCCGTTCACTAGTTGACCTATTCAGTAGTTTATCTGTTCACTAATTTATCTATTTACTTATTTATGTATTCATTAGTTAATACATCTATATATTTTATTTTTAAATTTTATATGCAACTTTATGCAATAGACGTCCATATTAATTCCTCAACGTAATCTCACGATGAATTTCAAGCTGACTAAATTTTAAATCACAGCATATTTATTCAATTCTTAATGTTGGTTGTCTGTACTTTATATTGACATTAAACATTTTGTTTGTCTATAATATAAATGTATTATATGATTGAATAAAACAACGTTTTGATTTCTTGGTTTGTTCAAACATGAAAGAGGTTAACTATTCATGTTCTGTATTGCATAATTAATTTAGAGAAACAGCTGTAGAGTCAGGGGAAATAATCCACACTGTGATATACTGCCAGGGCTTGACGCCAAAGGGGAAGAACCTCAAAGAAAATTAATTTAGTTTTGTCAAGTAGCACCGTAAGAAAGAGAACCAAGTGGACGGGTTCAGTAAATCGAAGAAGAGAAAAAATAGAAGAAGAATGAGAAAATGTCTAAATAATTAATATTTGTGATTATGTTTTTGAAAGGAGAAGAAAGTTTGAAATAACAATGTAAGCATAACATATTTTGTTTGTTTAGCATGTACATTAAATTGGCTTCAATTTTTCAATGTGTATAGAGAATAAGTTTAGAAAATATAAGTAAGAGTAAAAAAATTCGAAATATTTTTCCAAAAGTTAAAATAAGAAAAAGTAAACCAAATTTAATTTTCTCAATTTTAAATGGGATCCGCTCTTAGCAAAGTCACTGTTTTGAACAAAATGAGTTATCCCAGTTGTGTGTAAGAATATGTATTTATTTTTGGATTTATGATGTTATCAGCTTAATCTTCGAAAACATTTAAGTACTCTTATAACTTTGATAGAAAATCAGACGTACCTAACAAAAGATGCTAAATTGGGACCTGAAATGTCGATTTCCATAAAGTCAATTTCTGTTAACTTAAAACCTTCTGCAAGTGGACACATATGAATTATACCTACGTGTACGCCAAAACGTAAGAAATATTTATATATTGGTTTTGTTGAATGCACATTGTAGGAGGGAAATTCAAATTATGCAAATACAATTTTGCGATATCTTAAAAAATCTGCAATGATATCTACACAATCTATATAACAACTAGCAGGGGGAGTGAGTATTAATTATTGCACCTAATGTGTCAATAACGCCAAAGTTAATCCAAGTCTCCATACGACACTTGGTGTAATTATAGTATTCAAGTCTTATATATAGTGCAAGTATAGTAGACATATTCAAGTCTTATGTATAGTGCAAGTATAGTAGACATATTCAAGTCTAATGTATAGTGCAAGTATAGTAGACATATTCAAGTCTTATGTATAGTGCAAGTATAGTAGACATATTCAAGTCTTATGTATAGTGCAAGTATAGTAGACATATTCAAGTCTAATGTATAGTGCAAGTATAGTAGACATATTCAAGTCTTATGTATAGTGCAAGTATAGTAGACATATTCAAGTCTTATGTATAGTGCAAGTATAGTAGACATATTCAAGTCTTATGTATAGTGCAAGTATAGTAGACATATTCAAGTCTTATGTATAGTGCAAGTATAGTAGACATATTCAAGTCTTATGTATAGTGCAAGTATAGTAGACATATTCAAGTATTATGTATAGTGCAAGTATAGTAGATATATTCAAGTCTCATGTATAGTGCAAGTATAGTAGACATATTCAAGTCTTATATATAGTGCAAGTATAGTAGACATATTTAAGTCTTATGTATAGTGCAAGTATAGTAGACATATTCAAGTCTTATGTATAGTGCAAGTATAGTAGACATATTCAAGTCTTATATATAGTGCAAGTATAGTAGACATATTCAAGTATTATGTATAGTGCAAGTATAGTAGATATATTCAAGTCTCATGTATAGTGCAAGTATAGTAGACATATTCAAGTCTTATATATAGTGCAAGTATAGTAGACATATTTAAGTCTTATGTATAGTGCAAGTATAGTAGACATATTCAAGTCTTATGTAGGCCTATAGTGCAAGTATAGTAAACATATTTGAGTCTTATTAAGACATCGTTTCCTCTTTGACCTTCGTAAAATGAATTTGTTCTATCTTTAGACTAGCCATAACCTTTATTGCACTTCTGACCTTTATCGTTGAAATATTCGGAAAATATCGATTTTAAATTAAGTCTCTAGAGCTCGTTTCATTCTAGTAGAACTAGAATACGATGTAGTAGGCCAACACTAATGACCTGGATAAATTACAATATAACTGGAGTAACTATGTCTTTTCACCCAGAAAAGGGCCAACTGTTAAGAGTACAAATAATTTCAAACTACTTCATTCATGGTAAAGACCTAACCCAATCTAAATACACAAAGTACTAAGGAGTAATAATAAACAATAAGCTATCTTGGAATCCATAGATTGATGAAGTAATTAAAAATCTAACAAAACGTTAGGCTTTATGAAAAGGAACTTACCCCTATGTACAACTGTAATAAGAACATACAACTAAAATGCTATCTCACATTAGTTAGACCTATACTAGAATATATATCTTCTGTATAGGACCCATCAACTAAAGAAAATTGATCAATAGGGCCGGTGAAGCAGCGTTCTCCGATTTCTGTGGCCACGGCATACTAGGTGATTGTGTGGCCAGCACAATGCACAGCCGCCTTTACTTTACCCCAACTAAGGTCAGGTTCTCATCAAAGGTAGACTCAGGGACACCCTCAAGTCCCGGGGAAAAAAATCCTAGCCTCAACCAGGATTCGAACCCAGGACCTATGGATCGCCAGTTGAACGCGCTTCAAGGCTCATTACTAGCGAATATTCACAAATGACAAGAGTAACATCAATAGTTAAATCACTAAAGCTAGAAACACTAGAGGACAGTAGGACAAATAGTAAAGTAGTAATAATACATAGACTAATGGATAAAAAACTACAATTTAGAAATACAACACAATAACAACTTGTTGCAATGCTCAGAGAAGCATAAGGACAAAAACACTTTCCTGATCCCTTAGCCCTTATTGCAAGAACAAATGCATATTAGGCCTAGTACTTTTTCTTCCTGAGTGGCATCCGGGTATGGAATGGGTTACCTGAACAAACCAGGAAAACCAGTGATTTAACATCATTTAAAACACTAATAGAAATGCAGGACTTAACTTAAACCACGGACGTGCGTAGGACGCAATAATCTTCTTTATAGAAAGAACGTCTGTAATGTAGGCCTATGGTATATGATAAGATAAGACATATACATGTAGATACTTGCGAAACATTTGTTCACCTTCTGTTGTGGTATAAATAAATATATATATTACAAGCTACATTGCCCGGCGTTGCCCGGGTGAAAAAAAAACAGGACTGTTTGAGGTGCAGATTAATATTTATAAACTACACTTAAAAGAAAGCTATAAATCTTATATTTAAATTATAATTTTTTTACTGAATACTTTTAGGAAAGTAAATAAATATTGTAATCGGGTAAAAAAAAAGGCAAATATTTTTATTTAATAAAATCTATATTGCCTGTAGATTTACAATGTCTTTTGTTTTAAAAAGTTTGAAAAATTAATTGTCGAAAAAAAAAAGTATAGTCTAACTGGAGAATCGAACCCTGGTCGTCCGTATAGCAGTCCACTACGTTTACCACTGAGCTATCGAAGACACATGTCCGATGTGAAAAATTATTAGACGGTATATTGGGCTAGGCCTAGATAGGTCAGTGACACACGTGTTTTCAAATTGACCAATGGGGATCCTCGCGGGGCTTAACACTGTCTTTTTATATATATATATTATATTCCTGTGTCTGAATGTGTGTTAAAGCAATGGGTTGAATAATAATTGATAATGAGAGAAGTGAGAATTGAGTGAGTGAAAAGCAGAGAGAGAGAGAGAGAGAGAGAGAGAGAGAGAGAGAGAGAGAGAGAGAGAGAGAGAGAGAGGGTGAGAGTCTGTGAGTGAAGAATACATGAGAAAGGAGACAAAGCGATATTGATTTGTAAATGGTAACCACTAAACAGAAACAAAGTATTAATGCATTTATTCTATGGATCTCAAATAAATATATTAAAATGTTATATTTAAAGAAAGGAGAACAGCTTACAAATGATAACATGGAAAACCGACACTTACTTGTAAAAAAGTAAAAAAATGACTGGATGTATATTATGCCTGTTGATATAGCCTACTTACTATATAAACATTTACCTGTCAATCTAACTATTCATCTATATATCTATCAAAGCTAGACGGATAGATAGATACATATTTAGTTTGATAGGTAAATAATTAGATAGGAAGAATAGATCGTTTGATAAAATATAAATAGATAGTTGGATTAATAAAGAGCAAGACATAGAAGATCTATTGACTTACTGTAAAAAAAAGCTACATAAAAAAACATCAGATTTCCACCAGTGCTTTCACCATCACAGTTGCAGTGAGCAGCTAGGTAAAGACTTTCAGTATTATCCCCACGAGACAGTAGGCAAAGAGGGTGGTAGGAAGTGTACACAGCACAGAGAAGCGTCAGTGACATCCAGGTCTGAGTTGTCACAGACTTGCGTTAAAGGCGAGTAATCTTCCTCCCTCCCTCCCCACACCTCAACACCAATAAACCACCAGTCAACACACAAATCTGATTCTGATCCGGATTTTGTTTATTTGTTTACATTAGAGTAAAAATATTGTTTTGTATTGAAATAAAAGCAAAAAAAAAAAAACAGTAACCATAGAAACGTGATTTTTTTTTATGTAACTGTCTTATCGACAACATCTTACGTCTTGATAGTTTCTACTGTGTCGCTGACCAGGCAGTCGCTTCTGCTTTTACAGATTGATACCTTATAGATCTATAAGGGAAAACAAACATACGGTTGAAAAATTATTTTTTAGCCATAGTCACAAGGTCCTTGTTTTACCATTAGATCTTTGTGTGTGTGTGTGTTTAAAGATAGCTAGTCTTGATCTCCTTAATCCCATACAGAGAGTAGTCCTATTACTTCTAGACAACAAGCCAAGACACCGTCTTAACTAGATAGTATTTTCCCTTCCAATACCTCGGATAAATATATTGTAAATTCTTACTCTTACTCCGACCATCAACGCACGAAAACTCTCCTTCACCGACCTGTCGTGGACGCCTCTAATCTTTGTCTGGCAACTTGGATATCACAACAGCTTCATTGAAGTGAACATCACAGTCTTCCACGTGCCTTCGAAAATAGCTCCGAGTGCCAAGTACGGCACGCGCGCCTTTGGTTGCCGATCCATGAGTTAGGGCCTTTGTTCAAACGTTAAGAGGTCCTGACTATGAGGTGTACGCAAAAATTAACACGCCCTTCTGGACAAGAACGAACTGAACGCCAAAAGCTATCAAAGAAAGTTTAGTGCCGAATTAGTGGAAGGCGAATTGTATACTCAGTTGGTAGAAAGGTGAACATCAAATCTTGTTAAATGGGCATGATTGTCCTAGTCGTATGACGACTGATTGGACTTTCTGAACAACTTAGGACACTGATGCCAGGGAAACTTAAGATCCTTCTTACGGAATTGGTGGTCGACAGTCTAACCCAGACATTAGAATTAGCAGACAGCTATATGGCCGCCCGTCAAGTACAAGAATTTAACTAATCCCTGCCCACTGCCCATCTTAACCAAAACCCAAGCCACAGGATGCACGCAATTAAAATGTTTCCTACCGACACCCACCGCCTGTGGTCTACCAAGGTTGCCCCACCATCAATATGGTGGGACACACCGTCCCATACCCTTGCCACTGTTCTCCCTTGAGAGTAACAGACACGAGCCACCAGTCCCTCCTTTCGGCTCTTTCAGCGTCAATGTCCACTCAGATAACATCGAATCGGACACGTTCCCTGTCTCACATAAAGAGAATATTTCCGACCTCACCGGCCGCTACGTACTCCGCCCTTAATCCCACTCTATTAAAGATAGGCTACAATAGGGGTCGGCAACCTAAGGCACGCGTGACAAACTTGGCACGCAGAGCGATTTTCAATGGCACGCGAGAGACCTACAAGAGTTGTTTTTGTTTTATTGATGAAAAAAATAAATTTTCCGGTACTGCGGAAAACTGATTGTTAAAGTCGATGTTTCTGAATGTCAAAGCGACACATTTCAGTGAGTTGAACGCATTTACAAGGACGGGGTCAAACAGCACTTGAACTGTTAGACCACTGGAATGGATTTCTATATATCAAATTTAGAAACTTTATTTTAATTAAAGGGAGATAATTTGCCCATATTATTTGCGCTAATATTTATAATGTTATATAATAATTATGTTTCTTTTTTTTCCCTTTTATAGTAGACTGAATGGCTATGCACCCCACCCATCACATGGTAGACAATAAACAGGACACAGCGAAAAACAAACCACGACAAGGAAAAATTATGTCATTCGGAACACGATGTATCTATTTGATACCGACCGAAATTCGGTTTCGGCTTCGTTTTCGGCGCCGAATATAGGCAAAAAAACTTTTCAGCATGTTTTCGGTTTTGGCCGAAGCTAAAAGGTTAGTTTTCGGTTTGTTTACGATTTCGGCCGAAAATTATATTGACTTTCGGTCATCAGCCGGTCATCTGCCGAAAAGCTATTTTAACTTTCAAAATTCATAATGTTACGCTATTGCAGCATCTATAAGCCTACTCTGCTCAATGAAACTTTCATTTAGTTAAACTGTTGTGAATTAATCTGTGTGAAGTAGGGATGGTAAACGAAAACCGGATTTCGGGAGGAAATCATTCATATTTGTGTCCCACGATTTATTTATCTTTTTATCTGAAGAAATATTTGTAAACCCTGTTTGATTAGCACAAAACAATTCATTAACATTTTATTCCTTGCAAACACTTGTTTGTCTGAGGCGAATTATAGTTGTTTTTTGTTTATTTTCAAATTTCGAATATTGATTGTGAATTCGCGATACAAGCACATACAATAGCAAATGCAGATGTTAATGCTAGTCGTCGGCACAGCCATTGGATCTACGTATTCGAAAAGAAAAAAGCTGGAATTTCTCCACTGATCCTGAACATTTTTTTAACAGACAAACATACTGATAGACGTAAGGTTGCGAGATACTTGGACTTCAAAAGGAGGACATAGAGAGACAAAAAGAATGACATATTTAGTGTTTCACAATCCACAATCAGTTCAGTTTTATTACATTAGCTGCCAATAATTTTATATTAGTAAAACTGACCCAACAAAACATTTTATTTAATGTAGACTGAAAAGCAACTTGGGCAATTAAAACAACAACTTTGCAGCGCTTGTAAGGTTCTTTTCAAAAGCTGTTAATTTTTTTGCCGGACGTCTGGGATTTATTCATATTCTACAATTATTCCTTTAATGTGTGTAACATATAGATCTAACATCCACTGATTTATATAATGATTATAAAGGTCTAAATTCATGACACTACAGCTTTTGACTTTTGCTAATCCAAAGTAGACTTTTTGTAAAAAAAGATTTCACCACGTTCAATGGTCCTTCGTATTATTTTTTTGGTATAATCAATGCAAATTTGTCTTTTCCAAACTTTAACTTACTTTGCCCGGGGGCGGAGAGGGGGAACCGAAAATGGGTAAAAACTATTAGGCCTATGTTTAGAACCGAAAATAGGTTTTGAGTAAAAAAAAAAAGATATTAACATCCCTAATGTGAAGTAGAAGACTGAAGTTAATAATAAAGGATTATTTAATCACTCCAAAGAATGGTTTACTCAAATAGAGTGCCCATAAACTAGTCTTTTGAAATCATTTGTTTCGCATTTTCGGTTTATTTTTCGGTTTCGGCAGAAGTTGTAGTTAATCTTTTGGTTTCAGCTTCGGTTTTGGCCGAAAGTCAATGTATAATATTAATGTATAATATGTATAATATATATTATATTTCGGCCGAAACTAAAAATTTGGTTTCGAGTCGGTCTCTAGACTGTATAGGATATAATAAAAATATATGGCATAATGAATATACACGGCATAATGATCATACAGGATATATTGCATATACAAGACACAGTGAATATATAGCACATGTTGAATATACAGGACACGTTAAACATATAGGACATGATGAAATACGAGACTTAATTGAAATACATGATGCTATAAAGGTTGAATCAAAGACACAATGAATATACAGGACCTGATGAATATATACGAGACAGGTCAGGTATAGAGTCTAGTCTAAATCTGTAAATGGAAACTGCTAGACTAACCATGTAGGTTTGCGGATGTGAAAAAAACATTTTAATCAATTGCCTGCCCCAAACCGTTGCAATCTAGAGGATCTGACTGAATGGATTTCTCGTTTATCTAACTGAAGGTATAAGAATAGATTTCAAATTTATTTTACTGTGGGTATCAGAATAGCTTTAGTTTATTTCACTATGGGTATAAGAATAGATTTCGAGTTTATTTCACTGAGGGTATCAGAATAGATTTCGAGTTTATGTCACTGTGGGTATAAGAATAGATTTTGAATCTATTTCACTAAGCGTATAAGAATAGATTTCGAGTTTATTTCACTGAGGGTATAAGAATAGATTTCGAGTTTATTTCACTGAGTTTTTAAGAATAGATTTCGAGTTTATTTCACTGAGGTTATAAGAATAGATTTCGAGTTTATTTAACTGAGGTTATAATAATAGATTTCGAGTTTATTTCACTGAGGTTATAAGAATAGATTTCGAGTTTATTTCACTTAGGTTATAAAAATAGATTTCGAATTTATTTGGTTACTTTGTCGTGTCTTTAGGCAAGAGACAAAATGTTCTGATTTGTGACCACCATGTCTGGCCCGTTCCATTTATTCCTGTACTAGCAGAAAATAAAATCAAGCCTCGGGCTTAGATCTATTATAGTGTTACTTTCTGGTAAGACAATTTAATGACATGATCCTTTTTTAAAAAATGTTTTTACTAAGACTAAGGGGACATTTAGGTAGAAGAAAAGAAGAAAGGTATATATTAGTTCTCTATATATTAGTTCTCTATATTTTAGTTCTCTATATATTAGTTCTCTATATATTAGTTCTCTATATATTAGTTCTCTATATATTAGTTCTCTATATATTAGTTCTCTATATATTAGTTCTCTATATATTAGTTCTCTATATATTAGTTCTCTATATATTAGTTCTCTATATATTAGTTCTCTATATATTAGTTCTCTATATATTAGTTCTCTATATATTAGTTCTCTATATATTAGTTCTCTATATATTAGTTCTCTATATATTAGTTCTCTATATATTAGTTCTCTATATATTAGTTCTCTATATATTAGTTCTCTATATATTAGTTCTCTATATATTAGTTCTCTATATATTAGTTCTCTATATATTAGTTCTCTATATATTAGTTCTCTATATATTAGTTCTCTATATATTAGTTCTCTATAGACTCTTAAGCAGTTTAATGTATCGGGACAAAAGATCGATACATAAATTAATAACGTCCTTCAATTTTTGTATATTATTTGATTCGTAAATATTTTTTTTAATAAACAACGTTTTTACACATTTCTGAACTAGTTCGCCATTTACAAAATATTTTGATTGATGTCCCCTTAACAAATGCTTTGAAATGTCCCGGAAATTATAAGCAAGAACAAAAACTAAATACCGAAAGAAACGTTCTCACTACAATTTTATTGTAATATTGTTTGTTATTGTTTATTTGTTTGTTTTAATCTCTTTGACTGTTTTTTTATATTTTTCATACTTATAATCGTCATTTTAACGGCCATAAAAACGAGTAGGCCCTATAATATAACCCTCAACGTTAATGAAATAGGCCAACCACATAGGTGGCTAACAGTAATACACTTGTATAATATCTGAAAATTTCTTAACTTTCTTGAAAATTGACTGACAATAATAAGACTGATAGTGAACTGCTTATAATTAGTCTCTCTTTAAAGCATGAAAAAAAACCTCAAAATAAAATCTGTTTGGGGTACCTACTATTTCAAATAGTTAAAATTGTTCGATATAGAAGATATGCCAAATATTGCCAAATAGTTATTCTCGTTATGCATATAATTGTAATATTTGTTTTGTATACTTCTTCAATTTTTAATGTAACGTTTTCAAAGTTTTTATTATTGTCTTTACCGCTCGGAAACTCGGCACTTTGGAAATTCCTAGTAGGAATATTGAATATTTCTGAATATTATGTGCATTTTAAAACTGTTTGATTAATTAAAGTGCCATTACCAACATGGCACTTTTATTTTTTAATGAGCATTTGTTAATATTATACAGACATGATTTCGATAAAGAAAAAAAACTTGATAATTTAATGAATAATGTTAAATTAACATAGCGTAAAAGTATTTTTGCAGCAGAAGCACTGATCAATATATGCATTTAAAAACACTTTTTAAAATCACAGACGCTCTTCAGCTTTTTTTGGTTTAGATTCGCCAAAGTGGGAAACATCCGAGTTGATGACTTGGTGAATCTTAACTTAATAAAGCTGAAGAGCTCCTAAATTGCGAGTCTTTAAACACATATATATGGGCTCCAAACCAGAAGTAATGTCCAGGGCAAAAGTTTAAGCGCCGCCCCCTTGCATACTGTAACTGCTTGTTTAGTTCTATAATTGCTATATTTAGACTACATTTGCCGCCCCCGGGCATATGCCCAGGGCCGGATTAAGCCATCTTGGTGCCCTAGGCACAAACCCACATGGGTGCCCCCTTCTGCCCCGGGCCCCTGATCCTCCACTGAACACTGGTATGTTCAATATTATGCAAAAAAATTAACAAAGAAAAAACCTAACACATATGTTTGTACTACTATCACACATATAAAACCTACAATAAGGTATTTCTGTATTAAAATTAATAGTTAATTAATTTTGTTATAATAATAGACAAAAATACTGTAACTTTTTTAATAGATGAGATAATCAGAGAGAGCACACATTTACATTTTAAAGTTATTTTTTCGAGACTAAGATCTGGCAAAGTATTTGAGTACATAATCAAAGTTAATTTTGTGCAACAAGTCTGCCTCAATCATCAGCAGACAGTGCCGGCTTATACCAATGGGTAACCAAGGCGGCCGCCTAAGGCGCAACATAAGGTGGGGGGGGGGGGGGGCGCATAATTGAGGATTTGTTTGTTGTTTTATTTGGGGATGTAAAAATATAAACTAAATTAAAGTTTAGTACTAGCATAAGCAGACGAATTACTAGACCTAGGTAGTGAAAGGTGAAGGGTATTTTATTTAAGTTGTCTTAGTAAATAGGAATGTATGACCTAACACAAGGCCTACTCAGTTTCTTCCCGCCAAAGGCACTTTAATGAGGGCGCAGAATTAGTTTTCGCCTAGGGCGTCAAAAACCCTAGAGCCGGTCCTGTCAGCAGAGATAAGGAATCAAGCCTTTCTTGTTTCATTGTCGATCTACTTGGATTTTTTTTTTACGTTTCCACTGAGAAAAAGAGCGCTCAGTTGAACAGTTTGTAGCCATTAATGTTAAAAATATGCGCAAGGCAGTTTCTACATTTGGAAAAGCACACTCGATGTTGTCTCTAACTATTGTCTTATCTTATCTTAGGCTTATACATTACAGACGCTCCTTCTACAAAGAAGATAATTGAGTCCCACGCTCATCTGTGTGTCCGAGTCTAGTCTTGCATTGTTATTAATGTTTTTAATGATGTTAATGTTAATTTACTGGTTTTCCTGGTTTGTTCCGGCAACACATTCCATGCCCGAATGCCACTCGGTAAGAAATAGTACTTAAATGCATTTGCTCTCGCATAAAGGATAAGAAAAGTGTTTTTGTCTTTATGTTTATCTGAACTTTGCAACAGGTTGTTATTGGGTTGCATAATGCTGCATGACGCATGACTGAACGTGTTGTTTTCAGATTTTGATGCACCAAACTTGCGGCGAATATTGTAGTTCAGTATATAAATTATTGTTCAGATTTTCAGGATAAGCATTTATTAGTCCTTCACAACACTGAGATGATTGTGATACATCGACCAAACAGGAAAATCTGCTATATCAATATCATTGTATACCTGTCTTCGTCTACTTATCTCAAGTTTGTCAACAATGGCGTAGAAAGCAGATATACGAAATTTGTCTCTGGCATTCAGAGATACCTCAGGGGCATCACCATCAATGACCACTGTCTTTCGTTTACTGTTGACTTTCGTTGACTCATAATCCACACCTTGTGTTATTTCTTTTGGAGCTTCTTCAAATCTTTCAAATTCATTCCTACATTCATGCAAGTGATCTGCTAGTTAAGAATATAAATCAGCTCATGTTTCCAAGTTCACGTGCTCATTTTGTAGAGCTTGACTGACCCTGTGAAAATGTTGTAACACTTCTTCCCAAAAGACAAGCATGAGAGCAAATTCTATTTCTTGTATCTTCTTTTCAATGGTTTCTGCTTCTCTTCTGGAGACTGTGACTGGTCTTCTTGTAAACATTCTAACGCTTCTATAATCTGAAGATGAAACTTTATAATAGCTTCAGTTGCAACAGCATGTGCTTCCCATCTGGTATCGGAAAGAGACTTTACCAGCGTTTCATTCACAAGGCATCCTTTCAGAATTTTCAATCTGTTTGTTGAAGCTGAGATATAGATCAGTTGCACTGTATGGAGGAAGTTTACTGACTCTAAACAAGAGTCAACGACACTTCTGCCTACCAGATTTAGTGAATGGGAAGCACGGGGTATGTATAAAGGAAACTCATTTTCCTCTAGAATTTTTTTCTACATGCCTTTGTAGCACACAGACATATTAGCTGCGTTATCGTATGACTGACCTCTGCATTTCGCAAAATCAATATTGCAAACGTCACGTAAGTACTGCAACACTTCCTCCATACCTTCACCGGTGTGACTTTGCAAGTCCAGGAAAGTAAAAAAGCGCTCAATGGGCTATCCGTCTACCACATATCGAAGAACAACTCTTAACGGATCTATATGTGAAATATCAGGTGTTGAGTCTACCGACAAGCTGAAACAACCGGATGCCTTTACTTCATCTACAATTACTTCATGGACTTTTTGGGACATTATTTCAATCAGTTCTTCACATATAGTTTTGTATAAATAAGAAGGATTTCCTTTTCCAGAATTTCCATATTTCGTCATGTGTGATGCTAAAAATGGATCAAACTGACTGACAAACTCCAGCAACCCTAGATAATTTCAATTATGTAAAGATCCAAATTTGTCATTTGTCCCTCTAAAAGCCAGACCAAGCTCAGTTATAGTACAAATAACCGCTACTGCTCGCCTCAAAACATGTTCTCAGTAACTGTACTTTTCATTTATTTGCTCTTCTAGCTTTTGTAGTATACCAGAGCCTTGTCGACTAGCTATGTCATAACATGCAGTCTTTATGAGTAGCGCTTTTATTCATGATTATCAACTTTAATTTTATTTTTCCAGTCACTGAACCCATTTATATCACCCAAACTTGTGGAACCTTTAGACGCAAAAAGTTTACAAACAAAGCAGTACACAGGTCCCGTGAATGGTGAATACAATAACCATTCTCTCCTGTACTGCTCACCATTTGCTTTTGTGCCATAGAAGAGTTTTTGATAACAATATCGTGTAATTTTTCCTCCAGCATAAATAAGGCAAGATTTATCAAAGGGACAATAATGATGCTGACAGTTAGTGGGCCCACAGTCGACCCAGTAAGCCACAACATCAGCCTAGACGTCAATCCACAGTCCTGCATCTACTGCTTGATTTATTTCATCATCTTCATTTTTATCATCATATTCAGCAGACTGAAATGGGTCTCAACAAATTTCATTTTCAAGCACCAATGCAGTTTCTGGATTTGCACAACAGCCTATAGTGAGGACCTTATTTAGGATTGTGGGGGCCCTGTTCCAAAGGGCCAAAGTTATGTGGGGGCCCCCTCGTAGACTCGACCCTGCCAGTGTCACTTAACATTCAAATTATGTGATTTCCCATTCACAGTAATTGTTCATTGTGCGCTTATACAACAGCACTATTCTAATTGCCGAAAGAAAAGAGTAACATTTTTATTTTGGAATGTGTGGGGGCCGCTTTTGTGTGGGGCCCCTGTTCCATAGGAACATGTGAAACATGCCTAAATACGCCTATAGTAGACTTATCAAGAGGATTGATGGTGTCAGTAAAATCCTGTTCCACCAGTTGCTTAACTGAAACTAAAAATTCGTTAATTTTCTGCTCTTAGCTTTTACAAACGCGTGGTGCCCTAGGCTCGTGCCTTGTGTGCCTAATGGTTAATCCAGGCCTGCATATGCCCCCCTCTCCCCCCCTATGTGAGGGCACTGGATGTAGGTAGTAGGTAGTAGGATATAGATCAGTGGTTACACTGTTTAATACATTTTAAAATATGTTAACTCTATGGTAATATTATCAATTTTTAAAAGAGAAAAGTGACAGTAACTGTACTGTAACTGTATATAATATCTGCTTGATTATAAAAATCCTCATTTTCAACGTTTCTATAATGACGCTCTAAAGTGGAATATGAGCACATGTAAATATAAGGACTGGACTTGTTCTGCTTTAACACTTTTGCGAATTTCATCATTTTATGGGGTTTTCCCGCAAGCAATACACCGATGCCTGGACTAAAAGCTTTTCTAGGTAGCTATAACGTCTAGTTTTTCTAAGGTCTGCTGGTCAGCGTTGTCACGAAGAATGGTATTAATGGCAGTGTGGTTTTTACAGTTACATATAATGTTGAATATATTATTATTCCTGGTCATGTGTATTCAACACTTGAGCTGTTTGACCTGATCTCTTTAGTCAATTGTTACATATAAGAATACACAAAACATCTAAATACGTTTAGCCTATATTTATAATTGTTACATATAGAATACACAAAACATCTAAATACGTTTAGCCTATATTTATAACTGTTACATATAGAATACACAAAACATCTAAATACGTTTAGCCTATATTTATAATTGTTACACATAGAATACACAAAACATCTTAATACGTTTAGCCTATATTTATAATTGTTACATATAGAATACACAAAACATCTAAATACGTTCAGCCTATATTTATATTAAAACAGTGAGGGAAAATGTTTACCTGATTTTGCATCATAGTCTGAATCTGACGATGGTGTAGGAGGCTGTGAAATTTTTTCCTTAGCCCTTTGCGTGCGACCGGAGAAAGCTCGTACAAGCTCATGCATTCTGTCACCAAGACTCCCACTGACATTCGATAAGCTGTTAGTGCCAACACTGAAACATAGATAAACCTCTGACTTAGTGACCGAATATATCTACATAAAGCATGATTCAAGCATTGATATATCTTGCATTTTATATTCCTAGGCTATTGTCAACTTTACTATTTTTATATTGAAAATTTTATCCATGAAACAGAGTGAGAAACAACCAAATAATATAAAAATGAGGCAATTAGTTTCATCAGTTAACTGCACGTGAACGTCACAGTGGTAAATATATTTCGACTCTTTTAAACTTCAAGGTATAGTGATCGCAAATTGCAGGACTCAATCCAATGATAGCGACAGCAGAATGAGTGATATTTATGATGGCGTACAAGCTAGCTTTAGATAAATTAATAATTTACAGAAATGGATGCCATGCGCTAACCTAAATTTTGTTTTGTCATCTGCAGTGGAGGCCGTTCAGTCGGTCTACAAAGTTTTTTCCCAGCTTCATCACAAAAATGGTACAGAATACATGAATACATGATGCGATCGCTCTCAGCAACAAGCTGGTCAGCATGAAGGGACGCTAACAGAGATTTTTATTCCCATTCTAAGGAGATTTGATAACCATGTCTGGTGTTGGTGGAAGCAAACGCCAACCGCCAGCTGTAGAAAGCTGGACTATTTCAAGAGACTGCGTTAATGTGTGTGATTAAATAAAAAATAATCCAGAACATTGATATTGACAATATAGTTCTACGGGAGCCTGGTATTACATGATCAAGTTGAATTATAACCTTATACTACACTTTCAAAATGCACCTGGTATTGATTTAGTACATGATCAAGTGGAATGAAAGCTTTATACTACACTTTCAAAATGCACCTGGTATTGATTTAGTACATGATCAAGTGGAATGAAAGCTTTATACTACACTTTCAAAATGCACCTGGTATTGATTTAGTACATGATCAAGTGGAATGAAAGCTTTATACTACACTTTCAAAATGCACCTGGTATTGATTTAGTACATGATCAAGTGGAATGACAATCTTATAGGACGCTTTCATGAGGTAAACTAACTCCATACACTATATGTAAACTAACTCTATACACTATATGTAAACTAACTCCATACACTATATGTTAACTAACTCCATACACTATATGTAAACTAACTCCATACACTATATGTAAACTAACTCTATACACTATATGTAAACTAACTCCATACACTATATGTAAACTAACTCCATACACTATATGTAAACTAACTCCATACACTATATGAAAACTAACTCCATACACTATATGTAAACTAACTCCATACACTATATGTAAACTAACTCCATACACTATATGTAAACTAACTCCATACACTATATGTAAACTAACTCCATACACTATATGTAAACTAACTCCATACACTATATGTAAACTAACTCCATACACTATTTGTAAACTAACTTCATACAATATATGTAAACTAACTCCATACACTATATGTAAACTAACTCCATACACTATATGTAAACTAACTCCATACACTATATGTAAACTAACTCCATACACTATATGTAAACTAACTCCATACACTATATGTAAACTAACTCCATACACTATATGTAAACTAACTCCATACACTATTTGTAAACTAACTTCATACAATATATGTAAACTAACTTCATACACTATATGTAAACTAATTCCATAACAACTTTAACATGTATTCAGCTCTCTTCAATTTGCTATAGTAACATTTACACCTTTTGATGACTTAAAAAACTATAAGTACTCATAGTTTTTTATGAATACATTATAAACATATGCATTGTACAGTACAAGTACAAACACTGAGGTTGCCTATAATTTTTATTGTATTTTTATTAAATTGCACCATTTTAGGAATTCAAGTTTTGACAAAAACTTACTGAGATATAGCATCTGGTTCCGGTTTCTGTGTTGTTCCAGCGATGCGGAGGTCACTCGTGCTCCACATGGACGCGGTGCTGAGCAAGCCTGGACTCTTACTGGCCCCACCATGTTCGGTACTGCAAGCTCCAGGCAGGTCGTCGATGCTGAGCGAAGCCAATGATCTCAGTCTGCGACCATGGCTGGTCGCTACGTTTAATGCTGTTTCTTTAGAGGTTGATGAGGTAAAACTTGACCGTCGAGGTGCTGGAGGATGATAAATAGAAACTATATCTAGATTGGTCAATAGAATTATCTAGCTCGTGTCAGTTTAACATTACATTACCTTGCTTCTGTATTCTAGGCATCGTATTTTCTAGCTTGTATAAGTTTAGCATTACATTAACTAGCTTCTGTAAGCTAGACATATTTTCTAGCTTGTATAAGTTTAACATTAGATTACCTAGCTTCTGTAAGCTAGACAGTATATTTTCTAGCTTGTGTAAGTTTGACATTTTATTAACTACCTTTTATCAGACATTATATTACTTAGCTTGTGTAAGTTTGACCATAGACTATAATATACATGGACCGCTTGTTTTAGTTTTTTATGCTATTATATTCTTTTTTGCAATTCCCGATTCTAAATAAGGTAATTGTCATACAAGTTCCGTTTTATTAAATCGCATTTTTTTCGACTTTAAATGAATACTTAAAGACCTATTAATCCTATTATCATTGACTATAATAGGATGGACCGCCTGCTCTATTTTTAGAACTTATGTTCTTATTTCGCGCGCACACAACACTGATCTATAAATGTTTCCGCTCTGTACAACTTTCGATTTTAATTTTTCATTGAGAAAATCATAGCGATTAAATAAAACGGAACTTGTATATCAATAACTTTATTTCCTGTATAGCAATTACTTTATTTAGAATCGGGAATTCCGAAAATCAGTGTTTCATCCTATAGCAGAAATACTAAAGCAAGCGGTCCATGTTTATTATAGTCTATATGGTTTGACATTATATTAACCATCTTATATGAGACATTATATTATCTAGCTTGTGTTAGTTTGACATTATATTAACTACCATGTATCAGACATTATATTATCTAGATTGTGTACGTTTGACATTATAACAATAAACTGCAAACTGTATGATTATTTTTGAACTTTTTATCTTAACTTTTTTTTCTGATAATACTTAAAACACAACATATTTCACTACACACCCTGCAATGTGGTTTTGAATTTATGAGACTTTGGGCATTGCCCGTAGGTGATGAGTGGACAATTCACATCGCAGGTATGGGAGTCGAGGCTGCTGGAGTCAGCGTCACCACAGTCACTCTCCTCAAGAGTCTGCCTTTTCTCTATTTCCCGCCTCAAAAACCTCTCTCCCCTCCTCTTCTCACTCTCACTGCCAAAACTCTTTCTCTTGTTCCGGAAGTTGAAGCCAATGGGCTCCTCCTGGAGCTCCACATTCAAGTCAGTGAAATTGTCATAGTGACATTCTGTGGCTTGTCCATGCTGAGAGTGATCACTGCTCTGTTTATCTTGAACACAATCTTTCTTTAAGGCGGCTTCTTCTTTGTGCAATTTTTGACCGTCTTTTCGCAGCTCCCCGCCATCTTTTGGTTTTAAATGAACATCAGATTCCTTCGCCTCACGTCCGGTATCGGAGTCACTCTCTTGTTGGGGTACGGGAGTAAACTCGGCGCGCAAGCGCCGGCTAATCCTCATGCGAAAAGATGATCTTTTGTGTGACCTTTGCCTGTCCATTGTGATGAAATGAGAAGAGCTGATTATAGCTGCACTCGATTCACGTAGTGGTAAGGAGTTTGTATTGACTTCGGACGGAGATTCCTTTTTGTTTTTTGTTTCTACACCAGACATAGACTGTACTTGTCGTCTGCTGACAAATTTGACCAACGATTGTGTAAAACTGGAGAATTTGTGCGTTTGATTGGTCGATCGGTGTCTGCCTGTCGGCCATAACTTAGTGAGCCAATCTAAGATCATTGGACAATATACGCCATAACAAGATCATTGAACAATATATTCCATGAGAAGATCCTTAAAGTTGAATTAAATTCTTGTTTAGTCACAATAATGAAATATCACTTAGAACTGCAAACAAGTGCTTAAAAATGTATCTGCCTTCTAAATTGCAAATGTGCAAGAACAATTTTAAAATGTGTATAATAATTAGTCTATTCTTAACAACGATTCCATCAGTTTAGTTTGACCATAGTCTATAATATATATATATTATAGTCTATGGTTTGACAACTAAAAAAGTAAAATTCACTTCAACATTTAAATTAATGTCTTTAAATCTAGGCTCTTTGACTTAATAACATTTCAAGTAAAAGGTTCCCAAGAATGCAAAATTTTAAATTAGGGTACTGCAAACATAAAAGGAGTGTAGTGTTTCAACTAAAAACTTTCTCAGAAATAAAAGCTACAAAGTTCGTAATGTTTGTATTTCTAACAGTGTCAAATTAAATGATCAATCGAGCTGTCTTACAGTCAGTTTACTTTCAGGTCTTTTGCATTAGTCAAATCATATGACGGCTGTTACAGTTCAGTTTATTCACTGAAACATGATTTTTACAGTGAGCTGATTTGACTTAGTTTTTCCCAAAATAAATATAAACAGTAGTGAAGTGTGCAAAAGAAGAATGTAAGAAAAGCATGATTTGAGTGAGTGGTCAAGAGTTGACAAGGGAGAGAATGATAGTGTGAATAATCAGTACATGTTGGATCGTTCAGATAGAAGGTGGTATTTCTATAATAAGTTTTATTGGACTGAGTGTTTAAGTGATTCAAGTCCAAAGTGAGACTTAGAATATTATTGTATAATTAAAGTCTGTTTAAAGAGCTAGATACAATCAGTGTACTAGTGAGAAGAAATGTATGGAGATTATTAAAGTAACATATAAGTGAATATTTGAAAGACTATTGAGAACTGTGTGTAATGATTTTATTCGTCCAATGAGGTTTTGTGTACTATGTCTATGTAATAAACTACTTTCATCTGAACCTAATTCAACGTGTGCTCAAGTCTATGCTACTTAGTATTTAATAATAATAATATCACAAACAATACGGTAACAACGGCCTCAAACAAAATCACATATGACGGCCTCAAACAAAATCACATATGACGGCCTCAAACTAATTCATATATGACGGCCTCAAACAAAATCACATATGACGGCCTAAAGAACATATTCACATATGACGGCCTCAAACAAAATCACATATGACGGCCTCAAACAAATTCACATATGACGGCCTAAAAAACATATTCCCTAACCCTAACCCTAACCCTAAAAAACATATTCACATATGACGGCCTGAAACAAAATCACATATGACGGCCTGAAACAAAATCACCTATGACGGCCTGAAACAAAATCACCTATGACGGCCTCAAACAAATTCACATATGACGGCCTAAAAAACATATTCACATATGACGGCCTCAAACAAATTCACATATGACGGCCTAAAAAACATATTCACATATGACGGCCTCAAACAAATTCACTTATGACGGCCTCAAACAAAATCACATATTACGGCCTCAAACAAAATCACATATGACGGCCTGAAACAAAATCACATATGACGGCCTTAAACAAATTCACATATGACGGCCTCAAACATATTCACATATGACGGCCTGAAACAAAATCACATATGACGGCCTCAAACAAATTCACATATGTGGCCTCAAACAAATTCACATATGACGGCCTCAAACAAAATCACATATGACGGCCTCAAACAAAATCACATATGATGGCCTAAAAAACATATTCACATATGACGGCCTCAAACAATATCACATATGACGGCCTCAAACCAATTAATATATGACGGCCTCAAACAAAATCATATATGACGGCCTAAAAAACATATTCACATATGACGGCCTCAAACAAATTCACATATGTAGGCCTCAAACAAAATCACATATGACGGCCTGAAACAAAATCACATATGACGGCCTGAAACAAAATCACCCATGACGGCCTCAAACAAATTCACATATGACGGCCTAAAAAACATATTCACATATGACGGCCTCAAACAAATTCACATATGACGGCCTCAAACAAAATCACATATGACGGCCTCCAATAAAATCACATATGACGACCTTAAACAAATTCACATATGACGGCCTCAAACAAAATCACATATGACGGCCTGAAACAAAATCACATATGACGGCCTCAAACAAATTCACATATGACGGCCTCAAACAAATTCACATATGACGGCCTCAAACAAAATCACATATGACGGCCTCAAACAAAATCACATATGACGGCCTCAAACAAACTCACATATGACGGCCTCAAACAAAATCACATATGACGGCCTCAAACAAAATCACATATGACGACCTGAAACAAAATCACATATGACGGCCTCAAACATATTCACATATGACGGCCTCAAACAAAATCACATTTGACGGCCTCAAAGAAATTCACATATGACGGCCTCAAACAAAATCACAATTGACGGCCTCAAACAAATTCTCATATGACGGCGTAAAAACATATTCACATATGACGGCCTCAAACATAATCACATATGACGGCCCCCCAAAAAAGCGCGTCCAATCGTTCACCAAATATAGTTTTTACCAGTTTCAATAAACTCTACCTTCAGAACTTATACCACAAATTGAATGTCAGCTTTTAGAAGCAATTTCTAGATTCTAAAACCGTGTCACCAAGATTTTCTATATATTTATGTACCCTAATTTTTCAACTTACAGATTTATTGTCACCAAACATTCGTGAAAAAAAATGTCTTCATTTTAAAACTGATCATAGACTATAATAAGATGGACCGCTTGTTCTATTTTTAGAGCTTATATCAACTTTCTTTCCGTGCGCAACCAATAAGGCTGTCTTAAATTACTTCTACGCTCCTCGTTGTTTCTTAAATGTTTCCGCTTTATAGCTTTATACAACTTTCAATTTTAATTTTAATTTTTCATTGAGAAAATCGAAGCGATTCAATAAAACGGAAGTGCAAAGGAAACAACGAATCGGAAATTCCGAAAATCAGTGTTTCGAGTCATCATATACAGTGGCAGAAATACTAAAGCAAGCGGTCCATGTATATTATGGTCTATGATCTGTTGGTACATCTCAATTAGAATCTAGTAACTGGGTTTCCACTCCGTTCAAATGAAAAGTGTTAAATTGAAAAAAAATATACCAATATGTGAATCCCTAGGACTTTCAACGACCTTTAATGGGCCCTGCAAGAGAGTACCAATAAAGCTATCGATATGTCATTTTAACGTAAGGGTATCGATACTTTTACCCGTTACCAACAGCAAACGAGGAAGGTGCACGGCTTTTCCAACAGTTTAAACAGAAAAAAATCGAACGTTCACACAAAAAAAAAGAAAGAAAGAATATTAGGATCGGTTTCAGAAATTTAGAAATCTTTAGCCAAGCTTAGAATACCCATAATGCAACACAGTTTTAGGGACGTAACTGTTCTTAAAAATATGTGTAAAGTTAACGTTAGAATTATGTCCCTTCGTTTAAATTTTTCTCACATTTAACTGCAACAGTATTTTCATCATGCGTGTAGACTTATCGAGTGTTTAAAATAAAAATGTATCGCCAGGTTCAATATAACTACCCAACCACATGATCAATATAACTACCCAACCACATGTTCAATATAACTACTCAATCACATGCTCAATATAACTACTCATCCACAGGTTCAATATAACTACTCAACCATTGGGCAGTGCGCTTTACACACTGGACAGTGCGATCAATGCTGTACACACTGGACAGTGCGATAGGTGCTTTACACACTGGACAGTGCGATCAATGCTTTACACACTGAACAGTAAGATCATTGCATTACACACTGGACAGTGCATCAATGCTTTACACACTGGACAGTGCGATCAATGTTTTACACACTACGCAATACTGTCAATGCTGTACACACTGGAAAGTGCCATCAATGCTTTACACACTAGGCAATACTGTCAATGCTGTACACACTGGACAGTGCGATAGGTGCTTTACACACTGGACAGTGGGTTCAATGCTTTACACACTAGGCAATACTGTCAATGATGTACACACTGGACAGTGCGATCAATGCATTACACTCTGGACAATGCGATCAATGCTTTACACACTGGACAGTGTGATCAATGAGTTCGATCAAGGCTTGAGCACTGGTCAGTACTATCAATGCTTTAAAAGCAGACACTTTTGCTTTTTAATTTATAGATCTATATATTATATTATTGTCTAATGAAAGATAACTAAATCTATCTATAAATACATTTATAAAAATCTTTATTAAAATCCCCAGATAGTCGACAAATCTCAAGGGAAAGTGCTTGGATTTGTTTAAACAAAAATCAATAATTTAGGAGAACCGGCTCACTGGTATGTTTGTTAGACGGCAGAATAGAGTCTTATGGGGTAGTGGAGGATGAGAGGGATAGAGCGTGAGAGGGAGAGCGAGTTTGTAGAAAGAATTTAAGACATTGACAGAGATGGAGAGACAGAGAGAAAGAGAGAGTTAATGTGAAGTTATGTTTATTATTTATTTATGGGAATGATGGAGTGAAGAGAACTTATAAAAGATTAAATTTTGAATATTTAATGATAATAATGTACATGAACAAGACAAGGGTAACAAATCTTATCATAAAATTGAAAATAAAAACTTTTTCGTAAAATGCACTATATCTCGATTGACAATGACTTTATACGGAACTACGGAAACATTGTAAACTAAACAATATATATCTAGCTTTCAAGAAAAACGCTATTTTATAACTATGTGTACTATGTCGTAAACAAGAAAAAAATACACTGTTAAATTGAAACTACTTCGATATACAATACAAAAATTTTACATTATTCTTAAAATTGACATTATTAAACTCTAAATCATATCTCCATGTAGCAACAGCATATAGTGAATATAAGAGATACCATCATAGAATACATTACTAGAAGGAAGATAACATTATTTCAAGCAATGGCACTTATGAAAACATAGATATGAAAACTAATTACGTCGATTTGCTCTTCCACGATAGTCTCATTTTCTTTTTATAGCCCTCTCCATTACTCTCTCTCTCTCTCTCTCTCTCTCTCTCTCTCTCTCTCTCTAACTTTCTTTCTCTCCTCCCCTTCCCCATCTCTCCCTTTTTCTACCCAGTTACAGACGAAATAAAATAAAAATAACACATGTCTATGGTATCGCACGGAGTAAAGAAACATTTTTATTGATTACATGAAAAAAAAGGACAATTATTGATTTTGTTACAGTGTTGGCTGTATTTCCATTGGACTTCACCAGAAAGGACAGAATGGGAGGTTTCTATTTATTTCTCTGCTCAACACAAACAGAAAGTCCAGTGGCTGTCTAAAATATAAAAATATTGCTATACTTACACGACTCTAAAAAAAATGGGAAGTTATCTTTATTGTGAACATGATTTAAGCAGGTTCTTTAAATAATTCAAATATAACATATTATCTCTATTGAAAATTGTTTCTGTAAGGTTATAATTTAGTTTATTAAAATTTGAGTGGAAGGTTTGATTATAAAACTAAGTAATTGCCCACGAAGATAGAGGTGTATATATATACTTTAGGGAAATGATGATAACCAGAAAGAGAGAGGCTTCAATGCAAGCTGAAACCTATGTTGAGTATTGGATATTATAATCAAAGTGAATGGGAGTTGATGTATGAAAGCTATTATTCCCAGCAACTAAATAAAGCGTGTAACAACTGGCGCCCAGTGTAAATAGAGAGCAGCTTTAAAACGTTGAAATATTCGGTATATTGTAAGTATAAAATAAATCTATCTATCAATAACATTTTGACAATATTGTATGTGACTAATTTTAATCGAGGTCATCAAATGTTGTTGTTTTTTTTGCCTATAGTCGTTTCATTAAGCCCTAACACATGTTGAATTTAAACTATTTTATTGAGATCAACTACAATTAGTCAACGTCATTAGAAGAGTTTTACGCATATATTTTTCATGTCTGCTACTCTTTGACCTCCATTCAAGCACTTAAAACTGCTTTGTACATGTGTCGCTTTCTTTTCCTGGATTTGAACGATAAATTTGTACCTAACATTTCATTGATCTTGCATATGCCGGTTAGTTAATTTAAAACGGTCATCATTGAACATTAATTTTCAATGTCGCAAGTGAACATACTTTCAAAGATATTAGACAAGAGTGGCTCTGACATTTAATGTGTGTATACAGATCATTTAAATAATGCTCAAACTACTCGATACTTCTATCAAATCTACTCAAAGTTATAAAAAAAAAATCTCAACTGTAATGAACAAATACGTTTTTAGTGTTATTTAGTAGCCAAAGTCCTACTATACACTGACCTAGTTCAAAGTTATAAAAATAAGATATGGCACGACCAAACTTCCTTCCTCACCACATCGACCCACAGTACCAACAAGTTTTGCTTTTACCAGGACCTTGGTTTAATAGTTGACTTCCTGTCATGACTCTTTATATTTTATCTTCTAAAACTGATACATAATTCTTGGCCTATGGATACTCATCTTTTTTATTGCATCATTATTGTTCCCTTAACATTACAGTTGGTTGATTTCCTTTGTTCGTTGCAGAGACAAATGTGTTCAATTTTATGTTTCCCTAATCCAATGCTTGCTTCATCAATGTGTATATGTCCTATCTTGGAAAGCTCACTCAGTGTAAGGAATTATACATAAATCATGTCAGTATCTATTTGTTGAACTTCTCTATGACATTGTTTTAAATGCCTCTTGGTTACATTTCGAGAATTTCCTCTATGTATCGCACTGTATACCATGAACACAGTTTCATTGCTCGCAATCCTCGTATGTTTATTGATCTTAAGATGTGTGGTGACGTTTTGAATTGTAGCGTACACATTCTCTATAGATTGAAACTTAATCTTACAAATAATAAACATTATGTTTAGACTAAAGAATTGAATTCAACTTTTTTTTTTACTATCGTTAAAATAGTACTTCTTAGTACTCCCCAAATAAAATAGTGAGTACAATGGTTAGTTAAAAAATGTTTCTTCTTTGTATGGCACATGATAGTTTCAGATATAACCAACTTAACCTTATCATCAATTATAAATTACCTGGTCACATTCGACTAACTTTAAAAAAACTTGGTTTCACTTTCTATTATTACAATTTTATTTTTCAACTTTTCTATTTTAAATAATATTGTTTGTATTTATTTTGGGAAACAGCAGAGTGTAATACAAAAACTAACTAGTATTATAATTAGATTAATTATAACTAGACTCTAAATGATTAATTATGAATAGAGTCGTTTCGACCATTAGAGTCTAGTTAAATGTACACAACTACTAACTAGAAGCTAAGTTATATTATGTCCCTCGAGAAAGTCAATTGATCATTCCATTAAAAACAATGATTTAAGCTTTCAAATACAGACAGGCTAGAAATGTGTGCTAGACAATGCCTTAAAATACAGAAAAAACTTTTGCTTCTTACAAGGCCTCGTGGTACGACAGACCCATGGAATTGATAGACTAGTACTTGTATTTTTATATAGACTGAATGTAATAGCTACATGTGTACATCTTGAATATAGACTGAATGTAATAGCTACATGTGTACATCTTGAATATAGACTGAATGTAATAGCTACATGTGTAAATCTTGAATATAGACTGAATGTAATAGCTACATGTGTAAATTTTGAATATAGACTGAATGTAATAGCTACATGTGTACATCTTGAATATAGACTGAATGTAATAGCTACATGTGTACATCTTGAATATAGACTGAATGTAATAGCTACATGTGTACATCTTGAATATAGACTGAATGTAATAGCTACATGTGTACATCTTCAATATAGACTGAATGTAATAGCTACATGTGTACATCTTGAATATAGACTGAATGTAATAGCTACATGTGTACATCTTGAATATAGACTGAATGTAATAGCTACATGTGTACATCTTGAATATAGACTGAATGTAATAGCTACATGTGTACATCTTGAATATAGACTGAATGTAATAGCTACATGTGTACATCTTGAATATAGACTGAATGTAATAGCTACATGTGTACATCTTCAATATAGACTGAATGTAATAGCTACATGTGTACATCTTGAATATAGACTGAATGTAATAGCTACATGTGTACATCTTGAATATAGACTGAATGTAATAGCTACATGTGTACATCTTGAATATAGACTTAATGTAATAGCTACATGTGTACATCTTGAATATAGACTGAATGTAATAGCTACATGTGTACATCTTGAATATAGACTGAATGTAATAGCTACATGTGTACATCTTGAATATAGACTGAATGTAATAGCTACATGTGTACATCTTCAATATAGACTGAATGTAATAGCTACATGTGTACATCTTGAATATAGACTGAATGTAATAGCTACATGTGTACATCTTGAATATAGACTGAATGTAATAGCTACATGTGTACATCTTCAATATAGACTGAATGTAATAGCTACATGTGTACATCTTGAATATAGACTGAATGTAATAGCTACATGTGTACATCTTGAATATAGACTGAATGTAATAGCTACATGTGTACATCTTGAATATAGACTGAATGTAATAGCTACATGTGTACATCTTGAATATAGACTGAATGTAATAGCTACATGTGTACATCTTGAATATAGACTGAATGTAATAGCTACATGTGTACATCTTGAATATAGACTGAATGTAATAGCTACATGTGTACATCTTGAATATAGACTGAATGTAATAGCTACATGTGTACATCTTGAATATAGACTGAATGTAATAGCTACATGTGTACATCTTGAATATAGACTGAATGTAATAGCTACATGTGTACATCTTGAATATAGACTGAATGTAATAGCTACATGTGTACATCTTGAATATAGACTGAATGTAATAGCTACATGTGTACATCTTGAATATAGACTGAATGTAATAGCTACATGTGTACATCTTGAATATAGACTGAATGTAATAGCTACATGTGTACATCTTCAATATAGACTGAATGTAATAGCTACATGTGTACATCTTCAATATAGACTGAATGTAATAGCTACATGTGTACATCTTCAATATAGACTGAATGTAATAGCTACATGTGTACATCTTCAATATAGACTGAATGTAATAGCTACATGTGTACATCTTGAATATAGACTGAATGTAATAGCTACATGTGTACATCTTGAATATAGACTGAATGTAATAGCTACATGTGTACATCTTGAATATAGACTGAATGTAATAGCTACATGTGTACATCTTGAATATAGACTGAATGTAATAGCTACATGTGTACATCTTGAATATAGACTGAATGTAATAGCTACATGTGTACATCTTGAATATAGACTGAATGTAATAGCTACATGTGTACATCTTGAATATAGACTGAGTGTAATAGCTACATGTGTACATCTTCAATATAGACTGAATGTAATAGCTACATGTGTACATCTTGAATATAGACTGAATGTAATAGCTACATGTGTACATCTTCAATATAGACTGAATGTAATAGCTACATGTGTACATCTTGAATATAGACTGAATGTAATAGCTACATGTGTACATCTTGAATATAGACTGAATGTAATAGCTACATGTGTACATCTTTAATATAGACTGAATGTAATAGCTACATGTGTACATCTTGAATATAGACTGAATGTAATAGCTACATGTGTACATCTTGAATATAGACTGAATGTAATAGCTACATGTGTACATCTTGAATATAGACTGAATGTAATAGCTACATGTGTACATCTTGAATATAGACTGAATGTAATAGCTACATGTGTACATCTTGAATATAGACTGAATGTAATAGCTACATGTGTACATCTTGAATATAGACTGAATGTAATAGCTACATGTGTACATCTTTAATATAGACTGAATGTAATAGCTACATGTGTACATCTTGAATATAGACTGAATGTAATAGCTACATGTGTACATCTTGAATATAGACTGAATGTAATAGCTACATGTGTACATCTTGAATATAGACTGAATGTAATAGCTACATGTGTACATCTTGAATATAGACTGAATGTAATAGCTACATGTGTACATCTTGAATATAGACTGAATGTAATAGCTACATGTGTACATCTTGAATATAGACTGAATGTAATAGCTACATGTGTACATCTTGAATATAGACTGAATGTAATAGCTACATGTGTACATCTTCAATATAGACTGAATGTAATAGCTACATGTGTACATCTTCAATATAGACTGAATGTAATAGCTACATGTGTACATCTTGAATATAGACTGAATGTAATAGCTACATGTGTACATCTTGAATATAGACTGAATGTAATAGCTACATGTGTACATCTTCAATATAGACTGAATGTAATAGCTACATGTGTACATCTTGAATATAGACTGAATGTAATAGCTTCATGTGTAAATCGTGAATATAGATTGAATGTTTTAGCTACATGTGTACATCTTGAATATAGACTGAATGTAATAGCTACATGTGTACATCTTCGTGACTTTTTTTATGAGCACACCGTTCGAATAGCTTCACAACATGAATCTAGACTATATTAGTAGAAAGACATCAAAGACAGAAGGATTTTTAAAAAAGTGATCAGTGATTGAAAAGCGTGTCTAGTCTGATAGACAACATCTCCTATAGGATAGTTGCTAGAGTGTTGAACCTAAACCTGACATCATGGAAATAGCATAACAGTTGATGTTTTACAATAAGGATTTGGGGGTGGGGGTAGGGGATTTGAATTTGTGTGTGTCGCTAAAACACATTTGAATTAAAATTTAAAAAAAATTAGTGTAAGCAGTTAACAACGAGTGTCGTAATCAGAGATTACGTCAACATACTCTTCAATGGGAGAGAGAATCTAGAAATCTCACCCACAGACAACATAATATAATACACCAATATAAGACATTTTTACTCAGTTAAATAACAATATTGTAAGTTACCAGGAACATATCAATGTATTTTAATATTCCCTTATAGATTACTGTACATTTTGTACAAGAGCTAGATTAATGTTATATTTTATAATGTTATATTTTATACTGTTATATTTTCGTGATTTCCAAGTTTTAAAATAATCAAATATTATTATTTTTGTTATATCTTGAAATTGGAGAAAGTTTTATATTGCCATTCTAGGTTTTATGTAACGATACATCATTGACACACCAGACTATCATTAGAATTAATTTCTTAAACCATGCACTGCGAAAAAGTGTGCTGAAAAAAATGTGGACATAGTGTAAGCCTACTGAAATAATAATGAAATAATTCTTTGTAACTGATATACGTTTTTAATAAAGTTTTTTTTTTTATTCCTTAGCGCCCAAATGGGTTTTGCGCCAAAACGGCGGCGCCAAAATCTTCTGCTTCGCTGGACGTCCTTTGACCCTAATTGATATTAAAACATAATAAAAAAATGACATACCCAGGCTGCCCTGTTTTACTAGACTCTAGCCAAAATCTAATAATATCATTTGTTTTGGTTTCTTTTTTTTTTCTTCTAACCTGTCTGATCCGAAATAAATGATTGCAATAATTTTGCTAACTAAACGTACCCACAAATTTGAAAGACTTGATAGTAGTGTTAGTCACACACAAAAAAAGCCGAGAAAGAAAGTTTTTTTTAACAAAATGTCGATAACAGCAGAAAGGAAAGAAATTGAAAATAATTGAATTATCTTAAAACGTATCATACATGCAGTTTTGTTTTTGGAAACCATGCATTTGCGTTCGTTAGCAATAAGAGCTTAATGAGACACCAAGCATAGAGGAAAAGGCGATATATAGGGAAACTCATCAAACTGTTCACTAAAAATGATACACTTTGAGAACATTTAGGCCTATTACTGGGTGATGGAAATGGAACTTATTCCAGGCATGCAAAATAATATGATACAATCCTTATCATCTGGGATTCTAAATAAAACAAAGTGTGGTTAAACTCAAAGTGGCTAAGAACGTAGCAGTAATTGTTGACTTGACTATTAATATCAAAATCAATGTTTTTTCTACCACATGTAAACGCTAATGGCAATACATGTAAAATATGTATGCAAGGCAGCGATATTCGAAAACGATTGAAAAATACCTGCGCAAATTTATCGCAATACACGATTCAACAGATGGCTAAAAAAATGTATAATAATACTGACTTGAACAAACATAACGTTTGTGGGATTAAAGAAATTTTTAGTAGAATAAAATACAGAGCACGATGGAATATTTATGCCCGTAAAAAAAATCTTGGTTGAAATTTACTTAATGTCACTAGATTGTGTCATAAATATTACAACCGAATGATCTGAGAATTTTACAATTCTGGCTTCCAGAGTTGTTGTTTTTTTCCTTTTGTATTCAAAGCATTTTGACAAAGCCAATAATAATGTGACTAAATTAGAATCTTGAGCAGATAATCTTCGGATGTCATCGAAAGTGTAATATTGTTGTAGTGGCTTTTTATTTTTTTGGCCACCTTTAGTGTTTGTATTTAAAACGTTGCCCGGGGAAAAAATTACATAGAGGCATATAAATGCTACAGAAGCTTATAAAAACTTCAATGAACATAAAGCTATTCTAATTTGAAAACAAATATAGGCCTATCTATTAATTACTGAAAACATTAAGGAAAGGAATTTTTAAAAAAATATTGTGATCGGGTTAAAAAGGGCGTTTCTTTTTATTTAACAAAAAAATTGGACTAGATCTAATCTATCCCTGGCTGAGAATCAAACACCCGTCTCCCGCGTGCGTCTAAAATACAATTATCAGATTTTACTTACTGAAAACATTTCATAGTCCTGAAATTCTTTACAAAAAGTAATATTAATGGACATTTTGAAAAGTATAAAAACAAAGTTATCAGAGTGAAAAGCGAACTCAGTTTGATATGCTAACCACCAACTAGGGAGGGCACATACCGGAAGCGAGATCTTAAAAGTTAATTATAAGACATTATGGTCACGTGTTTTTAAATTAACCAATGGGGATCGGAACCCACACAGTCTTCTTAATTTATATGTATAGATATTCAACAAATATATAGGTTAAGGATAAACTAAATGAAGGCGAAATGGGGCTTTTTTCTTATGTGCTCCCCCCCCCCCCCCCCTCAGTGTAAAAGCCAGGCTACACCAACTGGTGTGAGTATGGCTATTTTATAAGTATATTTCTATATTCATGTGTAATAACAAGTTTTCTCTAATATTGTTTGAACAAATTATAATGCATTGGCGATGCCTACTTTTAATCAATTAAATTATTTCCATGTAGCGATGTTTGGACCAATAAAGAAATATTCTTTAAAACTAATTTTTATTTTAACTAATTGTCTTAAAATATCATAAATGCACATCATTTAACATCATTTAAAACATTAATAAAAATACAAGACTAGACTCGGACCACGGATGAGCGTAGGGCGCACTAATCTTCTTTATAGAAGGAGCGTCTGTAATATATAAGATAAGATAATTAAGATCCGAAGCATTCACTGCTCATTTTGAAATACTACAAGTGCACTAATTGTTTAGATTGTACTAATTATATCCAGTAAGAATAATGTTATTAAAAGGTAAACAATCCGAATCGGTTATGCAGCTTTGAGAATTGATGCGTGTAGCTCGTCGAAAACAGAAATATTCTTCTACTTTCTTGAATTAGATTGAGCTCAGAGAGCTTACACTGCTATTCTAACAACTACACACACACAGGCACTCAACTATTTTAACATAGTTGTGTTTGAACTAAGGATTTCACTAAGAACTGTGTCCATTGACTGTATTACAGACGCTATGGATAACATACAAACACACAACTTTCATTTTGTTTTAAACCCTGCAGGCTACAAAAGACTTAAGGATGTGCGAAGGGGGAGATGGGGGATAGGCTACTTGGGGCGAGAGGGGAGTGAGGGATCAGCAGAGTATGGCCAAGTAGACCCAGCGTCAGGACGTGCTTAGATCGATAGCCTAGCGCACACGTGGCAAGGGTGGGCTTTCCCCGAATATATCACAACGAGTGTTAACTCTGGTGTAATTATCGTTCTGAATAAAAACTTTTGTCGTCGATGTAAAGTGATAAGCTCTTTGAATTATTGACCAAAAGGACACGCTTAATCGCAACATGTATTAATTAACTAAACAACGGTAAAATAAATAAATTCGTTTTATTTTAATAATGTAGACACGCTTCTTCAAATGGTGTCCACAAAGATAATTTAGAAATGTGCATGAGAATGAGGGCTGGCATAGTCGAATAAATGGTATTATTGTAGATTTTCTATTAGAAATAATAATTGCCAATTAAATTGTTTACTCTCCTCACGGTGTTTTAAATACATTCATATATTGTTTTATTTTATAGTGACGGCAAATTTATAAATAGGCCCATATTTATTTCCCATTTATTGAACCATTTACTCATTCTCTCTCTCTCTCCCCATCTCTCCCCCCCCCCAGGCCCCCCCTCTCTCTCTCGATGTGAATGGAGGGTATAGTGAAAGTTGTAAGAAGGTGTCGAAGTGCCTCAGAAATTCTAACGTTCATTAGACCGGCAGAGAATCGACGATTGTAAAGTGTGTGGTTTCTAAACATTGCCATACTACATTACATAACACGTAAAAAGGGTTGATGCAGTCATGAGGAGGGTGGGGAAGCGAGAGGGTCGAGGGCCGTTGGAAGGTTTCCTTTTGCCCAGTTGAAACATAGATCAAAGATTAAATCTATCAGAAACATAGATCAAAGATTAAATCTATCAGAAACATAGACTTACATGGGCAAATACATGGTGGGGTTTTCAAACCTAAACATATATACATTATATTTATATGGCGCCTTATTTATGTAACAGTTTACTCAGACACTGAGAGAATCTGAGACACGAAAGTCTTTTAAAAAGAACTTAAAGACCTTTCTCATTGGCTAGTGCAGGGGTTGGCAACCTAAGGCACGCGTTCCACACAAATGGCACGCAGAACGAGTTTCAATGGCACGCGAGATACCTCCAAGAAAATTTTTAATGCAACTTAAAACAACGAATGTGAGAGAAAAATGTATTGGTGCTGCGTGGCGAAATACATGAAAATCACACTGGACGTCGACTGTTTTAGTTCAGGAATGTTTGTATGCAAAGCTCTCATAATTGGACTTGCGATCTGTGATTGAATCTATTGCTAAGATAGTCAATTTTATAGTTTATCAAGTATCTTCTAGAAGAAAGTGATACTGTGTATAAATGAAGTCTTGAATAGATTCGTTTCCTGTCTGAAAGCAATTAAGGTATATCTTGATGAAAAAAAATGTCCGGTATTGAATGAGGAGAACTGACTGTTGTAGCCGATGTTTCTGAATGATATGGTGACACGTTTCAGTGAGCTGAACTTGCATTTACAAGGACGGGGTCGAAAAGCACTTAAAGTGTTGGACTACTGGAATGGATTTGCATTGAAACTGGAAATATCTTGCCGTGAAATCAATTTCAAAACATTAAACTCTTTCCCTAATTTAAGGCAAATTAAGATAGATGAGCATTTTCATAAGTACCCTAGTTATATTAAATATTAAAACAATTGGCTCGTTTGGCATCACTAGCATCAAATTTGGATAAATTAATTGAAGGGAGATAATTAACCCGTTTTCATTGCATTAATATTTCTAATATGTTTTATTTTGTTTCCTTTGAAAACATGGCTACAGTTTATAACTTTAAAATTATCAAACTATAAAAAGATAGTTGAAAATAATATAAATATTTAGAATATTTATTTATCTAAAGAATTTATAAGTACATTTTCAAACATTATATTAACTACCCAGTTCGTATGATTACTACTTATCTCTTCCGCTTAATTGTAATGTGCTCAAAACTTATAAATTTAATCTTAATTAAATAATATAAATAATTAGCCTAATAGCTATTACTAGAATAATATCTTGACAACTAAATTCAAATGTTGATACAATAACTATTAAATTGTAAGTTGGGTAGAATGAAATTGTGTCTTTGCTATGAATGGATTTGTTTAAAGATGATAATAACAACAGGTTAATTTGTTATTTAATTTAAAACGCTTTAATGATTTTCTCTAAAACCCTACTTTTCTTTAAATAAATTGTCTTAGATAAATAATATAGTTGAGCAGTTTGACTTTCACGCTATTGACACGCTGAATGATTTAGAGATCCTAGTTTGGCACACTATAAGCAAAGGGTTGCCAACCCCTGGGCTAGTGGATTGGTGCCTTACATACTATCCCTGACCAATTACCTGTACTAATGTTTTGCACTACTTGCCACCCCTACCTTTCAAGCCTGGCTACTCCACTGATAATTACACAGCTTTTTACACAGCTTTACCTTCATGGATGTTCTGTGGGCACGGGGCCGCTTAATTTTAGGAGAAGGGTGCCCGGGGAGTGGACGAATCCTTCCACCAGGTCCTTTTTTCCTATCTCAAAGTAGACCGTTGCCATGGTAGCGCACGAGGGAAAATACAAAGGAAACACACTTACCCCTCCAGCAAAGGCTGTGCTATGCTCTTTAGTGAACTGACCAGTGTGTTCGAGCCAGCTTGACTTTTCGGCGAAAAGTTCGTGTAGCCCGGGTGGCTTTTGGTGGGGGCTCCACTGGTAGCTGCTGTTCAGCTGGGAATGATACAGCTCTCTCCCAGAAGTCGACTAATGGGCTCCGGAGGGTGACTGAAGGTGCCCCTGAACTCGGCAGTAACCCCTGTCTTCGTAAGGTGCCACACGTCTTCCGGAAACTTGAGGACGGCCCGGAATGGCCAAGGATGGTGACGCAATCCGGACTGTTTCGCTTGGACTGGTGGTGTCGTCACCGGAAGGTAGATGTTGCCTGTATCTAGAATCGTGCCGCTTCTGGGTTCGACCTGGGGTGGCCACTGGTTTCTGGTTACTGCGTCTTGATACGAGATGGTAAGCTTGGTTCGGATGTCGCATGTTATAATAAGATACCGCGAGGTAACGGTATCGCATCCGGTCAAAGTACAGATACTACACTTTGATCTTAGCTCCTCCACGTCTCTACAGGCATCCTTGTATAGGTCTATATTTTATAGATAATTGGTCACGATATATTTACTTGTGTATATACAAAAAAAGTATACCATGACAACCGAAGGTGGGATAATAGTCCCATTTTCTCTTTGTTTGAAAATAGGTGATAAAGACGCCATATAAGGATAAGCAAAGTCCTTTTTTAGAATCTTTACAAGTGTGAGTGTATAATAATTAATAATATTTGTTTTTGTCAAAGAACAGAAGTGGTTAAAAGAATGGTGGGTAATTAGAGGTCAGGTGCAGACTGAATCACTGTTAATGCAGCAACGGTAATTTTAACAATCACAGCCTCCCACCCCACTGTAATTCTTTTATAGTTTTTGAATTCTAAAATAATATTGACTGGTTCTTTCTAAAACAATTCTTATAATCTCCGTTCTATAATTCCTCCAAACAGTTACAAATAGTCTCATAAACTGGAAACAAATAATTAAAAGGAAGAAAAAAATCTATAATTTTTGGCACTTATTCTTGAATATTCTTCCTTGTCTTGAAGTAACAGGATTTGTGGAAGTAAAAATTTTAATAGTAAAGGGTTATAATCGTTATATACTTTCTTTTTTTTTATTAAATCTTAGTCGTGAAATTGTTTAGAAAAGGACTTCGTGCAAATTCAACAATAAGGGGAAAAGTTCGTTTTTAACAGAATGAAAAATTTATAGGAATTTGGAATGTAACGCGTTGACAATAATTTAGATTTGTCTTTGAGCAATTATAAGAAAATGCTCATTGTGATATAACAGAATCATTACAAAAGCTACAAAGAAAGAATCACACTATAGAAAGCTTGCATTGTCATCTCCTCTGTAGTATAGTGGTAAGTTTCCCCGCCTGTCACGCGAGAGACCGGAATTCGATTCCCTGCCGGGGAGAAACATTTTTTTTTTTAATATTGTTTTTCAACGTGAAATACATGTTAAATAAGCTTACTATTCTTACGAAAGTTATCTACGTTTATATTGTTATCAATGTAGGCTACACATTAAGCTTATAGCACTTAACTACTCTTCGAATATTGAGCCTACATCTAGACAACAGCCAGATATACTATGAGTATGTAACAAAATAAATGTCATTTATTCTTGACAAAAATTACGAAATTACTCAACATTATACTAATAATAATAAACGTTTTTTTGACTGCACTACTAATGTAGAATGGTACTACAATACCGTAAAGTAGAGGTTACAGCTAAGCATATGTAACACAATCTTATCTTATACATTACAGACGCTCCTTCTATAAAGAAGATTATTGCGTCCTACGCTCATCCGTGGTCTACATGTCTCTTTTTCACTGTCACTTAATCACCTCATTCTCTCCTTTTTTTCCACTCTGTCTCTATTTACTTGAAAGACACACTGCGACACACGGACACACTTTTCCTTACTATCTATTATCTTACTATCTGTTCAACGCGCTCAATTTTAAATTCTCTATCTCTCTCCCTCTCTCTCTGTCTCTCTCTCCCTCTCTTTTCCCCCCTCTCTCTCCCCCTCTCTCTGTCTCTCTCGCTCTCTCTCTGTCTCTCTCGCTCTCTTTCTCTCTCCGTCTCTCTCTGTCTCCCTCTCTCTGTCTGTCCATCTCTCTATCCCATCTCTCTCTCTCCGTCTCTCTCTGTCTCCCTCTCTCTGTCTGTCCATCTCTCTATCTCATCTCTCTCTCTCCGTCTCTCTCTGTCTCCCTTTCTCTCTCTCTCTCTCTGTTTCTCTCTCTCCCCCTCTCCACCTCTCTTCTATTGCTTTCGTTTTCTCTTCCATCTCTTCCTTCTCCCGGCTTACCACCAGCTCACTCTTTGCTTCGGACCTGAACCAAAAGTCGAAACTTTAGGCAGCAAAGCCTGACCGGCAGTGAACATCCCAGTCACTATTTAAATTGGACAAAACTATTTGTGTCTCCACACATTATAATGGAAGACATCTCTTCTTGTCATTGTCTTCCTGAGGTCAGTGTGTCTGCTATCGATCTGGTTTCCTAGTAACCACCAAACCGACTGAACTTTTTTTTTAAACGTTTGGATTTAGATTGTAACTATATTACATAAAGACATAATAAAAACTTGTTGTTTATTTTCGACACCATTACAACTCATGTTAGCGAATTCATTAAAAGTCGAATCAATGCCGCTTAGTTTGCCTACTGGTTAATTGGTAGATTTATGTAAAGAGGTGGTCTTTACCCAACAATGACTAAAAACAAATCAAATGACAACAAAAAAACAATTTAAAAGAAAACTTTAACCGACAAACAATCAGTATAACGGCGAACCTATCCAACTGAAGCGGAAAGGCGTCTAAATAAATAATTGATATTCACTACCGGTAATTGTTATAACAACTTATATATTATCCAATAGTCACTCTGAATGTTCAGAACTTTAAAAAAGGCCCCACTTAACAATTAAGGAATTTCAATTAATTAATGTCACTATTATAATCTAATTAATTTGTTGTATATATTTTAAACAGAAACGCATTGCAATCAAAAGATGATCGAAAATGTAAAAAAAAAATTATATTTATTGTACGAATCGTTATAGAAATGTAAAAACCATTACAGTATTAGTATATTATTGAAAATGTAATTACAGTAGGAGTATATTTATTGTACAAGTCATTACAGTATGAGTATATGTATTGTACAAGTCATTACATATGAGTAGGCCTATATTATTGTAAAAGTCATTACAGTGTGAGTATATTATTGTACAAGTCATTACAGTATAAGTATATTATTGTACAAGTCATTACAGAACGAGTATATTTATTGTACAAGTCATTACAGTATGAGTATATTATTGTACAAGTCATTACATTATGAGTATATTATTGTACAAATCATTTCAATATGAGTATATGTATTGTACAAGTCATTTCAGTATGAGTATATGTATTGTAAATGTCATTTCAGTATGAGTATATAATTTTACAAGTCATTTCAGTATGAGTATATGTATTGTAAATGTCATTTCAGTATGAGTATAGAATTGTGCAAGTCATTTCAGTATGAGTATATGTATTGTAAAAGTAATTTCAGTATGAGTATATAATTGTACAAGTCATTTCAGTATGAGAATATGTATTGTACAAGTCATTTCAGTATGAGTATATAATTGTACAAGTCATTTCAGTATGAGTATATTATTGTACAAGTCATTTCAGTATGAGTATATAATTGTACAAGTCATTTCAGTATGAGTATATTATTGTACAAGTCATTTCAGTATGAGTATATGTATTGTAAATGTCATTTCAGTATGAGTATAGAATTGTGCAAGTCATTTCAGAATGAGTATATGTATTGTAAAAGTAATTTCAGTATGAGTATATAATTGTACAAGTCATTTCAGTATGAGAATATGTATTGTACAAGTCATTTCAGTATGAGTATATAATTGTACAAGTCATTTCAGTATGAGTATATTATTGTACAAGTCATTTCAGTATGAGTATATAATTGTACAAGTCATTTCAGTATGAGTATATTATTGTACAAGTCATTTCAGTGTGAGTATATTATTGTACAAGTCATTTCAGTATGAGTATATAATTGTACAAGTCATTTCAATATGAGTATATTATTGTACAAGTCATTTCAGTATGAGTATATTATTGTACAAGTCATTTCAGTATGAGAATATTATTGTACAAGTCATTTCAGTATGAGTATATTATTGTACAAGTCATTTCAGGATGAGTATATTATTGTACAAGTCATTTCAGTATGAGTGTATTATTGTACAAGTCATTTCAGTATGAGAATATTATTGTACAAGTCATTTCAGTATGAGTATATTATTGTACAAGTCATTTCAGTATGAGTATATTATTGTACAAGTCATTTCAGTATGAGTATATTATTGTACAAGTCATTTCAGTATGAGTATATTATTGTACAAGTCATTTCAGGATGAGTATATTATTGTACAAGTCATTTCAGTATGAGTGTATTATTGTACAAGTCATTTCAGTATGAGAATATTATTGTACAAGTCATTTCAGTATGAGTATATTATTGTACAAGTCATTTCAGTATGAGTATATTATTGTACAAGTCATTTCAGTATGAGTATATTATTGTACAAGTCATTTCAGTATGAGTATATTATTGTACAAGTCATTTCAGTATGAGAATATTGCCTAAGCCAGCTAAATGCAACGCAGAGGCCAGCACAGGGTAAGGAAATAACGGGATCCTAGAAAAATCAAATTTTAAAATCTAGATCAGATTATAGTAATGTACTAAGAATAGACCTACACTGTATTTATGGCAGGGCCCTCGAGAGAAAAAAAAGATGCCGGTACGAGATCTTATCTGGGCCCCCCCTGCCCCCCCCCCACGCCCACTTTTTTTAAACACTAATCATTTCTAGATGATTTATTTGTATTACATGGGCCTACGTTTGAAAAATCAGGAATCTTTTTACAAGGTCTGTGAACCATTTTGTGAAACTGTCATAAGTGTTACCATTTACCATTAGAGTGTAATCATTTCAATCAGGTCTGTTACGAAAATACTTTAATCAAGTACACAGTTCTTGGTTTAAATTATTGTAATTGTTCCTGCGCTTCAGAAGGTCTATTGATCTTGCAAATAATATTACAAAGATGTGTAAAATGGGAAAAGTGACTCTCACTGTTGATTGATAATTTATGTCCTCTAGTGACTAGTGTTTCTAGGTTAGGCTAAGTGATTTAACTGATGTTATTCTTGTCAGTTATAAATATTCACCATTAATGTATGTTGTGTAGTCTAATGTAAGGTTAGATCTGATGTGGCAATACAGTTGACACATAATTTGTTTTTTACAAACTCTTCCCAAAATACATTTTGTTAAATGACCAAAAAAAAATATGTTTTAAATTTTCAATACATTTGTCTAAAATGATGATACCTTCAATCTCCCCTCTTGGCTACCGTTTATTACTAAACTTTCACATTTTGATAGTTAATTATCGACATTAAAGTGTAAAAGGATCGACTAACTAGTTTTGACTGCCATAATAGTACTGATATGCAGCGACATAAAGTATTTAGGCCTAGGCCAGGGGTCGGCAACCTTTTGCTAATAGTGTGCCAATCTAGGATTTTTAAATCATTCAGTGTGCCAACAGCCCGAAAGTCAACCTGCTCTATTATATTTAAAATTTTTAAAAAATAATAATATTTATTTAGCGCCGTAGCAAGATAGAGGCCCAAAACGATGGTTGTCATCCTTTTTAATTTATTTGCATTTACACCAAATACAGATTTTTCACATTTTGATAGTTATTTATCGACAAAAATTATCATTTAGTTATCGTGATTCGAGATATGGATCTGGCACCTGCTATACATTAATTGTATTTCGATCTCAGTTTTACTGAGATATTCTCTTATATTATTATTATGTAGAAAATTGAAGAATGTAACTATCGTTGAGCGGTGTAGAGACATTGTAATCATACAAACTTGGTAGATAATGTAATGTTTAAAAATGTACAAATTTAATTATAAATTCTTTAGTCATATAATATTTATATACTTTTAACTAACTTACACAATTTGATAAATTTTAAAATTATAATTGTAAGATCCATTAATGTTTTTATTAAAGATAAATATGAAACATATTGGACATATTAGAGTTTAGAGCAAAAAACAAATACAAAACGGGTTAATTATCTCCCTTCTTTTAAAATAAAAACTAATATTACTTTTTAATTATTATGTCTTTATAAAAATCTAGCATTTTTGTGTTTAAAATTCAACTTGCTGCATTTTAAATGGTCACTATCCCTCCACTTAATAAAAAAAGGGATCCACATCTAAGATGGTTGTCTATCGATAAATCCAGTCAGACTTTATGTGGTGTGAAAACAAGAGTCCATAAATTTGAAAGTCTTGTCTTTGTTTATAAAACTCCTCTCTATCTATTTTAATATATGGCATAAATTAGGGAATTACAAGTAGTTAAGTGTTTTGAAATTGAATAACGTGCAAGATTTGTCCAGTTTCAATGCAAATCCATTCCAGTGGTCGAACAGTCAAGTGCTGTTTGGCCACGTCCTTGTAAAAGCAAGTTCAACTCACTGAAATGTGTCGCTCGCCATTCAAAAACATCGGCTTCAACAGTTAGTGCCTCCTCATTCAATTATTGAAAAAAATTAACAATAAGCACCTTTTGGAGGTCTCTCGCGTGCTATCTAAAATCGCTCTGCGTGCCATGTGTGGCACGCGTGCTTTAGGTTGTCGACCCCTGGCCTAGGCTACTAAGCTAACAGGGAGAACTGTAAGCCTGTAGGGCTCATAGGTCTATATTTGTAAGTGTCTCTGGAGAAAACAAAATAAAAAGAGATCCTAAATGCTATCGAAAATAAATAGGCCCTATATTACAACTAGATGCTTCTTTGCAAATTTAACAAAATGTTCAAGTACACATTCAAAGAATACCAAAATTAAGGGCCCCTAACGCCACTTGAGATTGTAGGAGGTTTTGTGGCATCTCCTCTTAGCTTTATTGCAACAATTAAAAAAATACTTGCGTAATTGCCAATTTAATTTTAAATTATATAAAAATAATATTCATGGGCCCCCTAAACTCTTGTGGGCCCCGGTACGGCGTACCGGCTGTACCCCCCTCTCGTGGGGCCTGATTTATGGTAATCTTTTAATCGGATTTATCTACAACTTGATTATATACGTTACTAGATGTATATTAATATATATGAAAATTTCGTCAAAAACCAATTACAAAAGCCTTTTTCGTCTGGGGTTCAGTCTATAAATGTTTTAATAGTTTTTGTTATAATCCACTTCGCTAGATGTAGATCTAATTGTCTTTCAATCTCGCAACCAAAGCTAGACCAGACAATGCGTTTTCGAACATTGTAAAGTGTAGGTACCATTTTAAATGTATGAGTTAGATTTTGGTGATGTTTTTTTTTCATATTCCATTCTAAATGCCCTAAAAGGCACGGTGGCCGAGGGGCAGAGCGTTCGACTGACGATCCGAAGGTTATGGGTTCGAATTCTGGTGCAGGCTAGGATTTTTTTCCCCGGGTCTGGATGGTGTCGCTGAGTCTACCCAGCTCTGATGGGTACCTGCCACTAGTTGGGCATCCCTCGTATGCCGTGGCCACAGAAACTGGCGAATGCTGATCGGTTTGGGCCGAAGGGTACATTAGTTTACTAAATGCTTACATTGTTTTTCCGAAGAATCAATAAAGTTAATGCTAAGTGATGTTTTAACTAACAAAGGGACTCTATCCATGATATTGTCTGTTGCTAGCTAGGCGACTTGTATTAGCTCCCCTTTAATAGTACTCACAATTATATTCGATTCTTTATCATTTGATTCTTTTTCATTGTCTTTCATTCTCTACACCTCACATTCGCGCTCTTTTGCTCTCGCTCTCTCTCTCTTTCTATTACTCCCTCTTCTCTGCTCTCTCTCTATTTTTTTTTTACCATTCCTTACCTCTCTTTACTTCTCTTTATCCCTATCTATAGAAACTGAGCTTATGATTGATAAAATCGTTATTAGGGCCTATATCTGCTGTTTTTTTATTATAGTTTTTATTTAAATTGTACGGCCATCACTTGTCTATTATTTTAGAATCTTCAATTTGAGCGCAAGCAGAACTGTATCAATGAATTTGCCGGAAGGTGGTTTTAGGTGTTGGATTTTGTCGAAACCGAATTAAGAATTCTTCCTCGGGTTTTTCAAAAATTGTAAACTTTGAACAAAAGAAAAAAACAGTATATAATTTAAGTTAGGGGCCTACAAATTCTAATTGACATTCTTTTTCTGTAAAAAAAAAAAAGACACTTTAAAATCATCAATAAAAATTTTATTCTATAAATGACTCGTTTCTTTTCGCTTTTTTTTAAAGCAGAATCGTAAAAACAAATATTTTATTTTTTCAGTTTCATAGTTTAGAATATATATGTTTCTCGTAGCAGATGTTCTGTGGGTTTGCCTTTGAAGCAAAAGTTAATTAACAGTAAAAAAAAAAAAAAAAAAAAACAAATTGCAAATCTCTATACATAACTCGCCAGTCTCAGTACATAACTCGCCAGTCTCAGTACATAACTTGCCAGTCTCAGTACATAACTCGACAGTCTCAGTACATAACTCGCCAGTCTCAGTACATAACTTGCCAGTCTCAGTACATAACTCGACAGTCTCAGTACATAACTCGACAGTCTCAGTACATAACTCGACAGTCTCAGTACATAACTCGACAGTCTCAGTACATAACTCGACAGTCTCAGTACATAACTCGACAGTCTCAGTACATAACTCGACATTCTCAGTACATAACTCGACAGTCTCAGTACATAACTCGACAGTCTCAGTACATAACTCGACAGTCTCAGTACATAACTCGACAGTCTCAGTACATAACTCGACAGTCTCAGTACATAACTCGACAGTCTCAGTACATAACTCGACAATTTCAGTACATAACTCGACAGTTTCAGTACATAACTCGACAGTTTCAGTACATAACTCGACAGTCTCAGTACATAACTCGACAGTTTCAGTACATAACTCGACAGTTTCAGTACATAACTCGACAATTTCAGTACATAACTCGACAATTTCAGTACATAACTCGACAGTCTCAGTACATAACTCGACAGTTTCAGTACATAAATCGACAGTCTCAGTACATAACTCGACAGTCTCAGTACATAACTCGACAGTTTCAGTACATAACTCGACAGTTTCAGTACATAACTCGACAGTCTCAGTACATAACTCGACAGTCTCAGTACATAACTCGACAATTTCAGTACATAACTCGACAATTTCAGTACATAACTCGACAATTTCAGTAAATAGCTCGACAGTCTCAGTACATAACTCGACAATTTCAGTACATAACTCGACAGTCTCAGTACATAACTCGACAATTTCAGTACATAACTCGACAATTTCAGTACATAACTCGACAATTTCAGTACATAACTCGACAGTCTCAGTACATAACTCGACAGTCTCAGTACATAACTCGACAGTCTCAGTACATAACTCGACAGTCTCAGTACATAACTCGACAATTTCAGTACATAACTCGACAGTCTCAGTACATAACTCGACAATTTCAGTACATAACTCGACAGTCTCAGTACATAACTCGACAATTTCAGTACATAACTCGACAGTCTCAGTACATAACTCGACAATTTCAGTACATAACTCGACAGTCTCAGTACATAACTCGACAATTTCAGTACATAACTTGCCAGTCTCAGTACATTACTCGACAGTCTCAGTACATAACTTGCCAGTCTCAGTACATTACTCGACAGTCTCAGTACATAACTCGACAGTCTCAGTACATAACTCGACAGTCTCAGTACATAACTCGACAGTCTCAGTACATAACTCGACAGTCTCAGTACATAACTCGACAATTTCAGTACATAACTCGACAGTCTCAGTACATAACTCGACAATCTCAGTACATAACTCGACAGTCTCAGTACATAACTCGACAGTCTCAGTACATAACTCGACAGTCTCAGTACATAACTCGACAATTTCAGTACATAACTCGACAGTCTCAGTACATAACTCGACAATTTCAGTACATAACTCGACAGTCTCAGTACATAACTCGACAGTCTCAGTACATAACTCGACAGTCTCAGTACATAACTCGACAGTCTCAGTACATAACTCGACAGTCTCAGTACATAACTCGACAGTCTCAGTACATAACTCGACAGTCTCAGTACATAACTCGACAGTCTCAGTACATAACTCGACAGTCTCAGTACATAACTCGACAGTTTCAGTACATAACTCGACAGTCTCAGTACATAACTCGACAGTCTCAGTACATAACTCGACAGTCTCAGTACATAACTCGACAGTCTCAGTACATAACTCGACAGTCTCAGTACATAACTCGACAGTCTCAGTACATAACTCGACAATTTCAGTACATAACTCGACAATTTCAGTACATAACTCGACAGTCTCAGTACATAACTCGACAGTCTCAGTACATAACTCGACAGTCTCAGTACATAACTCGACAGTCTCAGTACATAACTCGACAGTCTCAGTACATAACTCGACAATTTCAGTACATAACTCGGCAATTTCAGTACATAACTCGACAATTTCAGTACATAACTCGACAATTTCAGTACATAACTCGACAGTCTCAGTACATAACTCGACAATTTCAGTACATAACTCGACAATTTCAGTACATAACTCGACAATTTCAGTACATAACTCGACAATTTCAGTACATAACTCGACAGTCTCAGTACATAACTCGACAGTCTCAGTACATAACTCGACAGTCTCAGTACATAACTCGACAGTCTCAGTACATAACTCGACAGTCTCAGTACATAACTCGACAGTCTCAGTACATAACTCGACAGTCTCAGTACATAACTCGACAGTCTCAGTACATAACTCGACAGTTTCAGTACATAACTCGACAGTCTCAGTACATAACTCGACAGTCTCAGTACATAACTCGACAGTCTCAGTACATAACTCGACAGTCTCAGTACATAACTCGACAGTCTCAGTACATAACTCGACAGTCTCAGTACATAACTCGACAATTTCAGTACATAACTCGACAATTTCAGTACATAACTCGACAGTCTCAGTACATAACTCGACAGTCTCAGTACATAACTCGACAGTCTCAGTACATAACTCGACAGTCTCAGTACATAACTCGACAGTCTCAGTACATAACTCGACAATTTCAGTACATAACTCGGCAATTTCAGTACATAACTCGACAATTTCAGTACATAACTCGACAATTTCAGTACATAACTCGACAGTCTCAGTACATAACTCGACAATTTCAGTACATAACTCGACAATTTCAGTACATAACTCGACAATTTCAGTACATAACTCGACAATTTCAGTACATAACTCGACAATTTCAGTACATAACTCGACAGTCTCAGTACATAACTCGACAATTTCAGTACATAACTCGACAATTTCAGTACATAACTCGACAGTCTCAGTACATAACTCGACAATTTCAGTACATAACTCGACAATTTCAGTACATAACTCGACAATTTCAGTACATAACTCGACAATTTCAGTACATAACTCGACAGTCTCAGTACATAACTCGACAATTTCAGTACATAACTCGACAATTTCAGTACATAACTCGACAATTTCAGTACATAACTCGACAATTTCAGTACATAACTCGACAGTCTCAGTACATAACTCGACAATTTCAGTACATAACTCGACAATTTCAGTACATAACTCGACAATTTCAGTACATAACTCGACAGTCTCAGTACATAACTCGACAATTTCAGTACATAACTCGACAATTTCAGTACATAACTCGACAGTCTCAGTACATAACTCGACAATTTCAGTACATAACTCGACAGTCTCAGTACATAACTCGACAATTTCAGTACATAACTCGACAATTTCAGTACATAACTCGACAGTCTCAGTACATAACTCGACAGTCTCAATACATAACTCGACAATTTCAGTACATAACTCGACAATTTCAGTACATAACTCGACAATTTCAGTACATAACTCGACAGTCTCAGTACATAACTCGACAATTTCAGTACATAACTCGACAATTTCAGTACATAACTCGACAGTCTCAGTACATAACTCGACAATTTCAGTACATAACTCGACAGTCTCAGTACATAACTCGACAGTCTCAGTACAAAACTCGACAGTCTCAGTACACAACTTGACAGCCTCAGTACATAACTCGCCAATGTCAATATATGATCTCGACATTCTTCATTTGGCTACAACAATGCGTACACAGCATTGTTTCCTAATGTAGCTTGTGTTTCTGAGTCCTATCTTACGTATCATTGTCGCCATTTGCAACTTGTAGTTCTGAGTTCCATGATAGTTCCATCTTACACGTGTCTCCCGTTGTAGCTGGGGAGATTGAGTTCCATCTTACAAAACATTGTCTTTTGTGATAATGGTTTGCGTTAACTCTTGGTCATTACTTAGAGAATGGCTTTTTATTAAACTACTGAACGTCACCGGTTGTATTTTTTACCACCATGCCTAGACTATCGCACTCAAATAGCTGCGTTCAATTATTTATTATTTTATTTATTTATTATTATACTATTATTTATTCCTGACTGTGGGGCTGCCCCTTACTTCTCAGCTCCGATAGGTACGTGTCATTAGCCGAGAAAAGTAAAGATGTTTGGGCATTGTGATGGACACACATTTTACTTATAAGCCCTAACTACGGATAGTTATAAACATACTGCTGCACAATGTTGTGTTGTTGGTGGCTGATTAAATAGATCATTCATTTACCAATGACAAAAAAGACACTTTGAAAGTGTTACACAAACATAAATATTTCCTTAGTAATAAAAGACTCACAGGAGGTCGCTCCTATTCAGACAATGGCATCGGGCAGATAATTAATTGCCCTTCATAATAAAGTAGTGCCAATCACATATATTCTGGCGCGTCATATTCAAAAAATCACAACATTATTAGTGAGTATTACTTAGAACTTGAGGCAACATTGAATGTCTTCTTTTGGCGCTGTCCTAGATCAAATTCCACCTCGTTCTCAGCATATTTGTACCTTTACTATAATTAAAATTGCAATTCCTGAAAATGCATGAGTTGTTTTGAATATTTATTTCGTAGACGCTATTTATTATATAATTATTCAAAATGGGCAGAAATGTGTGTTTGTTCAATATGTCTACATAACCAAAACTACTTCCATTTTGTAAACGTTAAGGCAATCAACACCAATTTCCCCTCCTCCTTTCCCAACCATAGAAACTACATTGAAGCAAGCATAAGTATCTGCATGCCTTTCAATTAAAACATTACTTTACCATTTTTATATTTACCATTTTAACCGACTTGTGAATCTGTCATTTTTACCATTGCAATTTTTACCTTTACATATTTACTTTTCCAAATATACCGTTGCCATTTACATCGAGCACAGTGACCATGTCTATTGAACACTTCAACTTGATATAATAGGCCTTAATAGAATAATAGAGATGTTGGTATTTCTGTACATGTGTGTATGTGTGTTTGTCTGTTCTTGTCTTCATATACCCCCGATTGTTGAACTGCCCGGGATAAGAAAAAGAACTGTGTAAGGAAAAATCAGCTTTAATAACTTCTGACAGCTACCGAGAAAATGTAATTTTAGAAACGTTACGTAAATGTACATATTATAATTATCGGATAACTAAACCATGCTACGTCTGTACTTAGTCTGATTGATATCGATTGATTTTTAGAGTGGTTTCATTTTTTTTATGCTGGTGCATTCATTTAAAAGGCTTTAGTAAAAAAAAAATAAAGTAATGGATGGGAGACTACTCCTACTAGAGGTTGTTTATGTGAACAAGAGTCATCTTCCGTATTTCAGATAACTCTTTACTGCTATTTAGTCTTAGGCAGAGGAAAAGAGAAAATGAGCTGCTTGGCTTAGATATGTAGAAAATGTGCCCTAAACATTTTTAGTAAGCTTTAACTGTTGGTTAGTACTGTACTAAACACAATAATTGGCAGGATAAGGGATTTATAGCACTTACCTAGTACAATAAGTTAAATCTTGTATGTACACAACAATGAATCATGATGCATAGGCCTATGTTTTTTATTGTTCAAACATTTATAGCGGTTTTGATTATGTCGAATGTACTTAAATACATCTTTAGCTTATAACTATTGAATCATATATTTCTTATTTAATTTCATAACTATGTTTGATTATAATATGTTCAATATCATTTTTATATGTACAAAAAAATGGCATTCTGAAAAAAACATAAATTGAACCTGTAATAAAAGTAGTAGGTCTATACATATTGACTACTTAATAGACATACCTGATATGTGACTACTTAATAGACATACCTGATATGTGACTACTTAATAGACATACCTGATGTCACAATTCTGGATTTAATAGTGACTATTAGCACTTAGATAGATAGCAGTGTATAACTAGAACCTTAGATTAGCTTAAGTTTAGCTAGAATAGAGAGAAGGTTAGTCTGACGTCACTATCTTCTCCCTCCCTTACGCAATTACATCTCCCCATCACTCTTTCTCACCTGTTTCTCTACCCTTCACTATACTCTTGTACTACGCCCAAATTCAGAGTCTACTGACTAATACGATTCAACTTGGTACTACATCTTGGTTGAATGGGTACGAATGTGTTAGTTAGAATGTATATATTTTATCCTATGCTATATTAATGTATTCATATCATGTCTTAATGTATTTATATCTTGTACTATTTTAACGCATGTGTAGACAGTCATTACTCGATCCCTCACTCACCCCCTCCTCTTCGCGTCCCCGCCACCCCACCCCCTTTTATATCCCCTCAGCTTAGCGGCACGTTATGCAATTGCTTTGAGACGGTCGTTCCCTGAGCGTTGACCAGAGAACCCAGTTCGCACACATATAACTAATTCTCGTCCGAACCCCCCCCCCCCAGCCACTTGAGTTAACTACTTAAAATTCTACCAAAGGGAGATAAATTCCCCCACTCAGCATGACGTCTGCTCAATTGTCTTTCATCTAGACCCCTCTCCCCCCCCCTTTCCGCCCTCGCAACCCCGACCCCCAATCCATTTTTTGGCTCCAATAAGCTTTTCTTATGCAAATGTATATTCAATCTAGCCAATGAGAATAGGATGTAATTAAATGTAAGCCAACCAAATTAACCTTGGGTCAGGTGACTAATGTTCACGGAAAAGCCCGCCCAACTAAACTAGGGCAGATCTCTCCCAGCTCCCGAGCTAGATACATCGTTTTGGTCTAGCTCCCGAATTGTTACTTGGACTTGCAGATACTTAGCCAGTAATCGTAATTTCCTCATTATAGTTACGTAGCCTAAACTTGGATTCCGCAACAACACAGTATATTGAGTGATAGACGTTCCTGTGCGTATATCTCAAGCATTATATCTCCCCTGCATGTTAGTATGTATATTTCATCATTGGATATTGAATTTGAATCATAAATAAACACCTGAAACGTAACCAGAGACTTGCTTGCCTAACTTAGAACTGTCTAATTGTGTGTGTTTAATAACATCTAAACGAGCCAGTAGAGAACAAATAAATATTCCAGGTCAACTACAGCATCGGCACCTCATACCTCTAAGACAACCAGCCATTATTACCCCCTCTCAATTGCCACATCGTGACAAAGTGGGACCTCGTGTCCGGGATTATCTGAACTTCAAGCCGTTCAGCGCACTGTCAACAGCAACAACCCGAGGACTACGCCGATTCTGAAACCGACCCTGGATGGGGGCTCATCTCTCTACAACACAAAGACTCTAAGCCAGCAACCAGACCCGTCATCCCAACGCCAGCAACCAGATCCATCAACCCATCAAACCAGGCTCGCCACTTTACGCAGCCTACGCCACCCCAGCCTACGCCACCCCAGCCTACGCTTACGCCACCCCAGCCTACGCCTACGTCACCCCAGCCTACGCACCCCAGATACGCCAACCTAAGCCACCCCAGATTCGCCACTCCGAGCAATCTACGCCACCCCAGCCAACTCACCCCATTAAGCCAGGCTCGCCACACTACGCCAGCCTACGTCACCCCAGACACACCAGCAACCAAATTTGCCACCCCACTACGCCAGATTTGCCGCCCCAACCGCCAGGTCGCCACCCTCTGGCCCCGCATCAACGTACCGGCACCCGAGACGTCAGCAGAGAGACCCACCGCCGCCGCACCAGCCTGCCCGACAACTAGAGATCGCCGAGAACCCGACAACTGCCCTGTCAACCTCCCCGTAGGAACCCGCCGTAGTTCCCGGTATCCAAACCCGGAAAAATAGACACTAACATTAAACGCTAATCCAGTCCCGGCACGGGGAAAGAGAATTCCTAACCAGCCCGAAGTTATCTGCACCAACAGCGCCGAGCGCCATATAAACGATAACCTTATGATTGGATATACGTGTGTTAGTGTATGTGTGTAAAATTCTGGAATTGCTGTCTGGTGAGTACCATTTTGAGTTGTATTACGTTAGCTAAACTCTGAACCCCAACACCCCTCCTATATTTTCCTTTCTATCTCGCTATACCTCTGTCCGCCTCTAGTATCTTAATCTCGCCTCACTCTGCTACTATGGCGGAAGGTGTACTATTGCGTAAGCAGTTGAGAGAAGAGGCTATAGCTATAGGCTACATTGACTCAGACATAACTAAATACGTAGTAGAGCAGGTAGCGGCCCATGAGGCCAAGACAGAGAGACTTAGATTAGAACAGGTGGCTAGAGAGGAGAGAGCAGAACAATTAGAAAGAGAAGATAGGCTTAGAGTAGAACAATTAGCTAGAGAGGAGAGAGAGAAACATAGGTTAGACGAGGAAGCACGCAGGGCACACGAATTCAGATTAGCTGAATTAGCAGCAAGTGTTAGGGCCCCCGATAACAACGACAACCCAAACTCCCCCTCATCATTTAGTTCAGCCACCCCCAACCATCCCCTCCCCAGACATGCTTCTCTATGGACCGACGTCCACGACCCCCGTTTAGAACAGTTTGACATCTACCTCCGGCGGTTTAGCGACTGCATGGAGTTGAATGAGGTCCCCCCAGAATTGCATTGTAGGATCCTCGTCTCCACTCTGAGAGGAGAGGACTACGAGGCTTACTGTAAACTGGCCCCAGAAGACAGGGAGTCATGCGCTGCACTGAAGAACGCGCTCTTAAACCGGCACCAGTTGCACGCGTCCCACTACCAGAAAAAGTTTCGGTCGTCCACGCTACGACCAGGGGAGAATTACACCCGATTCGCGGAACGAATACAATCCTACCTTCTTAAGTGGGTTGAGTTGGGAAATATCGAGCAGTCATTCGACGGTATGGTCACCCTCCTAATGACTGAGCAGGTAGAGTCACAAATGAACCTAAACTCAAGGCCTTCCTGATACAACACGGGATCGAAGGGTTACCCTCCTCCCTACAAAGCGCAGATAGATTTCTGCAAGCCAACAAGGTAGAATCGTCCCACCCCCGGGAGAAATCTCTCTCACATCCCGCTTCCCGACAGGAAAATGGGAGGTCGACACGGCCACCGGGCCATCTGTCCCGCCCGGGTCACCCACAGTCACCCTGGAATAACTGGGACAACCACCGCACCAACCCTCCCCCACTAATCAGCCCACCACCAAATCAGGTATAAGGTCCCTCCTAGGATTAACAGGGTATTACCAAAAGTTCATACCGCAATACAATAGCATCGCGGCCCCTTTAACAGACTTGACGCGGAAAAACCTCCCGGAAAAAGTCACCTGGTCAACAGAATGCCAGCTAGCGTTCGACCAGCTGAAGGCTGCTCTCACTAGTAAACCCATACTCCGTCTGCCTGACCCGACCCGCCCCTACGTATTGAAGTGCGACGCTAGTGGACGCGCCGTCGGCGCGGCCCTGCTACAACCCGACCCGGAGCACGATAATATGCTGTTTCCCGTAGCATATGCCTCGCGTAAGCTCAACGCCACCCAGATGAATTACAGTACTTCTGAGCTAGAATGTTGGGCTCTTGTGTTTGGAATTGAGAAGTTCCACGTATACCTATACGGTCGCCATTTTATCCTCCACACAGACCACCAACCCCTCACGTTTCTCGCATGCGCAAAAAACCTAAACAGAAGGTTAATGAGGTACTCCCTCACCCTGTCACAGTACAGCTTCCAGACCATCTACCAGTCCGTGAAGGAACACCATCTCGCAGATTTCCTGTCCCGGTACTCTGACTCAGATCCCGCCCCTGACTCAGGCCCCACCGACACCACTCAAACCCCGGCCTCAGACTCAGTAAATTAGGTATGAATCCACTCTCACGTGTATTCCAAATTGGCCCGGAGGGATGTCACAATTCTGGATTTAATAGTGACTATTAGCACTTAGATAGATAGCAGTGTATAACTAGAACCTTAGATTAGCTTAAGTTTAGCTAGAATAGAGAGAAGGTTAGTCTGACGTCACTATCTTCTCCCTCCCTTACGCAATTACATCTCCCCATCACTCTTTCTCACCTGTTTCTCTACCCTTCACTATACTCTTGTACTACGCCCAAATTCAGAGTCTACTGACTAATGCGATTCAACTTGGTACTACATCTTGGTTGAATGGGTACGAATGTGTTAGTTAGAATGTATATATTTTATCCTATGCTATATTAATGTATTCATATCATGTCTTAATGTATTTATATCTTGTACTATTTTAACGCATGTGTAGACAGTCATTACTCGATCCCTCACTCACCCCCTCCTCTTCGCGTCCCCGCCACCCCCACCCCCTTTTATATCCCCTCAGCTTAGCGGCACGTTATGCAATTGCTTTGAGACGGTCGTTCCCTGAGCGTTGACCAGAGAACCCAGTTCGCACACATATAACTAATTCTCGTCCGAAACCCCCCCCCCCCCAGCCACTTGAGTTAACTACTTAAAATTCTACCAAAGGGAGATAAATTCCCCCACTCAGCATGACGTCTGCTCAATTGTCTTTCATCTAGACCCCTCTCCCCCCCCCCTTTCCGCCCTCGCAACCCCGACCCCCAATCCATTTTTTGGCTCCAATAAGCTTTTCTTATGCAAATGTATATTCAATCTAGCCAATGAGAATAGGATGTAATTAAATGTAAGCCAACCAAATTAACCTTGGGTCAGGTGACTAATGTTCACGGAAAAGCCCGCCCAACTAAACTAGGGCAGATCTCTCCCAGCTCCCGAGCTAGATACATCGTTTTGGTCTAGCTCCCGAATTGTTACTTGGACTTGCAGATACTTAGCCAGTAATCGTAATTTCCTCATTATAGTTACGTAGCCTAAACTTGGATTCCGCAACAACACAGTATATTGAGTGATAGACGTTCCTGTGCGTATATCTCAAGCATTATATCTCCCCTGCATGTTAGTATGTATATTTCATCATTGGATATTGAATTTGAATCATAAATAAACACCTGAAACGTAACCAGAGACTTGCTTGCCTAACTTAGAACTGTCTAATTGTGTGTGTTTAATAACATCTAAACGAGCCAGTAGAGAACAAATAAATATTCCAGGTCAACTACAGCATCGGCACCTCATACCTCTAAGACAACCAGCCATTATTACCCCCTCTCAATTGCCACATCGTGACACCTGATATGTGACTACTTAATAGACATACCTGATATGTGACTACTTAATAGACATACCTGATATGTGGCTACCTAATAGACATACCTGATATGTGACTACCTAATAGACATACCTGATATGTGACTACCTAATAGACATACCTGATATGTGACTACCTAATAGCTATACCTGATATGTGACTACTTAATAGACATACCTGATATGTGACTACCTAATAGACATACCTGATATGTGACTACCTAATAGACATACCTGATATGTGACTACCTAATACCCATACCTGATATGTGACTACCTAATAGACATACCTGATATGTGACTACCTAATAGACATACCTGATATGTGACTACCTAATAGACATACCTGATATGTGACTACCTAATACCCATACCTGATATGTGACTACCTAATAGACATACCTGATATGTGACTACCTAATAGACATACCTGATATGTGACTACCTAATAGACATACCTGATATGTGACTACCTAATAGACATACCTGATATGTGACTACCTAATAGACATACCTGATATGTGACTACCTAATAGACATACCTGATATGTGACTACCTAATAGACATACCTGATATGTGACTACCTAATAGACATACCTGATATGTGACTACCTAATAGACATACCTGATATGTGACTACCTAATAGACATACCTGATATGTGACTACCTAATAGACATACCTGATATGTGACTACCTAATAGACATACCTGATATGTGACTACCTAATAGACATACCTGATATGTGACTACCTAATAGACATACCTGCTATGTGACTACCTAATAGACATACCTGATATGTGACTACCTAATAGACATACCTGATATGTGACTCCCTAATAGACATACCTGATATGTGACTACCTAATAGACATACCTGATATGTGACTACCTAATAGACATACCTGATATGTGACTACCTAATAGACATACCTGATATATGACCGGAAATCGAAGGTACCGCAAGACTATTTTTATTCTCAGTTGGCAGGAAAGGGAAATAACTTCCACGTCTTACAGGTGGAAGTCCTCGAAACGGGATATCGAAGGCCGGAGTGATTTCTGACACTCGGGACGGTGCCCTGGTAAATAATGAGGTCGAGTCGAATGTGAAGACTGGGTTTTCCCGTCCCTTGTAAGGCGGTGAACAAGGTGATTCCCTGATCAGGTTCTCTGTGGAACCCGTAGTGGGACTTGTCACTACCTTGGCCTGACTCACCTGAAGGAAAAAAAACATGTTGTTACAATTTTGTTCTTACTGTAAAATATATGGAAAAACATGTTGTTACAATTTTGTTCTTACTGTAAAATATATGGAAAAACATGTTGTTACAATTTTGTTCTTACTGTAAAATATATGGAAAAACATGTTGTTACAATTTTGTTCTTACTGTAAAATATATGGAAAAACATGTTGTTACAATTTTGTTCTTACTGTAAAATATATGGAAAAACATGTTGTTACAATTTTGTTCTTACTGTAAAATATATGGAAAAACATGTTGTTACAATTTTGTTCTTACTGTAAAATATATGGAAAAACATGTTGTTACAATTTTGTTCTTACTGTAAAATATATGGAAAAACATGTTGTTACAATTTTGTTCTTACTGTAAAATATATGGAAAAACATGTTGTTACAATTTTGTTCTTACTGTAAAATATATGGAAAAACATGTTGTTACAATTTTGTTCTTACTGTAAAATATATGGAAAAACATGTTGTTACAATTTTGTTCTTACTGTAAAATGTGGAAAAACATGTTGTTACAATTTTGTTCTTACTGTAAAATATATGGAAAAACATGTTGTTACAATTTTGTTCTTACTGTAAAATATATGGAAAAACATGTTGTTACAATTTTGTTCTTACTGTAAAATATATGGAAAAACATGTTGTTACAATTTTGTTCTTACTGTAAAATATATGGAAAAACATGTTGTTACAATTTTGTTCTTACTGTAAAATATATGGAAAAACATGTTGTTACAATTTTGTTCTTACTGTAAAAATATATTGTTTCTCATTACTTTGTATTAATACTTAGCATTCTTATTGATAGATAGCTTGAGAAATAGATAAATAGATAGCTTTGAAGATATATAGTGAGTAAGATAGAAAGATTGGGAGAATGATATATTGAACTAGATAGATACTGAAGTAATATATTGCCCTTTTTACTTCTGATGAAGAAAGAAAAAACAATCAATTCACTTTCCCTCCAACTATCTTATAATCTTCTGATTGAATTCGTGAATTGCCAGAAATAGAATCCCAGTTACCTACTAGACTGGATATAATCAATGCTTTTCTATACTTGACATACGGAAACTTGGCAATTTTCTTTAACCCCTACAACATAATGATTCATTCATTTTCCCTCTCATTATTGATTACAAAGACAAGAAAACAAAGAAATGTTTCTTTTTGTCCTTAACGCCTTAACGCAGTGTGCTCAAACACGCAACTCGCAGTTTCTGACATGCGCAACGCATTTTGTGATTTAAATAAAAGGACCCTACACGAGAGAGACGAAACTTTTAATTAGATTCTACGTATTTATTCGTAGATATTTTAGTAATAGTCGCATTAAATGCTAACAACAGACTTCCGGTTTCAATTCTTAGTGAAGCGATCGAGTGCCGACTCCATAAGTTCGCAACTTATTTCGGTTCACAGCCCACTAATAAATATTATTTTTTTAGCTGACAAGAAATATGAATTTTAAGCTTGTGCCTAGTTTCTTTCTAGCAACTTGTGTATATTTAGTTTAATTTGTGCTCGCCAAAGCCGTAGTACTCCACGTTTTCAACTACTTGCCATTTTTTTCCTTTTTAGACAAGAGAATGAAAACATCATTAAATAAACGTTCACTGATCTGAATAAAAGGAAAAAAAAAGAATACGGTCGGAAAGGAATGGGAGGGGGGGGGGGGAGAATTGTGCAAACCATGTGTTTTGGGCCGGATACAGGGGGGGGGGGGCGACTAGTGAACGGCGGGAGGGGGAAAAGAAGGTTTATTCTGATAATATATAACCAAATATATTATTTGTGAACAGTTAAAATAAGATAAAAGAGATTTATTTCATAATTTAAAGTTTCAATAAAACAATTTTGAGAAACAAATTGTATGAGCTTAAAAATGTGTTGTTATCAGTGGCGTAGTGGTGGTGGCAAATAGTGAAAGGTAGGATAGATAGACGGACAGGGAAGAAAACGAGTATAAAGTGCGGTGTGTTTTTTCCATGATCAGTTTTAAATGGAATTCTATCTATAGCGGTAACTGGCTACTGCTAATAAACCAAAAACAATATAACGAAAACTACTATCTAGAATCTAGCTCTATGTATGCCGCATTTCAAACATTCGAAACATTTTCAAGCATAGTTAATTATGATTTACTGGAATGGAATTTGAATTTTAAGTTTAGCCTGTTCAGAGCACTATAAGATAATTCCAGAGCACTAGAAGATAATGCCTGAGCACTAGAAGATAATGCCAGAGCACTAGAAGATAATGCCTGAGCACTAGAAGATAATGCCAGAGCAATAGAAGATAATGCCAGAGCACTAGAAGATAATGCCAGAGCACTAGAAGATAATGCCAGAGCAATAGAAGATAATGCCAGAGCACTAGAAGATAATGCCAGAGCACTAGAAGATAATGCCAGAGCACAAGAGATAATGCCAGAGCACTAGAAGATAATTCTAGTTTAATAATAAATCGTAATTAAACAATCAAATGACTGCAAGTGCAACATAATCTTTAAACGTCATATATGTGTGTGTGTGTATGTGTGTGTGTGTGTGTATGTGTGTGTGAAACAAAGACGTCAACTGAATAAAGCTAAAACATGAATGAATAATTGGTTCGCTCAATTCGATTTTGTAAAGAGTAAAGGCTAAAAATATCGTAAACAATTTTGAGCCTTCATGTAGATCTAAGCCTCTAAACTCTAATTGCATTTTTGTTATACTTTGCAGGTAAATATACATATGCATGTTTAAAAAAAAAAACTAACCCATAAAAAACAAAGTTTTTATTATACTCCCTTTCTTTGTAAACGAAGTTTATATTTAATTAATATTTTGATAGATTAAAATAAATATAAGTCATATCATGCCTTTTGAATTTCCACACTAAAATTTTGCGCACCCTTTTCTTTTCTAGCTTTGGCCCGCAAAAACCATAAAAAGATAACTCGCTTTGTTTCGGCTACATTGTGTCGTTTTTATTCTATTTATTTCGTAAAAACGAACATATCCAAAAATGTTTATTTACTTCCGTCTCTTCCGGTAGAGGCAGCCATGTTTTCACGTGAAATATTTTCTTCGATTCGAAAATTGGTCGAAGGTATTCGTAACTATTCCAAAAGCTATGGTGCTGACAATTTGATAGAATGTATTGTTAGTCAGGACAAGTGTGCTGCCCAAGTTTCAGCTCGATTGGACGAAGGGGCGTGGTCGAAAAATTGATGCAAAGTTTTGCAAACAGACAATCAGACAAGCAGACAGACAGCGCAAGTTAATAGAAAGGGAGTAAAAAATGTGCTTTTTTTCTTTGCAAAGTGCTATGTATATCACTTAGATAAAGAAATAATATTATATAGTATTTATATATCATCATTCCTTGGCTCCATAGTCTCGAAAGACAATTAGATTTGCGCTCCTGTGATTTGGCCAGCCCTGTAAAATTGACTGTGTCTGTGGAGACCTATCCTTGAGAGACAGGCTCTATCGCATCTCTGGCACTTGAAAGCTGGAGTAAGGTGTAAGGTGCCTCTCCAACTATTTCTGTGCTGAGCAAGGTTCTCCCAGTTTCCGACCTCTACATCTATAGCCTTTAGATCACATTTGCAGACGTCCTTGAACCTGAGTTGGGGGGCGGCCGGTAGCTCTCTTGCCTTCCGCGAGCTCAGCATATAGCAGGTCTTTTGGGATTCGCCCATCCTCCATCCTGGAAAACATGGCCAAGCCACCGAAGACGTCGTTGGCGAAGGAGAGTGATCATGCTAGGCATGTTAGCCCGTTGCAAGACCTCGTCGTTTGGTCCTTCCAAGATATCCCAAGTATGCGTCTGAGGCAGCGCATGTGGAAAGAAGAGAGTCTCTTTTCTTGCGATGCGTACAGGGTCCAAGTTGCGCTGGCGTACAGGAGAGTGCTGATCACACATGCACGATAGACAGCTATTTTTGTATTAATAGACAGCATCTTGTTGGCCCATACTCTTTGCGTTAGCCTGGATAAAGTCGCGGAAGCCTTGCCAATTCTCCTGCTGATTTCTGTGTCCAGTGATAGATCGGTGGTGATGGTGGAGCCAAGGTATGTGAACTGATCAACAACATCTAAATGCAAAATTTGACCTTATCACATAAGAGTATTCAAAATGTATTTAATAGACTGGGTCCATTAAATTGACCCATCGTAAGTAGTAATCACATGCTAATGAGTAGATAGATGAATGGATTAGTGAGTGGATTAGTGGTTGAATACTACAAAATCAATAGCTTGAGACAAAACGATGGCAAGCAACTGGTGGGTTTTAATATACCTGTATTTGAAGTAAAACACCTGTATTTGAAATAAAATGCCTGTTTTTTTAGATAAATACCTGTATATGAGGTAACATAGCTGTATTTCAGGTAACATACCTGTATTTGAGGTAAATACCTGTATTTGAGGTAAAATACATGTATCAGAGGTAATATACCTGTATTTTCGGAGCATGACTCATTGGTGATTGTGTTTGCGGAGGAGTTTTCATTATCCAACTTCTTATCCAAGTCAAACCGATCTGTTAAGTTTTCAAGACATTGGAGTTGTAGTCCAGGGAAATCTCTGCAAGAAAATACAAAACAAAAAATATTTATTTCAATTTTTTTTCCTTCTCCATGTTACAGAGTGAGGGGAAGTTTTTTTCTGGCTCTTTTTTGTGGTGTAGTATGTTATGTTATGTAGTATGTTATGTTATGTAGTATGTGTGGTGTAGTATGTTATGGTTCGAGACATGTCAGGGTTCAATAAAGTTGTTCGATAATGCCCCGCTGATTATAACATGGGCTATCTGGTAGCCTTTGTCACTTCTGTACCCATGGACCTCAAAGACTGGCGAAGGGTGTAAACCACCGATTCGTTCACATTAAGAATACACCGACGGTCGAACGCATGAGGGACGGCCGCTGAGAGGCCCCGAGCCTCTGTGGGGAGGAAGCAATGAGCGCAGCAGTCCGTTTCAAAACCCGCTCTGGTGCCGATAGTATGTGTGCCAGCGGGCGACATTGCAGGTATACGGGCGAGCCACCACGATAATGGTCCGAGGGGAATTCCGCAGTTTGTGCATGGGCTGCGGAGACCTTACCCTATATTACACGGCACAAGACGTCGAAGTGTGGCTGGAGCCCGGACAGAATCTTGGTGTGCAAGAGCCCGTAGACTCGTCCAGTTTTTATTGAGACATTTTAAATTCAGTAACCTTTGTCAAACTAAACAAACCTATAAAAAGAACATTATAAAAATGATTTTTCTTAGATAGTGTTGTTGTTTTTTTATATTAAAGACAAGCAGTTGTTAATGTATTAGAATTATTATTGCAGGCATTCGAAAATAAATGCATGAGAAAAATGCTTGGAATCTCCTACCTAGTATACGGGACTAATGAGTATGTCTGGGACAGAATATCCTCAATTGCGGGCCCTCAAAAAGCCACCATGGCAACAATCAAACGGCGCAAGATAAAATTGTTCGGTTATGTGGTGCTGCATAATAACCTGCCAAAAACTATCAACCAGTTCACTATACAAGGTGGACGTCGCAGAGGCTGTCAGCGGAACATGCTGGTTCTAGCTGCAAATGTCTGAACTATTCACAGACGATCAAGATAGGCAAACGTGGAGATGGTTGACTGCTGAGGTATCTATTCACTCCCCCCCCCCCCCCCAACAACCATGGTTGACTGCTGAGGTATCTATTCACTCCCCCCCAACAACCATGGTTGACTGCTGAGGTATCTATTCACTCCCCCCCCCCAACAACCATGGTTGACTGCTGAGGTATCTATTCACTCCCCCCCCCCCCCCCCCCCCCCCAACAACCACAACGGTCAATGGTCTGATGATGATAGATCTATGCCAACACATCCTTTTATAAAAACTATTTTCAGAACCCAACGCTGAACCGAACCGAACCCGAGCTTAGGGTCTTTGTTAATCAAACCTTAAGTTTTAGTAGGCTTATAGGCTAGGTTCTATTCTAACCTCTAATGTATTCAAGTATTATGAAAATATATGGATGACTTGTAAATTGAAACAGAAACCATTTCTATTGAATTAGGGCTACACAAAATAGTTGATTTTATTTATTTGAGTTTTCTAGATTTCAATTGATATTAGGTCCAATCCGTAACAAAAAGACTTTTACTTGTTTGACTAATGAAATAACAGCAACAATAAAAAAAAACACAAGAATAATAGTTTAAGTACAGTAGGCGTACCTTTTAGTAAAGTTGTCGTTGTTTATGAACCTGATTGTCAGCTTGTTGTGTGTGAAATCATATTTAAATGGAATCGCATCAATCTACCAATGACTTACACTTACAGAATATCTAAACCCTAAATAAGGGAAGTAAACAAAATGTCTTTTCTTTTTGTATAGAGTCTATACCTATACTCCATCATCCACACAATGTTACAAAGCATGCATTTTGTTTCATCCACTTCCGTTTGGAAAACAGGTAAGCAAAGAGTCACCTAACAAAAGGGACAGGTAAGTTACAGCATGAAATAAAGTCTAGAACACAACTAGCTCAGGTGAGTAAACAGGTCTAGTTCCAAAAAGTGCGTCATTACACGACACGTCCACAGCACACATAAACGTACACAAGTGGAACAACTCTGTGTGATCGAATCGTTGGACTACAGCATTAAAAAAAAATATAGAAGAGTAAGGAGAGACGAAAGAAAAAAACTACGCGTCGCTCAAGCGTTGTCATGGTAACCAAACAATCAATACCATCACGCCTGGTACATGGCCGCTGCCTGTGTGAGAGATTGTTAGAATGAAATGTGACCTAGTCAGGGGAAGTATTCAAAGAGATTGATAGAGATTAAATGAACATTTTACTTCTCTTTCCAAACGCTTGGTAATAAAACCTTTCGTATCTATTGAATGTAGCTTCTGAAATGATGAATAATAAGGACAAGAAATGGATAGATGCTAAAAACTATAGACGAGTTTTGGTGTATAGTTTAGTGTATAGCTTTTCTCACATAACTTATTTAAAACAAAAAGCTATTGCCTTCTATCATTAACAGTTTTCTTTTTCAATTCCTTGAGTCATACTCTAACTAAATTTTAACTTGCCTACAATATCGCTAAAAAAACTCATTATTTCGTCGCAATTAGTCTAGATCTATCCTACAGCTGCAAATGACCCAAGAATTTTTTTTTTATTCTTATGATTTCTTATCTTTAACTTACCTGAATATAGATCTAGTGTGCAAATATATCCACTTATGGTAGAGAGATTGTTGCTTTTTAATGTTTCCTCTTCAGAACTGGCAAAATTGGATCAAAATAATCAAGTCTTGAACAAGCAGTAAACCATTTAAAAACTCCGCCACTAGATGGCGTTATGTCATTTCATTGACTGTAAACGGAAGTAGAAAAGGTAAGCAGCGAATAAGGTTTTGCAATGTAGTGAATATTGAGATGCTTGTTGTAGTTGTAGTGATCGGTAAAAACGTACAGGTGAGCAGATCTTGGCAGGATACAGGTGAATTTCCGTAATTTTTTTTCGTAGATAAAACAAGTCTCCACGGGCCGGATAAGAGGGCCTCACGGGCCGTAGTTCGGAGACCCCTGCCTAAAACATTAGACAAAAAGACCTTTTTTTTTTTTACTTTTGATTATTAATATCTTATATCTTGTTTCCTTTATAGGCATTCTTTCTCTCTCTCTCTCTCTCCATTGTCAATCTTCCTCTAGAGCTACACCCTTTCTCTTTTACTCCATCTTTTCTACAAGTTGTATTCTTTACCTTATTCATTTCATCAATCTCTTTCAACCTTTTTCAGTCTCTTTCTATTTCTCTTTCTTTTGTATTCTTTGTCAAATATTGATTCTCTCCCTTTCTCTATCACACTCTCTTTCTAATTAGTGTCTAACTTTCTTATTTTATATCTTTAAAAGTTAGGGGAAAGGGTGGAGGTGGAGTGAGAGGAGGTTAAACAAAGAAATATATGAATAAACTTAAACATGATCTAATGGTATTGTCTACAATTAGATAAACATGTATTATTTACATATTTACACGAGTTTACTGTACAATGATGCATTTTACATAATATCAACTGGAGTTTGTGGCTAGTGGCGTTCACGAGAGCTAGTTTATCCGTTGCTCTTTTTAATAAGGCTAGTTGGCAGCTCTAGGCTAGAATGAATATAAAATTACAATCTTCCCATTGTTGGGTAAATTATAATTCTTATTTATACTGATATAAATAGCTTTCTATATATATAAAGTGAGTTGTCCGTTTCGCGCCGCACGTTGCATTGGACGGCAGAAATTCTCTGATGTAAATCTATGTCAGTCTCACCTCAATCTTCTGCCATGGACCGTAGTTCTCGATCCCAGGTGAACCTCCAGGTGGTTATGCGGTGTCCGTGCAATTCTTTGCCATTCTTCGGTTTCCCACCAAGGGCTACTGCCATGTTTGTCTGATATGATGAATTATTGTTACTATGGAGATTAGTATAGAAATACTTTGGTGCGCAATAGTAAAAGATAGGTATGTGTAGGAAGTATGTATGACGCAATATAATGTTAATAATAGCAAGTTTTGAATAGTGTTGATAAGCAAGTTAGTCTTGCAAGAACTGAGTAAAAGATTGCAGTACTTTTCAAACTATTGCATTGTGAAGACGCTTAGAAGAAGATCGTGTTATCAGATGTCTCTTCTAAGTTCGAGTCATTAAAATTGTTCAAGCTACACAAGTGTTAGCTTAATGAATTGATGAATTGTAAATTCTCGTTCCTGTATATCCATTGACAAGTCTTAATTAGGCGTGATCTTTTGAACTGGTGAGATCGTGAACTTCCGGTTCTATTTTTAAATGTTTAATTATTTTAGGCATTTCCGTAAACAAAAAAGCATGCTTTTGCTGGTTATTGACAGTTGATTTCAACCTCGACGGCTAGTTGTAGTCTTTTAGAATTATACAAAGGATACAATATTAGTTATGAGGAATCCGTTTATAACATCAAAAGTGAGTAGGCGATAATTAATACTCAAATGTTAGTCGCATGTAGCTTGTTTATAAAATAAATTAGTCAAGAGTTGCGTTTTCTTGGTTATTGAAAAACAAAATTCGTATTCATAAAAACGAATAACAAAAATTATTTTGCATTAAGCAATAAGTTTGATATTATAAAAAGGTGATTATTCCCTTCTGACTTTCACAATACATTGTTTTCTTTTGTAAACATCTTTTGGAAATGAAAGAAACTTTAATCCCCAACAAATGTTCGTACAACCAGTAACCTAGCACATAGACATGTTTCGAATAAAATGATCGAATTCGACCGGAAATGTTTTTTCTTGTGAACTTTCATGCATGCATACACGTTAAGACTTGTCAATATATGATACCATCGTCAGATTACGAAATGTCCTTTTATTTTTTTGAATTGGCAAACGTTACTAACATTAATTCTATTCAAATAAACACTGAGTGAACAAAAACATGTTAATGCGTAAAAGAAATGACTGACGTCTACTGTAAATAACATAACTACGTAATTACTTAGTTTAGGCCTCCACGTAAAATTACATTTGTAGGTTAAACCATAGACTATAATATACATGGACCGCTTGCTTTAGTTTTTTATGATATTATCTTCTGTTTTTTTGCAATTCCCGATTTTAAATGAAGTAATTGTAATACAAGTTCCGTTTTATTAAATCGCATTTTTTTCGACTTTAAATGAATACTTGTAGGCCTATTAATATATCATTGACTATAATAAGAAGGACCGCCTGCTCTATTTTTATAGCTTATTTTCTTTTTTCCGTGCGCACACCACACTGATCTATAAATGTTTCAGCTCTGTACTACTTTCGATTTTAATTTTTTATTGAGAAAATCATGGAACTTGTATATCAATAACTTTATTTCCGGTATGGCAATTACGTTATTTAGAATCGGGAATTCCGATCATCAGTGTTTCAAGTCATCATATAGCAGAAATACCATAGACTATAATATACACCGAACATGAGTCTAACAGATAAACTCCATACTTCTTCAATAAGTAATTATTTAATTTGAAAATTTACCTCCAGTATGCCTTTCAATTCATCAACAAAAACTTCCTCATCCATAGCGTCCATATCTTAGTCATAGATTGACGCACAAAATTTTAAAAAAAATGGTGCGATTCAATAAAATGGAACTTTTATTACAATTACTTCATTTAGAATCGGGAATTCCGAAATAAGCAGTCTTTCGAGTCATCATATAGCAGAAAAACTAAAGCAAGCGGTCCATGTATATTATAGTCTATGGTTAAACCATGCTTAAACTACAAGAAGATATTTTTTTTACTATAAAAACTTTGTTTCAGGCAAAGGCTACAACAAGATCTAGTGCAAAATCTGGTGTAAATTGTCTGAAACCTTGTTTTTTCATTTTCAATTAATAAACCCTTTTATAAAAAAAACCTACAAGTTTCTTTTTCTCTTCTTGTTTTTAAGTATTTCTTCGTCTCTAGGCCTATACATAGACTTTTATCAACAAAATAATGTCGTTGATTGGCTATGCCAGTTAAAGGTAAAAATTTAAAATGCTTTGGTATTTTTTAAATTTTAAAAATAAAATTGGATTAAATGAACAATGAAAATTTACTAATAAAATCCACTTTTAGTTTTAGAGATGAATACAAAAACTCAATGCAGTCCCAAGTAAAAATAAAAATAAAAATAATACTTTTTAATCTAACAGTTTATCTGTAAACAACAACTGTCTTTCTAAGTGTATTACTGTAAACTTTATCTGTAAACAACAACTGTCTTTCTAAGTGTATTACTGTAAACTTTATCTGTAAACAACAACTGTCTTTCTAAGTGTATTACTGTAAACTTTATCTGTAAACAACAACTGTCATTCTAAGTGTATTACTGTAAACTTTATCTGTAAACAACAACTGACTTTCTAAGTGTATTACTGTAAACTTTATCTGTAAACAACAACTGTCTTTCTAATTGTATTACTGTAAACTTTATCTGTAAACAACAACTGACTTTCTAAGTGTATTACTGTAAACTTTATCTGTAAACAACAACTGTCTTTCTAAGTGTATTACTGTAAACTTTATCTGTAAACAACAACTGTCTTTCTAAGTGTATTACTATTAACTTTATCTGTAAACAACAACTGTCTTTCTAAGTGTATTACTGTAAACTTTATCTGTAAACAACAACTGTCTTTCTAAGTGTATTACTATTAACTTTATCTGTAAACAACAACTGTCTTTCTAAGTGTATTACTGTAAACTTTATCTGTAAACAACAACTGTCATTCTAAGTGTATTACTGTAAACTTTATCTGTAAACAACAACTGACTTTCTAAGTGTATTACTGTAAACTTTATCTGTAAACAACAACTGTCATTCTAAGTGTATTACTGTAAACTTTATCTGTAAACAACAACTGTCATTCTAAGTGTATTACTGTAAACTTTATCTGTAAACAACAACTGACTTTCTAAGTGTATTACTGTAAACTTTATCTGTGAACAACAATTGTATTTTTAATGTATTACAGTGGCATGCACATTCTCGAAAGATCTAAGTAGGCCTACACGTGAAACCATATTGACAGCCAGACACACATGCATGTACAATTTCTACCCCTTCATTAAACGAGTTTGTAAAAGTTAATGTATGAAGATAAATGACGTTACAATTTAAGAAAGCCAATGTAGGCCTACATTATTACCCACTTTGAACAAAATCAAATGATTTAGAGGCCCGATTATATTATCATTTTTATTATATTCATAATAGAAAAATAAACGGGTAGAGAACGACTCAAATCGTCTGTCGAAATAATCAATGTCCAGTAACAATTCGTAATAAACAGTTAATATTCCACCTGCAATCAATCAGATATAGGGCCTAAGCCTAAGTGTAGAAACCGTTGACAGTGTTAATATAATCCAAAATATTTTACAGCACTTTCAGATATAAATGCAGCGGATAAATGTATAAAATCAATCAAATTCCTACAGGTCCTTAATTAAACATAGGGCCTAGCCAGTCCAAGACCGGCTCTAGGGTTGAAAACAAATTCTGCGCCTTCATTAAAAAGACTTCGGCGGGGAGAAACTGAGTAGTGTCTTCTTCTTCATGTTTTTGTTAGGGCATAGTGTTAGGGCATACTTTCCTATTTTCTAACAACTTTTAAATAAATAAATAATAATAAATAATAATGCGTCTGCCTATGCTAGTAGCACGCAAAAGTACTAAATTTTAATTTATATTTTTAAATCCCAGAATTTAAAAAATGTCCTCAATTATGCGCTTTCCAAAATTTTACGCCTTAGATCGCCTATATGGACGAGCCAACCTGGTCACTAGGCACACTGTCCCTTCAGGAAGCTGAGAAAGCACACTAGGTCTCTTCAGAAAGCTGAAAAGGCACACGAGGTCAATTTACGAAGCTGAGAAGGCACACTAGGTCACAAGAAACAATTTGTCCAATGCAATATTGCTTTATTTAAAAAAATACATTAAAATTATAAAATAGAATGTCAACAGCAGCAAGTTTGGTTTAATAGGCTAGCAATTATAAAGTCTGCATCGGTGAAAGGATGCAAAATGGTTGCTTGATCTAATTATTTGTTCCAATAAATTGATTAGAGATTGACTGAGTTCATGATTGAGTGGGTGCTTCAGTTGCTCGGTGACGGCGTCATCGGAATCTAAGAAGTACATATGTCCGTATAGGGCGTTTGCAATCCCGTGACAAAAAGCACGTGATTTGTGTTTACTTTGAGTAATGGTGTACAAGTAAATATGGCCGCTGTATTAATAAAGTTTCATATAGGCTCGAGCTTTTTTTAAATGATGTGTAGTGTTTTAAGTCTTATTAAGATTTAAGCTGTATTATGTATGTTAAATAAAATAGGCTATTTTATTATTATCATAGACATAGATCATAGACGATGTGAGCCTAATAGTGACTTGACTAGATAGCCTGTTCATCAACACTATCACTTGACATCGTAGCCTAGCCTACGAAACATTAAAAGTGTAGGCCTATAAAGTGAAATTGAAAGTGTAAATAGGTCTAGCCGGCCCTAGCCTAATCACATTAATCAATTAATCTACAGTACTACTATTTACCTCCTTATTTTTGAGTAGGATAGCCAATATTCAGATGTGAATTTTGCATGATAAAGAAGTACTTCACTTTCACCACGTTACATTTGTACCTCAAGTGGGTTCTTTATTTACACAAATACGTCACTAAAAACCTAAGCCACGCCCACTAAGAACGCTCTATTGTGTTCTTTCAAATCTCATCCTTGGTCCGAGTTTAGTCTTTATTATATTTTAAATGATAATAATTTACAGGTATTTCTGGTTTGTTCAGGCAACCCATTCCATTCCCGAATGCCACTCGGGAAGAAAGAGTACTTATATGCATTTCTTCTAGCATAAGGGACAAGGAAATTGTTTTTGTCTTTATGTTTATTTGAGCATTGCAAGAGAAAGTGGTGTGAGATAGACGACGTTTGATTTAATTTAGAGTGCAAGCGAGCAGGCGCCTCATTCTTCCGTAATGTAAAGTTGAGATAAAATTATAAAAACATTAATTATAATAAAAAGTAAGTAAAAATTCATAACAGCCACAAATAAGGAACTGCATATTTACATATCAATTTAGATTTGTTCAGACAAGCTTCAACAATATGATATAATCGTTCAATTTACAGGTTACATTGATGACCGTTATAAAGTCATTGATAAGTTAACATAAAGAGTTAGATCTAAATTAAATTAGTCCTAAAAACAAAGAATTTAGAATAAATCTTTTATATACATTTTTGTTTTTTTTGGTGAAACATTTTTTAATTTAGCCAAAACTATTATTAGTCTTCACATTTTTTAGGATGGAGAGATATGTTGTATGTAGGCTACTGAAGTGAAAAGATTTTGCGCTAAGGTCTAAATCATAGGTTCTCAACCTTTTTCGGCTCATCGCCCCCTTTTACATTTTTTTTCCGCTCACCGCCCCCCCCCCCCAAACTTAATTTTAGCAGTAACATTTGTTAATTAAAGGGAGATAATTAACCCGTTTCATTTGAGGTAATATTTCAATTTTTTTTTCTTTTATAAAAAACTAAATGACTTGCATTTATAATTTTGAATTGATATGATAGAACTGTAAAAAATATTATATGAAAATTGTATAAATATTGTATGACTAAAGAATTTACATGAATATTTTGAAGCATTACAATAACTACCCAGTTTGTATGATTACTACGTATCTATACCGCTCAGCTATTGTGGTTACCTCTTTACAAAAGATTCAAACGCATTAAAGGACATCTCGGTAATACAAACAGATCAAAAGAGTAATATTAGCAGATGTTAAGGCGACAGTCCGGTGAATCAACCATTAGACGAGACGGCGCATACCATATTTGCCAAATACTAACCCCTACTTTATCGAAAAGTCATTGCGATTCTTATTTGTTCAATAATATGTATGCCTACTGTTGGGGGGTATCAGATATTTAGAAGCACTAGCGTTTACATCATATTTCATCCAAAAACTAATCGATTCAAATAGCTCAGGTGTTGAAATTTTAGCAGGTACGCTTGTACCGCCCATTTGCCCTTCATCGCCCCCCAATCGCCCCCGGGAATGTTATCGCCCCCCTAAAGCCTCTCATCGCCCCCTGGGGGGCGATATCGCCCCCGTTGAGAACCTATGGTCTAAATGATGATGTTAGCAGAGAGGGTCGTTGCTGTTTTATTTGTCTTTTAAGCGATTGGGGTTGGAATTTAGTTGTGTTTTGTCCTGAGTGCGGGCAAACATAGTAAATGGTTCATGCCTTTGGGGGGGGGGGGGGAATTTATTGGCTCATAGGCCTACAACATTGTGAGGTCATAAGAGTAACGAAGCATCTTCTAGAATCCAAAGCCCAGCCATATATATTCAATTGATCTCCGTAGCAGTACTGAATAATGTCAGTCTTGTAGGGCCTATGTTTGGTAATTTACCAGATGCTAAGTGCCTCTTTAAAGTGTCTGCTTTCACATATCACTGTATATTGTTATGTCATGATACCCACTGTAAGGTTTGACTGCACATAAGCTTATGGTGAAAATTGTTAATTCACAAATGTAGCCTATGGATTTTACTATTCCTACAGTAATGACTTAGCACACCACAGCCTTTGTTTGGTTGGGTAAGCTGTGAATGTAGGGGAACCTGGGGTAAAACGAGATACTTAAGGGAAAAACCCTGTCGTATCAAAGATAACATTAACATGTAAACGGCATTCTGTGTACTGAACAAGCAAGTGGTGGACAACAATGTCACAGCAAAAAAAACATGAGATTTGTTTCTTTCAAAGGGCACACAAATGATTTATTGGGCTAAACGTATTTTCCCAATTTGCCCCATGCCTGGGGTAAAACGAGACATACGCTGTGGGTATGCTTAATCAAATGTCAGTCGTCACAGAGTTCACAAACGAAAACTGGGGCTATGTTTCTTTCATCCAGACCTGCACAGCTGTAGTGTGCCAACCTGTTACAGTCACATTGACAGGCTACCCAGCTTTCTGCACTCTCAGAGTAGGAGAACCTGGGGTAAAACGAGATACTTAAGGGAAAAAACCCTGTCGTATAAAAGATAACATTGACATGTAAACGATATTATGTGTACTGAACAAGCAATTGGTGGACAATAATGACACAACAAAAAAAGATGAGATTTGTTTATTTTAAAAGAGACACACATGATTTATTGAGTTAACCGTATTTTCCCATTTTGCCCCATTGTTTTGTGCTGTTTTACCCCAACATAACCTTTTTCACGTAGCCTCCTAACCACACGCTGCCATGTATAAGTAGGTCAAACTGATAGATCTATTACCATCACAGAATAGGTATACCTATTCTGTGATTACCATAGCCCACAGAAATATCTATCAGAATATTAATTCTTGTCTGACAAATCTGTATTTTTGTTTCTAACGAACACATTTGCATCATAACCATAAAAATAGATAAAAAAAGCCAAAATTGAAATATTTGACTCTCACTGACTCACGTTTCTCAACCAAACAAAACGAATTTTGCCGACAAGGCAGTATCCCGTGATCTCTTTATTAGACTCATTGCTTAAGAGCTCCCACTTTCTGTTTTTCAGTCATTCGTGTGTCTCGTTTTACCCCGCTATCTCATTTTACCCCAGTTGTATGTGTGTCATGTATTCTCCCATGGTGATGAAAAATTCTCCTTCATGGAATAAATGGGGAAAGTATTGGTCTCTTCATCAGGTGGAATTGATATTCCATTCAAATGAAGCTGTTCTTCATATATACATTCAGAACTCTCTCCATTTTCTACATTTGCGATAATAACCATTACTTATGCGACGCTCCATCTGTTGTCCGTTCTGGAATTTTCAGACCTCCGTCTGATTGAACAACTCGTAAAGGAAGTGGAAAAATGTCTCTGTTACTACACTGAAATATGAGCTTCTTGGTTTTGAACAGCACTTTTTGTCGGAGCATTTTACAATTTGAGTTAAATATTTGCTTGTTCGTATATGAACGTCAAACCATTTTTAGGCCTACATAGAAGAGAGTGTCAACATCTTGAGCTATGTAGGCGGCCATGTTGTCAGCCTTCCCTGGATGCACGAAGGTGATTGCCGGGCTAGGGCATCTTTACCACTTATTTTTAGCATGCAGAATTCAGACGCGTTCGCGATGCGATCATCATTTGAAAATAACTAAGAAACAATACGATCATAATTTCAATTTACAATGCTTATTAATAGTAACTAGTAACCCGTGGACACACATTGTGTCCATACCCAGTGCCCTCACATGGGGGGACAGAGGGGGCATATGACCGGGGGCGACACTTCTAGGGGAGGCAAATATAGTCTAAATATAGAACTAAACAAAGCAGTTACAGTATGCAAGGGGGCGTCAATGAAATTTTCGCCCTGGGGCGCTACATAGGCGTATGTGGGCTTTGTCCATACAAAACATATAGAAATTACAAGAATAATAGCGAGATCAACAATAGGGCATTTGCAATCACATGACAAAAAGTACGTGATTTTTGTTTACTTTGTGTAGTGGTGTACAAGTACAATGGCCGCTGTATTAATAAAGTTTCATATAGGCTCGAGCTTTTTTTAAATGATGTTTTGTGTTTTAAGTCTTATTAAGATTTAAGCTGTATTATGTCTGTTAAATAAAATAGGCTATTTTATTATTATCATAGACATAGATCATAGACGATGTGAGCCTATTAGTGACTTGACTAGATAGCCTATTCACCAACACTATCATTTGGCATCGTAGCTACCCTCCTTAGCCATTAGCCTAGCCTGCGAAACATTAAAGTGTAGGCATACAAAGTGAAATTGAAAGTGTAAATAGGTCTAGACGGCCCTAGCCTAATCACATTAATCAATTAATATACAGTACTACTATTTACCTCCTTATTTTTTAGTAGGATAGCCAATTTTCATATGTGAATTTGGCATGATAAGAAACTTCACCATATGCCATATTTGTTCCTCTATTTACAAATGACGTCACTAAAAGACTTAATCTCCGCCCATTGCAAACGCTCTATAGAGCGTTCTCAGTAGGCGGGGCTTAAGTTTTTTTGTGTACATTTAGTGACGTATTTGTGTAAATATAGAACCCACTTGAGGTACAAACATAACGTGGTGAAAGTAAATTACTTCTTTATCATGCAAAATTCACATCTGAATATTGGCTATCCTACTCAAAAATAAGGAGGTAAATAGTAGTACTGTAGATTAATTGATTAATGTGATTAGGCTAAGGCCGGCTAGACCTATTTACACTTTCAATTTCACTTTATAGGCCTACACTTTTAATGTTTCGTAGGCTAGGCTACGATGTCAAGTGATAGTGTTGGTGAATAGGCTATCTAGTCAAGTCACTATTAGGCTCACATCGTCTATGATCTATGTCTATGATAATAATAAAATAGCCTATTTTATTTAACATACATAATACAGCTTAAATCTTAATAAGACTTAAAACACAACACATCATTTAAAAAAAGCTCGAGCCTATATGAAACTTTATTAATACAGCGGCCATATTTAATTGTAAACACAAATCACGTGCTTTTTGTCACGGGATTGCAAACGCCCTATATAGAGAAAAAAAAGTAGCCTACAGTATAAACAAACAATGCAAACAAAACAACAGATTGCGCAGCAATAAAAAAAAAAAAGTCGGGAAAATCCAAGGTAGCCTGTTCAACACTCTCAGTGAAAGCAGAATGAAAGGGAAACTACTCTTTTTTACGACGAGGAGCAATTTTTTTTTTATTACAGTTTTCATGTGTGCATAAATGGCATACTTTTATTTATATAAAATCAACAAAGTCAGCAGCATACGTGATAAGTTAAATTTTTCTATTCCGGGAAGTTGCGAGTAAATGTCTATTTTTGGTTGTCCCGATCGATCAAACGGCATATGAGTCTAAAAGGCACAAACATATATGTAGGCCTTTATTCTTTTCATGTGACGTCAGATATCTTAGACCCCCCCTTCCCCCCTCTCGTCACACATCGTCACAAATGCGTGACCCGCCTCCCTCCCCCCTAATCGTGTGACGTAATTTATGGACGGGCCCCATAGACCATTTTTATTAAATAACTTTCTGCTGTTTTTTTTTTAAAGATCAACTTGGCTTTATTTTTACATTTTAGAGTGGACGTATCACTGCACTAGGGGGCACCTGTGCACCGCTTGCTCATCCGGGAGGGGGGGGGGCGAGCGAAATTAACCCTTTTTTTTTTTGGTGTCGTTGAGAATTGCCTCGTTCTATCTTTTACATTATACCGTTTTACCCTGACCCCGGTTGTCATGGAAACATTATTTTTTAAAACGAAAAGCTAATATAATTACACCTAAAAAAAAAACACTATAGGGCCTAATGTGACTATATGAATAGCTCGCCAATATATTCACAGCCAGGGCAGTGTGATATAGTGTACTAGAGTACCAGTAGGCTATTTTAATTACTGGATTACTGTTGTTTTTTTTTGTTGTTGTTCCTTGTGTTAGACCTACATGTAAGAAACATTAAATTAAATTAATGTTTTTTAACGATAATGCTGCTTTCGTTTAAATGGGGAAACTTGGAGGTTCCGAATAGGAATCATTAAAAAAAATGTTCCGTTTTCTGAAACTGTGCATTTTAAAACTGTTTTATTGAGGCATGATTATTATAGTAATTAGTAACCTTGTAATTTTATTTTTTGACTGAAAATTTGTTACATAAAGTAAAATATTATGAATAATGAACAGTGATCGTCTCAAATAAAGAAAATACAGTTGTATATAAAATTATATTTTGCATTATAAACACTGATCTATATATGTATTGAAATAAAAGCTCTTCAGTTTATAACGGTTAAGATTAACCAAGTTGGAAATATCCGAGTTGACAATTTGGTGCATTTATAAACTTTTTTTTTTTTCATTGTAGCGTCATTAATAACATAACAACTGTAACAGAAAAGCGAAATTTATTATAGATCTATATTGTGGCCAATCCCTCATTTTCGGCACCTACAGCTGCCATTAGGCCCTATAGTGTGATCATTTAAAATTGCTTTAATTGAAAATAACATTCCAAATAGCCCTACACAAATATTTATTTTTCAGTATAAATGCTATTTAAGTTATTAAATCACTTATCTATTTAAGTTGTCAAGAACTATGTAAACAAAGCAAATGAGACATAATATATAGATCTAGATAATTGAAAAAAAAAGTATTTTTTATGCAAAAAAGCACCAATTCGTGGCAATACTTTCTACTCGGAACTTCCGATTTTCCCACTTAAACGAATGCAGCATTATGGTACATTCGCTGAAGTGGGAAAGTCGGAAACTCGGAAATTCCGAGTAGGAAGTTTTCCCATTTGCGAACTTGGTGCATTTTTGCATAATATTTTGTCACTTATCTATATAATATGTATAATGTGAATTAATTACATCTTCCTTGACGACGTTGAAAATTAGCATACAATATAGAAGAGTTACCGTTACTTTGGGGATGTCCATTAATTACGTTTTACAATTTTTAGTAGATTATTACCTATGGTTCCTACCATCCTCCCCCCCCCACCAACTCGCCCCTCCCACATTTATTTTCAAATCCGAAGATTTTAACCATAGTTCTGTTCTTTGGCACTGTCCATAAAGTACGTCACGCTATTTTTGACCAGTTTTAACCCCCTCCCCCCTCCCTGTCACAAACTGTCACAAATCTCGGACCCCCCCCCTAAAATACGTCACACTTTCGAAATTTTTAAAAAAATTAACACCTATTTAAAATTTAATCTAAAACACACTTTGCTATTAAACAGTATTAAAATATAAAATTTTCACTTAAAAGTTAAAATGCCTTAAAATCATAGTAGAATAGTTAATTTTCAACAGTTGTCACAGTTATTCATTGGATCAGTTACTCAATCTATATTGAATTTGACAACAACAATTGCAAAAATTAGACTAGACAATTATATATAACACACATCATTTATCTGCCTTTTTTTTTATTTAGACCTACAATATGTGAGGTCAAGTTTTAGATCATCTTCCGATTATGCAATCTTTTTTTTTACACAGATTAGCGAAACTTGACCTCACCCAGTGATTAAATAATAAAAAGGAAAAAAAAATTGACTAATAAAAGACTAGATTGAGAAATTATGTGGCAAACTCTTGTGCTACATTGAATCTGTTTATTATGGTTCTATGAATTATGTTTAATTCAAAAATATCACGGGACATCATCCATTAATGGTGAAGTGAAGTGTTTATCCATAGTTACGACTGGCATCAATCTTTCACCATCATCGTTTCCTGGAAGGATAATTGCAGGCAGATCAACTTCATACTCAACATCCTCTGAATGTGCATTTTCTCTTCTGGCAATAACTGCCATGAGTTCTCTTTGCCTTCTAGTAGCGATTCTCAAGGACGGATGCGTTTTATCTGAGTTGATTCTGGAACAGTTTGGGTTAACACATTCTCACAAGCCAGAGCTCTGTGTGTCCCTGCATATTTCTTCAACATTGTTTGTGAGGCAAAATATAAGTGACACACTTTGCAAATTCTATCAAGTAAGCAAAGATGGACATTAAAGATTTGAAAACACCTGTTGATCTCGACAGGGTCATCAAATTTGAGAGTTTGTGTCACAAACAATGAAGGAAATTTATGAGAATCTGCCTTTGCTCTTTTGGACGCTTTGAGTCCATCAGTTGTTTGGTTGATTGGGATTGGAGGAGGAAAGAATCTCGAAGGAAAATTATTTTTAAAGCTATTAAATTCTACTTTAAAAAATAAAAATAAACTAGAAATAAAATTAAAAATAAATAAATGTGTGACGTCACACATGGCCTGACCCCCCCTCCCCCCTGTCACAAAGTGTCACACTTTCTTACACCCCCTCCTCCCCCCTGGGGCGTGACGTACTTTATGGACGGCCCCTTTCTGTTTACTATTGTTCTTTTCATAGAAATATTTAATCTTTTCCAATTTTACGTTTCACTAAATGAGCTTTTGGTAGCCTACAATGTTAATTGTTCAATAGACCTTTTCATCATCATTGGTATGCCTCCTTCTACATGCAATTTGTTCCTTTGCTTTTTCTTGAAAATGATCGAACATATCCCGGGAACCTATAACAAAATGCGAAAGTGAAGCATAGGCATAGGCCTACAATTCCCTACAAGGCTACATATAGACTAATTTGGGGGTCTGGCAGCGATTGACTAGTCTTGTGAAATTCGTCCAGCAAGTAATTCTATTTTGCACTCATTTTATGGTGGTTGTGCACAATATTAGCCATATTTTCCCCTGTGTGGCTACCCATATCTAGGAAAGTTAGAAAACGTTCAATATGGAGCCCATCATCTTGTGAAAAATATAGGCTATATAGGCCTACCTCACAATAACAGTGAGCTGATCAATATGGGACCGGTCTGTAGTGGAATCTACAGATAAACTGAAGTACCCTGCAGTTCTTAAATAATCCAAGATTGAGTATCTTACTTTAGTGTGCCATAATTTTGATAAACTTTGTATATTTAAGTAGGCAATATATGACAATTAGGCCTACTCACTCGTAAAATTTATTTTATTTTTGGGAACCCTAAGTTATTTCTTGTGTAGCTTATAAGTAAATACTGCACTGTCCATACACAGATCTACAAACTAACAAGATGAACACAAAAAGGACATGTCAAATCCATAATTGATATATTTGTATTAACGTAAAACCATATGTTTTTACATGTTTGCTATGTCCTATGTATGCTATATATTATACGTCGTGGCACAGGACACATATAGAATTGTGTAATAAATTTGTATCATTTTTTAGGTAATAAAAAGTAACATTGTTGATGTCAAATTTTCTTGACCTCCCCTCTTCCCTATGTCGACAATTGTCAAATTTTTTCAGACCCCTCCCCCCTATTTGGTTGACGTAATTAATGGACGTTCACTTAGTTACGGCTTTTCAACTCATATAGATAAGTGATTTTATCTTAAACGTTATAAGCCGAAGAACTTATATTTCACAATAATATATAGATCAGTGCTTATAATGCAAACATATTTTTTACTCTATTTTGAAACATAATTTTATTTAAAATGATATTTTTTAATTTAAAAGAGCAATGTACATAATATTTTTCTTTATTTATAATTTTAACAAATCTTAAGAAAAAATAATAATTTCAAGGTTGCTAATGACGCATCGATAAAACCAACAGTTTTAAAATGCACAGTGTCAGAATACGGATCACTATTTTTACTTATTCCTACTCGGAACCTCCGAGTTTCCGACTTTCCCACTTCAGCGAATGTACCATAAGTTGGAAACATCATCTCCATGACAACTGACTCAAATAAATGGCGGACAGACTTCTTTTACCAGCATTAAAAGCACAACCTAAAAAGTTATCATTGTGCAATAAAAAATTGGAAACAATTTCACCATTAATAGGAAAACTACAATGCATTTGTCAGTTACAGTTAAAGAATAATAACATCCGAATACTTCCAAAGGAACTCTGCAATCTCCACAAGGTGGGTTGTCTGGAGGCTGAAGGAACCAGGAAAACCAGTAATTTAATATTTAAAACACAAATAAAAATGTTTAATGCAAGACTAGACTCAGACCACAGAACAGCGTAACAGCGTAGGACGCAATAATCATCTTCTTTATAGAAGGAGCGTCTGTAATATATAAAATAAGAAAAGGTGATCGTTGATGTTGTAACAGTGACAATAATAGTTGACTTTAATAATACCTATGACTAATAGCCTACTAATAGGCCTATATATCAATCAATGTTACCTATACTCTAGGCTATTTACTATTTATTTCACAAATCAAAACCTTGAAAATCAACTCATACTCACTAAATACAGTATAATAATTACTAATCACTATAATAACCATAACTATAGGCCTATATAAATGTGTATTTTAATGGTAATAATTAGTAATAAAGGTATAATTAGAAATAACAAACAGGCCTACAATATTAAATAAATATTATTATAGGGCAATATAGAGCTTACTTAATTTATCACTTTTACTATGGACAATGATTTAATAATATGTTTCCCCCTTTACAATAGTATGATGGCTAGGCAGTATATATATATATTATAGTTAAAGACCTATTTTATAAATGGTTTTCAAAATAGGCCTATACATGATTCATTTGGTAGGCCTACATCATTATAGCTTATATAAACTTATATTTAAATTATGTTCTCATTATACCTCCTCCCAGTGGTGTAGCTTTAGAAAATAATAAAGTAGGCCTATAGGCCAATATAGTATATATAGTAAAGCTTTTAATTACTATTATAAAGGAAGCTGTGCCAATTTAAACCTTTTAGGATTCTCGAAAAAAAATGCTATAACTTTTTAAATTAGTTACTTCACTTATATAGTAGTAGAGATCATTTTTTACATAAGCCAACAGTCATTGAGGCATACAAAATTCAAATTATTGATTGTTTTCATTATAGTCTGATTTTATGCTCGGGCTGTCAACATTTGCAATGTCACTATACGCTGCTGTTTTGATAATTAGGCCTACTAAATTAGTGTTACATGTTGGATAATATAAAACTAGGCCTATTTGTTTTTTTTTTTTTATTGATGACATTGTCCAAAAATTCTTCTTAATGATCTGGTCTTTATGTTAGGCTACCGTGGAGAGTAATTCGGAATAATTAAATTTGTTCTTTTTTTTTTTGTCAATAAATTGCCCTCTCCGTTATAAGAAAATTTATTTTTTATTAATGATGATAATGCATTATCATTTTGTCTTTCAAATTCACAATGTTTTATTTTTCTGAATGAAAATAGTGGGACCTTGGGAAGGGTGGGGGGAAGGTAAACCAGAGATAATAAGTTTTGCTTTTAAGAGTAAAACTCCAGAGATGCCACTAGAGGTTGACCGAAACCATACCAAAAGTTATACATTGATTTTTGGCCAAAACCGACGCCAAAACCAAATGGTTCTATACACCTTCGGCCAAAACCGAAAAGTAAACCAAAATTGTCAAACAAAAGATTTTAAAGAACTCATTTTTGTGTAATTTGTACTCTATTTAAGCTCTATTTAAGTAAACACAGTTATATAATTATACATTTAGTATATATTATTTTATTCAGAACTAAATACTCTTTAAGATTTAATAACCTAAAAGGCAATATAAATACTTAATATAAGATTTTTTGCATCTAAATTAGGGATGCTAAATGAAAACCGAATGTTGGGAGGAAATCATTTAACTAGATTCTAATATGTTCATTAAAAGATTAAATCTTTTGGTTTTGATTTTAACAGTTACAGTCACTTAATCTGGGAAACAATGCTTTAGAAGATTTTCCATCAGTTTTCCAACATCTTCCTAGCCTTAAAAAGCTTCACCTGTTTGGAAACAAAATTCTGTTCATAGATGGAGTTGTCTTAGGTAGGTACCAATAAGATTGAAATTTAAAGTAGCTAAATGAATTCAGTTGGTAGGCCTGCTATGATTAAAAGTAAAGGTACTGTATGTAAATGTATTACCCAGTAAGTATACTGTATGGCAATGTATCTCCTTTTAAGTGCATGGCATTGTACATAAAATAGCATGGAAAGATGTGCTATATAAAAAATCATTATTTAAGCCACATTTTGTTTTACTAATTGCCTTTTCTAGATTTAGAGTAGCAGAAAAAATTGTTTGCCAACCTTACTTTTGTATTAATTAAACAAATTAAATCATGAAACAAAACTAATACCTGACCAATTTGTTGAACAAAATTTAGATAATCCCTTTTGTTCATGTTACAGCTGGTTTAAAAAATTTGACAGTTTTAAATCTGAATGGAAATAATTTAAGACAATTGCCAAAGGAAATTTGCCAGTAAGTACAATTATACATTTTTAAAGGATATACCATATAATTTCTTTATTTTTCTGCATCTTAACTATAATGAGCTTATTAGAATGTACACATTCAATTGGTATTTTTATTTTATTTGTGACATTAAATATTTGTGTTCTCAGTTTATCTAGCATACAGCATTTATCTGTAGACAGTAACCAACTGACAGAGCTGCCTGTGGAATTTTGTGCTTTAATTTCTTTAACAGAATTTCATGCTGCAGGAAATAGATTAATATCTTTGCCCTTGGAGTTTGGATATCTCATTAATTTGGAGAAATTATTTTTACAACAAAACAAAATCAGAGAGCTTCCAGAGGTAATAACTATGTTATTCTATTTTAGAACACTTTGTTCAGTGAGCCATTTTTGAATGTGCTATTTTTCATCTATAATAGAACCTATGCATCATGTTGGTTGAGTGAGTCACATTTGCATGTGCTAGTTTTCATCTCTAATAGAACCTATGCATCATGTTGGTTGAGTGAGTCACATTTGCATGTGTTAGTTTTCATCTATAATAGAACCTATGCATCATGTTGGTTGAGTGAGTCACATTTGCTTGTGCTAGACTGAGGAATGAATGTCCTGTAAAAAAAATAAACTTTAAAATGTTTAATGTTAAAATAATCTAAATGCTCAAACTGCTTAGTTTTAGTTTTCTACACACTGCCCAATATCAAGTTTTATAGTAATGGAATTAAAACTTACATTGTTTTATGACACTATTATGTTTTCAGTGATATTTGGATTACAGTAGTTGCTTTTTGTTTTTTTAGAGTCTCAGTAAATGCTACAAGCTCCGATATTTAGATGTTGCAGCAAATGAACTTCGAATATTTCCTACAGAGGTAATTTAAATTGATAGATGAATCCATTATTGGCTTCCACTGTTTTGAGATGATCAAAGTAAAACAAAAATTAATATGTAAAACAAAAAGAATATATCTAAATATTTTCTAGTGGCACACGGACCGAAAATGAAAGTTCAGGAAGATTCTTTTTGCAAAAATTTAATTCCAAGAAATGATAGAAAGTTGGAAATTTTAATAATTTCATGAATTAAAATTTTTACTACAACAGTATAAACAATAAATAACCATGCTTGCTAAAGAAAAGCACAATGATACAGACAAAAAAAATCAATATTGTAGTATTGTGGTATGCAGTATTAGTATTGTATTATATAGTATTGTAATATGTAGTATTATGGAAGCTCTATGTAGTATTGTGATATGTAGGATATGTAGTATTGTGGAATGTACTTTGTAGTATTGTGGTAGGCCTATATAGAACTGTAGTATGTAGTATTGTGGTACATAGTATTGTAGTATATAGTATTGTGGTATATAGTATTGTAGTATTTAGTATTGTGGTATGTAGTATTTAATATTGTTGTATGTAGTAGGCCTATGTAGCTGGTTGTATATCATAGTATTATAGTATTGTTGCTGTATATTAAACATACAGTAATATTTTGTTCATTACTGTTGAATTATATACTCTATAGGCCTACTAGGTATATATATTACACTTATGATCTTCAAGAGATCATTTAAATTGTCAATGCATCTCCACTTTTACTTTATGTCTACATTTACGGGCAAGGTGTTTAAGACAAGCATGCTTGAATTGTTGCACCAATGGTCTATTCTTAAAACCAGTTTAACTGCCAGAGTCTATTATACCCAGCTCTGATGGGTAATAATAGACAATGCAAAATGCGGCTAGGAGTTTTTCCTGGACAGACAATTCCCTTGCATGATGTGGCCACAGAAACTTGGACCATATCATGATCTGAAAGGGGAGACTTTAACTTAAAATGTTTATGTTTACCTAAAAAAGGCTTTAAAAATCAAATTTGTTTTCTTTCTTTCAAGTTAAAAAATCTTCCGCTGAAAGAGCTTTATTGTGAAGAAAATCCATTGTTGACAAACTTACCTGTACATTCAGTTCAAGAAGAAGAAATCCTATCTCTTAAGGTATTATTCTTTAAATATTACTTTTTGAAATGACAAATGTACGGAGCAATTTTACGTGAAATTCTAAATTTCCAAATATGTAGTTTAGTGTTTCTGAAAAAAAAAATCTTTTTCTTTTAACTTTCTTCCTTGTTAATAACTTTTTTTTAAACAGGAGCTGTGTGCTAGATTCATTATGAAAGAGCTTAAAGATAGGTTAGTATATTCCATTCTTATATCATTTTAAATAACACAACTGTATTGAAATTTTGTTAGAATAATATGATCGTTTCAAATACAATCACAACGCAACAGATCATGAAAAAATGTGTGTGTATAGGAGAAAATGTGGAGTTATTCTCAGATTATTCACATTTATTACTTTGTCCTGACATTTTATATGGAAGATCCAGCACAGTAGCGTCACAAGAGAAAGCTGTTGGGAGGTTTTGTTTGCTTGATATATGTGGCCTAGGTCTCTCTTCCATAGAGAAGTGAGCTGAGCACTCAGGCTGGGTAGACTGAGAATTTAGTCCTTTTAGTGGTTTGAGTGTCGATAATGCTCAACAGTTAAAATTTACCATAAGTTTAAAGAAAATTAAAATGACTTGAGTTAAAAAAATTACATCATTCAATTTTCAGATCATCTGACTTGCGTAAATATATTAGATACTATCCAGAAGTTCGAGATATGTTGGCCCAATCTAGTAAATGTGCTGTTTGTAGTGATGCATTTCTCAATACTTGGTTGGAATGTGTTAAATTTGTTGATGCTAAAAAGGTAAAGTATATTTCTTATTTTATAAATATAACCTATACAGTGTGGGTGTAATCCACCCATTTTGATGTTTAAACATCTGCCATACAAGTAATATTTTGCCTAGCCTATTGAGTCTTAGTACCGGTATATGCCTCGCCCACCCATTGTATTAGATGGGCACAAAAAGTCCATGGACTTTAATAGTATTGGCTTTGAGATGATGAAAAATGAACACCTTTCTTCTTACCTTTTGGGTGGGCAAAACCTGGTGAAGAATAAAATATATTTTTTTAACTTATTTTTACTAGAAGCAGCAATGCTCGACTGGCATACCATCTTTGAATCCTAGTGAAGGCTAGGATTCGTAAAATCGTTCCCAGGTCAGGTGGTATAAGTCTACCCAGATATGATGTAGTAAGGAATTAAGTAAGGCAGCTGGTCATTGTACTGGTTATACAATCCCCTCTTATGTCATGGCAATAGAAACTTGTTCTTCAATTGCTCTATAGATTAACTATTGGTATTTACATACTTTACATACCGGTACTTTACATTACATACTTTACATACTTTACATACTTTACTTTACATACTTTACATTACATACTTTACATACTTGTTTCTATACTGTTTCTATTTCTCGCATTTGATTTTTACGAAACAAAAAGATGAACCACAATCTGTTTTTAATGAATTTCAACAATACAAAAAAATGAAATGAAAAGTAGTGAAAATGCGGATGCCTTTTAGAGGTTTGAAAGAGGCATTTTGACCAGGAAGCAACAGCAGGATACATTACTTTCATGCAAAGAAAGTTATGAAACTTATGCCATTCAAGTGCAGTGTTGGGATTAAGACCACTGACAACTTCTTACTCTGACTTGAATCATGCTGCTAGTCTCACAAAGCAGTACAAGCTTAATGTTTATATTTATTTGTTTACTTTCATTTTTGTATCTTATCAATCAATCAAAAAAATATCCAATTAATGACCATGCATGATGCGGCGACTACAGGCCAGAAGCAAAGGCAGAAATTGTAACTGATTATAACAAATACAAAGGTGGAGTTTGATTGGTCAAAATGAGCCCGTGCATTTACAAGCAAGCTCTAAATGATTAGTCAACAGGTTTTGCAATGTTCTGGATATTATACAAAAAGTTGTACATATTGGTCTATCCCGACACTGGACAGCTAATTCCATGAAGAGGATGCAAATGCCGAATGTAAGACAGTTATCATTCAAGAATGTGCAAACTCCCTTAAACAAAAGCAAATCATAAACATATAAAAATCAGTTGACTAACCAGAAAATATTACAGGATATTGTTCTACAAACAATGACAGAAGAACACAAACTTTACATGTAAAATATGAAATGCCAATAGGAGGGGGGGGGGGGCGGGGCTACATAAAGAGAATAATTTCTCTATTTGTGAGAGATGTAGAATAGCTCAATTATATTAATCAAAACATAGAATTATGTCAATTAGGCATGGCAGTATGATAAATATGTAGTAAAAACTATCACTGTAAGACCAAGGCTTGTGAAGCAGCATTTACAAGTTTTTGTAGACATGGCATACCCAGTACTAGAACAGCTGCCTTTACTTTTCCACAACTACTCTATGCCCAGTACTAGAACAGCTGCCTTTACTTTTCCACAACTACTCTATACCCAATACTAGAACAGCTGCTTTTGTCTTCCACAACTACTCTATACCCAATACTAGAACAGCTGCTTTTGTCTTCCACAACTACTCTATACCCAATACTAGAACAGCTGCTTTTGTCTTCCACAACTACTCTATACCCAATACTAGAACAGCTGCTTTTGTCTTCCACAACTACTCTATACCCAGTTCTAGAACAGCTGCCTTTACTTTTCCACAACTACTCTATACCCAGTACTAGAACAGCTGCCTTTACATTTTCACAACTACTCTATACCCAGTACTAGTACAGCTGCCTTTACATTTTCACAACTACTCTATACCCAGTACTAGTACAGCTGCCTTTACATTTTCACAACTACTCTATACCCAGTACTAGTACAGCTGCCTTTACTTTTCCACAACTACTCTATACCCAGTACTAGTACAGCTGCCTTTACATTTTCACAACTACTCTATACCCAGTACTAGTACAGCTGCCTTTACATTTTCACAACTACTCTATACCCAGTACTAGTACAGCTGCCTTTACATTTTCACAACTACTCTATACCCAGTACTAGAACAGCTGCCTTTACATTTTCACAACTACTCTATACCCAGTACTCTCAGGAGCCCATCAGAACTGGGTGGACTTATGGTCACCTCCAAGAGCCAGAAAATAAATCCTGGCCTTTACCAGGATTCAATCCTGGGACCTACCGTACACAAGCCTAGCACGCTGTAACTACACTGTGCACTACAATCTTTAGTACAGTTCTAATAATACTGTAACGAACAAATTCACAAATATTGACAATTTTGTTTAGTTTTGTTCATGTATTCTCTAGTTTTTCTCTCTATGTATATATGTGGATTTCACCCACAGGGTATTTAGAATGTGGTTAATCACAGGGTATATATGTAATGTAAATTTTTGCTACAAAAGTTACCTTAATAAACAACCATACTATAAGATAACAGATCTAATTAGTCAATGTTACCCAACTCTGTCAATGTATTTCATATTCACAATTTTATTGTCATAATAGGTTTAAAAAATTTTTTTACCTAGTTATGAAAATTGAACAAACTTTTTTTTTTTCTGTTACTTTTCTTCAGTTTATTTTTTGAGGATGCAACTGCCGAATGTAAGACAGATATAATTTATTTGAGCCCATCAATAGAAATAATACAAGTACAAAATTATTAGAATAATTAAATATTTTTTGGGGGGATTTAATATATTTGGGAATGATGATACCACTATCATTGCAAAGGTTCAGGATTCAAATCTAACTAAAATACAATTTATTCCCTGAATCTATCTCTAATGGGTACCAAACATCAGATGTTGAATGTCATGGCCCTGTGTAATTAGAAAACTGCTAAATCAGCCAAATAGACCTATAAGTATAAGTTAGTGTAAGCTCTGCTTAAGGAATTTTATTTTACACTGAATATAAATCTATTTTTAAAATAAAAAAGTGTAAAACTACATGAAGAGTATTTTGTTTCTAATTCCAGGACTTCAATCTGGTGAACTTCTCTGGTTGTATTCCAGTCAGAGCATTATTGTGTTCCTATAAATGCTTCAATGCAGCTGGACATGATTTTTTTGGAGTAGCTTTTCCTTAATGACATTACAAATAAAGTTTCAATTATTGTCATTTGCTCAGCTGTCATGCTTCATTATTATATTATAGTAATATAGTATTAAATAGGTTTTAGAAATTTAAAACATTGCAAGAGAAGCCTAGTATCTGATACATTCTCTAACAGTTCCTCATTTACCGCAAATAATTGCATCAAATGAATCAACTGCAATATTTAGTGAGGCAGTTTAAAACCAAAAAGACATTTCAAAAGCATTTTTCAGATCATTCTTTTATATTAATAAAATATTTAAGATAAATAACAAACCCATTGACCAGCTAATTAAAGAAGTTTTATTTCTATGCTCAACAATATTGTTTTTTTTTAAGAGACTAAGGCCCTATTGTAATTTAGTTTTTTAATTGTCAATGATGATAATTGAGGCAAAATTATATTTTGTGAATAAAATTAAAGTTTAGGGCTGCCAGATACATTTTGAGAAAATAAAAGACACCATCCCATTTTTCCCCTGCCCATGGTAAAATTGGGTACATATGTATATTAAATGAGTATTTTGTTTTATACTGATCCATCTGATGAAATACCAGCATGTCCGGTTAAATACCAAACACCTAGCAACCCAATTAGTGTTAATAAAAAGGCCTATAGTTGCACAATCAACAATATATACAGGTAATTTTGTGTTCGCTGAGATAAGCTTGAAGATCTTGCTTTTTTTATATGTAGCTTTCCAAATCAATAATTTGGGTTTTCTCTTTAATTTTAATCTTTTTGTACTGGTATGCGAGATTAGATCCAGGTCATCTGCAAAATCTAGGTCATCTAGCTGTTTTTATAAAATATTGATTGTATACCATAAATACCATAGTGTTATTTTACTGTGACACTCTTCATGATCCAAGCAAGCAGCCCTGACTAACCCATCTGTACCAAGAGGTCACTGTTGCTTGCCAGACACATACATGCCCATTATAATTTACATTTTTTTTCCAATAATTGATCATGTGCAGTTATATAAGCTCTTTCTAAACAGACCAAGTAAATAGTTTCATAATATACAACTTCAACATTATAATAGGGGATTATTTTGTTTATTGCAATGAAAAAATTTTATGAGTGATTTTATAACAAGTTCTAAAATAGCTAATAAATATATCAAAGTTCAAATTAAATCCATATTTTTATTAGAAATCATGGTAAAAATGTTAAAGTGTAGGTATTTAAAATATTTTCTTAAAATTCACATTGGAATATTTTATTGTGGTGTGAGAAATTACGACACCAAGATTTGTGATAACAGAATCTATTATAATCTATGGCAGTAATAAAATTTCCAGAAACTGTTCTTATATCTGACTTAGTATGTAAATAATGTTTTATAATCTATTACGATAAAGTTTTTTTTGGGGCACGGTGGCGAAGTGGCAGTGTGTTGGGATAAAGTAAAGGAGGCTGGGCATTGTGCTGGCCACACATCCCCTAGTATGCCATGGCCACAGAAACTGGTGAACACTGCTTCACCGGTCCTATGATCAATTTGGTCTGATGGGTACGTAACTTTTTTTTTTACTGTAAAGGTTTACCTGCTAATGACAAATGCATTTTGTACATGATTTGTGCAACCTAATGATGTTTAGCTCAAGAAATACATTTGTGTAAGTCATGCACATTTTTGTTGTCAAATGTACTTATTTAACAGAGAGAAAGAGAGTGAAAATTGTATGAATACTAAGTTTTTAGCTGACTGTTGAAAAGCAGTAAAGAAAATGCATCTAAAATGTTTTTAAAAGGGTTAAGACAAAAGAATATATCATAGCTTTGAATCAGGGATAAAATATGTATAAATCACACTGAGGAATATTCAAAGAGAATACACCCACATAGAAGGATTAGTTCAAACAGTGTTATTCTAATGCTTACTAAAATGTAATAAAAAGTTCTTTTGAGTCTGTCTGAACAGAGAAATACTAATTTAAAAAAAACAAAAAACATGCACACTAGTATCAAATGTTTTCACAAATTTATCTTGCCAACAATTGTATACTGTTTACATTTCATGGATAATAATACAACTACATTTCATTTGTTTTTTTTTCTCAGTGTTCAAGCTATAACTATAATATTGTTTTTACATTACTTTAAACAACTAATCCTTCAACTCTCTTGTTTGTGCTTGAAAGAAAAATGATTTGATGGACAGCTCCATGGGATGAATTAGGTGAAATAAATACAACATGATACAAATCAAATCAAGAAACATATTTAAACAATGATGCCAACTTTTGTTCTCATTCAAAGTGTATCCAAATGTTGACTGAAGAGTTCATGGACAATTGTCTGGCACCAAAAATATTGCATAAAATGACATTATGATAAAAGTTGTCAGCATTTAAAAAATATATAATTACATAAAATACTAATAAATTAAACAACTCAGACTAATACATTTTAGTTCTATTAAATAATACCATATCTGATATCCCTTATATTGAAAAGATCAGGAGAATTTAGATCAAAATAGTATTTTAATCAATAATATCTGCAAAGATGCTTTCAGACAATGTGATAAACTTAACAAGTCCTTTGATCAAATGTTCATTCTTTGTGCCAAAGATAACATTGACAAAACCAAAGCCAGCGTTGGAAGACATTAAATAAATATTGGGCAGTTGTGCACCTTGCAAATCAATTCAGAAAGCCTTTACTATAAGACAGGAACTTGTGTACTTGTGTGAAGTACTAAACAACCTTTTTTTTTTACAATGGTTTGAGCTTTAGTACATTAATTTTGAAAGAACAATTGACAATGATTAAAATCAGAAAAAACAATCAATATATTTAAGATTTGTAAAAGTTTTTTCCCCTTAAAGAATAAAAGGCTATAATTGCTGTGGAGTGAATGTTTCAATTGAAGCTAAAAGGAATGAAATTGTGGAATACATTTTTAAAGTCTGGAAGAGAGAGTATGGAAATGAAGAAAAAAAATCCAATACAAAAATTTCTTACATCAAGTAATTTTGTCTAAACTATTGCCTAAACTTAATTGTAATATTACTTATCTATATTAAATGAAGGTAATAGCCCAAAGAACTATTTCAACAGTTTATGTACATCAAATGTTACAGGATAATAAACAAATTTTCTTGCATAACAAGATAAATGCATTTCAATTTCAAAATATTTTGAATATATGTTGAATAATAGTGTTGAAGAGTTTTGCTTTGACTGTTGCAAAAAATACTTAATATAAGTTATAACAAACTATTAAGTGGCATTATCTAGGAATAATGATTGCACACATTTAAATACAATTTTGATTTTCTGGTTAAAAAAACAAACAACAGAGGATGCACTAAAACCATTTTTGACGCAGTCCTACCTTTGACAAGAATTTTCACCAAATATTACTTAAGACCAGCGATATATGCAACACAAGAACTCTGAACAAATGCTGCCTCCATATTCGATGCTTTAATAATGACATTCTAATTTAGATCTTTGTGAAGTTTTTTGCACAGTTTGTGACAATTCAGAAACATAAAAAAGCAATTTTCATCTAAATGAAGACAAATTGACAATGACAAATTGAACTTAAAATTTTTTGCAAAGGTAACAAACTGTGTTTCTCTAAGCTCTAAGTTAATCAAGACAAAACTCCAAAAATATCATTGCATGATTTGTTGCATAACTGAAATAATGACAAATAAATGAACTGTTGCAACATGATATACTTAAAGTGATATGTATAAATGTCTTTTTTATCCATGTTTACATAGATGAATTTAATATTAAAAACAGTTTTTAAAAGGCAAAATATTCATTTTAAGTAAATCTCATAACAAGTTTTATGTTTACCAAAATGACTGTATAATATTAACAGTAATGCATAGGCTTTTACAACTAAGACTTTGTTTTGATGTTTGATTTCATGACAGTGATCTAATGTGAGTTAATAACATCTTGGTTTAATATAATTATCTGTATATAATATATATTTATACATATACACTTTTTCAACTGAATTATTACTAGTTCAGGCTAGTTTATACTGACATATTTCTTTCTATTTATTAAAGGTGTTGGGTCTAATTTTCTGTACCCAGTAACAATAGTTCATACACACTTGTACAAAAAGTATTGAATCCAAAGGCAAAAATGTTCAAGTCACATTTTTGTAGTTTTGATATATTTTTTTAAGTTGTGCTGTGCCTCTTTGTCCATTGTCAGGGTTTTGTTCACTTTTAATGTGACTCTAGACATTCCCCCCCCCCTTCCTGGACTCCATTTGTTTCCCTAAAAACTCTTCTTCACAAAAAAAAAAAGGTCTAGGTCTATAATAAAAAGAAATTGCAAAATAAATAAATGGTTTATGTACATGTACTTTTCTTTGACATCACAACCTAGTATCTTGTATATCATCATCAGACTCCACATCTGCATCTGTGCCATCATCAGTGTCTCCTAGTATCCAATTCTCTTTTTTTCTTCTAAGTGATTCCAAAATTTGCACTCCTTCTTCTAATGGAGACATATCTCCTGGTAATTCATCCTGGTCAAATGGATCAGTGTTATGATTAGCCAACCACATGGACACCCTGTCTGTCATGGCATGATGATAATCTTCTTCTATACCTATCAGTTGTGACTCAATAGCAGCTGCTGATACTGAGTCTGGTTTCTCCATTAACTGAAAATGCACAGGTGAGCTTGCTTCACTGTGTCTGCGAGAGATTGGCGGTTCAAGTCCTCTGTTGTTCAACTCAAGACAGGAATGGTAAGATGGAGGTACTAGATCATGGGCAGATACTAAAAGGCAACTGGCTTTGTCTCCAGTGTCACGAGATTTGAGGGACTGACTTGGCAGTGGTTCTTCAGTCATAAGATCTACTCTAGTGTCTGCACAGCTCCAAGGAGGAGGTATTGAGGGTAATGTTGCTTCACTGTGAGGAGGTGGTGAAGCTGGAGGGAAAAGATCAAAGACTGGTCTTGGGTGAGACTCTTTTGGTACCGCAGTGATGGTGTTATTAGGAGAGTTATATGGTGAGCCAGTTTCTGTAAGATGACTGTAAGCAAGGTTATCTGCCCATGATGGCGCCTCTGACATAAGTGGATTCTCATCATCTGGGAGGCTAAGAGATACAGAAGAAGACACAGGGGGTAGTGATGTTGAACGACGCCATGGAAGAGAACTCTCTGCAAGTGTTTCTTCTTTATTAGATCTGCTATCATCATCTTCATCTTTAGAATCACCAGATTCAGATTTCTTCAGGCTATTACCAGAGTCTTTTATAAACGTACATGATGGAATGGTGATTGGTTCAGTCTTATTCAAACTGACACCAGAATATGTATCAAGTTCATCTGAAGTTAAGTAGGAGGAAACAGTTTTAGTAGCTGCTTGTTTTATATCTTCAAAGCTAGTTTTGGACTTCTTTGACTGATTCAGACTTGCTGTTTGGTCTGATGGTGGTGATGATAGGCAATGTGGAGGAGATATGCTTACTGAAAAAAAAAATGGAAACGATACATATTTGTTAGCATTTAAAAAAGGTTACTAATAGTACAGTAAATTAATTTAAAATATAATTTAAAATTATATTAGAATTAGAAGAAACAAGAAATTTACTTTTTCTGTAAAATACAATTTTAAGAGCTTAACATTTTTGTTTTTAATTTTAAAGATTTTAACAGGTGGAAACTCATTAAATGGCTAATATCAAGAAATGCTAAATCACTAGTATAAGGCAGCGTCAGATTTTTATGTTACAAAATAGTTAAAATTGTATTATTTTATTATTAATTATTATTATATATTAATAATGTTATTTATGAATATTTAAATTCAAAGTGTTCTAATATATCTTTTACACAAAGGTCCAATTATTAAAATAGATAATTTACTCTCTGTTCTAGAATTAATTTCAATGTTAGCCATCACTTCTGTCTTTTAAGATTTTTTGACAATTTTTAACTACAGTATGTTAGACTATAAAATAGTTAATGGACATCAAAATTAGAGTTTAACGATAATTGGATCAGAAATTGGATTATTTGGATTAAAGCACTAGCTAGTTTTGAAAGCCATAACCGATTTTGAAAGTGATAGCTGGTTTTGAAATTGATTATAGTTTATAAAGAAATCTTTAAGATGTGGTGTTCCACAATTGTATGGATTCTGAAGAATAAAGTTAAAAGAGCTTTAAAACCATGCAAAGCTTTATGACCTATGAATACAAGTTGCTTCCTTCAATCAGCTTATTATTATTAGTGAGGACATAGTGCAGGGCTGCCTACCCCCTAACAATTTTGCTAAAATAAAGTGACACATCTCTTGTTATTGGACTACGGTGTTCTAATAAAAAAAAAGGGGAATTGTTTAAATGATACCCATATCATATAAATCAGATATAGATTTTGATTTCCTACAGTGAAACATTGTAGTTATAGTTGACTCTGGAAACATTTCTATAATGTCAGAAATAAAGCTAAGGGCTGCCAGAAGTTGTAATCAGCTAACATCCTAATCTTGACCTGCATGGAAAATATTTGATTCCACAGAACATTTATTTTTAAAATCATATCTATCTACTTTTGTAGATAATAAATGACACAGTCTTAGAAGAAAATTAAACCAAGTAAGCTTTACAAGTGTGTGAATGAGCACTAAAGATTGATCATTGAAGCAGAGGGATCTTGTGGATTTACTAGACTGGTGCTTTTATTTTATCAGGCTGATTAAAAAATGTAATTTAAACTTCGATGTTCAAGATAAAAAGATGTCAATTTGAGAAAGAAAAAAAAACATTGCAGGACTGTGCAGCTTATATAGGAAACGGAAACAGATTCCAGCAAGAAAAGAAAATTGGAAATATTTTGTAATACTAACTACCGCATTGGACCATAAAGACCATTTACCCTAATTTTCTGACATTTTTTTACCTAGGACCATAAAAAGATTTTAGCTTTAATACTTAAATGTAACACAGTAATATGGGTACCCTGTATCCAAATCTAAACGTTACGTTTGAAACCGTAAAAGTAGGCAGTCCTGCAATGCTGCATAGTGATTATGTTACCAGGTGCTAAAGTGTTACTGAGGTATTAATTGAAATCATTTTTAGTACAATATAAATAATTCAAAGTGGACACTGTGATGTTCTGCTTACTTGTTTCTACATAATTTTTAACCATAATTGAACATTTGCTTATCATTTTTAAAAACAGTAATTGGCTTTGGTAGAAAGTTACTGTTTTACATGATTTTATTGGTTTTTGATATAATTTTTTTATAAGTACTAAGATAGATTTGCAGGAAAAAAGAAATTTAATGCCAAGCAAACTCATTTAGACCTTATTATTTTGCATAAATCTCCAAACCAAATTGGGGGTGCGTACTTTTAAAAAAAGTAAGAGGTTTGCAGTGTTAATAAACATCAGACTGCAGGGTGCATTGGGAAAACCTGATGGCACCTTGTGTTCAACACAGAAAATGAAAGGAAATTGCCATTTGTTGTGTATGGTTTTAAGTATGTGCATAGTTGGCTATATTAATTTATGTCTATAAAATCAACACATCAATGATTATAATATGTGCTATAATAAAAATTTCTTTTGGGGCACGTTTCCAATTTATGTATTTAACTTTTGTCCCGATATGTAAAACGGCCTAGGAGTCTATAGAGAACAAATATTAAAAAAATATATAATAAAATCACGGTAATCAAATTATATAATATATATTGATAGGATAAAAATGTGTCATCAAGAATAAAGGGTTTTAAACAATTTTTCTCTGGAATATATATGTCTTGAATAGATAATAGATCCAGTGCCTCAATGGCCAGAACATCACACTCACAATAATGGTGAAATGCTTAAATTTCTGGCGTTTCCCTACCTTCTGTAGACATTGTGTCATTTGCTGTCTTTTATTTTAGTTCCCAACCCTTTGCTTTAGTTCTACAGATTCCCCATTGATGACTAAAAAAACAAAAAATGAGCACAGACAAAAAAAAAAGGAAAGAAGACAACATAATTTTAAAGAATGAAATTGTTCAACATGATAGTTACAATCAACTTACAGAGTGTAAGTAACAAGCAGAAATATCAATAAAAAAATGTTCAAAGAATAAACTAGAATTGAAAAAGGTTGTCAACCTAAAGAAAAACCAGCTTAAAATTATGTACAAATATATCTGAATGTTTCTTTCCAATTATTATTGTGATCTGATCTTTTAACAAAATACATTTTATTAACATATTTATTTTATGATTGAATGAAGCTTAGGGCTAGTATTTTAGTATCATAATCATCATCAATCCCATGACCGTTGTGGTCGTTGGGGGGAGTGAATGGACACTTTGGCAGTGAACTTTCTCCACTTTTGCCTCCCTTGAGCGGTTGTCAATAGTTAAGTCAATGCCGCACTGTCCAATACTTTACATTGTCAAACCAGCATCTCTGCTGATGGCCTCTACTACGTCCACCTTCTACCGTGCCCTGGAGGATTGTTTTTGACAGGCTATTGTGTCGCAACACATGACCGATACATGTCAGTTTGCGCTGTTTGATTGTTGCCATTATGTTTTCTTGAGGGCCTGCAATTGAGGATATTCTGTCCCACACATACGCATTAGTCCTGTGTTCTACGTAGGAGATTCAAAGTATTTTAGTATACCGAGTTTTAAAAAAAAAGATACTAACCTGGATTCGATTTTTTAGCAGAGGCTGGCATACCAAGAGTAAATACCACTTCTGTAGGTACTGAGACCTCATGAGGCATCAAATTGGTCTCCTGTGCCTTAGAGTAATTTTCATGATTCTCAACAGGACTTGAAGTTATCTCTGGGGCTGTGGAAAAAAAAGAAAAAAAACCAATCCAGTCAAACATTTACTGTATATCTTAATATTTGTTCTGCCAATACATTCCATGACCACATACTGCTGGAAATGAAAGAATTGATTATAACTTGGTTCTTGTCTATGAAAGTCATTTATTAGATCACTGTGTTGTACATAATTTGAAAGTTATAATTAAATGCCCAATGTAGTATTACTAATCTCCTTTGTATCATTCTTTCTAGTAGTACTTCTATATATATCTATTTAGTCTACTGTACTAAGAGGCAATAGAAATGCTAACTTTTGGTGTTTATATACTGTTTGCTTATATTAAGGGAAAGATGTACTTAATCCATCTAATTTTCTGACATTTGAGATGTCAAAATGTAACATTAAAGAATAGACCCAATGCAGAATAATTCCTTTGCATCCACAGTACTGCATCTCAGTATAAATACATTTTATGGCACTGATGTGGCATCTTTGGTCGTTAAATGTACAGAAACCATGATCTTGGTGTGTGATATCTGATGTAATTATGATAGATTGACTTTGTCCCCATTTCCAACCCAGCAACTACCACTCACTGAAACCGTTATCATTTAAATCATTAATTATAATTATTAATCTTGTGTAAAAAAAAAGTATACAATACTATATGTGTAAATATATTTTGACTTTGTTGAATAAGTGATATTAGTCTAAATCATCAAACATAAATGTTTGGTCATGACCCAATACTGTGCAGATAAAGTAACCTAACAGGATCCTAAAGACCAGATAATCGTGATATAGGCAGGCCTACTAACACCTAACAGGGTCCTAAAGACCAGATAATCGTGATATAGGCAGGCTTACTAACCTAACAGGGTCCTAAAGACCAGATAATCGTGATATAGGCAAGCCTACTAACACCTAACAGGGTCCTAAAGACCAGATAATCGTGATATAGGCAGGCTTACTAACCTAACAGTGCCTAACAGGGTGTTAAAGACCAGATAATCGTGATATAGGCAGGCCTACTAACCTAACAGGATCCTAAAGACCAGATAATCGTGATATAGGCAGCCCTACTAACCTAACAGGGTCCTAAAGACCAGATAATCGTGATATAGGCAGGCCTACTAACCTAACAGTATATTTTGCCACTACAAAACTCTTTAATATTTTATTATTTATTTATTATTATTAGTGTATAGTAAATTGGGTCTTCTACCAAGCTGTCCGGTGTGTTCATAGTTTAAAAGGTAAAACCTTGACAGTGCTGATCAAAGAGACATGAAGATTATAGACCTAGCTTCTCTAATTTCATGGCATTTTGTCCAGTAATACTGTATTTAAAAGATTTTGAATGGAATATGCGGCCAACAAATGCAGATCCTCCTTCTTATTTTTATAAATCCTATTAGTAAGCTATAATTATATGATATAAGAAAATTCTAAACCCATACAAATTCTCAAATTCCCAAGTCCAAGTCTATAAATCCATTTTAAGTCGATCTCGACTTTTAAATAAATTTTAAATCAAGTTAAGCCTAACTTAAGTTATTAAAGGTCTCCTTTGGTGAACTGACTTGTAGTTAATCTTATAGACTAAGAACCTATTTAATATTACCTTATTATGTTACAGACCTTCTATAAAAAAAAAATTCACCTATATAGGCTACAGTGCCCAACTCCAACGCCTATGCCCTACACTTCTCCATGGTTTGAGTTTAGGCTTGCAGGTTGATTAGTGTTTAAAATGATGTTACGTTAATTAATAGTGTTATTATATTGCTGTTTTGCTATTAATTATTAATGTTAGCCAAGCCTAACCCGAACTCAATGTAACTGTAACACTTAGTATCTTAGCAGGCCTACTTGACTTAAGTCATTCCGTGCCAATCCACGACATATCGTGGATTTGACTCGGCGCTTCCGTGCCAATCCACGATATATCGTGGATTGTGTTTTCATAGCGTATTTCGTTGCTATAGCCTATTAATTTGACTTTTTATATTATCAAACGAATGACAACTCTTTCTGCTCCTTTTTGCTTGGTTTACTTTCAGTTTTTAAATAATAATGACGATTTTTAATGGATTTCTGTTTAAACTTTTGTACACAAAGCATAGCCACGCCTACTCAAAATGTTTCTAGACATTGGAACTTGTCAAATTTGATATTAAAATAACTTTTATTGTTAATTATTAATTTCTATTCATCAGATAATAACTTTAAATCATTTAAAACTGGTTTTGAGGACTGTCGGTTTATTTACTAATTAAAGAATTTAACATTCATGGTTAGGCCTAGCCCTACGTAAACTATATGAAAATGTATAGGATCTGCGTTTTCCGGCTGATACTAACATTAAAAAATGCGTATAACTCAGTAACTATATGGGATATTTTCAAAATTCAAAATGCATTCTGATCTGGAATAGATATACCTTTAGTCGTTTTAAGCCGAATAGGATATTTGCTACGCATACCATATAAAAATCTGTTAAGATAGATCTTTTTTGCTCCTTTTTTTTTAAACAAAAAATTTGATCTCTAAAAATTAGTAATAAAGATGTAAATATTCTTCTAATATTCTTTTAGCTTCTACTTATTATTATTCCCTGTTTAATTTCCTTTAATTTGATATGAATTACAGGTATCTTGCTAAACAAATACGTTTAAAAATTTATGAATAAATAAGGCATAAGGGCACCCTAAAAAATTTCTAGTGGTCTAAAAATGGCCTGGCACAAACACGGTAAACCCCCCGGCACAGAATTAGTTAAGACGTATCATTCTAAAAGTCTTGAGTCTAAAAAACTAGGCATACATTAACATTATTAATAACATATATTTAATAATATAATTGATAGGCCGTTGGTACTAAGTCTATTAGACTATTACTATACTATATTACTATTAGACCTCCATGTAGGCCTACCATTTTAGGCTTTGGCTTTAAGCCTAGACTTTAGTTTTAGGGCCTAGACTTTAAATATAAATTAGAATAAATACTAGCCTATATTAGGGCCAATAGCCTATATATGTAGCCTAACTTTGTATGAAGGCCCTACATGTAGGATAGGCCTAACTTGCCTAAGCTATATGCTATATAATATCATATAATTTTATTTATAAATAAGTCATTTAATAATGAATGATAAATGATAAGGACTCATTAATTATGTCATTCATTATTTTATACATGAATTATGAATAAAAGAAAAAAGAGTTGTACGACCTATCATGGCCTATGAGTTGAGTACTTAGTAGCCTATAGAAGATACTAAAATACTATGTAGGGCCTCCTACTATGTATGTTGTATGACTATGACACTATGACTACTATGACTCTACTACTACTCTACTACTACTATACTAGGTCTATGGTCTATGGGTAACTATGGTCAGGGCCTAATAACTAATATTCTTTATTTATTCCATTATAAAATAGTTATATATAAATATTTTAATAAATAGGTAAATAGGCCGCTACCTAGGCTAGCCTACATTTTTACATTCCTAGGCCTATAGTACTATAGTTATAGGCCTATTCTACATCATGTTATTAGTTTTTAGTATTAGTCATCAAGTATTAGTGAAAATTAGTGACATAACTAAATTCTTAAAATATAGGCCTATGTCTTCTATGAGTCAATGAACTCAATCATCAATGTAGGAATGTAGGCATTGTAGCCTCCTATAGTATATAGCTATAGCATAATAGTTTTAATAGCCTCCTATAGCCAATGGATGGCCTAATTAGTAAACGTTTAATAAATAGGCCTAGGCTTATAATTAGGGCCTACACATTAACATTAGGATTAGGCTACTAATAATAATAAATCAGACTAAGACTAAGAAAAGGAAAAGCTATAAATTACCACCAGTCTCAACAGACAATGATATATGAACCATTCTAGAACATCCACAGCTTAAATTAATGACGGTCTCGATAAGAAAAGTCCAAGACAATGCGACGTCAATGCGTAGTTTAGTTGTAATCTAGTCGAATGATTTAATATGGACCAACGAACACCAGGCTAAAGGCTTTTGCTAGGTCTACGCTAAACCTACAGTCGCATTAAAAAAATTTGGGTAAAAGAAAACATAAACAAGAGGTCTGGTTGACATTGACAGGCTTGTGCAGATTTTTTTACAAATATTTTCTTTTAATTGACAATCAAGTGAACCGAAAGCATACGTAGATACAAGTGGAGATCTAGCCTATTATGGCTGTGCCTATAAGGCCTAATTTTACAAGTATAAATAGGTAATAGGCCGCTGCAATAAAATAAACTACTTTTTTTTTTAATTTTTGAATATTTTTTTAATAGGCCTATACAAATATTCTTTGAAGTAGCCCTGGGCTAGGCAAGAGTCTGTGGCTTATTGATGTATTATTCTTGTGCCTAGCCCTAGGCCTATATTATATTAGACTAAGCCAATATATAGGCCTATAGCCTACATTATATTATAATATATAGATAGGCCTAAATAGTAGGCTATATAATATAGGCCTATAAATATATATATATATAAATATATATATTATATATATATATATATTTGGCCTATATATATTATTGACAGGGATACGGATTTTAAAAAAAAGCTAACATAAAATTATAAATCCTAGTCTATATAATAATCTACAGACATATGATAATAAATGGCAAAATTAACTTATCTATAAAAATTAAAATAAATCATGATTAGCATCTGCGCCTAGTCCGACGACCGACGAAACGACGTGAAAATAATATAAGCCTAAGGCTAAGCTAAAACTATAATTTTATTTTAAAACACCTCTTATTTCATTGAAAAAATACTCAATAAAGAAACATAATATCTGTAGGCCTACACATTAAGTAAAAATAAAGAGATGTCTTAAATTACTTGTCCCCAATCAATGAAGTAAAACAAAAAACAATTTAATGATAAAGTTCTTAATTGACCCCCAATGAAGTAAAAAAAAAAAAACAACCTTTAATGATAATTAAAGCCTTACTTTCCTCTTCCCATCTTGGATTTCTAAACAGTAGATCTAGCCTAGATCTAGATTCAGCTTTCCTTCAAGATTCAAGGCAATAAAGGGAAAACTTTCTGCGAAGGGACACACTGATAGTCTATTAATAGATTCAAGCTACCATTGGTCTAAGTGACTAAGAGTGAGATGGATCTAAATGAAATATTATTGACGATCAAGATGTTAATTGTTTTCTAATACGTTCCTTGTATTATTTCAGTACAAAATGAATTGAGATATCGAAAATTAACACTCTTAGTGAGTGCTATATGGCCTAACTAGATTAAAGATTAACTCCAGTGCAACAAACAGTTATAATAAAATAAATATACTATCAACATATACCATAGACTATTATTAGATTACAAGTCTTGGCATATACGATGATTAGAACTGTGTATGATGGGAAGGGTATTGCGTGTTTAAGTTTAAGAAACAGAAACAGTAGAAAAGTGACATATGAACTTACACTTAGAAAGAGTAAAGGCAGTCCGATGTGTCCCACACGATCCTGACACGATCTGCTAGTGCTAGTAGTGTACAAGCTTAGCCTACTACTAATATTTATGCCGCAGTCTAGACTATGAATTGAACACACAAGGGGGCGGGGGTGAAATAAGAAGCACCTGAACAACTGAGTTGGGAACGGGGCGGGGGGGGGGGCAGAGAGAAAGAGAGGGAGCTGAAGATAAAAATAGGAAGAAACACGACAGAGAGGGAGAGTTCGCGCCGACAACTCAACACTGGCCTATACTATCAATAATAGATAACTTAACCCATGCCTCTACCAGTCTACATCACACACACATAGATGTATTGATTGTCTTTTTAAAAGATGCATACATTTTCTACTAAAAATCGTACAGACTATTATGCCAATAGCCACCTTCACATCATTAATAATAAGTGAAAACGTAATAAGTCAACTATAAAAACAGTTGCTAAAAATAGCTATAAAAAGGGTAAAATTGAAATAGGTCAACAAAAATTAATATAAAGTAAATGGGGAGATTCAGAACTATCAGTATTAATGATATCCGTAATAAATGGTACATTATTTTTTTTTTTTAAATTCTACAATCGTTGGGCTTATACGGACCATTTGTTTCCAGCCTGCTAGCCAGACGTTATTGATTCATTCATCACACATTTCTCACCATTATACAAGTGTGTAGGCCTAACTGCGGGCGACTGAACGCGCATGTAAATATAACGGTTCTCATGCTGTAAGATAGAGGTTTCCATGAGCAAGAGTTACACATGTTTTATCCATTGCTCCAAGACTCTTGTTACAATTATTTTTAAAGAAATTAACAAGTTAAACAAGATTTAAATATTAGCACTAAGCTTATATAGCCTACTATAGCAGGTCTACTGGGCTAATATCAAGCCAATATAAAGATGAGTAGTGGTATCCAATGTATAAATATATATACAGACCAATGCTACGTTTCTATGATTATTTGGCGACTTAGGACCTTGAAGAGGATTTTCGGCAGTATTTTCTAATAGCTTATTCTGGGTCTTACATTTGTAGGGATTAGCCAATCGCTTGATCCCCTCGGGAAGAAAAGGTGTGAACTATAATAGATTGGGTTGCCAGGTTCCGGTAGAGGAATAGGATAGTCCGGTATTTCAGTAACTCTCAGGTATAAAATACAAAGAAATGCCCGACATGTATAGGCATTGCAACAGGCTATACTAGTATAGTAGCAAAGTATCCCGTTGTACCAAATTGATCATTAGGGCCGGTGAAGCAGCGTTCACCAGTTTCTATGGCCACGGCATACTTTACCCCAACTAAAGTTACAATTGGAACAACTAGGATTAGGATATATTTGGTTAGAACAAGATATAATAGACACTAAACTTTCAAAATCAATAATTAACTTACGTATAAATGATCAAAGTAAACAAGAACTTTATGAGAGTATGCAAATAAGCAATAAAGGTAAATTATATAGCGCTCTAAAATATAAATCTGACTGGGAAAATACTCCACCCTTTTTAAATAAATTACATCTGAAAGAAGCTATCTATATACTAAAAATACGAACAAGTAACAATAATTTCCCTGTTGAACTGGGTCGCCATTCCAGAATAGATTATAATTTAAGATTATGTCCCTTTTGCTTAAAAGATATAGGAGATGGATTTCACTATTTACTCCAATGTGTACACTTCAATGCCCAACGAAAAATGTATCTAAAAAAATATTACTATAACAGACCTAATGTAGAAAAAATGTCGGAACTGCTTAATTCTAGCTCTCTAAAAGAACTTAAAAAACTAAGCATATTTTCAAAAATATTAGTATCTGCTTTTAAAAAATGAGAAAAAGGTTAGAAATGTTTAAGTATTTTAACTTGTTGGTTTGTCACTATGATATTGAGAGATAGTCGTAGAAGAAATGTAATATACTAAGCCGCAAGAAAAATTGTGAATGATTTCTTAAATGTTTGTTCTCACTATGTTAATGCCGTGCAGGTCTAATGAAAGTGATTTACCTGTATGTCTATGTTAGTAAATTAAGTCGTAGTTTTTTCCCCCAAAAAATTGTGTTATAAACTAAATTATCCCCCCTGAATTTTCTTTTAGGATACCTTTAATTAATAAATTTTTTATTACTTTCATTTTATTACTAATATTGGTTTTACTATTATTGTTCAATTTATTATTCACAAATGCTATAATTTTCTTATGTTTTTGACTATGCCTTTATTGTACCTATGTACTATGTGGCAAAATAAATATTGTTCATTGTTCATTGTCAGGTACCGTACCCATCAGAGCTGGGTAGATTCAGGGACACCTTCCTGTCCCGGGAAACAATCCCTCGGTACGCCGCTCAGCCACCGTGTCCCCAATAGACTATATTTGCTGCCCCCCCCCCTTAGAAGTGTCACCCCCGGGCATATGCCCCATCTGCCCCACCCCCTTGTGAGGCCACTGGTAGGCAGTAGGCACTGGACCTAGGTTATACGAACTTTTCGAGGGGCCTACGAAGGTCAGAAATTAAAATATTGACAACACGAATGAAGTGCCAAATATCACACATATATATATATATCTATCTCTCTCTCTCTCTCTCTCTCTCTCTCTCTCTATATATATATATATATATATATATATATATATATATATATAGAATATATACAGAATAGATGATAGACTATATGATTATATCATTAAAAAGTATGGTAACTAACATAATGTTTGGACATAATTATTATCAAGCAACAAAGTGACAATCAAAAAATATTACACGTCGTTTTTAGCCAACCAATATTCTATCTTTCAAACAAAACTTTGAGGAGATAAAGAGTATAGATCTATATGGCTGTTTGGATGTAGCACAAGATCGTCCATTTAGCAACAATAGTAAGAATTAACTAAGAAAGTATTTCACTTCTCTAGATACGGATTAAGTAGCCTACTAACATGGTTTTCCTCTTTCACCTAAAGAGGCATAAATACAGTTAAGAACCAGAGTATTTTCACGTTACCCTCCTCTCTACTCATCAAATACAACAAGACCTTTAGTGATACAGGTATATAGTCGGGGGACACATACTTAAACATGGACATAGATATAGGGTAGACATTAACATAGTCATATACATAGGACAAACATAAAAATGGAGATAGACATAGGACAGACATAAATATGGACATATACATAGGACAGACATAAATATGGAGATAGACATAGGACAGACATAAATATGGACATATACATAGGACAGACATAAATATGGAGATAGACATAGGACAGACATAAATATGGACATATACATAGGACAGACATAAATATGGAGATAGACATAGGACAGACATAAATATGGACATATACATAGGACAGACATAAATATGGAGATAGACATAGGACAGACATAAATATGGACATAGAGATAGGACAGACATAAATATGGGCATAGAGATAGGACAGACATAAATATGGGCATTGAGTAAGAAAATTTGACCTTAGTCGAAATAAAACTTTTTTTTTTAAACATTTAAAATGTAATTAAAATATGAAACTAATTATTAAAAAAACTGATTTAAATTTAACAGGAAACATTAAATCACAATAAATGTACACATAACTAGTTGCATAATAGGGACCTATAGTTAAACCTTTCTAGTGGTTTCATAGTGTTGGTCAACAGCAGGTAATCATAATGAATCAAGACTGTCTGGTTGCTTTTTTTATTGTTAATCAGTTCGTTAATTACAATACCTAGTGTCAATACTTACTAACTAGCTATGTGCCTACATGCCTGTGTCAGTTCTAAGAACTAGACTAGTGCTTCATAATGAATAGTTGCCAATCGTTTCATTATAAATAGTTGTATAATGTTTCATTATAATTAGCCTATATTGTTTCATTATAAATAGTTGTCTACTTTTTAATTAGAAATAGTTGTCTATTTAGTCATTATAAATAGATCTAGTTGTCTTTTGCTTCAAATGAATTTTGTCTGGTGTGATCATTCTATCATGGTTCAGCCTTATACAATTATTCAGCATTTAACATATACAAAGAAGTAGAAATTACCAAGAAAAAATGTCATTAATTTTACCTCAACATTCACTAAAAACCTTATTTAGGTCTCTTGCAGTGATGGCGTCTCCTGAAATCTGTCACCTACCATGCCATAGAGATAATATCTATTTGGTTAAAGTATTTCCTAAATGTCCCAAGAAGTATTTTGATATGAACTGTACGGTAAATGCCTGCTTAGATGACACTGTCCTTTTCTATCCGATACATACACCTCTTAATGAAATATTTATTTCAAAGATAGCACACAAATAGAACTTTCGTAGAAATAATACAAATAAGACATCAACACAAGAATCGATGATAAAAAGGGACATTCACAACAGTTTGCAAATAGAAAGTGAATTAAAAAAATGATAAACTGTAACACGGACGAATAGATCTATGTTGCCAGACACTGTACATAAACATTCCTTTCCATATCACTACTACATAACTACTAGACTTTTTATTTCTGAACCATATTTACACACACACACACACTTAGATACAAGCACTGTAGTGTAGCTAACGGAGGGAAAAATCAATACAGCTGGACAGAGCTTAATAAAATATTATTCTCAGGAAAAGGAGCACTGCAGACTTTAAAAGCACATGTATAACAGTATAGAGCATTCACACTGTACATTATAGAACATTCACACTGTACAGTATAAAACATACACACTGCACATTATAGAATATTCACACTGTACAGTGCACAGTATAGAACATTCACACTGTCAAGTACACAGTATAGAACATTCACACTGTACGGTGCACAGAATAGCACATTCACACTGTACAGTATAGAACATTCACACTGTTCAGTGCATAATATAGAACATAAACACTTTACAGTGCACAGTAGAGAACATACACACTGAACAGTGCACATTAGAGAACATTCACACTGTACAGTGCACAGTATAGAACATTCACACTGCACAGAACAGAATATTCACACAGTACAGTACAAAGCATTCACACTGCACAGAACATTAACATTACACAGAACAGAACATTCACATTAGACAGAACAGAACATTCACATCACACAGAACAGAACATTCACACTGTACAGTATAGAACGTTCACTCTGTACAGTATTGAACATTCACACTGTATGGTATAGAACATTCACACTGTGCAGTATAGAATATTCACACTGTACAGTACAGAGCATGTATACTGTACATTATAGAACATTCACACTGTTCAGTGCATAATATAGAACATAAACACTTTACAGTGCACAGTAGAGAACATACACACTGAACAGTGCACATTAGAGAACATTCACACTGTACAGTGCACAGTATAGAACATTCACACTGCACAGAACAGAATATTCACACAGTACAGTACAAAGCATTCACACTGCACAGAACATTAACATTACACAGAACAGAACATTCACATTAGACAGAACAGAACATTCACATCACACAGAACAGAACATTCACACTGTACAGTATAGAACGTTCACTCTGTACAGTATTGAACATTCACACTGTATGGTATAGAACATTCACACTGTGCAGTATAGAATATTCACACTGTACAGTACAGAGCATGTATACTGTACATTATAGAACATTCACACTGTACAGTATAGAACATTCACTCTGTACAGTATGGAACATTCACACTGTACAGTACAGAGCATTTATACTGTATATTATAGAACATTCACACTGCACACTGTAAATATAATTCACACTGTAAAGTGTGCACAGTATAGAACATTCACACTGTCCAGTATAGAACATTCACATTGTCAGGTATTGAACATTCACACTGTATAGTACAGAACATTCGTCATTCATACTGTACATTATAGAACATTTACACTGCACACTGTACAGTATATATCATTCACACTATAAAGTGAGTACAGTATAGAACATTCACACTTCAAATAGCAGAACATTCACACTTTAAAATTAGAAAATTCAAAACGCTCAGTACAAAACAACACATGGCACATTAGAGAACATTCACACTGTACAGTATAGAATATTCACACTGTACAGTACAGAGCATTTATGATGTACATTATAGAACATTCACACTGAAAGTACAGAACAATCACACTGTACAGTATAGAACATTCACACTGTATGGTATAAAACATTCACACTGTGCAGTATTGAAAATTCACACTGTCCAGTATAGACCATTCACACTGTACAGTACAGAGCATATATACTGTATATTATAGAACATTCACACTGCACACTGTACATATAATTCACACTGTAAAGTGTGCACAGTATAGAACATTCACACTATCCAGTATAGAACATTCACATTGTCAGGTATAGAACATTCACACTGTACAGTACAGAACATTCATACTGTACATTATAGAACATTTACACTGCACAGTATATATCATTCACACTGTAAAGTGTGTACAGTATAGAACATTCACACTTCAAATAACAGAACATTCAAACTTTAAAATTAGAAAATTCACACCGCTCAGTACAAAACAACACAAGGCACATTACAGAACATTCACACTGTACAGTACAGAACATTCACACCGCACAGTACAGAACATTCACACCGCTCAGTACAGAACATTCACACCACACAGTACAGAACATTCACACTGCACAGTACAGAACATTTACACCGCACAGTACAGAACATTCACACCACACAGTACAGAACATTCACACTGCACAGTACAGAACATTTACACCGCACAGTACAGAACATTCACACCACACAGTACAGAACATTCACACTGCACAGTACATAACATTTACACCGCACAGTACAGAACATTCATTCACACAGTACAGAACATTCACACAGTACAGAACATTCATACCACACAGTACAGAACATTCACACTGCAATGCACAGTAGCAGTTGTTTTTTTAGTGAAAATTTGCACTACATCCAGAGGCTGGTTATGAATGATGACATATTGAATTTAGAGATTAGTGAAAGTTTTTTTTTTAAATCCCTCGATTGTATTGAAGATAATACGACCTGAAACACATTTTTAAACAATCTTGTGGGTCACAAAACAAACTCAGACATGCTACCAAATAAACATCTATATATTTTGAGTAAATTGCCCCTCTCGCAACCAGTCATTTGGGCAACCATTTGAAAAAAAAAAATCACTTTATGAAAATTTAGGGTAAGTTTTTCTTTATATTATTAATCATTAGTATATGATAAGAACATTATAATAAGGTGAAATCAGACTGTATACATTATAAAATGTGTTAATTGTAATAGATAAGTCTAATTTCATACTGGTTGCACTCAGGGTAGGGCTAGAGAGTGTGTAGCCACCTGTGCAACCACAATGCTTGCTGTAAGGGAAGTGGAAGTATGCACTGTGTGCAACCATATAAGTAGCCCTACTATATTAGAGTATTATAAATACATGTACTTACATCTAGATCTTTTTAATACACAGTATAGCAGCACAGACCTATGTTTTAATTTAATGTTTCTATTGTTTAAAAATATGGAATCTTATAATGTCTTTGAGCTTTATTGTGTTTTTTTTCAGAAGAAAAATGAATAAAAAGAAGCTAAAGACCCAAGAACTTCGCTAAAACTAGAAGCCTTATAATTGATAAGTACTAATGTAGAGATGTTAAAGAAAAGTGATCAATGGTCTTATTAAATACTACTCTTTAATTATTTTGTTTATTAAATAAGAGGGCTCTTTATTTATTTATAGGCCTATTATCTTTTTTTGAGGTTAGACATAGACTAATTATGTGACTTGAAATTTTCAAAATAAATGTTAACAATTGTGCTATTTACCAATAGAAGGATATTAAAGAGAGGATTCCATTCGTAAATCATTTATTAAAATTGGATAACAATGAAATAAAGTTGTGAACTTTTAAGAGAAAAAAATCTGAGTAACAAAGATTCTTTGAAAGAAGAACAACTGAAGCCGATTTATCAGGGTTAAAATTATCTGTGTTACCTCCCTTGCTTACCAAACTTCTTAAGTACATTTTAATTAATTAGTTAGAAGCTTTTAGCACCCCTATTATAATATAAAATGTACAATTTTAGTTAGTTAAGATGTTTATTAATTTACTGCTAAACACAATGTGTAAATTCAGTGGCTTAAAACCTTTAAACCCCAAGGGTAACCTAAAAAGGGTATATAAGAGTTTGGTACTGCTTGACAATCCAATCTAGTGCGAATTGATCAACTGATATAATAGGGCGTTTGCAATCACGTTACAAAAAGCACATGATTTTTGTTTACTTTTTGTAGTGGTGTACAAGTACAATGGCCGCTGTATTAATAAAGTTTCATATAGGCTCGAGCTTTTTTTAAATGATGTTTTGTGTTTTAAGTCTTATTAAGATTTAAGCTGTATTATGTCTGTTAAATAAAACAAGCTATTTTATTATTATCATAGACATAGACAATGTGAGCCTATTAGTGACTTGACTAGACTAGATATTCACCAACACTATCACTTGGCATCGTAGCTGCCCTAATTAACCATTAGCCTAGCCTACGAAACATTAAAAGTGTAGGCCTATAAAGTGAAATTGAAAGTGTAAATAGGTCTAGCCGGCCCTAGCCTAATCACATTCATCAATTAATCTGCAGTACTACTATTTGCCTCCTTATTTTTTAGTAGGATAGCCAATATTCATATGTGAATTTGGCATGATAGGAACAACTTCACCATATGCCATATTTGTTCCTCAAGTGGCTTCTATTTACAAATGACGTTATTAAAAAAACTTAAGCTCCGCCTATTGCAAACGCTCTATAGGAGTGTGCTGTGCACACTTTGGGGATAGGACAGAAAAAGAGGACGAGTGGTAGGCTAGGTACCAGTACCATCGCCAAACACAAAGCAAGACAAGAGAGGCTTACCTTAATTAACACATTGGAGGGGTGGCGATGTTAGCAAGAAAAGCGGGGGATACAAGATAGGCTTTCCTTAATAATATTACACAGGAGAAGTGAGGATGTTTACAAAAAAAGTGGAATTATTAGTACTGGGTATTTAGAGACATGTGTTGGAAAAGGAAACAAATTAGGCCAGCTAAATTACTCAAAAACTGAAACGACCGAAACTTCGAACAAAAATGCGGAAGAATTTTAAAGGTGTGTGTAAAAGTGGAAAACAGGGCTCAAATGCGTAGAACACCCGCACAATGCGGGAGAGTAGGCAGGTCTGACATATACTCATTATTTTAAATACATAGACATATACTCATTACTTTAAATAAATATACATTTACTCATTAAATTAAATAAATATACATATACTCATTGATGAGTATTGATCAGATGTTATTGGTAAAAACAACATCATACCTGTCATAGCTAAAATAAAAGATAACAGCCACCTGTATTTTATTTTGCTTGTAAACAGTCACCAACTCTCTAAGACTAAAATATCATACAAACAAAGTGTTTTATGCCTGAATAAGCTCATTTTGACTTACAAATCATGTCATTGTCACTATAAAACTACTTTACAATCAATTAACCCTTACAGTCCCGGTCGCATATATATTCATCGACCTAATTCATTTTCTCCGACCCAGACCGGTATATTGTCATCAAAATACGAAATCCCCATGGAACCCATGGATATATTCCTCAATGAAGGGTGTCCATTTAAAACATAAAATAAAGGATTTAACCTTTCACCATAGTCTTGGGCAGAATATTTATTCGATAGCTGAATAGTTGAATTTTATTTTGCTTTTTAAATTACGAAAATTGCCCAATTACTGAGTTGTTTTTTAAAAAATTGAAAGTGTGGTTCTAATTGACCTTCCGTTACTATGGGCGTATGTGTTGATGAAACTTTTTCTTATGAATTAATATTACGAATTAATACAATTATTTTAATAATTCGATTATTCTAATAAAGTAAGTTATTATGTTTCTAGCAATTTATTCTGTACGTGTTATTTTCAATTTTTAGCAACAAAAAAGTAAAAAAATTATTTTGGAACCCTATCAATGACTCGGCCATTCTGAAATAATGTCTCGGCTGTTGGGAATAATTAGTAAAATAATGGCCGGGACTGAAGGTATACATCGCAGAAAGTGAGTCGGTACAGGAAGGGTTAACATTAACTATTAAGTATCAAAAAGGATAAAAATATTAAGCACAAAGCAAGAAAAATAGAAGGGCAAAAGTAATCTCTTTCTACTTTAGTAGGATATATAGATTGCTTATTAAATTATATTCTCACATACTAAAACCTGCTTATTATTTGAACACAAAAACTTATACCATACACTTCCAGGACCATGTCAAAAGTATTAAGATACAAAAGGAAGAAGATAGTGAGTAATTGTATGAAGTAACTTACAGCTAGATGTCTCTGTTGATTCTGATATCAATTTATCCTGGGAAGGATTCAGAGAAGAGAAACTAATATTTCTACGTTCTTTCTTTGCCTCTGTGTTATTGACATAGAGCCCATTCCTGGCCCCTTCCAGTCTGGCCTGGTTATGCATGTCACTAAACAGATGTCGCAAATGCTCACGCTCCACGTGTCGAAATGGTGGATGATTGTGGATCTCAGCCAGAGTGTGTCTGCGTTCTTTTACCCACTGAAATAAAAGTTTAGAAAATAAATTAATTTTAATTTAGTGTTGTCAAATACAAAAAGGAAATAAGGCATCACAGGATTAAATATAAAAAATCTAAACACATAAATACAATATTTGGATATCTATTAGAGACCGACCGATATTCGGTTTCGGCGCCGAAAAAAAAGGCAAAAACCCTTTTTCGGCGTCGATTTGGTTTCGGGCGAAGACAAAAGGTTAGTATTTGTTTTTTTTACGTTTTTGGCCTAAACTGATATTGACTTTCGGTCATCAGCAGAATATCTTTTTTAACTTTCAAAATTCAAAATGCTATGCTAGTGTTGCATCTATTACTCTGCTTATTGATACTTTCATTAACTTAAAACTGCTGCGAATTAATCTGTGTGAAGTAGGGATGTTAAACGAAAACCAGATTACGGGAGGAAATCATTCATAATGGTGTCCCACGATTTATTTATCTTTTTCTCTGAAGAAATATTTTTAAACCCTGTTTGATTAGCACAAAACAATTCCTTAACATAATATTCCTTGCAAACACTCGTTTGTCAGAGGCGACTTATAGTTGTTTTTTATGTTTTTTTTCGAATTCCGAATATTGTTTGTGAATTTGCGATACAAGCACATACAACAGATAACGCAGATGTTAACAGAAAATGGGTAATGGGTAAAAAATTGGATATTTAGAACCGAAAATCGGTGTTGAGAAAAAAAAGGATATTAACATCCCTAATGTGAAGTAGAAGACTGAAGATAATAAGAACGGATTATTTAATCACTCCAAAGAATGGTTTACTCAAATAGAGTGCCCATAAACTAGTTACTAAATGTGCAGTCTTTTGAAATCATTTGTTTCACATATTTGTTTTTTTTTTCGGTTTCGGCCAAAGTTGTAGTTAAACTTTTGGCTTCGGTTTCGGCCGAAAGTCAATGTATACTATTCGGTATGTTTTCGTTTTCGGCCGAAACTAAACATTTGGTTTCGGTCGGTCTCTAATATCTATATTATATTGTAAACAATACTGTAAATTTCATTGAGTTGAGGAGAAAGTAATTTGATATGGGTAAACAATAGCAATCAAATTACTGCTATATTCAAACATTGAAAGAAGAAGAAAAAATCACTACAAGGTATATCTAATATAGTTAAAGAAAAACATTGTACTAAAAAAATAAGTTTGTTCAAGATATTTGCAACACAGTAAAACTCCAATATTCTTTTTGATGATATTCATGTTTAATTTCATTGATATTTTCCTTTGATATTTAACCCAAACAATGATATTGGTCCCACCTGCCCTGAAGTGAACATTGCTCACCAGTATAAACATTAACTGATGACCACTTCCTAACAATAGCCATCACTCACCAGCATAAACATTAACTGGTGACCACTTCCTAACAATAGCCATCACTAACCAGCATAAACATTAACTGATGACCACTTCCTAACAATAGCCATCACTCACCAGCATAAACATTAACTGATGACCACTTCCTAACAATAGCCATCACTCACCAGCATAAACATTAACTGATGACCACTTCATAACAATAGCCTAACTCTATTCATTGTTATTGTCATCTAGTTCAGATTTTATTTATATAAGCCAGGAATATATTTATGACCTCAGGTAGAGAAAATCTCTTTCATAACAATAACAAATGAATAAATAGAGATAATAAGAGATCAACTCAACTCTATTGGAGTTCCACTGCATTATTATAATATCATCAAATACATGACTTTTTAATCAACATAACTATTTCTAACAATTAAAAAAAATTCTTACAGTACTTCTGGGTTGAAACATTGACTCTTGAAGTACATTCTGCATGGTCTGACCATCATCATCAATTTTTGTGAATCCAGATTCATTTGGAAAGTTGACTACAACTTCATGGTCTCTATCATTAGGGACAGCAATGGTGGCTCTACGTCTGTCAATAAAGAATTTATATTTTTCTCCAATTGCATGCATTTTATTTCATACATTTATTGATTTTCAAAAAAGAAAAAAAAAATGTATGTATTTCAATAATGTTTATAAGAATACACTTGCAAGGAGTGGTCGGTTCACTCTGAGAATATATCATTTTGATTCACAAAAAGCATTCAGATAGTGAAGAAGAAAGATAAGATGCAAAGGATTTCAAATGTTTTCATATTTATTTTCTGGAAGATATTATACCAAAAAGTATTATGATAGTTTAAAAAAAAAGGGATTTTGTGATAAGACAAAGACAATAAAATAACTTGTGAAATGTATGATACAAAAAAGTAAAGTATCCCGTCGGACCAAATTGATCTATAGGGCCGGTGAAGCAGCGTTCACCAGATTCTGTTGCATTGGCATACTAGGGGATTGTGTGGCCAGTACAATGCCCAGCCACCTTTACTTTACCCTAACTAAAGTCAGGTTGTATAATAGTTAAGCATAAAAAAATGGAATATGGCTAGAGGTAACTGTGAATATACAGTGAAACCTTGGGATACATCAGCTTTGGAATAAATCCAACTTGCTAAAAGTCCTGTTTGGATGCACACAAAAAAAGAACTTAGTAATACGACTTGCTAGCTAGCAATTGCATGTGTAAAAAAGGGTCTGGTGTGTCACCTCTGTGTTTCCCGCTCTTAAAGCAAAGTCAAGACTACATTTCACCACTGTACATTTTTATGTGTTTTGGTGCTGTTTATTTTTTTCTTGTACATTCTTATTTAAATCATTAACCTCTAATCTTTTAAGACTTACTGGTACAAGTTAGCCAATGAATGTGTGTGCTGTAGAAGATTCAAGAAGGAAGGGTCTCGTGAAATCCCTTGAGATCGTACTGCAGCTTTAGCGTCCTGAAGGCTAAGTTTTGTAAATCCTTGTACAATGGTCGTGTCTCGAGATTTAGGTTTCTCTCGAAGCAACCAGGGCTTCAGATACTTGGTGTTATAATAATCAAACCTGTCAACAGAAACAACACTTAGTATAACAACCTTAAAGTTAAAAAAAAACATTTTACAAACTTAAGCCTATATTAAATTAAAACATTTTCTGTCTGTTGTTCTTCTATCTATTTAGTCTCTAATAAATTACAACATTTTCTGTCAGTTGTTCTATCTATTCAGTCTGTATTAAAAAAAACCATATTCTGTCTCTTGTTCTATCTATTCAGTCTGTATTAAATTAAGCCATATTCTGTCAGTTGTTCTATCTATTTAGTCTGTATTAAATTAAAACCTTTTCTGTCTGTTGTTTTATCTATTTAGTCTGCATTAAATTAAACCATATTCTGTCAGTTGTTCTATCTATTTAGTCTGCATTAAATTAAACCATATTCTGTCAGTTGTTCTATTTAGTCTCTATAAATTTTAGACCTGTGACACTTGCCCCCTCACCAAAAGAATGTGTTTAATAGTTTTTAGATAAAAAAAAAAAAAACATAGCCATAATTGAAGTTGAAAGAATTAATCTTACTTGTGTTTCATTGAGTTATCACCAGTCCGGCCAACTATATCTTCCATACCAGCCATTAGGTGATCAATTAACTAGTTTTGAAAATGTGGAATAAAAATAATGAAAATTTTTGTTTGCTGTGTTTTAATGTGGTAGTTTTGCCTTTCTATCATTAATTGTACTATAGCCAATAAATTCTAACGGTAATAAGGATGTATCAAATAATAAACAAAATACAATTTATACAAATATTTCAGTACCATAACAATTTTTTAAATCTCTTTTTGTCAAATATTAACTAATGCACAATAGGGTAATTGTTTACCTGCGTTAGCCCACGAGTTTTGGGGTGTTATAGGAACGATTTTCAAATATCCATGGCAAATTCATACGAATCAAGTCATTAAGTGTCTCGCAAACGATATTTAGGCTTAGAAAAAATATATAAAAAAATGTTTAAACGTGATTTTTTAGTTTTTGTCTATTAATTTAACATAAACAACGCCATTTTGGCATTTTTTTCTTGTGACTTCACAGGAGAACCTATAAAACTAACCAATACTAACCATGCCCTATTAAAATGAATGAAATTTTAATAGCGCTTGGTTTGTATCGGTTACTGTATATAGGTTAGGGATGGAAACCCCTTGATGACAATGGCCGAAATAACGTTGTTTTATGCTATATGAATAGTAAAAAATCGCGAATAAAAATATTTTTTTCTAAGTCTAAATATCGTTTGCGAGACATTAAATGACTTGATTTGTCCGAATTTGGCATGGATCTTTAAAAATATTTCACAGAGAACCAAAAATCTCGTGGGCTAAAGCAGGTAAACAATTACCCACAATAGTTTCAAAGCTAATATAGATGTAATTGTAACAAAATTTGAGACTGATTATGTAGTATGCATTGAAGTACCTCTGTTTCAAGGTGCTGATATGCTGTCTAGAATTTACATGCTTGCAAAGTTTCTTTTTTTCATTGACTTTATGATGTACTAAATAAGATCTCAGAAAAGTTTGTCAAAAATTAACTCACCCGTTTATGTATCATTTCATTCATTGAAGGATCCTTCTCACTAGCTCTCTCCACTTTTAATGCATTCACTACTGGTTTAATTGTAATTCCCTGAGAGAAAAAACAAACAAGAACCAATTCTAATGTGATTTGCAACATAAGCAAATGATAAAATATTTAAAAAAAAACACATTTTGTAACAAAAAGACATACAAATGAACACTTTCAAACCAAATGACCTGCCATCTTATGGTCTAATGTGTGGAGGTCTTTTATTATTGTTTGTTAATCTAAAAAAAATTTGGATATTTTTTTTTTTTGCTAATCTTTCTATGCTATTTGCATTTGGCATGTTCAGTTCACTTACAAAAAAAATAAAAATAATTAAAATACATAATTAAATTTGCGCACAATATTTCATAGGACTTCTCTTTTTCAGAATTTATGCAGACATTTTTTATAGGAATGTTCTTCTTTTCACTTTTTAAATATTTCATTTTTCCTAAATAAAAATACAGCAGTTTGGCCAATAAAAGAAAATTTTATTAACAAAATAAAATCTAAATCCATATAAGCATAGTAACAGGGGCCAAGAATAAAATAGCAAAGTTTCAATAGAAACAGTACAAAAAAAATGTTACTGTCCTTAGCATAAAAAATGGCATACAATAATTACTTGAAGAAAGACACAGACTAAAGTATTTCAGAACAAAAAAAAAGCCTTTTTTTTTTGAAGATTCAAAATGTCTTTAAGTTTTTATTGGTAGACCAACCCAAGCTAATTATTGTTACAGAAAATGTCATGATTCCTATAGCTATTCACTATTTTGTTTTATGTTTTTCAGTGAGCAACCTTTTTTTTTCTCCAGCCACAGGGCTAAAAGCTACCAATTCATACATTTCTTGTAATTTTTTTTTTTTTTTTTTTAATAATTCTCTTCTGCATTATTAAAATTAGACAGTGAAAGAGATTATGTTATGTGCAAAAGGCCTAGCAAAACTTGATATTTCTGAAATTCTGACTTTGGATTTTTATTTTTAAAAAAGATAATTCATTACAATATACTTCATTAAAATATTTCTTTTCTTGTAGTATGCCAAATTTGATAAAAAGTATCATTAATAGAGTAAGTTTTGAAAAAAAAATTTAATACACTTATCCTCATTTTTTTTTTAAATTAACTCCCAGCCGAAGGCAAGTTAACTCATTCTGCAATACAAGTAGTACTCAAGATAGCAATTTTAGACTGGAAGCCATTATTTGCAGTTTATGTACATTTTTTGTTTCTTTAACAAATCTATGCCCATATTTTAAAGAACAAGCTAAAAAAACTTTTGTTTTTGTTTTCTAAATCCTAGATAATTCATCTCAAGTTAAAAAAAATATAATACTCAGTTATATGTGTGTAGGGGACATAACAATATATATTTTAGTGGTTTAATTTTTTTTCATTGATGATAAATGGCCACAAATTAGGGCGTGAAGCAGAGATTTTTTATTGTTTTATTAATATTTGTTAAACAATTTGTGTTTGGAAAGTGAATAATCCTAGTGTGAAAATTTCCTTTTCATCAAATTAGTAGAGCTTGAGTTATCATTAAGTAAGTTGGTCATTATGTTTATTTTTCAAAGTTGTGAGTTACTTAAATATTCTCTTTGACCTAAAATATATCACATTTATCATAATATAATATGCACTTCAAAAATTACTTTTTATAGTTAAGCTCCAATTAAGGACGGTTAGGTCTAAACATTGTGTCCTAATATTGTCCAGTCAGAATGAGTAAACTGTCTAAGTAGGAAATAAGTTAAGACTGTAATAAATTTGTGAAATGAAAAAATATGAGATATTCCTTAGTAAAAATCATACATTTATATCTTGTGTACTTACTTGTATAAAGACTGTAAAATCATACATTTATATCTTGTGTACTTACTTGTATAAAGACTGTAAAATCATACATTTATATCTTGTGTACTTACTTGTATAAAGACTGTAAAATCATACATTTATATATTGTGTACTTACTTGTATAAAGACTGTAAAATCATACATTTATATCTTGTGTACTCACTTGTATAAAGACTGTAAAATCATACATGTATATCTTGTGTACTCACTTGTATAAAGACTGTAAAATCATACATTTATATCTTGTGTACTCACTTGTATAAAGACTGTAAAATCATACATTTATATCTTGTGTACTCACTTGTATAAAGACTGTAAAATCATACATTTATATCTTGTGTACTCACTTGTATAAAGACTGTAAAATCATACATGTATATCTTGTGTACTCACTTGTATAAAGACTGTAAAATCATACATTTATATCTTGTGTACTCACTTGTATAAAGACTGTAAAATCATACATTTATATCTTGTGTACTCACTTGTATAAAGACTGTAAAATCATACATGTATATCTTGTGTACTCACTTGTATAAAGACTGTAAAATCATACATTTATATCTTGTGTACTCACTTGTATAAAGACTGTAAAATCATACATGTATATCTTGTGTACTCACTTGTATAAAGACTGTAAAATCATACATGTATATATTGTGTACTCACTTGTATAAAGACTGTAAAAAATACAATGACTAGAGTGGTTGTAACAAACATAGCTCTCTCAGGCATCTTCTCAGCATCCAGCAATAAAGCCAGACAGAATGCTATCCCTCCTCGCAGTCCACCATAGGACATGATAAACTGGTCAATTGGTGAAAGGCGTATCAAACGTCGCCGATTGACCATGAAAGACAAAAATATCACACCTGAAAATAATTCAATTTTCAATTTAAACATTGACTTCATAAAGAAAAAAAAATAACCTATTGGGGAAAAAAACAAAGCAATGAAAATAATTTTAAAAATGACAATAACATAGAGAAATGATTAATTAAACTACAAATTTAAAACAGTAGATTTAGATTTTATTTGGTTAATTTAATTTTCCTCTATTGGCCAAACTGCCGTATTTTTTTTTTAGGAAAATGAAATATTTAAAAACTGAAGAGAAGAAAATTCCTATAAAAAATGTCTGCATAAATTCAGTTAGGTTTTAACAACATTTAAGGTCAACAAAATATTGCTAGGCTATGCTGACTAGACTATGTAAGAGGATAACTCATTTGCGGCCTACCCCCCCCTCCGTACGAATGCGCCCAAAAGCGGCCGCCAAGTGTGTGACTAGCCTATTGTCGTTTCTTGATTTTTTTTCGACATGCGCTCTGTTTTTTTTTTTACTGCAAGCACGGCTTTTAAAAAGTAGGAATATATTCTGTTTCGTTAATAAAAAACGGATGTTTTTATCTAGTTTCGTTTTTTTGCGATGCGTGTTCAAAGTACGGGGATTTTTTACTGGCCTTTCGTCTTGTAATACTTTTTTTATAGCCTTCGTCTTTAATTTTTTACTTTATTAATCAATAGCTCTTGCAGATATAGACTTAGATGAATTTCCATTTCAACTAGATTTTTGGGCTTTATGATACTTTATCGGACTTTGACGCTAGGGCTAGTGAAAATATTTAGCCAAATCCTAGGGTCTCAACACTCAGCGAATGATTATACCGATAATTCAGCATTTTTTATGTATAGAAGTATACATTTCCAGAAAGCTAAGATATTTATCTATTTTATGATGTAATTTTTATTCACTTTGGGGAATATTTAGTAATTAAAAAAAAATATTTAAAAATAATTTACTAAATTTAATACGGAGTTCCTTCCCATTGGCTAGTATTTTCAGGGGTGTCTTTGGAAACTAGGTTAGTAGCAAATGAGTTAAATTATTATCCAAACTTGTTTTATTCTCAGTAATAAAAAAACTAACCTGTTACTCTAAAAATAAGGCAAAATAAAATCGCAAAAAGAATAAAATCAATTTGCCAGTCATGTGAATCAATGACCGTTGAAAGTCCAAGGAACATAAATATAATGGTTTCTGAAATGTTGGCCATCAGCTTCATGAAGTACTTGACTGTAGTTGTGGACTTTTTGGTCATATTGGCCTCAGTGTAATGTCTCATTATAATGCCTCCAAATGTAAGCCTGAAAAGATTAATGCACTTTTGAAAAGAATTTCAAGATAGCAATCATATTTCAATAAATATTTTATCAATGACATTGATAGATTTAAAAAAATGTGTTTGACTTACGCCAAAATCCCAGAAAGCTCAAAGATTTCTGATGTCAAATAAGCCAGATAACCCAGAACAAATATAAACAATGGTTCAATAACTCTAACATGGTCAGTGTATTTAGTGATGAAAGCTCCCAGCAGGCCGTATATAACTCCAATCAAAGTGCCGCCCAGACATACAACAAAGAACTGAAGAAGGCCAGCAAAAAAGTCAACTACTTGGAGGTTACTTTCACCTATTTCAGTAAAGCCTTCCATCATACGATAAATCACCTAAGTGAAAACAAAAAATGTAACAACATGTAAGATTTCTTTTTTTAAATAATGTGTTTATGTTAAGATTGGTCTAGATTCGACTTCAATTTAAAAAATTTTTGAGCCTCAGTAAAATAATACAAAACTACTACTAGAATAACAAAAAATAAAGTGAATTGTGTTGAATTATTATAAAAATAATAAACGCCTACACATAATAATTTAATTGTAAAAAAAAAAAGAATATCAATAAAAAAATCTCCACTGACCACAGTGACTCCATCGTTAAGTAAAGACTCGCCAAATACAATGATGTAGAGAATCTCATTCACTTGAATCTCTTCAAATATAGCAAGTACAGCCACAGGGTCCACAGCAGAAATAAGTGCAGCAAAGACAAAACTGTGAAGGATGCTGACTTTCTTGTGAATCCATCCCAAATAAGACATTCCCCAAAGACCTACACCTAAACACAATTGTAGTTACAATCATCATTATTCAAATGAATTTCAAAGAAGCAAATGACTAAAGTAACATTACAGATTAATAATATAATTAACTACAAATTAGTTTACTCATTTAAATGTATATTTTGACAACAAATCGTTCTGGGTGTAAAACAAACTTAAAAGCTTACCTATTCCTATGGTGTTCCATAATGTGTTGACTACAGCTAGAAGTAAAATTGTGCCCAAATTGTTGAAGAATGGTTTGTTTGGCATGTGGTAGCCAGCATCATAAATGATGGGTGGTAGAAGGAAGAGGAAAAATGTGTTGGCATCAAGTGTATACTGTGTGCTGCTGGCTGTCTCAGTGAAGTAAAGTGTCACCCCCACCAAAATACCAAGGGTGATCAGTAGACAACTCTCAGGAAAGATATGAGGTAACTTGTCATACAGGTGAAATCCTGGAGATGAAAGAATCAAAGAATTTTATAAATGACCACAAATAAATCACACACTTTTTAACAAAGAAAAAAAGCAAATAAAAAAGTAAAGTACCCTTCGGACCAAGCTGGTCATAGGGTTGGTGAAGCAGCGTTCACCAGTTTCTGTGGTCACTGCATACTAGGGGATGTGTGGCCAGCACAATGCCCGGCCGCTTTTACTTTTCCCCAACTAATGTCAGGTACTCATCAGAGCTGGGAAGACTCAAGGACACCCTCAAAACCCAGGAAAAAATCCTAGCCTCCACCAGAATTATAACCCAGAACCTTCAGATCGCCAGTCGAAGGCGCTGCAGCTCAGCTACTGTGCACCATAAAAAAGTAAATAAGTGTATGCAAATTAAATAATAAAGACTTGTCTATCTGCAGCTAACAGTGAAACAAAGAATATTATTTGTGTCCAGTGAAACAAGTAATATTATTTGTGTCCAGTGAAACAAGTAATATTATTTGTATCCAGTGAAACAAGTAATATTATTTGTGTCCAGTGAAACAATTTATTATTTGTATCCAGTGAGACAAGTAATATTATTTGTGTCCAGTGAAACAATTAATATTATTTGTATCCAGTGAAACAAGTAATATTATTTTTGTGTCCAGTGAAACAAGTAATATTATTTGTGTCCAGTGAAACAAGTCATATTATTTGTGTCCAGTGAAACAAGTAATATTATTTGTGTCCAGTGAAACATGTTATATTAAGTGTCCAGTGAAACATGTTATATATTTTGTGTCTAGTAAAACAAGTAATATTATTTGTGTCCAGTGAAACATGTAATATTATTTGTGTCCAGTGAAACAAGTCATATTATTTGTGTCCAGTGAAACATGTAATATTATTTGTGTCTAGTAAAACAAGTCATATTATTTGTGTCCAGTGAAACATGTTATATTTTTTGTGTCTAGTAAAACAAGTCATATTATTTGATACTTTTTTTGGACTCTTTCTATATTAGTTATTTTTAAACTTTTATGATAACTCTTTTGATTAGGCCTAACAAAGTTTTATTTACTTTAGCATTAAACAAACAATGAATTTTTAAAATGTTGTTTTAATCCAATCCCAAATGTCATAAGCAGAATAATTTACAGTAATTATCTTTGGTAGGAAATGTTACTGGCTTCACTCAAGATATATACAACAAATGTTTATCTATACAAATGTATACAACTGATCTCCACGCTAAAATTAAACATAAATAAATAACTATAAATTAACTATCGCAACATTTGTAAATTCAATATTATGACAACTTTTATAGCATGAAATACACAAAAACAGTATAAACAATTGTATTTCGCTGGTTTCATTCAAGTTACATAAAACAACTGTTTAAACAAATGTATTTCGTTGGTTTCTATTACGATACATGAAACAAATGTAGGCCTATAGTAAAATCTTACTCCATATATTTCACTGAAATTACCTTTTTTAAAAATCATAAATTGGTATGGGTATACCAATACATGTATAGGCCCTACTAACTTGGCCTACATATTTTTTCACAGAAAAAAAAATGTATCGATATGAATATTGCAATTTACTCACGTAGGCATACTAGGCCCTACTCAGTTCAAACGTAGGCATGATAGGCCCATATGGCACTACTATACTCAGTTCAAACGTAAGCAAGATAGGCCCTACTCAGTTCAAACGTAAAAAGCTTTTTCATTGTTCCAAGGTCCAACAACTACGTTCTTGTTTTTAGATCAATTCAGGGCTTAGTGTGCGCAGTTTGAATACACAACTTGTAAATACTATAGCGTCTTGTGTGAGTTCGCGCGTAAATATCGATCTATTTTGTTTCCTTATCCTCCTATTTAACCCTTCCCGTACCGACCTACTTCTATCTATGCTGCCTTCAGTTCCGCTATATACGCGCCCGGGACTGTAAGGGTTAAGATAAAGGTATCATTATGAACGTATATTGACAGCTTCCTTATCATACCACTATTGATTCAACACTACAGGATGACGTCAACTTCTCATTTTCCCTTGGTAAAAATAGATCTTGGTAATTATAGAGTCTTTTAGAGAACAGGTCGACTGAAACATTCACTATATATATAGTTTTTAGTAACAGACGAAAGGGTGAAGGTCGCACGGCTGTTTCCAGTCACTTTTGGAACTAATAACTGTTCTGAACAGCCTCAGTTGTTTTCTTTCACTAGGCCTTTTTTTTTTAAATATAGTATCTATGAATTCTATGTCAATCCAAAAAAAAAGAAGAAGGAGAAGAACACTACCTGAATAACACTCAAAAATAGTGTAAATAGCTTCGATCTGGTTGCAATATCCCTGGTGCAGGCTGATGCACGCACTGCCAACATAGATAAAGAGGTATGCCATAGAATAGCAAAAGCGAGCATCACCTTTGTGCGCCTTCGGGAAAATGTTAGGGACAGATAAGGACTCCGTACCGACACCAAGCTACAATACAGTGCTATAATACTGAAAACATTGCTGTACGCGAGCGAAACATGGACAGTAGGCATGCAAAACAACTTAATCATTCCCCTGTCGGCTTTCTCCGCAAAGTTTACTATGAAAAAATACGGGTGGCAAGATAAGGTCCCAGACACAAAAGTGCTCCTCAGGGCAGGCTCGCCTAGCAATCACACTCAGCTTCTGAAATCTCGAGCGCGATGGGCTGGTCATTTAGTAAGAATACCAGATCATAGATTGCCGAAGAAACTTCTGTTTGACGAGCTGAGACGTGGTAATAGTAAAGCCGGCGGCAAATTATCTAATATAAACAAACACAAAAAATTTCAGACGGTCTGAAATAAACCCTAAAAGAACTAGACGTAGATCCAGACAAATGGGAAACACTAGCAGACGACCGAAGCAAGTGGCGAAATGCTATACTATCCCGGGCACAACAATGATTGACAGAAAGAAACATCTTACAGGAATGAACAAAAACGTCCAAAAAGAAAATACAAGCAAACCTGCGAGGCGCTGCCATAACCCCCAGCCACACCATTTGTGTGCGATACCTGCAAAAAAGACTTTCAGGGCTCATATAAGACTAATAATCCACCAGAGAAGCCACAAAGCTATTGGGAGACTTGGTCACCCTCGGGAATGAGGGACGAACAACACAACACACACACACAAATAAATATCATTGCTATTTATCTTTAATAGCATTGAAGGGGATTCTAGGCAAGGATGTGCACTCAATGGAAATGGATCAAAGTTATAATACATTTCCTAGTCGAAGCAAAGACTGGTCAGTATTGGAAACGTGTCGTTGTACCAAGTACAAACTATTCGACTTAGGCCTATATTAAACTTATCAATGAAGCGAACCTGAATAACGAGAGAATTACATTGATGTTCAAGATGGAATGAAGGACTTCAATAAGTAAGTCTAATCAAGTGCTATGTAGGCTTATAAAGCACAGGATAAACATTTGACGGGACTTAATACCATGTTGTTATGCCATCATCCACAGCAATAAGTATTAAATCAATACATTACATTAGGCTAAACAATTTTGAATTCAAAACACTTCTACTTGATGCTAGATGTCAATAGAGTGTCATACTGATGGCCAATGTTAGCTTGTCAAATTGTTGCAGGCTATTCTAAGCGTGGTTTGGGGAAAAGCTGCTATTAAATATAAGGTAAACATTAATGTGGCTCAAGCATTCACAGATTTAGATTCCCTGGTTAAACGTTTTCCAGAATTCTAATGCAAAGTTAAATTCATCTGTCGTGTTCAGAAAGCTGTAGCTAAGCTTCATTCAAAGTTCAGTTAAAATCAAAGAATTATTTACAAACTGAGGACAATGAGAATATATAGAGTGCATTTATTCTGAATAGCTTCGAATTATTATTTTTTTCTATAGTATTCAGATTATTTTTGTTAGAATATATGAAATAATTTTAATTCAAACAATTCATTATTGTTGATTATTATATTACTTGACTCCTATAGATATCTGAGGAAGGGGAGTTGGTACTCAACATTCACATATTATTTTACAATATTACAGTGTATTTTGGAGAAAGTGACGTTTCCAAACCATTCCTTCTCATCTGCACTGAAGTGATGACCACGATTTGTCCCCATTTATATGAAGTCTGACGCAGTGGTGTACCGAGGGCTGGTGTCACCCGGTGCGGTAAGCTTTGGGTGTCACCCTCCCCCCCCCCCCCCCCGCCCACGACTTTCACCATAGTTTTCCTCTCCTTAAAACAAGCCTACAGTTCAAATATGACAAAAACAATTACAATATAGAGAGTGTTGGAAGAGATTCTATGGCTTTTTTTTAGGTCAATATCAGCTGCTTTTAGGTGTCATCTAAGCCGTGGTATTTCCTTATGAGCTCAACTTCGGATAGCTCATCGTAGAAAAAAGGTTAATATGGGAATGACTTTTCTTCAATTGCTGACAGTAGAATCTTGGGCTAAACAGCCTCAAACATATCTACAACTTCCTTAAACGCTGTTGATCTGATCTGGAGTTCAGAATGAAAGCGATCAATACACTCTAGCTAGCATCTCCTTACTGCTTTCTTCTCGCATAGAAATTCCAGCATCTCTTAATTTTTCCCCAGCCATTTTCTTCTTGAATCTTAATATTCTCTCTACCGAAATCCCATGTTGGTCTGATTTTATAAGTGCTTGTTTAATAGCATGCTCCAATATTTGACTCCGCTTTTCGTGCAAAAAAAAATAATCTTAAGTCTAACTTGATCACCACTTTATCAAGAGTTAAGTCTCTAGTCTGCAGGTACTGCTGTGTAAGATTAACTTCTTCAAGTATATCAGCCCAAACGTTACGGTAGCAGAAAAACGTGAAATCACAGACAGCATGTAAAAGTCCTCGTGTTGTACGTCTTGTGTCCAATTTTTCACGAGGATCACATAAAGCTTCAATCGCCGTAATACATTCATCAAACTTATCTTTCACTGGTTTAACAGTAGCATGATGAGCGCTGGAGATAACCTTTTCAACGACACCCTAGAGTGTGCAATTAAAACTTCCCATCGATGAGTGGAAGCAGCAAAGAAGGAAAACAAGGGTACCAAAAATGTTATACATGAAGCATTTACGGCAAAAGAGTATTGACCGCACAAGTTTAAGAATGTCAGATCTGAGGTCGTCAGCTTTTTTTCCCCCTTGGAGGAAAAAATCGAAGAAATACTTAACTCACTTTGTTACGAAACGTAAATTCCCTACATTGTAATGTTAATAAACCAACTAAATCATTTAAGCGAATTGCGTTTAAACGATACAAAATATTTCTCAGCTCACGGTTTTCCCCGGGTTTTTCCTAACCTAATTAGAGCATTATTGTTTTTTATTAACCTCGATAAAAAACATGAACTGTGCACGCGAATACAGCATGTCAAGGTCGTCCGGTCTCTCCTTATTTTGTTAGAGCAATATTGCTTGTTCTTAATAAAAAGTATCTGATCACGTAGTCAACATGCGGGCTTGATTAAAATTCTCGTGTCACTAGGCTGTCTGGTTTTTCCAACGATTGACCCGTAATATATTTCTACGCAATTCGACACTTTTAGTCAGTTCTTGGCTTGCATTCGATCTAGTAACATCAAATATACTCCGCTCTGAGTATCATTTCTATTTGATTTGTATTATGGAAAATTTATTATTCTACTATTAACTACAATGCTATATGTTCATTGAGGATATTCATTACTAATTGGAATATGTGTATTTCTTGATTGTGTATATAATATTATTTGGATTCCTACTGGATTGATGTTGTAAATTAAACCAAATTTATCGTTGCTTTCTACACAACTTGGTTAACGTCAATATTTCAAAGTTATATACATGTGTGTATGTGTAATATTTATACAACTATTTTAATAATCTACACTACCACTCAACATCGAGGTTCTTGTTGTATAATATGAGCCACACAAATAATTATACATGAAGTAAATCAACTGAAAACTCTAAAACTACGCTATGTGAATTGCCAGGGGATACTAAGAACCACGGAATACTCTAGACAACTACAAATAAACTTCAGAATGATATAATAAGATCTTCACTAATACAAGGATACTCACACTAATAATAACAATACTATAACTATTATTTTCATAAATTGAATGGGGGCTCTAGCCGTAATAACATTATAAATCATAATTATACTTGTGTGATATAAATAGAAGGTCTCATCCATAATTTATTATGGTGAATAAATTGCCTTGTAATAAAATGGGGGCTCGTCCGGGATAACATTATAAATCATAATTATACTTGTGTGATATAAATAGAAGGTCTCATCCATAATTTATTATGGTGAATAAATTGCCTTGTAATAAAATGGGGGCTCGTCCGGGATTTACTAACAAACGTTTAGAGGATTTACTTCAACTTCAAGAATCGTTATACTATTTACACAAACTATTTACAACTGCCGTAATACATACTCGTAACTTGGATGGATTGTGTTGGAAAATATGAACAATATACAATATACTAAAGATTGTGATTGAATTGAACATTGCTATTGAGAATCGGAAAACTTAACTATTCAGCCTGGAAAATTATCTTGTGTATTACCTTATCGAACAAAGTAACTCTAAGAAAGTATTATTTTTATGACCTTGTTGTGACAAATCTGAACTGTGTGGTGTTGTGAATTATTCAAAGGACAGAAAGTAAGTTGGACACTTTTATTGTATTATTAACAAGATTTACAGTAACTTTTAATAATATAAAATGGAAGCCACAAATAATCTTACATTGGATCCAGAGATATTTGATCTAACCTCAGAACAGCTTAATAAAATGTCAATGATACAATTAAAAGAATTGGCTAAATCATTGGGCATTTCTATCACAGAAACTAGGCCATCAAAAACTAAATTACTTCAAGAGGTAACTGAGTGTTTAAGAAAACAAGGTACACTAATTATTGAAGAAACTACTGCTAATGATAACATTAATGATGAATCAGATGATGAATTACTTTTTCCTATAACACAAAGAGTGAAGCATACAACTGGTGAATTAAGTGAAGAATTGAAATTTAAACTTGAGTTAAGAAAGATGGAATTGGAGATGGAAAGAGAAAACAAGAGAATTGAGATGGAAAGAGAAAGAGAAAACAAGAGAATTGAGATGGAAAGAGAAAACAAGAGAATTGAGTTAGAAATAGCAAGAGAGAAAATAGCAAGCCAAGAAAGAATTGAGCTAGCAAGGTCTCGTACGTCAAATCATTCGAATGCAAGCTCTGAAGCAGATGCAGAACTGTATAAGTTTAAGAAACATATTCCAGTTTTTGAAAATAATTCGGTGGAAGAGTTCTTCATGATTTTCGAGAGAAACGCTAGAGACTATCAATTTCCCGAGGGCAAGAAAGCTATACTCCTACGCTCAGCTCTGAACAAAGGAAAGGCACTTGATGTTGTATTAAGTCTTACTGAAGAGGAATTGTATGATTATGAACTGATCAAGAATAGAGTACTGCTAAGTTATGCATTAACACCTGAAAAATATAGAAAAGTTTTTCGCGAGTCTAAGAAAGAACAGGAACAATCCCATGTTGATTTTCTAAGACAGAAAAAGAAATATTTTGAAAGATGGATTCGATCCAAAGGTGTAAACAAAGACTTTGATAAATTAGCTAATCTTATGCTAATGGAAGACTTTAACAATAACATCAGAGGTGATGTAAGAATACATTTAGCAGACAAAGGTGTAGAACAAGTAGAAACAGCAGCAGTAATGGCAGACGAATATGTTATTATCCATTCCAGCAATAAATTTACAACAGTTGATAAATCAAAATTCCAGAATCGAGATATGAAGGTAGAAAAGAAAACCATAAATCCAAATGAATCCTATCAATCAAAGAGACATCAGCAGAGCAATGAAGGTCCAACAAATTCCAAGCCAACCTGTTGCCATTGTAAACGAATTGGACATACTAAGGAAAAGTGCTGGATATTGAATGGGAACCCGAATAAAAAGAATGTTGTCTTATCGTATGTAGCAATGCCAAAACAAAGAACTCATGTAAATGTAAAGAAGGATGTTAGAACTCAAACAGAGATACCTAGTGCTAATGCAGATAACCTGACAAAACACACGTATCTTGGAAACTTGAAACCAGAAATAGTTCCTGAAATAGAGACAATGGTTTTCAATAATTCTAATTCTAATCTGAGCTCCAAGGAGTCTAAATCAGATAGAACCACCATGAGTACTAAACATACCTCTTACAAAAATAACTTGGATACAGATCTCATCGATACTGAGATACCAAGCAATTGTTTACCATTCATTGAAGAAGGTACCGTGTCATCCATAATAAATGGTGTCACTAGTGAAAAGAACATCAGAATACTCCGTGATACAGGGGCTGAGGTTTCACTACTTTTAGAGAATACTGTTCCTACGTCACAATCGACATATACAGGACAGGATCTCACTATTCAAGGTGTATCAAGGAAAAATGTACAAGTTCCTTTGCATCAAATACAGCTGAAGAGTGCGTACTTCACTGGAAATGTAGTTGTGGGTGTATACAAATCACTTCCGTTTAAAGGTGTTTCTTTAATACTGGGAAATGATATTGCTGGAGATGTGGTGCATTCCATATCCAAGAAAAAACAATGCCTTAATAAAAGTGAGAGCTTTATCAAACCTATATGCATCGTCACTAGAGGTATGGCCCAACAACAAAAGTCTGTCGAAACCATGTCAAAGTCAAAAATAGAACCAGAAATTGACCTACAGGCAACTTTCCTGGCTGACATTTTGAGTGGTCCCTCAGTCAAGACTACTGAAAGTAATTTGTCACCTCGACAATTACTCCTATTAGAACAGAATAGAGATTCAGGAATTAAACACCTGAAGAAAAAGGTGATAACTGAACAGGAGGCAGAAACTAAAGGAAATGGATTTTTTCTGAAGGAGGGAATATTAATGCAAAAATGGAGAGATGTGAAATGTGATAATGACAATTGCAGAGAAGGAAGTCAGATTGTGGTACCAGCCATATATCGTAATGACATCTTACACATGGCTCATGACACGCCATATGCTGGTCATCTAGGAGTGAACAAGACTTACCGTCGAATTCTTCCGTACTTCTATTGGCCTGGACTACATCGTGACGTCACAAAATACTGCAAGTCATGCAATACATGCCAGATAGTTGGTAAGCCTAACCAGACTATACCGGTAGCACCTCTAAAGCCAATACCCGCCTTTGCAGAACCATTTAGCCACTTGCTAATAGACTGTGTAGGTCCTTTGCCTAAAACAAAGACAGGACACCAGTACTTATTCACTATAATGTGCACTGCCACGAGATATCCTGAAGCTATTCCGCTACGCACCATTAACGCAGATAAGATATCTGACGCACTGATTGCATTTTGTTCAAGATACGGTCTTCCAAAGACTATACAGTCAGACCAAGGATCTAACTTTACATCAAAGCTGTTTAACCAGGTCTTAAAGAAACTAGGCATCCAACATGCAACTTCAACTGCGTACCATCCGCAAAGCCAAGGTGCCCTAGAAAGATATCATCAGACTCTGAAAACCATGCTCCGCACATACTGTTTTGAGAACACTGAAGACTGGGATCGCGGTATTCCATTCGCTCTTTTCGCGACTAGAGAAACTGTGCAGGAATCTCTTGGATTCAGTCCGTTCGAGTTAGTGTTTGGACATTCAGTTCGAGGACCTCTAAAACTGTTGCAGGAAACCTTGTTAAATTCTGATGAAGAGACTGGACTCGTAGCTTATGTGGAACAATTTAGCAATAGAATCTATCATGTTTTTAATCATGTTAAAGATAATCTTTTGCAGGCTCAGAAAAGAATGAAAGGGTACTATGATGTCAAGGCCAGATCCCGATGTTTCCATCCTGGTGATAAAGTCCTCATGTTGACCCAATTGTCTGGACAACCCCTGAGTGCAAAATATACAGGACCATATCAGGTTTTAGATAAAATCAGTGATGTAACATACATTGTAAAAACCCCTGATAGAAGGAAAACACAGAGACTGTGCCATATAAACATGCTAAAACCTTATGTTGTTAGGGAAGAACAAACTGACATTAGGCCAGTGAGTGCTATCAAAACTGTTGAAACACCCCCGCCTAAATTTAAAAAGACAATCATAGAAAGTAAACTTCAGAACACTGAAGCACTTAAAAACCTCAATGATAAACTGACACATCTAGACTCAGGTGAACAGACTTCTATCAAGGGTTTAATCTATGATCATGTAAATTTGTTTAGTGATATTCCTAACAAAACAACTTTGGTTACCCATGATGTAGTTTTAAAAGATGATAATGTTAAACCTGTCAAACAACATCCGTATAGGGTTAATCCCATACAACTTGAACACATCCGTAAAGAAATTGATTATATGCTGAGCAATGATATAATTACTCACAGTAACAGTGATTGGTCATCCCCATGTGTGTTGGTTCCCAAATCTGATGGTTCACTACGCTTTTGTGTAGACTATAGGAAATTAAACCAAGTGACAAAAACAGATTCGTATCCCATACCACGGATAGATGATCTAATCGATAGAGTAAGCACTGCAAACTATGTAACTAAGATTGACTTACTAACAGCTTATTTCCAAATCCCATTAACAGATAGGGCTCAGGAGGTATCAACTTTTGTTACTCCTGATGGATTATATAAGTTTAAAGTAATGCCATTCGGAATGGTCAATGCTCCAGCTAGTTTTCAAAGACTAATAAACACTATTATCCATGATATCCCACAATGCCATGCATATCTGGACGATATCGTAGTGTTCAGTAATAACTTTAATGATCACCTAGATCAGTTAAGACTATTATTCCAAAAACTAAAACAGGCTAATCTTACTATAAACCTAGTTAAAAGTCAATTTTGCCATGCAGAAATTGAATATTTGGGTCATGTAGTGGGTAATGGCAAAGTAAAACCAGTGAATGCCAAAGTCAAAGCTATACAGGAATTCCCTGTCCCTAAAACGCAGAAACAACTTCGAGGATTTCTGGGTATGGCCGGGTACTACAGGAAGTTTTGTAAAAACTTTTCTATTATCACTTGCCCTTTGACAAATCTCTTGAGAAAGAAAAATCAATTTAAGTGGACTCAGGAATGTGACCAAGCCTTTAATGATATAAAAGACATACTGACCAAGGCACCAGTATTAGTCTCACCTGATTATACTAAACCCTTCAGAATAACGGTAGACTCGTGTAATACAGGAATGGGCGCGGTAATCTCACAAATAGGAGATGATTCACTTGAACATCCCATTAGCTTTTGTTCAAAAAAATTTAACCCACATGAGGTAAATTATAGCACAATAGAGCAGGAATTACTAGGACTTATCCAAGCATTGAAACATTTCAATTACTATGTAAATGGTTCTCAGTTCCCAATCGAGATATTCACTGATCACAATCCACTAGTATTTCTTTCCCGCATCAAACAAAATCAGCGCATTCTAAGATGGAGTTTGTTTATTCAAGCTTACAACTTAAAAATAACTCACTTATCTGGAAAAGATAACATCGTCGCGGACACCCTATCGCGCATGTAACAAATGTATAAGGGGATAGATAACTTCATGTATATATTCTGATAATCCTAACTAAGAGAATTGGATCATTTAAAATATAAATGCATGAATATATGAATATGATGTGATTATTTTATGCAATATCTTATGCCTTATTTTATGCCATGAATATTTCCATTTGCTAAAACAAATATTATTATTGTTGTAGGAAAAAAGAAAGAACCTAATAAGTTACTTATAAATATTATGGATTTATGAACATAATTTTTCTTTATTAGTAAGATAATGAATGAACAGAAATGTACATCCTTATTTTGAAACAATCAAACTATAGTTGTGATTATGTAAAAAACCAAAATAGAGTAATGTGCATACACTTCACATGCTTACACACTTAAGATTAAATTCTTACTCTTAAGTTTATTTAAATATTAATTTCATTTAAGTTGAATTAATTAATGATTGAATTGTTTAATATGATAACATTAGTTATGCTGATTTTTACCTTATAAATAAGATGATGATGTTTATAAGGAATGATATCTCAGAGAGTATAATTTTTTTTAGAATAACGCGAACATGTGTTATGGTCTAAGGATAACTTGAGATCCTATATGATGAGGGTTTAATAGAATAAATTATTTCCCTTACTTGTCTTATTTAACGGACTACCCAGGTGGAGTCAGTTTTTTTTTTTTGTATATTGTTTAGAACTAAAGTTAAGTGCAGGCGGTTCTAAAAGAAATTGCACACTTCTATTGTTTAGTATGCAATGTTCTTTTCCTTTTGGTATGGGCGACTGTTACGAAACGTAAATTCCCTACATTGTAATGTTAATAAACCAACTAAATCATTTAAGCGAATTGCGTTTAAACGATACAAAATATTTCTCAGCTCACGGTTTTCCCCGGGTTTTTCCTAACCTAATTAGAGCATTATTGTTTTTTATTAACCTCGATAAAAAACATGAACTGTGCACGCGAATACAGCATGTCAAGGTCGTCCGGTCTCTCCTTATTTTGTTAGAGCAATATTGCTTGTTCTTAATAAAAAGTATCTGATCACGTAGTCAACATGCGGGCTTGATTAAAATTCTCGTGTCACTAGGCTGTCTGGTTTTTCCAACGATTGACCCGTAATATATTTCTACGCAATTCGACACTTTTAGTCAGTTCTTGGCTTGCATTCGATCTAGTAACATCAAATATACTCCGCTCTGAGTATCATTTCTATTTGATTTGTATTATGGAAAATTTATTATTCTACTATTAACTACAATGCTATATGTTCATTGAGGATATTCATTACTAATTGGAATATGTGTATTTCTTGATTGTGTATATAATATTATTTGGATTCCTACTGGATTGATGTTGTAAATTAAACCAAATTTATCGTTGCTTTCTACACAACTTGGTTAACGTCAATATTTCAAAGTTATATACATGTGTGTATGTGTAATATTTATACAACTATTTTAATAATCTACACTACCACTCAACATCGAGGTTCTTGTTGTATAATATGAGCCACACAAATAATTATACATGAAGTAAATCAACTGAAAACTCTAAAACTACGCTATGTGAATTGCCAGGGGATACTAAGAACCACGGAATACTCTAGACAACTACAAATAAACTTCAGAATGATATAATAAGATCTTCACTAATACAAGGATACTCACACTAATAATAACAATACTATAACTATTATTTTCATAAATTGAATGGGGGCTCTAGCCGTAATAACATTATAAATCATAATTATACTTGTGTGATATAAATAGAAGGTCTCATCCATAATTTATTATGGTGAATAAATTGCCTTGTAATAACTTCAACTTTCCCACTGTTGATTTTGACATATCTGATCACTTCAGACATTTGGTCACTGTGTGATATATCAGGTGTATTGTCAAACATAATTCCAAAATACCTTGCGGCCTTTATATCCATAACAAGATTTTTCATTGCATGGTTTGCCAGAACATTTATAAATTCATTTTGAATTTTTGGTGACAAGCAAGATGCTTCCCCTGTACATGTAATTATCTTTGGTGTCATTAGGTGCTCTTTCAGAACTGGGTCATATTTGGCATCTCAACCATCTCAAGAAAGTTTCCTTTTTTCCATCCCAAGAAACAATGTAATATCTAACAACCTGAGTAGGATATCTCTCCACTTTTCTTTTCTCCCTATCCATTAAGGCAATACTTTCGGCATCAATTGTTTTATGTAGCTTAAGTCCTGCTGCCAATGTTTTCCATTTTTCAAGGCAACATATGTGTTCTTCAGATGTCTCATGATTATGTAGTTTTGGACTCAGTTTCCACCACTTATCAAACCCAGTAACAAATTTAGATGTTGTTTCGGTAACATCAACAGCAAACAATGTGCAGCAAGAACAGCACAATTTCTCACTGACAAGTGAGTAAACCATCCATGAAGGCATTATTTTCTCGCCATTGGGCATTACCTTGTAGAACCATTGTTTTGTTAGCTTGCGCACATCCTTTAGCTTTTGCTTCTTGTCTTGTCTGTATGCTGTATGATGATGACACACCGTGCTGCTAGTCATTTTCATTTATTTGATTATGATCTGCCTTCCGTTCTGTTATCGGACTAGATTACCAGTGCGTGATCTGTAACAAATTTTTTTTTTAGATTGTTTTTTTCCATTCGGGTGTTACCCGGTGCGGTCCGCACCCCCTGCACTCCCCTCGGTACGCCACGGGTCTGACGTTAGTATTTGGTTCTCTGTATTTCTAAACTCTACAGTATGTATCCCGTCCGCTTAATATCAGGGTTAGTCCGTGAATACTTTCTTACGTTTGTTTATTCTAAATGAACAAGATCATCAATTGAAACATGACGTCTTCAACTTCAATTGTGTGGTGTCACGGATTACTTTGACCCGTTAGCGTAATAACTTTCTTTACTTCAAACAATAATACCAAGCTCTGTGACGTCAGAGCCTAGGTCGATAGTGTCTATTTTGAGATATCGTATTGCAGTACAATTATAACTGAGCTTATAGTTTCATATAGTGGATGTCATGTGTATTTGGAAGATGTAAAGGCTTTATATATATATATATATAATAAAATCAATATATATATATATATATAAAGGTTCCTAAAAATAGTTTAACACTGCCAGTGTAAAAAGCTGAACAAAATGCATGGTATAGCATAGATAAAAAAAAAATTCAAGCTGAACAAATGCACGGTATATAGATGTTGAATAAATTAAGCAATTTACTGGATAATCACGAGTAGATAATCCTTTTTTTCTTTGCCCACAGGGGCATCCGAGTTTCTCCTTCAAGGTAAATTACATATAAAGTTAAAATACGTATTAAACCGAAAAAAAAAGAAGATTCTCAATGCATTGTCTACAACCGGAATAAAGCTAGGCTGGCTACACGTCTAAATTGGTTTTACCTTCAGTGGGATTCAAAGACAGTATTAGAATCACTTGTCACAAAGATTAATCGTTTAGTTGGGAAACGAAACGACAGCCAGAATAATGTTAGGCTCATTAAAATGTTTCTAGCCTAAACAGTTTTTTTTATCTTCAATGAAAAAGTAAGAATAAATTAAAAGGAAACAGCTTGGATGCATTAAGTCGTATTTTTAAAAAAAAGAAGAAGGCGTTATAGATCCTATCGAACACAATATCGTGTAAAAAGCTGTATTTTAAAATGATGTAAAGAGTTGTGTATTAATATGGTGTAAAGAGCTGTAATTTAATTTGGTGTAAAGAACTGTGTTTTAATATGGTGTAAATAGTTGTGTTTTAATATCGTGTAAAGAGCTGTATTCCCCGTAGTTTGGCACAAGTCAGCAGCATCGTAAGGGTGATGAAAAAAAAAAGTGTGGATTGATGATTATTTGCCAATGTTTTATGGAAATTGCCATTGTTGAAGCTACGTCTATATTAGAAATCAATTGATGTTCCGTTTTTTTTTAATCCGTGAAATCTGTGAGAAATTGGAAAAGGTGTAAAAAAAATTCCTTAACACCCCGTAAACCAAGCCATGGAGTATTGTCAGTTATTATGTCCACCATTGAAAAAAAAAAATAAAGTACACTAAACAACCTTTATCTAAGACTAAAGAACTAAGGGTTTGAACAAAGCCTAGACTATGTACATCTATTGCGATTCCCCACTTGAAGGCAATTGTGTAGTACTTCCCTTTTTAAACAATATTTTTTAGATTGTATAAGTCGCAGGAAAATTTACTTATATATAAATCTACCCTTCTGTTTATTTAGTGGTTTCTATTTGGAAAAAAAGTTTGTTGCTTTTTTTTTAACTGTGATTAATGTACATTTAATAATGTTATATTTAGCCTTCAAATTTATCCCACTCCCCCCTCCCTCTCTCTCTCTATGCATGTAGTATGTATGTATGTGTCTGAACTGTATTAGTTAAACTGTTTGTGTGTATACCTAGTGCTCTAGCGAGTATAATAATATCTACCGGCGAAGATCAGATATTATGGCCTGATTTGTTCCCAGTGGTAAGTTTGCATAGCGTAGGCCTTAACGAAGTCAATGCCCCAAACAAAAGACCAGAAAAAAAAAACATAACCCCTGCTGTAACTGTGGTTCATCCAACAATATGGCCGTGGAGAGTCAAGTATAATCCAGGATTTAACTTCTATTTATAGCAACTCATTCATTAGCATTTTTGCTTTTGTTAAGATATTAGTTTTGTTGAAAGTGTAAAACAATGGGATGATAGTTGAAGAAATGAAGGACAGATTTTCTTGCATTGTTTGAAGATATTTTATAAATTTGTGTTAAAGAAAATGTAAAAATGACCCCAGGAACAATGTCAACAAAGATTGTTTTAAGGAATATTAGAAATGTGCTGCGCGAGAGTAACATTATTGGAAATGTTAATGCGAGGATAGAACGAATAACGAAATCTGACTGCGACAACAATTGTTCAAGATTAAGACCTGATGTTAAATACACAGCAATGAGAAAGGCAGTGTGCGAAGTGGAGGAACGGTTATTGAAAATGTCTATTCACTTTTTCTCAATCAGGAGATCTGTTTCTTTTATTTAGATGTTGTCGTTAAATTTTGTTTATGCTTTTAAAAAAACTAGGTTAGTTAAAAACAAAATGTAAAAATGTTGGTAGTCGTGATGTTAAACATAGTTTCCAAATGTTACACAAAAACTTTGGACGTAAATATAGCACGGCTAGACGCATACTTTGGGTAGTACATAGATAAAATTAGGTCTTAAATATAATAGCACACATCTAGACGTATACTTTGTGTAGTATCAGTATCAGTGCCCTCACATGGGGGGGGGGGGAGCAGTGAGGGTGGGCATATTCCAAGGGGGCGGCAAATATAGAAAATATAGCACTAATTAAGAAGTTACAGTATGCAAGGGGGCGGCGCTGAAACTTTTGCCTTGGGGCGCTACATAAGCTTGTAAAGGCTCTGTGTAGTATATATAATGACAAAGACATTCAATGATAATGTAAAGCAAATCAAAGATAGTCTATAAGGAACGATAACACGTGAAAGTTGGGGGCCCAGCGGGAAACACCCACTAGACAGAATCTGATTAACCAAAAAACAGATCCTCACAGACTAAATAACAGATCCTCACAGACTAAATAACAGATCCTCAGACTAAATAACAGATCCTCACAGACTAAATAACAGATCCTCACAGACTAAATAACAGATCCTCACAGACTAAATAACAGATCCTCACAGACTAAATAACAGATCCTCACAGACTAAATAACAGATCCTCACAGACTAAATAACAGATCCTCACAGACTAAATAACAGACTAAATAACAGATCCTCACAGACTAAATAACAGATCCTCACAAACTAAATAACAGATCCTCACAGACTAAATAACAGATCCTCACAAACTAAATAACAGATTCTCACAGACTAAATAACAGATCCTCACAGACTAAATAACAGATCCTCACAGACTAAATAACAGACTAAATAACAGATTCTCACAGACTAAATAACAGATCCTCACAGACTAAATAACAGATCCTCACAGACTAAATAACAGATCCTCACAGACTAAATAACAGATCCTCAGACTAAATAACAGATCCTCACAGACTAAATAACAGATCCTCACAGACTAAATAACAGACTAAATAACAGATCCTCACAGACTAAATAACAGATCCTCACAGACTAAATAACAGATCCTCACAGACTAAATAACAGATCCTCACAGACTAAATAACAGATCCTCACAGACTAAATAACAGATCCTCACAGACTAAATAACAGATCCTCACAGACTAAATAACAGACTAAATAACAGATCCTCACAGACTAAATAACAGACCCTCACAGACTGCTTTAGAGAAATGGAGCAAAGGGAACATGAATCGGTTAGAAAGAAGAAAAAAAACAATGGCATACACAAATGAGGAAGCAGTTCAGACTGTGAGAAATGTTGAATAATTAATATATCTATCACTTGAACTTTCTTATATTATGGCTTCTCCAAGTCGGTCGTTTTCAAAAAAAATATCAGGGTTTTGTTTATGTTTTTACAGCCTACATTAAAGTCGTATATTTCCTATAGATAGTTCTTAAATCAAGAAAATGTTGGCTAACTTGTTTCTAAATGAGAGCATCATTAATTTGTTATTTTATTAATTACCTTCCAATCGCCAAAAAAAACATTTTTTTGTTTTACAAACCTAAACAAAATGACGCATGTATATGGTATGCTTGATTAGATCGTTTCTTCTTGTTATTTTTTCATTATCACAACACACGAGTACAGATTGTTGTCCGTACGTTCATCCAATTTAGAAATCTAAACACACGGTATAACAAGTAAGCTTAGTGTTACGGTGTACTCTTATGTTTCTCAAATTTAAAAGCTAGCAAGGACAATTAACTATACTCTACTAAAATAAATTCAATCAACAGATCTGGTCAATACCTAAGTTGATGAACATCCTTTTTTTAACCAATATTTGTATCTGTATTCGTACAGACGAATATTTGCGTCCTTCCCTTATCTGTGGTTTGAGTCTAGTCCCACCTTTCGATTATTGGTTTGAATTTAGTTCGTAGTTTGAATGGTTTGGTTTTCCTGGTTTGTTCAGAATAGTTCAGATAATCAATTTCATGCCCAATTCTCATTTGAAAATAAGCAAAATGTATAATTTTTTTTTCTTTGCACCCGAAACAAGAAGTACATATCCAAAAAAAAATAATAAGATTAACCGTTTGGTTATAATTCGTACTTAACTGGCAAAAAAAAATAATATTTTTTTAAAGTTTGTCACGTAAAAGTTCAACCCATCCCTGAAAAACAATTCTGGTTTCGCCCCTGATCTTATTATCTTATCATCTCTATTTCTGAGTTTTTTTCTATACTAGACTATTGTAATGTATTTACAAGTTAAGAGCTAATGCTTTAATCTAAACCTTCTTCGCGGGAAGTTTCTACATTGAGTGGTTATACAAATAATGTTGCCAGCTGAATTATTTCAGCTTATTACAACTGTTATAGACTTACTCATTTTTCAAAAATCTAAAAAAAATATGTTTATAGTTGATGAGTAACCAGATAGAATATTCATATTCTAGAAATGACTTTAAAATATTAGTTTTATATTCTGGATAGATTCATTGTAAACATTCTTTTTAAAATTCCTAATGATTTGATTTCTTTAATATGAAGATTCCATGTTAGCATTTTATCTCTTATAACCACCTAGTAGGCTACTTTACATTTTCAGTTTGAATTGTCTGGTGCCTATTGATAAAACACTTATTTCTATAGCCACCAGTTGGCATTTTTCTGGATGAAATGACATGTTCCAATTAGATTCCCGATTGTGGAATTGATCTCGGTCTTTTTTTTCCGCACATTTTCAGTCGCATTGATCTTTCTTTTTCTTACGTGCTATACGATCATCTAAAACTAACCGTACTTTGGTTTCTGGGTAAAAAAAACTATTGGGTAAAATCATTAATATAAATTATAAATGATTTTATCCACCATTAATATTGTATTGAAATGCGACTGACAAGGCTTTATGAGACTTAAAAGCGCAAAAGCCTTTTAAACTGGCATTCTTTAATTGAACAATAAGAAAACAATAATTCTTCTTCGTGTCATCCATAGACATGATATAAAATGCCAACTTGGTGACGTGGTGGGAAAGGTGTCATTAAATTGGTTGAAATGTAGACATTATAACAGTACAGGTTAATGTGGTGGTTAGAAATGATAACCCTGAACCAAATGACCTTAATTTCGCTTATTCTATTTCGTGTTATAAATTTTAAAAAAATTTCCGAATTGTTGCAGACCTTGTAGTGTGTTAGTTTTGTTAAGCTGTTCTGGTGAGTGCACATTAAATAAAGGATAGAGATACATGTATTAAGATATTGATATTAATATCTTTGTGATGTCTGGCTAAGTTGATTTACAGTTTGTTGTGTTCAGTATGTTGTGTTAGAAGTCTATACAATGTGTAGTTATGAGTTGTGTGCAGGAAAAAAAAATATGTACAATAAGTAGTTATGAGTTGTGTACATGGAAATAAAGAATGTACAATGTGTAGCATTAAGTTGTTTACAGGGAAAGAAAGAATGTACAATGTATAGCAGTAAGTTGTTTAAAGGGAAAGAAAGAATGTACAATGTGAGCAGTAAGTTGTTTATAGGGAAAGAAAGAATGTACAATGTGTAGCAGTAAGTTGTTTATAGGGAAAGAAAGAATGTACAATGTGTAGCAGTAAGTTGTTTATAGGGAAAGAAAGCATGTACAATGTGTAGCAGTAAGTTGTTTATATGGAAAGAAAGAATGTACAATGTGTAGCAGTAAGTTGTTTATAGGGAAAGAAAGAATGTACAATGTGTAACAGTAAGTTGTTTATATGGAAAGAAAGAATGTACAATGTGTAACAGTAAGTTGTTTATAGGGAAAGAAAGAATGTACAATGTGTAGCAGTAAGTTGTTTATATGGAAAGAAAGAATGTACAATGTGTAGCAGTAAGTTGTTTATAGGGAAAGAAAGAATGTACAATGTGTAACAGTAAGTTGTTTATATGGAAAGAAAGAATGTACAATGTGTAGCAGTAAGTTGTTTATAGGGAAAGAAAGAATGTACAATGTGTAGCAGTAAGTTGTTTATAGGGAAAGAAAGAATGTACAATGTGTAGCAGTAAGTTGTTTATATGGAAAGAAAGAATGCACAATGTGTAGCAGTAAGTTGTTTATAGGGAAAGAATACAATGTGTAACAGTAAGTTGTTTATATGGAAAGAAAGAATGTACAATGTGTAGCAGTAAGTTGTTTATAGGGAAAGAAAGAATGTACAATGTGTAGCAGTAAGTTGTTTATAGGGAAAGAAAGAATGTACAATGTGTAGCAGTAAGTTGTTTATAGGGAAAGAAAGAATGTACAATGTGTAGCAGTAAGTTGTTTATAGGGAAAGAAAGAATGTACAATGTGTAGCAGTAAGTTGTTTATAGGGAAAGAAAGAATGTACAATGTGTAACAGTAAGTTGTTTATATGGAAAGAAAGAATGTACAATGTGTAGCAGTAAGTTGTTTATAGGGAAAGAAAGAATGTACAATGTGTAGCAGTAAGTTGTTTATAGGGAAAGAAAGAATGTACAATGTGTAGCAGTAAGTTGTTTATAGGGAAAGAAAGAATGTACAATGTGTAGCAGTAAGTTGTTTATAGGGAAAGAAAGAATGTACAATGTGTAGCAGTAAGTTGTTTATAGGGAAAGAAAGAATGTACAATGTGTAACAGTAAGTTGTTTATATGGAAAGAAAGAATGTACAATGTGTAGCAGTAAGTTGTTTATAGGGAAAGAAAGAATGTACAATGTGTAGCAGTAAGTTGTTTATAGGGAAAGAAAGAATGTACAATGTGTAGCAGTAAGTTGTTTATAGGGAAAGAAAGAATGTACAATGCGTAGCAGTAAGTTGTTTATATGGAAAGAATGTACAATGTGTAGCAGTAAGTTGTTTATAGGGAAAGAAAGAATGTACAATGTGTAGCAGTAAGTTGTTTATAGGGAAAGAAAGAATGTACAATGTGTAGCAGTAAGTTGTTTATAGGGAAAGAAAGAATGTACAATGTATAGCAGGAAGAAGAGAACAAGGAAATATGGGCTTTTTAATTAGCATTTACCTTAAGCAGAGAGTGGGGGTGGAATTAACTTTGAAATGTTTTACACGCTGTAATGACATTTATTTATGACAACAGGACAAGAATAGAAATTTTGAACACAACTTTACAAAAGGAACTAGGTGTAGTTAGAATAAAACTTGAATTGAAATACCAAAACTATTACAAGGGCCTACGTGTTTTGTATTTTTATCATAAACAGAAATACGTTGTAAATGTAGAAGAAAGAAAAGTTTTGACGCAGAAAGACAAAGAAAGTCAAAGGAAGGAAGAACGATAGGCAGACAGACGGATGGACAGAGAGATTACATTATATAGATAAATATATATATATAGAGAGAGAGAGAGAGAGACAGACAGACAGACAGATAAATAGATAGATAGATAGATAGATAGATAGATAGATAGATAGATAGATAGATAGATAGATAGATAGATAGATAGATAGATAGATAGATAGATAGATAGATAGATAGATAGAGCTACCGGGATATTCCTATACCAATCCTTATTCAAAACATCCTGTTACATGGCTGACTGTTTGTGTAAAAACATGCTCTATTGTTGTCTGTCAGGTTGTTTGTACAAAGGACAGTTCCAGGTCAAGTCAACAGTGGACGGGGGTCTAGACTAACTATTTCTGCACACCGACAGACAAGCTACTCTCCCCTTCCTTTCTTAACAACGATGACCTAGATGAATGGGTGTTACAAGTAATACTAGGAAATAAGTCTCTTTATGAAGATTTAGTTGAGAGCCCTATGTTTCATCACAACTAAATGAATATTCACAATTGACAAGTGCAGCACTAATAGTGAAATCACTACGTCTAGAAACGCCAGAGGAAAGAAAGTTAAGAAGCAAAATACTAAAAATAGATAAAGCATTCAATTCTAACTTAAAATTACAACCAGTGGGGTATTTAGGAATGTTCCATTGGAACAGGGGCCCCAACAGAAAAGGGGCCCCCACAAATCCCCAAAAAAGAATTTTTTTTAGTGACATTCCCATTCTTTCCTTGATAATGTAAACAAAATTCATTTATTTCCCTACACTTTTAAGCGCTCCAGTCCAACCAAGCTAAGTGCAAACATAAAATGTATTTATGAATTTAAAGACTGTAACATGAATTTGTCATGAATTAACGGCACTTTCCTAAGGTATGTGGAAGGCAGGGGCGATGCCACGAGGGGCCCCCACATACATTCAGGCCCCCCACAGTCCTAAACACGGTCCTGATTACAACACAATAAATTATCTTTTAAGGTTTAGAGCCCTAATCAAAATGATAGACTAGACTCAAACAATGGATACGCAATGTAAAGAACGAACGCCTGTAACTTATACCGTAAGTTAGAATCAAGTAGTCACAAGTAGACAATCATAGGGAAGAGATGGTATTTTTACTTTCATTATCATCTGCACTAGCTAGGGGACGTTCATTAATTACGTCAACAATTTTTACCTCAGTTATCCCCCTATAAAATTATGTCCAACAATTCTTACCTCCCCCTATCCCACCCCACCACCACCATATATTTACTAACTAAAAATGTATACACTGGCTATTATGTTTAAACTATAATACATGCTAAAAGGTTTCTAAATGATTTAAATACATTTTAAAACTAGCTTAACAGGATATTCAATTGGCCTATAGAGACACCATGTTACGCTCCCCCTCCACACACACACTTTTTTTTCTAATCTTAAGATTGTAACAATATTTCATTTTTTTTTTATTTTTTATTTTCCTTAGAACTATTTAGATGAATCTAATTTTACGTTTCACAATTAATTGTTTGATACAATGTTAGTTGTTCAATTGTACAATGTTAGTTGTTCAATTGTACAATGTTAGTTGTTCCATTGTAAGGGGGGGGGGGGGGGATTGTTCACCGTTTCAGTATAAGCCTACTATTTCCACTGTTTGTTCACTATTACCGCTTGCGTTATTGTCCCCCTCCCTCCACTTTATACTAGTTGCTTTTTCTGTCCCCCCCCCCCACCTCTCCTAGCTGCACCAATTACCCCTCCCCACCACCACCTTGAAGTCCTACTGGTTACGACACTGATAATCATATACTTTAATCTCATAATTTTTTTTTTTTTACAGAAAATGATAAATAAATACTTTGAAATTGTTCAATTGGCACTAATTCTACTCTTTCAATTCAAACTTGCTTTTGATAACATATTATATTACTGATCAATTAAATTTCTTGAACTTCAAACTTCAAAGTAAAAAAAAAAGAACATGAATGAGAAAATATAACGTAATATAATATATATTTATATATATATATACGACAATGTGAAATATGTCAAAGTTACACTACGTTCCGTTTAAATGTGAAGCATATTGTGCCGCCCTCGGGTTACTTAAAGCGTCCTCTTTCGGCAGCCATTGCAATTTGAGATTGAGAACCATGCTATAGAGTATTTTGACAAATTAAATGTATGTTTGCTGAAGTGAATAAATTATTTTTCTTTTTAATTCAAGAATATCATGGTGAAATAGTCTAGTTATTTGGAATTCTGTGTTCTCGCCTACTAAAAATGGGACAAAAAAAAATAAAACACCAAAAGAAATCTAATTATAGACTGTTTAGGCGCACTGAAGAGAACTGAGGCGCGTGACCTGGAAACCCAATGACCTCTAGACAGACTGCAGCACGTGGTTCACCATTTCCATTGTATTTCTTTTTTGCACGGTGTGTGTAGTTACAAACTATATTGGGGAAAGAGGGGGTGGGCTGCTATGTATTTCCCAAGAAAATAAAACTCCTAATCTATATGATTGGTGCTTACATAAATACATGTACATTACTCATCCACATGCCACTAGTCTAACATACAATCATTGTGCCACTAGTCTAACATACAATCATTGTGCCACTAGTCTAACATACAATCCATGTGCCACTAGTCTAACATACAATCATTTGCCACTAGTCTAACATACAATCATTGTGCCACTAGTCTAACATACAATCATTGTGCCACTAGTCTAACATACAATCATTATGCCACTAGTCTAACATACAATCATTGTGCCACTAGTCTAACATACAATCATTGTGCCACTAGTATAACATACAATCATTGTGCCACAAGTCTAACATACAATCACAGTGAAGCCGGAATGGAACATTTTTAAAGTATTGTTTGCAGTTCTAAATGATTGAACGGACTCTCAAACCAAACCCTCCAATAGGGTGAAGTAGCAATAGGGAACGAACCGCCAGGAGCTGCATGCCCATGGGGGAAGGGGGCGGCAATTGGAGGAACACGTATAAAAAAAACGAAAGAAAGTTCAAGAAAAACGAGAAAAAAAAAACTCAATTTTTTTTCGAAATAGGGTTTTTAAGAGAAGATTGTCATTTGGTGTTGTTTTTAAAATAGATTTCATATCTGTAGCATCGCCAGGGCCTTAGCTGCTAATAAATGCCCCCCTCCCTTACTTCCCCCACCGTGATCATTTTAGAAAAGCAAGTGAGTTAGAAAATCCTCGATTAAGTCAAGGAAAGCAAGTATTTTTTGGATGATTGTGCACTGCTGGGGTATCTCAAAAGATGAGCGAGAAATTGCGCTACGTGAAAATGGGGGACAATAAAGTAAATGTGGAAGAGTCATTTCTTCACTTCATTGAGACAAAGCATTCTATTTAAGCACAAACAGCAAAAGTTCAAAATCTAGACTGATTTTGAGAGAACTGAGGAACGATTTCAGAATGGTAACTTTCGTGGCCAGGCATAGGTATGGCAGGGTGTGCAGAAACGCAGTTTCGAAATCAACCCAAAATTGTTTATTTTTGTCACACATGCGACACAAATCTGGATTGTTTTCATGCAAACGTGTATGTAGAGGTTTCATTTCTGGCATCATTGGACAGCTTATTCTTGTTTCTTAATACATCTATATCGGTAAATCACTATCACATTTTAATTCATGTGACCTGTCCAAGTATCACAATTAAAATGAGTAGTACAATAGACGCTCTAAAAGTTTTTGTGAACGTCAGAGGCGATTTCCGGTTATACTATAGCATTGACTCACTGTCCCAATGTATTTAAACAATTAAACTGGCTCCCAAACCAATCCCCCAAAATATTCTAAATGATTGAAATGACTGCCAATTCCGCCATTCTTTTTTTTTTAATGGATTTTTATATTGACAGAAAGTTTAGACTAAAAAATTAGAATGATAATATTTTTTTCAAGCAAAATCTTTATTTTTCTCCTAATTAAGGCAATATGTGAGTGTATAAGTTCTAAAATATTCTAAAAATGGTTCTTTTTATATGTACTTGTATTGTTATTTTTCCTTTTGTGTGTGTTTACATGTAAGTCATGCATAAGATATGGGCAGTGCTGCTTAAAAAAGTGTTCCAACCAAATAATCAAATTGTGCTTGTATAAATACAGACCTTCATTTACTAAACATTTTGATATGATCCAATTATTTGTATGCTTCTATTTCATGTCACATTAGCATTTTTATTCAATACCCAATAGTCTGTCTGTATGTAACAAAGAATTGATATTAGTGTCCCCACAATTTTTAGAAATAATAATCCAGTGGTGTATAAACTGGATGGCTGTAGATAAATAAAGCACAATATATGCTTGGAGTGAAATACACAGTTAATAGTTCTATAGCTAGTAAAGCACAAACAATCTGATCTAGATTGAGAATTTTTTAGTGCCCCATTATTTTTTTTGGTGCCCAAAATTAGGGAAAAGCTGATATAAACTAGTGACCTTCAATACTTTATGATGTTCCAACTAAGTTGTTTTATTGTTGTTTTTTTTTGGTTTCATTCTTTTATATATTTACTGATACATATTATTTCTTATCATTCAAAGCATCAAAAAATAACTTGCATTGTTTCTAGATTTTTTCTTATCATTCAAAGCAAGAAAATAAACTTGCATTGTTTCTAGATTTTTTTCTTATCATTCAAATTCAAAGCAACAAAATAAACTTGCATTGTTTCTAAATTTATCTCTATTGTTGCAATAAAAAGCTGAGGATTTAATTATTGTTGGAGCCTATAGATTCTATTTGATAGTAAATGGAAGCAAACTTTATTAAAATAATTTCTAGTTATTTAATGAAGCTTACAGCTCATAAAACAAATTTAATAAGACCAAAATTATGGGAAAATAACATTTTCATTTTAGAAGAATAAATAATTTAATTAGAAACAACATTCTCTGTTGTGGTAAAGATTCAGAATTCAATTTTCAACTTTTTGTGACCCAAGATGAAATGACAAATATGCCAATTTAGCACAGCTTTGCGTCTATATGTAAGATAACAAGCACATGGAAAAAAGTGTGTATTGCCAAACTCTTGGGAGAATATATTTTATGCAAAAGAAGTAATAGCCACCTGTAAGCTATTTGTATAAGTAAACTACCAATAGCCACCTAGAAGCTATTAGTAGTTGACTACCAATAGCCGTACCCTTATTGATATTATCGAGCATCAACACATGACCACATCAAGTAGGCCTACATATATTTGTTGTGTTTTGTCAGGTAAAGTACAGCATAATAATAAAGAAGAAAAATTCTTTCTCTTGGAACGGATTGTGTCTATTTTTATTGATTTCAATGTTTCAAGTTAAGAACGTTTCAAGTTCAGGAACGAATTAAGTTTGTAACTCGCACTACTGTACAATAAAAATAATTCAAATCTAAAATAAGTTAAACAAGTATTTTGTCGATAATAGACAATTTCCTCCTCCAATGATGAGAACTTACAAAATCACTATTTTAAGATTCACCTTTAGAAATCAGTTCATTTATTTTTGTCTGATTTTGTATAACCCTAGCCATTATATGTTATCACTTGTACGTATGTTTTGTTCTCCGTTTTTTTAAGAGCTTAGAGTTTAGAGCCTACACTATGTTTGTTGATAGCGCTTTATAAATACTATTATTATTACCATTTAAATGGCAACTGTGTACGTATGACTGTATGAGACTATTAAATTTGAATTTTAAAATTGGCCTATCACATTTGAACATTTTTGCTATGTATAGTTATAGGCTTATGGCTCTCACTATATATACTATATAAATATAGTATATAGGCCTACTATTTGAAGCATTTGTAAGCCAAATTCATTTTTCTCAAACTCAAAGCATAGTCATAGTCCAAATTAAAAGCACACATGAACTTATTGAGAAATGATCATGTAGGCTAAATCGGCTAAATCAACTAAATGACTAAATGTAAGACATGAGATTGAGAAAGTAAAGATTGCAGAAACATACATAGGCCTAGTCTTAGCCAATTTTAGTATATACGGATACGCCGGATACTGTAACTAGTCCAGGTCTATAAAATTTCCTATAGTCTATAGCAGGGGTCGGGAACCTTTTTTCTGAGAGAGCCATGTACACCACATATTTTGAAAGGCAGTGTCTATACGTCCGGCGGCCGGACGTATAGCGCGGGAGATATACGTCAGGCGACCGGACAAAATATTGCGGGAGATATTCTTCCGGCGAGCACGTCACGTGACCGCCGGACACGTTCGGAATTTGGAAGATATTATTCCGGCGGGCTTGTTATTTGACCACCCAACTACAAGTACAAACGAGAGATGTAGAGCGTATTGATATTAACATATTTATAAAGAAACGGGCATTATGCCTAATAGTCTAATTATTAGTTTAATACTTTGAATGGATACATTGAATGAGATTGTTATGTCCATCCACATTCATAGTAGGCTAAATGAATGTCTTATCGTAATTGAAATTGTAGCGCAAGTCAAGATGTTTACTAATGACTTTATTAAACTACTTTATAAATTGTTTGGTAATGACATTTAACACGTTTTCTCAAGAAATAGGCCAGACATTAGGCCTAACAGTCGAATTTTTTTATTTCTTTGATACTTTGAATGAAATTATTTCCACCCACATGAATAAATGAAGGGTATTCTCGTATTGAACTAAAAAAATATCTCATTGTACTGTATTTAAAATAAAAAAAATAACAAAAATGGAGATAGCTGGATTCGAACCTGCGAGACTCCGGTTGCCAGATCACGCTACTGACCATTAAACCACGATGCCTTGGTTGTATTATACAATAAATAGTAATTAAGCAGCTCGAACAAGAATAAACGATTATGCGCATGGTCAGTCACGTGACTTGGGTCGCCGGACGTATATCTCCCGCGCTATACGTCCGGTCGCCGGACGCGCAGACACTCCGATTTTGAAAAGTAATTCTGGGAGAGCCATACATTATGTTTAAAGCTAAAAATTCAAGTAAATGTGTGCATTTTGTGTAATTTCAACACTAAAAGTACAATAATTATGTCTCTGAATTCTTCTGATGCTGATCTGCAGTAGACTTTAGCTCATTTGTAGAGTGAAATATTGATACGCAATTATGTAGATCAAAAAGTCTTTAAAAATTATTTTTTTATAATTTAACATATTTGTCTGCGAGCCAGATGCAGCCATCAAAAGAGCCACATCTGGCTCGCGAGTCATGGGTTCCCGACCCCTGGTCTATAATAGAGTATAGAAGTATAGAGTATAATAGTATAGTATAGTAGGAATAGTAGGTATAGGTACTATAGGCCGAATAGGCCTACATACTAATATATGCAAGTTAATAATAATAGGCCCTAATAGTTAGGCCTAATATACTAATAGCTAATACTAATAGTTTTGTAAAGTTTGGTTATAATTAATTTAATTATTATAATTAGACTTGTTAATTAGAGGATAAAACCTACCTATTTTGGCGACACTGGCTAGAAGAATCCACAAACATATCACATAAGGCACTTCGACGTGGTGAAACTCGAACCCAACTATTTTGTAACGTTCTGAGTGATTTGATTTTACTTTATGGGCCTCATCTGCATGTTCAGAACCCGCCGATGCGCCTTTGATTGCTTGTTCATTTTCTGTTTTATGTTCCGACGCTGTTGTTGCACTCGATAGGCCGATGTGAAATATAAATATTACAACACACAGGATGATAAAAGACTTCAGTCTAAAAATTTTGTTCTTTTCTAATATCCCCATCATTAAAAGTGTGTAGGCCTAATTGTCAAAAATTGTATACACATCGTCGATCCGACTGTAATCAGTGAATGGGTAAAAGTAGAAAGACTTCGCATTTTTCACCGTTCGTTGTTGATTCAACAACCACCAAGCCTTCTTTCCACAGAAGCTACTGACCTTTAATGAACCCTGTTTAGGGGTTAAAGATTGCCGAGCATGCGCAATAAAATAAAAGTCTGTCGGGGGGGGGGGGGGGGCTAAAATGCTAGACTATTTCAAACTATTTTGCACTGTAAAACTTGCCTTTTTCTTAAAAAGGTAATGAAAATCTAGGTGTTGTAATAGGAGTGTATCCTAAGAAGAAAAAAGATATAAAAAAAACAGCTTGACAGCTTAATAAATTAGAAAATTATTAAAATAACCAATGGATATCTTATAGAGTCTATATGTTCCTCCTTTGTCCATTGAGCATATTAAATCAAGGAGAACACAATTTCTATATTAACATTGTAGTGACGTAGGCAGGATTCCAAAGTGTAGGTTATATATGCCCAAATGTATGGCTTTCCAAATGTAATGTGCATGGTAAGGGGGTGGGGGATTGTTGAGCAAAGTATGGGTAGATATTATAGGAGGCAAGAGAAGGGGGCAAAGAGAGTGCAATAACCCTATAGCCCTATAGTCTATTATAGAGCACGGTAAAAAAAAGGGGGCAGGGCAGGTAGGCTATAGGGTTTTTTTTTTTGGGGGGGGGGGGGGGGGGGAAGGGGGGCAATAGGCTAGGCCCTATGCCTATAATATATCTGAACTGATGCACAATTTCACCCGAAACTATTGAAAAACTTGTATCTAATTATCAATAGTCGAAAAGTAAAAATTAAGTCTACGTAAAGATTAGACATAGGCCCTATAGTCTATAGGCTATAATTTTCATTTTCCCCAAAAGTTTGTATTAAGCAAAATATGTAGGCTACCTAGCGTTAGATTACATTTATTCTCAAGAAATAAAAGTGTACAAAAAAAATACAGCACTGAAAGCCAAAGTTGCAATTTAGAACAACATGACATTGTCATATATCAATCAATGTTTAAAAAAATCAGGCATACACATAATACAAAATATTTGCAAGATTTTTTCATAGTAATGGATATGACATTTTACAACAGTTTAGGAGTAGGCCTATTATCCTATTGCCCGCCCACCCCCCTGCACTAGGCCTATATCCCCACTGTGCACTAACCCCTACCTTCCCTACCTTGCACTATTTGCTATCCCCTCCCTTACCTCACAATCCTGTATACGCCACTGGTAATATCTTTAATCACATTGACCAGCGATTCTACTTCATGACCCAGTTAATTTTTATACTATTACTTCATGACCCAGTTAATTTTTATACTATTACTTCGCGACCCAGTTAATTTTTATACTATCACTTTATGACCCAATTAATTATTATACCTTTACTTCATGACCCAGTTAATTTTTATACCCTTACTTCATGACCTAATTAATTGTTTTACTTTTACTTCGTGACCTAGTTAATTTTGTGCTTTTACTTCATGACCCATTTATTTTGTTTGTACTTTTACTTCGTGACCCAGTTAATTTTTTTACTTTTACTTCGTGACCCAGTTAATTTTTATACTTTTACTTCGTGACCCAGTTTTTTTTAATACTTTGTGACAGACTACCAATTTTCTCTCGTCTGTGCAACAATATAAACTTTTTGCAGTTTCAATTTCCAAACACTCTTCGTGATCACGTAAAGCGTTGGCCTATACTTAAAATAATTCGATGGTATTAGCAGGCCTACATGCCAACAACAAACTACACACACAGGTAAACACCAAATAGTTACAATAGCCACAAAGCTAATTGCCTTATAGGCCTACTTGAAATGTTATTCTCGGAGTGGAACATCACAATTAGCAACGGAACGGATCTACCATAATGTAATCTTCTCATTATAAATGTTCATTAATCTTTTTTCCGTGTCTAATCTTCTATCAAAGCAGAGTGGATTTGCTTTAGTAGTTAACCATCATCCATTTCAACTGGAACACAAATGAAATTTAATTAAATGTTCTAAATGGGCAGGGATGTTACAAGTCTGCACTCATAGTCTAAGTTATTTGACATCAAGGCTTCGAATAAGATAACCCGTTCTGTTTTTCTTGGTTAGTTTGTGTTTTTTATCATTCATCTATATGTGGAATAGTTTAAAGTTTAAAGTATGAAAAAAGATGTCCACTTGGCGAGAGAAATGAACAAAAATAAGGGTCAAAAAAAGATCACTACTGAACTAGGGGAGGTAAATACACCTACACATAACTAGAAAATAAAGTTCTTCTTTACCAGCGGTTCCCAGCCTGAGGGTCTTCTTCTTATAGCCTACATTACAGACGCTCCTTCTATAAAGAAGATTATTGCGTCCTACGCTCATCCGTGGTCCGAGTATAGTCTTGCATTTTTATTAATGTTTTAAATGATGTTAAGTTACTGGTTTTCCCGGCTTGTCCAGGCAACCCATTCCATGCCCGAATGCCACTCGGGAAGAAAGAGCACGTATATTATATGCATTTGTTCTCGCATAAGGGACAAGGAAGGTGTTTTTGTCTTTATGTTTATCTGAGCTTTGCAACAAGTTGTTATTGGGTTGTATTTCTAAATTAGAGTTTAATGCCTTGTGTATTATTACTACTTTACTCTTTGCCCTTCTGTCCTCTAGTGTTTCTAGGTTTAGTGATTTGACTAATGGTGTTACTCTTGTTAATTCACTGGTTATGAACCTTGCAGCTCTTTTTTGGATTTGTTCTAATTTTTTAATGTTTTCTTTAGTTGATGGGTCCCATACATGTGCTGAAATATTCTAGTAGGCCTATGGGTCTAACTAATGTGAGATAGCATTTTAGTTTTATATTCTTATTACAGTTGTAAAAGTTCCTTTTTATGAATCCTAATGTTTTGTTAGATTTTTTAATTACTTCATCAATATGAGGGTTCCAAGATAACTTGTCATTTATTATCACTCCTAGATACTTAGCATTGTTAGTTTTGAGTTAGTTCTTTACCATGAATGAAGTAGTTGGGTAATATTTGTTTCTTTTTCTATAATTAGTTGGCATTTTTCTGTGTGAAAAGACATACTCCAGTTGGATTCCCATTTTTGTAGTTCATCTAGGTCTTTTTGTAGAAGTTCACTATCTTTTCCTGTCGTTATTGTTCTATAAATTATGCAATCATCTGCAAATAATCTTACTTTTGTTCCTGTGTTGATGCAATTTGGCAGATCATTAATATAAATTAGAAATAGTAGGGGTCCTAGAACAGTTCCTTGTGGAACTCCTCAGTAGCGTAGCCAGGGGGGGGGGGAGCAGGGGGAGCGGCCTCTCCCATAACGACCATTCTCGGGAAAAAATAATTTAATAATTTTAACAAGCCATGTAGCACAATTTATACTGTTTCTAATATTATTTTTTTTTAAATTGCATTTAAACAATTTAATTTGTTACAATATGATTAATGAACCTTGTTAGATCTAGTTACCGTAATTTTAGTTTAATTTAATTTGATACGAAGTGAAGGTCACACTCTAGCAGGGAACTTTTGCTAATGATGTGCCAAGCTAGAATTTCTAAATCATTCAGCGTGCCAACAGCCTAAAAGTCAACCTGCTCTATTATACTTGTTTGCTTATAAGACAAGTAAGTAATTTAAATCTGTAGCTAGACAAAGGCCAAAAGCAAAGGAGCTCTCTTGAGAAAACTTTTATATTAGCAGTTATACCAAATACAAAATTATATTACCAAACATTCACATTTATAGTCATTATTTTGTAAATTTTATCATTTAGTTGTCCTTGTTGATAATATTTATTTCAGTTTATTATAATATTTTGTTCTCATTTCCACTGAGATGTGCTTTAATTTACTGATATCGTTTGTTTTTCGAACGACGATTAGCGGAATTGATACAGAGTTATCATACAAACTGGGTAGTTAATGTAATGTTCAGAAAATGTGCATATATTATATTAGTCATATAATATTTATAGAATTTTCTACTATTTTTTGACAGTTTGGTCATTATAAAGTTAGATGTAGACCATTTAGTCTTTTACAAAATAAAAATTAAAAAACATAATATTAGAAATATTAGCGGAAATAAAATAGCTAATTATCTCCCTTCATTGAAAATAAAGATTCTAAATTTGATTCAATAGTGATGCCAAACAAGTAATGTTTTGTAATATAATAAATATTACTAATTATTTTTTTTTTACATAAACTAGCGTTGAGGTATTCATTACAAGATTTAATTATTAGATGTATAAAATTAATTTACGATAAATAGTTGTAAGTAAACATTTCCTGCATTAATTATTTGTCCAATTAACCTTGAGGAGTTTATTTCATAAACAATTTGGCACATTTCGATGCCCATTTCATTAAAGGTTTAAAATTCAACTGGCTACGTTTTTCAAATCGCCAATATCCCTATACTTAATTTTAAAAAAAGGATCTACATCTAAGAAGGTCGTAGTAAGATTAAGCCAGTTATGCTTGATTAGGTATGAAAAAATCTATTTGAAAGTCTTGAAACTCCGCTTTGAGTGCTTTGGTGTGCTTCTGAAAAAGCCCAACAATCTATCTTAATATATGCCTTTGTAAAGGGAAGTACATAATATAGTTAAATGTTGTGAAATTGATTTCACTTAATATAAATATTACTGAAAAATATAGTTGTTTTTGTTTTCATCAATAATAAAACCCCTTTTGCAGTTCTCTCGCGTGCCATTGAAAATCGATCTGCGTGCCAAGTTTGGCACGCGTGCCATAGGTTGCCGACCCCTTTTCTAGTGGATACCAGGTCATAAGCAGGAACTTAGAGTGTAAGCTTACAGAAACGGCCAACCGTTCGTGCCTAACTTTTACGGTGATATATAAGTGGTGCGTGGACACAGCAGAGTTAGTTCTCCGAGCCAAAAAAGAGTACGCTCGCTCACATTCTCCAAAAAAGGTGGGGTTCAAAACTGGTGTGTGGGGTCATGGCCCGATCTGCTTGTCCAACTGTTGACTGCTATTTCCGACCTGATCCTCAGGTACGAGGTGAAGGTCATTTTGCAGTGGATTCCAGGTCATGCAGGAGTTGCTGGCAATGAGATAGTGGATGCCTTGGCCAAGAAGGGATCCCTGGTACCCACTCCGGAGGGTCCGTGCACCTTCGAGAGTGCCTGCAGATCAATACGTGAGTGGGAGTCAAGACAATGGTGGAAGAATTGGGACGAGTCTGACAAGGGTCGAGGTGTGTGGCAGCAACTAAAACGGCCAAATCGAGCTAATCCGAGGTGGAAACTCCGCAGGAGAGAACAGGCAACCATTGCCCAATAGGATAGGACACTGTCCTATAGGTGCTTATTTCGGACGATTCAGGCCCAATTTCGATTCTCGGTGTCGACATTGCTTTTAAGCAGAAGAGACGGTCGAGCATTTGCTTTTAGACTGCCCTGCCTTGCAGGAGGAAAGAGTCGATGGGAACGGTCAACGGTTTGCACCGAACCTATACGGTGATTTAGCTGTGCTACGTAGTAAAGTGTGTTTGTCCTCCGAATCCTAAGAGATTAGTCTCGATTCGATCACTCCGGTGAAGTGAGGTTTAAAGTTTGGTGTACTCACAGAAAAGTAATAATGTGACTTAAAGCGCGCCCGCCGGCTTTCTCCTTCTCGGCCGTATACATGTAGTGATCGAAAACATGGTTAAATGAACTTCGCAAAAAAAAAAAAAAAAAAAAAAGATACCCACATAATTTAAAAGAAAGAAGAAAAGAAGAGAAAAAACTTGTTTTAAAGAAATTCCTTTTGTTAAGGATATAACCATCGGGCGTAGTGTTTTTATAGCCTAGAGGAAAAAATAGAAAAGAATAGAGCGTTCCTATAACGTATCATATTTTGTATTTGACACATGAATACAGTAAATAAATATGTTGAAACTCTATTTGTTTTAAATCTCTTTAAAAATGTCTATATTGGCGATTTATCTCTTATTTCAAAATTAAAACGAAGAATAATTCAGTCCTATAGAAGCATTCGCATTGATTCTATAAATATTTTTCGACACTAGATACTCATCCCGAAAATGAGCAGTAGATGCAATCAATTTTGCAGAAATTTCCATCATTCCCATAGTTGCTAGGAAAAATTTCTAAAAGTGGGGCCTTTTTCCTAAAAGTTCGCTCCCCCTAGCGTCAAAACCTGGCTACGCCACTGGAACTCCTGAGTTTACAGTTATTGGTGATGTTTGTTCTCTGCCTATAAGAAAGTCCTGAATCCACTGATGTAAGGGACCAGAGATGCCAAAGTATTTAAGTTTTTTTAGTAGACTAGAATGATGAACTTTATCAAATGCTTTGGAAAAGTCTAGTAATATAGCATCAATTTGGTTGTTATTATCTAATCCTTTAGACAAGTCGTCTATTAGGCCTATTAATTGAGTCTCACATGATCTATTTTTCCTAAAGCCATGTTGGTGTGGGCACAGTGCATTAAGTTTGTCTAGATGATTTACTATACTACTATATATTATATGTTCAAGTATTTTACATGTTATGCTTGTTAGGGAAACAGGTCTGTAATTTCCGGGGTCAGATTTATCTCCTTTTTTGAAAAGGGGGGTTACAATAGCTAATTTCCAATCTTTGGGCACTTTGCCCTGGTTTAGAGAGGCCTGAAAAAGTATTTTAAAGATTGGAGATATTTCATTAGTTAGTTCTTTAAGCAGTCTTGCTGGTATTTCATCTGGACCAGAAGTGACACTGTGTCATCTGTTTATAATTGTTGTTTGTGATGTTTTTTATTTTATGTGTATTTAAATTGTGGACTCTTTCCTCGGTTCTAACGGGGTATCCACAGTAATATGAAGAAGAAGAAGAAGCTTTGTTTACTTTTAAGTTGGTTAGGAGTCGAACGACAATTTCACGGGGGGTCGCCAAAGACCATCGGAAAACATATTTTTTCGATGGTCTTTGAAACCGGGAAACCGCTCTTAAATCCGTCTCCAGGCGGCCCACCCACATAAGCTTACATATACATCGACTTACCAAGTGTGATGACTTCAACGTGTCTACCCCATCTAATGCTCCACCTACAAATAAAGAGTATGTGCCAGGGCTAGCGCAATAATGTACGTATGCGGACCAGTCACAAATGTGCAGCTACTGTGTTGTGTTGAACGCAGCATTATTGGCGGTAAAACAACACTTCACGAATATAGGCCTATTGGAACTTAGACTAGTGTAGTCGTGTAGTGGGTGCTGTTCGGTCTATTGTTTTTCACTGTGGTTGATTGGAATGCCAACCCCTTATAATACTAATAGTTATGGGGGAAAAAAAGGGAATGGTATATCATTAATTAAAAATAAATATTCTACAATATGTAATTAGATATTGGTTTGTGATCACAATGCTTTAATTTGCTACAACAAAAATACATCCTGCATATCAGATATAACAGTAGCAAATTGCATGTAGCCTATAAGGTAGCGAAGAAAATAATTTTATAGTTGGGGTCGTCTTAACGAGAGAAGCTGTAGGCTAGGCCTACTAAGGGGTCGCGGAATTAGGAAGGTTGGGAACCACTGTTCTATACGTAATAAAAGTGTGACAATGCGAGATAGGCCTACACTTATTTACAATCAAGGTTGGCCGAGATATTTATATGATTGATTCGAAAAGTTTATATGTGAGAAGAAATAATGTCAATTACCGTAAGAAGCGAACATGCATGCGCAGTGACGTCTGTCTGTTGTTACACTGTCACAAGTAGATATCTAATATAGCCTATGTTAAAACACTGTCACGTTAATGTCTGTCCATCATTAAGTTATCAAATTGAAATGTATGTAGGTCATTGCATTGTCACATTAAATTACTAAGCTTATTTATCATTGTACTGTTAAGATGTCATTTCATCGAATATGTGTTCAATACTCATCATATGAACCAAATTTAATGTTATCCATCAATTGTTAATATCTCAAAATCTAACGCGTACGCTGGGATAAATGACACTCATGATGTTGGCATTATGATATTAAGCTTACTATGATTGTGACATGCAATTTTTCCAGAATATATTATAGGCAAGGACTACTTCTTCAGTAGTCCTTGATTATAGGCCTAGTTATTAGTCTGCCATTCTGTCTAAGAGTCTATATATATAAGCAGAAGGTTGAAAGGTAGGCCTATTTATTATTTAAAACAATGCTGTAAAACAAAATTGAATATTGTTTCTTTTCTTTTTTACTCAGTATTTTAAAAAATATCGAATATGGGTCATTTATATGCCCCTCTAAAAAAAAACTTAAATATTATGTCCTTACAATTAATTAACAATGTTAAATATTAAAATTTCACACACAAAAAAAAAACTTAAATAATCAATTCCAAACTTAAAAAATTAACAGAAATACAGTTATGTTTGAGTATAATATAACAATTATTAGAACAAAACAGAAACAAAGATATGACAGGAGCTTTTTATTAGGTGATGGCGACAAAAGATTTGGGTCGCTTGCGTGGGGATTTTGATAAAAATTCCATTTTGCTAAGTGTAATTAGCGGCTAAAACTTTTACACCATTAGACCTAAGCAGTCTCAAATCATTTTCTCATTCCTTTTCCTGTAACCTTTTTTTTTTTTGTCCTTTGTGTGCCCTGCTTACGAAAGAAACCAATTGACGAAATTGAAATTCAGCATCATAGATAGCGGCTACCTTTTGAATGTTATATCATAGATATCTATGGTTATATAGTATCCAGTATCCAGTCCTGCTCAATTTACATCGTAACTAGGGTTGCCGGATAAATAGGTACCTATCAAAGGGAGGACATAGAGAGACCAAAAATAGGTCAAAGAAGGGCGTATTAAGTGTTTCATTTGAATCATTCAGGATAAAGCCCACAATCAGAAAAATTGTATTAGGGCCTACAATAGCTGCCCATTATTGTCGAATGATAAACCGACCAAGGAAAAGACTTGCTACCGACAGGACATCACGCGACAAGCTCTGCAGTGGAACCCCCAGGGAAATAGACGGGTTGGTCGCCCGAAGACCACCTGGAGATGCTCCTGCGAGGAGGAAATGGCAAGCTGCAACCTGTCACGGGGTGAGCTAAAAAAGGCTGCCCAGAATCGAGTGCGCTGGAGTGCTGTTGCGGAGGCCCTATGTTCCACAATGAATCAAAGGAACTAAGCAAGTAAGCAAGCAAAGTTGAAATATAAATTCGACAATGTAGGATATTTTTAAAATCTCTTTTTAAACACACATCACATTTCTCACGGAGTACGGTGGTCGAGCGGCAGCGCGTTCAGCTGGGTTCGAATCCTGGTGCAGGCTAGTTTTTTTTTTCTAGAGGGTCTCCCTGAGTCTACCCAGCTTTGATGGGCACCTGACCTTAGTTGGGGTAAAGTAAAGGCGGCTGTGCATAGTGCTGGCTACACAATCACCTAGTATGCGATGGCCACGGAAACCGGTGAACGCTGCTTCATCGGACCTATGGATCAACATGATCTGGCGGGATACATTACTTTACTTACATTTCTGGGACTAGACAACAATTGGCCGAAGATCCTCGTCAGCAATCATATAAATCATATATATGTTATCTGTGTATTGTTTACATGTAAGATTCTTCAAATTGGACCACGTGATTACATAATCAACTAGGAGTATGTATGTTACTTTCTTTTATTCATTGAACATTAAATCAAGAAACTAATTTTTTTCTACATTGTCATTGCGTTCAGATATACAGAAGAAGAAGGTTACTTCACATATTTTAAATAACACTTTCAAGAAACTAGCTCATAAGCAACCCAAAAAAACACGGAAAGTCGCGCTATACAAATGATCATACACCTAATTATCTTTATTTTATGCATGTTAATATTATTTTTAAAAGTGTTGACCTACAAAACATAGCCTACACTCAGTGGCGTAGCTAGGGAGGGGCAGGGGTGGGGGGGGGACATATGTCCCCGGGCGCCACGTTAGGGGGCGCTAAAATGAGTATTAAAACTAATTATTTAATTTTATTTTGATGTAAACTAATGTATCCCAAATACGTTTGCAAGATTGAATTTTGGAGCTCGAAAAATATCTTCATTACAAACCAGTTGGCAAGCATGATCTTAGCGCCCCCATTGAGCATTAAGGGGCGCAATTCTACACATACAACAAATGACGCATCCACAATGTAGGATTGCTGATGTCGTTTTTTTTTTTAACAAAGATCAGTTCGTGTTCAGATATTATTCTTCATATGGAATACTCCTGTCAAGACTTCAGTCTGAGGTTGGCATCACTGAGACTGCTCTTCGCTGGTTCAGTTCCTACCTGACCAACAGGACTCAGCGAGTTATAGTCAATCTGGCCTCTTCAAAAGAAACTCCCCTTATCTGTGAGGTACCGCAGGGTTCAGTTTTAGGGCCCGTCCTATTCTCCTTGTATACAAGTCAGCTTGGCAAAATTATCGAGAGCCATTGTGTATCTCGTAAATATTTTGCAGATGACATGGTGCTTTACAGGAGTTTTCTCCCTGATTCGTCTGCCTGCGCTGCTGCTGTTGGTGATGTACATAAGTGCTGTCAAACAGTTAAGGCATGGATGGCTGCAAACCGACTTAAATTAAATGATGACAAGACAGAGGCAATTATCTGTAGTTCTGATGTCAGTCTTCGGAAAATATCTATTACCACGATTAAGGATGGGGCTTCCGAGATAACGTTGTCCAACACGGTTAGAGACCTTGGCCTTTTTATTGATAATAAAATATCAATGGTTCCACATATCAGTGCTAAGGCTTGTTCGTCTCATCTACGTGCCCTGGCTCAGCTGCGACCTCAACTCAATAGAAGGACGGCCAATACCGTAGCAGTCTCTCTTATCCAGTCAAGGTTGGATTACTGCAATAGTTGCCTGTGGGGTTTGCCCAAGAACCAGCTGCAGAGATTACAGAGAGTGCAGAACACCGCGGCGCGCATTGTTTCGGGAGTGAGGAGGCAAGATCATATCTCCCCAATACTAAGAGATCTCCAGTGGCTCCCGGTGATGAAGCGAATAAAGCAAAAAATTATGTCCATTACATACGGATGCATTAAGGGCATTGCTCCTTCTTATCTTCGAGAGCTTATCTCAAGGCATGAACCATCTAGAGAACTGCGATCTTCAACACAGTCACTCCTCAAAACTCCTAGTGTGGATGGACACAGAAAAAAGTACCTGGGAGTGCGCTCATTTGAGTCAGTGGCGCCCTCTTTATGGAACAGTCTATCTCAGACACTGAGAGAATCTGGGACAAGAGAAACTTTTAAAAAGAACTTGAATACCTTTCTCTTTGGCTAATACATCTGCCACTGCAAATCAAACCAAGAGCGCACTGAGCTTGTTAATTTAATAGCATGGAAAGAAGCGCTATAGAAATGCCCATTCTCTTATACTTATATACTGAAAGTGGTATCTGGTTTCAACAATTATACAGGTTGGATAATTTCTAGTCGAATCTACTTAGCACGAGTACACTCAGCTAAACAGGATCCAGTTGTTATCAAATTTGTTGGAACAGTTGAAAGTATATATTTGTTTTTCTCTCGTTCAACAACTTGTTGGGGAGAATTAAAAAGAGTTGTGCCAATCACAGTGAAGAGGGAGTCTGAAACACGCTGGAGTGCACGATCAGAAGCTTTTAAATCTATTTATGAAGGACTAGATGAACTAGTAGGGCTGTTGGAAAAATTATCAGAAGATTATCATAAAATCATCAGAAGATGCAACTATGGCGCCTGACACAAGAAGTGATGCAGAAACTTAGCTGGCAGGTATATTAAACTTTAACTTTCTAGTTTTGTTACATTTCTGGAACATAATACTTGGGAAAATTTATCGTGTCTAGAAACGGTTGCAGGATCCTACTATGAATTTCAAGGAAGCAGCAAGCATCTGATCTTAATCGCTGGAGCAAGAACTTGTCAACATTCGTGACAATTTGAGCCAGGTTGCGGTAGACAATGGAAAAGAAGATGCACAACTTGGGGGATAGATGTTGACAGAAGGATTAGACGACAAAGGAGGATGCCTGGAGAATAAGCAAGAGGTGCAGACTTTCTTCAGAATAAGAAATTGCACGTGTTATGAACAGCATAATTGATAGACTCAGGACATATATATACGGTTTTTACGTCTAAAAAAGCTAAACACCAAATTTGGATTTTTACTAGACGTCAAAACTCTTCTCGCTGAGACAAATGTCGATGCACTTCGTCAAAAATGCAAAATTTCTACGACATTGACGTCAATGGTCACGAATTGTGCACAGCAATCGGAGACTTCAAAATGCTGCTCAGTGCCCGGACTGAAGTTTTACCGGAAACTCCTTTGGATCTTCTTCGTTTTGTTGTTTCATATGGAGATGACGTATTTCCGAATCTGTGCATTTCACTGCAAAAACTTCTAACGATTGCTGTTTCTATTGCAAGCTGTGAGCGGTCCTTCACCAAACTGAAGCTTATTGTCTTATTTAATTCAATGGCACAAAATCGTCCGAGTTAGGGGTCGGCAACCTAGTGAACGCGTGCAAAACCTGGCACGCAGAGCTATTTTCAATGGCACGCTAGGGACTTCCAAGAGGAAGTTTTTTTATTGATGAAAAAAGATGTTTTTTTATTGATGAAAATGCAAACATTTTCCAGTTCTTAATAAATATGAGACTTATATAGCGCATATCCCGTTCCCGTTGAGAACAGTTCTATGCGCTGCTGTAAACATAGTGAGGAAAACTGACTGTTAAAGACGATGTTTCTGAATGACAGAGCGACACATTTCAGTTAGCATTTACAAGGACGGGTTAAATCAAGTGGGTTAAATGGACAAACAATTAATGCAGGAAATGTTTATTTACAACTGTATAACTTAGATCAATTGTATACCTCTAATAATTAAATATTGAAATGAATACCATAATGCTAGATTTATAAAAAGAAATAATAATTAGTCAGTAATATTTGTTATATTACAAAACATAACTTGTTTGGCATCAATATTGAATCAAAATTAGAAACTTTATTTGAATTAAAGGGAGATAATTAGCTCGTTTTATTTATGCTATTATTTCTGATATTGTGTTTCTTATTTTTCTTTTATAATATACTAAAGGACCTACAACGTATAACGTTTTAATGACCAAACTGTAAAATGTAGTTGAAAATTATATAAATATTAGATTTAATATATGACTAAATCATTTTATGCACATTTTCTGAACATTACATTAACTACCCAGTTTGTATGATTACTACATATGAATTCCGCTTTACTATGATGCATTTATAATTTTACTGAACAGAACAAATTAAAGACAATCTCAGTTAAACTGAGAATAAACTATCATCAATATTATCAGTTGCTAGATCTTTATCTGGACAACCAAATGATAATTTATATAAAATCATTACCAAAAAATGAGAAAGTTTGGTAATTATTGTTATTAAATGTAAAACGCTTTACCGTCCAAATCAAGCAGGATCAATTTGTTGTAGACTATGACTATTCCAGTCATGTATAATTAGTAGAGTATATATTTTTTTCAAATAAATTGTTTACAATCGTATAGAGACTTATTAGTCTGTTCTATTTCATTAAAATACCAGATGCTTCGAAAATGAACCATATAAACCGTACAATTAAAAAATTTCTTGGGGGCTCAGTGAGCCCCTAGACTCTGTCGTTCCGAGAAGGGGCGCAGACTTTGTGTCTTGTCCCTGGGCGCAGATGACCCTAGCTACGCCACTGCCTACACTATTACAAAAGCTGCCAAAGAAATGCCGGGCGGAGGACATTAGGCCAAAAAGCATGTTTTCCAGACCCTATTCGTAGCCCAACATGCTCCTGAAACTAGGCCCACGTATAAACACTAACCACTGACAGTCTAATTCTTTTAATGGTATTTATTAATTTAATTTAATATTTAGATCTCCAGTCACGAAAGTTACCAAGTCTCTAAGTGTCTCAAAACTAGGGAGCGCCCATGCTACACTTTTTTTTCTCTCAGATGATCTATCGTACATTTAACAAAAGATAATATAGAGACAAGCGAATGAAAAGGGGCCGATGATGTAGGATTTCCACTTCTGTACCCATGGGCCTTGAAGCGTCCAAGTGTGGAAACCACCAGTACGCCTGCATCAAGAGAACCCCGGCGGGCTAATGCATGGGGGACATTCCCTGTTGTTACTCCGGGTGTTTCGCTCTCACTTGCATTCGAGGTCGGCGGCCCCGGTGGGGAGGAAGGAATGAGCGTCTTTAACTTCGCCCTGGACGCCCATACATATAGTATGGGATCCGTGCTATGGGCGACATTGCGGGTATACGGGCGAGCTATCACGATAATATGGGGCACGGTAGCCGAGCGGCAGCGCGTTCGACTGGCGAGCCGAAGGTCCCGGGCTCGAATCCTGGTGCAGGCTAGGATTTTTTTCTGGAGGGTGTCCCTGAGTCTACCCAGCTCTGATGGGTACCTGACCTTAATCGGGGTAAAGTAAAGGCGGCTGTGCATAGTGCTGGCCACACAATCACCTAATATGCCGTGGCCACAGAAACTGGTGAATGCTGCTTAACCGGACCTATGGATCAACTCAGGTCCGGACGGGTACTTTACTTTTATCACGATAATAACCCAAGGGGATTTCAGTGGGAGAAAATAGTGCACGTGCCCTATCGGCGTGCCGTGGAGTTGTTGACGCCCGGACAAAACCTTGGAGGTCCCCCCCCCCTCCCCCGGTTCACCGCCGAACATCGTTACGCACCTGGACGTTAGAGCTGGCTCGTCCGTTCTTTTATGCCATTATAATATGGTGTAGGGTTTCAGATAATAATAATAGTCTAGAGTATGCCCTATATATAGTTATATTTACACAATGTTTCATAATAGCTTATATTATAGGCCTAGTAACAGTGGCCAATAGCGGCTTATAGTCGATAGTTTAGCAAAGTAGGTATAAACAAATATTAAGTTATGTTTGTATCTTTCTATTTATGTAGCCTTTGTATGTAGTCTCTGTGGTGTATCAACGTTTTTATATGTCTGTCTTTCTCTCTATCTGGCTGTCTCTAGTAGACTATTGTGCTAAACGTGCTCTATACGGTTAATGGTGCTATTAGATTAAAACAAGACTTGAAATGTAATCCACGAACACATTGAATAGGCTTAACCTTTCTTTGGTGCAATTATAAAAATAAGCAATAATATAGGCCTAGGCCTTAGTAAATAAAATTTAGAAACGGTTGCTATGTGCCAGCACGACTCGTAGGCCTACCATAATATATAAAAGACAGCCCTCCATTTACTATACAATTAGTATTATTATTGTATATACTGGAATCAGCTTTCTTGGAGGCCCAATGGTTAGCAGTGTACTTTAAGTGTTGGCGACGAGAAGCGCTGACGTTGTTTTTATAACTTGTTGATTACATTAGGCTACTGTTGTTTCTGGGCTTATATAGTGTCAACATTACATCACATTGTCATATCTGTAAGAGCGCCCATGTAGAAAAGGGTGGAGACTATATTTATATGGATACAACTGTGCCGTGGAAAAGGGGGGGGGGGGGGCGAATTACCGGGGAGATAAGTAGATTAAAAAAATAAACAAAGTCCAACTAAGTCGTTTTGAAGGTGGATAAGAGATAGGATTCCACTAAATAAATTATATCTAAAGCAAGTATGTCAAACTTGCGGCCCGCACAAAGGATACTGCAATTGTCACATTTAACGGCGAAAATTGCAGTTTTCATACTTTAACGGGTGTATAAAACAGAAATCTGGCACGGTGCCACGTATAAGAAAACAATACGGCTATTTTAAGCTAGTAGGCCTAAGGGTTGTCTATCTATGAAAGTTGGAGACATTGATCTGAAATTTTAAAACAACATCAAATTGTATTTGTAGAAACGTGCGGGTTATTATATTATTTGTGTTTAAAGTGACACCGTTTAAAATGGCTACAGCACCTTCAGCTAAGAAGAAAATGACACTTGATTTACAATGGTAAATAATATAAATGGAAAGATACATTGTTTAGTATGCAATAACAGCATTGGCACGCCAAAAGAGTAGGCTACAACTTAAAAAGACATTATGAAACCAACCATCGATCCTGCGATAAATATGAGGGCTTAATGCGTGTTTCAAGACTCAAGGAATGGAAGGCTAACTTGATACAACAGACATGTTTTACAATCAAGCCTATGTCGCTTCCGTTACTGTAAGCTATGAACTCAACCGAATGATCGCCATGAGTGGGAAATCGTATAGTTACAGTGAAGGATATTTCTTAAAGCATTGCCTTGTGAAAGTGGCTGACATTGTGTGCTCACAAAAGGCACAGTTCAGTTATTTAAGAATATTTCGTTAACCAGGAACACTGTTGCTGTGCGGATTGATAAAAATGGCAGATGATTTGAAACAACAGTTGAAGGCTGCATCATCCAAATTTGAAAATTTTTCTATTGCTATTGATGAGACCGTTGACATCACTGGAATAGCACAGCTTGCAGTTTTATTAGGGCCTGTGACAGCGAATTTAATATTTATGAAGAACTCATTGAACTAATCCCAATGCATGACACTACAGCGAGCGAAGACATCTTTGAAAAAGTTTAGCAGAATCTGCATGACTATGATTTTGATTTGAGTAAACTTGTATGTTTATCTACTGACGGTGCTGTGAATATGGTTAGCTGACATAACAGTATAGCTACCAAACTGCGAACAAAAATTGATAACTCGTTTCCAGATTCATCATTTGTACATTTTCACTGCATTATTCATCAGCAAAATTGTGTTCAAATACTTTAAAATTGATTCACGTGCTTAGTGTGGTCCCAAAAACAGTGAACTTTATCAAATGCAATGCTCTTAATCATCGTCAATTCAGTCAACTGCTAGAAAACATGGATAGTCAATTCACCGATTTTAAATTCTACACAGCAGTCCGTTGGTTGTCGTGTCACAAAGTGCTGAAAAGATTTAATTTGATGAGAACCGAAATTACTTTATTTTTGGAGATGAAAGGTAATAACATAGATTAAATAAAAGATGAAAGTTGGATCCATGATCTAGCGTTCGCTGTGGACATTACTGCACATTTAAGTGATCTTAATTTGAAATTACAAGGCAAAAAACAAACTAATCACTCAGTTGTACGACGCCATCAATTATGTTTCATTACAAAACTGAACTTATGGAAGACACAGTTGTCACGTGAAAATTTGGTTCATTTTCCTAACTGCAAAGAACTAAAAAACCAGGCCATTGCTGAATCTGTACTTACTTTTGCTAAATATGAGAGTCACAAAGAGTTATTGTCAAAAGAGTTCCAGGAAAGATTTAGTGATTACTCATCTTTTGAATACCATTTTGCATCATTCTCGGCACCATTCAACTTTGATGTTGTCAAAGCAGAGGAAAACTTGCAGATGGAGCTATTAGAAATGCAGTCTGATTCTACACTCAAAGCAAAGTATCTAGAAGTCGGGATACCTGGCTTCTATTCATACCTTCCTGAAAAGTTTACAAACTTCAGAAAGTTTTCAACTTGGATTATGGCAATGTTCGGTTTCACCTATGTGTGTGAACAGTTATTTTCCTTCATGAAATTAACAAAAACTTCTCAGAGAACAAGGCTGACAGATGAACACTTGTCATCCCTGATGAAGGTCGGAACTGCCAATACATTTCAACCAGATATACGAAAAATTCGTATGAAAAGGAGGCATCAAACGTTAGAACTGATTAAAGGGTAAAAATGATTGAATGTTCTTAAAAAAATGTTGGATTACAATTGTTATATTTTGCGTTGTGGGGCGTTAGCTTAATAAATCCGTTGTAGTAAGCGTGCAAATTAATTAAATATAATTCAATAAGATTACAGTGTTTCTCAGATTTGTTTGTGTGGCCCGCCGGTATACTCAAAGTAGGCCTATCTTATGCGGCTCATGGTGCTTTTTGAGTTTGACACGCCTAAAGTATTCTAAAGTCAGACCCTTAACCCATTAAATCCTAATATTTAGGCCTACCTTGTCATTTCAGCCTGATGATGTTTGCTTATTATTATTATTTATTTTATTATTATTATTTATTTGGGAGGGGGGGGGGGCAGGTCTTAATTAGGCCTAAATATCGTCTCCTGATATCAGCATGTCCGTTTATCAACATTATAGGGCCTGTCCATAAGACTAGTTATCTTTTTTTGTCTCCCCTCAATAATAATAAAACCTTCTTGTAGGCCTACAGTCTACACACAATTTATTCCATCTTCAGACGTGTGCTGTCACCCCCTCTCCAGTTTGAGCGATTAACCACATTAGTTATATTCTATCAAAGCATGTGTCAATGGAGGGTTTGCAGTCTGTACTCATCATCTAAGGGTTCCCAGTGTCTTTGGGCATAAAAAGAAACCATTTGGAGTGTGTTACTTTAAATCTGCTTCGCCAACACTAGGCCTATAATGGAACAGCTTGCCTCAGACACTGAGGAATTCTGAGACAAAAGAGTCATTGAAAAGAGTTTGACGACCTTTCTCTTGAACTAGTAGGCCTATTGTTGTGCCTTGCCCAACCCCAACATCTGCTAATGAGTTGAGGAAATAAAGCGCACTGGGCATGCTAAATACAATGGGCCGTATTGCTGCTGAGAGTTAACACCCTTGCCCCTTATACAAGTCAATCTTTTATGACTGACTTGTACAAGGGGCAGGGGTGTTAACTCTCAGCAGCAATACGGCCCATTGCATGTAAAGGATGCACCATATAAAGAACCATTATTATTTTGTTAGTAATATCAAAATATATATGTGCAAGTTTAAGTTGAAGTTGGAACAAGTGTGGATATACATGGAGTAAGGGGTCGTCTATTAATTATGTCAACAAAATCAGTTTGGGAGGGGGAGTTGAAAAAAAGTTAACAATTGTTGACATGGGGAGGGGAATCGAGAAAAGTTGACGTCAGCAATGTAACTTATTTTTATAAAAAAATCAGAAAATCGAAAATAGTTGAGCGATTGAATGACCAACGCTCATTCACCTGCCAACAGAAAAAAAGGTAGTGGGGGGGGGGGGGAGGTCGTAGAAAGGGGGTGGTGAGATTGTAGAAATAAGATGATGGTGGAGATTTATAGAAAGATTGCAAAAGGTTGGGTCAGGTAGAGGTAAATGAAAGGTTTTATAAACATAAGGTAATTGAAAAAATAACAACAGTAGAAATGTGGTGTTTAATAATAGAAAAATTAAAATATAATTGTTTGACAATATCAGATGAAATAGGAATTCTTAATTACATACAAGTGAGAATACAATATTGCATAAAATTTAAATTTTTGAACATTGTTATGACGGTGTATGCCAGTGTAAAAAAACAAAGTCTGGTTGTATATTGTAGTTTTGCAAAGGATATCAGAAATTTTTTTCATACTTGATTTTAGGTGATTTTTTTTTACAAATGTAAAATTTACATAAAACAATAAAAATAACATCATGAAAATATTCACAGATAATGTAAATACTTGATTTGTCCACAGTTTTACAAGAAACAATAATCAGTTCTATTTCATGCTAGGAAAGTATACTTTTTTTTATTATATATGTAAGCCAAAGACTTTTTCAAATTTTGTCATAGTGAAAATAAATCTTCATGTGGTCAAAGAATTGACAAAGTGTTATTTCTAACTCTCTCTAGCGAAATAAAATCTAATACATCTAAATCAAGATAACTTTTTATATAACTGTTGTATTAGCAGCACTTGTCTTATTTATTATTGTCTGCTTTTTGTAAATCATGTAAATCTAAGTATCTCTGACTATCAGCTTCTGTATTATAAACACAACAAACATGAGTAAATACAATCTACAAACCATAAGTTCAACAGCTATATTAAAAAATGGACAGTAAGGACACTGATAAGAGCCACAAACAAAACAAATATTCATCAGGAAAAGATTCTGTACTGTGTACAATCTTGTTCTGTGCATACCTAAAATAGAAATAGACCAACAAGATTACAATTATGATTTTATGGTTTGCAAAATCAAGACAATGAATGGCTTCTAAAATGGGAGGTAAATGTGTATTTGGGAACAAGGAAAGAAAAAATTGTATGCCTTTTATTGTGCATAAAATATACTGTATAGGTGGGTTGAAATGTACCCAGCGGGCACACAACGTCGTATTGATGGGGACAAACTTTTTCACACAAAAATGTGGATTTTCCACTTTCTTTTCCTTTTTTTTTTTTTTCAGATAAACTGCCCACTTGGTATGACATGGTGAAACACAGCCTTATGTATGCATAGATAATTAAAAATGATATAACTTTTTTCTGTAGGGTTTTCTTATATACTCTCAGGCTTTTGATGGTATTATCATTTAAAGTTTTTCAACTGATTCAATATCTCCTAACGTATGGCAGGCATAAAAAAAAAAGATATATATATGGCATACTATATTTAGTGTTTTAATCCTTAAAATATGTGAATTTTTGTTTTTATAATTATTATATATCTAGTTAAAAAGTTGCTGTAACTATATGGCTGGAAAAGAATGACATAAAGAGGATAAATGCTAATACATAGATCAAACCTATGGGGTAATAACAGTTAAAAACAATGTGTTGAAGACTGAATATGAACATTATAAAATGTGTGATTCTGTCAAAATTTCTGTTTTAATAATCTAGTCCTTCATTTTACAGTAGAGTACAAAATAATAGACAACAAATTTATAAGAAAAATATATAGTAGTCCATCAGTAGAACTACAGGGTAAAAAAACAGACAAGAAAAAAGGTTTATCATACCTGGTTCATAATAATCATATACTCGTATTCTGTGTTCCTTAGTACTATTGGCTACAGGATACCATCTGTCAGCTCTGAAATCTACACAAGTCTTACTCTGGTCCAGCTAAAAGCAATTTCAAAACTATGATAATATGATAAGGATACAAAACCTACATATTATTGTTGCCAGGCAAAAACCGGCCAAGTCCAAAATAGCAAATTTTTCAAAAGAAGCAAAAAACTGCATAGATTGAGTAAACGAATCAACGTAGCCATTTAAAAAAAAAAAAAATTGGAGAAAATCTATTGGACAATACTACAAGACATCATGTGGATGTCCCAAGGAACCTAGCTTTTGGTAAAAAAAAAAAATGAAGATTTCCGACTTGGCCGGTTTTTGCCTGGCAACAAATATATATATGTACTGTTAACAATTTGATTTTTTAAAAGTAACTTGTTAAATTTGTTTGTTGTTGTTGTTGTTATTGATTAACCCTTATTGAGACCTGGACCCTGTTGGAAATAAATAGCATTTCTGCCTGGGCCAGTCAGAAGTAAATTGTGAAAAATGTGGATGTGTAGGAAAGAGAACTTTGACAAAAAACATCTCACAAATAATGACAATATGACAGCACTTATTATTTATATATAATATATTTAAAAGAGATGTTTACCTGACTTTTAGACCAAAAATTAGACACATTTTTAATATTTTTTTGCATAATAATTCATTGCCGAAACTATTTTTGTTTGATCTGATTTTTGGTTTGTCATAAGAGTAATGGTCTTCTAAAAGAAAGAGGTTTATATAAGATAATCAAATAATTGTTTATGTTTATTTTTTAAGTTCTTTCTTCATCATTATCGGCCTCTATTTCAGAAAATTATACTAATTCATCAAGCATTCCTTGAATTGTAAAACCTCTTTGATACAAACACATTTCTTTTGATGGTCAGAACTATCAAATTTTTGCTTATAAACAATCAAATTTGTACACAATAAATAATTACAAATCAAGCTGTAAGGGTGCCGCCATCTTTTTTTACTATTTTTTTTTCAGTTTAAAAGTTGAGTGGACTAGGGAATGGCTAAAATTACATTACTGCCTTAATACAGCCCATGACCTCAGACCATTAAAATGGTTTCTCGAATTTGAATGTTTGACGTACGCTGGACTAATCAAAGGGTTTCTCAGTCCCAAAGGGGTCAGTTTTCTTTTTTTTTCATTAAATAATCTATACCAAACACTAACCCTAATTGTCAGCAATAAGCAATTATGAGAAACTTAAACTAATTGACCGCAAGATTGATTAATATGACAACTATTTAAATACTTACATATTCAAAATAAAAAACAGCCTTGCGAGCATAAAATTCAGCTCTCCGCAGATTGGGAACAACATGAGATTGAACATATGATCTCAGAGTGTCATTCATTACAATATAACCAGTGGGGATATCAATTTCAAGTACAGCTAGTCCAGAAGTTAGACTTCTCTCTGTGTACAGCCAGCTGGAATACACACAAAATAAATTCATATATAGAGTAAATGGTATCAAATATTTTTTAAAGAAGGTTAAGTATGTATTCAGTAAACTATATAGCCTGTTGTGAGCTATTTTATCTGAAACATTGTCCTTTGATTTATTATTTTATTTGTTTTTTAAATGTGTAATAATAACCTCTAAGTGATATGTCTGATGAATGACGTGGTTGTTAGTTACGGAAGTGGCGAGAGAGTCTTGTGTCTAGTCTAGGGATGAATGAATTGTTGTTGTTTTCTTTGTATTTGCAGATAGTGGTCTTTTGATTTTTTCAATATTAAAATAATAATAAAGTTTGGAGCTATTTTAATTGTATACTGAATTCTGAATTATATTACTTCAAAAAGAAAACTGTATAGCTCTTCATTCATCAAGTAGATCTTTTTGTTGTCAATCCCCTCAATGGGGTGTTTCTGTATGTTAATTACTAAAACCTGCAAATGTCAGGATTTTACTATATATCTATATATATATATTCTAAAAATGTGTTTATGTTTGAGAGTAAGTTCAAAATTGAACTTGCCTGACACATGATCTCATTAACATTATAGAATCATTGCGACCTCCCCATTGGGTTTCAATTTTGACATCAAAAAAGGCAATGGGATCTTCCTGTGGATTATTATCATAATGTTGCTGTGTCTTCATAAGCTCTTCATATTCCACATTAGATGTAACAGTCAGCTAGACCATGAGGAAAAAATAAATAGAAACATCAGCTAGATACAATTAAAGATTTAAAAAAAAAAAAAAAAAAAAGATTGTAACAACTAAACTAAATAGTACATATTCTGGTCAATTGTATTGAAATTGAATAATTTACTTTATTTAATATTTTGGATGAAAATATACAGTAGAAAGGGAAAAAATGTAACACATTAAGGTTGTCTGGACATGAAAGGCTTATAACATAGTAGTGAAAGGCTTATGACATAGTAATGCTAATTCTCATCATTCTCTGTTAGATTGAATTTCTACTAGTTTTTTTCAAACATGTCAAGTAACTTTTCCAAAGATATGATCTAAAAAATCCATCATTTGATTTTTCTAAATAAAATAAAAAAAATAATTGTTTTTTTTTATCTTGTCTTATAATATATTACATATATATTATATATTATATAACAGATGCTGATTCTATACAGAAGATTATTGTGTTGTTTTTTTTTCTGGTGTCTATTACTTATTTCTAATATATTACTTATTTCTAATATAAATTATTTATTCCTAATATATTACTTATTTCAAATATAAATTACTTATTCCTAATATATTACTTATTTCTAATATAAATTACTTATTCCTTATATATTACTTATTTCTAATATAAATTACTTATTTCTAATATATTACTTATCTCTTATATAAATTACTTATTTCTAATATATTACTTATTTCTAATATAAATTATTTATTCCTAATATATTACTTATTTCAAATATAAATTACTTATTCCTAATATATTACTTATTTCTAATATAAATTACTTATTCCTTATATATTACTTATTTCTAATATAAATTACTTATTTCTAATATATTACTTATTTCTTATATAAATTACTTATTTCTAATATATTACTTATTTCTTATATAAATTACTTATTTCTAATATATTACTTATCTCTTATATAAATTAGTTATTTCTAATATATTACTTATTTCTAATATAAATTACTTATTTCTAATATATTACCTCTTTCTTATATAAATTACTTATTCCTAATATATTACTTATTTCTTATATCTAATACTTACTTCACATTTTTTTTCTCTAATATATATATTATTTGTTTTAATATATATTTCTTTTTTCTAATATATACTTATATCCAATATCTATTCTATATTTTTAATATCTATGACTAATTCTTAGTTCAAATAAGCCTATTTATTATGTCCGCTTATTTCAAATATTTCCTTCACTTTTGCAATAATTGACATAATTTACAAGATTCCAGGACTTGATTTTAAAAACACAATAAAATCAGTGTCAAAAATTGTTTGAGCAAAAAGAAATAATTCTTATACATCTTTTTTTGTGTTACCCAAGAAAAGAATTTTAATTAGTCACACAATTATCAAACCAGAAATTCAGGGCCTTAAAATGAAATTATTTAGCATTAGATGATTTTAAAAAAAAAGGTTGTTCCTCTCATTTTAATACCTGAAGCATGGCTCGTCCTACACCTTTAGCTGATGGAATCACATAGCCGTAGACTTCATTCATCGGCAGCTACAGGAAATGTAGAAAAGATATGTAGAGGTATATGTATGTATATAAAGCTAGATAATAAATATATTTTAGGTGAGAATATATATCTCTAGGTCATTAAAACTTTGTAAAAATATTTTATAAACTACTTCTGACCAAAAAAACCTCTGATGGGATTATTTTTAACTTACCGGAATTTGTTGAAGCTGAGTAAAATTATTTCTGACAATGAAAACCTCATTAAACCATCCAGGAGATGCCATGGATTCAAGAACAATTGACATGTCTGATTCATTTCTCTTCTGATCTTGTCTTGTATATTCCATCAGAGCTTCCATTGCCACTATTGTATCCTAATAATTTAATTACTTATTGTGTTATGTAACTACAATTGAAATATTAACCTTTCAAGACTTATTAATGGATTCTTTTAAAAATAATTCACCATTTTAAAAATAATTTACCATTTTAAAAATAATTTACCATTTTTCAACTTTTTCAGAATTAGGAATGTAACAATAAAACATTAGATAATAACAACCAAATTGATGCTATATTACTAGATTTTTCCACAGCGTTCAATAAAGTTCACCATACAAGTTTACTAAAGAAACTTAAATTTTTTGGCATCAAAATGTGGATTCAAAACTTTCTAATAGGTAGAGAACAAACTGTAATAATTAATTACTGCAAATCATCACAAATAACTGTTAACTCAGGAGTTCCACAAGGAACTGTCCTATGACCACTACTATTTACTAATTTATATTAATGACTTACCCATTTGCATCAGCACAGGAACAAAAGTAAGATTATATGCAGATGATTGTATAATTTATAGAACAATAAAGACTGAAAAAGATAGTGAACACTCTTATAAAAAGACCTGGATGAGTTACAAAAATAGGAATCTAACTGGAGTTTGTCATGTGTTTTTATCCAGAAAAATGCCAACTGTTGAGAGTATCCAAGAAAAAGAAACAAATAATTACAAACGTCTTCATTCATGGTAAAGACCTAACCCAAACAAAAATGCAGTGTAGGCTACTTAGGAGTAATAATAATTGATAAATTATATTGAAATCCTCACATTGATAAAGTAATTAAAAAACCTAACAAAACATTGTTTCATTAAAAGGAACTTTTACACCTGTGTTATAAGAATATATAACTAAAATGTCACATTAGTTAGACCTATACTAGAATATGTATCATTTGAAGAAAACATAAAAAAATTAGAACAAATTCAGAAAAGAGCTACAAAGTTCATTACTAGTGAATATTCACAACTGACAAGAGTAACATCAATAATTTAATAACTAAACCTAGAAACACTAGATGACAGAAAGGCAAACTGTAAAGTAGTATTAAAGCATAAGGCATTAAAATCTAATTTAGAAATTCAACACAATAACAACCTGTTACAATGGTCAGATAATTCTAAGAACAAAAACACTTTCCTTATCCCTTAGGCCTATGCAAGAACAAATGCATATTACTCTTTCTTCCTGATTGGCATGGAATGGGTTGCCTGAACAAATCAGGAAAAAAAAGTAACTTAATATCATTTAAACCCTAATAAAATGCAAGACTGGACTCAGACCACAAACACGCGTATGATGCAATAATCCTCTTTATTGAAGGAGCGTCTGTAATATATCAGATAAGATCTCAACACTTTTTTTTATCCTCTCCTATATCATCCCTCACCTGGGTAGAAGAAAATCCTCCAAATGAGTTTCTCATTGTATTCAACCAGGCTGTAGTCATATCACGCTCTAGTTTATCTCCCCTGTTTGCTGCTATGTGTGCTAGAAGTGCATACGCTGTTGTCTGAACAGCATAAGCATCATTAAGGAGTTCCTGACGGGGCATCAAATATCTCACATTGTTTTGTATGGCAGATGGGTTTTCATAGACAAGTTGATCAGCAAAATATGTAAAGTCAGCTAGAAATAAAGAATTGATACTTGTATAGATCTGATAAAACTTCAATTTCTTGAAATTAATGTTCTGATACTAGTGATACTTACAATCGTTTCTCTTCAACTTCCACAACTCATTGACTATGTCAAACGTATAAGATGTCAAGGACAGAGCATAAGATGTAATAGCCATAAAGAAAATATTATCTTGGCCTAATGAGTTCACTTGTCCTTGTAAGTATTTGGCAGCATTTCTTTTGGCTGTGTTTAGGCATGATGTCCCCTGCAGGAAATAAACATGTACACACTGAATAAAAAGCCATGAATAGAAAGAAACAATAAGCTTAGAGTGATTTCAAAAGAAAAGAATTTGAAATATTGATTGACGCAATGAGATTATTTATAGACTTTGATATTTCTAATCCTACAATCTTAGGCTTAAGGTCTGAAGGTTGGGTCAAAATTATGAGAAACACTGCAACCTCTAATAATCAGTTACTTTGGAAATTACCTCTACAAATGTTGACATTTTCTCCAAAGCTATAAGAACATATGCAGTTAACGGTATAGTGTGTGTTGACATCACATCAGTTTTCATATCTAATAAAGATGCCTACAATATAACAAACAAAATTATTATTTTTCTATATTTTCATAATTACTCCTAGTTGACCTGAAGTCACATGGTGTCCACACAAAAATTATGTTTATTAAAAGAAAGACAGAAAGTTTAACAATAGAAAAAAGAAATCATACATTATACTCCTACAAAATCAAACAAAACATCAGAATACACAGTGAAATAAGGTATAAAAAACCCAAATGCAAGCAACGCAATACTCTAGTTGCCATTCATTATTTTGTATATTTACATTAGCTTATCTAATTGGACTATGTGTATTTATATATGTTCAACTAATTCAGCAGCATATGTGATATATTTCAAAATATCTTTTGGAGGCAGTTTCCACCAACTGGATTATGGCTTATGATTATGGCTTATGAGTCTATGGCAAAAAAATATACATATATTCAAACTCACTGTAATTATATATGAAAATTTAATTCAACCAATCATTACCATTTTCCTGTCGTATGCAATCTCATTTTCTAGTGGATCAAAAGCTCCCGTGCTTTCATTTTGTCTGCTGCAGATATAATTGACTATTTTGGCAACCCATTCTTTGGCAATATACAGCTCCAGCTCCCAATAATCTTCTCCACCAGCTAAGGCCAAATTTTTCCCAACAAATGCAGTTAACCTGTAAACATTTTTTTGTTAATAAAACTATATAAATTTAGTAGTACTTAAAAGCTAAAAAACGTAAAACTATTACAAATATGGATTGAATTTAAATTCACTTTTATCATTTTATTACCAAAGGCTAGATTGTTTATCATCACGAAACATTTTAAATGATCCGTCCTCATTCATGTAGCTATACATTCTTTGAAGAGCTGGAAAAAAAAAAACAAATTAAATTATAAATATGCCAAGGCTCATGTTTTCTTTTTTAATTTTTATTTGTTGTTTTTTTGTAGTTGTGAAATATTTGTTGTAAGAAATGAAATTCTAATTACCAATATTCATTTCATAGAGCACTCCTTTTGTCTGAGTTGCATCCAACTGATTTGAGTTTCTCATAAACAACAATGCCAGCAAGTTGTAAGCAAAATTAAATGCTATCATTTCTCCACTTCCATAAGGGCGGTATAAAATATTCTCAGCATTTAAATAACTTTCAAAGAATCCAGGAGTAACAACATCACCTGCATGACACAGCAAAATAAAAGAATTGAAGTCCATTATGAATGTAAAATATATTTTTGTTAAAGTTACTTTATAATTTTTACTTTTGTGCATATGTATAGTTTAAAGGAATGCTTTGCACTAGTAAATTGTATCATAAACAAGCATTAAAATATATAATTGTTGTTTTGAGATAGTGTTACTTTAACCAGAAATACTAGCATTGGAACATGGAATGTCAGGACCATGTATGAAACTGGCACAAGGTGCCTTGATGGGATGGGCCGCACATGGTCCCAGAATTGTTACAGCCTCTTTCTCCACAAAGAAGAAGAGGATTGCACTAAATGTGGTACAATCAAAATCTACATCAAATCAATGATATATTGGAGTTTGGAAACAAATGCAGCTAGATTGGCATGAAAGAGTTAATGTATAGTAGATGCAAATATATTGTGATAATATTTGCTAGCTTAATTTGGCTGCCAGTTTTATAACCAAAAATCACACATACAAATAGTGAATAAATTTCATATGGCAATGATAATACAAAAACATAATAAATGTATAAATAATAAAATATTGATTGATTTGTGTAAATCATAAATTATAACTACATATATTTTTGCAATATAACTTTCAGTGCTTTTATCATCACTGTCAATATTACACGCTACTTTGATCTTGTATTCAAAATATAGTGATGCAGTCAGAATCAATATCAATTGCAAACTGGTTAATATGTTTTCAGTCAACAGGTTGAGTTTGGTGACTTACCAAAAATATAAGTTATGGCTTTTGGAGACTGGGGAACATATAGGTTGGGTCTGTATTCCTGTTTTCGAAATAATTCAGGCACATTCACTTTAAACTGGGGTAAATCAATTGATGGATAACGAATCAAGTCTATCAGATATGGTGTATGATAGTAGTTCAAAACTCCATTTGGCTGCATAAAAAAATGTTACATTTTTAATAAAGGTATTGTACATGACACATCATAAAAATATTCTTCAAAAAAAAACTTTTTGGAACAATGATTTGTATTTTTTAAAAATAGAATAAAGTTTGAGATGCCTATGGAATTACCTTAACTATCATCTCTCCAATGTGTTCTTCTTTGCCCATAAAAGAAACAGCAGAAACTTTAAATGTTAATTTTTCTTTACGAAAAGATCTGGCTGGTACTATTGGCATGTAGATATCTTTGGATTCTCCAGGCTCAAGCTAATGAAAACATTCAAATTAGAAATAAAGTCTAATATTTTCTTTAAAAATTAATTAAAAAAGATTAATAAAAAAAAAAAGATCAATTTACAAAGACAATTGTTTGATGATCTCCCTTGTGTGTAGTTGGTGTGTATGATGTGACATAACCCATTTCTCCAACTGTCACAAACTCAGTATCTGGTCCCTCATGCATGGTCACTAGAACCTGACAACAGTAGAGGACAGAGAAAAGTTCAAACATCTAGATTAATATCATTATTACAGGAAAAAATGTAGGCCTATGAAGTGAATTACTTAATTAATTAAATGAATCACATGAAGTGTTTTTTCAGATATTTTGAGTTCTGTATATATATGTCATTAAAAGATGCATTAATTTGGTACCAAACTTAACAAATATACTTTTCTGTAATTCAAAATACATACTGACTGTGGGTGTAGAGAAAACAAGGTTTACATTATTTGTACAAATTATGTCAAAAATTCATTATCAACAATAACTACCCATAAGTATTATATACCATTGGAAAAGGCATTTAATTTCAATTCTAGGTAAACAAATTTAATGTCCTACAAGATGTCTTTACACTAATATGGATATTAAACCTAGTAAACAGCTAAATAAGGATTTTCATTGGTCGGTCAAGTTAATAATGATTATTCACTACAATTTCAGCTAATATTTATCTTAAACATCTTATGATGGGTTTATCAGAGAAAAAAAATTCAATATTTAGCCCTTTCAAATAATATATAACATTTGGGCCACTTAGTAGGGTATTGTATTTAAAAGACAGCAAAATTACCAATGCTCTATGGCTCTCTTATCTATTACAAGCTACATTGCCCGGCGTTGCCCGGGTGAAAAAAAAAAATTACTGTCTGGGGTGCAGATAACAAATTTATAAACTACACTTTTAGGAAAGTAAATAAATATTGTAATAGGGTAAAAAAAAATAGTCAAATATTTTTATTTAACAAAATCTATATTGCCTATAGATTTACAATGTCTTTTGTTTTTAAAAGTTTGAAAAATTAATTGTCGAAAAAAAAAAAAAAAGTATAGTCTAACTGGAGAATCGAACCCTGGTCGCCCGTATAGCAGTCCACTACGTTTACCACTGAGCTATCGAAGACACATGACCGATGTGAAAAATTATTAGACGGTATATTGGGCTAGGCCTAGATAGGTCAGTGACACACGTGTTTTCAAATTGACCAATGGGGATCCTCGCGGGGCTTAACACTGTCTTTTTATATATATAGATAATAAAATGTTTATAAAAATTATTCTTGAACATTTATTGATAGAGATACAAACAAGCCTTGACCCCTATAAATTTGCTCATAAATAAATAAAATTCACTATTAGTCCAAATTTTAAACGTCTGCCAGAAATACAATTGAGCAATCTAAGTGATCCATTGACTAATTTTCTAGAATGAATAGTATGAGTGTGAGTTAGTCTATTTTAGAAGTAGTTTATATATCAGTTCTTGTATAAGAAAAGTTTTCTTATATATTGTTTAATATATTATTATGGATTTCAAAACCAATATGTTACATTCAGAAGAGTAAAAAAAAAATCAGAAAATTTCAATTTATGTTGATGAAAGTAATTGTGATTGCTAACAAACATGTATTATTATTGTGGTAAAAGGATTGCAATCAAATAAAACTAACTAACCTCCATATAATCATCATCATACCAATTGTTGAATATAGTCACCCGAACACCAATTTGTTCTCCCCACACTATGTGTTTGGGATATTCCACTTGCATATACATAAATCTTGATGCATCAAACTGGTTCAAGATAAAAAGATAATAGGATTTTTTATATTTACAAAAAACAATATTGCATTTATTTTTATTTATTATTTTGGCTGTAAATCTGTATTTTACCAATAGCTTCATTCATTTACTCACTCTGACAGGTTGTTGCATGATACCTAGTCCCAGTTCCTGGCTGACTGAGATACCGTTGATTACCCAAGTCAATGGATATTTAGGAACATCAACACGAAAGTCTGTTCGCCCATCTGGCCTGAAAAATTACAAATATTTGTATGAAATACAAACCAAAATATTACTCAGTGCTAGTCTTAAAACTGGAAAAGAAAAAGCAAATGAAATAAAATGGTTAAAAACACAGAGAACTTAATAAAAGAAATTAAATTACTTTTTTCTTTTTGGCAAAGAAATAATATTAGTTTTCATGCTTACTTGATAAAAATTTCCTGCCAAGCCCAAGAACTGTTGTCATAGAAACGCATTACACGACTAATTCTCTCAAGAGGTGACTTGAATCCAATATGTTTCTCATCGTAAATACCTAAAATTGGAACAATAGGGGCCTAAATATACCAAGTCTAACTCACTAAAAATGAATCTGACATTCCGGAGATAGAGAGATGATTTAAAAGCTTCCATAGATGATAAATAATACATTTTTTGCCCCTGGATTACTGTCAATTCAGACAATTGGTAAATACAATAGAGCATTTCTTCTTTTAGAATGAATAAAAAATGTCAATGTTTATAGTTCAAATTTAAATATTAATATGTAGGTATATGTAAAAATCCAAGTTATAAATTATAAACTGAATTGTCCTGAGATTGAAAAATTAATGAAGCCTACATAATGAGTGGTGTTGGTATAATGTTTGTTGGCCATAGTTTTAGGAATTGGTCACCTGAATGAAATATAATTTTAATTGATTATAATCAATACTTTATTTTAAACTATTTGTTAAGTGAGCCCACTGTTATAACAGGGTTAAAAGGGGAGACAATATCTGGGTTAGACTGTGTCTTGGCTGGTTAGGAGTAATGATTTCTAAGTTGATACGTCAAACAAATTTATACATTGAATTCATGGCTCGTTAAATAAGATGATTATTCACTGATAACTTCACTCATAACATTAATAGCCTTTTATCATTCAATAAATGCAGAAGAGGTAGATAATTTTATTTCACGGAAATACTGGACCATAAAGCTTGTGTTGATATACATACTTACATCAAGCAATAGTACAATAGACTGGGAAGAGCTGGAAAGAGTTAGAGAAGATAGCCAGAGACAGGAAGACATGGAAAGAAATTGTTAAATGACCTATGCTCCACTGGGAGTTGATAATGGTGAAGAAGAAAAAAAGATTTAGTCTATTTGTGGAACATAGTCTTCCTCTTTGATGATTTTATCAAATTCCACCATGAACACTTCAGCTTCTTACTCATTAGAACTTGCAGCTTTTCAATGCATAATTACACTATGAATGCTACTTCTTTTTTTTTTAACTTTTCAAACCAATCTCAACTGGCTTTACAATCTGCTGTACCCATGGATTTCAAAATTGGTGAAGTAAGTAAACCACAGATATGCTCCCATTAAGAGTACACTGGTAAGGGCAAACAATGGGGGACAGCCCCTGTTGTGATTCAAGATTACATTGCACTGGCAAGAACCCCCAGTGGTGGGGAGGAAGCAATGTGCACAACAACTTGTCTCACCAAGCGCGGTGCCAGAATTTCCAGGCCTATAGTCTGGAATTTCTGCTACCGGGTGACAGTTCAGGAAAATCCACCACATTAGTGATCTGGGGAAATCCACAGGTGGGGAGAAGCAAAGTAGTACATGTGACTGTGGAGACCATACCTTTTTTCCGGCAGTGTGACTAATCTCAGACAGGCTCTTAGTGTGCCCCCCACTGGATCCATCCCTTTACAAGTTATGCCCTGGACTTGGGAGCTGGAAGGCTCATTTGATATGTTAAAGAGAGATATGAGATCGGCTTTAGAATCGTCAGTCTCAGGACATACCTAGCCATTCAGAGAATAAATCACTGTGCAATAGACTCTCCTTTTCACGTAGTATTTCCTCTACACACTGTCTCCTTGAATTTGCTTTTTATTGATCCAGGTCAAGATTTTCAACATGCTCTAAGATTTGAGGTCTTTGCTGAAACTTAGTTACGCCTTTAGCTACATCAACTAATTTGACTAACTCTTTCTTCTTTATGATGCTGGAGATTGTTGATTTTGCCTTGCTGAACACTTTTACAATGTCACATACATGAACACCTATTTATATATGTTTTATAAATATTTCTTTCTTTACTTCTTCTTTTTATATTTTCTGCTTCCTAGCAACACCACTATCATTATGAGGTTGACAATGAAAATAATGATAGAGATAAACTTAACATAATACCTCTGCTAAGAAATCTTTAACTCCTGTGTATTAAGGCCAATAAAAGTGCGGATACGCATGCCTGCAACTACTAAGCAATGATAGTACTGTGTGGTCATCGTTTGTAGTGTATGCAATCATTTGTCTCCAGAGTTAAACCTTGCTCTCTCTCTTGCCTTTGTTCATAACCCAAGGCACTGTTCATTACCAAAGACACAAAATTTCAAAGCTGTTTGTAACCTGAATTGTTCATCACCTGAGGCGTATGTAACCCAAGGTACCACTATATTACAATGTAAAAATGTAATTTACTTGACTTGTACATTTAACTTACATCCCCATTCATCTGCCCCATCTTGTGGACATCCATCAAATCGACCATTGCACTTGTGCTCAATTGTAAAGCATTCATTCTCTAATCCAGAAAAGCACGGAAACTGACCAGCTTGAGGATTGCAAGAGTCTTGGTCTGAAAAACAAACAAATATCAATTAAGACTAAACTTTTACAAATGATACCAATCTATTGAGTATCAATTGAAATGAATCAAGCAATAGAGCCTTTAAAAAAATTCTTTTTCAATAAAAATCAAACATTTATTTCATTGCTGTTTGTTTATTTGGAGTTTGTAGAGCGTTTGATGTTAGCTTTTTTCTTTCTAAAATGATTTTTTCTATAACAATTCAATTACATACAGATCTTTTTTAAACAAGTACTAACTAGGTAATCTTGTAACATCTGCATCTGTAATCAGAAGAACTCCAGCACTCTAAGAAATAAAAATTATTTCTGAATTAAAGCTAGGTAAATGCAGAGAATTCTAATAAATTAAAAGAAAGAAAAACAAAGTTTGGTCTATACTAATAGTAAATTTGTCATCCATGTTGTTTTTTCATTAACACTACACAACATCAGTCCTTGTAGCACATTTTTTTTTTAAAGTTGCAATCATAATTATTGTATAAATAATCTAATATATTACTAACACACTGGCTTAATTAAGATAAAATAAGTCAATTAAAAAAAAAATTACTTCTCTTTATCCCTATAAAATAAATTATATTAAAAATAATTTTTTATTTCCACATAGATAAATAAAAAAAAGAAAAAAGGAACACTCTACAGTATTATTGGTTTATATTATTATTAAACTCAATCCATAGACAATAATAAGATTTTCATTAACACCCTAACTGGATTCTTCTTTTCTTTTAATCAAGGCTAAGTAGTATGGCACAATGGCTGAGCGGAAGCGCGTCCAACTGGCATACCGAAGGTCCTGGCTTCAGATCCTGGTCATGAGGTGTCACTTGAGTCTAACACAAGTCAGGAAAAGTAAAGGCGGATGGGTATTGTGCTGGCCACACAATCTCCTACTATGTCATGAAACTTGTGAACGCTACTTCACAGGCCCTATGGATCTAATTGGTCTGAGGGGACACTTTCAAGTAGCTTTTACCTTATATCATGCTTAGCCTACTAACCTTAAAAGTTGTGTTACCATCAATGCCATAATCTGAACCATGAAAAAACGTATATTCAAATTCTGTCTCACTGATTCTCCACAGTTGTTTATAGCTGCTGTTGGCTGGTTGGTCAAAGGTCAAAAGTTCATCAATCAACTGAAAAAAAAAAAGAAAACCTTTTAGATTTTGTAATGGAATAGAAATAATTTGGAAAAATGTATCATTGTGGACCTTGGCTATTCATGCACAATGTGTTCTAGTAGATTGTTTGAATTTGAATTTTTAGGGAAGTGATGTAACTTGGATTAATCAGTTCCAGATCCACACATTATTGCTTTTTTAAATCTCTAAATATATTAGATGCTTATTAAAAGCATATTGAATATTCTAAACATAAAATACATAAAAACTATGGAAAAAATTATAATACTGCTTCCAGTGCTGACTCACTTTTAAAGTCATCACGCAATCACTTTATAAGTTGTTTTTTTTTGTTTATCACTTGTTTGATTATAGGGACCTGTTTACAGAAAACACCTTCCCCCCTTTGCCGCATTATTTGCCCTATCATTGCATTTTTTTTTCAGTATAGACAATATGGTTGATTTTGCAACACCACACTGAGTTACCAGGTTGTAGACATGAGTTCTATTTCCAAACTTTGTAAAAAATTCTTTCATCAATTCAATTGCCTTTCTTGTTTCTTTCTGTAGTATCCTGTGTGTTATAATAGACTGTGTATGTCAAAGTTCAGTGGTCACAGTATTGCTTGTTTTCATAATGTGCAAGTAAGATCATGTGCTGTCTTGTGGAACATTGTCCCAATGAAAGTCAGTTACTGTTTTACACATGAACCAGGCTCTTGTGTTTGACTCTTCATTGAAATCTAGATACTACACTTTCATTTTTTGTCTTGTTTAAATCACAATTTTTGTTACCTATGACTCACTATTTTATAATAAAATAAAAAGCAATAAAATAGCACAGAATTTCATGACGCTTGCTTAACATATAGAAGCTAGCAAAAGACTGATATGTGTGGCACATAAAGGGTCTAGTAACAATGTGACTTATGAAATGGGAAAGACAAGTTGAATTTATGTGAACAAGTTGGATGAATTACAAATTGTACCATTAGAGAAGTAGATGAATGGTGGAATTCCACAGTATTATAAAGTCTAGTTTTTCTTATATGTGAATAAAAATATACCAAGTAATTTGGTTTGTCCCTCATATATTTGCAACTTGACTTAATATAGCAAAAACAGACAGTTGTAGGGATAGGAAAAAAAGACAAGAAATTTTAGTGAAGACTTCTACTTCTGTGTTCCACATTATATTACCCCTTTACAGTTTAGACCGCCAATCTTGACTCTCTGATGAATAGGACTGTCTTTATGAGACTTACACCACCAATCTTGACTCTCTGGTGAATAGGACTGTCTTTATGAGACTTACACCACCAATCTTGACTCTCTGGTGAATAGGACTGTCTTTATGAGACTTACACCACCAATCTTGACTCTCTGATGAATAGGACTGTCTTTATGAGACTTAGTTTTAGGCCTAAGTTGTTTTTTGTATTTTGGTACCTTGAGGCCAGACCTAATAGAGTGAGCACTCATTTTTTTTTTCCAAAATTTCTCAATAAAGTTCAGAGTAAACGTTTAACCTTGTCAATTAATATTGAATACTATAACACAAGTGTGCATAGAGCATAAAACTTAATCAATTCCCCTATCCTCCTCAACCATAAAATATCATTTTGTAAATAAAACTAGCTTGTCAGCTCTGCACAGTATAAATGGAAAGTTATAACTGAGAAAAGATTATAAGAAGAAAATATTATATTATAGAACCTTATTTTCTGTAATACCATCACTCATTCCTTTATTGTAGAAGTCCAGTAGCATAGCACTGAAAGCCACATAAGAACCTGGATCAGCATACGCATTAAACTCAACAGTATTTCTGCTAAAGTCTTTGCCTTGATTGATGCCAAGTGTCACCTAATCAAATAACAAGATATAAAGGAATTCTGAATCATGAATTTTGAAATATTTTATACTTGAGTTGTCAACTTTCAAGAGATGCCAAGCCCCTTTTTTGTTATAGTTATCTCTCTTCAAGAATATATGCTTCTTTACAAGTGATCTTTAGTTCAACCTTAACAAAAATTGTAATGTAAAAAGTTGATTTTCTATAAAATCAGTTTCTGATGATTTGACTTATAAATTGACTTATACAGATGTTCCTTCTAGATAGAAGATGATTACGTCCACTAGGCCCAAAACTCCTTCAGGTCAGCAGGCATTGGTCGGCGGCATGACTAGAACCCAGGCCGTTTTGTTGACAGTCGGGTGTCACATGACCAGCCGACCTCACATTTAGCATCTTTTGAAAGTTTACTACTCATTTAGTAGGCCTATTGCATCTATACTATGTTCAGTGCCACATCTAATGTTATAAGTAGTGTTACAGCATATATTATAATTTTTAGTGGCTCAGGTAATGTTTCACTTAGCACCACATCTAATGTTATATATTGTATTACTGCTAATGTTGTATTTGATGCCACATTAGAGCCACATCTAATATTGTGTTTAGTGAACAACTTATGTTTAATTTAGTTCCACATCTAAAATTTTATGTTTAGTGACACAGATATCCTTATATTATTAAGTACCACATGTAATGTTATATTAAGTGCTTGGACCAATATCATAGTAAGTGCTATGGCTAATGTTATATTTAGTGCAACATCCATGGTTATAATTGGTGCCACATCTAATGTAATATTTAAAGTTAAAGCTAATGTTTTATTTAGTGCCACAAAATGTTTCTAGTATTTATAATGTTTCTAACATTACAACACACACAAAAAGAAATAATGTTGTGTTACTTGATTTTGTCTTGTTCCATTTACAAAAAAACTGAGAGCATCTGAAACTATTTCCTCAGGCTCTCTAATGTAATAAACTATGATTCTAGCTGTGGGAACCATTTCTCTGGACAATGCTATTGAGAATGTCTTCTGTCTTGTTGTCATCTCTAACTCATCTCCTATAATAATGTTGCTTTGAGCAACTACCTATAAAATATTTGTTAAAATCAAAATAAGACAAACTTTTTAAATATTAAATGTATTTTTGCAGAAATATAAGTTTTTTTAAGCCTGTAATATACCCTATTAGGCATGCTCTTTTAAAAAAAGGAAAAATTATTTTCATTTGCATGTTCACAAGTTATTATGACATTTATATATGAAATTTTTTAATACATTCAAAATTTTTAAACAATATACAAACTTGATAGAATATTCTGGGTATAAAATGGCTCGAAGTGACATGAAAAACCATGTATTCATTTATCTGTAAAGAAAAATGTGTTCATCAACAAATACTTACAAACATTAATGTCATACATATAATTGACTTAAATGATATTTGCTATGCAAAAAAATATTGATTCAGAAATGTATTGACTAAAAATGAGACTAATGAGACATAAATCATAGACTATGACTAGATCTAGATCTATGTACATGTAGAAAAAACCACTAGATACCTGTGGGTTGAAAGTGGAAGTGTAGATGGATATATAGCTGTTGGTGGGGGAGAAGTATTTGGTGCCTAGCATTTGAACAGTTCTCCCCTGGGTTGTTAAAAAATTTGGATTCACCATATTCTTCATGGATAAAGTCTCTCGAGGATCATGGTATGTGGCCTAAGAAGTACATAATATAAACAAACATTTTTCAACTTACTAATTAGTTACTGATATTAGTTTACAATATTATTTAGGATAATAAAGGAATAACGAAAAAAAATTATTATAAAATTTAAAATCCACAATGAAATAGCTGATGTTCACACACATATGTATCTCTTTCTCTCTATATATATCTATTAGCTTAGTGGGCATTTTTCACTTTTAAGAGAAATACTTCTTTCATATGTTGAGCACAATACTAGCTTTTCTATTTAAAAAGAAACATTATGTTCAGTAACTTAAAAGATTATATTTTGAATTCTGAGATATAATGATAGTTTTTACTTCTTTATACAGCACCATGAATTAAATTAGTTCTCAGTAAAAACCCTTTTATTTCAGATAGCCAAAGCATCATTTAACAATTATTTGAAAAATAATAGAATATTAATCTTTTTATGTCATTCAAACTACTCACTGTCAATGAAAATCTGGTCACTTGTAAAGCTAAAGTCAATTGAAACTGAGCAATCCCATTTATAACTGGATTTGTTTGTGGAGAATTTTCTGTCATTTGACCAGATTGACTAGCTATTAAGGGTACAATTGTCACTGATCCGCCATTACTAACTGGTCTGCCATCAAAGTGGGACACAGCAACCTAAGGAATAACAAATATTAGATTATTTCAACATCTTCAAAAAGATTCACATTTTTAAATTTAATAAATCTAGTAGTTGAATGGTACCTGAGCTCTAAATAAAGAACCTGGCTTGAAAGTCCTGACGTTTCCTCCGACCCACTTAATTGTGATTTCATCGTCATATAAAAGTGTTCCTGCCCAACCAGTTCGATTCAAGCCAGAATACCAGTCAGTAATGTTTGCAAAAAACACAAACTCATTTCCAGCCAGCTGACCACTAGTCACTCCTCCTCTTTTTGCTATTTTCAACAAATCTTCACGTGTCCATTCAAATTCGATATGACCTTTATACTTTGTAGCAAGAGTAAAAAAATGGAATGTAAAGAAATAAATTGAAAAGCTAAATGCAATTTTTAAGGGAGACTTCACTATTAGTAATTAATATACAAAATTATTTTATTTAAAATATCAAATGTGTAGCCTATTAATCATAAATGTAACACTTACTTATACGTTTAGAAATGCATACAATTAAAATGAGTAAAGAAAAAGTTAATTTTCTCAAATAGTTTGGACAAGATAACATTAATATTCTAATCACTTCAAGTAAATAGTGTGTGCAAATTGAAAATTAGTGTTTAGGTTAATGTGATGTTACTGTTTAGTTAAGATTTAGTTAAATATTAAAAACTACTGACATAGTCAATAAATCTGTACTCATAGGCAAAGTACATGTGGTAGTCGTACACAGAAATACTTTGAACACTTCTATAGGAAGGTAACTGAAGTGGAGCCCCTGAAGTACTTCTATCCAATGCCATATGATAGGGTTTTTCCCAGCCTCTAGTTGCATTCCAGATTTCTTCAGTTGGTAGAAAAAAAGATGTTAATGAACCATTTCCAACACAAGGTCTGCCACTAGTCTGGCTGAAGATAAAATTTAAACAGCTTGTTATTTTCAAAAGTTTATAATGTTGTAGTAAAGTACATTTCCATTGTGTATAGATTTCATGGCTTAAAAAATGTCTTTTTGTTACCTGATAAACAAACAAGTCAATAATTAATATAAAACTTTAAAGTTTTTTAGTTTTTAAATCAACAGTAAAAATACAAAATAACAAAGCGATAGTTTGTATATTCTTACTTAGCAGAAATAATTCCTTTAATGGATGAGTCAACTTTATCCATTACGTAGGCAGGCACAGAAACATTTACATCAAATCTTGGTTCCCCTTTTCAAAAAATAAATTGATATATCTCCAGATAATGTCAATATGAGTGTGATTTACAAGTCATTACGTCATTACATTACATGATTCTAAATAGCTATTGATTTAAACTAAAATTAGTTCTTGGTTTAGCCTAATTTCTATAATCTAATATCTTAAAATCTATTAATGTAGCCTAATATGTCGATGTGATACCATGGGACCATTTTTTTAGGCCCTCCCTCTAACTATAATTTATTTTCTGCAATGATTAGTAGTAAAATATAAATATAATGCCAGATAACAACATTCTAAATAAATATATAGATTAAAAGTGTGAAAAAAAAGAAACCTACAGAACTCTTCAACAATAAATGGTCTTCTATACTTGAAACCCTGCAAATATTTTAAAAAGATGAATTTTAGTAAATTAATGTTTGCCATAAGGTTGCATGTCATATTTAAATGTTTGCTTTAACAGTTAAACATTACAATGATTCTAAAAGTCACAAAAACTCACAAAAGCATCAACAAGTATATGCCAGGTGCCATATTTTGGTTGATCAGAAAGTTGAAAACTTTGACTAATTATTCCTCCTGCATTAGTTTGTAAGCCAGGCCATCTTTTTACAGGCACACCAGATGGATCCTGAAGTTTTTGTAGAAAATATAAAAGGATTTTGGATGCATCAAATTATTATCTATTTTCATTTAACAATAACATTAATGTAAGCTTTAACTAACTTTTATTTTCATTTAAAAACAGTCTCAATTTAATCTCAAGCAGCCATTGATTTTCATTAAAAAAACAAAATAAGTCAATTATGTTATAGAAACAGATTAGCCTAAATTTAAAGGATTAAGTTTAATTTTTCTAATAAAATTCACTATTTCTACTTCTTAACAAATATAAGCAATATTTGTGTTACCTCAATGTAAATAATTAAATTTCCATACTTTGGCATTAGATCTGGCTGAAGTGGAATAACACGAAAATGAACTGCAGATTCAAAATAGTTTTAAATTATGAAATATAAATCTTAGATGTGACACAACGTTAATATTCAATGTAGCACTAAATCTTGCTAAAGATTAAAAGAACATTTCTTGAATTATCACTTTTTTAAAAAGTAGAAAGAAAACTGTTACAGGATAATAATAAAGGTAAAAATATATTTAATAGATGATTTAAAAATTGTTTTATTACCCATTTGTTCCTGCCTATAAATTGGTCTGCTCATCTGAATAAAAACTGATGCATGCTTAGGTGTAAATTCTATGTTTGTTTCATTGAAAAATATGTTTCCACTGACAAGTTCATCTAAACGGCCTTCAACTCTAAGTTTGTAATTTCCAGCATCTGCATTTGTGGGCATCTGCATTAATTACAATGAGCATTACTTTTGAAATCAATAATATTGCATTCAAAAAATTTTTTAATAATCACTAATACAAACCTGTAATTGCATGAGTCTGCTGGAGGGACGATCAAATTTCAAAATGCTACTTGCATACTCTTTGTCACTTTGGACAACAGACACACGAACACTAATGGCACTTTGACCATACTCCATTCTTAAAATTGTAGCAAAAACCTGAAACACTTGTCCAGCTCGAATTCGTCTTGGTGCTGTTATCATGTATATGCTATAAAAAAAAAGTAATATAGACACTGTTTAATATATTGAGCACGTCCAGTTGACTATTAACAACTCATCTATGAATAGCTTCAAATGGATTTCTAGGTTTGACTCTGCAAAAGTTGATATATTAAAGATAAGGCTACTTATTTTAAGAAAATTAATGGGACACACATTGTAATTAGTCGCTTATTAAATACATCCATTTTTATCAATGACTACTGGTTTGTAAGTCTAGTCTTCAGCACATCTTTTCTAGGCCATACCACAGCTGAATCCATATATAAAAAGTATGCAAGTCATTATGGGATATGATAAGATTAAAATTATTTAAGCTACAAAAGTATACTTACGGAGGTCTGCCAAGCTCACAGCCTGCTAAATTCTCTATCAGGCAATGATCACTTCCTAATTGTCCAAAAATTATTGACACATTGAATAAAATTAAAAGGGCCACAAAATACATTATGATTACTGTCTTATATTCAATCAAGTGCAAAATAAGGCAAAATTTAACACAAATTCACAGCACTTTTTAATTCCTTTAGATATGTTCATTATTTACTTTTACGATAACAATAATTATCTCTTCCAAACAAGAAAATCAAGAAGTTTTTCCGCCATTTCTAGCTTGACCCCATTTGATAAAATAATGTTAGCTTGACTAGGTCTCAGGATATGGAATCTTTGGTTTTGTTTGTTGCATTATCATTAATTGTGTTACTGTAAAATTAATCTTTTTGAAACAGAAAAAAATATTTATCTCCAATTTCAAAAGTCAGAAAAAAAATTCTGTAGAACTATCCAAGATTTCTCAATTTCTTTAACTATTTTTTTTTATCAATTTTTAGTTTTTGAATAAAAATAATTAAAAAGCACTTGTTCTGTTCCTACACATGCTTAATTATGTAAAAAAATTACTAAGATTTTATTTGAACAGCTAAAAAAAGATATCAATTTGTTTTATTTTTAAACTGTATTACTGTAGGGTATACAGTATTTAGGCATTATTTAAAATAATCAACCATAATATTCTTTTTCAAGATAAACAAACTTGACACTCCTTTATGGTATTGATAACTTTTGACTTTTTTTATCCATTTTTTTTTTACTAAATATGCATACAATATTGTTTTGATGTAAATTTAGGAATTGTTGTTAACAGACTTGGTTAAAAAAAAAAAAGTTTTTTTCAAGTATTATTGGACTAATTTAAACATAGCTGTTTTCAACAGAGCTCATTGTTTTATCTCTTGCTAAAGTAGCACTTAAAGATAGTAGCCCAACTGCTGTGACACCAAACTCACTGATAAGTTAGTGTAACAGTTTTTAGTTGTTGGGATTTGTGGTCATCTAAAGTTTCCATTCACAAAATATCAGGTAAAATATACGTTTTATTTTGAAAATGTTTTAGAGTTTATTAGATATATTGGACGGTATATTTTTAAAAAATGTTTACTTGCAGACATTCTCTATGCAAATGTGAATAATCTGTCAGAAAAAAAAATCTCTACATAAAAAAATTATAAATTTAAAAAAAAATTATTTGTATCTTCCTTTCACTAATGTAAAGGCAGTTGTTTAAATTATATCAATTACATTGTGTTTTTTGATAATATAAATTAAATGAGGTGTTTGTAACTGAATATGGAAAGGGAGAAATGAGACAAATACGATACCTTTTGAGCAGATTACTGAGAATCTAAGACACCAAAATACAAATCTATCATAATCATCATCATCTCTGGCGCTATAATCTATGCTGCAGTTTAATGAAATATGATGCATTTCTATCATAGCTTTTGCAGCCATAAATTTTCTATTAAAAAGTTATTGTTTATAAGTGCAAAAATATACTAAATATTACAGAAAATAATATATATTGCTTTGTTAGCCATATGTTTGGAGCAGAACTGAATTTTTAAAAAGGTAATTTTTATAGTCTAGACTTATAGTCAAAAAATGTAGGTCTTTTCCCTTCTATCAAAATATTAGTTAATTTTTGGGGATCTAGTATTGATTTACAAATATTACATTTATAACAATAAAAGATTATCTTTATGTTTTAAAAACAATTGGTTGATAATAATAGACATGTTTTAAACATGTTGTGACCTTCTTTGTTTGCTAAAAAGTCAATGCCTTTAGACCAGAAAATGCGACCATGTGTACTTTTGGGCATAGTTATAATATTGTTAGAAAAAAAGCATTATTTCTTACATAGTTTTTTGTTCATTAAAAATTATGCTGATTTCTTTTGATTAACAATCAGCCTTTTAAAAATATACAGTCAGTAAAATGTGATCAGAATAAACAATTGATATAAATCTGCTAATTTGAAAAAAAAATCTAATTCATCAAAATATTGCAAAGCATATATTCAGAGCCTATGTGAAACAGCTGGAAGGAAATAAGTAATGAATCATAGAGAAGACAACAGGCATGGGCGACCATACAACAAAATTTTCAAGCATCAAACCTCTTTCTCCCCAGACTTCTTATTAACATGTTCTCCTCAATTTTAAAAAAAAATTATTGCCGAAAAAAATTGGATTCTTACATTTAGAATTAGTATCAAATGCAATGAAAAGTTCAAAATGCCATAGGCCTAATTATATCTTATCTCATAATATTGATTACAGATGCTGCTACAGAAGATTATTGCATCTTATTATCATGATCCTGCATTTTTATTAAGTTTTAAAATGATGTTAAGTTTGTTGGTTTACCTGGTTTATATCAGGCAATTAAATTTTCACATCACAATTACTGTAGGCCTACTTATACCACTACTATTACTAATAGTATAGTCTAATTAGCATATGCATAGGCCTTGGGGGAGTAGGGCATGAAGGATAGGACTTCCCACCCTCCTGCATCCAACCCCTCCTCACCTACTGCACCTTTTTAATACCGAGCATTAAAAAAAAATATTTTTAAAATCTTAATTTTACATTTCATTACTGAGAGTCATTCTCGTATCGCAATCAGGGGGAATAACTCTGTTACCGTTAGGCAGCACTAGCAAACTAATTAAAGAGAGTACGAGTAATTATTGTCAATTTACAAAATTACCGACAGCACTAACACAGTGTTGGTCACCTTGAATTACCATCCGAGGTCCCGGGTTCAATCCATCTAGATTCTTTTCCGGGTTTGGAGGGTGTCTCCCGAATCTTACCTAGCCTATACATATGTAGGCCTAACCAGCAGAACTGATGGATATACGATCTGCATAGCCTATACCTGCTGATATATTTAATTTAGTTAGGAAAAATTGAAGTGTTGGTCACACGTAATCATTCTTGTATGCCGTGGCCATGGAAATAGGTGAACACAGCTTCACTTTCCTAATGGTTGAAATTTAAATTTAGGTTATATTATAATTTTTAAAAAAAAAACACAAAGAAAATGTAAAAGAATAATATTTTAAAGGTATTTTTTTTTTTTTAAATATGTGAATGCGATTGGAATTAAAGCATTTCTTAACTAGCCCATGACCTAGGCCTAGTCCGTTTTTAGAGAAGCTGGGGTGGGGGGGGGAGAAAAAGCAATTTAAATGACATTTTAAGTTTGGAATAGTGCGACTATGTTAAGTGCCACATTAGGCCTACACATATAAGCTTATTGCTTTTTTAAGAAGCCTAGGTCTATATTAGGCCCTATAATATAAGCTTTTAGGCCTATATTATATAGGCTATGTTGCTTGTTGTTGTCTTTTACAAGTCAATGTGTGTTTATGTTGTTGTTTTTTATTTCCTGCAGTTGTCACAAAAATAATTTGCCAGTCACTATATATCCTAGTTCAAGCCTAGCACCTAGCATGCTCTGCATCTGGACGTCTGTTGCAATGTGTTTCAAGGTCCAGAGCTACCATCCAACAGTAATAATAGGCCTATACATACTAAAAGGCCTATATGAACCGCATTGGCTTATTGAAGTAAGGGCTCGGTTAATAAGTAAAAATGTTATATCTTTTTTTATCGCAAATACTTTGCTGGTCGCCAAAATGTGTGGAAAACCACACGATATATTATTGGTGAAAAGCTAATTTTACCTTCTGTTAGTGAATTCTGCATAGGCCTACATTGACCTATTGCACTGGTCAGAGTCTGATATCATCAAGAAAAGAGTGTCGTAAAAGTAGGCCCAATAGCCTTCTGTGCACAGATGAATTCGTGAAGTGGCAGGTGATGTAAGCTTATAGAGTGCATTGTGCGATTACCTAAAGACATTCACATAATTTCTTTACAATAATTATTGTCTTTATCGATCTTATATTTCTCATTTTAAAAAGACGGACGAGCTTTCCGGCCCTTACGTCCAGGACGTAACGATGTAAAGGGGTGGATCAGGGAATCAGGGAGGACACCATTCAAGATCCTGTCTGAGACTAGCCACCCTGCGGCATGCCGATAGGGCGTGCCGCGTAACAAAGGGTAGGCCCTACGCTTTCCGCAGTCACATGCAGTACTCTAGTGCTTCTCCCCCGAATTTATAATAAAAAACGAGCCCGAAGGTCTATAGTCCAGAGAGTAATGTATGCCCTATAGTACTGAGCTGTGCGGAGGCACACCAATGGGGTGCAATGGATAGTAAGACACCCAGAGCCGCTGCGTGAGCTGTCCCCCATGCGTTCGCCCGCCGATGTAATCTTAAGGTGATCGTATCGGCGTTTTTCACGCTTTGTCAACTTTGAGGCCCATGGGTAGCCTATGCAGTTCGAAGTGCTTCTCCCAAACATGCTACTCTCCCCGGGATCATATTCTTAATGGGAGCGAATCCATGGTAATTATAACATACTTTTCACAAGCTTTGAAGTCCATATGGGTAGGCTTTATAAGTGGTTTTCTTTCTTTATAAGTTTTACCATAGACTATAATATAGGCCTACATGGACCGCTTGCTTTAGTTTTTTTAATGATATTATCTTCTTTTTTTTGCAATTCCCGATTCTAAATAAAGTAATTGTCATACAAGTTCCGTTTCATTAAATCGCATTTTTTTTTACTTTAAATGAATACTTGTAGGCCTATTAATCCTATTATCATTTACTATTATAAGATCATAAGATGGACCGCCTGCTCTATTTTTAGAGCTTATGTTCTTTTTCTGTGCGCACACAACACTGATCTATAAGGGGACGTCCATTAATTACGTCAACAAAATAGGGGGGAGGGGGGGTCTGAAAAAGTTTGACAATTGTTGACATGGGGGAGGGGGGGAGGTCAAGAAAAGTTGACGTCAACAATGTTACTTTTTATGAAGTAAATAATGATACAAATTTAGTACTAAATTCTACATGTGTCCTGTTCAACTTACATAGATAACATTAACAGCATAGTTTTACGTTAATACAAATATGTCAATTATGGAAACTAGATTTGATATGTCCTTTTTGTGTCCATCGCGCTAGTTTGTAGATCTATGTATGGGTGGAAACTAATGCAATTGTTAGAAAGGCAAAGTGACCGACCAAAATTGTAGAAAACCTCACCTTCGCTGTCTAGCGTAGGGTTGCCATACACATGGGTGTCAAAGGAAGGACACCGAGAGACAAAAAGGAGGACATTGTGTTTCATTTGCATAGTTGCCACTAAGTTTAAATGTGTATTGGTAAACTGAACAAGAAACATTTGGTTGGCAACTCATGCACGAGTCTTCTAAAAAAAACGGATAATTCTTTCCTTGTACAAATGATCACCTGTTTATTAATTATATTCTTAACATGTTAAAGCTAATTTTAAATTCATTTGTCCTTTTGGCTACAAAACATAAAATATTACAAAAGCTGGACATTTTAAAGGTATTGTGCTTTGCCTGCCGGACGGAGGAAAAGAGTCTAAATAGGAGGACATGTCCTCCTATTGCCGGACGTCTGGAAACCTTAGTCTAGCGAGACATGGTGGCTGGAATATCAAAAGGAACACAAACACACCAACAAACTGTCTGCATAGAACGTTCAGAAAACCATTTTTTTTTTTGCCGCTCAGTACATCTAAATTAGGCTAGGTGCCAGAGTCTGGCGTTCGGTATATTTTATAAGCCATATAAGTGATGGCTGAAATTGACAATAGAATTAAAAACAATAATAGGCCCTCGCTGAGACTATAGCTAATGTTTGCATTGAATGAAGTGAATTTTTTGAATCCAACATGGTTATTTTTAAAAATATTTCCTTCAGAAAAATAATTATTCGCCCACCCCATGAAGTACGAAATACTCAGCCTACATTATTTCCTTTAAACAGCCCTAATTCTGATATATAAACGAATATATTTTTGCTCACTACGTTATAATAGGTGAAACATTAAAATTAGGTCGATTAGGCTACGTATTTAGTAATTTTTACGTTTTCATTTCTAATTTTTGGGAAAAATTTTATGAGATTATAAAGTATTAATATCAGTGGCGCGCCAGTATTGCAAGGAGTGGGTGGCAAATAGTGCAAGGTAGGGGGAAAGGGAAGGCAACTACCGTGTGTATATAATGTGTGTGTGTGTGGACAATAATGTAAGAAGGAATAGTGAACATATGGTTGAAATTAGGTATGTTAAAACCGGTTTTTCTTCAAAACCTGTTTTCGGTTTTACAAAACTGGTTTAAAACCGGATTTCGGTTTCTCTCCCCTCTCCCTCCCCCTTCCAGCGCCATGTCATAAGTCCAAGGCTGGTAAAGCCAAATGTGCGAAGATTTGTAGGTATATTTGAAAAATAGTTCAGATTTAATTAGTGTTTGCAGGGCATTCAAGAGGTTGATTTCTTTGAATACAATATGGTACACTTTACCTTAAAATTCTTTAGAACTAACAAAAATCTTGTCTAATTGATTAAAACCGATAATAATAGCTTTCAACGATGATAATTAAATTTGCGATTATCGCTGACCATGATATTAAAAAGCATATGAAGAGGATGACGATGTTAATCCAGGATGTTTAGTACGCAGATGCGTACGCAATCCAGTAGTACTGCCACCGCTCTTGCTTATCTGTTGGGAACATAGTTTACAACGAGCCATCTTTAAAGACGTTTTTTCAAAATTTTCTGACTCAAAGGATTGTAACTGCAACTAAACATTTGGTTTGATGTTGTTTTTATCGCAAGCCATAGTTGGTATTTGGAAAAAAAGAAACACAATATCTAAGACTAAATAGTGTTAGTAAGGCATTTCGAGAATGGTTTTGTGTGAATCCAACATAAGACCTATTTATTAAAAATATTTCCATCAAAACCAAAAAAAAAAAAGGTTGTGCTACTTGAAATAATGATTAGACCTACCTCCCAACCAAAAAAAAACGAAATCCGGTTTTGAAAATCAAAACGGTGTTTGGTTTCACAACCGGAATCCGGTATTCCGGTTTTCGGTTAACATCCCTAGAGGCTAATTTACAATTGGTGCACAATTTTCCCCTAAAATATTTGACAATTAACATTGTAACAAAAGCTATTTTAGTGAAACGTAGAATTAGACGTGATAATATGTATACGAAAAGAACAATAGTAGACATATGAGAATTATAGTCAATTAGAAATCTTTTTAATAAGTTTTAAAATGTATTACAATTAATTATTCTATAGTCTATAGTCTATAGTAGGCCTATAGACCAGTGATGGCGAACCTTTTTGAGGCCGCGTGCCCAAAGTACAATACAAAACCAACTTATTTCTTTCAACGTGCCAACACGGCAATTAAAACCAAATACCATAACTTAGCTGTTCCATTTTTTGGTAAATGCTCGCGTGCCCACAGAAATTGCTCTGCGTGCCAGCTGTGGCACGCGTGCCATAGGTTGGCCATCGCTGGTATAGACCTTTCCGTTTTAAATCTATTTTAAACAAAAGAGCAAGCGTCTAAAATTGTGTTACTAGTTTTAGGGGGGGGGGGGTAACCAATTGTTGACGTAATTATATAGGGGGGGGTCTCTGAAAGTTTGACAGTTGTTGACAAGGGGGAGGGGGGGGGAGGTAAAAATCGCCTAAAAATTGTTGACGTAATTAATGGACGTCCCCTAAATGTTTCCGCTCTGTACAACTTTCGATTTAAATTTTTCATTGAGAAAATCATAGCGATTGAATAAAACGGAACGTGTATATCAATAACTTTATTTCATGTATAGCAATTACTTTTTTTAGAATCGGGAATTCCAAAAATCAGTGTTTCAAGTCATCATATAGCAGAAATACTAAAGCAAGCGGTCCATGTATATTATAGTCTATGGTTTTACAGACGTTCCTTCTAAATAGATTATTACGTTCACAGGCCCACCCAAAACTCCCGCAGCGCGACAGGGATCGGTCGGCGGGAATGAGAGAACCCGCGACGTGTCGGTTGACAGTCCGGTGAACTAACCACAGGACCAGTCGATTTATTAAAGAAGAGAAAAATCGCCAAGAATTGCATGAGACGCGCAAAGAAAATAAAATAAACCAAGTGCGAATTTGAATGTCTTTTTAGGGAAAAAGAAATGCACCTGAAACGTAGGCTACGCGTTATTGGCCTAGACTATAAGCTTAGGCTAAGATAAGCTTAGGCTAAGTTACCACTGAGGGTGCATCGGTGATGTGCAACTGTGGATTTATTTAATGTATTAAAAAGTCTGTGCTAGATTTATTGGGTGTCCATTGTTTGATTTATCGACAACATTAAGTTGTTAAAAAAGTATTCGTGGACGTCATCAATTAGGCCTATCAGTTATAGCCTATAGGCTAAAAACTTCTATAGGTCCGATTAGGTCGTCATCTACTTATTAGTATGTGGCACAACCTCCCCCCCTTCTTCTGTGTAGAATATTATTCAAACTATTATTGCATTTAGATCTAGGCTTGTATTCTAAAAATTATCTCATTCTTATAACAAGAACGCGCCAATTTTTTAATTCTCATTTGCATCTATTTATTATAGGTTTGAAGCAGTTTTAATACTTTTATTTTATTTCTTTTCAGATAAAACCAAAGTATACATTCCCATCGGACAAAAATGCTACATTTAAGTACGCTGGCCTATGTTCTCCTGTTAATTGTTCTTTGGTGGCATAATTTAAAGAAAAATACGTACCCTTACTCCCTCCACTATCCTCGAAAAAAAAAAAACCACAAAAAAGAAAAACAGCCCGATTGGCAATGCCAAGGTCACCCACCCCTCTTGGACACTATTTCCTATTTTTACAAATTCAAGATTTATATAGTCCATGACGCGTAACCATTAGGCTAATGCTACAGCAAAGGTAAAAACAAAAGTATCTGTGCCTTTCCAGGTAGGCATTTGTTTATATGCAATTGTACGTGCTTTTATGTTTTGATAAAAATATATAAAGTAATTAACATCATGTGTTTAAAAAATATAGTTCGTCTGATTTTTTAAAATGATCTATTGTTGATTTACCTGTCACACTGACTCTACGAGTGAGTGTGTGTAAACAAAATGGCGACACAGGTGCAAACCAGGAAATGGCAAAAAATAATGGGACTTTAAGTTTAAAGCTGTTTTGAAAAGTGTAGAGTTGACTTAACTTTAAAAAGGTGTATGTATTTTATAAAGTTAATACCTTTTGGATTTACGTGAGCGGTTTTCTATAATCAAAGTTTAGTAAACTAAAAGTAGTTAAAATAATAGGCCTTCTATTCTAAAGACTAACACTAAAGTCTAAAGTACTCTAAAGTGACTAAAGTTAACTAAAGTTGACTACTAAGTCACTAAATCTAATCTAAGTTCTAAGTAAGTAGAAGTAGTCTAAGTATTAGGCCTAAACTTATAATTTATAAGGGTAATACTTTGGTTCAGCTGCCTCACGAAAAGTAGGGTTCTAAAAAATTCTAACTGAAAATTTTTTCGCGTGGATCTATTGATAAGTGTCTTAGGAAGAGCGGCAGACTATTGAAAATGGAATAAAAAAATTTTTTCATCGAAAAAAAAATTCATTTCCATTGTGTTTACCAAAGGCTTGTGACGTCACACAGCCTTGAAAAACACGATGTCTGACGGCTTCCTAAGACACAATTATCAATAGCTCCGCTACTCAAATTTTCAGTGGGAATTTCTTAGAACCGATACCAAAAAGGGAAAAGGGGCGAAATAGCACGAAATGAATACAAAAATAAAATTATTCTTACCGTATATCATATGAAATGACACAAAATCCTATTGTTCTCTCTTCCGAGTTGTCGAGACCACCTGTCTCTTGTTGCGCATGCGTGCCATGTGCTTTTCTAGATTACCACTTCCTGTCCCAAGATATGGCCAGGTTGGCCGATACTACTCATTAACAAATACTTAGAAAACTTAGAAACTAACCGATAGTAATCATGAACAAATAGTTAGAAAGCTTAGAAACTAACCGATAATAATCATTAACAAATACTTAGAAAGCTTAGAAACTAACCGATAGTGGGGAAAAATCTGGTCCGAGAAGCGCGTGGTACATGGAGTGTGTGCGTTTGATATTATAGTATAGGGATAAAAGAAAAAATAAATAAAAATAAACAAATCAAAGGGACGTAACAAAATTTAACACAAAAAGCTCAAGGGAAGTAACAATTTTTAATAAAACATGCAAAATTACCAAATTCTCAACATTAAATAAAAATCACACAAATGGAACCGCTCAATAAAACCTAGATTGTTGTATTCAGGACAAAAAGATCTTTAAATTGATATATGGCACTTAGAAAAACTCCGTGAGGCAGTTAAACCAAAGTATAGCCTTTATAAGTATAAATAAAGTTGTGATTATACGGACAATTAATGTCTAATCATTTTAATTTTTAAAAACCCCAAGCTTAAATTAAATTATTATAAATAAGACGTTTAGTCTTTTTTATTTCATGACAGTCTCAGTAAAGTATATGGAGGCATGTATTCAGGCATGTATTTGTGATAATAAGGATTTCATAAGTTCCCATTTTTGGAAGGAAAAAATATAACGCCATGTTATAGTTTTATGTGTCCTTTTAAAGCCTTAATAAAACCACAACACTATAGGCTATATAATATATAATGTGGACCAGCTTGCCCCAGACATTGAGAAAATATTTTAATAATATAAGAGCTTTCTAAAGACATTTCTCTTTGGCTAGTGTCTGTGTGCCTTACATACCAATACAACTGCCATTGCAATTTATTCCAGGAGCACACTGATCATACTTGATGTTTTAGTATGGATGCAAGTACAAGCGCTATATAAATAATTTAATTTATTATTATTATTATTAGGCACTCCCCCAGAACAAAGATTTTTTTTCTATAATTTTGTATAAAAACATCTTTTAGTACCATTTTTAGGAAATATTCTTAATATAAATTACAACAAAAAAATTAATCATTCACTTTTTGTTGTTGTCAATAAATATAAAAAGCGTTGGGCCTTGAGTATTTGGATGAAGGGAAAAACATTAATAGTTTAATTGTTGAAAATAACTTTATAACTTTGCTTGAAAAAAAATGGCATAGATGTTATTTTTATGACAGCCTCAATCTATGTGTATGAACGGAGAACTTTTCATTCATGATTTTACACACAATGCTTACACTTTTAAAAGGCTGTATGATATTATTTCCCCATCAACCATGGATGATTATTGTGTAGAATAAAATAGCATAACTATTGGTATATAGGACATTTTCACTTTTTTGCTTTGTGTTTTTTTTAGTCTGACATGTATAGGCTACTTGTTTACATTTTCATCACACTTGTCTAAAAAACACTCATACATACACATCTAGAAAAATAAAAACTATTGCGTTGTGCATAAGCAAAACCTAAAAATCAATACCTAGTCATTTACCTGGTAATTTCACTGCTGTACCCAGCCTTAATTGAAATGGAATTTAAAAATTAAATTTAGCCCATTCAGAGAAGCAAGCACATTATGGTAGTGTATATATTATATTATAAAGGGGCACGTGCAGCTGTGCAGCACCACATTCGGCTGGCAAACCTGGGTTTGAATCTTGGTGAAGGCTAGGACTAGGATTTGTTCCCGGGTCTGGAGGGTGTACCTGAGTCTACCCAGCTCTGATGGGTACCTGACTTTAGTTGGGTTAAAGTGTGCTGACCAGACAATCCTTTAGTATGATGTGGCCACTTGGATCAATTTGGTCAGACGGGATACTTTACTTTACCTTTTCTTATGTATAAAAAGAAGTTGGAGGCTATAGACGTACTTAAAAGGAACCTAAAACACTGACAAAATATATAGATCTGAGTGGTAAAACTGAACAGTGAAATCTTTGATTGCAACCAATACAAAGCAATATTGGTTTTAAAAAAAAAATGTCAAAATATTAAATTTTAATCAATTGTTGATGTAAAAAAAACCTGGAGACAATTTGTCTTCATAAAATTCCAGGCAATACACATTGAGTTTTGTTGAGGTTTATTAAAAAAAATTAATTTGGATCATTTTGAATCTACCTAACTAAAATAAATGACTAATTGACCTATTACAAAGTATAAAATAAATGTCGAAACATTGACCATTATAAAATACAAAGAAGAAGAAGAAGCATGTCAAAGTATTTATAGTTACTGTAAATAAAAAAAAATGTTTTTTTAAAAACATACAGGGGCCTTTTTTTCAAGAACTCAAAATGTGGTTGCCATTACTCTGTTCAACCATTCTGATTGCCTTGGTGTCGGCACAGAGTGGAGGAGGTCCTAGAGAAGACAATTGTTTGATGGATGCCAGTGTGGGATGTTCCTATGCAAGAGCTCCGTAAGTTGTACTAGAAACAAAAGCAATTACTGTACTGCTTGGCTATCTTAAAATCACATTTGAAGTACTGGTTTTCATCTTAATTTCTTTATTATTTGGCTTTTAAAAATCTATGTTATCATACTTCTTTTTCAATTTACAGACAATATCTTATCATAACACCCAAAAAGATTCGACCTAATCAAGTTTTCCAAATCTTCGCTACCATTTTAAAGATGGAATATAATCAGGAATTTGTTCATGTTATTGTGTCTATCATCAAAGATAATGTTGAATATGCCAATACAGCTTTACGTTTTGATAGACCTTCTAGTCGCATCATGCAGCTTCAGGTTGGATATTTTGAAAAATTTTCTTCAGATTTGCTTTTATTTTTTTGTGTCTAAAAAAGGAAGCATAAAAATTTATTATTTTTAGTCATTATCATAACATTTGAAAAATCTTATACTTAATACCTATGCTTTTTTCGATACAGATGCCTTCTAATGCTCAAGAAGGACAATACAGGTTAAGAGTAGAAGGACGCCTCAATGAACAAGACACAGGAAATATTTGGCAAAATGAAACAGATATAGACTTTACCACCAAACAGGCTTCTTTATTTTTACAGATGAGCAGGCCTCTTTATAGACAAGGACAAAAGGGTAAGCTTAATTATCACTTAAAACTTAATGCACACAAAAACCTAGAAAAAATCCAGAAAAGAGCCTTAGATCTGATTATAATTTCATTTATGGCAAGTGTTAAACCTTTAAATTAAGAAATCTTTAAACTAGTAGTGACATATGAAATACTTCTCAGTCTCAAAAATATTAGTGAAACAAGCTAGATGACAAAGCTTCTTAGAATAGCTATTTTGCCAATGGTAATCTAAGGACTATTGGAAAGATGTTTCCATTTTACCTCGATTTCTCTACTAGAATTGACTTGGGGGTAGAGGGTGGCTAGCAAAATTATTGTCAACAAAATATAAACTAGCCAATTTTGTATGAGTCAGGCCCCTAGCAGGGATTGTAAAGCTTTTTTTTGGCACAGTTCTAATGGAAATGCTTGCTCTTTACTGTTTAGTCTAGATAGCTAACTAGTATATTGAGTAAATTTCCAGTGCAGTCTTCTTCGTAACATTGGAGAATGGGTTAGGATTACCGTTGATGACAAGGATGCTTGCTCTTGCCAACTCTCTTCAGCATCTTCTTGAAGAGAATCAAGTTGGATGCATTGGAAGCTCATAAAGGGAAGTCAGCATTGGTGGCAGCGCAATCACCAATATTCACTTTGGGGATGACATAGATGGACTGGACGGGAGCGAGGAAGAACTAGCCAATCTATTAAGGCGACTAGATAAAACTTCCCCATCCTATTGCATGCAAGTCAGTGCCAATTTGATGAAATTAATTACTAGTAACACCAGTGGCATCACCATGCTAATCAAGATTACGACCTGCTGGCCACAGTCAAGAGAAGGAAGCTGGAATGGTATGCCCAATTAACTAGTAGAGCCAATAGGCTTGCCAAAACTATTCTACAGGCAGGGCACCACCTGAGGGGGGAGAAAAAGACCAAAGAATTGATGGGAGGGCAACATCAGGGAGTGGATAGGAGTAAAGCTGTGCAACGCAATGAGAAAGGCTGAGAAATGGAAGAGGTGGGTGTAAATGTCATCTGTTGCGCCCCAACAGTCCAATAGACTACAGGATATGTAGGATCGGCATGAGTAAAAGGAATCCAGGTGTTTCATTAATGTTTGCATTTCATAAAAAGTGTTGTTTTTTTTCCGTGTTCTGTCTGCATCAAGTAAATTACTTTTTTCTGCTTTTTTTTTCAGTACACTTCCGCATTATCCCTATATTGCCAAACATGATGCCTAAATATGGAAGCATGGTTATCTACGTTGATGTAAGTGATACATTTTACTAAGTTACGTGTAATTAGAAACATTTGAGAACATATCTTGTTAAAAATTTTGCCGACTTCAGTACCATTTTGAGGGGTTGCGTCACATACATACTCTCTTATTTGTAGATATTTTTTTTCTTTTATATGTTTAAGTCCATAATGCCATTACAGTAATGTTTTGTCTTTCCAATTTAAGACATAAAAAATCTAAATAGAAATATTACAGCTCTTCATTTTTGTTTAATTGTAGTAAATTTGAACATCTCTTAAGCTAGTGTTTTATGAATTTTGTGCCTTTTCCATCCCAACATCAACACATTAATTTATTCCACCACAACAAAACTACAATATATATGCTGGTAACAGAAAGAGAAATACTAATGAAATTTTTAGACAGAATTTGATATTATTTTTTTTCACATCATTAACATTTTTTTCTACATGTCAACTTTTAATGTGATAAACAGGGTTCGTACAGCTTCTGGAAACTCCTGGAAAACAAAAAGTTGTGTTTCAGGACCTTAAAACTCCTGGAAAAACTGCATTTAGTCATGGGAAAATACTAAAAACTCCTTATTTTTCGAGGGAGATTAATTATTAATAAAAAAATCGTAATCACTGCTCTTAGATTGTACTGTCACTTTTCCAGAAAGCCCTATTGGAGTTAACCCACTTTACCCACTTTGCCACTTTTAATTTCTGGGCGCAAACGTTGATGACACCACTGATGCCCCTACATGGTTCTTTTTTTTTACTAGATCTTGTTTTTGTTTTATCCCAACTCGGGATGTAGGCTATATAAGTCCCCGTAATGTCGTAAAACAAAAAAAAGCTGTGTTGCGAGCTTAGCTTGACTTTTCAAAAAATGTACTCCTGAAAAGCTTCTGGAACACTCCTGGAAAACTCCTGGAATTTTGAGGCAATTTTTCTGTACGAACCCTGGATTAAGGACAACTAAATTATTTAATAAAAGGTTAGAGTGAGATAAGAGAAGCAGATATTTTTTTAGTTTTCATAGCTGCCAAAACAACAAAGTAAAGAATAAGAGAGAAAGAGTGTTCAAACCAGCATACATGTGTGCTGTGTGAAACAGAGACTGAGAGAGGGTCTTTTTTAATCTTCACCTACCTTGTGTCTATCCCTTGTTTTATTTGAGGTTCTAGAACAAGGGTTGGGAACCTGTGGCTCTATTGATGGCTGCATCTGGGTCGCAGATAAATGTTTGATTATTAAAAAGTTTCTTTAGACTCCTTTGATCTACATATTAATTGTATATCAATATTTCATTCTACAAATGAGCTAAAGTCTACTGCAGCTAATCATCAGAAGTAGTAAAGGAGATAAACTCTGCTGACCTAAAAGACAGAAAAATAGCAACTCTGCATTCATTGTAATTAAAGGGAAATAACTCTTGCACACATTTACTTAAATTTTTAGTTTTAAATGTATGGCTCTCACAGAATTACTTTTCAAAATATGTGGTGTCCATGGGTCTCTCAGACAAAAAGGTTCCCGATCCCTGTTCTTGAAGATGTATCATGTAAAAGTTTTATTGAGTACTGGTAAAGATAATTTAATTTATTTTTCATTTTCATTTTGACTGACAAAGTGCTATTATGATTTTGGAATAAAAAATATAGATGCTTTATTCTTTATTTTATGAGCATATTAGAAACAGTAAAACGAATGCCTTTTATGATTTAAAAAAATATAGAAAAGCTAATTTGTAAGTAAGCATGAGGTTGAGGGGAGTAAGGTATGAAAATATGGTGTTTTCTTTTTTTTTTCGGGGCGGGGGGGGGGGGGGGGGGGGAGTATTTATATGGCTGGTCCCTATTTCATTTTGGGAACCTCTCTTACAATTTTAATTCTTTTTCTAATTCATCTAGGATCCAACGGGTATTCCTGTAAGGCGATGGCAAAGTATTCAAACAAATGCTGGTGGTGAGTTTTATTTTAAAGAGATTTCCTTTTTGTTTTCTTGAGCATTTTGTTTTGTACACTTTTGCTTCTAGTATGGTTGTACATATAAGGTAATGAACTATTTGACTGTTTGTTTTTTAAAGTTATATAACTATTGATATATAATTTCTTTACCCTTTTTTTTAGGCCTCATAAGTCAAAGTTTCACCATATCTGATCAACCCAATTTTGGAACGTGGACTATCAGAGTCGAAGCTTTTGTATGTTCATAAATTATTCTTAATGTATATATAAAAATATGTTACTGTTACATTTATTCAACCTGAAATATTTTTGTAAAAAAATTAATAATAATGAATTTTGCAATTTTTTTAGGGTCATGTTTACAGACATCCCTTTATAGTGGAAGACTTTTGTAAGTGCAAACATTGAATTAGATTTTTAAACATTGAGAAAAATGTACCTGTGTGAAATTTAACATTATATTTAAGTTGTATTATTTCTAGATAAATTTTGTATATGTTTACAGGGGAGCCTCGTTTTGATGTCAATGTGTCAGTACCAACATATGTCATGGAAACTCCAGAAGTTAGAGTTGCAGGTGTCATGCTAGCAAAGTAAATATGCAAAATTTGTTCATGGTTTTGTAAATGTTACAATAGCTGTAATATGGTTATATTCTTAATAGTAATTGTTGTTCATACTATTTGTTTGTGGAAAAATTGTCATAAGATTTTTAAAAAATATCTTGCACACGAACGGAATTAAAAAAATAATCCGGACTATACAATTACTATTCCAGTCACACAAGTGGCCGACCTTGTGTTGGTAATGCATCCATAACAGTATTTTTCCGACCACGTGAAGAGATTTGGAATCGTACTAAGGGTTGGGAAAAACCTTACTGGGATGCACAGAGGCCAGGAGGACAACCAAATTCAGGAGTGCCTTTAGAATTGCCTCAATATAAACCTGTACACACAGTACCTGTGAAAGACTATCATATGTACTTTGCCTATGAATATCTATTTGTTGATTATGTAAGTTACATCTTTTTAATTAAATTAATTTACAATCGTTTTCAAAAAAAGTTTAATAATAATTTATTGTTATTTTAGTAATCTTTGTTTGATAATTTTAGTGTCAATTCGAGTATAATTGGATATGTGTCTAAATTATAAAAGGACACTAGCTTTTTAATATTTTTGAGTAAACCAGTATATGTTATTAGCAAAGGTTTAAAAAAGATACTAATAAGTGACCAAAACAGCTATAATAAGTGACCAAAACAGCTATAATAAGTGACCAAAACAGCTATAATAAGTGACCAAAACAGCTATAATAAGTGACCAAAACAGCTATAATAAGTGACCAAAACAGCTATAATAAGTGACCAAAACAGCTATAATAAGTGACCAAAATAGCTATAAAGCTAGGTTAGGATAATATGCTCAATTTAGCACTCAATTTTAGTTTCCACTATTTTTGGCATTCAGGTTAGAAAACTACAATATAAAACTTGACTTGATTGTTTTTAAGTTTAGGTTAGTTTGTGAGTTTTACTAAAAAGGGAAAAACGGCATTAAAAATACCTTTTTTTGTTAAATTTTCAAATGAATGACCATGTCATTAAGATGAGAGTCCTTCAATTTCAATCAACTTTTGTCATGTTTATTTCTCAAATAAGGACTTGAAAAACATCCACAAACTTTAGAAAACACTGCCAGCAAACAATTAGAAATTTCACACATGCTGATAAAAATTGATTTGTGAAAAATTTGGGAATTTTTACATGATTTTAGAGTTTAATATGTAAAATGTAAATATTACTTTCTTTATTCTAGTTTCAAGGTCGTATAGATTTTGAATGGTCACTTGAAAAACTTATGTTAATTGCCAAGAAAGGTGGTGAATCTGGTTCCCTTGTGGATAGTGAATTTGTATTCTTTGCCAATGTTTCTGACTGGTACTCTGGTCTCAATCGCACTGGCTGGGCAGGCACAATCTTTTTTGATTCCAAAATCAAATTAAAATGGGTTGGAGATTCAATACGAACGTTCAAGCCCTCTCAGATATTGAAAGTTCAGGTAACTATCTTTTGAACATACAAAATTAAAGCTTACCCTTTTGTAGCTCTGTATGCCTACTTTTATGTTTATGTCCTTTATTGATATATTTTGTTGAATTTATTTAGGTGGCTGTAACAAAGTATGATGATACACCAGTTGAAACTGGTGGTACTGTCACTCTTACTCCAGTTATTACTGACAGCTCTGCTACCGGTACACCGAACTTATTAGGACCACAGACTAAAACTCCCAAAAATGGAATAGCAGAGTTCGAATACATATTATCAGCAACAACCCAAACTATCAAATTAACGGTAGTAAAATATTTATACATTTTGCAATGTAACTTTTTTTTTATCATGAATAGTGCAAGACTTAAGTCACATATGTATGACATACTAAAGTAAAAACTGTCTTAAAAAATTTGTTTAGGCATCTTATACGGATTCAAGAAAGTCTTACAGTGGTGACAACAAAGTTTATATGGACTCCCGATTTACTGTTGGAAACACAGCGCCAATCACTATGTATGCTACTCGTTACTATTCACCATCCAATTCTTATATAACCATTTTGACATCTACTGATAAACCTCAGGTAAATTTTGTCATAGTAATTTTTCGTATCACTTTCTTTGTGTTTAGAAACAATATTTATTATAATTTCTTTTAATGATTACTTAAAATATTTCATATATTGCAATATATCCATTAACATTAAATTATTTCAATTAGGTGAATGAGTATATGGTTTTTCATGTCAAGACAAGCATTTATGTTCCTAGGATTTACTATCAGGTATTTGAATTTATTTTATTGCAGATTTGTAAATCTTTTTGTTTTTAAAATTACATCATAACCATTTGACAACAATAGTCACCATGTGTCATCTCTACTGGTAGATTCAAGGGTGTTTTGCTTCTGATAGCAATGCACGTTTTTAATTTCCTTTTTAAGCCTTTATAAATTCTGACTAAAGGGGGTGATAGTGATGTTATTTTCACACGTTTATTTGGTATTTTTAGCTCAATCGATACAATTTCAGTGATTTCTTTTTAATAATGCATTTTTAGCACTAATTTTTAAAAAATGGATGGCATTTTGAAAATATTTAGAGTAGGACTGGGCAAGACTTCTTAGGGAAAGACCTAATTTTTTAACAAATACCAATATCATAGTGATATTGAAAATGTAAAAGTTGAATAGCCTTTGAACTGGAGGATTTGAGTCCAGAAGGATGATTTAAAAATTCCATGACAAACGATCGCAACTGAACAATGTATGCTCTCTTAATTTTTAATTTTCACTTTTATTTATCAGTTTGGTTTGAATTCAACTTAATATATTTATTTATATATATATATTTATTTTTAAATATTAAGAAATTAATTCAGTTTCTTTAATAGTTATTTTTACTGTTAATTTGTTTAAAATATTTTTTTCTAGTATTTTATCCATATACGGATTTAAACAACTTTGCTTAGGGACTGGGGAGTTCTAGCTTGCAACTGCTAAATGGTTAAAGATCATAATAAATACTAATACAAATATTTTGTTTTGCTCAGGTCTTATCAGTAAATTTTTTTTTCAATTCATTGTTACATAGATTGTGGCACAAAGTAACATTATTATAGGAGATTGGCTTGAAATGACATCAAGGCAAAAAACATTTGCAGTTGCTCTGTCCAGAGATATGGTTCCAACAGCTCGGCTTGTTGTTTACTACATAAGACAACCAGAAGAAATTGTCGTTGATGTTTTAAATTTCTTTGTCAATGGCACAAGGCAAAATCTGGTAATATAATTTTGTATGTCTTTAATGCAGTTTTAAATGTAAACTTTTTTCTTCTCTTAAAATAATCATTTTGATTTGATTGATTTGAAATATTTTGTTTGATCAGGTTAACTTGAATATAAATCGTGGTAAAGATTTCAGCCGAGACACAATTGAGTTTAACGCCTATGCTGACCCAGGCTCTTATGTGTCATTTAGTGGCATGTTGCTGGACTTGTATAGTAGAGGATTAAGTGATGGCATCACAGAGAACAAAGTAAGTCATGCATGGCATCTTATATAAATAGCTCAATATATTTGCTCTTAGCCGGGAATGCATTAATACCTTTTTATTTCAGCTGATTGATGAACTGATGACATATGACTCAACTATGAATGGCAGTTATCGTCATCTCTGGAGAGTTAGTGACACTGAGCATGAATATGTATTTTATCATGGACCAGATTATGGCATTGATGCTAATACAAGCTTTGATGTGAGTTTTATTATATATGTATATATTTTTTTTATTGATATGTATATAAATGACATATAAAAAATATGTGCATATTGTTTTGTTCTTTTAATTATTTCCTAGAGCACTATTGAAATATTTCATTTTCCAAAATAAAAGCATTATTTGTGCCTATAGCTATAATTAGATATCTAATACTGAAATCTGAACATGACACATTGTATTAGTGACAAGATAAAAATGGCAAAGTCTCACTAGAATTGTTAAAGAAATGTAAAAGAGATAAAAAAAAGCATAGAAATATTTTTTTCAAGAAATACTAAAAAAAATTATTTTTTCCTTGACTGTAAATAAGCATTTCAGTTAGACAAATCAAAGACGTGTGTTTCATTTGAAAATTTAAAATAAATTCCATGTTTAGATAGGAGGACCAATTAAAGCTGATAATTGTTGAGAATAGAATGATGATTCTGATAAAGTACAGCAATGACTGTTTAAAGCTAACAATATTTACTTATTTAAAAAAGATAATTTTAATTATTAAATGTAGCATGATAAGAATGGTTTCTTATGTACAGAAACGATTGAACTGTATGAATTAGATTAGGACTAAAAATTGATAGCTGACCACATAACAGTAAAATTCACTTCTGCACTAAACCTTAAATCCCTTATCTTGATTGAAACCGTTTATAACCATGGGACACTAATATCTTACGTTGGAAAATCATCTGTAAATCATAAGATAATCATTTCAAATTATTTATGAAGGCCATTAAAAAAATTTAAATATTTCTTTTCAGACTGCCGGCTTGCTTATCTTAACTGATGCTAGAGTTTCAAGACTATACAGTATGTGTCACTAACCATTTTACCTACTCCAGTATTACTTTAAATGTATTTTTGACACCATCCTAGTAGCGTTTCTCTTAACTGTTTATTCTAGATGACAAGTTTTGTTCTGATCAGAAAAGTTTCCCTTGTTATGTGGGCTTAGAAAGTCAGTGCTATACTGCTGAACAAAGATGTGATGGAGAAATGAATTGTGTCAATGATGGTGCAGATGAATGGGGATGTAAGTAACTGGACATTTCATTTTGGTATTCATAATTACTTTTGATTTTTGATAACCATACTTATTTCAGTGGTCAATGGTTTTATCTGCTAAATGAAAGTTTCTTCTAAATATTTTTTGAAAGGGCTTTTGCACAAGAATTTCTTTATTTTTATCTCAAGGTACCCACCAGGAATCAAAGGAAATACACAATCCCGCAATGGACAGGGTCAGCCGAGTTATGCGCTTTTATGATAATAGTTCATGGGCTTGGCAAGAAATTTTCGTCAAGTGAGACTTTTAGTCTTTTAAAAACCTCCTTTATAAAAATCAATACTTTTTTTTTTACAATAATATTTTATGCATGAATAAGTCTTTAATTTAAACTGAACTCTTTACTTTGCCATTTTAATTGCAGACCGGATGGTCGTGTGGATTTCCGTGTTGATGTACCCAAATATCCTTTGTCTTGGGTCATTAATGGTGTATCTGTCAGTCGAGAATTAGGATTGGGTATTATGCTCAAACCTGTCAGGGTGAGTTTTTCAGTTAAAAAAAAGATAAGCTACTTAAGTTTTTTAATTAAAATAATTTAACATGAAATAAATGAGAAAAATGTTTTTGTGATTGGATTTTAAATAAATGATATTGGTTTTCAACTCTGTTGTAGTATGATGCTGCCAGGTACATGTATATGCAAGTTGAACATCCTAAACATATTGTACGAGGAGAACAAGTTGGTGTCAGGGTAACAGTATTTAATTACTGGTATGATGATGACTATCTGGAGGTGAGTTATCTTTTTTGTATATTGCAGTTTTATAAACACATGTATAGCGTAATGTTTGGAAAAGAAAAGAAAATTGTATTTCTTGATAAAAACAAAACCAAAAGAATTGCTATTAAATAACGGTTCACAAGTGCTGGTTACACAACATACTTTGCCTCACATTCACAATGCCCACACAAGATTGGCACAGCTATACACACAAGATTGGCACAGCTATACACACAAGATTGGCGCAGCTATACACACAAGATTGGCACAGCTATACACACAAGATTGGCACAGCTATACACATAAGATTGGCACAGCTATACACACAAGATTGGCACAGCTATACACACAAGATTGCACAGCTATACACACAAGATTGGCACAGCTATACACACAAGATTGGCACAGCTATACACACAAGATTGGCGCAGCTATACACACAAGATTGGCACAGCTATACACACAAGATTGGCACAGCTATACACACAAGATTGCACAGCTATACACACAAGATTGGCACAGCTATACACACAAGATTGGCACAGCTATACACATAAGATTGGCACAGCTATACACACAAGATTACAGACATGCCTACCGTTCCGGATTTTCCGGAACTGTTCCGTAAAATGGCCGAAAATTACCCTCTGTTCCGCAATTCCGCATTAGACCAGTTTGTTCCGCAAAACCGACATTTTAATTAAGAAAGTAATAAAGCGAAATAAACAAAAGGCGTTTGCCAACTTTTGTTTTCTTTTTCTCACTTCCGTTTTAATTTTTAATGCATTTCCTTTTTTTTTGGTAGAGAGTGCATAAGCGTAGGGCTTCGCGGCACTGTCGACTACTTTGCCGTTTTTGTTATGTCAAATAATTTTTGGGAAACTAAAACTAAACTAATCATTGCTGGCCCCCCCCCCCCCCCCCCCCCCAAAAAAAAAAAAGCATTTACCTTTTAACTTCTAGTTACTTAATAAAAAGTAAAAGTAGTCGCTAAATTAAAATTTCAAAATACATTAAATTAAATTGTTTATTAAATTGTCCCTGCTAGCCTACTCGAGCCTACTGATCAGTTAATAAAACTGCTGTTGATGTATTCGAACAGACACAGTGTTAGTGCATTTAGCTAGGCCTAGTCAAGCCTACTGCTTTAAATCAGTTAATAAAACTGCTGTTGATGTATTAGAACAGACACAGTGTTAGTGCATTTAGCTAGGCCTAGTCAAGCATACTGCTTTAAATCAGTTAATAAAACTGCTGTTGATGTATTAGAACAGACACAGTGTTAGTGCATCTAGCTAGGCCTATTCAAGCCTACTGCTTTAAATCAGTTAATAAAACTGCTGTTGATGTATTAGAACAGACACAGTGTTAGTGCATTTAGCTAGGCCTATTCAAGCCTACTGCTTTAAATCAGTTAATAAAACTGCTGTTGATGTATTAGAACAGACACAGTGTTAGTGCATTTAGCTAGGCCTATTCAAGCCTACTGCTTTAAATCAGTTAATAAAACTGCTGTTGATGTATTAGAACAGACACAGTGTTAGTGCATTTAGCTAGGCCTATTCAAGCCTACTGCTTTAAATCAGTTAATAAAACAGCTGTTGATGTATTAGAACAGACACAGTGTTAGTGCATTTAGCTAGGCCTATTCAAGCCTATTTAAATAAATTTGCTTAGGGTAAAGTGACTTAGACCTTTAGACCTAGTCCTAGGCCTAGGCTTCTGAATTTAGTTAGTTTTACCAATTGACCAATATCAAGCATTTAAGTTCAATTACCTTGGTCTTGTCCTTAGTTTAGAATATAGATAGACCTACTGATTATATTTGACTTTAACCACTTTCTCAGTTTCTGTCCTAGGCCTTAGACTTAGCAGATTGAAAGGTTTATTTAAAAAAAAAACCACAGCATTGCAATTATTGCGTAATAGCTTAAAATCATATAGGCCATAGGCCTAGCTATATAAAAAGCCACTGTTTTAACTTTTAATAGATTTATAACCTTAGTTACATAAATGTTCCCCCCCCCCCATATTTTTTTTCGTTATCTCTATATTGACTTAGATTGTATTCTATATATTATATATATAATATATACAGTCTTATTACTGTAAGTGAAATCATTTTTCTTTTAATAATATTATTTAGCGTAGACTATATTGGCTCGAAAATGCTTCCTCCGCGCTTATGTTCCTCATTTTGGTCCCATGTTCCTCATTTTTACCTTGGGTGTTCCTCATTTTGATTTGTGGAGGTAGGCATGTCTGAGATTAGCACAGCTATACACATAAGATTGCACAGCTATACACATAAGATTAGCACAGCTATACACATAAGATTAGCACAGCTATACACATAAGATTGCACAGCTATACACACAATATTGCACAGCATATACAATCTGTATGGGTATAAGTATAATAATAATACTGAATTTTATAAATATATGAATTAAGCTAATAATGAAACATTTATTTTTAGGTTTTGGTGACCATGCATGGTGGAAATGGTTATTCTTTTGTTACTGTTGGTGAATATGGTTATGTAACATCCTACACACCTCCCACCCATAAAGGAGATCATCAAACTATTGTCTTTGTAAGCTTTTGTTAATTTTTTTAAAAAAGATTATTTTTTTAATGTGTTACTATAAAAACATTTTAAAATAATTATTTTGTATACAAGGTTATAATTGATGTAATTGTATTGATTTATATTTGTATCATCTCTACTAGTTGGAGCCAGGAGAATCTAAAGATATTTACATGCCAATAGTACCTGATGGTGGAGTAGTGAGAGGACAGATAGAATTTAAAGTCTCAGCTAGTTGTTTTATGCAGAAAGATGAATACGTAGGAACTATGTATGTCAAGGTAAAAACAATTGTCTAAGTTAAATTTTATTTTTTTGTGTGTATCTTTGTATTATCAAATATTTGTATTATTCTACTATCATTGTATTGCATTCATGGTGTTATGGTCCTCTTTATGATGACTATTATTACGACTCGTTAAATCGGATTCAATGTATATAGTTGTATCTTTATTAGAAGTCTCTAGATTCTGCTAATCTGTAGCCCAAGCTAGGGGTTCCTTGACTGACAGGTCTATGCAGTAATGTAGTTATATTCGTGATAATTATCTTCAACACCTTTCTCAACAATGATAGATCAAACAACTCCAGTTGTTGAATAAACAATTTTATTTAAATTGTAGACTCAATATAAACGATCAATAAATTTCATCAACTGATGGCAACATAAGTTTCAATAAAATGGCATATAATATACAAATCAATATAGCGACTTCACTCCACAAACTTTCAAACTGAACTAACTTTAAGGAGGTGGGGACTTTACAAAGAAAACTATCATCGAAGATTCTACAGGGTCTTAATACGCATTTTAACCTCTTTCTCTATAACATCCAGAATTATCCTCCAATTTCCACGGGTTTGAACGAATTATTTTATTTAAACTGCCCTCAGGGCACAAAGGTCAAACCTTGGTCGCCTTGGACTCTGATACGCACTTGTTAAGAGGTCAATGCTTTACTACGTCATTCATTTATGACCGATATTCGTAACACCCCCCTCCTTCCACAGTTTTATAATTATTTCTTTTACATTTTAACAATACTAAAAAATGTTAATTTTAAGGAATAATTATAAAAGAAAATATTCCGGGGAAAACTATACAGTTCAATTGGCTATCCCAATAATTCAATCGAACTGATAACAATAACATATAATATATGCAATATAAGTTCATCCTATCAAATGGCTTAACTACAGTCATTCAATCATTCAATTTTTAATTCAAAACAATGGACAATTAAATTGTTTATCTAAATCTTGTATACAAGAAAAATACATAGGGTTAAATATTATACAATTTAATAATTTCCATTCCATTAACATTCCACGTTAATAAAAACTCTCCCGTCCATTTAATTATAAACTAATATCTTTTACAATTTGTAATTATACAACAAAAGAAAAAATCACTTAATGTCTATTCAGACACGACTTATTTTTCATAAGGCGAGAAAAAACTCGTTCGCTGATGAAACAATACTCTAGGCTTGACTCAATTACAAAACAAAAAAAATACTAGCCCTGACCTAATTTCACTTTACAACAATGGTCATTGCTCGTTTTAGACAGTATTTTTTTTTTCAAGCCTGTAGGCTGACTAACAGTAACACATTACACAACTGTCTGTGACGGGACACAGAAATTGAGGTCAATTCCACACTCTCTCTCTCTCTCTCTCTCTCTTTTTTTTTTCACTCTCTCATTCCCAATTGATTCTAACAATGTTGACATGGCTATGCAAATTTTTACCTCATCACAGCTTAGGTCAAAAATCTCTACGTGATTAAATAGTTATCTTTTTAATTATCATTATTTCACAACTATTATCTCAAAATTAAATTCATTTATGTTTTTTTTTTTAAGAAAATTAAACATAGTATGTTACAGAATTTAGATAGTTTATAGCAAAAATCATTAAAAATATTTCAATTTCTCTTTTTACCATGACCTTTATACGTCATAGGTTTGTTTAGAATAGTTCACAGCAGTTTTAAATTGAAACATTCTATCTTTCATGCAGACATGGATTTACTTGAAACAAATTTGGTTAATTTACTTAATTAACTATCAATCAAAGCAGATTATATTATCTTCATACAATCTTAGTACTAAACAGTAAGTACTTATTTTCTTTAGATTACATCAAAGACATTTCAAATACAATATTATTGAAGTACAAAAGATAAAAGATTAGAAGTTAAAGAGCATAGACTATATTTTTTTCAGACAGAAATCAATTTAACAATTTTTACAAAACAATTTCTGGTCTGAATGGTTCCATCTCCCAGCTTTTCAGTTATGGTAAGGTTGGAATCCATTGCTCTTTTCCATGTTCCACAAAGGTTTTATTCATAGGTTCTAGGTTCCTGTTACTTTCACAGTGTTCAGGTCTACCCAGTCTTTTGATTGTCAGTACAATTCATTCAATCTATTTTAACTAATACAGAAAAAAAATAGATTAGTTTTACAATCTTGACATGAAATCCTTAATTAATAATACATTAGTTGAACATTGGTGTGTCAACATCATAAATTCTCAACCATGAAATTCTCAACCATTCTGGTTTACAGTGTCAAGTCAGTGGCACATATCCTAAATTTATACAACAAGGATAAGTTTTATTTTACATTAGTTTCACTTCTGGTCTGCTTTTCATGTAACAGTATCCTAAAAGTGAAAAATCATTTATAAATACATTTCTTGGAATCTTGTTAGTCATAGTTCTGCCTTGCTGCAACTATTTTTACTCTACATTATCATACATTCAATGATAATAGAACAAATGAATAAATTCACATAGAAGAAATTTGCATATTGAATCAGTGCAATATTATTTCAACAACAGTACATGATAAAATAAATTTCCATAGTACAATCATAAAACATTTCTCAATACTTTAGTGATAGAAAATTCTCTTTTCTCAAAATTATTTACATCTTTTTCAATCAAATTATCCCCTCTGTCAAATGTTTCAATTATCATTTCCAGAGTTTCTCAAACATATCTTATAATCAGTCCACATTTATAATGTCCTCTGATTTAGAAACCAATTCTGCGGATAAAACTGATCTTTTTCTCTTATAGCAATTATTTTAAATGCTCAACCTAACAAGTTTGTTTAGAAATATCACACTATAATGATATTTACTCTAACAATACTTTTACTCAGTCCTTTTTCATCACAAGTAAGGGATTTAGTTTTAAAATAGTAAGTTTGGTAACTAACTATCAGTGAATTTGTCATTTAATTCATCCTGAACTCCAGGCATGAATTTTACAATTAAGAGTAACAATGTTAACAACATCAAGCTTATTCCAATTGTTTTCAGAAGGTAAGGCTTTATCATTTTCAAATGATATAATATTTTTGCCTTGCTTTCATCACACAACAATGGCATCTGCATGTGAGCCGTGTACAATTTTTTTCTAACAAACACAGTTATGTCAGACAAAAATTTTATGTACTTATCTAGGTACTTGATCAGCCCAAGGAGATCCAATTCGGTCTGCCATTCCTCTTGAAGTAGTTTGAGTGGTCCTCGGACAGTGGGTCCAAAGATTGGTCCATAGGCTCCTCGACTTTCCGGATAGGATTCAGTTGACATCTCCTGCTCCAGGCATAAGTTCTTTAGGACTGGATTGAAGAGTTCCGAGGCGAAGTTGGTCCTTCGATCTGTCGGTATGGATTGTGGTAACCCATAGCTTTTGATAGTTTCGGTCCAGCTCCCAGCACTCGTTTCTTTAGTGATGCTCCTCAAATCTTCCTCTGTACCGGCAACTGCAGGTTTGCATTGTTGTTTGTTCATGCTGTGGTCTATCTGTTCATAGACATTATTAGCAGTAGTTTCTTTTTCGTCGACAGCTTTCTCATGTAGCTGTAGCAACTCTGGGTCTACTTTCTGTTCAGCAGTCAATTCATTTTGTGATGACTTCTTTGATTGTTCATTTCCTTTCGGACAATCATCAATCATGGAGAAAATAGTAGTATCAAGTTCCACTTCTTCTTCCTCTTTCTTCTCTCGTGGGAGAATTTCTTCTTTCTTTTTCTTTTCTTGTGAGAAAATTTCTTCTTTCTTTTTCTGTGGTGTCATACCATTTATGACATCACCTACAGGATAAAGTTCTTCTTCTTTTCCTGTCTCCACAATAGGACTAGGGTCTGGATTTTCCTTCACAATCAGTTCAGGTCTCACCCTTCCTTTCGCCAAATCATTTGCTAGGATAACGGATATGCCCTCAACAGGAAGTTTTGATATTACTCCAACTGTCACATATCCTGTCACCAAGCCAGATGCGAGGTATATCCGATGTAGAGGTATTTCTTCTTTCCATTCAAAACCTCTCAATAGGACAGTCTGTCCTGTCAATGTATTCACATTCAATGGTAATACATCTTTAAGCAGCAGGGTTAATGATGCCCCTGTGTCTCGTAATATGTTTACGGACTTCAGTGGTCCTTCCTTTTGTAAGGCCACACAACCTTCACTAATGAACGGTTGAAAACTGCACAGGGTCTCTGTGTCAATTTTATTCTTCCCTTGACCATGACTTTCGGGTGTTTTTTCATCTTTCGATGACTTCAGACTCTTGTTCGAGTCAAAAATACTTTGGTCTACTTTCTCGTCTCTGTGGACCTGGACAATTAATCCAATAGTAGCCATTCTGTATTTATAATCAGGATATTTATCCTCATTGTCTTCAGTTGTAGATTTCTCTACCTTCTGACTTTTGCTCTCAGGCAAATCCACCCTCAGTTTTTCTGGTTTAGAAGAATCTTTCTTCGAATTCAGTTCGTTTGTATTTTCGCTTTCTTGTACCTTTTGTTTTGGTTTATGGCTAGCGCACATTACCACTTTATTAGGTCTTTTATCTTTCCTTATGCTCCAACAGTCTTCAATGCTATGTCCTGTTCTTTTACAAAAAGTACATTGGACGTTTTTGTTGACAGGTTTCTTATTCACATCATTTTGTTTCACAAAATGCTCTTTTTCACGATGTTTTTGTGGTGTGTTTTCTGCTTGCCGTTGTACCCTATTAAAATTCTTTTCACCAGCTGTCCTATGACACAGTGTGTATTGCTCCGCTAAATCAGCAGCCTTATGTGGGTCAGTGATGTCACGCTCGGATAAATACATTTTTACATCCGGCCTCACTTTGTTAATAAAATCTTCTAAGAGAATGATATCTTTCATTTCTTTTAATGTGGAGAGATTTCTAGATTTTATCCACTGATCCATTAACTTTTCTTCTGCTCGAAGGAAGTCTAAGTGTGTTTGGTAAGGGGACATTGTGTACTGACGGAACCTTTTCCGATAACTTTCCGGTATTTGGTTATAGGCTTTTAGTACAGTGTCTTTAATGACTTCATAATCATTTAATTGTTCCTCTTTTAACAATAGAACACAATCTCTTGCCCTTCCCTGAGTAAAAGCTGTTCTGACTAATATTCCCCATTTATCTTCTGGGAACTTAAAATCTCTGCAAGAAATTTCAAAGGTCTGGAAGAAATTAGCTATTTCACTTTCTTTATCAATGTAGGTAGGGACTAGCTTTTTCCATCTGGCCATCTCTACATCATTATGAGATTCTTTTTTAGTAGCTCCTATCTTCGCCAGTTCTATTCTTTCCTGACTTTCTCTTTGACTTTTCTTATCTCTTTCCTGACTTTCTATTTCTAGACGTTTCTGTTCCATCTCACGATCAAGACGTTTCTCTTCTATTTCCATCCGTTTCATTTCTAACTGAAACAGTAACTGTTCAGACATCTGACCTTCAACTTGATATCCCTCCGCGCTTGATTCTACTTTCAACTTTCCACTCGCAATCAACACATCTTTTATCTGCTGTGTCAACACAGTCCTCGATGGTGTAGTCTCAGTAACTTCTATCTTCAAGATCTCAGCGATCTCTTTTAACTTCTTTATTGATAAAGTTTTCAGAACTTCTTCTTCTGGATTTTCAATAAATTCCATTCTTTAGTTAAGAGATTTATAAAGTGGTAAATTTTTCCAACTTACGTTTTTCCAATCGGAAGAATAAATTCAGCGTTATTAGACTTGCTCAGTAGGTCACGGCTTTACACACACAACACAACACAACTTGAATATATGCTTCACTATACAACTATATCGGACGCAAGCCCGCAAATTGTTATGGTCCTCTTTATGATGACTATTATTACGACTCGTTAAATCGGATTCAATGTATATAGTTGTATCTTTATTAGAAGTCTCTAGATTCTGCTAATCTGTAGCCCAAGCTAGGGGTTCCTTGACTGACAGGTCTATGCAGTAATGTAGTTATATTCGTGATAATTATCTTCAACACCTTTCTCAACAATGATAGATCAAACAACTCCAGTTGTTGAATAAACAATTTTATTTAAATTGTAGACTCAATATAAACGATCAATAAATTTCATCAACTGATGGCAACATAAGTTTCAATAAAATGGCATATAATATACAAATCAATATAGCGACTTCACTCCACAAACTTTCAAACTGAACTAACTTTAAGGAGGTGGGGACTTTACAAAGAAAACTATCATCGAAGATTCTACAGGGTCTTAATACGCATTTTAACCTCTTTCTCTATAACATCCAGAATTATCCTCCAATTTCCACGGGTTTGAACGAATTATTTTATTTAAACTGCCCTCAGGGCACAAAGGTCAAACCTTGGTCGCCTTGGACTGATACGCACTTGTTAAGAGGTCAATGCTTTACTACGTCATTCATTTATGACCGATATTCGTAACAATGGATAAAGAAAGATATATTTTGTTCTACTTCAAAAAAATGTTGTTTTTTTAATTTAATTTTCAGCCTGATGGAGTTATGAATTATTATCATACACCGTATCTCATTGATCTGATTCGCTTTGGCTCCATTCAAATTCCTCAATTTGATGTACCAGTACCAGAACAATTCAGAAAACTTGAAGTTCGTGAAAATCTCTATATACCACAAAGTCCAGAAGCAGTAGTATCCCTATTTGGTAAGTACAAGAAATTTCCTGAGTGCATACTTTGGTTAAACATTGTTCAACTCATGACCAAATGTCATGGAATTATTTATTTTGTTTGCAGGTGATGTTGTGACCCCTGGTTTCTTTGAAGATTATCTTAATGCTGAAAATATTCTGTACAGGCCATATGGTGGCGGAGAAATGATAGCTTTCAACTTTGCTTACAATTTGTATTCTTTGAAATTCATGAAATATTCTCAACAGCTTGATGATGTTCAACTGAGCAAATCTTTACAAGAAATGAATGTTGGTATGTAACAAATAGACACTTTTTGTAGCTATTTCTATTTAATAGATTTGTTACAATACTATATCATAAAGTCATAATTTGTCAATTACTGTTAATACTAACATTAGCATTGTCACACAGTTTCAAGTTTTTTTTTAAAAGTACATTAAATCCTTATAACATAAATAAACATCATATTATACTACTGCAACAGAAATAATTATTTATACAAAGACTTGATCTATAAACAATAGTCCACTACACAATATCTTATTGGTTTATCTAACTCATTTAACCGCTTAAAGTTTTTTGCATTACATTGTTATAATAGTCAAGCTGGTAAAATTGACAAGTTTTCTATGACTTTAAAAACTTTCAATCAACAGCTTTTCAGCGCATGTTAAGCTATATGAATGCTACTGATGGCTCATTTAAGATGTTTAGAGATGATCCAAAGCCAAGCTTATGGTAAAGTTCAGATATTTTATATTACTATTTCCTTGATAATATTTACTGTAACCCCTATGAACCTGCCCAAAAAGACAATGTTAATGCAATAATTCAACCAAAATACCAAACAGAGTTTATAAAGGCCTAAATAGGCTTGTAAAAAGTGGCATTGCTATCAGAAACAAAACAACCCCGACTAGTAAGTTGTCTACCAGTAGAGGCAACTAGTGGCAAAATGGTTAATAGAGTCCAGCCCTATAAGGTGTTAAAGAACAGTTAATCTGAATCCCTGTGTATTAAGTTTGAGGACCTCTCCTTAACAATACAGCTAAAAAAATTGATTTGTTTATCAGGCTTTCTGCTTTTGTGGTCAAGATTGTTAAAGAAGCCACCTTTGGAGAGTGGGAGCGTGATCTCTTTATGCCTCGTGAATTAATCAACAAAGTTGTTTTATACATCTGCTCTTGTCAAAATAAAACAACTGGTGCATTTGAAGCTGATCACTCAGATGCAACATATGACAGAAAAATGGTAGGAAATTTATTATTTATAATAAAATAAATCTGTACCTAAAAAAATATATTTTTAATAAGGTTGATTATAGGTCCACTTTCACTTGTTTGGTTAAATTGAAGTCATATTATATTAGTTTATTTTAGATGTCTACAATTTTTCGGTTCATCATTTTAATTATATTGAGGGCAAAATTGTGTAAAAAAAAAATATTCAGAACAAAAAGACTAGCTGTTGAGAATTACATGTACTTTATATTGCTTGAGTGTATGTCAATGCAACAAAATGAACTTGAATTGTTTATTGATTTAGGACTTGTGTTGAAATGATTAGTTAAAACTATTTAATTTAATGTTTGTTGAAAACTGGTACTACATAAGTTGTTATCATATAACCGTATATATTGGTGGATATGTCACACCCTTTGTTTAGGATTATTTTCCTAATATGTTGTCATTGACCCACGTATGGGCAGCACCCAGTCTTTTAGGGAGTTACACTGCCATTTTAATTATAAAATTTCTATAAAAAAATGCATACCTTACAACCATAAAGGTTTTTAAATACTCAGCTTTATTTGTAAACTTTCTTTGAAAAATAGTTTTAATCATGCACAATGCAAATTACTAAATTCTCTTCTAATGCAACGTTTCTTCAATAAAACTGTACAAATATTTCATTTTTATTGCAGACTCTACTTGAAAGTTTAAAGGGAGCTAAGCTTCATGCCCATCCTATACCTTTAACAGCCTATGTTTTAATATCATTGAATGATTTATCCAACTATGTATCTGAGGTAAGTGTTTTTATAACATTGTTTTACTATGGAACAAAACCTCAGGACATTGTCTCGAGAATATTATATTTTTTTTATTGTTCTGCTTTGGACAGGAAGCGGCAGCTTGCAGAGATACAGCAGTTCGTAATGCAGCAAACTACCTTTTCAACATAGTCCCAGAAATTAAAGAAGTCTTTCATATGGCTATTACTACATATGCACTCTCCCTCACTCAGAAACGCAGCCCATTTGAACTTTTATGGAAAATGAAAAGAAACGACTGTGAGAATTTTATATATCTATATTTTTTTATGGTTAAACTACCCGAAGATATTTAAATGATGTTGGGCAATAAATAACTTAATAATAATAATGACATTTGTATTGCGCTGCCAACAAACATAATGCAAGCTCAAAGCGCATACCTTGTGTGCCTACTTTATTTAAATACATTTTTAAAATAGTAAATTGTACGAAATAATGTTTTATGGCTTAAATGTTTTATTCCACAGCTGATTTTGTTTATTTTAGTGAAGATACATCTTACGAAAACCCTTCAGACTTTTTAAATAATGTCCGCTATCTTAAGCCACGTCAAGAGTTAATGAATGATGCCCACGCGGTTCAAGCAACAGCTTATGCCCTTATGGCTCACATAAACAGCAATGCAGGCACAAAAGTTGAACGTGAGATGATGATGGCTTGGATTAATACTATGAGAAATTCAATAGGAGGCTTTGCAGCTACCCAGGTGAACTAAAATCTATAATTTTTTTTATATCCAACAAGTGAAGGTGTTGTTTTTGTTGTAGCAGAAGTGAAGGTGTTGTGTTGTAGCAGAAGTGAAGGTGTTATTTTTGTTGTAGCAGAAGTGAAGGTGTTGTGTTGTAGCAGAAGTGAAGGTGTTGTTTTTGTTGTAGCAGAAGTGAAGGTGTTGTGTTGTAGCAGAAGTGAAGGTGTTGTTTTTGTTGTAGCAGAAGTGAAGGTGTTGTTTTTGTTTTATGATCAAAATGAATTCATTATGTTGTCACCTATTGCAGTTTTAATCAATGTATATAATAGTTTAGTTAATAAAACTGAAATATTTAAGCTCTGTCTAGGGACATAGGACAAAAAGGTCTCTCTGGACCACTATAACTAGTACTCTTAACGAATATGTAAGCATACATCTAAGTTACATAAAATCAACAGAGATCTTCAGGTTCAGTAAAGTCAGTTTATTACAGGAATTATACAATAGAAATTATAAGAAAGCAATAATATAATTACAAAGAAAGGAAAAGAATAGCTTACAACAGCAGAATCAATCTAGGGCACAAACTAATGAGCAAAGATGGCGACATTGACCTGAGGTCAGTAGGCCTACACATGGACATAACAACTAAATATTGCTGCACATAAAAATGAGTATTGCAATACAATAAAATATCCCTTATAGGGTTAATACATGGTACAAATGCATAAAGAATACTAGTGAAATACCACTTACATTATTTAGAATTAAAGAAACTTCTTCTTATGGCTCGGCTGACCTCTTGACTAGAGTTTTAGAGCCTGAAAATAGTTCAGGTCAATTTAGTCAGCTGACAATGTTATTCTAAGGCGTAGTAATACTATACAAGAATTATATTTAACCCCTGCCATACGATTACTATATTTAACTCCTGCCGACTTAGATCATAACAATGTAATGCATGTTTAAAGCAATATTAAATTTAATGCATGTCTAGTTGCAGCCTATATTGAAGCTAATGTGTTCCTGTAATGTGTAATATCCTCTCTAGGACACTATATTGGCAATGGAAGCACTCATTAAATTCACTCAAGTTGATCCGCATCGTAATGTGTATGACCTTAGCACAACAGTTGAATCAACGTCTTCTCCTTCATGGTCTGCAACTTTCAAGCTCAAGAAATTGGATTATATTTCTCTGAAAACAAATAGAGTAAGATGTGATGAATGTTCTATGCTTTTATATTAGTCTATTGCCATTTACATTAGTCTATTGCCATTTACATTAGTCTATTGCCATTTACATTAGTCTATTGCCATTTACATTAGTCTATTGCCATTTACATTAGTCTATTGCCATTTACATTATTGGCTGAATGTATATATATTAGAAAATTTTGAACATTTTAAAATGTGTAACATTCTTACAGCTTTGTTGAACCCAACTTCTTTTGTTCATTTTCACAGCTTCCCGCAGATAAAGTTTGGGGTTTTATTGTTCCCGGTTCTCAAGGAACAGGAAGAGCCTTATTGCAGGTAATTTTTACCATTAGTCTAGATGAAGCGAACTTAGGCATGCTCTCCTAGTCAAATATACCGGTATTTAGGTGAGCTGCTTTATGTCACTTTCAAACAATTTGAGCAGCATGCATTACATATCTTTTATATGTATGCCCCATAAAGCAAGTACTTATGGATACTTTCAGGGCTTCTTCTAAAGACATGGTCCTTCCCACTGTGAAGGATGTTAGTTGTATTTTATTGTCCAATATAAAGCTGTCTTATGAATTGAAATATTAAAACCCTTTATATTCATTAATATTAAAAGTAGACAAGTTTGGTATATGAATGAACTTAAATGTCCCTAAATGTGAACTATATGCAATACACTGATACAGTGGTTACGACAGACATTCTAGCAGGAGTGATTCTAGCATCAGACATTCAAGATGCAGACATTTCAGCATAGGACAGTTATTCTAGCAGACAGACTGTTATTCTAGAAGCAGACATTCTAGCAGCACACATTCTAGACCCTGATATAGATTCTAGACACAGACATTCTAGCATAAGACATACATTCTTGAAGCAGACATTCTAGCAGCAGACAGACATTCTAGCAGCAGACAGACATTCTTGAAGCAGACATTCTAGCAGCACACATTCTAGACCCCGATATACATTCTAGATGCAGACATTCTAGTATAGGACAGTTATTCTAGCAGCAGACTTACATTCTAGCAACAGACATGCATTCTAGCATCATACATTACAAAGATTCTAGTAGCAGACAGACATTCTAGCAGAAGACATACATTTCAGCAGACAGTCATCCCAGTAGCAGACAGACAGTCTAGCTGTAGACATACATTTTAGCAGATTGACATTCTAGTAACAGACAGACATTCTAGCAGTAGGCATACATTTTAGCAGACAGACATTCTAGCAGTAGGCATACATTTTAGCAGACAGACAGACATTCTAGCAGCAGATATATTTCACATTGCCATTATAAAGGTCTCTGGTTCAATACCAGGTTAAACACTAGGACTGAAAGATGTCCCTGAATCTTCTTAACTCTGATGGATACTTTAGCTTTAGTTAGGGAAAATTCAAGGCAGATCGCCACACAACCCTCTACAATATTGTGGCTACTGAATCTGGATAAACATTGGTCTTAGAGGGATACTTTGCTTACTTTTTATTTAACATACAATACATTCAAGCTTTACAAAATATTATTCCTTGACATTTAATTTAATGGACATATTAAGCCTATACTACTTGTGTATGATTTAATATATATATGTCAAAGACTAATTTAGTCATTTAAAAAAAAGTTTTATAGGACTATAGGGTCTTAATACTGACAATTAGTCTTCATGTTACTAAGACATTTCTTTTTGAATGGACATTGAGAGTGTGTAAGAGGTTTTCCTCATGTTGTGTCCAGAGTCCAGAGGGCCAAGTATCTAAGAGGATAAAGGGGGAATCATATTTTATCAACAAAAGCGAGACATAATTAGGTATATCCAATAGATTTAAGATCAAATCATGTTAGTTTCTTTTTTTTTTTATAAAAGAACTTTTTATTTTCTCTTTCAGTTGACAACTACTGTCAGTGTGGAATACATGAAGCTACAAAAAAAACCCATGCGTCCTGAAAACAACGCCAATGAAGAGCCTATTAAATTTTTTGATCTTATTGTTGATGTGATTAAATTCAGTGGAAGAAACGAATCTATTATGGAGATGACAAACTGTGTTAGGTATTCACTTTTTTACTTCTAAGGTGGTGTTAATAAATTAATACGTTGGATAGACAGAAAATATTTTCATAAGTTCTATTATTATTATAAAGCTTTACATGTTTTAAGCATTCAAATGATGATTTTCTGAAATTCCAGCTGGTTGTATACTGAAAAGAGTTTGACATCTGGCCTTGCAGTTTTGGAAGTAGATATTCCAACAGGTTATGTTGTCATGAACGACACTCTAAGAGACTATGTGCGCTCAAATAGAGTTCCAAACCTCAAAAGAGCTGAACATTATGATAGAAAAGTAGTCTTCTATTTTGAATATGTAAGTTAATAATGTAGAAATATTCTAAAAACAATTTTGATATTTTATAATTTATTTATTATAAACTATATTTAATATTAATAATAGGTTGATTTAATATTCAACATAACTATACAAAGTATTTTTTTTTCAACTAAAATCTTTACAATGTTCTTTTTCTCAGCTTGATGAAAGTAAAACCTGTGTATATTTCCGAGCTGATCGTTGGTTTCCTGTTGCTAATGCCACTATTCAACATCGAATCAGAGTTTATGACTACTATGAACCTGGTTAGTAATGAAATGCAATTATTTTTTTAAATATTTTATTTCCTCAACCAATGATTCCTTTTTTTTCTAAACAAACTTCTTCCACTTTCTCTTCCTCATCTATGTTTCATCATATGCATGTTGGAACCGATTTCAAAACATTATTTTCTCCTTGAACATTTGAAAAAAAAAATAATTGAAAAAACAGAAATCAGAATCAATTTCAGGGTTTTCTTTTGTAGTAATTCTAGGTTTTCTTGCAACCTATTATTACACATCATATGTATTGTACCCAATTCTCAAAATATAATTAATATTTTAGTATAACTTATAATTACTTGAATTATAATTATTCAAAATAGATTTAACTTCCATGATCAAGCAAAAAAGAATATAAATAAAATATAGGACTAAAACCCTTTTCATTGATAGTAAAAAATATTTTTGTTGCTAAAAAAAAAAATATAAATACAGCCTTCTTAAGATAGTTACCGGTACTATGTTCTAAATATCATATTTTTAAAGCTGATAAATTAGTCTTGTCTATTTGTTTACCTGGTACTCATTAGAAAGTATATTTAGAAACAGGATGCTCTTCTTAATCCAGATTCACAATCATACCCAGTTGTTTTCTCATTTCCTCTGTTACTGTATGAATATCAATAAACACCATGCACAAATATATCTAAGCTGTATGTTTTTATCAATAAACACCATACACAAATATATCTAAGCTGTATGTATTTATCAATAAACACCATACACAAATATATCTAAGCTGTATGTTTTTATCAATAAACACCATACACAAATATATCTAAGCTGTATGTTTTTATCAATAAACACCATACACAAATATATCTAAGCTGTATGTTTATATCATTAACACCAAACATAAAATAAGACAAGATAAGATTACTTTATTGATCCAAACATAGGAAAATTGACTTGATTACTTAAATTCTGTCTTTCAGCATATTTAAAACAATATTAAAGAACCATTTGTACTCAAGCACAATAGCAATAGACATTCACGCACACTATCATACCATATCTAGGCTGTATATATATGTATCAAGAAAAATCATACAAAAATATATCTAAGCTGTATGTTTAATGTTAGTATGCATATATATTTACAGAATGTATGATATTATAATGTCATGTTTTTATAGACACTGTTTCTTCTTTTCACAGGTATGCATAATACAACACTGTACACAACTCGAAACTTGTTCCTACTGAATATTTGTTTTGTCTGTGGCTCTTATCAATGTCCTTATTGCCCTTACTTCAATACAGCTGCTGTAGTCAGTGCTGGAGTTAGTGTTCTTTTATTGATGGCTGCTACCTTTTTTGTTCAAAGATTGCTTCTTCGAAATAGATAGTTCATCTGATGTCTTTTTTTGTAAGCAATTTCAACCCGGATTATGTTTGACACAAATGCTTCATAATATAGTAGAATATTGTAAAAAATCAATACAAATAATAAACAAAAAATGTTCATGTTTACTGGTTACTATCAAGAACTTTTCCAAATAAGTGTGTTAAGAAAGCCCAACATACCATTATTCTATTTTAAGAGAAACTATTGTTTCAGTTATATTTCCTATACAGAGGATGTGGTAGAGAAACAAGTGTCTTTTGTTCCTTATATTTTTAGCGGTGGTTGGGAAGTAGTTTTTTGTTAAAATAGAAAGCTTTATGGTCCCAACATCTAACTCTTGAATGCGATTCATTTGTTTGATATCAAGAAACTAAAGTAGTGGTAGAGTTATGCAATTATATTATTTTTTTTAAATACTATTACTGTTTATAATTGACATTTGTATATAAAGACATTGACATTTGTTTTATGTTTATATTTACATTCCATCATTCTTTCTGTATTTTGTTTATTCAAAATTTGTTTGAAAATTCTGTTTTTGCAAATGTAAACTTGTATCAGTCTATTTTTTTAATCACAAGTTTCATATTGGATAAGAGTGCCTAAACAAATTTAATTGTCTATGTTGTGCAAGTTTTACAAGTTGAAGAATGTTTTATAATATTGATATATGCCATTTTGTATTTTTACGTTATTTTCATTAAAAAAACTCATAAACTGTCTTTTTTGACTGCTCTCAGTATAGTGTGCAAAATAAAGAGTACTGGTACAATAAGGATTACATGTGTGCATGAATGACAAAAGCTACTTTTTCATTATATTGTAGATTTCATTATGTAAGTTTCTGTAGATCATATGATGTACAAAATGAATCTTATTTACACTGTACAGTTTTTTTTATACTTTGTTTTCTAAATTGAAACCATGAATAATCTCATTTAAACTGATCTGAAATTATTTTGTTACTTTACTTATAAAAACATGCACACATGCAATTTATTGATAAATTTTGAGATAAAAAAATGTAAATACTGCAAAAAACAAATTCTCACATTTGCTGAAATTCTATTTATAAAGTAGTAAGATACCTTACTTTGAATATGTAACAAAGACTATTTTGATCTAGTTTTGACACCATTAAGATAAGAAAAAATTGGGCATATATAAACATGTTTGTGTATATTTATCTGAAGACTACATCATAATGAATCATATTAAAACAATCAGAAATGCTCAATATGTTTCTTAAAAACAAAATTTCCATTGTAATAAAGTTTTAAATGAAGAGTTTGAAATGTACACTAGCATTCCTTACTTTTTTCTCCAATATATATATTGAATACAAGAATAAATACTATAAATATTTTTCAAAATCTCCTTTGCTGTGTTTTCTATCACCAAACATTGTCATGTGTGTGTGTGGGAAACATGTTCTTCAAGCCTTTATTAAACAACTAGCTACCTTTACAACTACACTGAACCAAGTCTGGTGCTGAGATTAAATGGGTACATGAATTCTATTTAACTTTTGTATTAAACTTATGATTGTAGTATGTAGACAAGACCCCACTAAGAAGAATATTCGCTTTGTACAAATGATTATCATTACAAATTAGAAATGGGTTTATTTGTTGAATGGGGCATGGTGGCCGAGCGGCAGCGCGTTTGGCGTACTGAAAGTCCTGGGTTCGTATCCTGGTGCAGGCTAGGATTTTTTACCCGGATCTGGACGGTGTACCTGAGTCTACCCAGCTCTGATGGGTACCTGACCTTTTTTGGGGCTAAGTAAAGGCAGCTGTGTATTGTGCTGGCCACACAATCACCTAGCATGCCGTGGCCCCAGAAACTGGTGAAACCGGCCCTATGATCAATTTGGTCAAAAGGGTACTTTACTTTACTTATTTGTTGATCATGTGTCTTTTTAATATTTTGACAGTTTTTGTCAAATGTGTAGAATAGAGATTCCTAATTTCTAGACCTATAAAACAGCCATTTCGTGGGGGAGGAGGGGTGTAATATAATCCTCTTGTTTTAAGCCTATAGATAGAATTATAATTATAGTGATATACGTTGTTTGTCCTTCCTTGTTGAGGAAGACATCTCTCTTCAACTTTGTGACTATTTAATAATCCTATATATGTGCCCTAAAAGTCTTTTTACAAAGATCACACTTAAAGGATGTGGCTTCATGATTTGGCAATCTAATGCAGGTTTTATTTTCTTTGGCTTATTGTTTTAACCATTAAAGCTCAGCCCTGGACTTTGTTTCTATTTCTGCCGTGTGCTCCAGTCGTGATAGTATTTCGACACTTGGTTTTGTATGTTGCTAATGTTTCACATGCGTCTGGGTCAAAATCAAGTGTTTTCAGGTAGACTTCAATAGCCATCTTTAAATCGCTTTAATTATTTTATTTTTACTATCGGTTTTTCTTTTATCACCGAACATAAGTTTTTTTAGCATTCTGGCATTCTTAGTAGGTGACCAAACCCTCGCGCCTGATATTTCGGGCAGTTGAGTGTGAATGCTAGATCTTAGATAGGCCCATGCCAGCCATGAGTAGCATATATAAGCCTATATTATTATTATGTGTCTGGGACATATCTTGCCAACGAATTTATAGTAATTTACGGAAGAAGCCGACATATTGTATGACATTGATTATCAAGGAGGTGTAACATTTTAGTGCCTATTTGTTTCCGGACAAAGCCTTTATATATGTAGATCTAATATCTAATACCGTGTTGTATGGGAGGCTTGTGGATATAATCCTCACCCTGTCATATTAGTGGAAATTGGGAACAGCGGGTCGCAGCCCAAGTGTAACAAACTCGACTGTTGGCATGTTGTCAGTAGGGGGACGTCCATTAATTACGTCAACAATTTTAGGCGATTTTTGCCCCCCCTCCCCCTTGTCAACAACTGTCAAACTTTTACAGACCCCCCCCCCTATATAATTACGTCAACAATTTGTTACCCCCCCCCCCTTTAACAAGTAGGCTAACAAAATTTTAGACGCTGGCTTTTATGTTTGATTACATGTGAAACGGAAAGGTCTATACTAAGCCTATAATTAATTGTAATACATTTTAAAAGATTTCAAATTGACTATAGGCCCTAACTTTCAGAGGCGTAGCCATGAAGGGGGTGTAACAAAGCTCCTACCCCTTAATCGTTCCTCCCACATTTTTTTCCAATCCGAAGATTTTAACAATATTTCTTTTCTTTTTGTTTATTATTGTTCTTTTCATAGAAATATTTAATCATTTCTAATTTTACGTTTCACTAACGAACTTTTGGTATAATGTTAATTGATAAATAGTCTAGGGGAAAAGTGTGCACCGGTTCTAAATTAGCCTTCTATTTTAACCATATGTTTGCTATTCCTTCTTGCATTATTGCTCTCCCCCCCCCCCCCACACACACATATAGGCTACACATAATACATACGGTAGTTGCCTTCCATGTCCCCTACCTTACACTATTTGCCACCCACACCTTGCAATCCTGGCTACGCCACTGATACTGATACATTTTTTTTTAATCTCATAAAATTTTTACAGAAAATTAGAAACTAAAACTTTAAAATTACTAAGTAGATCTGTAGGCCCCTATAAGGCTATTAGTGGGCAGTCAAATTGAGGTTGTGGAGCACTTCACATACCTTAGTTCCACCATCACTAGCACTCTATCTCTAGATTCAGAACCTCGACACAAGGATTGGCAAGACTATCACATATAGGCTATTGTGGAATAATAAAAAGCTGACCATAAAAACCAAGGTTGCCGTGTACCGAGTATATGTGTTAAGCCCTCTCCTCTATGCCAGCGAAACCTGGACCATATATTCTAAACAAGAGAAGAGGTTGAGCGCTTTTCAAAAGCGTTGTCTCAGACGCATACTTGGAATCTCCTGGCAAGACCGTGTCACAAATAACGAGGTGCTACAGCATGCTGGGATGCCAAGCATGCTTACTCTATCCGCCAAGGTCGGCTCAGATGGCTAGGACATGTGCGTAGGGTGGAGGATGGCAGAATCCCCAAAGACATCCTCATCCTATACTCAGAACTAGCTACAGGAAAGAACTACAGGCCGGCCCCACATTCGATTCTGCAAGAGAGACCTCAAAGCCATGGATACAAACAGCCGGGAGAAACTTCCCATAGACAGGTCCAGCTGGAGACAAGCGTTCACCTCCGGGATGAAAGCAGGAGAAAGTAACCTGCAACAGCTCAATAACGAAAGCGTACCAGAAGCAAGGGAAGGACCAGCCTAATGCTGCCTTCTTGTGCCAGAAGAGCAATAAAGACTGTCACTCGCGTGTGGGCTTGTACAGCCTCAGCAGAAACTGCAAGGCCAGGAGCGCACACTCCCCAAGGGCTCACTTAATTCTGTCGTCTCGCGAGACTTATGGAAGTCAACAAAAACAATGTTATAACGTAGTCAGCAAAAATAGATTAGTCTATAGGCCTATATCAGAATTAGGCCTAGGGCTGTTCGGACTTCATGTAGTGGGCCACAAAGTATTTTTCTGAAATAAATTTTTTAGAATAACCATATTGGATTCACCCAATAGGCCTACAATTTATTCAATACTTTGAAAACATTAATTATGGTCCCAATTATGGCCTAAGCCTAATGACACTACTGTTGTTTTTAGTTCTTTTGCCAATGTAGGACTTTATGCTTCTTCATATTTGTCTTTGCAGCCTATTAAAAAAGTCAGGATAGTGCATGCGGGGATTAGCCCTCCCCCCTTACCCTTCAGCCACTGAGTGTAAAAAGGTAAAAACCCTCAATATGTGTAAATATGTTAGTTTTTAAATTTGTCTTCTGTTTTGTCGAGTGTTTTATAGTAATAATTACTTTTTTTTGTGGTTTTTACAAAGTTGTGAGAACCCTGTATGGAGAATGTGAGAGTTCCTGGCACTGAGCTATATAAATTATATAACAGGAAGTCAGGAACCGTTACAGTAAATTATTGCTCGGCTTCCGGCACAAAGAAAACAAATACAGTAGACGCTCTATCTTTTTAGACAAATGGGTAGCAAAAAGCACAAAAAGCATAAATCTGAAAATAGACTTACACCAGAGGAAGGAGGTTCGGTTACTATTTTTTTAAAGATGCTATGCTATATAGATCTATATATTACATACTAGTATAGAGGCTTAGCTTGGCTTGGGCTTAGATCTATACTATAACAGTAACAGTATAACAGTTAACTGTATTACTGTATAACTTGTCTATAATGACTATAACTTCTATAACTCTATAACTATAAATAACTTAAATAACTATAATAATAATAATTTAAATATAATTTTATTACTTATTACTACAAGTTATAGTTATAGTATAACTATAAACTATAACTATAATAACTATAAAACTAAAATTATTCTATCTCAACTCACATTTTCATTTAGTTTAGTACTTTAGTTTAGTAAGTCATAACTCATAACACTAAATAACAGTCATAACTTTTACTTTTACTTAGAGTCTAGTCATACATAAGTCATATAAGTCATAAGTGACTCATAAGTGTGATCTGATTACTGATTAGTTACTACTAATTTAGTATCATTATAGTCATTACTACATTAGAATTAGTGTCATATTAGGATAATTAGGCATTTGGCATTAGGATGATTAGGGCCTCATTAGGCCTAAGTTAGAATATATATATATGCATCTTCTGTATGAGTGTAGTCACAGTGTAGTGTATGATTGTATGATATTTGGGTATCAACATCTAACATAAATAGTTAAAATAGGTTATAGCCAGTAATAGTTATACACTATATATTAATATATGCAATAGCCTAGGTGCTAGGTCCACTTTAATGCCTTTATTACTTTATTCATTATTCCTTTATCTAATTACAAAAATTGTGCCCTGTTTGCCCTGTCACAAGATCAGTAAAAAACAACAACTCTAACTGGATTTCTTATTAAAAAAAACTTAAACACTCGGTACTGAGCCTGCTCTTTTTGACAGAGAACCATCTCAACATTTATTTCTCTAAAAGAATGACTTAAAATAAAAGATCTGGTTTTACCTTTTAAGACCATGAGTCCATGACCCAGCCATTTGAGCTAGATGTCCCTTGAGACCATGCCTGATTAAAACACCATTTGTTTGTCATGTAAGTCTAGATTACTTTTTTAAAAGTTAAGCCTTTATTTTTTAGATGTTGGACAAGAAAAACCTCTGCGGTTAAAACTTAATTTGAAAGTTGGCATTGGATCTGGTCAGGAATCATCTCTTCCCGATGTTAGCGGCTCACCAGTTCAATCAGAAGAAAGAAAACACAAACATAAGAAAAAGAAGAAGAAAAAGTCATCTGAGAAAGACAGAGAAAAATATAAATTTAATAAAGAAGAGGTACAGGCACATTTGAGACTCATTATTTGACTTAAAAAAAAATTGCATGTACTAAAAGTTCCTAAAATGCATCCATTTTAATATATCAGGTGATCAAACGACCTCATGATGATGATGATGATGATAGCGGTGAAGAGGAAGAAGAAGATCAAGTTGGTGCCTCAGAAATGATCCATGAGAGAGACAGTATTACTAAAACAGGAAGTGATTATGATTCTGAAGGGAATGTTTCTCCGAGTAGAAAATTGAGAGAGCCTCGCTCCTGTACATTACGAGACAGTGATGGTGTAATACTAAAGCAGATGTTGAATCATTTAATAAAAATTTTGCAAAAGTTAGTCACATTCTTTTTTATCAATATTAAATATGTTTGATAACAATTAAATAATTAACTATATTTTTTAAAAATGTGTATAGAGAAAAACCGCCCAATCAAACAGTTACATTACTAGTTAGTGAGGACACGGCAAATCCAAAAACATTAGCAGTCCTATCAAGGGCATTATATATTCTACCAATAAAACTAACTGGAATCTTTAATAAGGTAAACTCCCATATTTGTCATGGTCATTTCTCTAACATGACTTGAATAGTTATTACATCTGACTCTACATGTGTTGGTTGTAAAGCCCCAATCACATTTCTATAAGATGACTTGAATAGCTAATACATCTGGCTCAACATGTATTGGTTGAAATGCAGAGTTGATCTGATTTTCTGTGCATTTATATATATATATATATATATATATATATATATATATATATATATATATATATATATATATATATATATATAAGTAAGCTGTCAAAGTTTTATACTTTATTTTAATAACCTAATTTTTTATCTACCAAATATTTAAAAACTCATTGTAAATTAATTTCTTTCTCATTTTTTTAAACAATAATATTGCATCTTTATTTCAATAGCAAGGACGTCAATGGCTTTTTTGCCTTCCCTGTAACTGACAGCATTGCACCAGGCTACTCAAGTATCATTCATCATCCTATGGATTTCAGCAGCATGGCAACCAAAATAGAATCCAATGAATATTCTAATGTCATGGAGTTCAAAGTAGTGTAACATTGTTTTTATTTTAGATTAATGCTTAGAAAATATTTGTGGCAATATTATATTCATTTTACCTTGCCCGGTAAAGGAAACGTACACATCAGTGATGCTCGCAAGTCCTGTCGACCAAGTCTGGCTGTATCAGAATTGAATGCCATTGGAATGCTAATCCAACACTCTACCACTAGTATGGATTGACCCATTAGAAAGTATAGTGCTGTTCAAAGAGGGCTTACCACTTTCATTGGCCACTGGATATGAGAGTATTGTGTGGCCAGCCCAATATATAACCACTATTAGTTTACCAATAGTTCTTGGATATCTGTCAGAACTTAGTTCACACTTAGTTAGATATATGCACTTAGCATACAGACATGCCTACCGTTCCGCTTTTGGCGTATTTGTTCCGCTTTTTTATCCAAAAACACACTTTGTTCCGCCGTTCCGCTTTTTACTAGTTTTGTTATGCCAAATTGGAAAGTTTGGGTTTTTTCAAGGGTTGAAATATATTCCGTGGCTAGGTTGATAAAACAAAGGCACAAATAAGGTCACATTGCTATAATTATCATTACTTGGGTTTTCTGGGTTTATTAAAGTAGATATTCTGCGTGTTTGGCAATGAATTTACTTTTCCGTTACTGTATTGCTAAGATTGTGAATATATCTAAACGTCCTGCCTCAGAAAGTTTAAATATGACTTGTTCAAACTGTAAAAAAAAAAAACTAATTCAGTGTTATAGTTATAGGAAGGAATATTCAGAGGAGTTTATTCATCAAAGAAAAACATGTGAATTTAATGTTTTCTGTAGGCCTACATTATATCTAGATCTATTGCGAATTGTCTGTAAAACGTAGGCCGACCTACATTTTAAATAGCTAATGTTGTTGTTTTTTTGTTATAAACGATTGTTAGATAAAGAGTGTTCCGCTTTTTTTTGTTGAAAAATCCTCTTTTTCATCAAGATTGTTCCTCTTTTTAGTCCTTAGGGGTAGGCATTTCTGAGCATACCTGGGTACCTGTCCGTATTTCGCAGTATTCGTACGCTTTTGACACCCCCAGTACGGCGATACAGCCAATATAAAAAAAATTTGGGCTGCAAAAATGTCTAAAATACTTGTTTTCTTTGGAATGTTTTAGACATTTTTTTTAATGGCCGGCCAATTAAAAATTTTGGAAACTTGTCCGGCGGCTAATCGCCTTTGAGCTAAATTCGTAATTTTGAGTAAATCTCGTTTCACCGAAATCTGACTTTTTTGGCCGTAACAAACTAAATGATCAACTTTTTTCTTTCATAAAACTTAAAAGGCGAAACAATAAAAAGAGCAACAGGAAAATACCAAAGTATCGCGCATGCGTGATTCTATATTTATTTCTAGTTCAGGGTTTCCCTAGCTTTTGTTTTCGTCGCCCGGTAATTTTTATAGGCCTACCACTACAAGTGCCTCCTGAGTTTTGAAAATTATTTTTTTATCCCAACCCCGTAATGTAGCTTATTTGACCCGCTAGTGACATATATATAAATCTCCAAGAAGCCTACGTTTTTATGGTCTGAAATGGCAAATGGTAGTACGCCTATTTCACGCAAATTTGTTTTATTTAGGTCAATCTATACCCCCAGGCCTACGACATATCAAACGTTACTCGCGCTTTCTTTTAAATTCATGATGTTTTATTTTACTAATAATGTAGATATTAAAACTCCTTGTTTTCATTACTTTAAAACTTTTGATAATCAGCCTAGGCCTACTAAAACGAAAGCACTAGATTTTCTATTTATCTTTGTCTCGGCCCAACGTCACAGTTTCAATTATTGCTATCAATGTTGTAAAATCGTCACTATAATTTACTAAAAATTGTTTTTGAATAACACAGCTCACTGTAGGCCCTACATTATTATGTTACTCGACGCGGCAACTTTGACCTGATATCCCTTTTTTCTCTCTCGCAAATGTCCGAATTCGGCGACCGTAGGCTATTCGTAGAAAAAAAAATGCGGATATGCGATCTTGTATTTTTTTCCGACAATATCGAAAATGTTAGAAGTTTAAAAAAAAAAAACAAGATGAAAAGTCGACTAATGTAAATTCATATCACTGAACTATATAGGCCTATATATAGGCCTACTATATATTAAAATGTCTAAGATGTGAAGTTTTTATTTTGCTGTTACTGTTAGTCCGTTATAATTGATTGGACTGATTGGAAGTTAAGGCACATAACAGAGTTTTTTTTTAAAACAAGTTACCCTTAATTAATTAAGGCGTCTCAGTCCTGAGAGTTAAGATAAACTATTTCATGAGATTTATTGGTCATTGGGCTAAGCCTATAATTAAACACTGACTAAAAAAGAGTGAAAAAACAAACATCTGCACAATTATAATAATATTAATTTAAAAAAAACAAGTATCATCATTTAAATCTGCTTTATCTCATTAGTTTTATATCAGTTACAAATAATATCATTGTGTGTAATAGTAGTCAATATTTTTTAAGCAAAAGTTATGAAAATCCGCGACACGACAAAATCTGGTCAACAGTCTCAAAATACGCTTGCCAGCCTATGAAAATACTCTTAAGAAAAATTAAAGGTACCCAGGTATGACTTAGTAACTGGAAAAAGATATCTGGCTTGACTGGATTTAAATCAGAAACATCATCATTGTACTATTAGAGCACTAGTCCCATCTTATAAATTTGATTGGATTCATTATATGTATCTGGAATATATAAGAATCTTTAAAATTGAAACTATTTTTCAGAAAGATTTCATTTTGATGTGCAATAATGCTATGACCTACAATCGTCCAGATACCATTTATTACAAAGAAGCCAAACGTTTACTGCATATTGGAATCAGGCAGCTTAGTAAAGTAAGTTCATTTGTCATGCAATATATTGGAACGTAATAGTAATATAGAATGAATTTCACAACATCTCGAGTATTCAACTCAAGATATTTATTCCGTAACATTACACGAGATACATATCGAGTAGTGGTCAAGCTCACAACATAAACACTGGGGAATTCTGGGTTAACAAAAGAGCAACACTCACAAAAAGTTTATACAAGGGGAATAACACAACAAATAGTTATAACAATTACAACAGTTTATGTATTTAACTATAACCAACTTTGTAAAATAAGTTCATTTGTTATGGCTTATGTATTTAGTTACAACCAACTTAGTAAAATGTTCATTTGTTATGGCTTATGTATTTAGTTACAACCAACTTAGTAAAATGTTCATTTGTTATGGCTTATGTATTTAGTTACAACCAACTTAGTAAAATCTTCATTTGTTATGGCTTATGTATTTAGTCACAACCAACTTAGCAGAAAAAATCATCTGTTAAGCATTTTCAATACTTACATACAATATATTTTTCACTCTAAAATGAGTCACTATTTGTTTGTTTCCTAAGGAGAAGTTATTGCACTTAAAAAAGAGCCAAAGTTTCCTGGCAAGTATCACATTAAAAGAGTTAGGCTTTGATGAGAGTGGTCATGTGGTGGAGGCCCAAGTACAACCATTGATTGTAGACAGTAAAGATCAAGTTAAAGAAGAAGCAAAGTAAGGCATTGATAAATTATTGTGGAGTTGAAGAAACTCAATATCTATAATTTACACTGTAGCTATGTAAAAACAATGCCACAATTTATGACACTATATTTGTCAAAACTTTTTCAGGCCAGAATTAGAAAGCAACAAGTATGAGTCTATTGCAGATGATGATTTATCACCTGAAGAGATTTTAGCACAAGCTCAAGATGCAGCAGAAAAAGCTAAAGAACTTTTGACAACTCGCAAACCTAAAACAGATGTTAGTGATACAATGTTTGTTTTTTCAATCTTTTAATTAAAGTAAACTTTTTGAGTTTCGAAAAGTTCATGATTGTGGTGTAACTTTATTTAGTTTTTTTTTAAATTTCAGTTTTATAATCATCATGCTTTTATACTTATATGTTAACTTAAATGTTACAGACGCCACTTTTATAAAGAAGATTATTGCATCAGATACTCAGATCTAGTACTAGTATTTTCTTATTATCTTATAATGTATGATGTAATAACCTTATCTGTTCTTGCAGCTTGGTTTTCTTAGGCTTGATGAGGATGGCACCACATCTATGACCATACTCAATCCCTGGAATGATGGGATGGGTAAGTCATTTAGAATTATTTATACTCAAATTTTACAGCTAATTTATCTATAGCATGAAAATAGGCCTTAACTTGTCATATATATATCTATATATATAAAAAGATCGTGTTTGTGTCCCCAAGGATACCCATTGGTCAATTTGAAAACATGTGCGTTTGTGTCACTGACCTATTTAGGCCTAGGCCTATATACTGTCTAATAATTTTTCACATCGGACATGTGTCTTTGCTAGTTTAGTGGTTAACGTAGCGGACTGCTATGCGGGCGACCCGGTTTTGATTCTCCAGTTACACTATACCGTTTTTCTACAATTTGTTTTTCAAAGTTTTAAAAACAAAAGACCTTGTAAATCTACGGGCAATTTAGGTTTTTGTTAAATAAAAATACTTGCATATTTTTGTACCCGTTTACAATATTTATTTTAAATTACTTTCCTAAAAATCTTCAGTAAAAAAAGAATAATTTAATCTAATTTAAATATTAGATTTATAGCTTTCTTTTAATTGTAGTTTATAAAATTTTTATCGGCACCTTAAACAGTCCTGTTTTTTTTCAACCCGGGCAGCTTGTATATATATATAAATCATGTATTAATTAAGGTGATAGTGATAATGATGTTGTGATTGGGGAAGGGCGTCACATATAAAATGTGTATTTAAACTATCCCCAAAAAATTTTTTTTTCCTAATTCAAAAGCATAAAGGCAACCAAACAGTGATCATTAAAGTATATCTGTTAATGTCATTCTTGTTTACTAAAAAAATTCATCTTGTCAATGCTGTTGTAAACTATCTTATATTTTAACTCAGTTTTACTTTGTTAGGAAAGAGGTGTAACATTTTGATACTTTGTAAAAATGGGGGTTGGGGGATGGAGTGGTAAAGTCTGATCTACTAGCTGACACAAATTTTCTTCATATTCATACAACTCATTATTAAGTAAATTCCACATTATATAGATCACTACCGTATATACTCGGGTATAAGTCGCACTGTTGGATAAGTCGCATTTTGGATTTTGGTTCTTATACCGGGGTATGTTGTCATTGATCCGCGTATAAGTCGCACCCTGACTTTTACTGCCTTTTAATTCTCAAAATATACCTTTTAAATATCAAAGTTACTAAATGTTCACCCTAATTTGGAAACATTCCTTAAAAAATAGTTTCAATCATGTATAACACAAACATAATCAAATAAAGGCAGCAAGTCATTTATTTTTAACAACCGATCATTACAGACATTAGTCATATAGGAACATTTTTGAAGGCATCTAAGTCCCCCTGTCCTTTCTTATGTTTCTATCCCTATAGTCACACCATAGTGGGTCCACACAAAAAAAAGTATTTTGCAGTGCACTCTTTAGACTGAACATCGCCTAGACTAGGCAGCACTGATATTGAGAGACCTGCTATACGAGTGCCCTAATTATCATTTGCATTGTTTGTATTGATTTCAAATGCGACTTGTTCAGTGCTGGCTTTTTATCTTCACAACAGAAAATAAGCTGTGTTTTTTTCAAATCCTAATTGTAATTAAGGAAAAATGAAACACATTATTGACATTTCGGGCATTATTTCCATATAGATTTGAAAATAAACAGTTTGAGTGCAGAATTTTTTCAAAACGTCCTGAAATGTGTCCATTGGCCAATTGTAGTTTTGGAATCACTGCTAAGACATGGCAAGGTTTTCTCGGAATGCTAAACACTACCTAAGTAGGCTAAAGCCTATAGGCCTAGGCCGTAGGTCAAAATTAAAACGCATCTTAAGCTACTGTGTACAAGCTACCTATATTATAGGCCTAGTTTCTTTACATATTGTAATTAATATTGCGTTCAATAGGCCTAAAAAAAATGCTGCCTTAAACTTTCTATGTTTCGGCAATACAAAATCGGTCCAAAAGTTCAAAAGATAGGGTGTGGGGATTTGGAAAAACTTAAAATATTTGTCCATTTCATTTCAACAGCCTAGTAATTCTACATCATAACAAACATGGATACTGGCAATATTTGCAACTTAATGACAGAGTAGTGATGTTTTTCTTACTTTTCAAAAACTGTCAGGTGTATAAGTTGCACCCCTACTTTTGATTGAAATTTTGGGTTGAAAAAAAGTGTGACCTATACGCGAGTATATACAATATTTGGTTTCATTTTGGAATGCAATCAGTTATGGCAGTTTCTATTTTAGAATATATTTGACTAAACCTTGTATCCTAGTTACTAATTTGTTCTTGTTTGAATGAACAGTATCATCTACCCAGAAAGTCATCAGTCTTGGAGATTACATGGGGAAATTAAAAAGTGGCTCTGGATCTTTGTTTAAATTGAAGGAAGATAAAAGAAACGTCATTTGTCCAGGCTAGTAAACTTTATCTATATTTGCATTGGAGCATGCTCTTTTTAAAAGACATATTCCATCTATTATATATACAATTGTTCCTTAAACTTAAACCATTTAGCCTTAGGTAGTAATATGTTTTGGAAGACATTGATAGTAGAATTTACTAGTTGTTAGACTATTGACATAATCAGGTGGTCTTATATCTTCTATGCTACAGAGACTCCTTCTATACATAAGATTATTGTATCTTCTTATCCTTTCAAGCTTTGTGTGCTCTGGCTTTCCCAAGCCCTACATTGTCCATTTTTACTTTGTTTCTAAGTACTGTAATAGCTTTCTATGTGTTTTTTTCTTCACAGAAACCTATTTGTGTTATGGCCCATTTAGTTCCCATGCACCAGCTTATGATTCCTCCTTTGCATCTTGTAATAAAGAAGAGTCAGATCTACTGCTTAGTACATATGGTGGTGAGATAGGTGTTCAGTATGCTAAAAGGTATTTTTTTGTTCAAGTTTTAGTGTCTCTTTTACTGTTTTTTTTTTCTCAATTCGTAAGTTAATCTTCTTGGCTAATGAACATTTTAAATTTCATTGATTCACTTGTGTGTTTTTACCATTTATCCCCAGTGTTCAAAAGTTTGTAGAAAATGCTGGAATAAGTGCTATAGAAATGGTGGATAAACTCTTAGATACACTGACCAATGGCCAGCATTCCAAGTCTTGTATCCTGTTAGAGCAGCAGGTATTTGGTTACATTTATTTTAGTTTAAATTTCTGTAGATCACACACATTCTAATGTTTGTCAACCCATTTTGCTAACTTAAGGTTTCATTTTCTTTAATCTATTTGTTTGATTGTTGTTGTTTTTTTGTCTGTAGAAAAGAAAAGAGGAAGAAGAAGCAGAAAAGGCTTTGCAAGATGAAATGATTGTAAAAGCTCAAAAGGTTTGTGATAAGAGTACATAATCGAGTCAATGTATCTGCTGTATTATAATCCAGTATAGATTATTATACATATCTTTAATATAAAAAAATGAAAGGTTATCATTTTCAATCTGGAGTTTTAATATCATATTTTCCCAGAACTGATTGTTGTTTGTAGAAATCTGATTATATACCAATTAATGGATTCCACCCCCCACCTTTCCCATCCACTTGTGACGTCAGAAAGCCTAAATAATACAGTGTAAAATAAATGAATGTTTGAGGGCAATTTTATGACTTGATTCAAACTATTGTATTTAATTTAATGAATTGGTATTTTTTTTTGTGAATTCAACATGACCATTTCAAAATTATTTCCTTCAGAACCCAAAAAAATTATGAGCCACCACAAATAAATGATTACCTTGAAAAACAAACTTTAACTTGAAAAACCAATGGTCTTATTCAAAATTGACAATCAGATTTCTGATTATTGCTTAACATCTACATTTTATAACTCAGAATAGTGAAAGATAATACTAACAATTATTCACTCTTTGAATTTTGGATCATTACTCTTCATCGAATACCAAAACTTCTATGGTGATTCTATTTAGAATATGTTCCTTAAGGTATCATTAGATGAGTCTGCAAAGATGACAGTTTTATTTCTAGACTTGATAGTGCAAATATTACTGCTGCATATTATTATTGTAATTGCATAGTGTTGGATGAAAGTAAAAAAACAAACACATCTGATTTTTTTATACTTTTGTTCTTGAACTAGGCAGCTGAAGAAGCTGAGCAGGTCTCAGTTAAAGATCCAGTCCAACATAAACTCAATGAAACTGCCGCCATGCTGTCAGAACTTTCTCAAACTCAGAATGAAAGACTGAGTCAGGATCCGCCCCCACACTTGTCATTTATTTCACCACCCTCTGACAAAGAAGCAGATTTAGGTAAGTGGATTTTTGTTGGTAAATTATCTCCAAAACCTTTTGGTGGGTAGCTTCTTGTTGGTACTATTTTTGCTACATAACTTGTTTGTTCCTATCATTAGTCCACTGCTTACTGCATAACTTGTTCCATTCATTAATCAACTGCTTACTGCATAACTTGTTCCAGTCATTAGTACACTGCTTACTGCATATCTTTTTGGGTATTTTTACAAATACTAAATCTATATATTATTACAGATTCATATGGTTTGGGAAGGTTTGGTAAAGTTTGATTTTTCTTTTGAAGTTTGGGAAACATGACCAGGGATTGGAAAGTTTGGGAAATCTACTAAAAATGGACAAAAGAGCGTGAAAAATGCTTCTTTAATATTCTCGTTATAAAATGAAAAACCATGTAGTTATGTTGAGAATTTATTTATAAAACTTTCATCCTGTTCTTTTCTTTTATAAGTACTTAAAGAAAACATCCTTAAAAATTTTTATGCTACAGTTAACATTAAGAAATTTCACACATGCCGGTGAAAATTGGATTATGAATTTTTTTTTTTATTTGGGAAAAGTGAGAAGTTTGGGAATTTAAAAATTATTTGTAAAATTAAGAACCCTGTATTAAATAGATCTATTTTTATTTCAGCTTTTGAGTTTAATCTAGGTGTTTTGAGGTGTATACTAACTATTCCAATAAGTTCTTTATTATATTTTTATTAGCTGATAAAGTGACCAGTAACTTGATGACTATGGCCAAACATGTCCAACCAAGTGATGTGGTCAGCACCAAGGCTGTACGAGGAGCCATGGGAATTACAAGCTATCCTATTAGCAGAAATCCACAGAGTAACAGTATTTCCACCAATGGTGAAGGGAACAGCAGTGAAGATGAGGATGACTCAGATGATTCTGATGAGAGTGGTGAAGATATGGATGAGGAGAGCATGAATGAAGGGGATTATTCTGGGGAGGAAAGAGGAGATGATATTGATTCAACATAATTAAGCACTTTAGAAATCATGAACTCTAGATAGGATTAAGAACTATTACAGTCGAAGAACATAGACATCACAATTAATTTATTTTGGCAAAAACAATTGTACAAATAACATATTTTATATAGCACTATTCATATAATTAGTCTTCAAATGCCCTTTACATTTTCCCTGTTATTAAAATAAATCGAATAAGTGTATTTTTAATTTTGTTTTAAAAATGTCAATATTGTCAGCTTGTTTAATTATGTTCAGAAGTTTGTTCCACCACAGAGGTGCCACGACGCTGTAGGAGTGAGGTGCAAATGTTTTACTTTTGGTGCCTTTAGTTTTATTCTTAAGTGTTCAACATTTTAATAATTAAAGACAAATAGCTGTATGATTTTAATGAATTTTTATTGTAAATGAAATTATTTATAATCCTCTAACGAGTTTTGTTTTTCTCAAAGTTTCTCTGTTAGGATTTTTAAATGTTAGAATGTGCTGAGCAAGGTTTTCATTTGTTAAACAATTCTGATCAAAAGTAAATAAATGATGAAAGACTGGGATTCATCGAATACTTTGTAGTTTTATTACTCAATAGATCTTTATTGCATAAAACAAATGCTGCAAGAATGCTGTAATGTTTACATAAAAATAACATCAGATGTGGCTCTGTCATCTAGAATACATTTTATATACCAGTAGGAATTAATACCAATTGGTTCATTAATATAACCCGTACCCCAAAATTAGCAGATGCATTGAAATTTATATTATTTGCTCTGCTTAAAAAAATAAAAGGTTGCAAAACTTAATCAATAAAATATTGAGTTAAACATAATATATATATATATATACAAGTGATCTACACAGCACATTGTCAGTAGAAGCACCAACTGAGTAAAATGAAGATGCAATTAGAGAGATTTCTCATTTTAAATATTGTAAAATAGAATCTGTTAAATACAAATATTTAGAAAATTGGTCACAAATATTTTTACAAAAACTTTTATAAATGTAATATCAGGATTAATCTTGAGTCTAAATTTGACAACATCATAGCAATAAAAAAAATATCTATGTAAATTATCTTAACACAACCCTTTTCAATATCAAAGGTAAAAAAATATCAATGTATATTATTTTTTACACAACCTTTTCAATTTCAAAGATACATGTTAAGGAATTATAAACCTAACAATTTCCAATCACAAAATGAATATTTTTTCAGTTACACAGTCAATTTAAAAATAATAAATAGATAATAATTGATCTAACATATAAATACAATATTTTTTAGACAAAAATATGAGATTCATATTATAAGGCCTCAAAATGATATGCATAAATAATGTCACCAAAAAAAGAATACAAATATGGAAGTAATGGTATGGTATTAGCTAAGAAATTAAACTCATCACATTTTTTATGGAAATATAAAAAAACCAGAGAAAGCATAGATTGAGAATTTTTTACTTGCCATGAGAGATCTAAAAAATATCACAAAATGATCTTTAACATATACTTTAATCTCTGGATGCCATTTTTTGTTAATGTAGGTAGAATCTTAATATGAGATAAATTAAAAAAACAAAGTAACATTACTAAAACCTTTAAAACTTTAAGATTAATATTTCTCATTCAATGTGATGAGTAAATAAATTCACTAGTGCAACTGAATTTGAGCGTAATTGTTTTTGTTTTTTTAAGTTCCTCTTTGTGAAGCTGGCTGGTCCAGCGGTTAGTTCACCGGCCTGTCAACCAAAAACCAACGGACAGGTCGCGGGTTCTAGCCCTGCCACCGACGGATCCCTGTCGCCCTGCAGGAGTTTTGGGCCTAGTGGACGTAATAATCTTCTATCTAGAAGGAACGTCTGTAAACTTATAAGATTAAGATTACACTTTAAGCCTTGCTTAAACAGATTCGACACATAAAATTATAGACAAATAAAATAATCAGCAGTACTGGCATAGTTTGAGCAATAAATCGTTTAACCACAGGTTAACAACATTGGACAAAAGTACAGCAAAGTATCAAACATTAGAAATGTATTTTGAACCACATGGTTAACAATGGGTGAGACTTTTGACATAAATGCCAGCAAAAAAAAAAAAAAATATACCGGTACTAATACTAATAAGTTACTAAAAGAACATTAGGACTATATTTTAAAAAAAATGTATTAAAACTTGTTATTGAGGAATAAAATGATTCCCTATTATTCACAATGTATCTATCTCAAATGTCCCTCAGATAATAGCTGACTTTATGGTCTACAGTCTACATGAATAAAATAGAAAACCTAGAGTAACCTTACAGTTCAATATTTCAGTGATCAGTCATGGTCTGACAGCATTTAATGGTGATCTCTGGTTACAAGTGAAATTATTTTTCAGCTTCATGGAGACCATTTAGTTCAGTAACTTTGGAGCTTCCATTTTCATAAATGCTTTTCGGGCAATGGCCATTGACATAATGTTTACCCTCAATGCCTTCATTCTTAGAATGACTAAGTCCATTTGCATTTTCTACATCATTGTTAGTAAGGCTGGTATAATGCTTGTTACAAAATTCTTTTATTCTTTCACAAGCCTCTCCAACTTTGTCTGTAGGTATTGTGAGAACTACTCGGAAATAATTTGGGTATTGAAAACACTGAAAAGAAGAAAAAAAATATTTGATAAAATCACAACTTTTCAGTTTTATGAATGAATAAAGAAATATTCTAGAATAAAAATTATTAGAATTGTTAGAAGTAAGGAGTTAGAATTGTTAGAAGTAAGGAGGACTAGATCCAGTAAAAACTTACTGAAGCAGGCAGACAAAAAACACTCTGTTCTGTCACTAAGTGTTGAGTGAAATCAATATCTGAGGTGAATTCAGGGAAATGCTTCATGTCTATTCCAATCTGAAATAAATAATTATTCATTACTTTTAAAAAAATTTGTAATTGTCTAAACTAGCCAATTAAGTTTATTGAGTATCAATTTTTACCATCATGTACATGGCTCCTTTAGGCATAACTGGTAACAGGCCTTTAATGTCAATAAGATTCGTGTAAAACAACTTGGCATTAGTCTGAAAAAGAACAATCTTTTTTTATTTGATAGTTTAGCCTAATTCCATCAAGCCACATTATAGTCATTATGTTTGTCCTAAACTTCTAATAGTTAATCAACATTTTAAATCAAAACCTCTAATTGTATAATGGGCTTTACTTAACAGTTTTTTTCTTTCTTTAATTTATTCCCCAAAACTTAGATTTGAACTTAATTGATCATAGATGAAGGTTATGTATATAAATATTCCATTAGTATTTAAACAAAATGTTTAAAGTTTAACCTCAAGGTATTCCAGTGTGTCTTGATAGAAGCTTTGGGGCGTATTTTTTAGAATGTCAGGTAGAGCAGCTTGAATTAATGTGTTAGGGCCTAGAATTCTTTGTGAAAGTTTCATTAAACCTGTTCTGACCTGTGAAAAAAGTAAGTAATTTTTTTAAAAATCTATAGTTTTACTTATTATTAATCAGTTAATGATAAAATAGTGCCAGCCAAACCATTCTACTATTATGGGTTTGAAAAATTGTTTGCTGGTGCACATGGTAAAAGTTAAAATCATGTATTTATGTATGTTATTTGTTTCTTTGTGTGTATTGTTATATATCGCTATAGGAGATAAATATACAATTAAGAAAAGCTATATTTCTTAATGTTAAGTTAATAAGTTTAGACATCACAGGTGAAAATTTGCGTCAACATCACCTGCCATTATAACCTTTTTATTTATTTAAGGATAACCAATATTTATTATAAATATAATCAGTGTAACGCCCATTGTTTTAGTTATGCACAATGAGAAATGTTTAATTTATTCATCTACAGCTCTCACATTGTAATTTGGAGCTTCACTGTGTTAATAAACTTTATTGTTCATGTGTTTTTCATGCTATTTTGAGGTCATCTATAAACCCTAGGCTATTACCATATGTGCACTACAATAAACTATCAACCCTAGACTATCAAGGCCATAACATCACCATCTGCGGTGCTTCAGCCCATTGAGGGCTCTGATCTATTTTACCATCTCCTTCCACTAAAACCTGTCTGCAAGCTATCATAGATCTATCTCAATATCTATCTCAGCCTGGGTCTGCCCTTTGGTAATTTTCCTCTTGGATATTGATATCACGTTCACCTCTCTGTTGTTTTGCATGTTTCCAGTTGACCTGTCCAGAGTTGCTGGCCCTTTTTAATCTCTGCTACTATTGTAGAGTCATATTACAATTTATTCACTTCTTTGTTGGTTTGCATTCTCCATCAGATTTCATCTTTTGTTGGTCCAATCAAGGTCATAACCATTAATTTAAAATGTAAACATGTAGACAGGATTGGATTGGGTTCCTTTTTAAATATAGCCTTTAAATGTGAATATTAAAATCATAGTACAAGAGATGAAACAACATCAAGATTACCTCTGTAAAAGCCCAGTTTCTGTCATTAATGACAATCCAACCCAATCTCCATCCTGGAACTAGAAACCTGAAATTTTACATATACAGCATTTAGTGAGTGGTTCTCTTTTAATTTTAATCAGTATTTTTTAGTTTTTGATTGTGTTGATTTCATGAACATAATATATATTCATATGATTTGTTCATAATGATAAAGGCCTGTAAAATAATGTAAATACTTTTTTATGTCAAGATGGTTTAGCACGAATTACCAGTAATTTAGTTTAAAGTTCATTTTGTAAAATATTATTTGTAATTAGTTATTAGTTTAACAAACCTTTTAGTTAATCCACTGCAGGAAAGTATAGGAACATCTGTTGATAGGGATGCTAATGAGTAGTAAGACTGTCCATTGAAAACCTTTAAAGTTTTAAGATTTTAGTTAAACATTTAAAATAATAGTTACATCTTTTTTAGAAACTTATAATTAGGCCTACTAATCTATTCTCTACAGTTTTCTAATTATTGTCACATGTTAATTGCCAAGAAGATTTTTTAATTGAATATATTGTAAACAAGAAATGACAACTACTATATCAATCATTACTTTTTTTTTGTTGTTAATATGCTTTAAGTTATTTATGAAAGTTAATTGTTGTGATTTAAAAACTTTATTGCTGAATAATTTGAAAGCTAAGCTACAATTTTTGTTGTCAATTTTAACATGTGAAAAGTTAAAACATTTTAAGCATTACAAGAATAAAGAAATGTGTTGTTTATTTTTACTTTATTTTGTTCTTTTAATTTAACATGAGTACAACTACCCATTTTTTGTTCTTACATTTAAAATGGTTGTTTAATTAAGAAAACTTACAAAATGTTCATAGATTTCATCTGCAATAATTGGCTTTTTGTTCCTTGCAACAGTTTCAAGAATTTCTAGCAAGTGTTCTTTGCAATAAGCTGAGCCACAAGGATTGGATGGGTTGCAAACAATAACTGCTGCAGTCTGATCATCTATTAAACTTTCCATGTGTTTTAGGTCTATTTCCCAGGAATGTTCTGGCTGAAGTGTAGTATTTTGTGAAACATGTTCAACTTAACATTTAAAATAAAATAACATTTCATGTTTAAAGATAAATATATATAGAGAGATATATAGAGAGATACATTTTATCTGAAGACCAGTAAGAATGTCTAATAAATTGAAAAAATGTAAATGATGACAAGTAGTTTGAAAAAAGAAATGCTGAACATACACCCAGACAATTAGAAAATGCTTTGAAAATGAAAACTAATGGAATAATAAGTGACCATGAACATGCCCTTAAAATTTCAGTTAGGCCCTAAAAATCCAATGATAAAAACCACAGCAATTATGGCAAAAATTATTACAATTCTTACCAAAAGATTATAGCTTCGAACTTCTATTCCAAGAGATTCAGCTAAAGTTTTGTAAAGGGAAAATCCTGGCTTTGGAATGAGAATGTTGTGTCCAGGTTCTGCCAAACAAGATATACACAGCTCAAGGGCACCTGAACAGCCACTGGTCAGTATGATATCCTGTAAAAAAAAATATTGAAATATATTTCATAAATGCTGTGTTTTTTTTGTTAAGGCCTGAAATCCATCCTTAAAGAACAAATTTAGAATGCAACTATAATGTATGATGACAAATTGATACAAAAAGACAAGACACTGTGTATACTTCTCAAAGACAACAAAATTAAGATGATAATAAGGGTAATTGAGTAATAGGTTTTGTATAATTATTTTTACTTTGCAAATAATATACTAGTATTTTAAAATTGATAAATTTTTTGTCTGAATAAGTTATGAGTTTGCATCTCTTGTCCCAACTTTGGTTTTGTACAGTAATTTTCAACACACTTAAAAAACAAACTAATTTAAAGCTGGTGTCATACAGTTATTTACAACATCATATTGCGTCACCCTTCAATTGCACTTTGTTCATGGTATTAAAAACTAAATCAATTTTTTAATTGCTTACCTTTGCATCTACTTTTGATGTTGGTGTTGAAACATATTCAGCTATAGCTTGACGGGCAAAGTCAAAACCTAAGAGTGTAAAAAAATAATAAAATGCTTATAGAAATTGCCTTTACAAAAGCTGTTTCTTTCTTCTTCTTCGTTCTCAATATTTAATCAAGATCATTATTGAGATCTATATGCTATTTTCATTATTTGACAAAGCTAATTTGGCACATCGGTCATTAATTTTATTCATGGCCTATACAGGGATTGAGTAGTGTATACATTAGTACAAATAATAAGCAAGCAATTTAAATGTGCAAATTGGCATGCATTGAAACCTCAATCAATTGTGACAAAACCAAGGGAGATAGCAATGACCATAAGCTAATACAATCAGTTATTATTTCTAATGATATTGATATAAATCAATACAACTTATATTACTATATATATAGGCCTAGGCATATATTGGCTATTATATAGGCTGCCAAACGCTTAAGAATAGGTGTCTCGGTTGACACACCGGAAGGTAAAAATTAAATTAGAAGACAAACTTACCAACAGAGGGGGCATAACCATTAAATTTCCTCGTCTTTATACAATCAATCACAGCATTCTCTATTATTTCTGACATAGGGAGATTGCCAAAAACTGTGGGATCTCCTAGAGAAAATATTTGTTAAATGTTATTGCTAAGAATGTCCCAACTTTTCTAAAATGTGTAACAAATATTTAATTGAAAATTTAAGCTTAATATTTAAGTTTTTACGGCTAAACAGGAGCAATAGGCCTAAAATGTTTTGAATGCTGACCAATAGACAGTGCAATCATAGGCTTGTCTGGGTGTGGTTCGATCTTCATGGTATCAACAATACTTCGGATAGGATTGAATGTATTCTGTGCCATCTTGGAGATTGGCACGCTCCATTTGTTTTTCTTTATTTCTTGTGACATTATCTGAAATATAATTGCAATCACATAATTTAATTAAATGTGTCAACAAACTTTCCAATTAATTTTTGCTATGAAATCAATAAGCCTATTATACAAAGCATAGACCTTCTTACTCATTTATTAAATGGCCACAATTTATATGACATTAGACTATTTAGTTGGGGGTAAGTAATAAAGGCAGTTGGGCATTGTGCTGGCAATACAATTTCCTTGTATGCCGTGCCATGTGAACGCTGCATAACAGGCCCTGTAAATAAAATGTGTCTGACTGGGGATACTTTACTTATTTTTTAAGAAGGGTGGGTGTATAATGTATATATACTTGCAGTAGATAAAGCTTATCAGCTGCATGGCTGCACTGAACTAGATTTATTTCATAATTATTGTTCAGTCGATCTACAAGTTTTTCTCAGCTACACCACCAAGATGGTTAAAATGTACAGAATGGATGAAATAAAACACCTTAAGTGTAGCAATGGCTACCTTAATTGTAGCGATGGCTACCTTAATTGTAGCGATGGCTACCTTAAGTGTAGCCATGGCTATATATACCGATAAAATGTAGAGCCGAAAAATAATATTAAATTTCGCGGCAAGTTTTTTCAAATTCCGTGGCGTGACGAATGCGGTACAAGAAATCAATCTAATTTATTGATAGGCCCTACTTTTTTTGTGTGTGAAGTTGGTATGATGGTGTAAGGACCTATGTCTATTTTATAAGTATATTCATGTTTTTTTATATTGTTTAAATTTTTTTAACTACATTGATGTGCAAAAGTCGGTACATCGGTAGGCTAATCAATATGAGTCTAATTTCCATTTGTTTGGATCAGTGAACAAAAGACTAGTCCCCATGCCCATATCTTATTTTTAATCCTTGTAATCCTTAGGCTAATCGATCATGAATCAAAGAGGTAGATTTATATGAAAACATTCACGTCTGCAAATTTTAATCCAAATAGTAGGCTACTTTTTTTTAGGCAGACGATTCTGAAACATAGGCCTACGTAAGAGTATGGCTCATAGTATTGTTCTCAACAATACAACGAATAATGGTCGCACTTAGCCTATATAATTTAGGCTATTTATAATTTTATTGTTAAATGGCACTATAATAATTAAGCTCTTCGATTTTTTGCTTTTTTTTTTTTTTTTTTTTACAGAGAATCAGAGAATATTGCAGGTGGTGACAGCACCGTTGCATATATTGAGAACGAGTGTTCCTTAATGTTATCAACAGAACAGATCGACATGCAATGTAAACTTTAGCAAGAGCTTAGTGTTAGGCTTACTATAAAAAAGGCGATCTGTCCTTGAAGGTCTAAAAAACACCAACAAGCATTGATATAGGCCTATCATCTGAAATAATTACGAGCTTGTTTGATTATAATGTGTTCGCACCTTTTTTATTTTTATTCTTGAGAATGAGTAGGCCTACAAGAGACCAATGCCCTCACATGGGGAGCAGAGGGGGCATATGCCCGGGAGCGACAGTCAGCGACACTTCTAGGTGCGGCAAATGAATCACTGTAAATTTGGCAACGGTATTTTCGTCAAAGGTATTTTCGGAAAGGTAATTTTGGCAAAGGTAAATTCGGAAAAAGTAAATTCGGCAAAACTATCAAATTTTAAGCGGTAATATTGGCAACGGTAAATTTGGCAAACTTAACATATCCACTGTTTTTATTGACCGTATTGGTAGTACTAGGCCCTACATTCTAGTCCGGGGATGGGCAACCTACTGCACGCAGTACGGTTTTAAATTTCACGTGAAAGAGCATCAAAAAGGAAGTTTAAGTATCTTCTGCATGAAAAGAGCAGGTTGACATTAAGGCAGTTGGCACCCTGAAAGATTTAGAAATGCTACTTTGGCACACTATTATCTAAAGTTTGCCGACCCCTGCTCTAGTCTACTAAATGAAGCTAATGGCACGAAATGAAGTTAGCATTATAGAAAGTGCCTGATTTGTGACATGTTTTCAATAGCGTAACCAGAGGAAGGCGTTGAGTTTATGAGACGTGCTAAAATGACACAAAAAAACGTATAAATAAAGCATAAATATTAGGTAACAAAAAAATAATAATTAGTTCGTTTAATTAAAAATTAAATTTAAGAAAAACATTGAATAAAAACTGTAATTTTTTTACCATTTACGCGCTATATATCTAATGCATAAAAAAGGAACATTTAAATGGGCGCCAAATGTAAAGTTAAAGTTAAAGTGTTAGTGTCCAGCTTGGTAACCTTAGGCTAAGCAGTGAAAACTAAAAGAGGTAGGCGAGGTTTATATGTCAAATATTGCCAACTATGTATTGTTGTAGGCCTACATGTCTAAGTAATGTTTACTTGTATCGTTATAACATAGAAGGTACAAGGTTTAAAACTACAAAGCAAAGACAAAAGGTAGCTGGCGGATTGACGGCAAATAGCCGACTGCAATTGAATGTGATAAAATGTTTTATGGTAGCCATGTGTTACCCCCTCCCCACTTTTTGCCCCAACCCACTTTATACACTCTGATCCCCCCCCCCCCCCCCCCGTCACCATGTTATCATGGTCTTTTCACCATTTTGGTGGTCTTTCATGTGCCATTTAAAAACGCTCTGCGTGCCAATTATGGCACGCATTGCATAGGTTTCCTATCCATGGACTAGAGTGTAGTTTAACCAATAATTTTAATAAAAACAGTGGATATTATATGATTGCCAATTTTACCGTTGCCAATTTTACCGCTTTGCGTGCTTTGCCGAATTTATCTTTTCCGAAATTACCTTTGCCAAAATCACCTTTCCTAAAATACCAGTTCCGAATTTACCATTGCCAAATTTACCGAGCACCGCGGCAAATATAGTCTAAATATAGCACTAAACAAAGCAGTCACAGTATGCAAGGGAGCGTCGCTGAAACTTTTGCCATGGGGCGCTACATAGCCTTGTGTGAGCTCTGCTAGTGACAGACAGGCTACCAACAGTTTCTAAAGCCATGGCTCTGATTGAAATGTAGGCCTATCCACCAGATTCGACAGAGGCATAATAATTAGGCTTATACTAAAGTTATACTGATGAGTTGAGTTTTTTGTTTTGTTTTCAAGAATGTTTATTGATGTAATTAGGGCATCTTTAGGGCACTATAATGCAGTAATAGGCTACATAATACGTTGGTGAATTTTTTTCCCAATTTGAATATTTAATTTCGATTCTACTTAACATTTTTAACAAATTCTGAAGATGAACGTTCGTTTTCTCAACTGAAACTGATAAATCGGTCAAAGATTGGTCAAACAAGACCATCCCCCCTGGCACTAATTATATGTAACTTTGCTAATGTAAAATGAGCCGACAGGTTAAAGTACTGTAACATAATAGCTCTAGTGCTCACCTTAGCCTACACTGTGAGAGTATCAAACGTTATTAAATTTGCAACTTTAATTTTTTCCAATATTATGTAATAGTTAAATTTTGGACTCTCGGCCCTGAGTCTAGATATAATAGCCTTAAAACTATATAGGCCTATATAGGCCCTATATATAACCCTTTAATTTGGTCTATTGTATGCCTAATGTTATTCTGAGAAATTGGTATTAATTAAAGGTTTGAGATTTAAATGTATTTAAATCAGATCTTTTGTTTGGGACAACTAGCGTATCGTTTATGTATAACGTCTCGTAGCGGGCTATCAATGTCTCGTAGTGGGCTATCAACGTCTCGTAGCTGGCTATCAACGTCTCACAGGGGCTATCAACGTCTCGTAGCGGGCTATCAACGTCTCGTAGCGGGCTATCAACGTCTCACAAGGGCTATCAACGTCTCGTAGCGGGCTATCAACGTCTCGTAGCAGGCTATCAACGTCTCACAGGGGCTATCAACGTCTCGTAGCGAGCTATCAACGTCTCACAGGGGCTATCAACGTCTCGTAGCAGGCTATCAACGTCTCGTAGCGGGCTATCAACGTCTCGTAGCTGGCTATCAACGTCTCACAAGGCTATCAACGTCTCGTAGCTGGCTATCAACGATTTCTTACGTCACTTTAGAAGGCGGTGCGTATAACATCAAACGTTGCCTTATAATTTAATGTGTCACCATAAAGTGTAAAGGCAATTATTTGCCACCACAAGTCCAACCTACCCATAAGTCGCCTATACGTTCAATTATTTGCCACCACAAGTCCAACCTACCCATAAGTCGCCTATACGTTCAATTATTTGCCACCACAAGTCCAACCTACCCATAAGTCGCCTATACGTTCAATAATTTGCCACCACAAGTCCAACCTACCCATAAGTCGCCTATACGTTCAATTATTTGCCACCACAAGTCCAACCTACCCATAAGTCGCCTATACGTTCAATTATTTGCCACCACAAGTCCAACCTACCCATAAGTCGCCTACACGTTCAATTATTTGCCACCACAAGTCCAACCTACCCATAAGTCGCCTACACGTTCAATTATTTGCCACCACAAGTCCAACCTACCCATAAGTCGCCTACACGTTCAATTATTTGCCACCACAAGTCCAACCTACCCATAAGTCGCCTACACGTTCAATTATTTGCCACCACAAGTCCAACCTACCCGTAAGTCGCCTACACGTTCAATTATTTGCCACCACAAGTCCAACCTACCCATAAGTCGCCTATACGTTCAATTATTTGCCACCACAAGTCCAACCTACCCATAAGTCGCCTATACGTTCAATTATTTGCCACCACAAGTCCAACCTACCCATAAGTCGCCTATACGTTCAATTATTTGCCACCACAAGTCCAACCTACCCGTAAGTCGCCTACACGTTCAATTATTTGCCACCACAAGTCCAACCTACCCATAAGTCGCCTATACGTTCAATTATTTGCCACCACAAGTCCAACCTACCCATAAGTCGCCTATACGTTCAATTATTTGCCACCACAAGTCCAACCTACCCATAAGTCGCCTATACGTTCAATTATTTGCCACCACAAGTCCAAACTACCCATAAGTCGCCTATACGTTCAATAATTTGCCACCACAAGTCCAACCTACCCATAAGTCGCCTATACGTTCAATTATTTGCCACCACAAGTCCAACCTACCCATAAGTCGCCTATACGTTCAATTATTTGCCACCACAAGTCCAACCTACCCATAAGTCGCCTATACGTTCAATTATTTGCCACCACAAGTCCAACCTACCCATAAGTCGCCTATACGTTCAATTATTTGCCACCACAAGTCCAACCTACCCGTAAGTCGCCTACACGTTCAATTATTTGCCACCACAAGTCCAACCTACCCATAAGTCGCCTATACGTTCAATTATTTGCCACCACAAGTCCAACCTACCCATAAGTCGCCTATACGTTCAATAATTTGCCACCACAAGTCCAACCTACCCGTAAGTCGCCTACACGTTCAATTATTTGCCACCACAAGTCCAACCTACCCATAAGTCGCCTATACGTTCAATTATTTGCCACCACAAGTCCAACCTACCCGTAAGTCGCCTACACGTTCAATTATTTGCCACCACAAGTCCAACCTACCCGTAAGTCGCCTACACGTTCAATTATTTGCCACCACAAGTCCAACCTACCCATAAGTCGCCTATACGTTCAATTATTTGCCACCACAAGTTCAACCTACCCATAAGTCGCCTATACGTTCAATTATTTGCCACCACAAGTCCAACCTACCCATAAGTCGCCTATACGTTCAATTATTTGCCACCACAAGTCCAACCTACCCATAAGTCGCCTACACGTTCAATTATTTGCCACCACAAGTCCAACCTACCCATAAGTCGCCTACACGTTCAATTATTTGCCACCACAAGTCCAACCTACCCATAAGTCGCCTATACGTTCAATTATTTGCCACCACAAGTCCAACCTACCCATAAGTCGCCTACACGTTCAATTATTTGCCACCACAAGTCCAACCTACCCATAAGTCGCCTACACGTTCAATTATTTGCCACCACAAGTCCAACCTACCCATAAGTCGCCTATACGTTCAATTATTTGCCACCACAAGTCCAACCTACCCATAAGTCGCCTACACGTTCAATTATTTGCCACCACAAGTCCAACCTACCCATAAGTCGCCTATACGTTCAATTATTTGCCACCACAAGTCCAACCTACCCATAAGTCGCCTACACGTTCAATTATTTGCCACCACAAGTCCAACCTACCCATAAGTCGCCTACACGTTCAATTATTTGCCACCACAAGTCCAACCTACCCATAAGTCGCCTATACGTTCAATTATTTGCCACCACAAGTCCAACCTACCCATAAGTCGCCTATACGTTCAATTATTTGCCACCACAAGTCCAACCTACCCATAAGTCGCCTATACGTTCAATTATTTGCCACCACAAGTCCAACCTACCCATAAGTCGCCTATACGTTCAATTATTTGCCACCACAAGTCCAACCTACCCATAAGTCGCCTATACGTTCAATTATTTGCCACCACAAGTCCAACCTACCCATAAGTCGCCTACACGTTCAATTATTTGCCACCACAAGTCCAACCTACCCATAAGTCGCCTACACGTTCAATTATTTGCCACCACAAGTCCAACCTACCCATAAGTCGCCTATACGTTCAATTATTTGCCACCACAAGTCCAACCTACCCATAAGTCGCCTATACGTTCAATTATTTGCCACCACAAGTCCAACCTACCCATAAGTCGCCTATACGTTCAATTATTTGCCACCACAAGTCCAACCTACCCATAAGTCGCCTATACGTTCAATTATTTGCCACCACAAGTCCAACCTACCCATAAGTCGCCTATACGTTCAATTATTTGCCACCACAAGTCCAACCTACCCATAAGTCGCCTATACGTTCAATTATTTGCCACCACAAGTCCAACCTACCCATAAGTCGCCTATACGTTCAATTATTTGCCACCACAAGTCCAACCTACCCATAAGTCGCCTACACGTTCAATTATTTGCCACCACAAGTCCAACCTACCCATAAGTCGCCTACACGTTTAATTATTTGCCACCACAAGTCCAACCTACCCATAAGTCGCCTACACGTTCAATTATTTGCCACCACAAGTCCAACCTACCCATAAGTCGCCTACACGTTCAATTATTTGCCACCACAAGTCCAACCTACCCATAAGTCGCCTATACGTTCAATTATTTGCCACCACAAGTCCAACCTACCCATAAGTCGCCTATACGTTCAATTATTTGCCACCACAAGTCCAACCTACCCATAAGTCGCCTATACGTTCAATTCGATGGATTGGAAAAAATGCTAAGGGGGGGGGGGATAGATAGTGACTATCTAAATGTGAGTGTGTAAGGGACGGCGTAAATATGAACTGACTAACACTTAGTGACACGGTGCGGTCTGTATTATTGGCCGGACTTAGTGACTTGATAGCTCTGTGTTATTGTTTATGCGACTGGCTGGTGAGTTGTGTGTGTGTGTGTGGGGGGGTCTTCCGCGTGCCATTGAAAATTGTTCTGCGTGCCGAGTCTGGCACGCGTTCCATAGGTTGCTAGCCCCTGGGCTAGATGACAGAATGGCAAAGAGTAAAGTATTATTAATACATATAAAGTTCAACACAAGTAAGGCATTAAAATGTAACTTAGAAATAAAACAAAATAACAATTTGTTAGGCTACAATGCTACGATTAACGTAAGGACAAAAATACTTTTCTCATTCCTTATTCGAGAACAAATACATATAAGTATACTCTTTGTTCCCGATTGGCATCCGGGTATGGAATGGGTTCTGAACAAACCAGGAAAAACAGTAGGCCCTAACCTAAACATCATTTAAGATTTAAGACAATCAAAATGCAGGACTAGACTCAGACAACGGATGAGCGTAGGACGCAATAATCATCTTTATAGAAGGAGCGTCTGTAGCCTAATATATAAGATAAAGTGCCTTTTTTAAATTTAGCATTCTAAATGCCTATAGTTTATAGCCTATCTTATTGGGTCTGTATCATTTCCAGTGCTTTATCTTAATTTTTTGTATGATATCCATTCAGCATGTCTTCTTCACATTCGATATTAATACGAATGTGTGTTTAAAAACAGCAGGCTTATTGTCAACGTGGCATATTGCATCATTGCACTTTTTCAAGGAAAACAAACAAGCTTAATAAAATAGGCCGAAAAACCAACAACATAAAGATGTCTCGCGCATACGAAGTTTCTGATTGGCTCAATTTAACCGGGCATGCTGTCTCACCTCCGTAAAATTAGTTCAAGGACGTCCTTACGAAAGACTATTCGTTACTATAAATATCACTGCAGTCTTTATTGTGTCTTACATGAAAAGACTTCGTTTTCTTTATCTTAGCCTAAATATGCTAATTGTATCGTGAATGCTTTTATGGTTAGAGCTAGCAGCCGACTACAGACGGTGTTATTCTACTCCCATACAGCCATAGACATACAATTCAAAACTACTGCAAAGTAATCAACAATGGACGTAAATAAGGGGCTGTAATATAAACATACGTACGATACATAAAGCTCGCACATGTTTTGAATTAAAAATAAAGAAATCTAATTTATCTTTCTCTGCTTAGACTAGACGCTAATAGTTTTAGAACATGCTACTATATTAAATTATTGGTTTGCATAGCCGTCTTTTGTGTCAGGGGAGTGTAGCCTAGCCATTTTTAAACGTAATTCTTTAGAATAATTATCCCACTAATTTTGCTGGATAAAAACTATAGGGCCTATATGTAGGCTATTCGGGCAATGAACAAATACACAATTATTTAAAGTTATTAGAATGTATATTTAGATCTAGATGTTTTATGGTGAAATTGTGCACAGAGCAGAATTTGCCGGCTGTTGGCCTTGGTTTGTCTCTGCCTGCCTTGCACGATATCTCCCCCCTCTCCAGCCTTGATATTCCAATTATAGGCCTACGTATTTGCCACCGCACACACACTTATTAAGCGTATATATGAGGGCTTTTTTTTATAAGTTAGCATATAGTTTCCATACGTATTCAGAAAAAAAGGGAATTAAAAATGTATAGTTTATGTTTAGTTTCAGAGACGCAAAATAATCGAGCCCTGCTATATCAAAATCATGACATGCCACAGGTGGCTGATTCCGGCAGATCACAACTTCTTGGTTGACCTGGCAAATATGACCGTACCTATATGAGTGCTCGCTTGACGACACCCCACTTGCTTTACTACACACCATTCAACCGTTACGGTACAATAGGCCTTACCTATGTATTCTGATATTCAACCTACGTAGGCCATAGAGTTATAGTAATGTAGGCTAATAGTAATATAGGCCTACTCTACATACACAGCGTATATGCCTACTCTACTAACCTTTTATGGACAGTCTTACTTATTTTCCATTGTTTGACAGAGCTAATCTTTTAGTCACTTGTTATGTAGGGTTCATTTATTCAAACAAAAATAACAATCAATGTTAACAATAACATATTATTATTTGATGTTGGTGTTGAAAACTGCAGCACGTTACGATGTAATGCAAATTAAAGCCCATCTTTTTTTTTTGTTGAAAATATATAGGCCTAAGTTACAAAAAAAATTGTAAAAAAGGAGTTAAAATTGTACAGCCTAATTAAATTAGGCATAACCTAATTAAATTAGGCATAACCTAATTAAATTAGGCATATCATATATAGGCTTGTGTAGGCCTAAAATTAAACACTGGTGTGGCCCACTAGGCCTATATTATAGCCTAATCTTCACAGAGTAAAAGCCCATAATCATTAATCAGCATGTTTGTATATCAATATATCCTATGCCTATGATATATATTATAATATATATATATATATATAGGCTAGGCCCTACTATTTTAAAACTAAAAATACTGCTAGCTAGGCAACATGTAAATTTGTAGATTTAAAGAAAATTAATTTTACCGGATACAGTGCGATTATAAAATAATAATCGGAAAACTTACTTACTTTTTTCTCTTTTAAAAGATATACAAATACAAGCGCTAAACTCTGAACAACTTCACTCGTTTATAGCTCAGGTGCGTGTGACACTGTAAAGTCCCCTTATTTTACCTTGACATTGCTGGATCTAGATTTTCATTGGCTGAATTTGGGGGCAGGTCCCGACACACCTCCAGCTGTGCAACCAAAGTACGAGAATTTTGCGTCACGTTTGTATTATTTTCGTATGTAAAACCACGTGACCACCCAAACTGGGAAGAGCTTTTTTTTTAAAAAAAATATTGTTTTATGCTTTGTATTTGTATTTTTTTTGTAAGTAATCGGGTCTTTAGGAATACAGTATCTTAAACGAAATAAAGAAGTTATAATATATTATTATATCCACTTTTTTTTTATTGACCTTGCAAGTTAAATGAAGTTAATGTTTTCATTGATATATCTTTAGTCTGCCAACAGATTGTTTGTTAGTCATTTTACCTTTTGAATAAATAAGTGACCTTGACATTACAAGTTTCCCAACTTGATTTATGTAATACTAAGTAATAGAGTCTAACTAATGTTTTAAAAAACGGCGTAAATATTTATGCATCTGTTATTTAAATGTTCATTCTAAGTCGAAAGCAAAAAAAAAAATACTTTAATACATTTTGTCTACGGTATTTCATAATATTTTTTTGCACAATATACAAAACCCGTGTAGAAGGAAAAATTCCAATCAATAATCAGTTGACCTCAATGCAAATTTTTTTATCTAGACGTAAACATCAATGGCGTAGCAAGAATTTTGCAGGGTAGGGATCGGCAAATAGTGTTACGGTAGGAGGGTATATAATGCAAGTTTGGGGGGGGGGAGGAGCCAGAAGGGGATCAAGTGATGCGCCAATGAGGTCAGCTGAAACCCCTGACTCGATTTGTCTATAAATAGTAGCTGTTTTGATGGGGAAAAAATGTTTTACAAATTTTCTATAATATTAAATGATGTTAATATAATTATTTCAATTACGACGTTGTTGTCTATTTTCTGTATCATAAATACATAAATTATAATGTGTGCATTTTCTCTTACGAGTTGTTTTGTTGCATGACATATAAACATGGAGGCTACAAAATATATAGGCTAATACCACACGGCTGGTTAGCAAAGTCTACATCAGCGAGCTCGACTCCCAAGCGCCGCATCAGGGGTTCGACCCTCGGTGCAGTCAGCTATAAATCCACCGCCGACTTGGAGAGGAGATGGGCGCCGCCAAGTCTACCAAGCCCAAGAGAGGACTAATGGACACCCAGTGTCCATTAGCTCCCCCCAACGACCGCCAAGGTTAAGGGACTACAAAAAAAAATACCACACAAACAATAGTTTTAAACAAAAAGTTTTAATTTAAGTTTATCATATTTGCTAGTGTTTATAAATTCTTGAATCATATGCCTCTTGCCTCTAGATCTAGCCTATATCTATCAACCCCCCCCCCTGCCCCGTGTGGATTTCGGGGTCCTTGAAATTATCAGGGTCAAGAATAACCCCACTTCTTAGTCCCACTGGTATGTCGTAAGAGGCGACTCATATAAGTGGAATGTGCATGGGGTATAACTCGTATAACTCAGGCACGTAAAGCTCATATCCCTTTGTGGTGCTGTTCGACAGAGGTCCCGATTGCACTACCCTGGATAGAGGTCTTTGCGCGCCTCCTGCTGGGGGACTCTGATGTTGGTGGCATAGAGACGGTTTGTAATGTCGTGAAGGGGCCTGGAACCAGGATGTGACGATTCCACAGAGCTTACCCAGAATCTAAATACAAATTAGCACAACTGAGTGTCCCAACCATTTGAGGAGTTCTGATGAGGGCGGAGAATGGACCATAGGCCAACCCCACCTTAGCCCACAGAAACCCTGACTCAGTCAAACCCGACCCGGAGTGCCGCTCTCAAATGCAGGGTTGGAAAAAAAAAAAAAAAAAAATAGAAAAACAATGCCAGAAAAAAATATGAAAAAATCAGACAAGCTCAGACGTCGAACTTCTGATGAGTAGCCTACTTTTAGACTGAATCGTATAATATATATTGCCAATTGTAGCCTAGATTACAGTCGAAAATGAGTGGCATTTTTTCTTGCGTACAAACTAGATCTAGAATCTAAATGAAAGAAATTCAACTATTTAGCAAAAATATATAATATGCACTTTCCTCTGCCTACATTTTGTTTGGTCATCTGCTTTGTAAAGCTGTTTAGTAGGTCTACACGTTTTTCTCATCTTTTCTCATCACAAAAAGTCTGTAGACCCAAGGCACTGTGCCTACTGTGTCTATTGAGTATTACGGCCATGTCTTTACAAAATTCAAAACTACAAAAGGTCCATCGATTTTGTCGTTTCATGATGCAACCACAAAGTACTTTTAATTGTCGGCAATTTCTTTCATTCGACAATTGCGCCGTTTGTTTTCTTTCTTTTTAAATAAGCTTACTTTTTGTTGTAGGCCTAGTTGTTAGTTTGTCATTATAGCGTACAGTTCTTTCTATAAATAGATCATGACAGTCAAAGGCTTATGTAATCGTTGCGGACTTTTGACTACTTTTACATAGCTTCATTATTCCATACAGTGGCATGGATAATGATAAGATTAGAGTTTAAAAAAAATATGGTAAGTAGTGAAACAATTCACATAACAGGGAACAGTTGATTTCTTTTTCAGTGATTCTCTACCTTAGGCTACTTTAGATAGTAGGTTATCTCCCTCACTCTCTTTTTCTCCAGTTCTCGCTTTCTTAATTAACCAAGCTTTCATCAACATTTTTTTAAAACAATAACAATATATAGCTTTGACTTACATAATTATGTGTGCTTACATCTTTTTGTTTCACTTAGCCAACTGATTCTTTTTTCTTTTTTACTTTATTTAGTCTACTGATTCTTAGCCTACTGTTTGTTGATGTTTTGTCCCTTAAAGAAAAATAACATGTGACGTATATTAGGCTATATTAGTTAAAATATCCATGAAATGAAAACGATCTTATGGCGTCTTAAAGATAATACAGACATCATGGCAGCAATGCGACTCATCTTCATAGGTGCAGATGGAATATATATAGGTTATAATAATAAGTACGATAGGTCTATATATAATATATTATATTAGATCTATAGCTTTTACAGAGAAATCCAGAATTTCAAAACGATGGGCGGAACACTATGAAACACATTCAGTTACGCCCCTTAGGCACATTTTTATTATAATATTTATCTAGATCAGTGCTTCTCTAAGCACGAAACCATATTATTATGATGAAACGGTGCCTGTTCGCGAGCCCTCTGTCGCCGGTCCACAAAGTGTGTCAGGATGAGGCCAACAATAAATCAGGGCCGGATTTAGACTTGATGGGGCCCTAAGCTTTTTGAGATATGGGGCCCTTTATAAGTCCAGATATTATATGTTAGTACAAAATATGATTTTCCGATACCTAGATGGTTAAACTGAAATACAATTAAGAAGTATAGCCTATAGTTTCATGAAATAATAAATCTTTAACTTTAAATCATTTTTATTCATAACAAACTTAAAATGCAAACTCTGGTAAAAAGAAACGAAATTTTTTTTTAATGGCACAATTTACAAAGGCTTAGTATCTAATCTCTTGAAACATGTTATCGGGATTAAGGAATTATATCAAACTAAAATATTTTCTTTCTTGCTTTTGCCCCAGCAAAGTCACTGAGGACATCATCAAATGATAAACTGCGTAGTTTGTCACTTTCTATGTACACGAGACTGAGGGAACATAATTTATCTTGAGTCATTGTTGTTCTAAATTCATTTTTTATCCTCTTCAACTGAGAAAAAGATCTTTCTCCAGAGCTATTTGCAACCATCATACTAAGAAACAATCTTAAAATCGCTTCTACATTAGGGAATGCTGATTGTACACGATCAATAAATATTACACTTCACTATACAGATCCTGATGTGTCAGACTATCATGTTCTGCTGAACCATAAGCTTGGCTATGTCAAACATATTGATAAAAATGCTTGACTTTTCCAACAAGATTCATGTCCACATCTCCAGGATATGTTTGGCATAGAGCACTAACTCCTTTACGAATTTCTTCTTCTGTAACTTCTAATTTGGTTAAAAATGAAAACTTTTTTGAAGCATCATTGTATACTGAGGCCCTCTGTGCCAGAATTGACTTTTAATGTAATCGAATATTACATGAAGCCGGCTGGTCCAGCGGTTAGTTCACCGGACTGTCAACCAAAAACCAACTGACACGTCGGGGGTTCTACCCCCGCCACCGACGGATCCATGTCGCTCTGCAGGAGTTTTGGGCCTGTAAACGTATTTGCGCCAGCAAATATATGTATATATATGTATATATAATATAATATAAAGTCACAACGTTCATTCAGTTGCATTCGCAAAAATACAATGAAGAAATCAAGACCAATTATAATCGTTGTCATTTTGGCAATGAAAATTTTTAATCTTGTTGAAAAGATTTACGAAAAATGTTGCTTTTTTAATTAATCAAAGTCATAGGCCCAAAACGAAAAATAGTAACTATCTTATTTAGGCCTATGGCAGTATTTAAATATATTTTTATTGTTTTGTAGGCCTTAACATCTTTGTTCTTCTTTTTAAAAAGGGGGACATTCAGGTTAAATTAATCAGCTAAATAGAAACTTAGAGTTGTAAAGTGCTCTCGATAATAGATCTATCGGTATCCACGATAACAAACGCTAAATAGAAAAAAAACTAAAACAAATTATTTTTAAAACTACACAAGTTTATCTTATTTTAAACCTTTTTGAAAAAAAATGAGTGAAGAGTATGGGACGTTCTGGACGCGCGGCATTGGGACAAATAATGCTGCAGTATATTTAAGTAAAGAGTGTAGGCCTATGACAATTGCTCACTCGGACAATTTTTTGGGGAGCTATAGCTTGTCTAGCTTAGGCCTATAGGTAAATCCGGCCCTGCAATTAATTGTAAACATTTTAACAAACCAAAAAACCGAGGAAGACATTTCAAAGAAATATTTTTAACCTTAGAAATGCAAATCATTCAAATTTTAATTTTAATGAATGATATTTTTTAATCGGTAGTAGGCCTAAGTCTAAATATAAATAGCCGCTAGATCTATATCCTAGTGATGATCCGATAGCAAACACATTTAAATGTACAAAGGAAAAAAAAGTACTCTTAACCCGGATACCACCCTCGTTCATTTTAAATAATTGTCTTTTAAAGATGCTTCTTCAATCCTTAAAATCAGAACTAGTAATAATTATTTCCCTGCTGAAACGGGACGCTACACCGGTCTAGATTATGAATCTAGATTATGTCCCTTTTGTGCAAATGCAGTAGGTGATGCTTACCATTATTTACTTGAATGTGAACAATTTGATAGTCATCGAAAAAAATACCTTAAAAAATATTTCTATACCAGACCAAATATAGAAAAAAATGTCGGAACTGTTAAATTTAAGATCCTTTAAGGTATTAAAAAACCTTAGTATTTTTGCAAAAGAACTCCTGTCTACATTTAAAAAATAGGTACACGAATTAACCAGCTAAGCATTTTCTAAAAAAGTAATAATAATGTAGGTATGTCTTTGTAAATGAGCAAATATTAAACGATGCGATATAATAAAATACTTAGTCGAAAGTATTGAAATTATTTATATAAGTGTGTGTATGTATATGCTTCCATTAAATTTACATTCTGCCATTATGTTAATGTGTCCTAGTAATTAAATAATTAATTAAGAAGAAAATAATAATAATATTGATCATCTTCTTTAAAATGGATGTTTAATGAATAGTACGCCTTATATCTATTTATGAGATTTTAGGCTACTCGTATAAATGTGGAATATCTATTGTAAAAAAAAATGTGTATGACTAGAGTAGCTGTTGGTAGTTATTTTATCCCTTAACGTTTGATGTATGTTAATTTACTAATTGTACTACGTATTTATGAATTATTATCTTTTGATTGCCTTTATTGTACCATCTCTTGCGGATATTTTCAGTTCAAGGTGCCTGTCTATGATTGATAAAATCCTCCAAGATCATGCACACCCGCTTCATGATAGCTACATAATATCTAGTCGAAGTGGTCGGCTTCTTTCTATAAGGGCAAGAACAGAGAGATTTAAGAACTCTTTTGTTCCACTGTCAGTAAGACTCTTTCAAAAGAATCACCTTTCAGCCAGGAAATACGATGGCTCAATAGCTGACTCCTAAATAATAGGCCTACTTTTTTTTTTCCTTGTATGATAAATGGTATGATAGTGTGCGTGAATGTCTATTGTGTTTGAGTACAAATGGTTCTTTAATATTGTTTTAGGTATGCTGAAAAAACGGAATTTATGTAATCAAGTCAATTTTCCATTCATTTGGATCAATAAAGCAATCTTATCTTATCTTATCTTATCTTATGTACTATGTGGCAAAAAAATAAAACATTGTGGGAGGTTTTTAGCATAGCCACCACCTTGACTCCAAATGTCGGCACTTTTTGATCTCAAAAATGCTCTTCCCGTAATTGAAACGGCCTAAGGATATTGAGGAATAACTGCTTTCTTTATATTGACGCTCGCTGTCGTAGTAGACATGAAAATAGAGAAACTGCGAACGTTTTTTCGAGTGGTGTTCGCAACGTGCTGGAGTTCGCGCTGAGGTGATTTACTCTATGTAACAGCAAGATTCGGTAATTGACTGGACGGCATTTGGGAGTGGTTGCACCAATTGAAACCCTAGCACCATGATGTAATTGACAGTAAGAAAATGTTGCAGAACTGAATAATGTGCTCATTGGGATTATAAAGCCGGCCTGTACACGTGCTGTACAAGAATACATTTTGCCTGTTCGCTCCACTGTTTTGAGAAGCACTGGCCTATTTGACGAGGACGGACATTAATTACGTTCAGTGGCGTATTTAGGCATGTTCCATTGGAACAGGGGCCCCCACACAATAGGGTTCCCCACACATCCCAAAAATAGTTTTATTAGTTACATCCCCATTCTTTCATTTAAAATGTAAAAAAAAAATATTATTTAGTCCCCTACAATTTTAAGCGCCCCAGTCCAACCAAGCTAAGTGCAACATAAAAAGTATTTATGATTTTACAGAATGTAACATGATTTAAAATTGACTAAAATTCTCTTAGGCATAACCACCACGAGGGAGGGGCAAGGAAACATCTTGTCTTGTACACCCCCCCCCCCTGATTTTTTTCAGCCGAGGATTTTAACAGTGAACTTAGGGCTATCTCTATTTTCTATTATTATTTTTATAGTGATATTTAATTAATCTAATTTTATGTTTCACTATTACTATTTTGATACAATGTTAGATTAGTTGTTCAATAGCTTAGGGGGAAATAGTGCACCAGTTGAGAAGTAGTCTTCAAATCCAACGTTCGTTTACTGTTCCCACTTGCATTAATGCCCCCCCCCCCCCCTCTCACCACTTCAGTAGGCTACTAGTTGCCTTCCCTGACCCCTTACTACTTATATTAAAGTATCCCGTCGGACCAAATTGATACATAGGGCCGGTGAAGCAGTGGCCCTTTACTTGACCACAACTAAGGTCAGGTACCCATCAGAGCTGGGTATAATAGATTCAGGGACACCCTCCAGATCCGGGAAAAAAATCCTAGCCTGCACCAGGATTCGCAGGACCTTCGGTACGCCAGTCGAACGCGCTGCCGCTCGTCCACCGTGCCCCAAACCCTACTCTAACTTCTACCTTCCACAATTTGCCACTACCACATAGTTATCGACAGGGTTCTCACATTTCTGCTTTTGTCGCACGGCGGTGCGCCGCCGACTTCGAACAAGCTAATACTTTGCGCAGAATTTACTTGTTTTGCCGCAGTAAATTGTGGGCCTTATAGTAATCAGAAGGCATGTTTCGCTTACTCCACATGGTATAGGAAATGAAAAGACTAATTTTAGTTAAAAGCCAAGCTGAAAGGATAGGCCTACACATTTTTAGCCATTGTAGTAAACTTTTCGTCATAAGCAATACTTAGATCCAGAGACATTTTGACTGCGACATCTACAAGACTTGCTGTAAAATGCCGATAGATGTATCTTAACTGTGTGCGCAGTAGATAGTTAAAAATTGAAGAAGCAGGACAAGGTGTCGTTTTAAGAGTCTCTTTCAGGACGAGCTTATTTCAACTCTTGAGCAGTTGTAATGGTAGGCTACTGTTCACTTCATCTTAGATTCGTGTTCTTGTCCGAGATACGCCGTCATGCCGATGGGGCATGTCGCATATTAGGACACCCTAAGTGCACTAGCATTGTATGCCTATTCTATACAGAATCCCCAGCTTGGAGCATTAGCGACGCGGCATTACCTCGTTTACCAGACTTGAATTCCCATTGACAGAGATTCCTTTAATCTCTTGGTGCCCCGGACTTCAACAAAACATGACCAAACTAGACGTTGGTCAGCTGGTGTGCCTTCATATAACTACCATTTTAACGAGGACTTCCCCATGCAGTCCTGCGTTGGTAGTTCTTGCACCAATTAGCCTTTCCGTTTCTACCTGCAGTGCCGTCGTCCTACGCCGTGTTGGAATGGGTTTAGTGAAACTTGTTGGAAAGACCCCGAGGACGAGAGCAGACCCCAAATCCGCTGGAGTCTCGATCGGGATGCAGGCATCCGTGTAAACTGTAAACCGTTTATTTTCGTCCCAAGACACGTCGTCGTGTTCTATTCGCCGAGGATATTATAAGCACCTTGTTTACCTGCATGGTCCTGCAAATACCAGACTGTACGTATCTTATTGGTCAGCCATATAAACCAGGCTTGGTGAGATGGTGTGATGACGGGGTTTGAAAGTGGCTTGGTTTTGTGTAGGAGTGTGTAATTTGGGACGTAATAGTGTTGTTTCCTCAATGTTGTGAGTGAATGTCCACGGGGAAAATATCAATTCACGAAGTTATAGCCATGACCTCCTTTTGCTGGACGTCTGGCAACCCCTAAGCAAGGTCTATATAGGCTAAATAATACGTGGCAGCAAATGATCCATCATTTACACGTATGTAAATGATGGATCATTTGCATACTGTAAGTTACTAAAAGTGACAGACAGCCATCTGTTTGCATTGTGGCTTTTAACTTTTACAAACTAGAAAATAATATACATGCAAGTGATTTTAATTATAGTTTGTTCTTTACCCCTAGGCAACTCGGAAATTCCAAGTGGGAATAGTTGAAAAAAAAAATTTCCGTTCTCTGAAAATGTGCATTTTAAAACTGTTTTATTGATGTGTCATTAGCAACCTTGCAATTTTATTTTTTGCTGAAACATTGTTATAATTATAAATAAAGTAAAATATTATGTAGGCCTACAGTGATATTCTGAATTAAACCAAAAAATGACAGGTTTAATTAAATAAAATTATAATTTAATTTAGCGTACAAAATTGTTTTGCATTATAAGCACTAATCTATATAAGTTTTCAAATCTAAGCTCTTCAGCTCATAATGGTTAAGATTAAGATTAAAGATTAACCAAGGTTGGAAATATCCGAGTTGACGATTTGGTGCATTTGTAAACTTTTTTTCCCACTGTAGCGTCATTAGTAACATGCCATTTTTTTTTTCTATAGCTATAGCTACCATTATAGTGTGATTATCTATAATAAATTTAGGCTACTTTAAGTGAAAATAACATTTTTCAAATGCCTATTGATTTTTTCTTATAGGCCTAAATGCCAATAAATCACTTATCTATATGAGTTGAAAACCCATAAATAATTAGGCCTAACTCTTCAATATTTTATGTTAATAATATTACCATAGACTATATTAATAATTAATATGGCAGTGTCTATACGTCCGGCGCGCCGGACGTATAGCGTGGGAGATATACGTTCGGCGACCGGACAAAATATTGCGGGAGATATTCTTCCGGCGAGCACGTCACGTGACCGCCGGACACATTCGGAATTTGGAAGATATTATTCCGGCGGGCTTGTTATTTGACCACCCAACTACAACTACTACAAGCGTATTGATATTAACATATTTATAAAGAAACGGGCATTATGCCTAATAGTCTAATTATTAGTTTAATACTTTGAATGGATACATTGAATGAGATTGTTATGTCCACCCACATTCATAGTAGGCTAAATGAATAGCTTATCGTAATTGAAATTGTAGCGCAAGTCAAGATGTTTACTTATGACTTTATTAAACTACTTTCTAATGAAATATGCATTAGGCCTAACAGTCGAATTTTTTTTTTCTTTGATACTTTGAATGAAATTATGTCCACCCACATGAATAAATGAAGGGTATTCTCGTATTGAACTAAAAAAAATATCTCGTTTTACTGTATTTGAATTTAAGAAAAAAAAAAAAAAAAAAAAAGATGGTGATCGAAGGAGTCGAACCTGCGACACTCCGGTTGCCAGAAAACGCTACTGACCACTAGGCCACGATACCTTGAACCAGGGGCGAAGCCAGAAATTTTTTCCAGGGGGGGCTGAACTTTCGTGTGACAAATATTTACCAAATACCAGGGGGGGCTAAACTTTCGCGTGACAAAGATTTACCAAATTGTTAGCGAATTTAGTGCATATTTTAAGAAAATCTGTTGAAAAAAAATGTGTTTTTTTAATTCCAGGGGGGGGGGGGGGCTAACCCCCCCCCCTGCCTTGAACACGACACACAATAAATAGTAATTAAGCAATCAAACAAGAATAAACGATTATGCCCATGCGCCAGTAGGCGTGTGCTGCTTTTTTTTAATTTGGTCGGTCACGTGACTTGGGTCGCCGGACGTATATCTCCCGCGCTATACGTCCGGTCGCCGGACGCGCAGACACTCCGTATTAATATACATGGACCGCCTGACTTTAGTATTTCTGCTATATGATGACTCAATACACTGATTTTCGGAATTTCCGATTCGTTGTTTCCGATGCACTTCCGTTTTATTGAATCGCTTCGATTTTCTCAATGAAAAATTAAAATCGAAAGTTGTATAAAGCGGAAATATTTAAGAAACAACGAGGAGCGTAGAAGTAATTTAAGACAGCCTTATTGGTTGCGCACGGAAAAAAAGTTTATATATATAAGCTCTAAAAATAGAGCAAGCGGTCCATCTTATTTATTATAGGCTAGTCTATGATATTACCTTTCGTCAACAAAAAACGATGTAAGGAACGCAATTTAGACAGACATAAATATATAGATAAGTGCACCCAAAAAAAAAGTAAAATTGGATCAATTCGGAATTGGGAAAACTTCCTACTCGGAATTTCCGAGTTGCCGAGTTTCCCAGGGGTAAAGAACATAGTATTAGGCTTCTATTTTCACAATTATTTTATTTTCAAACAGTTTGAACACAAATTGTAGCTCCTATAGTTCTATTTCGCAATAAGCCATTACAAGTCCAGTATACACAAAATTTAAAATAATTTCCCTTTTTAATAGTAAAAGTAAGTCTTGTCGAGTCTTGTGCTAATTGTAGGCCTACTTCGTCTTAATTCTTAAGCATTGGTATTAGCCTAGTCCTAGATAACCACCATTCACCATGCCATAATTGGCATAATCATAAATGTCATAAAGAGATGCCACAATCAAATACCAAATACAAATACTTAGGACTTACTACTTACACTTAGTTAGACTTAGTAGGCCTACTTAGTTGACTTAGTCCCCTTGCCTTAGGCTGCCTTAGCCATAGGGACTTAGGCCTACCCTAAATAATTTGTAAACAAGAGATCTTGTAGCCTAATGTGATGTAATAACATAACCAACTCTCAATACTTGATAAGACACTTGATTGAAGATAACAACTTTAATCGTCATAAACTGATAACATGTATAACTGCAACCGTTCTATAGCCAACACCACTCTTTACTCTATCACTATCTATGCTACTACATCCACTCTCTCAAGACCAGCCTTACTTCACAGCTGCCAGATATCTACTGACTTCTATCCTCAATAACTCTTTCCCAAGTAAACATACCATGACGTCAAACCCATACTTCCTGGTTACTCATTAATCGCACCATTTGCATAAACTATTCCTTATAACTTCACACCAACTCATGCATCATTTACATAATTCATTATCATTAATTCATTCATAAACTAAACCGATGATTGTGATCGATAGCATGCCTGCTATAGACTTAGGACTTAGGCCTTAGGCTTTAGACTTTAGGACTTCAGTCTTAGGGCAATTAGAAATTAGGGCCTACCTAGTGGTGGGGCTATAGTTATAGTGCTATAGGGATAGCCGGGATAGCTATAGTAGTAGGCCTATAGTGCCACTATAGTGACTATCTATAGCCTATTAGTTAGCCCAGGGGTCGGCAACCGTGAGCCGCATGCGGCTCTTTCTATGTCAAGTTGCGGCTTTCCAGTTCCATGCGCAAATATGAGTAATTTTAGATCTATTTTTTTTTTGCAAATCTCATAAAAAAATATTATACTGCAAAACAATATATAGATCTAGAATCTAGATCAATATTGCAAACATGAAAAATCTGCTAAAATGTCTTCACATGTAACACATATGCAAGTGGAAGACATTCAACTGGCTTCTGCTTTATCATTTGCTATGGATGAGTCTTACGACATAAGTTATCCTTTTTGTCAGGTATATGTCGTTCTAAGGTCCAAAAGAAGAACTGCTAGTATTGCTGTCACTCTTAGGGCAAACTCGTGGAGAAGATATAGCAAATGATGTGCAAAAATTCCTGGAATACTATGAAATTGGTAAAAATAAAATTGTTTCAATAGCAACTGATGGAGCCAGAAGTATGACAGGAATACATAAAGGGGTAAAAACGATTTTTCTGCAAAAAATAAACCACAAAATTGTAACATTTTAATGCATAATTTCATCAAGAGGCGCTTTGTGCTCAAACATTTCCGGCCAAAATAGTTGAGGTCATGAACTTGGTAATTAAGATCATTAACAGAATTTTGGCAAAAGCACTCTACCATCGCCAGTTTAGAAATTTTTTGAAGGAATAGAAAGCCGGTATTCTGACCTACTTCTGCCCAATAAAGTGCGATGGCTTTCCAGGGGTAACATATTGAAACGTTTTGCTTCTTGATGGAGTGAAATAAAAACATTCTTCAATGAAAAAGGCATTGTCCATCCTGAATCGAAAGAAGACAAATGGTTGCAAATATTCAACTTCATGGTGGATATCACAAAGAAACTAAATGAGCTAAATGAAAACTGCAAGGAAAGGGAAACCCATCCTATGCCTCGCTAGAAGAAGTGTTTGTTTCGAAAATAAATTACTTCTTTTTGTCGAAAATCTATAGCAATATCGCGATGAAACCATTGCAACTATTGACACAAATTACTTCAGCATGGCTATAAACAAAATGATGGATGTATTCACTGAGAGAATTTAGCAATTCAAAACACACGCAAGTACTCTGGCGTACATAGTAAATCCTCTCAACACAAATAAAATACCCTAAAATTGAGATCAACATTGAGCCAATTGAAATTGATGCTGGTTCGCTTCAAATGATATTGCTGGATTTGAAAACCAAACACTTGTGGAGTGGCAAGTTCACAGAACTCAAGAGCAAGTTAGAAGAGTTGGAGGTCAAGAAATCTTATCTTATCTTATACATTACAGACGCTCCTTCAATAAAGAAGATTATTGCATGTGAAATGCATGCACGTCACACTGCACAACTGGACAGCTCTAAAAGAAATATTTGACGCATGGAATAGTCTTCCAGAATGCTACAGTGAGGTGAAAAAGTTGGCATTTGGAGTGCTGACGATCTTCGGGTCAACATATTCGAGCAAGCAAGCGTTCTCTTGCATGAATATAACAAAAATAAAAGTAAAGTAATAAGCCAACTAACAAATTAAAATCTGGAGGTATGCTTGAAACTGAAAACAACAAGTTATGAGCCAGATTTAACCAAACTTTCAAAAAGATCCCACTGATGTAACTTTGCAACTATCTATTATTCAATAATTATAGTTATATCTTGTTATTCTAGCAGAGCTAGCTAACATGTAGTATATAAATATATATTATTTCATATTTAAAGCTATTTATTTTAAATCGAAAATCAAATTGATATGCCTAATCCTAATCAAATACCATAATATGGAATATTGAAACAAAAATGTTAGTGGCTCTTTAAAAACTGGGAAATTTTGTAAGTTGTCATTTTTGGCTCTTCCGTCTCAAAAGGTTGCTGACCCCTGAGTTAGCCTATTAATCCTAAAATCCCATGTAATAATTTAATTAATACCTTAGAATTAGAATAATACTGACTAATAATATAGGCCTACTAATATACTAATAGGTATAAAAGTAATACTACTGTATTACTAAACTAAGCCTAGGCTATAAAACTATTTTATAGGCCTAGTATATTAGTATATATAGGGCCTAACTAGGTAGCCTATATAATTTATATAACCTACTATAGGATAGGATATACCTAATATATATATCGGAGTGTCTAGACGTAGGCCTACAGCGACGGACGAATAGGATGGGAGATATATTGTTCTGGCGCACATATTATCATGAGTCAAGAGAGATATTTTTCCGGCAAACCTAAATCTATTGACTCTATTGTGTGTTCTTGGCTTAGTGTTTAACCTATTTGACTGCCGGTGGGCGCACTGGGTTCGATTCCTCACTGATAACTGATAAGCCTACTTTTTTTTTCTTTTTCTATTTTTGCTTTTATTTCCATTAATATTTTTTTTACAGATTGTAAAGAACTACCGACTTAAAATTTAACTAAAATGTTTTCAGTTAGTAAAATCTAAAAATTATAGTTTAGATCATAGGTTCTCAAAATTTTTCGCCTCATCGCCCCCTTTTACAATTTTTTTCCGCTCACCCCCCCCCCCCCAACTTTCGTTTAGCCCTCCGCCCATCTGGACTATAGTTTCCGCAATTTTTTTAGCCAACAAGACTTTTTGTGTGATTAATTATCTTCAAAAAAACTGAAAAGAAAACATATTGTAAGAATTAATAGAGATAAAAAAAATTGCCTTAACAAACGGTTTGAATAAATCAATATTAATGCGAATTGTTTGCCTGGTGTGTTGCTAGCAATTTGTCTATTTTCGTTTCCATTTTGGTTGCAAAAGCCTTAGGTCTAATAATCAATAATATTTGTTATATTACAAAACAGAACTTGTTCGGCATCACTATTGAATCAAATGTGGAAACATTTTTTAGTTAAAGGGAGATAATTACTCGTTTTATTTGAGCTAATATTTCTTTTTTTTTAAAAATCTTTTATAAAAATTAAATGGCTTACAATTTATAACTTTGAAATGATCGAACTGTAAAAAGTATTTGAAAATTATATAAATATTATATGACTAAAGAATTTATATGTATATTTTCAAGCATTACAATAACTACCCAGTTTGTATGATTACTACTTATCTATTCCACTTAACAATATGGTTGCTCTATTTTTCATGGTTTAAAACACATTAAGAACAAAAACTGAGATCAAAATATCATTAATATGAGCATATGTTAGGCGACAAGTGATCGGTCAGCAGGGTTGACAGTCCGGTGAACCAACCACAGGACCAGCCGGCCGCACACTATATTCGCCAAATACTGACCCCTACTTCATCGAAAAGTCACTACGATTCCTATTTCTTTTTAATATATAATAATATGTAGGTATACTGTTGGGGGATATCAGATATTTAGCAGCACTTGCATTTACATCACATTTCATCCTCCAAAAACTAATTGATTCAAATAGCTGAAATGTTAAAATATATCAGGTACGTTTGTACCGCCCACTTGCACTTCACCGCCCCCCCCCCCCAATCGCCCCCTGGAATGTCAGCGCCCCCCTAAAGCTTCTCACCGCCCCTGTTGAGAACCTATGGTTTAGATGCATGCGGCTCATATGGATCGAGACGGGTGTTCAATTCCCAGCCAAGGATATTCTTAACTTTTTGTTCAATAAAAAGGGGTAGGGTAATGTAATATTGCTCCCAGCACTGGGGAATTCAGCTTGTGGGTCTACATGATAGACTTAGGTCTGCCAGAAAAATATCTCTAGCACCTAGATTCCTAGACACTGCCTATAAATATGGCCTATTCTATATAAATCTATAGGTCTTTAATATTGTAACTTAATACTTTATAGGTACATAGCCTAATAAATTTATAGGATATAAGCATAGGACCATATAGGCCTACTATAATTATAAATAGGCTCTACTAATATAAGTCAATATTATTTAATATAGAATATGTATAGTATTATTATAAAATAGTATATATAAATATAAAGCTATAAACTATAAATAATATGCAAGTCTTAGTCAATAGCTTTTAGTGGAAGGTACCGGCAATCATTTACATAAGAGTTAGATTAATAATAAAGATCATTTATATACTGTATATATTCTATACCTATATTATTGTAAAGGGCGTTTGCAATCACGTGACAAAAAGCAAGTAATTTTTGTTTACTTTGTGTAGTGGTGTACAATGGCTGCTGTATTAATAAAGTTTCATATAGGCTCAAGCTTTTTTTTTTTAATGATGTTTTGTGTTTTAAGTCATAAAGATTTAAGCTGTACTATTATCATAGACATAGATCATAGACAATGTGAGCCTATTAGTGACTTGACTAGATATTCACCAACACTATTACTTGGCATCATAACTGCCCTACTTAGCCATTAGCTCATTACTTAGCCTAGCCTACGAAACATTAAAAGTGTAGGCCTATAAATTGGGCGTAAAATGTTGAAAATAGTTGGAAAATACCATGTCAGGCTTTCTCTTGTACTAGGAAGATGATCTACTACTATTTACCTCCTTATTTTTGAGTAGGATAGCCAATATTCATATGTGAATTTGGCATGATAAAGAACAACTTCGCCATATTTGTTCCTCAAGTGGCTTCTCTTTACAAATGACGTTACTAAAAAACTTAAGCTCCGCCTATTGCAAACGCTCTATAGGGTTTTGGTATAGGTCATACTTTTTTTTACAAAAAATTGTGAAAATAAATATGGGCGCAACCTATCTACGTCACACAGTTAAAGAAATTCTGAAAAACTACACTACTCAATCATTAAGTTGCAACTATGAACCATATTAATGATTGTAATAATGTAGAGTTACTAGGGTAAGCATAAGCCTACTTTTGATTACAAATTTTTTTTTATATATCCAGTGACCTATTATTTGCTTCCCACTTTAAATTAGCATTTTTAGCTTTTCAATGTACATTATATATATATAAACCATATGGATGAAAATTGTAGGTATGCAGACCCCCACCTCAGTGGCGTTTGGACCAGTTTTGTATTGCCATAGCGTAATCCTTAAAATTAGATGGCATTTTTCATATGTATCACAAATTACGATCTGGGAAGAATTGGAAATGTATTTAGCCTATATCTATAATATTAGCTGTATAACTAAATATGGCATCCTTCCGGCTCGCGAGATGATGGTGCATCACCGTGGTTCGAGGTTGCACTTCCTTGTGTGGCTGAGCAGGAATATCCTTGAGTGACAGTCTTTTTTACAGCCTCTGCACATGTGTTCCGTGAATTCTATTTTCTTTGCCTTTCTTCTAACCCTTATTATATCTATGGTCTCCTCCATTTTACTTTCCTCTGCTATTTTAACCCCTTCCCTGACAGCAGTGCGCCAGGTGGACCAATCCTCTGCCTTCTCCTCCCAGTCACTTGTGCTTATTCTGGCTGCTCTCATGTCCCTCTGGCAGACATCTTTGTAACGGAGGCGTGGACGACCTGTTTTTCTCTTTCCAGATGCCAATTCTCCATATAGGAGGTCCTTAGGGATTCTGCCTGGACTTATTCTTCTTACATGTCCTAGCCATCTTAGGCATCTTTCACAAATGACTGCGAACATGCTTTGGGCGCTGGCGCGCATCATTACCTCACTATTATGGACTTTATCCTGCCATTTAATGCCAAGGATGCGACGCAGACATCTCAGGTGGAAGCTGCTTACGCTCATGGCACGCATAGGTTGTCCATGACGCAGGCCATGACGCAGGCCTGGTAGACACATATTTTGGTCCTTTCTGTCAGCTTGGTGTTTTCCCAAACCCGTTTACTAAGTTTAGCCATTGTGGCAGCTGCCTTGCTGATTCTGCTATTTAATTCATCCTCTATGGACAATGTATATATGTATAAGCTGTATATAGCTTAGCTATAGCCTAATCTTGTAGTAGGCCTAGTTTAAGATGCTTTTTTTAATACTGAATTTAGGCTCTAGGTCTATAGCCTACTAAGGCAGGCTTAGCAGTAAGAAAACCTCGCATGATGCAAAACTTAAACCTCTGATCTCAAAATTTGAGGACATTTCAGAAGAAATCCTGTATTCATACTTAATAAAAATGTATTTTTGAAATGTTGATAGTGTGTTGGTTTAATTTTTATTAGGTAGGAAAGTCCTTTGCTAGAGTGAGCCTGTCATTTCTATAATTACTTACCATCAACATTTTATCATTATGCCTATAAAAAATATCCAGATAATTGGCCATTCTTAAAAAATTCTGGTGTAACTTTAAGAATTTAAAGCCCATGCTAAATCATGAAGGCTTGGCATTTTTATTTTTATTTACAATATTAGCTTACTTTAACTTAAACTTTAAGTGGGCTGAAAAAAATGATGTCAATTACATATGAAAATTAATATTTTCATTTACAAATATTTAAAACGGATTAGATATTCCATTGTAAAGTTTTTACAAAAATATCATAAATGGGTTTTGAAAAGATCCAGCACCAAAAATCACAGTTTTGGCAAGCTCACCTGGTTCTTAAACTTTGGTTGCGTGTTATTCAAGAAATATTTTGTACTTCACAAACACTGAGTTAGAGATAGACGCACTATAATATGTGGAACAACATTGCCCTTTTTTAAACATAAAATATTTTTGTTCAAATCACATTTTTTAAGCATAAAAGTTACCAAATATTAATTTTAATTTTGAAACTTTCCTTAAAAATAGCTTTCAATCATGCAGGACACAACAAAAATAACAACAAAGTTATGGTTTCCATTTATTTGAGCATGTGTTTGTAAGGATTCCAAATGTACGTCTGGCACTGTCGCTAGTGCTCAATTTTTTATCTTCTTTTGATAGATTTATTTGCGATTGGCAAATTGCAATATCTCAAACTCTTACACACAAAGTAAGGAAACAAACCCAAAATAGAAACTTCAAAAATTATTTCTATATAAATTTTATCAAGTTTAAATGCTAATTGAAAAGGACAAATTTGGAATTTTTTCTGCCTTGTAAACAAAAACAAGGTCAGTGGACATGAGAAAGGTTTAAAATGTAAAAATATAGATTTATGCATATTTTTGAAGATCTACACCACATATTTGGCTATTTTTTAAACTTAATTTTGGTCAACTTTATTAGCTAAATATTACAGTCAGCTATCTCTCTTTATTAGCTTAATTATAGTCAGCTATTATACTTTATTAGCTTACTGTTAGTCAGCTCTTAAGAAGCTAACAAATAAAAAATAATATATATATATGTATTTTTGTTTATATAATTTTTTAGGAGACTATTTCAAATAATAAATCATCAGATTTTTTTGGATAGCATTTTTTTTCCATTGCTTTGTGTGGGAGTTGGAAACAGCTTGCAAAAAGTATTCAAGATGTTTAGTTTCCCACTATTGACTTTGATCATTGCAACATCGCACTTTGGCCCTGTAGCCCTTTCACAGCTCTGTTTACACAGCAGTAGTAGGAAGTAATCTTGTCTCTTCTTCACTGCTTTAGTGAAACAATTGTATACATTCATGACTTCTGTATTATTGTGCTGGTGTAATAAATGTGTTTATTATTTTGAATTTAGTGCAAAAGATAAATCTTTAGTAAAATGTACAAAATCTCAGAAACTTTAATGATTTGTAGTTTTTTTTTAATGCTATATTTTCCTTTATTAAAATACCCAAGTAATAATTCATTCAGAAGGAATTAAGACCAAATATATTAAACTTCAATTTTGATTTTCAAAATAATTATTATTGAAGTAATAATTTTACACATTCAGTCATATATGTAATAAATTAAACTGCTAAATTCATGATCTGTGTTATATTCGTATGAAGCTCTTATTACAAAACTGACCAACTAACTTATGAGGGAGAAAAAAAAGAACATTTACATAGGCTTAGTTGCACACTTATATAATATTTTTATAAATGAAAGCATTCTATCTATATATATATAATAGACTGTTTGTGTGGATTCCAATCCCCATTGGTTAATTTAAAGACTTGTGGCCTTAAAGATTGTAAAGAATTTGAGGACTTAAAGCCTTTTCAGTAAAATGTTTTCAGTAAGTAAAATATAATAATTATATTTTAAACGCAACTTGGGAGACGGGTGTTCGATTCTCATCCAGGTATCCTAACTTTTTGTTAAATAAAAAGACATGCCTATTTTTTAACCAGATTACAATCTTTATTTTTAATTACTTTCCTAAATGTTTTCAGTAAATAAAAATTAGATCTATATTTATTGTAATATTTCCCAGACAATGCCTTGGAATTTAGCTTGTTTAAAATAAAGTGTCAAGTGACTAACTAACTTGAACTCCTATTGGAAACGAGAGCTGGGAGTATTATTCCCTTGTAGCTCTGAGCAAGAACTCAGCCGTGCGTTTGAGCACGGCTCTATCTCCGTAGAGATCAGTGGGTAGTGGGTCACCCGTCCCATCTCCTCGATCATAAGCGACTATCATATTGTATTAAGAAAATTCAAACATTAGCATTTCCTGCTTTTTAAATAAATAAATAAAATACTATGGTAACTTTATGCCCTTTAGATTCACCAAAATGTGTGTTACTGTACCATTATATTTGATATAACTTTAACAATTAACAGCGTTACATTTTTAAACTCAAATGTATCAAATAACATTCTAAAAGTTTAAACATAAAAAAAACATAACAAAATTACTGCAATAAAAGAATTTGTCTATAGCATGCAAATGCAGCTCATGCATGCCAACCCTATACTATAGGCCAATTTAGAATCATAATTTTCTATTTTCTTTCTTTTCATTTAGATTTTTAATGAGTTGCCCAAGTTACTAAATACTGAAGACTTGTCTAGGATATGTAACCATGTCATATAATTAAAAAATAAATAATTTGAATAAGTGTATTTAACAATGTGTATGTGTAGGGGTGTGGCTTTTTTTAACATGAAAAACTGTGAATGCATCTCTCATTGACTTTATTGCAGGCCTGGTCTAAGCTATATCAATTGGAATGTTAATATTAGTTAATGAAAAAATTAAGATACATGTTTAAGAATGACAGAATACAAGCTTTGTTTGTATATTGATGGTGTTTTTATTTTAGCAAATCACAACAGTTAAAGCATCCACCCTAATGTTATTCAAATGTATTTTTTTTTTTACAGATTTATTGAAACTTTGGTGAAAGAATGTTTCATTCAAAATGTGTTTTCTCAAAGGGAGAATGGACATGTAAATAAAAGAATTCAAGATCATTATGGAAGCAATGAGAAAATACTTTGAATCTGCTGTGCACAGATTGCCTTTAGTGAAGCAGTAGAAACAGTTTGATGTATTCTCAAAAACATGTGGGCATTCTATTTATGCAAGTCTCTAATTGGAAAAAAAACAACTTGAATGAAGTTGACTGCACATTGGTTTCTGAATAGTACATGAAACAAAGGTAAACAATGTCAACTGTCACTACATCCTTGAGAAATTTTACTTGGCTGGCCCAAGACCACATTATTTCTCCACAAGCATTGCTAAAAGAATGTCATCAAGGTGTGATCAACTTACATTCTGCCCTTGTTCAGTTGGATAGAGCAGGTACTCATCTGACTGAATGCCTTGCCCTTGCCTTACACAATACAGCATACAGATGTGTGGGGGAAGTTCTTTCAGACAATTTGTCTTCAGTGTTTTCTTCGGCTGTTTCAAATAGTAGTATGTCTATCTTAAAAGAAATGGAAGCCATGCTTGTTGATATCCAGAATTCTGATCAACATTTACTGCATTCAAGCTCCTATGATCAGGTTGGTATTCACCTAATGGTGTATATTTTTCTTTCCATAAACTTAAGTATTTTAATCATTAACAGTATGTGAGAATTGTTTTAGTTTAGAGTTGTAAATAAAATTTGATAAACTTGTGATATTTTCATACTTTTAAAGAAAAACTGTTGTCTTTTTTGTTTGTTTCAGAGTCTATGTCATATTTCTCTACTTCTAGCGAAATTAAAGAAACAGTACTTTGCTGTGTGTCACTCTAAGATGGCAGATCTTGTTCATTCTTTGCTTTGTCTTAAAGGAGAGGATGAGGTCACAAAATTAGTTTTAAAATTGGGCCTTGCAGATGGTCATGAGATGCCTAGGAAGTCCAACGCAAGCCTTCCCAATACTCCCTGGGGAAGTCCAAAAACAAGGAAAATTTTTTCTTCTGATGCTACAAAAAGTAATTCTAGGTCAGGATTCAGACTTATGTCTCTGTTTGAAAGGAAATCTACAGATGAAAAAAAAAGTTTTCCAGATGAAATGAAACCAGATACTAAAGAAGACATACCAACAGTGCCTACATCAACTTGCACTGAAGATAGCAAAACCTTTCTACACTCCAGCTATGTGTCGTCTGGTCCAGAGCAGTTCTCAAATTCTCAAATGAATAGTCAGGAGTCCATTGATTTATTCAGAATGAATAATTCTCTAAATGGAACCCCTGGTGAACAAATAACTGTACAAACTACAGGTAAGTAAAGATATTAAAAATAAAGAAGTAGAAAAAATGTAAAGAAAGAAAGTAATTAAATTCATCATTTGTCCTTTGGAAGTGGAACATAGGGCCTCCATCAAAGCAGGCCACTCTCCACAGTCTCACCAGTCGTTTTAGTTCTTTCCTGTTTTTTCAGCCTCATCCAATATGTTTCATCTCCATGTACACTTGGGTCTTCCTCTGTGTTGTTTGCCCTGGGCGTTTCACTCTAAGGCATGTCTAATTCTTTTGTTACTTCTTCTTTATTTTACTGTGGAGACCCTGTTAGACAAGGAAAAAGTCCACATGTTACTATCTTTCCTGTGGGTGTGTCCAATAGATCTCCACTTTCTTTCCAGGTTTTGTTTTTCTATTGTACTCTGTCCACACCTGTCCCACAGGTTAGAGTTTTCTATCTAATCGTACCACTTTATTTTCAAAATGTTTCTCAGGTATCTGTTAACAAAGGTCTGGAATATTTTTCTTGTTGTTCTCCATGTTTCAGACCCATAAAGTAGGACCGTTTTAACGTTTGTGTTAAAGATCTTTATTTTTGTTTTGGCAGAGATGTGTGTAGATCTCCAGACCTGTTTCAGATTGGCAATGGCCTGTCACGCCAAATTTATTCTACATTCAATGTCCTCGTCTTTTGCTCCTGATACACTGACCACACTCCCAAGGTATAAAAAAAAAGTGATCCACTTGGTCTAAGCTTTGATTCGCTACTTGTATGTCACAGTCTTGTTGGTGGTTTATTTTCACTCATTTTGTTTTTTGGTTTATATTTAGTCCTACTCTCTTTCCGGTCTTGCTCAAGGCTGTGATCCTCACTTGCATAGCTTGTAGTCTGTGGGACAATATGGCCAGGTCGTCTACAAACTCTTAAGTCTTCTTGTTTTTGCATTAGGGTCCACTGGATTCCTTTACCTGAGTTTGCATAATCTTTTTATTCAACAATAAATATAAAATGATGAGTTGAAAGTTAGATCTGAATCAATGTAAAATCAATAGCAAAAAAAATCTATTAGTAGTATTAGTGCTCTATGGTTTAGTGTTGAATATAATCTTAGTCTTACACAATTTTTTGTTACTATATTCAAAGTATTGTTTATTATATGATTGTTATTATTTAGCATCAAAGCCTGAGTTGGCCTCAGAAGAAGAACTTCAAAATGTCATCAATTTACTATCTGGGATGGGCTGCGGGTCAGTTTCTCCTATGCAAGTAATTCCAGAAATAGTTCCCCCTCAAGGTCCAATGCAGCTTACTGTTCCTCAGATCTACTGCATGCCAAGTCCATCATCTGATACTCATGATGAAGATCTTAGAACACAAAAGGCACAGGTCAGTGTGTATCCATATATATATATAGTTATAGTGGATTATTTTTAGAAGTATTACCTTTTTTTATCTTCTATAAACTAAAATTTGATGGTTTCCATTTGTTTTGCAAGATGACGGAATTTAATGTGCCCTTGACGAGTGTGTGCTCCAGGTCTTGCAGCTTATGTTGATGCTGTAAATTCTTATGCGCGAGTGGCAGTCTCTGTTGCATTTTTGGCACAAGAATGTAGCAACAGTCATAGGCTGGTCTTTTATTCCTCTCCATCTGGTGCACTTCTTGTCAGCGAGTTGCTGAAGATTGCGTTCTCCTACTTCCAGCCCGGAGGACAATGCTTGTCTCCAGCTGGACTTGGCTCAAGCAATTTCTTTTAGTGAGACAAGGGTGATTTTCACAGCAAAAATTTGCTATTCGAGGCTCCATCAAGCACAAGAAGTGATTTGCGTGTGTGAGGCGGAAAAAAAAGAGAGAGGTGGGGGAAAAGCGGTTTATTTGCAGACAGCCGCGCTATTAATAGCTCTCCCTCAACCTTTTTATTGTTCATTCTAGACTAATCTAGTTTAAGGCGGTTTATTTTAAATCACCCGATTTTAAAAAGGAGAAAATAACATTGGTGCAGGAGATAATTACATAGCCGCGACTTATTAAGATGAATGGTTAACTATAGCAATGGGAAGATATTTAATAATAAGTACTATAGTTACTTGGGGGTTTAAATATTAGTGGCATCTTATTGTCACGTAACACAAGTCATAACTTTTTTTTTTTTGCAAAATTAACAAAGAATTTAAATAAAAGTATCTGAAAAATATCTGTAAATATATAGTGTCCAATGTTATAATCTTGTGGTACCCTCAGAACCCTATTTGGGAATCACTGAGTTAGAAATTTGAGTTAAAGCATTTACGGTATTTGAATGTTTCTCCATAGGTTCATCGAAGATCAGAAGGTTGTCTTGACTTGTCATCAGTAAATCGCAACTTGTGGCCACACCAACACCACCATCACCATCGTGCCAGTTTACCATCGGTTCAGCTTTATTCTACTTCAGGCCAGAAGTCTTCTCTTGAAACCACTTCACCAGTTTCTTGCTATGTTCGTGATTCACCATCTCCCAACTATAACAGTACTAGAGACCTGACTAGCTCAGGTTACTTCAGGGCAGACCCACCTTCCCCTTTTCGTACCCACTATGCCAACAATCTGGTGGTAGGTTTGAGCGCAGGATCTAATATGCTGTCACCACTTCAATGGGTCCCTGGTTCTGCTACAGGACTAAGTAACAATAACGCTGGAGGTAATCATTCAAGACCATGGTCAACGTGTGCTGGTATTTCACCTTTTTCAGCTGGGTAAGATTGTGTCTAATCTAAGCTAAGTAAAAGTTAAAGAAACCTAAATACGATACAATGAATGTAAAATGGTTGAGCAGATATAGTTGTCATACCCTTATGGCTAAATTTTCTTAAATCGTGATCTGGTACAATTGTCACTTTTGTACCCATGAGCCTCGAAGCTGGCGAAGTGTGTAAACCGCCCATTAGGAGTACACTGGTAAGCTATTGATCCAAGGAACTTGGTGAGGGAGAAAGGAATAGTTGCAACAATACTTGTCTCACCCACCCCTGTGTCCTCATAACCAGGCTTATATAAATGCAGGTTTATGAGGTAATGCTCCAGGGAAATTCCACTGGTGGAAAATGTGTGGAGCATGTGCCTATGGGATATCTAGCATGCAGTGTACCTCATCCGCATGCTACCATGCAGGGTCTTGAAGCTAAGATGACTCAACCCATCTATTCTAATGTTACGCCCTAGACTAAAGAGCCAGAAGGCTCATTTGGTATAAGATATTTTTTTATTTGATACAATTTGTGTAAATGATGGAGGAGGAAACAGGGGTATGAAAAAAATGTTTTTTGTGAATAGAAAATTGAGTTAAAGAAAACAAAAAAACAATCATGTGACATAAAGTATAACTGTAAAACCAGTTGAATAGATTCCATTTACAATAATGTAAACATCAATATCTTCATCAGATGAAATATTGTTTCCAGTTGCAAAACTTATGGCTCTCACACTATTTGAAAAGTGCAATTTTGTTTTTGCTCTCCTAGATCTGGGCTTCAAGATTCTAGTGACCTAAGTGATGACTCAAGTATTGAAGATCAATTCTTTGCTGTTGGAAAAGATCTGTCCAGCGTTATTTATTCAAAGTAAGTTCTTCTCTTTCAATATAACAACATTTTATTAACCCATTGGTTTAATTTATATTAAAATGTACTTTTATATATATGTATATATGTAATTTATAAGTAGTGTGGTTACTAATATTTTCAGACACTTGTATGTATTTAGTATAATTAAAGACAACAGGCTAGATGATAAGCAGTAGAGTCTAAGGATCTAATCTAAAAAGGACATTTTATAACATTTTCTCAGTTTTTTTGTTTTTTTTTCTGATTTCCATAGACTATGTCATCTATTGAGGATAGCAATATGCTTCCTTTGTAAATATATTTTGCAACAAGAGTTTTAAATTTGTTTAAAGAATTTCAAAAAGTAAATAATATAGATTTTTTTCTGATATTATTGATGGTACTACTAAACATTTGTGGCTTGCTATATTTGAATATATTTTTACTGCATTTTAAAATTAGGAAATCTTTTTGAAATCTTTTTTGATATTATTGTCAAACTTAAGATGCTAGATGTCACTTTTCTTTATTTTTTTCTTAGCTTAAAATTGTAAAAAATAAATTTTAAATGATGTTATAAAAATATAAATGATATAATGTTTTATATTGGTAGTAAGTAAAGTACCCTTCGGACCAAACTGATCATAGTTTTATATTGGTAACTTATTTGGCTTTATAATTTGAGAAGATCTCTTCTTCATTCGTGTGTTGTTGTTTTTAGTCTTTTGGACCATGGTCTTTTGGGGTGTCACAGATGACCTAAAAACCAGCTTCCTCCATTCCTCATGCTTCTCTTTCTCCATGTGTCTCTCTAGTCCACTCCAAAATGTTGTCTGTCTCTGTGCATCTATTTCTCCCTCCCCCATACTGTGCTGCAGCACTGCAGGATGACCTTTGTAAGTCCTGGGGATGTTCTTTCATTTTGTTGCCAGTGCCCACGTGCCCAGGGGAAGTATATCTCATACTTTTTTGTTGGAGATGTAGTCTCTGTAGTGTCCAATGGCCCAGGGGAAGTATATCTCATATTTTTTTGTTGGAGATGTAGTCTCTCTCTATTGTCCAATGGCCCAAGGGAAGTATAACTCAGAGATGCCAGTTTTTCGGCTAAAACCGGATTTCAGGCTTTTTTAGGCAAAATGTTTATGGTTTGAGTCACTATACGTTTTGTCGCGTGTTCAAGCTTGCATATTAGTTTTTGGAGAGAAAAAAAATTTTCAGGCTTTTTTATCTAGGCCTGCTGGCATCCCTGATAACTCAAAATTTTTTTTTTCGAGATGTAGTCTCTGTAGTAAAGTCTTTAAAACTATTTCTTGATTAACTTGAACATATTATATATTTTTTTCAGGGATGGAAGTAGTGATGAAGATATTCAACCAGGCATTCACAAGGTAGATAGTAAAACATTTTAAGGTTATGCTTATCAAGTAGACTAAATATATACTAATGTAAGGAAATATAAAGAGCTCATTATATAATTCTATTGACTATTTTGGGAAAACTATTTTAAAGATATTAATGTAATGCACCCCTTTCATTTGTAATATTTTAATTTCTAGTATAAAAATAAGGTTGAGATATCAGATATTAAATTATTTATTTATCGCAAACTTCTCACTTGTCATGACTTGAAGTTTTTACTCAGTCTTTCAATCATCACTCCCTCATATTGTCATTGTTCCTACACAAAATACTTCTGTCATATCCTAGTTCCTTGACGTCTGGATTTAACTAAATTATAAATACATAAGTAGAGCTTAAAAGGTTCATAATCATGATTAGTATTTGCAACCATAATTATAAAATTATGAAATAGACAGTAAAATATGGTTATTTTTATATTACAGAATTCCACAATTTGGCAACCTGGGTATAACTCTAGATCCTCTGGTGTGATGAGAGGTCTAACGCCTGATCTTCTGGAGCCTCCAAATTTATACAGTACACACAGACCTATACAGATGCAATGGAGTGATCCTCTCTCATCTCGTTCTATGTGGGATAACTCACCACAAGGTACGCCATTGACATTTTCTACCCTCTTTGGAAATAAAAAGGATGTCACGTACATTTCCATTGCTCTTGGTGATTAATGTAAACAAAGGAAATAAATGAAAGGAAATTAGTACTAAAACTAAAAAAATGAAATTTAGCTATTTAAGTTCTAATACTAATACTATTTTATATCTCTGTTACCTGCTGTATTATATTTATTGTTTTTTTAGACTGGCTTCATAAGGTTTCTCTGACATTTTAGCGCATATTTAAAATCCATTTTAGAAGTAAATGGTCTTAAACTGACCTGTCCCTCTATTAGCACATTACCCTTCAATATGAATTATGTTATAGATAATATTTGACCATTAAAAAACAAAATTTCAACTGACAGTGAAACCAAATTCAGGTAAAATGTTGTATACTAAATGCTTAAAGCTCATGTTATCACAAAAATAGAGGAAAATTTAAACTCTTTTCCTTACTTTTGCAATGGTCTCTTCCTAGATACAAAAATGAGTACACCTACTATAAGTCATAGAAAAAAATATTACAAAGAAAAAAAAATGCAATTTTCTTATTTCTAAAAAATGAGATACATAATTAAGTAAAAATATAATTTTTAAATGCATCTCTATTTTTCAGATATACATAAAGAGAAAACTTCACAAAGCATGCAAGGGTTTGGAGGTGTCCAATAAACTAGTCCAACAGAGTGTTCTGAATCACTCATTTATTGTATCAAGCCTTGCTGTACAAATAAGTGGAACCTGCTATTGTAAAAGAACATTTGTGACTCTTTACCATGAAATTAGTTGCTTTGCACTTTGAGGTCATTGTGAGTTAATGATTGGGTCTTAAAGAATTTTTAATGCTGAATTCAATTGAGAAAATTGTTTAAGACTTTAATAAATTTTCTCTTAATTATGGATATTTTAGTGTAGCTTCTGTCTAGAACCGGATTCAAATTGAATATTTTTCTTTCTTATACCAATAATTTTCTTATCAACCGATTATGGATTTTAGTGCAATTTAATACACTTATTAAGCACAACAAAATTATGAAATAAGCCAAATTTCATTAAAAATATACATTTTTTAGTGCTGTATTACAATAAGTAGATGCACATTTAGATTTCTGGATGTGCTTCCATGATCAGCCCTTGATCAGCCAAGATCGACTGCAAGGCAGCAGTTGATTTTTTTTTCTTAGCGTTTTCTCTCCTAGATGACTGTTATCCCTAGCTAACAGGCTCGTCTGTCCAGGTTTAGAGTTAGAGAGCTCTATGTTAGCTTTTTTCAGTCATTTCCTTGGATTAATGAGGCATTTTTAAAGAGTATCCTTACCACCGGAGACCCCACCTCACTCTCTATAACTGTTGATCCACAACCACTTATTCATTTTTCTAAGACAAGGTCATTATTTGCTTCAGCCTTATCACTAGAGCTAGATCCATCATTTTTATCATTGGTGTTGATATTCTGTACTGAATTGAATGCTTTATTTTTTTTTGTAATGGCAGCCGCCATGTTGGAAAATTAATTGATGGGGTTGGTGGATAAATTTAAATGGTTTATAAATTTAATTATTAGTTTGGCTTGTTAAAGAAGCTTTAAACAGAAAAAAGAATTCAACTAACAAATAAATTTAATATAATAATATAGACCAAATCAAAGCTGTAGAAATAAATAAAAAACAAGACGATACCAATAAAATTTAAATGCTATTTATTTATGCATAAAAATTATACTAAAATAAAAACATTAACATTCTTTTACAAACGAATTAACATAGTATACATGCTGTATACACAACAATTACATTATAAAAAAACAATTCATGAATGTATGACTCTAATGAATAAGAAAGCTCGCTTTGCTTTATATATATATATATATTTTTCTTAAGTGAAAATATTTAGTTAACAAACTTTAAAAACTGCACAATGAGGGAGAAAGTTGGATAAAAAATCTACAAATATCCACACACAACAAGGTGAAAGAAAAATATGTGAGTGTTCACCCATGATGTACACAGGGGGAATAACTTTATATAACTGTATATGTAGCAGCATATTTTTGTCTATAGCTCTAAATGTCTTGAGGTGCAAAGTGATTCACTTCGTGGTGGGTATTTATTTCATTTTGTAATCTCTGTGTATTTTTAAGTTTCATATTATCATGACAGGATCATGTTAATAGAGTCTTTGTAAGAATATAATATTTATTTATATTTAGATCTTGACATTATAAAATGTTTAGTTACATTGTAAATATTCAAGTAATTTGTGTTCAGAAAATGATTTTATAGTAAAACAAAAGTTCTGAATTTAAATCAACTCACATTTTTTTTTTGTGATACATTATGAAATGTTATGAATCCAGCTTTAATCCTTCAATATTTGACCTTATTTTATTTTTATTTTAGTAAATTGTGATATTATAATTGGCTTATATTTTTTAAAAGGTGGAAAAAAATGATTTTTTTTCATCCTGGTTAAATAATGCTTTTCTGATATTTTTCTGATTGAAATCCATTTTTTAAAATTATTATTTAACATTATTTTATGACAAATTTTTCTTTAGAAATGGCTTTTTTAAAGTTCAGTTTATCAGTTTATTTTCTTTATGTGTTGAAACTCAACTTAGAAATTGTTTTCAGTTTTTCTCTTTCTATCAATATTTTTAGAAATATATGTTCATTAATTTCAATTATTCAGTCTTCCTGGTTGTTTTTAAGCTCTCAATTCCTATAATTAAAAACAAATCTATTTATTTCTTTTCATTTAGATTTCTTTTACCAATTTAATTTTTACTCCATAAATATTATCCTTTCAGTCTATGCATCAAAAAGAATTCAATTATATTTTTTATTGCTCAATCACTCTTATGTAAAATAAAACAACTTGAAAGAATTATGCTACTTGAGAGAAAGTGGAGATGGATAGGCCACAAGGATATATAGGCCAGACAAGCCCTAGAATAGAACAGAGGATGTCCAAAGCAGACATTTAGATGCAGTATTATAGTTAAATCCAAAGGTGCAAGCAAAAGCTGAAATGAAGTAAAGAAGTTAGCAGAAGACTGTGGAACTTGGGTTGCGTAGATAGAGGCCTTTTGTTCCTCAAGGAACAAAAAGGGCACTTAATAATTTAAATGTATTGTGCATAAATTTGATGCCAATGTAGTCAACTTATTAATCCTTACTAAAAAAAATTAGGTTATTTATTATTCTCCATTTTCTAGCCAAGTCTATGATTGCCTTGCACATAGCGTGAAGTTTATTTTATGTTGGATTACTTGTTTTCTAGCCAAGTCTATGATTGCCTTGCACATAGGGTGAAGTTTATTTTATGTTGGATTACTTGTTTTCTAGCCAAGTCTATGATTGCCTTGCACATAGGGTGAAGGTGAAGGTTATGTTGGATTACTTGTTTTCTAGCCAAGTCTATGATTGCCTTGCACATAGGGTGAAGGTGAAGGTGAAGGTTATGTTGGATTACTTGTTGTGGTTGTATTCATTTATTTTACTTCTTTTTATACACTTTTACAATATGTTTTTTTTTTAAATATTGTACTGCTGTGTTGTTGTATTGGGTGTCAGGGTGTGGTGGTAAAGTGCTGGACTACTATTCTAAAGTTTTAAGTGAATGCCTAGAATTTGTCCTGCATCTGAAAGATATCCCTTAGTCTTCCCATCCATATAATTGGGATAGTAATGAGAACTCTGCATCACTATCCATACGGCTCAAAATGGTATGAAAATGTAACAATTTTTACGCTGTTTTGGAGAAAGGTATTAAATTTTCACAAATAATTATTGAAATTATTTGTGATGGGATTATGAAAAACAAACTTTTGCTCCGAAGAAAAATGTGTTGGTAAACTAGCTATGCAAAAACAACTATTGGTATATTAAAAGATTGTTCATTCCACAGTACTGTAGAAAATTCTATGATTGAAAATCAAATGGCATTTATCCAGCTGATAGTAAAATGTAAAAAGATTGATTGTAATATCTTTAATGTTTTCAGTAAAATGTTAATATGTATAAAATGTTATGTTTTTTTTTAAAGCACAGCAAGTTTATTTATCATTTCTCACAGTAATTATTTCTTAGCAATAGATGTAATTTAAATATTTATTGCATATACAGGCAAAAAAATTCCACCATTATTTGATTTGGTCTATTCCTATAATATTCCTTAAAATTCCTGTCTGTGCAATAGCCACAGTCAAAATTATAGAAAATTATTTGTCGCTTTATTTTTTGCTTTTTGAACATATATTGACTGTACTTATAGATTTTTCTTTATGTAAATTTCAAAATCTTATTGTTTACATTTAAAGAAACAATATTGTCAGTGTCAGAAACTTGTGAACGCTGCTTCATCGGCCCTATGGATCAATTTTGTCTGACAGGATACTACTTTTAGTCCTTAAATGTGTTAACTTTGGGGGGAAAACAATCCAAATCTTGGAGCTCTTTGTGATGTATAATTTCTGACAAATTGGAAACGCGTGTAGAAAAATTCATATTGCCAAGTGTTTTGAATCTGTATCTAGTTCTTATTTTTAACAAAATGGTTCAATATGGGCTTTATTTGAACAACTAATTTTAATACTATTTATACTATTTATAAACAAAATCAACTATTAACTCAATTTTGAGAAAACCTCTTCAGTTGGCCTTTAATGTGTTTTTAATTAAAAATATTTTTTAGTCAAATATTTTGCTTGAGAATTTAGAATAACATTTAGCATAGAGTCTGACAATGTTCTTCACTTATGGGATAAGTCTGTTCATGATCAATACAGTTGATGAAACATTCAATGAAATATGATTTCTTTTTGATACACTGGTATTCACAATTTTCCTGCTATTTTTCTGTATTTTTTTAATATACCGTATATACTCGCGTATAAGTCGCACCGGTGTATAAGTCGCACCCCTAGTTTAAGATTTTTTTCCTTATATGTTGTCATTGACCCGCGCATAAGTCGCACCCCGACTTCCCGGGTTACACTGCCTTTTAATATCTCAAAAATGCATACCTTTTAAACATAAAATTTACTAAATATTCACCCTAATTTGGAAACTTTCCTTAAAAAATTGTTTTAATCGTGCATAAGGCAAACATAATCACATAAGGCATATCCTAATAATTATACAAAGCTCCAATCAACTATAGGGGTCATGTAGGAAACTTTATGACAGAGTAATAAAGTTTTTCGAACTTTTCAAAAACAGTGTCGGGTGTATAAGTCGCACCCCTACTTTTTGTCGAAATTTTATGTAAAAGAAGTGCGAGTTATACGCGAGTATATACGGTACTATGCATTTTGGATTCATAGAATATTGTCATTCTTTTTTAAATATATGTACTAACTTTTGAATGGTCTAATTGATACAGAAGTTTTTTATAGTTAGAAAAGTATAGCCTGGGGTTTATGTCTTGATTTTCTAACCTTGTTAAGATGTTCTAAATGTATAATTTACCTAACTTAAATACAACAGCTCATTTTTAGTAGGAAACATTCATATATTTAATATAAATAAAATATGTAAAAAGTATGTAAAAAGGAAATGGCATAACATCCCACTAGTAGTGTGCATATAAAATATTTTAAACTGTTTTATAATTGTAATATATAGGAATTTACTTGCAACTAATTTACTGATAATGGATTTTGATTTTTAATAATGTGTTTCCAAATATTTTATTTACTGAATGGAAAGTTTTACTAGACTATTTATTCCAATGGGGATGTTAATGGACACACTATTATGATAAGAACAAGTCATTTGGGAAAACCATTGTCCACTATGACCTGACAGTGTTAGTGTTAACTAATCTTATGTTCTTTACTTCAAACTTATTGGCTGCTGCACAGCTTTATGCTTTCCCTTGTGAATAAAAAAGTATTTGTGATCAAGTGATACATTTGAACTCAACAATGATGGGAAAGTGGGGAGTCGAGCTTGCAGTCTACAAGTTTACAAATATACAAATGTTTATTTCAATGTAACCCACACATACATGCTACATATGGTGATGGCATTTATTTATTTGTTTGTTTGTTTGTTTGTTGGCTTATTGTAAAAGGTTTCATCAGCTTAAATTAATTGATGTTTTACATTCTCTAGTTCAGGGGTCGGCAACCTTTTGATAATAGTGTAGCCGAAGTAGCACTTCTAAATCATTCAAAGTGCCAGCAGCCTAAAAATCGCACTGCTCTTTTCATGTAGAGGAGACTAGAATTGCCTTTTTGGTGGTCTTCCGCGTGCCATTGAAAACTTCATTGCGTGCCAAGTCTGGCATGCGTGCCATAGGTTGCCGACCCCTGCTCTATTTAAGTCTCTACACGCTATTCTAACGAAAGTTGAACTTGAACTGTGTACATTTTGGAACAAATTTGTAATGTCAGCCGGCAAGCTAATTTTATTGTGTTATAATATTATACAATTTCATAATTCTTAAGTGTTGAGAACAGTTATTTAAAAAATAAACCGTAAATTTTTAATAAATAAGCAAAATTACCTGTTAGCGCATATATTTGTACAATAGGGCAAAGAGATATATGTTTTGTGATGACCATCACAACATCATTATGTTATATCTTTTCATATCTAGCTATCTTTTCTTAAAACTCAACTGATGTTTTCTGTATAGTAGAGTCAATGTACTAAATGCCTTTCAGACTGATCAAATATCCTTGTTTTTAGTTTTACTAGGATTTTTAGAGTCAAAGAGAAAAATACACATACATTTTATTATTAATATTACATCTGAGAACTTTGCTGTTGATTCAATGTCAATTATAATAAATATAAAACTATATCAGACTGTATCATTAGAGTTCATAGAGTGACATAGAGGGACAATTCTGATTGCTAAGAACAACTTCACTTGATGTGAAACGTTTTTGTACAAAAAAATATTTTTTGTTTCTGATTTATTTTAATGCAGTAAAGGCAGTGTTATTTGTGTGCAATATTTGTTTATTCAATCAATTGGTTTGACTCTATTCTTTCTAGAGATGATTATAATTACATTTTTTAAATGACTTTAAAAAAAGAAACATTTGGTAAACTAATTAAAAACATTGTGTCTGAATGTATTGATCTCATTGGTTTTCATTCCATGTAGTCTATGTGTGTAGTTTTGAACATATTCTGTGTCCATTGTAAGGGAACTATAGACATGTTTTTTTAGATAAACAACCTCATGCCTTGATGAAACGGTTAGAAAAAATGTTTCCTCTTTCTCGTTTATTTTCTTGTGATGTCCTATGCAGGTGACCCCAGTATATCGAAACAATATTTTTAGCCTGGTGTAGATTGACCGAGTTTGTCTTGTGAGTTTATCTATTTAAACTATAATGCATTCGATTGGTCACAGCAGCGGATGTGTGACCTTGACCCGAAGCTGTGACTAATAAAAATTTGACCTTCAATGTTGACATTCTTGTGAAACTATTAGATTTACGCTACTAATTTAGTATAGTAGCTTACCTACACGATTGTAAAAAAACAACGCTTTAATAAGGTCAATAGCTTTAAAAAAAAACGATACCGTAGATCTATTTACGTTGCTGTATTCTTCTCTTGATTTATGTCAATAAATACAATTTTAACTTTAACTCACCGGCCATGTTTATTAAACGTATTGTTTTAACAGAGGTGGGGCAAATTAGTATGCCAATGGCTTGCACGCCAATTGTTTTGAATGGCTCGCTCTTCCTTGAAAAAAAAAAAACTGAGCCCGTAGGAGTCAATGATAGCGATAGAGGCTTGGTGTCAAATGTTAGGGTAGAGGCACCTCCAGAAGCGATCGGGAGTCGGCAGAACGAAATGTTCTTTGCGGAACATGGGGTATGATTAGTTCCTTGAGATAGGACGGCGCCTCTCGTTGTTGAATATAACTGGCAAAGTATCACCACTTTGTATTCAATTTTGGCTCTCTCAGGAAGCCGAAGACGCAGGAGAATTGTCACAGAATCGCGCCTTGACTTACGCATGACCAGCCAAGTGGCACTGTTTTGAATACGCTGTAATTTGGCGACTTATTATCGTCATGTATCACAATAAGCAGAGCATTACAGTAGTCGAGGCGCGAGAGTAGCCTACAAAGGCATCGGCTAGTTTCCTTGTGAGAGATAAGTTCGGATCTGACCAAGTACACGTAGCTGTAAATAAAGGCCCCTGTATAAATTGCTTATGTGGGTGTCGAAAGGCATATGTGAGGCAAGGATGACACTCGTTTTTTTTTAATATACTTTTTCTACAAAGGGACAAAGGGGAAATGGCAGTTCATTCACATCAGTGATTCCAAACTCATCAACGCGTGCGAAAGGTTTCCGACCCCTGGTCTATAGGCTAGGCTACCATGTTCTATCGTGCACGCTATAAGGCTATAACTAATAGACTGTCATTGCAGATATCTAGTAGGCCTACCTACAATAGAAATTAAAAGGGGGGTTAGAATTAACTGTTGTTCTCTCCCCCCCCCCCCCCCCACCCTTTCCTTCCTCAACACCGATCCTTTTACAGACGCATATGTTTGTAACTAAAATAAAATGAGTTTGAATATGTAAGTTGTTGTGTAGCCTACGTTTTTGGTTAATAAACATCAAATATGGCTGGAAATTTTTTTGAAAATACCTATAATTTAAGTTATATACCGGTAGGTCTACAACTATTTTGAATAACATGATTGAGGTAATACTTTCTGAAGATAATGTAAACAGCATTAAGCACATTGTAGTTTCTTATTAATGAGCGCTATTTCCCCATTTTCAGATATATATTTTTATTACTCGTTCTGTGTATGTCATGTATGTGTATGTCATGTATGTGTATCATGCTCTACGTTTTGCTACTTGTATCCAACTGTGTAATGCAACAATAATGTACAGCACAGTACTCAGTACAGCTAAGTGTGCTTTACCCCCCCCCCCCCATCCTGACGTCACCAGTTCTGTGTGTATACTGTATACTATACTATCAATATGTGTACACTTGTTTCTTATTTATGTCCTAGGTTCAGTCAACTCTTTTCAGAAAACTTGGGGATTGGCAGTTGGCAGGGACTGTTTACTTCACTGAGTTCTCGAGTAGTTTCCCCTTTAGTGCAAGAACGCAAAGGGGAATGTGGGATGTCTATTTTTAGCAACAAAACAGCGTAATGACCTAGTCTCTTACCTTGTTGATAAAGAATTATATAGGCCTATATTTCTATTTTGTGGGCTGAATCGTGAAAATAATAAGTTTGGGGTCAGTCAAGTAAAAAACACCAAAAATTCTACGAAAACGTAAGCAACAAGAAAAAGTATATCCTTATATTTTATGCGTTATTCCCAATCGTGACAATATGCCCATTCATTGCAGTTAATACCAATGGCCAATAGAAAGCGTAGGCCTAACTATAAACATAAATATGCAATATGATACTAACCCTTACAGTCCCGGGCGCGTATATAGCGGAACTGAAGGCAGCATAGATAGAAGTAGGTCGGCACGGGAAGGGTTAAGATCAGTGTCATTATAAGGCCTTTAGACTATTTATGTCATATAAAAATAATCAGGACAGATGGCCGTTAACCCTAGCCCCATCCAAACTCTGGATATCCTGCACTCACATGTCAGTCTTTCTCTCACGGAGTCACAGCAGAGCAGGCACATTTATAGTCGCCTTTTGAGATTAAATTTAATAAGGAGCCAATGAAGTTGATGAAGTTAATACCGGGTAAATTAATAATAATTAATAGTTTTAAAAAAATATATATAGGCCCTATACAGGGCCGCATTTAGGATTGTGGGGGCCCTGTTCCCAAATTTATGTGGGGGCCCCTCGTGGCCTCACCCTGCCTTCCACATAACTCAGAAAAGTGCCGTTAATTCATGTTAGGCTACATTATGTAAAATCATAAATTGTATGTTGCGCTTAGCTTGGTTGGACTGGAGCGCTTAAAATTGTAGGGGAATAAATGAATTTTATGTTACATTTTTAACGAAAGAATGGGGATGTCACTAAAAAATATATTTTTTTTATTTGTGGGGGCCCCTTTTATGTGGGGGCCTCTGTTTCAATGGAACATGTGGAACATGCCATGCCTAAATATGCCACTGGCCCTATATAGGCCTAATTCAGCTACGAATAAGGGCATGCTGAAAATGATGAATTTAAATAAATAGTAGGCTATTATACTAGTCTAGTAATTTGTTGTTTTTTTTCTTACCCATGTTTTTTAATGTTTATAATAAGTTATGTTTATATTATTGTCACAGTTGAGTGACAAGTTGAAATGTCGAATAGAGCTACAACAGAGGTGCCCAAGCGTTTTTCCACTCGCTTACATTTTTTTTATGTAAGTTTGTACCCATGGCACCGATGGCACCATTCCCAAAGTTAAAGCCATAGATGTTGCATTTTAACACAGTGAATGCAACACGAAAAAATAATGTATGCATATTCCTGCTCCTGTGTGGAGAGCTGCTGCGCATTTTGTTTGGCACCACTGGCCTACTAATTTATGTGTTTTTATTTTACTTGGCTAATTTCCAACAAGTACAGCAGGCCAGGGTACAGTAGGGTAATGGGTCTGCTCTGATTTTGAACCAATACAGATTCTCAAGTTTTGATTCATGCAGAGATTTCAAGTATTTTCAAGTAAGTAGTAAAAGGGCAGATAAATCTTAAACTTTAGCCTAAAATACTAGGGCCTATAGAAGGGGTCAGCAACCTACTGCCCGCGTGTCAGACTTGGCACGCAGAGCGATTTTCAATAGCACACAGAAAGTCCCCAATAAGGCATGCATCAAGTCTTTTCGATAAGAAAAGAGCAGGATGACTGTTAGGCTCGCTGAACGAATTAGAAGCAGCAGTAAGCACTACAAAAAGGGAAAGCTGCAGGAGTGGATAACATCCCTGCTGAGTTGGTGAAAGCAGGAGGGGAAGCCATATGGTAAATGTCTTATTGAACATTTGCAATAAAATATGGAGACTGGCCTGAACCAAGGACCCAGTCGCTCATCATCATCATCCCCAAGAAAGACAACCTACAGCAATGCCAGAACTACCGCACCATCAGCCTAATAAGCCACCCAAGCAAGGTCATGCTCAAAATATCTAAGCCGACTCAGACCTTATGCTGAAAGAATCATTGCGGAAGAGCAGGCAGGCTTCAGGCAGGGAGGCAGTACCACAGAGCAGATATTTAACCTGCGAATACTCTGTGAGAGGCACGCGCAACATCAACAACACTTGTACCATATTATATTTGTTTAGTAGGCCTACAGGAGTCGGCAACCTTTTGATAATAGTATGCCAAAGTGGGCGTTTGCTAAGGTACGTCACCAAGCAGTGACGTGAGCTGAAATTACTTAACAAGATTGTTTGATTGTTGCCTAATAATTATGTTTTCAACTTTTTGTTCTTACCAAATATGTTATAATCTAGACTGTCTAGATGCTTTTTCTATCGAGACTCGGGACGATTATTGCGTCCTACGCTTTGATTTGAGTCTAGATCTAGTCTTAGATTTATTCAGATTTGATTTTGAGGCGGTGTTGGATCGCTGGAAATCGTTGGTTCTAGTTATAATGTGTAGGCCTATCAGTCAGGCCATCACTACACCGAAATATTAAGTTGCATATAATATTAATAATCATTAGAGAAATGTCACTATCCTAATAATATTATCATAAATCCCATTTGATTCTTACATTAATGAAGGCCAATGTTTGTGTTAATTTAATGATAGATCTAGGCCTAGGGTTTTCTCTATGCATCGAGTCCAACATTTTTTATGGCGGATTTGTGCTGATGTTCAGGTGCTTCTCTGCGCCCATGATTTGAGAGTTTTTTTCTTCTTCAGAAAATATTGATCTACTTATTTTCGTATAAATACATTTCAAAAAATAGAATCAGAATCAATGTTTTTCTGTTTATATTTATATGTAATGAAATATCTCTACTAATTAGCGATATAGATCTAGACTAGATGATCGGCTGATGAGGGCGTCTGGGTTACGGTACTAGTTTCTACTTCTAGGTAAGTTAGGGTTAGGTGTCGTGTGCAAAAAAAAAATGTCATACCCCGTTGCCAAGAACTTGTGAAGAACGCAGTTCTGTCTCGTTTTCCTTCGTCTGCTGACCTACTAACCCAGTAAACTTGTTCCCAAACATCGGTGTGGCGCAACCTTCTTTGCCATAAAGAAACACGTCCTATTATTAGGTCACAGAGAAGAGATCTAGACGGTGTATGCTACTGACAAACCAACACAAATATTGTCTAATACATAAAGCAATGGTTCGTGTGTTTTAGGTTAGCCATTATAACGTACGGTATAGCGATGAAAAACACAGATAGTCTATTAACTATTATTGAATCCCCCCCCCTCCCCCAATCTTTACACGCTCTCTATAAATCAATGCAACTACCCATTGTATGTTGACAATGAATGGTTTTGAACTAATTAATAATTATCAGTTAATAATTATTTCAAGAGGTTCCCTTGTTTATATAGAGCCTAGATAGTAGTCTATTTAGTCTAGACTAAGCGTATATATATATATATATATATATATATCAATTTAAAAGAACTGTGTTCAAATATTCGAGGGACTTATAACTGTTTGGTCAAAAGTCAAAACTAGTTAAAATTTAAGGTTTTGCAAGACAAGGCCCGTTCCTTTCTATTTATTTACCTTGTGTTTAGACTGAAAGCCATTATTTTTATTGTTAAATTTTGTGGTGTTGTTTTTTTTTAATGTTAATATATATACACTCCAAGCAATTTTTAATTTAATTGTATTAGTATTGTTTCATTATTCAGATGTGAGTGTAAGTTGGCGGTAGTAAGGTTGTGACCCGTAATGACACACAATCGATCCTGGTGAGTAGGATTGTGCAGCTGCGGATGAGTAGGCTATACTGTCTCGTCCTGAGAAACTATTATATTTATGCATCTTATGCAATATTTACAAGGGAAACGAACAAATGCGGAATAACGTGTGTCAATTGACTTTAATCAAATAGCCCACGTGTAAGGATTTAGAATTTTACAGTTTGCGATTGATGAGTATTAGTGTTCTAAAGTTAATATTCATTTGGGATTTGATCCTACTCAGTAGGCCTACATCCTACACTTATTAAGCTTATAGTTACCATTAAATTGAAGCCAAGTACATATTATACAAAGCCTCTTATTTTAAACTTTAACGCAGAAATATGCATATAAGCTTACTAATATGCCTATTTAGGGCTTTAACTTTATGTCACAACCCAGGGTTCTTCCTTTAAAATCATTTCGAAATTACAAAGTTTCTAAACTAAATTTAGAACAACATACACAAACCAATTAAAAGTCCCCTTGATCTATAGAACCTATGTAAGAAATGTTTTGTAGTTGCAAAGGGATGGTATTTGTCCCCCCCCCCCCCCCCCCCCTCCACCGAAGACCTCCCCCTTTCTTTCTGTATTTATAGCTTTATTTACTTTATTCAGTCTTTTTTGGTTTTGTTTTAGAAATTACACTACCGTAATTCATAGACACTTACCGGTTTCCTACATAGACTATAGCTAATAAATTTGTAAAGTCTGTCATGATTCACATAATTATGTATCTATGTATTTTTTATACGGTTGTATTAATAATTTATGGTCACTTATGCTATTCCAAGTTTTCAAAACTTTGGCGGTAGAAATACGTTTGATCATGTGTGGTTGTTTTGACTTTGAACATGTGTGCTTGTTTTGACTATCAATTTTCATCTACGGTCTCAGTGTTATTTTTAATTCTTGAGAATAATTGGACATACCGGTACGAATATTTCGTCCCAAAAAAAATTTACAGCTTGAAATTATGAAATATTGAACTTGGGTGTACGTTAATTTCAACTAGATCTAGGCCTATCCATATTTAGATAAATATTAGATTTTCAATTGTTTAGGTTTAGGGGGAAATTGTGCATAATTTCAGAATTTGGCAACTCTTGCCACCCCATCTACCGGTACTTATTTTTGTTTTTAATCCTGCACTATTTCCACCTTGTATTTTGTATTCCACCCGCCCTATCTCCCTCCCACCTCGCAATCCTGGCTACACCACTGAGACATGGCATAGGTACACTTTCAAATAGCATTTACTTATGCTTTATATTTATATTAAGATGTTTTCCCTACCCTTAAAAAAAAGTCAATGGTTCAGCACAGTGCAGCTAGAATGAAATTGGATCCGAAAAAGTTATTTTTTTTATTTCTCAAAAACTCCATTTATCAGGGGAAATATTTTTTGTTATGAAACAATTGAATTAGCAGCTCAGAAATGAATAGATTAGATGTCACGTTTTCACACATTGTTTTTTTTTTTCGGCAGCTAGAACCAACCGTTTTAATTCTAAAGATAATATATTCCAAGAAAAATAAATGTTTTGTTTAATTACCGGTAAATCAGTGATTCTGTTTGTGCTCCCTCAAGATTCCTCTTTTTAGTCAGGATTATTTAATAGTGCTGTACTTACAATGTAAGTTGCATATAAGTAAATTATCTGTCTGACCAAATTGATCCATAGATCCGACAAAGCAACATTCACTAGTTTCTGTGGCCATGGCAAACTAGGTGATTGTATGCCAGCACTATGCAGATGCATAGCAACCCATACTTTACCCTAAGGTAAGGTACCCATCAGAGTTGGGTAAACTCAGGGACACCCTCCAGACCCAGGAAAAATGTGTTGCCTGCACCAGAATTCAAAACCCAGGACCTTTGGTATGCCAAGTTAATGCGATTCCGCATGGCTACTGTGCCCTCAAGTTACATATCAATTTATCAATACACAAAAAAAAAACAAATGAATGTTAAAAAGGAAATTACAAATTTTACAAAAAACTTCATTAAAACATATTTCAAATTTTATTTGTCATCATTTACAACTGAATAGTAATATTTCATACTACCGGCAATACATTTGTTCACAAAAAATAACAGCTTACAAATGTCACAAATTAACTGACCTGTAGGCCTATCCACAAAACATGTAAGTAAATTGACAGTGCTCAGCAAAAAGTTTATATCACAACAAATGAACGGAACTTTTGAAACAGTGGTTAATGATATCAATGAAACAAAATCCAAATTTCAAAAGCAACAAACTCAAAATAAAATAAAAAGTTCAATTGCTGCAAATATAACAAATGTGCTGCCCCGCACCAACGGGTCTGAGACACTTTTTAGAAAAGAATTCAAACACTAGTATACATCAGCCAGTTCAGCTACACAAAAATGAATTATATCTATACAACTTAATACAAGACAATAGAGTATGAACATTAACAAATTTAATTAATCAAACAAATATTGTTGTAAAAAGTGAGATTCATCTACTTTTAAAATCTATGAAAATGAATCAAAATAAAGCTAATGGTGGGTACTGGTATATACAATCAAAATATAGAGTCATACTGAAGATAAATTTATATGATGAAAAGAATATGCCAGATTTATTAACATATGTAACTGGCTTGAGTAATACTACAGATTTGCAAGGTCTCAATGTCAATAAATATACATAATAATAATAAAGTATACGTATTATAATATAAACAAAAGGAGACAAAACTGTATCATTTTATGTCATAATTATTTTGTTATCAAATGTTCATGAAATACACACCATACCAGCTATTGCAGAAGTTTTTCTAGGTAATGCACAAATTAGAGCCTTGGCTTAGCTCGTAAACTGTCAAGTAAAAAAAGTTTGGTCAGAAAAATGGTAAATGGACCAAAATAACTGCTTTTAAGGTCCATATAAGTATACATTTTCCTTTAGCATATAGGACAAGAAAATTATATGAATATAAATATAAAAGCAGAGTGTACTGTGTAAGATGACTTTGACCTTTAAAGAGTGAGCACTATTTTGAGCATCATTTTCTGCTCTTAAACCTCTCCCAAACTGATAGTTTAGTGTTAAAAGCCATGTAAATGTTTTTAAACACATAAAACTAAGACTATGTTCTTGTATATAATTATATAATACAAACATTTGTGAGCTTTAAATATTAAAAGAGTATTTCAAAAATTAAATTAATGAGCAACCTAACTATAAATTTTTAGACATGTAAGACAAAACTGTCAATATTCAAATAAAATAAATACATCTGTTTGTTGATTTTAATTCCTATAATTTATTTTAAAGTTTATTAATTTTAATAATTAAATGATACTGTTCTAACATTTTTTTCCCATTTAAACCTTGATTTATTATGTTTGAGTGTTCATAGCAACCTAAAAATCAATCGTTGTAACAAGTTAATATCCAATGTCATTAAAACTAGTACTTGTAGAAACTTTATCAATCAATATTGATACAAGTATTATTTAGGAAACCACCCTAGCTATTTATATATAGGCCTATTTTCATTTAAATCCATGTAAAAGCCTAGTTAGAATAACCAACATAATCACAGCTTTGGGCTATGCTATAGAATTTTAATAGAATATAACATTTTTAAAAGTTTGCAAACATCATTTCCTTACAATATAAAATATTACAACTAAAATAAATAATGAATAAGTTATATCCAGATTTTAAAAAAAAGTATTTAGCTCATCCAGACTGATAATTCCAGATCACTGATGCTAGATATAAAAAGTAGATAGGGCCTAAGTAGAAGTGAAGTGGAAGCCAGAAACGGTAGTCAAGTCTGTCAGTTGATCAGTAGAAGAGGAAAATTTTATCACAACATCCAATGATCCGTGGTGCCGTATAGCCTAATATTTGTATTATTTGATGGAGAGACATAGAATTGTAAGCTGATCCAATATTCAAACAATAACAATGTTTTAATTTTAATGTTATTTTTTTTATAGAAAACACAAAGTCACAAATTCAAATGAGTTAGGCATATTTACTATTCATAATATCCTGATTCTTATTTCGACTTCGATGTTGAATATTATGCGAATTAGCCACCACCGCAGCCAGGCTATTTACTATTATCATACATCATACTTGTTACTGTTCTGTCCATGTTGTTATTAGGCTATAATTATAATTATTATGAAGCCTCAATTACACACTCAATATTTCACAAGTCCAAAGAATGCTGTGAAACCGAATCGTCCTCAGATTCAGAATAAGGTGTTTGATTACTGAATTGGTCACAGGAATCATCACCCACTAAATGAAACATTTTTTCCGTTTGATCAATTTGATGTGATGTCAAAGATTTAGCTATAATTTGTGATTGGAGACGGCGTACTGCTTCCTGAATCAGGGATTGTTCGGCAAGTAGTTTTTTAAGCAAAATGTGTGGATCATCATACGTTTCATTATTTACCTTGGATGGCTGACTGTGTCCACAAGAACCACAATAGCTGTCAAGTCTATGTTTGCAATGTTTTTGATGAATACATGATTCTGGTGACGAAAAGTGCTTTTTACTACCACTACTACGACTATAGTGTTCACGCACAGCAGCACATTTGTTTACATGGTAGGGGGCACTGCGTCGAGTCGAGCAAAATTTATCACGACTTTTCAAACATAAACGTTCTCGAACTTCACTTACTAATGTTTCCACATCAACTGCAGGGTACATACTTTTTTCAGAAGCCTTCAACAAAACTGGCATGTTCTTTATAAGTTTATGATAACCCGTAAAAATACTTTAAAGCTAACAGAAATAACAATTGGCTTTGTGAAGCGTGCCTAGCTAGCACAAGGCTGAATGAACTATTTTGTGTTGATATTTCCGACTGACTTTTAACACCCAAGCACTTGTTTATCTTTCCGCAATAAGAGTAGTGCCAAATAAAATGTTTACTGCTAGGAATAATATTAAAAATTACGACTAAATAAAAGGCCAATATCAAATATTTAAAAATATATATCTTTTCTACTGTATTTTTTCATTAATTTAAGATTTAACCTAAATTTACGATTATAAATCTCACGAAGCGTACGAATATATAAAGCCGGCTATGCAAAGTTGTGTTATGACCGGTACGTGATCTGATTGGATGGTTTGCTAGTACGATTAGAAAGAGGCGAAAAAAACATTAGGTTCACGCACAACAAAACATTTTTTGCTTGCGTAACAACGAAGTGCGACATTAGACTGTAAACAAATATCACGTGGTATTTTGTTTACATTTAAATAAAACACTAAAGACTTTAACAATTTTATGTGACTAGGGTAGTAATGAAGACTTGTGTAGCATTATTGGCCTTTATAATAAGTTAAAGCTTAAATAAATATATATATACAGGTAGACTATAATTATATCAAAGTCCAAAGTTGAGCCCAAATCGAAGGGCATTTAATAGCTAATAGCTATACATATAACCTATATAATATAAAGGTGTTTTTCTTTTTGGGGGGGGGGGGGGGGAGGAGATGGGTAAATAGTGCACGTTAGGGTCGGTAGGGGGCAGCTAGGGGCATAACGTGTTACGATGGGGAAGAAGTAAACAGTAAAGCGCAGGGATAGACCTATAACCTATAGCCTAGCTATAGTATAGTGGCCTACATTTAAATTTCCTGTAGAAAAACAAGGGGGGATATATTTTAGTACGGTAGGCTAATTCTGACTGGTGCACACAATTTCAACATAAGCTACTGAAAAGTTATTTTTTTTTATACATTCTAATAATTATCAATAGTCTAAGCGTAACAAAGTAGGCTAGATATTTCTGAGCTTATGAATTTCATTTTGTAAAAAATAAATTGAAGGCCTACCCAGCGGGCACACCACGTCATATCGACAGGGAAAAATTGCAAACCACGAAAACACGTGTAGCCTACACCACGTTTTTTCCCTGTCGATACCACGTAGTGTGCCCGTTGGGTACGAGGTTAAATTTAGGTCTACATTTATTCTCAAGGAAGTACGTTTAAAAAAAAAAACACTAGTGGATATTCAAAAGACCGAAGATGCATGTACAAAAAAATCTCTCCGAGAAACCAAAGCTACAGCAATAGTGGGATATAGTGTGTAGCAGTGTTGTGTGTAGCAGTGTTGTGTGGAGCAATGTGGTGTGGAGCAATGTGGTGTGGATCAGTGTTGTGTGGATCAGTGTTGTGTGGATCAGTGTTGTGTGGATCAGTGTTGTGTGGATCAGTGTTGTGTGGATCAGTGTTGTGTGGATCAGTGTTGTGTGGTGCAGTGTTGTGTGGTGCAGTGTTGTGTGGTGCAGTGTGGAGTTGTGTGGAGTAGTGTGGTGTGGAGGAGTGTTGTTTGGATCAGTGCAAATGTAATGTAGTATGTAGCAGTGGAGAATGTAATGTAGTATGTAGCAATGTTTAATGTAATGTATAGTATGTAGCAGTGGTTAATGTGATGTAGTAGCCTATGTAGCAATGGAGAATGTAATGTAGGCCTAGTAGGCCTATGTAGCAGTGGATAATGTAATGCAGTATGTAACAGAATTCCTGCTCAAGAGATTGAATTAGATCGATGTATTAACATTTAGTAAAAGCGAAGAAATATTTGATTAACACGTTTTAAAGTTGTAACAATGTGAAAACTAGGCCTATAATATTTTGTCTTTTTATTATTTATTATAAATTCATTGAGTAGTCTTTTTGTTGTTGTTTTGTTCATTAGAAGAATATTGCAGGAACTTTATAGGTTTACCTAAGGCCCAGGGACTTGGTCGGGCGCCTGTAAAACCGATCTACATTTTCTTGGTGGATAAACGTGGAAGATGAAAATCGCAAGTAGATCTGAGTGGAAGGGTTAGCAAAAGCTGTCATAGCTGTCCATGGCTGTAGAACACTACCCATACCCCCCCCCCACACACACACAACCCTTACAAATAATTACACTTATTACCTGATTAGGAATTGACCGACATTACGTTTCACGTGATTCAATTGTGTTTTCAATGAAAGTGAAAGTTCTACACTAAGCTTTCATTCCAACCTCTCTTGGTTAGTAGAAGCATACCCAGATTTCTAAATGTTTTACGATGTTCTCTTCTTTCTAGTCTATAAGATGGATAACCCCCATAGATGGGCCAAATTACTGACATTTATGACGTAGGCCTAATGTGTTTTCATAAGGCTATAATTTTCCGATTCCACCAGACTTTAGTTGAGCCTATTAAATTCAGTCATTTTGACATTGTATTACATACTTCGATTGCCCTATGAAACTGAACATTTTTTTTTCATTCTGTGTTTAGAGGCTATTGTTTGAATGAGTGGTTTAAGTGTAGCACATTTACCTTCAAATAAAAAAAAAGATACACACAAGCTCGCACATACACACACATAAACACACCCACACACACACACATGAAGCCCTACCCAATTATTTAAGGAAGACACAAACAAAACAAAGCTAAAAAAAAACAAGCTACACACCAATATTGGTTAGGCCTATAATAAATTATAAGTTTACGAAATAGTTTAAAGTATGGGAGATAACTTAGTTATTCTCTTATACTTTCTCTAACCCGACTGGCTGCCCTTAAAAAGGCAGATTTTTAATTTTCTTCTGACAATTAATTATAGCACGCATATAAACTAAAATACTCTAGGCCCTTTTATAGGCATAAGTAGACCTACAATAAAACTAATTAAACGAATGTCTCTTTGAAAACAACATATTCTATTACAATTTATAAACTTAATAGACAGTTAGGGGACGTCCATTAATTACGTCAACAATTTTTTGGCGTTTTTTTACACCCCCCCCTCCCCCTTGTCAACAACTGTCAAACTTTCAGAGACCCCCCCCCCCCTATATAATTACGTCAACAATTTGTTACCCCCCTCCCCTTCAAAACAAATAATAAAATTGTAGACGCTTGCTTTTATGTTTAAAATAGATTTGAAACGGAAATGTCTACACTCTATACTATAATTAATTGTAATACATTTTAAAACGTGTTTAAAAGATTTCAAATTGACTATAACTCTCATAGGCGTAGCCACTAAGTGGGTGTAACATGCTTCCTACCCACCTCAATCGCCCCTCCCACATTTTTTTCCAATCCGAGGATTTTAACAGTATTTCTTGTCTATTTGTTTTCTATTGTTCTTTTCATATAGATATTTAATCTTTTCTAATTTTACGTTTCACTAATGAGCTTTTGTTACAATGTTAATTGTTAAATAGTTTATGGTGAAATTGTGCACCAGTTGTTAATTAGCTTTCTATTTTAACCATATGTTCACTATTCCTTCTTGTATTATTGTCCACACACACATTATACACGCAGTATAGAGTTGACTTCCCTGTCCCCTACCTGTGCTACCTTGCACTATTTGCCACCCACTCCTTGCCATACTGGCGACGCCACTGATACTAATATATTTTTATCTCCTACAATTTTTCCAGAAAATTAGAAATTAAAACGTAAAAATTACTAAATAGATCTATGTAGCCTAATCAAACTCATTTTAACGTTTCACCTATCGTAATCAGCACAAATATATTTGTATGTCAGAATCAGGGATGTTAAAAGGAAATAAGATAGGCCAAGTATTATTTTTTTGAAGGAAATATTTTAAAATAACCATGTTGGAGATTCACACAATACACTTCATTCAATGCTTTGCAAACATCCTACTTATAGTCTCGGAGAGGGTCTATTGTTGTTTTTAGTTCTATTTAGAGGCCGGCCAAATCCAAATTGTTTATTTCAGCCGAAAACGAAATCATACCGAAAGTTATATGGTGACTTTCGACCGAAACCGAAACCAAAAGTTTAATTATATCTCTACCGAAACCGAAAAATAAGCATAAATCGCTAAACTAAATATTTTAAAAGATTGCATATTTTTGTGTAATATTAACTAGTTTATGGATACTCTATTTAAGTAAACCATATAACATGTTATATACAGATGTATACACATGCATTATAGATAATTTTATTCAAAGTTGAATACATTTTAAGATTTAATATAACCTAAAATGCAATAATATAAACTTTATATACCATTTTTGTTTCTAAATATTGTGACAATTTTGTTTAAATTAGTCAAAACAACACAAAAATGACAAATGACCGAAAATCAATATTAGTTTCGTCCGAAAACGAAAGCAAACCGAAAACTAGCTTTTCAGCTTTGGCCGAAACCGAAACTACGCAGAAAGAGGTCATTTACATACTTTCAGCGCCGAAACCGAATTTTCGGACTCTAGTTATATTGTCAATCCCAGCCATACATAACGAACGCCAGTCTCTGGCGCCTAATTTAGATGTACTGATCGGCAAAAACGTACTCTGCAGTCAGTTTGTTGGTGAAAGCAATGGACGCTGCAACCCGTCTCGAGAACCACCCGATGCCTGGATGCCTGTACCTATAGTATCTAAAGAAAAGATTCTGGCTCGCTGGGCAGAACACTTCAACTGTGTCCTCAACAAGCACTCTATCATCAGCGATGAGGCGATCAATCGACTGCCACAGATAGCAGTCAATGAGGGAATGGCTGACCCTCCATCAGAGCTGTAAACAAAAAAGGCCATTGATCTCCTGTCTTGCGGCAAGGCTCCTGGAGCTGACTCCATTCCTTCCGAAATATATAAATCAGGCGGACACAAACTGGTTGAAAAACTTACGGCTATGTTCTGCGAGATGTGGAAGCAAAAAAAAGTCCCACGGGAATTCAAAGATGCAATCATTATCCCCCTCTACAACTCTACAAGCGCAATGGCAATCTGCAAGCATGCGACAACCATATGGGGATATCGCTTCTGTGCATCGCTGGCAAAATCCTTGCAAGGATACTCTTAAACAGACTTACAGCTCACTTCGACCAGGGTCTATTGCCTGAGACTGAAAGCCAGTGCGGTTTCAGGAAGGAGAGAGGGACCATTGACATGATCTTCGCTGCCCGCCAAATGCAAGAGAAATGCCAGGAACAGCATGTGCCTCTCTATGCCACTTTTGTAGACCTGACTAAGGCATTTGACACAGTCAGCCGTGAGGGACTCTGGAGAATCATGGCCAAATTTGGATGCCATGACACCTTCATCGATATGGTCAGGCAACTCCACGACGGCATGCTCGCCAGAGTCCAAGACCAGGGCAGATTTCAGAACCCTTCCAGGTTAAAAACGGCGTAAAGCAGGGATGTGTCTTGGCCCTTACACTCTTTAGCCATGCTTTTGGATGCCTTCAAAGACATTGATGTAGGGATCAAACTCCGGTACCGCTTTGATGGTAAGCTGTTCAATCTGAGGAGACTGCAGGCCAAATCTATGACCAGCATTGAGACAATACGGGATGTTTTGTTTGCAAATGACTGCTCCCGGATAGCCTCCACGGAGGCAGACATGCAGCGCAGTATGGACCTGTTCTCAGCGGCAAGCACTAACTTCGGCTTAATAATCTCAACCAAGAAAACCGAGGTTTTGCACAAGCCTGCAACTGGATGCGAGCACACTGAACCTTCCATCACTGTAAATGGACTAAAGCTAAATAATGTTTACAGGTTCACATACCTCGGCAGTACCCTCTACCAGTCTGGACATATAGACGATGAAGTAAATCTCAGGATAGCCAGAGCCGGTTCCTCCTTTGAAAAACTGCGGTCTAATGTTTGGAATCGGAAAGGCATTAAGCTGCAAACCAAACTAAAAGTATATTCAGCTGCCGTTCTACCAATTCTTCTCTACGTATGTGAAACCTGGACCGTGTATAGCCGCCACGCCAGGAAGCTAAATCACTTCCATCTTAGCTACTTACGAAAGCTGACACGGGTCAGGTAGCAGGACAGGCTCCCAGACGCTGAGCTCCTTGCGCGAACCGGCATGCCAAGCATGTACACTCAACTGGCAAAAGCCCAGCTCAGATGGGCAGTCCATCTTCTATTGTGAAATAGTCGTAGGAAAGCAATCGCGAGGAGGGCAGAAGAAGAGGTATAAAGACATCCTGAAGGCATCCCTAAAAAATCTGGAAATTTACCCAAACCATTGGTAAAGACTGGCTGAGGACCGATCCTCTTGGCGAGGCATGACCGCCATTGGAGCAGCAGCTTATGGGGAAAAAAGGCGAAGGGTCGCAAATGCAAAACGTCAACTAAGAAAGTCCAGAAAAGACAGCCCATCTACTGCCGGCCAGCAGGCCTCGCACCCATGCCCCCACTGCGGCAAACTTTTTCGGGCAAGAATAGGCCTCACCAGCCATCTTCGCATCCATGACACTGACAAAGGATGGTCCTCTTCGCAAACGATGGACAATCATCATCATCACCTATAGTATAGGACTTGTGCTACCAGATGACAGTGCAGGTGTAGGCCTACGGGTGAGCCACCACGATAATGATCCTTAGTGGGAACCGCAGTGAACGATCGCTGGGCTGCGGATACCTTCCCCTGTTACACGGCACGCCACGCCTTCGGCGTGTCGTGGGGTGGCTGAGCCCGGACAAAGCTTGGGAGTGCCCCCCCCCCCGAGCTCAAACCTATCGTTCGGTTTTTCTAAACTCTAAAGAGACCTTATAACTCTGTCACCGGCTTCAAAGACAATTTCCATTCGCTTTGTTTTTTTCTAAAATTTCTGAGCCAAGAGCAAAATAGAAGCTAGGATCAAATATAATAAGTTGACAGTTAATTTATTAATATTTTCGACACCAGCAGAAACTTAGCCTAATAATGCCAGATTTTATCAATTGTTTTGCCAGACAATTTTTTCTTTTATCAATTTTCGGGCTTAAATTATTAAAACATTGGAAATGCTTACCCCAAAACAATAAGTCCACACCATTTTCCGAAACTATCTTAAAATAACTTTTAAACAAATTAGAAATCAACTCAACGTAGCACTCGTATCGCAAACAGTAAAAACTGGAAACAAAAGTTCAGCTATATACATGTGTCCACTTTTCCTGTGCAGCACAGGCTAGGATGCACAACTCAAGGCTAAACCTAGAACTCACATCTCCAGGGAGAAGCTAAAACACACATCTACAAGTCAAGCGTAAGATTGGATGTGCTATCGACGGTCCAAATAGTTAGTGCAGCATTGGCTAGGATCACCACTCCAGGCGAAAGTTAGGACGTGCTATCGGCAGTCCTAATAGCTAGTGCAGCACTGCCCAACACGGGCTAGGACGCACCTCTTCAGGCGAAAGTTAGGACTCGCTATCGACGGTCTAAATAGTTCACATTTAGTCCGAGTTAGCTATCTCCAGGGAGATTATAGAGATACGTATTGGAATGATTCATGCACGCATCATAGTGTTTAGAGAAACGTGAATGGAGTAAAAAGTAGAACATCGGATAATGATATCGATATGACAATGGAAGGAGTCGCAGTTGTTACAATTAATTATAAATGTTTTAAAACAAATTTGTTTGTCTATTTTTGTCAAAAAATTTTTTTATTAATCAATCCGGAAGGGGGGGGGGCAACCCCCCCCCCCCTTGCCCCCCTCCCTGTGGGCGCCCATGCACCCATACATAGATTTACAAACTAACAAGATGAAGACAAAAAAGAAAATGTCAACTGTAGCTTCCATAATTGATATATTTGTATTAACGTAAAACCACGTTTTTACATGTTATCAATGTAAGTTGAACAGGACAAATGTAGTATTTTGTAATACATTTGTATTATTTATTTCATAAAAAGTAACATTGTTGACGTCAACTTTTCTTGACCTCCCCCCCTCCCCCATGTCAACAATTGTCAAACTTTTTCAGACCCCCCTCCCCTTATTTTGTTGACGTAATTAATGGACGTCGCCTAAGATGATAGGCCCTAACCTCACCGTCGCTGGTTACACTATGAGTCTTGCCAAATCAGCTCTAGCAGATAAATTTATTAGGCCTATTATAATCGCTTCCCAAAAACAATAATAAAAATAAAATTATGCAAATAAATTATTGAAAAAAAAGTCAATATCCCAAGTTTGGATCGAAAATTCTGGGGGAAAAGCCAAGGAGTAGGTATCACTGATCACAGCCTTGAACAAGACCACTGATCTATGAACAAGACGCAGTTTAAAATCAAACCGGAAAAGTACCGGAGCGAAAATGTAAAAAAAGTGGAATACCGAACCGATATTATCGAAATTCGAACAAACATCTGTTTCTGTCGCACATCACTGACCAACTATTAAAAAGAAGTATTTGAAAGCATTTTTATTTAAAATTATAATCTAAATAATGATGGCTTAGCCATAAAGAAGAATAAAAAAGGAAACAAGCTCATTTAGAACATAATATTAACATTTTTAAAGGTAAGCGTTATCCACACAGGCAAAAAAAAAAAAAGACCGACGACACGCTACGAATCATTCAATCACACACAACCAAGTCTGTCAGTGTGTCAACAAGTTAAGAAGTTAAAATAAAGTCAAAGTAAAGAAAACCTTTTTTCCTTACTGTTTACACAATTCCATATTCCACATTTCAGAATTACTTTCATTACAATTCATTACATTATTATTATATATTATAAATTATAAATATTATAATATGATTATTTACTCAAATTACTGTTCATTACACTAATTACAGTATTTACAGTGGCCATTACTTACTGGCATTACTAGGCATTACAGACACTTATTGAAACTCCTTCTATAAATAAGATTGTTGTGTCCTACGCACATTCGTGGTTAGGGTCTAGTTACTAGTCCTGCATTTCTATTAGTTATTAGTAATATATTAGTGTCTTAAATGATCACTTAAATGATATTAAGTTAGGCCTACTGCCTACTGGTTTTCCTGGTTTGTTCAAGTTCAGGCAACCCATTCCATGCCTGGTTGCCACTTGGGAAGAAAGAATAGGCCTACGTATTATTATTATCTTATCTTCTGACTTATATATATGATATATCATTTATTATTCATAATATATGCATTCGTTCTTGCATAAGTCATAAGTCCTGATGGCCTTGCCTTTTATAGACATATAGGCCTATGCTTATCTGAGCATTGTATTGTAACAGAATAATTTTTGTGTTGTATTTTTAAATTAGAATTTAATGCATACAGAACTAAATGCCTTACTACTTTACTCTTTCCCTGCCCATCTGCCCTCTGGTGTTTCAAGGTTTAGTGATTTAACTATTGTTTTACTCTTGTCAGTTGTGACTATTTGCTAACATGAACCTTGAAGTACTTTTCTGAATTTGTTCAAATTTTTTATGTTTTCTTTAGTTGATGGGTCCCATACAGAAGATGCATATTCTAAGAACTAGTCTAGGTCTAACCAATGTGAGATAGCATTTTAGCAAATGATGGAGAAATGAAGGATTACAATGTGTTTTTATTTTATAACTTAAAAAAAAAGCAGGCGTGAATTGGAAAACCTCAATTTTAAGACCTTCTGTTCAACATAGTAACTGAATGGGTGTAAAAGCATTTCAAAGGGACATTATTCTGAAATGGCGCTCTGTTTAGAACCTTAACATACAGTGATTAGTAAATATTGTTTCCCTTGTGTTAATATGGATATTTCTTATTACCCTCTATAGAGTGATGTTAAAGAGTATGCAGGACAATGAGTCTCCTTGTCTAAGTCTGCATCTAATTTTGAATTCTCTTGAATATTCACCCTGGATCTTGATTTTACTTTTAGTAGTTGTTGAGCGTCATGCTAGTTTGTTGGGTATACCAAAATTCCTGTAATATTTTTATAGATGTATTTTCTTTTAATGCTGTCATAGGCTATTTTGTACTCCACATAAAGTTGGTGTATTGGGATATTATATTCATGACATTTCTCTAAGAGGCATCTTAGAGTGAACATGTGGTTGATTTGTTTCATCTAAATCCACATTGATAGTCTCCTAATATATTTTCAGTGTATTATTCCAGTCATTTGCGATTATTTTTGTTCGTATCTTATAGGTTACATTTAGAAAGGATATTCCTCTATAGTTGACACATTGTAGTTTGGATCCATTTTTTATGTATTGGAGTTTTGATGGCTGTTTCCCATTCTGTGGGTATTTTTTCCTCATCCTGAATACGGCTAATGAGATTATGTATCATCATCATCATCATCGCCTTTCGTCTCGTCTGGGACATAGGCCACGAACAAAGGCTCTCCAGGCATCTCGGTCTTGGGCCAATCTCTCTAGCTGTCCCCAGTTGCAACCACTCTTTTTGGTGTCTGCCTCCAGCTCCCTTCTCCAGGTCATTCTGGGTCTACCTCTCTTTCTCTTGCCATGTGGATTCCAGGTAAGGGCTTGTCTCATGGTGCTGGTTGCTGGCTTCCTAAGAGTGTGTCCAATCCACTTCCATCTGCGCTGCCGGATTAATTCTTCCACCGGTTCCTGTTGAGTACGTCGCCAGAGCTCTTCGTTGGTGATGACGATGGGCCAGAATATTCTCAGGATCTTTCGGGGACATGAGTTGGTAAATGTCTGTAGCTTTCTAGAACCAGCTGCTGTTCGCCAAGTTTCTGCTCCACACATCAAGACAGGCTTCACAGTGGTGTTGAATATCCTGACTTTAGTCTTGAGGGTCAAATTGCCACAGGTCCAGACCTTTTTCAATTGGTTGAATGCAGCTCTCGCCTTGCCGATTCTCGCTTTTATGTCAGCATCAGTCCCTCCTTGTATATCGATGATGCTTCCGAGATATGTGAAGCTTTCCACTTCCTCCAGGACTGTTCCTTCCAGTGCTATAGGTGTGTTACTTGACGTGTTAATCTTAAGGACTTTGCTTTTTCTTCCATGTATGTTCAGGCCGATGCATGCAGAGTAGTGTGCTACGTCGTTAGTTTTCTCTTGCATTTGTTGCTGTGTGTGTGACAATAGGGCCAGATCGTCTGCAAAATCCAGGTCATCAAGCTGCTTCCATAGTGTCCACTGGATGCCATTTTTCTTCTGCTCTGTAGAAATTTTCATTATCCAGTCAATGGACAGCAGGAAAAAAAAAGGTGAGAGCAGACATCCCTGTCTGACACCAGTCTGTACACCAAAAGCTTCGGTTGTTTGGTGGTCATGAACAATTCTGCAAGATAGTCCTTCATAAGAAGTTTTAATTATGTCTGTTAATTTTTGTGGTACTCCGTAGTGTCTCAGCAGTTTCCACAGAGTACATCTGTCAACACTATCAAAAGCCTTCTCATAGTCGATGAAGTTAATATATAGTGGCGAGTTCCACTCCAGGGATTGTTCTACTATAAGTCGCAGCGTGGCAATCTGGTCTGTGCAAGATCTGTCTTTTCTGAAACCTGCTTGTTGGTCCCTAAGATGGGTGTCTATTGCCTCCCTCACTCTATTTAGCAGTACTCGGCTAAATACTTTACTAGGTATGGATAGCAGAGTTATTCCTCTATAATTTGAGCAATCACTAAGATCACCTTTCTTTGGAAGTTTAATGAGATGACCTTCTTTCCATTGTTACGTCCACAATCCCCTTGTGGCCAGAGCTGTGTAGATCTTGTGAATTCTCGTTAGTCCTAGGGGAGACTTTAATTATTAGTATTTATGTTTCAGTATTACACGAACTCTTCTTATAGTCCTGGGCACAAATTCAGTATTTGTATTCCAACATTTCCTTTCTTGTACATTAGAGTAGTAGATAAATCTTATTGTAATGTGTACAACACAATAGTATAGTAACTTGACAAGGAAGCTTCAGTGTAACTGTTGTTGATAGTTTATTTCAGGTGGTATGTTCAATATATACAATATATCTATTATGTACAGTTAGAATAAAATAGTGCAAACACAAACGTTCTCAAAGGAACATATTTTGAAACTCTCTGTCTTTCAGACAAAACAAATCATTAAATACCCATCGAGTTGTGCAAGGGATAGACCCATTACCAGTGGGGGTGAAAATCATGGTATCATTACAAAACTCATAACAAAAACGATAGGAACTTCCCCTATTAAATAATGAGTCGTTCCCAGACTCTGAGAATTTGAGATCAACACAGAATCCCAACATTACCTAGAACCTTTTGTTTTCCTACTAAACGTCCTAATATTGTGTGTAGTAAGAAAAGAGAGAGAGAGAGGAATAAACATTGCGTGTTCCAATTCTTGGAAAAACAATATACATGACACGCCCCCACCCAATGAAAGAAATAATGTACCATAATTACCCAAGTAATACTCAACATGGTACATTTTTCGTACTTAACACTATTGTTTTAACAACCATCAATCAATGGAAGATTATAAGACAATTTAAGCAAACATGGCTCACTGGCACAACTAAATTATAAAAAGTGTCACTACCCAAAGGTAATTGTGATTATAACGTGATGGACAAATATTTCCCCGTTAATATTAATATTAACTAATGTCTCAACAAGTACAAATAATTCAAAAATATTCTAGTCATTCTTATTTTAACTATGTACAGTTGTGTGGATTTACACCAAAAATTTGCAAAAAGTCTTAATCTATTTAAACAAATATAACATTGCTCAAACTCTGTCAATTTTCAACAGTTTACTTCTAATATACAAACCAAAAGATAAGTAATACGTAACTCGAATCAAACTATAGGTTTCTTCCCCTTTAAATTACAGTGTCAACTTGACATTAACAGGGTTCATACCTAAGATGATGATACTTCCCCTTTTCTCAAATATGAGGAGAAAATATGCTCTAGTTACGATTACTACAGTAATCTAAATACCAAAATGCAATCCACTATTATGCGTTTTTGGCAAATTTAAAAGTTTAATATAAAAGATTGTTCAGAGTTGAATGAGTGCACACCTTTAGGTACCTTTGTTTCTTTGTTTCCCTCCATTCCCGGATATATGGAATATATAACAACCTATATTATATACAACATAGTGAATATCCACTAGTTTTTCCTATTCTATTACCATGATATAACAATTTGGCAATAGATTTCCAATATTATCTATTAATTTATACCAATTGATATTACATCTCTTTCTAAGATAAAAATTGTACATATTATTATTTAGTTCCATTCATTAACTAAAATAATACAAGATAATAAATCAATTAGCTTAAAGTTTCCCACTTAATTGCATGCAATGACAATTAACTTTCATCCATCCATATCAAGTAAATACATGCATATATATTTATTGCATAGTGCATCAAAATTTAAATGGAATTTCTTTTCCATAATAAAATGAATTGAATCAAATGAATTTAAAATATATCAGAACATCAATATTATACATGATTATAAAAATTATTAATACTTTCAAAAGACTTGACTTCTGTATGATACAAGTATTCTATAGGTATTCCATAATCAAAATTCAAACGAATGATAGGTTATCATGACACATTCTTAATGAATAAGTGAGATGATCTGAAAAAGAAGTATGGGGTTATTCAGTCAATCATGTAGCACCCGAGATAGAGTATCAGCTATGACCTTGTCTCTATCTTGTCGATGATACGGGGAATGGGATACCAGTCAGTCTTTGTCAAATTACTTAATTTCCCAAAGTCTCTATAAAACTGCAGTGTGTGGTCGGCTTTTGGTACCATCACACAGGGTGTAGACCATTTGCTATCACATTTTTCTCCTATGTCATCTTCTAACATATACTTTACATCTAATTTAATATGCTCAGGTCTGATGGGGTCAAATGGATGCTGTTTAATAGACCTGGCACTATTGGTTAACACTACATCGTGCTCTATGACATGTGTCCTACTGGGAACATTTGTAAACATTGACTTATTTTCATGTACCAGCTCAATAATCTTCTCCTTATCTTCTACCGGAGGATGTTCTAGCCTTGTATCTAAACTCTTAAGGGCATCTGTATTATTAAGTTTACTTTCTGCAAACTTATATTCTATCCTAGATAAATCCGTCGGGACTCTAGCTAATGAAATCATGGGGACCTCCCGTGATTTACTCTTTTCCCTGGAAACATAGGGCTTAAGTAAATTAATATGGCATACCCTCTGTTTTTGTCTCCGGTCAGGAGTCTTTATCAAATAATTGACCTCGCCAAGCTTTGACTCTATCTCATAGGGTCCACTAAACTTTGCACTTAAAGGCTGATTTTGCAAAGGTAAAAACACAAGAACTTTGTCACCTGGTGCAAAAGTTCTAGCTGTAGCTTTACGGTCATAGTTCTGTCTCATACGCTCCTGCATCTGTGGAAAATGAATCTTCACATGGTTAAAAGCATGATAAAGCCTATTTTTAAATTTATCTACATATGACAAAAGTCCAATCGGTTCACTGTCCGTTAGCCAAGTTTCATGTAGAAGTTTCAACGGACCTCTGACTGAGTGTCCATACACAAGTTCGAATGGGCTAAACCCCAGGGATTCCTGAGTGGCCTCCCTTGCAGCGAACAGTACATAAGGCACACCCTTATCCCAGTCTTTCTCGTTTTCATAACAGTACTTTTTAAGCATCGATTTTAATGTCTGATGAAACCTTTCCAGAGCTCCCTGGCTCTCAGGATGATAGGCACTTGATAGCCTATGGCTTATCCCTAATTGTTCCATGACTTGTTTGAAAATGTTCGAAGTAAAGTTAGTCCCCTGGTCGGACTGTACTGTCTTTGGTAGGCCATAACGTGTGAAGAAATTTGTCAGGGCGTCTACCACCTTCACTGTTGTTATGTTCCACAACGGAATGGCTTCCGGGAAGCGAGTGGATGAACACATGACTGTGAGCAGGTATTGAAAACCGGCTTTTGTTTTCGGCAACGGGCCCACGCAATCAATGAGTATATGACTGAATGGTTCGTCGAACGCTGGTATCGGCTGGAGTGGAGCGACAGGAATTCGTTGATTAGGACGTCCTACCATTTGGCATACGTGGCAAGTCTTGCAGTATTGTTCGACATCTCTTCTCAGTCCTGGCCAGTAGAAGTAAGGGAGGATACGGTGGTGCGTTTTTCGGACTCCCATGTGACCAGCGAAAGGAAGATCATGCGGCATACGCAGTATATCTTGACGATAGCACTTAGGTATTACAATCTGGTGAATACTGTCCCACTCGTTTGTACCTGAGTTGAGCGGTTTCGACTTTCTCATCAACACTTCATCTTTCATGTAGAAACATTCCGCCATTGCATCTGCAGTCTTTTCATCAACAGCTTTCATTCTGAGTTGCATTATTACTTCGTCATTCAATTGTTCTTTCACCAATTTCTGCTTTGGTGACAAAATGTTATCGTTCTCTGTTGCATCACCAGTTGTTAGTTCAGCAAAGAACGTAGCACTTAAATCGATGTCAGGTGTTTCTGTTATCACTGTTTCATTCGCATGTGTGTCTTCAGAACAGACAAACACATCTTTCGTTGCACTACACGGCGTAGCAGGAGTCTTTACCGACTTCTTTTTCTGCATTGCTCTTGTCAGTGCACATGTTGGGCGTTCATTGGCAGGACGTAGGTTTTTGTCCTCCGCCATCTTTGTCTCCAACACTTTAACCATGGGCTCGACAGTGACTCTGCCGCCCATAATGTCATTTCCTAATATCATGGAAACGCCTTTGACGGGTAGTGCGCGCCACACTCCCACTACGATGTTACCTGTAAAAATATCCGACTCGAGTTTTATTCTGTGCAGTGGAGCTTCCACAGCCTCCATACTAGCACCTCTCAGCACAACAGACTCACCGGTACTGGTGGCATCCGTTAACGGCACACTGCCCTCCAGGATCACGCTGACAGCAGAACCCGTGTCACGTAATATCTGTATTTTCTTCTTGCTGAGTACATCGACTTCTGTCGACACTGTCCCCTCGTAGACAAAGGGTCGAAAATCGGATAGGTCGTCCTCTTCCGAGACTTCAGGAACCATCTGTTCCTCACGGCCTTCTGAAATCATAATAGATTGAGTACAGCTATTCTCTTTTACCTTAGATAGACTGTTCTCAAAAACCATCGACTCCACAACTATGGGCGATGTGGGCCGCATTTCTTTTGAGTTTCTTGACCCTGTGTTGCACACTTCTTCTGTCTGCTTGCTGTCTTTCTGCACTCTGGCACAGTGTAGAATAGCACCTTGCTTCTTGGTAAGGATCCAACAATCTTTCTTCATGTGGCCCTCTTTCTTGCAATTGAAACATACCACCTTTGCTTTATTTACATCTGTCTGCTTCCTGAAATGAACTAAGTTACTGTTATTATTTACACCACTGTTCTTATTATTGTTTTCACTTGTCTCTTTTGGTTTACTAGCCTCTTTGGACTCTGGTTTGTGCACTTTGGGTTTGTCAGCATAATATGGCTTTATGCTGGCGTGAATTATGGCATAGTTATCTGCCAATCTAGCAGCTTCATGCACATCTTCAACCCCTCGGTCTGAGATGTGGGTTTTAATATCCACTCGAATACAATCATTGAATTCCTCAAACAATATTAGGTTCTTGAATTTATCAAACTCACTTACATTCTGTGACCTTAGCCACTGTTCTAACATTTTCTCCTTTTGTCTCAAAAAGTCTACATGAGTTTGATCATATGCCTTCTTTCTGTCTCTAAATAGCTTTCTATATTTTTCTGGTGTCAGGGAATAACTTTTTAACACCCTATCTTTGATCACTTCATAGTCATTTATTTCCTCGGGTGTTAAACTCAACACTACGTCCAATGCTTTTCCTTTGTTGAGAGTTGACCTTAACAATAAAGCCATCTTATCATCAGGGAACTGATAATCTACAGCTATCCTCTCAAAAAGCAAAAAGAAATCTTGAAATCTTCTTCTCTGAATATAGGCAAGTGTTGCTTCATTGCGCTAATATCCATACCATTGCTGTCCCTACGATGGTCAGGTCTGTTCATGCGTGCCATCTCTATCCTTTCTCTGCTTTCAATCCTAATTCTTTCCAATTCCATTCTCTTCATAGCTAATTGGAATTTTAGGTTTTCACTCAACCCTTCATCTTCATCATTGTTTGATGATCTAGATGACATATTTCTTACCTCGTCTCCGTGGGCAATTACCTCGCCCCCACTGGGAGCTACATAACCTTCATTGATATCGTTCTGTCCCACTTCAACTACATTACCAGTGTTCATGGCATTCTGCCCGTTCAAACATGTCATAATTTCTTTGATCAAACGATTACGATTAGGTCTTGCCTGTCCTGCCTCAATCCCAAAGGACTCAGCTAATTCTTTTAGTTCAGCAAATGACATGGCATTAAGTTCCTTACTTGATATATTCGAAGCCATAGTATAGCGTTCGAAATATTTGTGATAGTAGAGTAGTATATATTGTATAATAAAATATAAAGTTCCGACTTACGATTTGTCCAGAAATTCTCACAATATAATATTACACACTTCGTGGAATCTTCACACTTCCCAAGGGATAAATACGCAAACCAGTTCTCTCCTCTTTTTAAAAAGAATAGTTTCACAGTCCTAGAAAACGAAACACAAATATGCCACTCTCAGTACTACTAATGTCACAAAATATTTATAGGTCAGGAAAAAATATAACTCAAATTTTCCAGACGAGATCAACAAATTTTTTCCAATCCTAGATCAGGAAAAGTAGCGCTCAAATATATCGAACGAGACCACTAAGTTTTGTTAATCCTAGGTCAGGAAAAGTAGAACTCAAATATCCCGGACGAGCCCCCAAATTTTGTTACGTCCACAATCCCCTTGTGGCCAGAGCTGTGTAGATCTTGCTGATAATTCTCGTTAGTCCTAGGGGAGACTTTAATTATTAGTATTTATGTTTCAGTATTACACGAACTCTTCTTATAGTCCTGGGCACAAATTCAGTATTTGTATTCCAACATTTCCTTTCTTGTACATTAGAGTAGTAGATAAATCTTATTGTAATGTGTACAACACAATAGTATAGTAACTTGACAAGGAAGCTTCAGTGTAACTGTTGTTGATAGTTTATTTCAGGTGGTATGTTCAATATATACAATATATCTATTATGTACAGTTAGAATAAAATAGTGCAAACACAAACGTTCTCAAAGGAACATATTTTGAAACTCTCTGTCTTTCAGACAAAACAAATCATTAAATACCCATCGAGTTGTGCAAGGGATAGACCCATTACCAGTGGGGGTGAAAATCATGGTATCATTACAAAACTCATAACAAAAACGATAGGAACTTCCCCTATTAAATAATGAGTCGTTCCCAGACTCTGAGAATTTGAGATCAACACAGAATCCCAACATTACCTAGAACCTTTTGTTTTCCTACTAAACGTCCTAATATTGTGTGTAGTAAGAAAAGAGAGAGAGAGAGGAATAAACATTGCGTGTTCCAATTCTTGGAAAAACAATATACATGACACCATTCTATCGGTATCTTTTCTTCCTCCCATATCTTCTTGAATAGAGTGTGTAGCATCTCAGTGCTGGTTGTAATGTTTGCTGTCAAGGCTTCTGCTGGTATTCTGTCTGGACCTGCTGCCTTGCCTTTCTTTAATTGTTTAATTGCTCTGGATATCTCTTGTTTTGTGTGTGTGCTGCAGTCTATCTCTAGATCTTGTTCCGCTGGCTCTATGTTAAGAGTGTGTTGTGGGGCTGGCCGATTAAGGAGTTCTTGAAAATGTTCTATCCATCTTTTTTTCTGACCCTCTTTATCCGGTATCGGTTTTCCATCTTTATTTTTGACTGGTCTCTCTGGTTTGTTAAATTTTCCAGATAACTTTTTGATTGCGCTGTATAATTCTCTTGTGTTTCCATGTTGAGCTGCTTCTTCTGCTTCACTTGCTAATCCTTCTATGTAGTTCTTTTAATCTGATTTTATACTACGCTTAACTTCTTTATTTGCTTCTGTGTATTCTGCTGATGCTTTGGTCTTTTCAGTTCTGGTGCGGCTGTTGTTTAGAATTTCTTTCTTCTTTTTCCTATATTGGATTTTCTCCCTAGTTTCAGCAGAAATCCATTCTTTATGCACTTGTTGCCAGGGGCCCAACACTTCTTCGCATGTGGTTGTGAATATCTCTTTGATGTCTTTCCACTTTTGGTCTATTGTTTCCTCTTCATCTAGGTCTTGCAATATCTGGAACTTGTTAGATATAGAAATTTGGAACTCTTTTAGTTTGGACTCATTTTTCAAGAGGTTGGTGTCGAATCGTTGGCGCTTATTTCCCCCATTTGTCCAGTACTTTTTCAGTTTAAGTTTTATTTTTGCAATTAGTAGATGATGGTCTGATGCTACATCTGCACCTCTTTTAACCCTAACATCTTGGAGAGATCTTCAAAACTTTTTGCATATGCACACATGGTCGATTTGGTTGGCCGTTGACATATCTGGTGAAATCCATGTCGCCTTGTGGATATTTTTGTGCTTGAAGAGGCTACCTCCGATGACCAGTCCATCTAAGGCACATAAATCAGCCAATCGTTCACCATTTTCATTCATCTCTCCCAAGCCTTGTGTTCCCATGCATTCTTCAAAGCCTTTATTGTTGCTGCCTATTTTAGCATTTAGGTCGCCCATTAGTATAATCATGTTACTCCTAGGACACTTCTGGACAATGGATTGCAGTCTGTTGTAGAAGTTCTCTTTGTCTTCTTCTTTACTATCGTTAGTAGGAGCATATACCTGTACAATGTCCATATTGACTTTCTGTTTTTTTGTCTTAAATCTTGCGGTGATAATACGTGGACCGTGGGCTTCCCATCCCAAAAGTGCGTTCTGGGCATTTCTAGAAAGCATAAGTGCCACTCCTTGGTTGTGAGCTGCATTTTCGTCTTCATGACCTGAATACAACAGCAGTTCCCCTGTACTGATCTTAGTCTGACCTGAGCCTGTCCATCTAGACTCGCTTATTCCCAAGATAGCTAGTTGGTATTTCTGCATTTCAGCAGCAACTTGGGCAGTTTTTCCAGTTTCAAACATGGTTCTTACGTTCCATGTTCCTAGATTAGTGGTGGTCCTGGTGGAGAGGATGGTTGTCCGTCGGTTGGTTTCCAGTTGGCTTTGGCCACCCAACTTCATAAAATCTCTGTTAGGAGACCCATCTTTTCCAAGGTCCGAGTTTTCTTTTGAGTTCTTTGTTTGCGTTTTTGTAACAAGTTTCTTTTTATATGGCTGGGTTGTTAGCCCTGCGCACAACCATATGGGGAGGATTCCCCTCTCAGCTTTCTGGATCACTGCCTATTTTTTCGGGTTAGGTTCCCTAGTCTTTGTGGATCCCTCCACTACCTGCAAGGCAGCAGGTTCCGATTTTGGTCCGCCCCGGGTATTTGATATCCCCGGTACCTACCATATCTGGTGGGCATTCCCCTATCCGCCACCTGGGGAGGCGCTCGATGGAAGATCAGAAACTCCACATGAGAGAGTATGTATCACGAGTATGTAATTTACTTTCTCCATATTCAATGTGATTAGGTCGTCACCAGGGGCTTTGTGGTTTTTCATTGTCTTGCTAGCCTCTATAGTTTCTTCCAAGGTTTGTGATTTTATTAAGGGATCTGGACCGCCTTATGGTAGTTCATAGTCTTCATTTTGTTCACTATCTGCATTTAGCACATTTTCAAAATACTCTACCCATCTTTCCAGTTGTTGGCTGTTTTCCATCATTGCTCTCACACATTTGAGGTCTGGCCTGGAATCCATTCTTTTCATCTTTCATCCTCATATACATTCCCCTAATATTTCCTTCTTTTGCCAACTCTTCAATTTCTATTAATTTATGTTTCTCCCATTCTCTTTTTTTCTTTCTGCATAATTTTGTAGCTTTTCTTCTTGTTTTGCTGTAGATCTGTCTAGTATTTCTGGTTTCTCTTTGTCCTAACATTGTAATTCTTATCCTGTTTCTTTTTTCTATACTTCAATATTTCAAATATATTAATCTGTATTGGTAAGTTACATATTTAGGTGGTTTGTATCAAATTCACTGTAATAAAATGTGTTATTTATTTACTTTTTTTTTCTTACAGCCATGGCATCTTTTGAACTTGATGAAGATATTCATAGACTGGAAGGTACCAGTGGGAAAGAGACGGGAGGTCTAATTATCATGAAAAAGGGACCGTCTAAAGATGGAAGTGCCACTCACACTTTTAAAAGACCAGATTTGCCAAAGATTTCTTTACTTGGCTTAGACAAATTGGCGGCAACGAAACGGGAAATAGAGAGTGATACCTCCTTAACACCAAAACGCTCAAAAGTTTCTTCATATCATGATGATGAACAAGGAAATGATGTTGAAGATGATGATTACAGAGATAAGTCTTACCATAAAAAAAAGGACAAGAACAGGTATAGTTAATGTATAGTTTATATATTTTTATTTTTATTATTTTAGTTTTTCTTTATTGTTTTTTTTGTTAAGAATTGATTATTTAACGACTTTGACTACAAATTTTTAAAAAGTTCTTTTTTTTTTCCCTGTAAACATGTTTAGACATTACCGGCCACCCCAAGTTGAGACACCTTCACATCCAGGTGGTGTGAGCACTGAAGCGAAAAACAGAATTGAAAAACATAGCAGACATAAAGATCGTGGGATCTCAGCATACTCAACTAATAAAGAAAAGAAAAATGATAGGCGAACAGAGAGTGGTAACAATTTTTTATTATCTATGTTTTTTTTGTTGATCAGTCTAGTAAGAAATATCAATTTAAACATTGTTTTTTGTCTAGATATTGTGTTTTAGATTGATGTATCCTTGGGTTTGGCTGCTATAGATGTTTTTGCCCTTTTTTCATGCATTGGGCTGACAAGGGACTACGTTTAAACAATTAGGCTTACCTCTCAAGAGGACTTGTTCAATTGTTGAATTAATTTCAGTTATTTATGAGCCAGTTTGTGACAATATTTTGTTTGTTAATGTTTATCTCTTACACGAGTTGTCACTTTTATTTTAAATATTTGGCATTGTCTTTGAAGTTTTTAACTGTTTTTATTTGTAGCTATGATTTTCTTGATTAGATATTCATATGTCTATGCAACATGATTGTAGATTTAAATGTCATGCAAATTATAGCAGAGTGAAAGCATTCATAACTGTACTCTGGTATTAATAGATAGATACAAAGATAGAAGATCATCTTATGATGACAGATCTGCAAGATCCAATAGATCTGAGAAATCAGAAAGAGGCTCAAGAGACTGGGAGGAAACACCAGATTCTAGGAGATTGTCTAACCAAGACTCAGTGCAAACACCAAGTTATAAAATAAAAGGTTTGAACTATTAGTGGACATTGTTTATGAATGGGATTTATTTTGAAGACAATTAGTCTATTTATGAATGTGGAAACTGTGAAATTTTCAAACTAAAATTATTTTTAGAAATTACTTTAAAGTGTGTTTTTATGCAGCTTTTGTATACAATGAAGCGAAATGTCCTGTAAAGTTAACATTATTTAAAAGTCAACTAAATATTTTTTTAAATATTAAAAACTTTAACAGCCTGTGTATTGACTCATTATGAGTGTATTTGCTAAATTTCATGGCGGTTGTTTAGTATTTATTAATTCTGGTAATATTTAATTATCTGTTGCAATGCTCAATTGTTAGAAATCGGTAATGTTTTCTTTTTCATTTTTTTCCAAAACTACTTTTCTTACCTTTACTTGTGTAATTTTAAATAACTTTTCATCTAAAGAAGAACTAATTAATTTAGAGAATTTTTTACCAATTTATAGATAAATAAATTAGCTTTCCTTTAAACACCTAAAACTAAATATCTAGTTTTACCTACTTCATCACCATTTCGTGGGGTCGCATCACAATTAGCTTATTTATGATTAATCTAATCGGCACGATAAAATCTGTTCTGTTCTGGTAAATCATACTTTAAAAAATAAACAATTACATTTTTAATATAGTTTTCATGGACTATAGAAAGAATAAATATTGAAACAATTTAAGTTGATATTAATATATTATATATTCATATTCATTTAAAAAGTATTTCTTTGGATTTAGCTCTCTTTAAAAATCATAAACATTTTTACCATTTAATATAACATTAATTGAAGAACCCTCTAAATATTGTGTTCTTATGATATTTTAAGGTTTTGAAAGCAAAACAAATACCCAACAAGTTTTTAAGATAATTGTATTATTCTATCTTTACTGAAATGCTATTTTTTTTACTAAAGGAGTCTAAAAAAGTCCTCATATAATTTTCCTTAAAACTATATTATGCTTGTTAAATCATTTAAGTATATTGCTAATTATTGGTTTAAGTATTTTGTTTATTGACAATCAACTGTTATAGCGAATTGTTTAAGTATTATATTTCTTGCTAAACTGTTTTAGCTAATGGTTTAAGTATTAGTTTATTGACAAACTAATCTAATGGTTTTAGTATTATGCATGGGTGCAAGTGCTGGACCCCCATTTGGCCGGCAAGTAAGAGTTGACAATGCCAAAAAGCCGGCAAAGTTTCTGCCTAAAATAGTATACTTAGCGTTCGTGTCCGCGTATTATTGTATTATATTTATAGATTATATATATATAGGCCTATATATTAGTCGTCAGGCTCTTTGTTTTTTTTAGATAGGGCCTACATTCTTACATTTCCGATATTGTCGGGAAAAAAACAACAAGATCGCATATCCCGCATTTTTTTTTTTACAAATAGCCTACGATCGCCGAATTCGGACATAATTCGGACATTTGCGAGAGAAAAAAGAAAGGATATCAGGTCAAGGTCGCCGCGCAACAGGTTACTATATTAATATTACTAACAATGTAACAATGTGAGCCTACAAAAACAAGATTATAGTGACGATTTTACATCATTGATAGCAATAATTGAAACTTTGACGTTGCGCCGAGATAAAGTCTATTAATAAATAGTTGTTTTCGTTTTAGTAGGCTGATAAACAAACGTTTTATTGAAGCCTAATGACTAATGAGGCTAATGCCTAGCCTAATGAGCTAATGAAAACAATGAGTTTTAATAGCCGCGGCCGCGAGTAACGCGTGGCGTATAGATTGACCTCAATACAAATTCGCGTCTGAGTCCAAGAAAGCTACATTACGGGATTGCGATAAAAAAAAAACGTTTTTGAAACTCAGGAGGCACGAGTAGGCCTATACAAATTACCGGGCGACGAAAACTAGGGAAACCCTGACCTAAATATAAATATAGAATCACGCATGCGCGGATACTTTGGTATTTTCCTGTTGCTCTTTTTATTTCGCCTTTTAAGTTTTCATGAAAGAAAAAAGTCGATCATTTATAGTTTGTTACGGCCAAAAAAAGTCCGATTTCGGTGCAACGAGATCTACAAGAAATTACACATTAAGCTTGACGGCGATTGGCCGGCGTGCATGTTTCCAAAATTTATATTGCCCGGCAAGCCGGCTATAGCCGGCACTCTTGTACCCATGATTATGTAATGTGATAAATTAATCTTATGGCTGGTTTGAACACTATATGTAAGAACTTACTGTAGTAAATTTCTTTACTTTTTTCTTTATTGTTTGATTTCTGTATATTTTATTTTTTTCAAACAGATACACCTTCAAGATCCTCATGGGATGATGATGACACACCAGCATATTCCAGGTCCTCCTGGGATATGCCTACACCATCACACGCACGGGACCACTCAAACAAAAAAGAAAGATGGCCAGATAAAGGCAGCCGTAGACATGACAGCAACCAAAGTAGTCGATCTGAGAGAGATAATAAATCAACAAGGTTTATTAATTTTAAAAACCTACATTAGAATCATGTTTAATTTTCTACGTTATTAAAGAAAAAACAAAAAAAAAAGAGTTGCATTGATCTTGGTTGCACTCATTGAATCATTTCCTTCAAACAAACCAAATGGTGAACTGACACACACATCACAGCCACTGTGCAGTTCATCTCAAGTATTGTATTAATTGTTGGAATCTCCATTGAAAATGAAGAAAAAGATTGCCTTCAAAGGCATAATTTAAAGTTTGAAAAGAATAGGTTGAGATTTAACCATGAAATGTATTGTTACGTAGGAGGTCACTCCCATGTCCTATTCCTCCACCTTATCTTTGTTATCACCCTTTATTTTCATTGGTCGGGGCCAATGGTTAGTTAACCTTGTGTGGGTTTTCACCTTGTGTGTTTTCACCTTGTGGGTTCGCTTACTTTTTAGTCACCTCTTGTTGAGATCAGATGTCTTATGTTGTGTTTACCTGTTTGTTTCAAGTAAAAAGTATTGTTTTATTTAACTGTTGACTAGAACCCGGACTATAGAAATTAACATACCCTACATGCGAGTAACAGTATATTAAATAATGTCATCATATTTCAAATTGGTTAGAGAGCTGTTATTATTTTATAGACAATATTTTATAGACATTGTCAGTTCTTCCATTTGAGTAGGAACTTTTTTTATAGTATATAATGAATATTTTAATAGTTCTAGGGTACAAATAAGAAATCAATCTTCTATTTTTATTATTATTTTACATTAACAGATTTTAAAATTTCACCATTAATCCTGTGGGATTTTTCTTGTGCAAACATAAAATTGTGTATATTCCATGTCGCCTTGTTACTATAGATCGAAGAAACATGACGAGTACACTCCTAAAGCAACACCTACCTATAAATATAATGAATGGATGAAAGACAGGAAAAAAATTCAATACACACCAAAAGAAGAAAACAAATCTGGTAAGAAAATTTTAAAAAGTAAAAGTTGAATCATCACAAATATATTGAATGCACAGTTTCAAAATGTTCATTATCATACATTACAGGCAAAGAAAACACATTAGAATTTGAGTCTGAAGAAGATAGACAAGACTGGGAAAATGAACAGAAGCGTCTGGACAGAGAGTGGTATAATTTAGATGAAGGCTATGACGATGAGCACAATCCTTTCTCTGGAACCTCACGAGCCTACACCAAAAAGAAAGAAGAGGAGCTGGAACAGAAGAAAAAGAAGAGAATGTCAGCCCAACAGAGGCAGATAAATAAAGTAAATAGTAGATGAATTGATTACAACTATTACATATAGCATTTATTGTAGTTACATTGTATGCAGATTTGGTCTGCTTAAAACCATGGTTTATTTACACTTCACTTGAAATAAAGTCAAAAGTAGATCAATTAAAAAGAAATACACTTGACCATAGCGGTCAACACATGACCAGATATCCCGCTAATTTCATGACAATGAAAAGGGGAGGCAACTGGTAACACACTTTATGTCCCTATTGTAACTGTAACAGAAATTCAGCCAACTTTATAACTTTGGATCCTGGGCTTTCAGGCTTTAAAATGGCCTATAAATAAAAATATGGATCAAGAAATTATAAAGGTTGCCTACACTAAATAGATTTTTTGGATTGCAGCTTATACACGTGAACTTCAATTTTACTTGCTTTTCACCTTCCAAAGTTTACCTGCGGCTTACACACATGTGCGGTTAATGCTCTAGATTTTATGGTATTTTCTGGGGTCTTTGGAGCCGAGATATCATTTATCTATCCGTCTTTCATGTGTTGAAATATATTCCGTGTCTAGGTTGATAAAACAAAGGCACAAATAAGGTCACAATGCTTTAATTATCATTACTTGTGTTTTCTGGGTTTATTAAAATAGATATTCTGGGCTTTTCTGACGTTTTTTGCGGTATTACGCGTGTTTGGCAATGAATTTTCTTTTCCATTACTGTATTGCTAAGATTGTGAATATATCTAAACGTCCTGCCTCAGAAAGTTTAAATATGACTTGTTCCAACTGTAAAAAAAAACGAATTCAGTGTTATAATTATAGGAAGGAATATTCAGAGGAGTTTATTCAGCAAAGAAAAACGTGAATTTAAATTTCTCTGTAGGCCTACACTAGATCTAGATCCATTGCGAATTGTCTGTAAAACGTAGGCCTACCTACATTTTAAATAGCTAATGTTTTTTTTTTTGTTATAAAAGATTGTTACATAAAGGGTGTTCCGCTTTTTTGTTGAAAAATCCTCTTTTTCATCAAGATTGTTCCTCTTTTTAGTCCTTAGGGGTAGGCATGTCTGTAAGAAGCTGTATTGAAAGGTCGCGGCATAAAGAAGGTTGGGAAACACTGCCTTAGGCTATGTAAGGTTTGTGATCTTCTGTTGATTTAAAGATACTTTTTTTTTCTTTTTACTTAACAGGACAATGAGCTATGGGAAACTAACAGAATGTTACGCAGTGGTGTTGTTAATAGAGTTAATTTTGATGAAGACTTTGAAGATGAAAATGAAGCCAGAGTTCACTTGCAAGTTTTAAACATAGTGCCTCCATTTCTTGATGGCAGAATTGTATTTACAAAACAACCAGAGCCTGTAGTTCCTCTCAGGGTAAGCTATTCCTGCTTATGTAGCTCTTATCACATCATTGTAAGCAAGCACTGTAGTTTTAGTAAGCACTGCAAGTTACATTGCCCAAAAAGGTGTCGTCTAATTTTAAAGTTTTGTTTTAATGTTTGCATGATTGATCTGATAAATAACTGAATCTAATATTCGACCAGAGTCAGTATTAGTCAATATGACAAGATAAAAGATGTAAATACAAATGAGATGGCAAATTTTAAAAGTTTGCTTATAATAATACAAATGTAGGATCAATTTGTACAATGACTCTGAATAATGACTCTGAATTTATTTGCCATGATAACATAAGCACAATATTGGTGTAATTATCTTAAATTAAATGTCATTCAGCACATTTTACAGTTTAAACAGGACATTTGCTTTAACAAGATTCGGCCATTTTGCCAGATAGAAATTGCTGCTCTTTGAAACAAGATATTTAAACTTTAAACCAAATTAATGTAAAAAAAAAAAGTTTTTTTTAATGCAGTTTACCTGAAAACTGTCTTAATATGTGGATTTTCTGCTTTTTCATCAGCCTAAGCAAAGTCATGCATGATAATGTCTTGAATATTTTCATTGTGTCTTATATGTATTATTTATTATTTTATATTATTTTTATGTATTTTTTTTTGTTAAGATATTGATGTAGTTACATATCACAATTGTATTTTAGGATCCTACCTCAGACATGGCAGTTGTATCTAGAAAAGGCTGCCCTGTGGTGAAAATACACAGAGAACAAAAGGAAAGGAAGAAAGCACAAAAAAAGGAATGGGAATTAGCTGGAACAAACATTGGAAATATAATGGGAATCAAGAAAGTAGAGGAAGAGGTAAGGAAAATAAATAAAAAGAACCTGATTGTTTTTACAGTTATTACATTTAATTTGAACTCTTTATTGAAGTATTTCATAATATCACTAAACTAAATACTTAATGATGGTATAAACAGGATAAAACCATTGAACCAAACTACAGAGAAGATCACAAATTTGCTGATGTGATGCAGGATAAAAATGAAGCAGTCAGTGAGTTTGCTTTGAAAAAAAATATCAAGGAGCAGAGACAGTACTTGCCAATATTTGCTGTCAGAAATCAGGTTTGAGAAGTAGTTCACTTTCTTACTGTCACATAATATAATTACAGTGAGTTTTTTTGTTTGTTTATTTAGATGTTTGTTCGCTATAGTCTCCTAAGCCGTTTGACCAATCAGGTCAAAAGTTAAATGTATAAATTGGAACTGTCCTCCAAAAGAGAATTTTATTTTATAAACAATATTGCTTAATTTGTTAATTTATTTTTTAAAATAAACTTAGGCCTATTGATAATCACCGTATGTTAAAGTTCTAAACTAAGAATGATCTCCCTTTGAACGTTCAGTTACTATGTTGCCTTCCAAATAATTCTCCTTGCATACAGTTGTTTATTTATCCTGTAAGTTATCACCGATCACAGGATTCATGGGTTTGACCTTTAGAGGGAAAGGGGAAGTTTAAACATTGGCGTTGTGAGAGATAGCTAGCTTAATTAAGACGTAATGTCTATCAATTCATTTTTTTTCATTAATGGTAGATTTTTGCTTTATTATATTAATTTTATACAATTTTAATACAATTTTACATGAAGAATATTTTCTTGAAAAGCAGCGGTACATTTTTTAGCTCTTGGCCTACATCTCGGTACTATAAACAGGCATAAATATTTCACTTTTAGACTTGCTACCCAAAACTAAAATAGGATAGGCCAAAATGAAAAACCACGGAAAATATTTGATAAAAAATATGTAGGCCTAGCCTGTAGCATATATATAAATATCCTATAGCCTACTATAGTCTATTATAGAATATGGCTGTATACAGTAGCCAAATTGAAAAGTCTACTACTAGTATTTTTTTTAGGCCTTCTCTAGTACTACAAGGTATAAAGCTGTTGGTTAGCTTTATAACTATTGATTATAATAAAAGCTAAATACACAGATTGCTGTTAATTTAAATTATTTCATCAATAACAAACAATACTATTTAATCTGTTTTATAATTGCATGAATGCATAGCATGTTACATTTACATTTTTTAAACAAACAAGAAAAAAGCTACTAAATGTTCACCTTATTTTGAAAACTATCATTATAAATAATTAGCAATTATGCTGGAATTCATTTATTTTTATCAACCAATTAAAAAAGCCAGTACGCGAAAGTATTTGAATCTCATCTGATTCATCTTCACTGTCCCTACTCAAGTTCCAAGAGTGGATGGACACAAAAAAAGTCTTTGGGGTGCGATTTTTTGTTTTTAGAGCCCTAAGATATGGAATGTTTTGCCTCAGACATCTAAAAATTAAAATGTTCAACTGGAATTATTTTACCCTACCGCATGCCCCAAAGTCTATGTCTGAAACGAGGAACCAGATCCCACAATTGAGCATGCTGAATTATTAAATAGCATTCATAGACTCGCTATACAAGTGCCCAAATGTGTCATTACCATTGATTGTCTGAAAAGATTCCAAATGCAACTGCTGTTATGAGTGGATAGATCACACCCCTAAATGTTTTGGAAATTTTTTGGTACAAAAAGTGCAACCTATACACGAGTATATACAGTAACTAAATATAAAATGACTTTGAATATTGTTTGTCATGTATTAGAGCTATACATCTAAGTTCATTTCTTAACTCTTTAAAGCCTTTATTTTTTTCAAGTTTTGCCTGAATTATTTTCCCTTTGATTTTTTTTAAACTGGGTAGTATTAGAAAGTATTTATTTCTCTAATATTTCAAAACAATTACTGTATGTATGTGGTATCATTGTGTAGGGAATCAAAATACCCTTTTAGTGATATACATATTTTGTTATTTTATATTTTGATATTTCTGTAGTTTTTGTTAAAAATCTAACCTTTTTTTAAAGACACCAAATACGACCAACAAATAAACAGAATAAAAACATTTTTATTGATAAAATTCAACAAACGCCATTTTGTAATTATATTAGATGAAAAGAAAATTTATTAACCTTTAAAATGATACTAAATATGTATGGTTTCTTTTTGTTAATTATTAATATTTCCTTTCAAAATGGACAAAGGGTATGTTAGAATTTTACAATTGGGCTATCAGTTATCAATCAGCTGACTGTGACGTAGTTGATGATTGAGAAATGAGTAGGCTAGCTTCATCATTTTCCCTGTTAGCTTAACTACAGTCATTTTCAGTTTAAGAATGACTAGTTAAAATAAAATAGTTGTCACTAACGTCTAATTCATTGTCTAAAAAAATAATTTTAAAGTGCCGTGTGTAGGCCTACGGCGCTCCGTCAAAGCGTTAGTTCTCAGCCTACGATGGCCTAACCATTTTCATCGTGTTTACGCTAACAATGGCTTAAACTAAAAAAAATTAGAGTTACTTCGCTTGGTTTTTCATCCGGGAATGTGTATTAATGAAAAAAATCCGTATAAATTGTTTGTGTTCGGAGCTTTTAGGGTCTAAGCGTACGTACACACTAGGAACGATTCACTCGTCACTTAGGCGTTTTAGCCAAATCCAATCGACGATTGAATCGTCGTATGGGTTCTTAAGAGTTAAGCTGATAAAATCTGGTGACTTAGGAAAATAGTTTTTACAATATATAAATTGTATCCACAGCTTTTGACAATCATCAGAGATAATAACGTCATTATCATTGTGGGTGAGACAGGTTCTGGAAAAACTACTCAGCTTACTCAGGTAACTGATATATTAGCCACAATACAATATTTCAGTATCTAAAGTATTCAATTCACCAAATTTTCAAGTTTCACTTACTTTTTAAACATATGAATGGTTTAGCGATAATTAAAACACTTAAAATTATTTTAAATTATCTATTTAAGTGATTGATTAGTAAAAAAAACAACCACAAACAAATGGAATATTTTATGTGTCTATTTAAAAATATTGTCTTTAATCATGTTGTATTGTACAAGATTAACATCTTTAAAAATAATATTGTGTTTAAAACATTGTACAATAATAGTATCTTCAAAATCATTTTATGTTTAATAAATTTTATAATCATAGTTTTATTTTATTGTCTTGCTATGTTTAATATATTTGAAAATCATAGTATTTTTAAAAACATGTTATTTTTAAAAACATGTTATGTTTAATATATTGACAATCATAGTATCTTAAACAATCATTTTATGATTAGTATATTGTGCAGACTTAATATTACATTATATTTAAATCATTGTTCAATCATATTATCTTTAATATTCATATGTTTGAAAACATAGTATTATCATGACTGCTATGTTCAATACAATCCCAGTATCTTCATGAAGATGGCTACACCAAGCTGGGTATGATAGGTTGCACTCAGCCTCGACGTGTTGCTGCAATGTCAGTTGCTAAACGTGTTGCTGAAGAAATGAATGTCAAACTGGGTGAAGACGTTGGCTATGCCATAAGATTTGAAGATTGCACATCTGAGGTTATTATAGGCATTCAAATTTAGTGTATTATACATAAAATCTTGAATAAAAAATGTTGTTTTTATTTACATCATATTAAGTACATTTTATTATTTACAAATATTCTAAATATTCCACATTAAACTAACACATTTTAAGCAATACCACTGATCTGTTTCCGTTGTCTAATTTTTTTCTCCAGAAAACTATGATAAAATACATGACAGATGGTATCTTACTTCGAGAGTCTTTGAGAGAATCTGATTTGGATAATTATAGTGCCATTATAATGGATGAAGCTCATGAAAGATCACTAAACACTGATGTTTTGTTTGGTTTACTTCGTAATGTAAGTATATACATTTCTTCTTCTTCTTCGGTGCCAGGTCTGGAACAGACATCGGCGGTCATGACTCTCCATTCTTTCCTGTCGTTAGCTATTTGGAAAAAGTTATTATTACTTATGTTGTTGTTCATGGCCCATTTGTACAGGCTTTCTACATATGTCAGCCTTTGTCTTCCTCTGTCTCTCTTACCAGATATTTTCCCACACAAAGCCAGTCTTCTATACATTTCTAGACATTTAAAACAAATATCCCTGACTGTAATGATTCATCACTCCTTTAATTTGGCAATTGTGCATAATAATGATGATTATACATAAAGATAATTCCTAAACAGGATGGAATGTATGCATATCTCCATTCTCTCTCTGTCCAGTCTCTCCAATCTTTTTGTACTTTATTCTATGTGGTAAAAAATGAAATATGTTTAGAAGTAGCGGTGAGCAGGGTGAGGGTGTATCATCACTGGCCTATATTTGTCAATTAGTGTCCCTTGTTGAGGAAAAACAATTTGTCTCAAGTGAACCATTGGATCACCTTATGGAAGAGCAGGGTAGTTTTTTAGGTCCCTCTTTAAAGGGCATGATAGTGACAGCCGGATAAAGGATGGCTATAGAGGGAAAAATAAAGAAGGGTGCAGGTAGTATTGGATTGAATCAATTATTTCATGAAATGTGCTTTATTCATTTCAATGCTAAGGGGACGTCCATTAATTACGTCTACAAAATAGGGGGGAGGGGGGGTCTGAAAAAGTTTGACAATTGTTGACATGGGGGAGGGGGGGAGGTCAAGAAAAGTTGACGTCAACAATTTTACTTTTTATGAAGTAAATAATGATACAAATTTAGTACTAAATTATACATTTGTCCTTTTCAACTTACATAGATAACATTAACAACATAGTTTTAACTTAATACAAATATAACAATTATGGAAACTACATTTGATATGTCCTTTTTGTGTCCATCTTGCTAGTTTGTAGATCTATGTATGGGTGGAAACTAATGCAATTGTTAGCAAGGCAAAGTGACCGACCAATTGTAGAAAACCTCACCTTGGCTGTCTATCGTCGGGTTGCCAGACACATGGGTGTCTAAAGGAGGACACCGAGAGACAAAAAGGAGGACATTGTGTTTCAATTGCATAGTTTCGCATTTAGCCCGCAATCAGTATAATTTTAATACAATAGCTGCCACTAAGTTTAAATGTGTATTGGTAAATTGAGCAAGAAACAGTTTTGTTAAAAGAAACGTATAAATTCAATGTAGGCTGAAAGGCAGCTTGTATTTTGGTTGGGCAACTTAAAAGCTCATGCACGAGCCTTCTAAAAAAACAGATAATTCTTTTCTTGTACAAATGTTCACCTGTTTATTAATTATATTCTTAACATATTAATACTAATTATAAAATTTATTTGTCCTTATGCCTACAAAACATAAAATATCACAAATGCTGGACATTTTAAAGGTATTGTGCTTTACCTGCCGGACGGAGGACAAGAGTCTAAATAGGAGGACATGTCCTCCTTTTGCCGGACGTCTGGCAACCCTAGTCTAGCGAGATATGGTGGCTGGAATAACAAAGGAACACAAACACACCAACAAACTATCTGCAGAGAACGTTCAGAAACCCAGTTTTTTTTCCGCTCAGTACATCTAAATTAGGCTAGGCGCCAGAGTCTGGCGGTTCGGGATTGACAATAGAACTAAAAACAATAATAGGCCCTCGCCGACACTATAACTAATGTTTGCAAAGCATTGAATGAAGTGAATTTTGTGAATCCAACATGGTTATTTAAAAAATATTTCCTTCAGAAAAAAAATAATTCTTGGCCCACCCAATGAAGAACGAAATACTTAGCCTACCTAATTTTCTTTTAACATCCCTAATTCTGATATATAAACTAATATATTTTGGCTCACTACGTTATAATAGGTGAAACATTAAAATTAGGTCGATTAGGCTACATATTTAGTCATTTTTACGTTTTCATTTATAATTTTCTGGAAAAATTTAATGAGATAAAAATGTATTAGTATCAGTGGCGTCACCAGTATTGGAAGGGGTGGGGGGGAATAGTGCAGGGACAGGGAAGGCAACTACCGTGTGTATATAATCTGTAGCGAATGTGCGTAGTTTTGTAGGTATATTTGAAAAATAGTTTAAATTTAATTAGTGTTTGCAGGGCAATCAAGAGGTTGATTTCTTTGAATACAACATGATTTTGTACACTTTACCATAAAATTCTTTAGAACTAAAAAAAATCTGGGCTTATTGATTAAAACCGATAATAGCTTTCAATGGTGATAAACAAATTTGCGATTATTGTTGACCATTATATTAAAAAGCATATGAAGAGGATGACGATGTTAATCCAGGATGCTTACTACGCAGATGCGTAGGCAGTCCAGTGGTACTGCCACCGCTCCTGCTTATCTGTTGGAAACATAGTTTACAACGAGCCATCGTTAAAGACGTTTTTTCAAAATTTTCCGACACAAAGGATTTTAACTGTAACTTAACATTTGGTTTGATGTTGTTTTTATCGCAAGCCATAGTTGGTATTTGGAAAAAATGAAACACAATATCTAAGACTAAATAGTCTTAGCAAGGCATTGCAAGAATGGTTTTGTGTGAATGCAACATTAGGCCTATTTATTAAAAACGCAGTGCTACTTGAAATAATGATTAGGCCTACCTCCCAACCAAGAAACCGAAATCTGGTTTTGGAAATCAAAACCGGTTTTCGGTTTCAAAACCGGAATCCGGTATTCCGGTTTTCGGTTAACATCCCTAGTTAAAATAGAAAGCTAATTTACAAGTGGTGCACAATTTCCCCCTAAAATATTTGACAATTAACATTGTAACAAAAGTGAAACGTAGAATTAGACATGATTAAATATGTATATGAAAAGAACAATAGTAAACAAATGAGAATTATAGTCAATTAGAAATCTTTTTAACAAGTTTTAAAATGTATTACAATAACATTAATTATAACATAATAGTATAGTCTAGACCTTTCCGTTTTAAATCTATTTTAAACATAAAAGCAAGCGGCTAAAATTGTGTTACTTGTTTTGAGGGGGGGGGGTAACCAATTGTTGACGTAATTATATAGGGGGGGTCTCTGAAAGTTTGACAGTTGTTGACAAGGGGGAGGGGGGGAGGTAAAAATCGCCTAAAAATTGTTGACGTAATTAATGGACGTCCCCTAAAGGAGAAAATGGCAGCTCTATATTCAATGAAATAACTCACCTGATAAAAAAGATGACATATTATGGGTTATTGTACATACTAACTTATACCGTATTTTGTGCAAAAGTCCAAGCAGCCTTGTTAGAATTTAAAACAGATTTCAAAATATGTTGGTTAATTTTTAATGTTTACTCAGTAAACATAGCCTTGCCCACACATGCAACATGCTCTATTTGAATATCAAAACTAAATAGCTTGTCAGATCTTTGTATGCTTAGCAGCATTGTTAGAATTTCACACAGATTGCAAAAAGCAAAAGAACACAATTAAACTAAGCATCTTCACAAGAAGACGTACCGGTAGATGTAGCATTATTCAATGAAAACTTTAATGTCTGACTTATTACAGGTTGTTGCAAGGAGACATGACTTAAAACTTATTGTTACGTCTGCAACTATGGATGCAACCAAATTTGCCATGTTTTTTGGCAATGTCCCTGTATTTACCATTCCTGGTCGGACATTCCCGGTGGACATTTTGTACTCTAAAAATGTCCAAGAAGATTATGTTGATGCAGCAGTTAAGCAAGCTCTACAGGTTCATCTTGGTGGGCAAGCAGGTAGGAAATATTTATTATTAGAATTGAACATGAACTTCTTACAAAGATGTTTCATTAATTAGTGATCAGCAAATTAAATTGTTAAATTCTTTGAATAAATTTAGACATTTTCATCATCCACTTATAATTTGACTCAAATCACATTTAATGTTATAATGCCATTCAATGTTATAATGACATTTAATGTTATAATGTATTTCTTTCTAGGAGATTTATTAATTTTTATGCCTGGTCAAGAGGATATTGAGGTGACCTGTGAACTTATATCTGGTAAGTTTTTAAAAACTCACAGTCAAATCTATTCCAACTGTAATATAAACTTGTGTAATATTGGTTAGGCAACATGTTTTGTTTATCTTCACAGAGCGACTAGGGGAGTTGGACGAAGCCCCACCTTTGGCTATTCTTCCTATCTACTCACAGCTGCCCAGTGACTTGCAAGCTAAAATATTTCAAAAAGCACCAGATGGTGTTCGCAAGTGTGTTGTTGCAACAAATATTGCTGAAACTTCTTTGACAGGTGATTTTGTTTTTACTTGTGATTTATCTTAATGGTAATTAAAATATGTAGAAATAATGTAAGCTTTATTGGGTTTGTAAATAATCAAATTTCTTTGTTTCTCTTCTGCTTCATTGTACCCTCATGGAAATGGGGGCATTCAAACAAAAGGCCTTTTATCAGAGATAAATGATTGTGGTGTACTTATGAGGTTTTCCTTTTTATAAAATTGTGCGTTAATGCTAGAGCTTTCTCTGGACAGGATCTGTTTCAAGCTGTGGATTAATGTGGGCTGTATAGAACAAACATTTTTTTTTGGTTTCAGGAGCCATTTCATATTAAGCAATCTTCACTGGTTCCAATTCCTAGTCTTTGGTGCATGTTTTGACCACTCTGAGGATATTTCTTTGGGTCTGATTGAAAAGGTTTCAATAGGTATCATTTTTTATAGTGGTCTTTCTGGTTGTTGGATCCATTTTAGGTTTAATTAATTTGTGTCTCTTTGCTGACATGTTTTGTCAATTGGTGTGTTATTTAATTTCCCCTTATTTCAATTTTTCCATAGTGAAATAAGTTGTATGTTTTTTAATCCGTGAGAATCTCTATATTACTGTGTATAGAATGTGGCTTTGTGAATATGTCAACTGCCACTTCTAGAGCTTTTCTTTCAGCTGTCTCACAAGTGGAGAAAGCTTTTGAGTTGTTTCCCTTTTTTCATTTTTTTTTGTTTATCTTTTTTCAATCGTTACTGATTCTGTTTGGTTGTCTATATCAAGTTTAATATCTTATAACATTATGTTTTCTCCCCCTAATTATTTTTTTGCAGAAGTTTCATATTGAAACAAACATGATTGTATAGAATATAATGCAGTTGCATTGTAATTTGATGGTTGTATTTCATATTTTCCATTTTATTCGAAGGATATAATTTTTTACTCTCAACAACTTACTTAAAACTGACTCATAAATAAGCTGAACTAGATTTGAGATATACTGCAATCTTCTTTTAGTAGATTATATCATTTAGTTTAAGCTGCTAGTTTGTCAACATCTAGCGTCAACATTTATTTAGGTCCTTGGAGATTAATACTTAAAGAATGGTCACATGTTTTTATTCCTGAAATATTTATTTAGCTGCTCTGTATACATGCATTGAATATCATATTTCTTGCTTACTAGCAAAACCTGTTCACCATCTGTTGATTTCTTACTGGTCACAAGAATTACCAATATATGGTAGTTTTTTTTTCAACCTGATGCAGGTTATTGATTTATGCATTAAAATTGGCCATTGGCCTTACATATATATCCTACTGAGGGAAAATGTACTTAACTGACCTAAATGCATACAATTAATATCATATGGAGGGTAATCAAACCTTTAAAATAATCTGTTTACTGTTTTACTTGCCATAATATTTTTGTAGCTAAGGTTTGCACAGCATTTTATAATATAAACTGATTTTATTTTTACTTCTACCAAGCATATACTTATAATGAATAAATATGATTAGCACATTAATTGCACAACAGGGTAGCATTCTATGTGTTTAGACCTCAAATCACACAGCAAGCCAAAAAATCTACATACATCTGTAAAAATTTTCTTACAAATGTTACTGAGCCATTAAGATACAGGAATCCAAATGTAAAGAGTTTCAAGATTTTTAGGCTTAATATTTCCCAGGGTAGTTTTTAACATTATTATCACACCATCACATTATCACAATAAAAGAACAATCATTCAAGCAAAGACATTAGGTAAAGCCTTGTTCATAATAAATGTGGTAAGAGGGGTATTGACAATTTAATGTCTTAAGAGGATTATTGATAATTGAATGTGTTAAAGAATATATTGACAATTTAAACAATGCCATTTAGCAACATAAATTACTATATGGATTCTTTCCGGTATCAATCTAGAAACAATAACAACAAGTGTAGACCATTCTGAATTTAACAAGCATAACTTTTACATGTACACAGTGTTTATGTTATTATGGCGTTTACCATGCAGTAAAATTCTAATTTAATATACTGAAACATATTTTATGTCACACTGAATCACATTTGAAACTTTAACAGTTGACATTCAGGGGGTGAACCATTCTGTAGAATGCAATATGGTCAAGCACTTGTCTTTTTAAAAAACTTCAAAAGCAAAACCCATTGTTAGATATTTATTAGAGATGCTATTGGTTTTAACCATTTTTATCAGTGATTGTGTTATGAGTGACAATAAGAAAGTTATTATTTTAAAATTAATTATTGATTGTACAGTTAGCACTTTTTCAATGGGTGGAGACCACTGATCTATAAAAAGAAGGGATTAGGCATGGAAGTAACGTTCTTGACGAGCAAATAAATAGGCTTTCACGAGACTTTCACTTATCTATGAGATTATATTTCCTAGATACTGACCAGTAAATACATTTCAAGTGGTTTATTCCTGTAACTCGCTTATGTAGATAAGTGAATTCCCCTGTGCCACTATTCATTTTGGCTTCAAATTGTGCATACACATTTAATATAGAGGCGCTATCTATTCTTTTTATAGATCAGTTGTTGAGACCTATCAGAAGACTTTAATTTTCATTTCACCTGACTCTAACGTCATTCTATTTTTGTCTCTAACATGTCATTCTATTTTTGTCTCTAACATGTCATTCTATTTTTGTCTCTAACATGTCATTCTATTTTTGTCTTTCAGTGGATGGCATTATGTTTGTTATAGATTCAGGCTATTGTAAGCTGAAAGTGTATAACCCAAAGATAGGTATGGATGCCTTGCAGATTTTCCCCATAAGTCAGGTTAGTGGAATATACTCTTTGTTTTGCTAAAATTTGATTGTAAAACAGTTTCAATAGTTGGAGTGAAACACATGTATATTGATAATCCTTAAATAAAATTCCATAACTGGCCCTGATGCCTTAAAATCCTTAAATAAAATTCCATAACTGGCCCTGATGCCTTAAAATCCTTAAATAAAATTCCATAACTGGCCCTGATGCCTTAAAATCCTTAAATAAAATTCCATAACTGGCCCTGATGCCTTAAAATCCTTAAATAAAATTCCATAACTGGCCCTGATGCCTTAAAATCCTTAAATAAAATTCCATAACTGGCCCTGATGCCTTATAATCCTTAAATAAAATTCCATAACTGGCCCTGATTCCTTTATCAACTGGGATTATTCAGAAGAATAAAAGTTGCCACGATAGTATTTAAAAAAATAATTGAAAGAATAAACAGACTTAACATGCAACATTTGTTATTGCCTTGATGTGTAGACAGTTTTAAAACCTTCTATAAAGGACACAAACCACTTGAATGGACAATGAAAGTTAATGAACAAATTCTGCTGTTCAAGATGACATTGTATAAACAATGATTTAAAGAGGATACTGGTGAAAAACATTGAAGATAATGCCTTTATCACAGCTTAACTAGATAACTCACTAGACTGTTTTCTAGACAACTTTTTCCATTATAATTTTCAGGAAGTAAGGTCCTAAAGAAAGTGATGTCAGAGAAAAATATCCCTTAGTTCCACTATTAGAAACAAACAAAAGAACAGGATATCTAGAAAATACTTTTGACATTTAAAAGAAGAAATGACATCAAACCACAAATAATAGAAATATTCTTTTCAAACACAATCTCAAAATCCATGTTTAAAAGTACATTTGCATAACCTACACTTGTTTCATTTGTTTTTCTAACTAGGCTAATGCCAATCAGAGAGCAGGTCGTGCAGGAAGAACAGGTCCAGGGTGAGAACATGTTTTAGAATAAGCACAGATTACATTTGAATGATTTGATAGTGTACATTTATTGAATGTTGTTTTTTAAACGTTAAAAGTATTGAATAGCAAAAAGTATGAAAGTATCAAAGCCAATGAAACAAAAAGTACAGTTTAAATAACATGAAATACTATAAGGCCTCACATTACCACCACCTTCACCACCTAATGCTATCTAGAAAGACAGAAGGTATTAAAACATAGGGGCAATCACTCTAGCATAACACTACCCATACATAACAATCTTTAACTGTGGTGGTCTATGGCTAATATTTAATGGAGGGCACACTCGATATAAAGTATAAGTAATTAATATATAGTAATTTTAAATATTATGCAATGAATATTTCAAATACTTCCATATTTTTAAATAGTAATTTTGTAAAAATAAGAGCTATATTGCTTACCCTGCATTGATACATAACCAGCAGCTCATTTTAATGAAAACACTACAACTATTACTGCATGATCATATTAAAATAATCTTGTTCAATGCTAGTTTTTTTTTACATATGAATTAAATTTTCTAATAGCCAAGCTTATAGACTTTACACACATAGACAATACAAGGATGAGCTTCTCATTACCACAGTACCAGAAATACAACGGACTAACTTGGCCAACGTTGTCTTACTTCTGAAATCTCTTGGTGTCCAGGATCTACTCCAGTTTCATTTTATGGACCCACCACCTGAAGTAGGTTTCTTATAACACTCACATCATGTTGTATTATATCTGTTGGATGATCTTTATTAAAGGAAATCATTATGCTACGACTTGATTAAGATTATACTGTTCCTAGTTTTCATTGAATTACACCAGCTCACTCTCTCAAGACTTGCATAACAATGATTGAAGACTCAGACTTATTCAATAAAACTTGATCATTTATTTTAGAGCTTAGTTACATAGTAGTCCATAAATGTCAAACAGTTTTGCCACACAATCAATCTACTAAAGTATCTGGCTATCAAGCTATCCTATGGTACATCCTTCTAGTTCGAGAGTCCAGCCTAATCTCACCATTTTGTTATTTACGTCACCAAGTAGCGTCCACTGAAAAACCAAACGTCGTAATTCTCATGTTTATTTTCCATTACGAATGTGCAATCTTTTGCTCATTAATATATCTCTCTAAGTAGCGTCCACTGAAAAACCAAACGTCGTAATTCTCATGTTTATTTTACATTACGAATGTGCAATCTTTTGCTCATTAATATATCTCTCTAAGTAGCGACCACTGAAAAACCAAACGCCGTAATTCTCATGTTTATTTTCCATTACGAATGTGCAATCTTTTGATCATTAATATATCTCTCTAAGTAGCGACCACTGAAAAACCAATGTCGTAATTCTCATGTTTATTTTCCATTACGAATGTGCAATCTTTTGCTCATTAATATATCTCTCTAAGTAGCGACCACTGAAAAACCAAACGCCGTAATTCTCATGTTTATTTTCCATTACGAATGTGCAATCTTTTGATCATTAATATATCTCTCTAAGTAGCGTCCACTGAAAAACCAATGTCGTAATTCTCATGTTTCCATTACGAATGTGCAATCTTTTGCTCATCAATATATCTCTCTCACTTTATTATATTAATATCTATATGTTATAATAATGTTAATAATTGAATTCAAGTCAAGGTTATAAGCTTCTTTTGTTTCTTTCTTCAGGACAATATCCTGAATTCTATGTATCAGCTTTGGGTCCTAGGAGCTCTGGACAACACTGGGACATTGACTTCCTTAGGACGTAATATGGTTGAGTTTCCATTGGACCCTGCACTCTCCAAGATGTTAATAGTTTCAGTTGATATGGGATGCAGTGCTGATTGTTTGGTAAGTAACTTTGTGTAGACACCTGATTGGTCAGTTTGGCTTTCATTCATCTCAGAATTGGCCGATTACTTTTTGTTTTCCACTTGAATTGTGACTAAAGGATTTATTAGTTTACTTCTACCATACAAAACACAGGAGATTTGATAAAATACAGCTTGCACATGTTAGCTAAAGGCGTGGTAGCCGAGCAGCAGCGCATTCGACTAGTGATCCGAAGATTCTGGGTTCGAATGTTAGTGGGGGCTAGGATTTGTTCCCATGACTTGAGGTGTCCCTGAGTCTACCCAGCTCTGATAGGTACCTGATATAGGTTGGGGTAAAGTGAAGGCGGCTGGGCATTGTGCTGGCCACACATCCCCTAATATGCCATGGCCACAGAAACTTGTGAACGCTGCTTCACCGGCCCTTTGATCAGTTTGGTCCGAAGGGTATTAACATACATATTAGCTAAAAAGTTACAAAAGTTTAGAAATAGAACATTTCATAAATAATATAAAATACTCTTCATTAATGAGACAAAGATATTATACACAAAGACACTATAAGTTTGAACATACTTTTTTAAAATTTTTCAAAGTGCCTTTTAATTGTTACTTTTGAAAATTAACCCACCTATAAATTACAAGTTTTTATTATAAATATTTGTTGGTTCACTATGACTTTATATTTTTTTTTATATTTATTATATATATAATGGAGGACACTACAAGGCACATCAAGTTTATTCATTGTGTATTCTGTTGTGTTGTGACATGTCACAAATTGGTTTGAGAGTATAAATTATGCCCATGACTTTACAAAATACCAGTACTGGCATTTGATGTTCTAGTGTTTCAAATGTTTAAGCTTTATGACAGGTTGCAATTCATTTAAGTAATAATGAAATGAATTAGCTACTAATAAATAAAAACTGTTAAATAATTTACTTTGCTAGGTAAAACATTCTTTAATGTATACATCTATACAATCTAGAAAGGATACCAACTATAATGGATTATAAAAGTGTGAGTTAAAATATAATCGGTTGAGTATAGTTTGTTAAGTATGTTTACACTTTTGTCACCAGCCTTTGGTAACCAAATCAAAGCTGCTAACATTTTTGGTACACAGTTTGAGGATCAATTTAAATTATAACCAAATAAAAATGTGCAGTAATTACGCTTTTATAAACAACATATTAGTAATGATATTACATACAAGAATACAAAATACAAATATTCAAATTGAACACAGTTTATGGAAATGAAAACTTGTCCTTCTATTCCCTGAATTTGACAAGCAAAGCAACTAGCTATACAGTTGGTACTGTTAATTGCATAAATAGATCCATTGAGTTTATTGAATATTATATTGGAGTGTCCTTCAAGTATTGAATGATTTGTTCAAGAATATAAAGACATTGCTCCAGTTATTATTGTTTTAACTGGTCATTTTCTGTCAAAAGTTTTTTTTTATAGTGTTTGCAATGTTTGCCAGATATAATTTAATTTGTAAAACTATCAATAATAGACTTTTGAAATGTCAACTTATTGCAGTGTAGCAACAAGTAAAAGAATTGGTTTGTTCATTTTAACCAATTTAGATATATAGTGCAACGAGTATTGTACATGTTCCGAGTATTGTACATGTTCCGTATTTTCCTTTTAATAGCAGATTTGTGCACTATAGGAGTTGTACGCCCTGTTCATTGTTCTCTCTGAGAGGTGGCAGCACTGTTTTGTAAAGTTTGGTCACTGAACTTTTGGTCTTTAGTTGCAAGGCTCTGTGCCACTCTGCTTTGTCTTTCCCAGAGTTCATCTTCAGAGTCAGTGTGATCTTCTATAGCAATAGTTTTATGTAGTTCATTTTGTGCACTGACCACTGTATGACCATTGGCTGCATGATCACAATGAGAATGTTCATCTTGGCATTTCTGAAATTTCATCAGCTTCTGCTCTTGGATAGTGTCCCTCTTTTCTTTCTTACAAGCCATTTTCTTTCTAACTCTTCTGTCTTTAACAAGAATCCATACAATCACAACAATGCATGGAATCAGGAAGAGAATTCCAGCCATGATGCCCACAACAATTTTCATGGATGATTCATTCCAGTGAGCACAGGCTTCTTTGACAGCTGTTTTGTTGACCATGGCATGAACGCAGATAACATAGTCTTCATCTTCATGAAGTGAGTGAAGAGTGAAGGAACGGACATTTTTGCCCAACTTTGAGGAATCGTAATGTTCTCTTTTGTTAATGCGATACGTCACTAGGAAACCAGTTACACGTGTGTCGTTTGATTCATATGTCCAGAAGGTGGTCACAGAATCGTCATGACTTTGTAATGTGATGGTCAGTTTAGTGGAATTCCAACTGGTATCCACTTCATCCACATTCACTACATGTTTATTTCCTATTTCTACAGTATTTACACGCTGGTCAAATTGATAAGGATCTAGTGTGTTCTTAGTTATGTCGTCATTGTTTAATTCTGATTTTGATGTTGATTGGAACCATATTGATTGCAGGACATCAAAGTCTTGCTCATATGAATCTGAGGTGACAGAGTGTGAGGTGACATTTTGTTTCTTCATTGTTTCTGGGCTGTCAGCAATAGGTTGATCTGTTTTAGACTCAGATCTGACTGAAACTGGAGCTCTAGTCTGGTTAATGCTAACATTTGTATTTACAGTAATCCCAGATGTGATGACTCCACCCAGTGGGGATGCTTCCTGCTGATTTGTTTTTACAAAGTCTTCTATGGCATTATTCTGTAGTGATCCATACAAAGTGGAATTAGAATCATCTGGGAATTGTGCCTCATGAATAAATGTTTCTGGTAAATGTGGAATGACATTATCCATTGCAACATCACTGGAAGAAAACTGTTCTTTTGCCCAAACAGACTGAAGAACAGCAGTATCATTGAAATTGAAGTTTTGAATTGTGTCTTTTTTATCTGAATTTGTTAAATATTGTTCCTGGTTCAACTCATTCGTTGGAGCTAGAGATGGTGATGCAGGTTGCTCCATGTTCAACTCATCTGTTGGAGCTAGAGATGGTGGTGCAGGTTGCTCCATGTTCAACTCATTTGTTGGAGCTAGAGGTGGTGATGCAGGTTGCTCCATGTTCAACTTATTTGTTGGAGCTAGAGATGGTGGTGCAGGTTGCTCCATGTTCAACTCATTCGTTGGAACTAGAGATGGTGAAGCAGGTTGCTCCATGTTCAACTCATTCGTTGGAGCTAGAGATGGTGATGTAGGCCATGCTGATGTTAGAAGTAATATCACAGAAAAAATAGAATAAGATAAAAGAGAGTGAAACTTTGGCATCTTTAGCCTGAAACAAAAAGAAAGAAAAAAGTTAACATAAAACTTTATAGTTAAAGTTGCAACATAAAACTTTATAGTTAAAGTTACAACATAAAACTTTATAGTTAAAGTTGCAACATAAAACTTTATAGTTAAAGTTGCAACATAAAACTTTATAGTTAAAGTTGCATCAATAAACTTTATAATTAAAGTTGCAACATAAAACTTTATAATTAAAGTTGCAACATAAAACTTTATAGTTAAAGCTGCTTGTTTATTTTACATCCAAATATATTATTATAGTAATATACCTTTTAATAATATTCATTTCTTTAAACTGTTCCTTCTTAACCAGTTTGTTCTATATCTTCACTAGAATATCTTTTCAACGAGACAGTAGTCAACATACTTCTATTCAATCTCTCTGCCTAAAACAAACAAAGGCTTATCATTCCCCAATGTTGTCATTTGATAGGGTTGCCTGTTGCAATAGTGGTGTTAGTATTTAGTGATTACTAGATGATGGACTCAATCAGCTGATAATGTCATTGAATTATCACGGAGAGATAATGCACAGAAAATGTGTGTCACTTATTGAAATGCACTGAAGAATTAAATGCTCAATGCTTCCACTTTATTACACAAGTTAAACTGGCAGTCTGTTGAGCTGTGTGTAGATAGAGCACATGAATGTAAATAACCGTACACTATTTCTTGCTATATTGTTTTTTTTATGGTGCATTTAGGACTAAGTCATATAAACTTTATGTTATAAAAGATTTGTAGCCATATTATTAGTGTTGAATATTTAAAAAAAGAAAAGAGACTGCTTGGAAAAAATATATATTGACAGTATACAAAATACTATAGCCCTAGTTTTTTTTTTAAAATAAATAAGTCATTGTCCTTTTTTGAAATCTAGTTGTCAAGTGGTATATGACAGTTTATCAGTTTATCTGTATTGAATATTTTTGCCATTCTGGATAGGTTATCCTATTCTAACCTATTTGTAGCTATCTAAGTTCTGGTATTAGAGGCCCTATATGTCATTTTATCATAGAACTCTGAAATGGCCTTTAAAAATATATTTTTTTTATAAGGATTCTTTACCACATATTCTTAATGGGTCAATTTCTTTATCCATTTCCCTCATTGTCATAGGGTATTTTGAGTGATAGCTAGTCAATAAAATGTGATCAAATTGTATTTCAAATAATTTGCAATACTGGCCATATGTGTATACAAAAATTATTTACAAAAAAACAAACAAACTACTACTAATAGTTATAGTATAGTCTTTTTATAGTCATTAAAATTAGTTTATTTATTTATACTTTGCATTTCTTGTAAGCTTAAAACCCCACCTATAGTATTAGTAGAACATCTATGTAGCTGTTGTGTGTAAGTGTAAAGAGCATCTATGCAGCTCTTGTGTGTAAGTGTAAAGAGCATCTATGCAGCTCTTGTATAGGTAAGTGTAAAGAGCATCTATGTAGCTGTTGTGTGTAAGTGTAAAGAGCATCTATGCAGCTCTTGTGTGTAAGTGTAAAGAGCATCTATGCAGCTGTTGTGTGTAAGTGTAAAGAGCATCTATGTAGCTGTTGTGTGTAAGTGTAAAGAGCATCTATGTAGCTCTTGTATAGGTAAGTGTAAAGAGCATCTATGTAGCTGTTGTGTGTAAGTGTAAAGAGCATCTATGCAGCTCTTGTATAGGTAAGTGTAAAGAGCATCTATGTAGCTGTTGTGTGTAAGTGTAAAGAGCATCTATGCAGCTCTTGTGTGTAAGTGTAAAGAGCATCTATGCAGCTGTTGTGTGTAAGTGTAAAGAGCATCTATGTAGCTCTTGTGTGTAAGTGTAAAGAGCATCTATGCAGCTCTTGTGTGTAAGTGTAAAGAGCATCTATGCAGCTCTTGTGTGTAAGTGTAAAGAGCATCTATGCAGCTCTTGTGTGTAAGTGTAAAGAGCATCTATGTAGCTCTTGTGTGTAAGTGTAAAGAGCATCTATGCAGCTCTTGTGTGTAAGTGTAAAGAGCATCTATGCAGCTCTTGTGTGTAAGTGTAAAGAGCATCTATGTAGCTCTTGTGTGTAAGTGTAAAGAGCATCTATGCAGCTCTTGTGTGTAAGTGTAAAGAGCATCTATGCAGCTGTTGTGTGTAAGTGTAAAGAGCATCTATGCAGCTCTTGTGTGTAAGTGTAAAGAGCATCTATGCAGCTGTTGTGTGTAAGTGTAAAGAGCATCTATGCAGCTGTTGTGTGTAAGTGAAAAGAGCATCTATGCAGCTGTTGTGTGTAAGTGAAAAGAGCATCTATGCAGCTGTTGTGTGTAAGTGTAAAGAGCATCTATGTAGCTCTTGTATAGGTAAGTGTAAAGAGCATCTATGCAGCTCTTGTGTGTAAGTGTAAAGAGCATCTATGCAGCTGTTGTGTGTAAGTGTAAAGAGCATCTATGCAGCTCTTGTGTGTAAGTGTAAAGAGCATCTATGCAGCTGTTGTGTGTAAGTGTAAAGAGCATCTATGCAGCTGTTGTGTGTAAGTGTAAAGAGCATCTATGCAGCTCTTGTGTGTAAGTGTAAAGAGCATCTGTGCAGCTCTTGTGTGTGTAAGTGTAAAGAGCATCTAATCTATGCAGCTCTTGTGTGTGTAAGTGTAAAGAGAATCTATGCAGCTGTTGTGTGTAAGTGTAAAGAGCATCTGTGCAGCTCTTGTGTGTGTAAGTGTAAAGAGCATCTAATCTATGCAGCTCTTGTGTGTGTAAGTGTAAAGAGAATCTATGCAGCTGTTGTGTGTAAGTGTAAAGAGAATCTATGCAGCTGTTGTGTGTAAGTGTAAAGAGAATGTATACCAAACTTTTAAAAACTCGATTTGTAAATACTACCCTCTTCATTCAGCTCACAAATCTTACAGAGAACACAAGTATCCTGTATTCTTAACTTCCGTTATACCGTCATACTACAAGTGATATGAACATATATCCAATAAGAATTATAAGAATACCTTCACACACAAAAAAAACACCACAACTTGAATGGTTGATCTGTACAGAAGAACATTAAGTGAATTCAAACAGTCCACTTGTCTTATCACGACTGTATGAAGTCCACATTAACTTCTCTATGATACATACATATCTCAACACACTCATTAGGGCAACCTGTCACCTTATGACAATCGGCAATGTGTACATTCCAGTCAGCAATGGACAGTCGCAATCTACTTATATATATATATATATATTATATCTGCAGGTATCTATCTTTATCTATCTAGTCTATCAGTTCTATCTGGAGGCCTATTTATGTACCCTATAGACTATATGTAAATAAATAAATAGGCCTATTCAATATATTTATTATTTTTTATATACCGGGTATTCCATCTATCTGCATGTTTCTGTTGTAGGCCTACTGTATGTATAAATACTTATGTATTTATTCACTAATGTTAATGATATAGATATAGACCTCAGCTTGTATGTTATAAAAAAAAATTGGTTTACCTTTTTTATATGTGGTCAGTTTTCCCAAAACCTTAGGCCCGGTTGGTATTGACCTAGGTGTTACTATTGTACTGGAATCACGGGTCCATGTGAGTCCAACTGCCAGTACCTTGATTCTTTAGTTGTGTACGCTGTCCTTCGTGGGTACACACACAATACTGTCCTTCGTAGGTACACACAAAATTGCATATTGCATTAGAGCTGTATAGTAACACAGGACACATAGGGCCGTAAGCTTAATGTTCTACTGGACACAAGGGCCAAGGGTCACGTTAGTGTTGACTTCTGTGGGAGAGTTGTGGCCCCTGTGTTTGTCCTGCAGTCTGAATTGTTGGCCATCAGCTTGACGATGTGGACTTAAAGGAAACTCTACATTGACTCTCCACAATTCCATACATGACCACTGGGTGACGTCCGGTACACGCTATTATCTGCTTTTTAGATGTAATCATTTCTGGTCATCTTCTATATACCATTCATGTTAATGACTTTTAAACAATTACTAGTATTTTTGCCCTACAAAATGACGGTGAAGCAAATGACTACAATTTGTTTGAATTTATTGTTGTTGTTTTTTCTAATATCTTTATTCTATCTTATTGTATGTTATATATCCTACTAGTCTATAGCATTGTTCGTAAAAGTATAATTTTCCGGTTAATTGAATTTTGTTGGAACTAACGATGATCATGTTTACAGAAATGTCAGTAACTTCGATTTGGTCACAGTTTAAGTGCTGGGAATAGAGCTTAATAGTGATTTAGTGTAAACATTTGTCTTCAAACTATAGGACTGCAATTTAGGCCTACTCGTTATTTAAAGTCCATCGTTTACCTAGAGATCTAAATTAATCAGTTCTATTTTTTTTCTACCACGATAAGTGAAGTTCTGCCAAATAGCATTCGTTTTTTTTATAAATCGGTTTTTGTTATTATGGCATAGAAAATCTTTTTCACGAACTGCTGATTACATGTTTTGAAACATTATTAGATCTCTCTATACCATGTACCGACACTCCTTTAGTCACAATGTAACATCCTGGACATCCGTTATGTTTGAAATTTTAAAAAAAGGGGGGGGGGGAGGAGATTTATTTTGTTACAAATATCGTATAATTATTTTTGCTACATTGTGAACCGAGTTTATCAATGATAATTTGTTTGTTCATAGGCGCCAAAAACAGCCTCCGCGCACAAACGGGTCACGCTAAATCGGTCACGCTAAATCGGTCTCGCCTTTCGTGATCACGACCATTTGATTACGGTTTTTAACATTATTACAACTTTTTAGAACACTAGTATAGTAATAGCCAATATAGATAGCTTAAGAGAAAATAAGACGTATTAGAATATTAGAAGTTACAAAAATCCTATTGGATCTTTCTAATCCTACTTGTAATTTACAAGTCAGTCATAAAATATTGACTTGTATAAGGGGCAAGGGTGTTAACTCTCAGCAGCAATACGGCCCTTTATACACACAAAAGCACAGTCTAGGGAAGCGAGAAGAGAAGATTGACTACTGAACCTTTTTTTTTTAATGTGAATCTCCACTTTGTTATTGTCCCATATAATTCGTATCAATTATACATTGTATACATTCGCGAATCAAACGATTTTCTCAAAAGCGACGTGAATTGAATCAATATAGCATTCAAAAGATAATTAAGTAAATAATTGGGTTACTATAAATTAAAAGGACGAAGTAAAAATCTAATTTAAAAAATGCAGACGATTCAAAGTCAGATGATTTGATAGACTTAACTTCATAATAATATGCCAGTGTTCTTTAAGAGTTTAAAAAAAAAAAGTATTCCTTCGGACCAAATTGATCCATAGGACCGGTGAAGCAGCGTTCACCAGTTTCTGTGGCCACGGCATACTAGGGGATTGTGTGGCCAGCCAAGAGTGCAACCTACAAACTTTCTAAGCCGAATTTTCCTTCGATAAAAAAAGCAAGAGGTTACGCGGCGTAAAACCAAATTATAAAGGAAATGCGCAGTGAATTGGGAAAACCCAATAGACCTTGCAGTCAATAAAAGGAAATGGCCATTTATTGCATACAGTTTTATTTATTTGCATGGGCTGACACATTTTTATTGATTTAAAATGATCACATTTATGATTATACGTGGCGGAATAACAATTTCTTTTGGATTATGTTTCCAATTTATGTATTTATACCGTTTGTGTTGATCGACAAAAGGTTCAAGGAGTCTATAGAGAACAAACATAATAATATGCCTGTATCATCTATCTATCTATCTATCTATCTATCTATCTATCTATCTATCTATCTATCTATCTATCTATCTATCTATCTATCTATCTGTCTGTCTGTCTGTCTGTCTGTCTGTCTGTCTGTCTGTCTGTCTGTCTGTCTGTCTGTCTGTCTGTCTGTCTGTCTATCTGTCTGTGTCTGTCTGTCTGTCCATCTATCTGTCTCTGTTTGTCTGTCAGTCCGTTCGTCTGTCTGTCTGTCTGTCTATCATTTATCTATCTAAATCTATTTATCTATAAATAAACTCACGGTGAATATATCTCTCTCTCTCTATATATATATATAATATGCATTAAAGACACGTGACCTTATTTTCACATATCTTACTTTTCTGATCCCTTATTGACATGTGGTTTCTAGTGGTCAGCATTTTCCATTACTGTTTCTAGTGGTCAGCATTTTCCATTACTGTTTCTAGTGGTCAGCATTTTCCATTACTGTTTCTAGTGGTCAGCATTTTCCATTACTGTTTCTAGTGGTCAGCATTTTCCATTACTGTTTCTAGTGGTCAGCATTTTCCATTACTGTTTCTAGTGGTCAGCATTTTCCATTACTGTTTCTAGTGGTCAGCATTTTCCATTACTGTTTCTAGTGGTCAGCATTTTCCATTACTGTTTCTAGTGGTCAGCATTTTCCATTACTGTTTCTAGTGATCAGCATTTTCCATTACTGTTTCTAGTGGTCAGCATTTTCCATTACTGTTTCTAGTGGTCAGCATTTTCCATTACTGTTTCTAGTGGTCAGCATTTTCCATTACTGTTTTTTTTTTAAGATAGCAAAAAGTGTAGAATTTAAAGCTTTCCTAAAATGTTTTCAGTGAGTAAAATCTAATAATTCTATTTTAGACATACGGGAGACGGGTGTTCGAGTCTCATCCACAGGGATAGTCTTAACTGCCTAACTTTTTGTTCAATAAAAAGACAAGCTTTATTTTAACCCTTTTATAAAGCTTATTTTAAATTACTTTCTTAAATGTTTTCAGTAATTCTATAATAATTGTATATTAAAAAGAATAGTTTTCTGTTCATGGTAGTTTATAAAAATTGTAACTGAAGTCTATAGCTTTCTGTTCATTGTCAATTATACGTGTAGCTTATACAGACCTATTTCATCCCCCCCCCCCCAGGCAACGCCGGAAAATTTATGTTGTATTTGTATAATAATAATAAGACTTGTATAGCGCATATCCCGTTTGAAACAGTTCTATGCGCTGTCAACATTTACAGACATAGTACAGACAACGAATAAAAGACAAAGATGTATAAAGTATAAATAGAAATAATAAAATAGTAAAAAAAATAAACTGTTAATTGAATAGGTAGGTCTTCAGCTGGCTTCTGAAAGTATGTAGGCCTATATATATATCTATTTATGTTGATAAGCTATCTTCCAATGATGTATATATCTATATATGTTGATAAGCTATCTTCCAATGATGTATAGATATATATATGTTGATAAGATATCTTCCAATGATGTATATATATATATGGTGATAAGATATCTTCCAATGATGTATATATATATATGGTGATAAGATATCTTCCAATGATGTATATCTATATATGGTGATAAGATATCTTCCAATGATGTATATCTATATATGGTGATAAGATATCTTCCAATGATGTATAGATATCTAGTTTCCTTTCCTAATGACCCCCTCCTACCCCGTGTCATAATTTCATTTGTTACCCGAAATCCGACCTTCACTGCGTCATACAAACGTACACTCTCCCACACTTAGGCACGCACATCCATACATACGCCTCTTTAAAAAGCACAGTAATTAGATAATACGTTTATTCAATGTCAGCATGTACAAACTACAACATTTGTGTACATAGAAAGATTTTTTTTAGAATAATATTTAATATAATATAATCAACTATTGAGTAAATTACTTCATCACTGTTTGTCACACAAATACGTATTTTTGCCTTTACTTTCTGAATATGAGCTCTGAAAATTCCTAATGACTAGTGTTTAGAACATTTGTATTTAAACTAGACAAGTAGGTAGACTGGTGCTTGTTGTCTGTAATACACCATTACGGTATGTCTTAAACTGAACTCAGGCCAGCTGACTTATAAATGAAAACTAACATTCTAGGTAGGCGCTAATTTCAACAACTACCCTAAGCGCCATTTGTCCTAGTTAGACAACCATTGAATGTTGAATTTAAAAACGTGTAATCTGGTCATGTCTAATACATGGATATATACATATCTATACATAAAGTTTAGGATAGTATGGATTAATGTCAATACTCAATGAAACATTATCCACTTTAAGTGAGTTACAATTCTTATTTATTGATTAAACTGGATTATATATGTAAATGGATTATATATGTCATTGATTCACTACATTGTAAATGTGACGATTCGACGTCAACCAAACGACAATACATTAATCCTTTAATGATTGGATGTCAGGAAAAAACTGTACTAGAATATCTTTGGAGTGATTCGGAGTCAGCAGTAACTTTATTATAGTATATTTGGCGATTCGATGTCAGCAGTAACTTTATTATAGTATATTTGGCGATTCGATGTCAGCAGTAACTTTATTATAGTATATTTGGTGATTCGATGTCAGCAGTAACTTTATTATAGTATATTTGGTGATTCGATGTCAGCAGTAACTTTATTATAGTATATTTGGTGATTCGATGTCAGCAGTAACTTTATTATAGTATATTTGGTGATTCGATGTCAGCAGTAACTTTATTATAGTATATTTGGTGATTCGATGTCAGCAGTAACTTTATTATAGTATATTTGGTGATTCGATGTCAGCAGTAACTTTATTATAGTATATTTGGTGATTCGATGTCAGCAGTAACTTTATTATAGTATATTTGGTGATTCGATGTCAGCAGTAACTTTATTATAGTATATTTGGTGATTCGATGTCAGCAGTAACTTTATTATAGTATATTTGGTGATTCGAAGTCAGCAGTAACTTTATTATAGTATATTTGGTGATTCGATGTCAGCAATAACTTTATTATAGTGTATTTGGTGATTCGATGTTAGCAATAGCAATAACTGAACTTGAGTCTTTCTTTGATGATTCGGTGTTAGCAATAACTGAACTTGAGTCTTTCTTTGCTGATTCTATGTTAGCAATAACTACCGGTATACTAGGACTAGAGTTTTTCTTTGATGATTCCTTGTTATCAATAACCGAGCTTGAGTCTTTCTTTGGTGATTCTATGTCAGCAATGACTGAACCTGAGTCTTTCTTTGATGATTCTATGTTAGCAATAGCTGAGCTTGAGTCTTTCTTTTGTGATTCGATGTTAGCAATAACTATACTAGTACTAGAGATTTTCTTTGATGATTCGATGTTATCAATAACCGAGCTTGAGTCTTTCTTTGGTGATTCGATGTTAGCAATAACTATACTAGTACTAGAGTTTTTCTTTGATGATTCGATGTTATCAATAACCGAGCTTGAGTCTTTCTTTGGTGATTCGATGTTAGCAATAACTATACTAGTACTGGAGTTTTTCTTTGATGATTCGATGTTATCAATAACCGAGCTTGAGTCTTTCTTTGGTGATTCGATGTTAGCAATGACTGAGCTTGAGTCTTTCTCTAGTGACTCTATTTGATCATTATGTGTGCAGCCACCATTGATGTAACCAACACACTTCTGATCTTGAGTATCCATCCCGACACTTGCTGTACCATTGTTTGAACTGCATTCTAACAGTCTTTCAAAATTGCTGTTCATTCTCTTATCTTTTCTAATCAAGCAAACCAACGCCAGGACACAAGGGATAAGGAAAATCACCCCTGCCATTATACCGACTACAATTTTGAGTGAGTTTTCATTATACACTGTACATGCTTGTTGTACTTCCGTGCTGTTCACTAAAGCATGAATACATATTGTATAAGTGAGTTCTTTGTCTAATGAAGGAAGTGAGAACTGTCTCAATGTTTTCTCCAACAGAGGAGAATCAAAGTGCTCCTTTTTGTCGTTGCGGTAGGTGAGGAAAAATCCAGTCAGGTCCGAGCTGTTACTTTGAAACGTCCACGACGTAGTCACCTGGTCAATGCCATCGCTCACTGAAATAGTCATCTTAGAATCATTCCAGAAGGCCGGGGTCAAAACATGAACAGTGTTAAGTTGGTCGTTGTCGTACAGGAGTTCTTGTCCAGGCACTAGTTCCGTATTGGTGTACGTCTGAGGGACATTTTCAGCAATTGACGCTTGTAGAAGTAGGACGCTCAATAAATGCAGTGATCTCAGAAACATCATTCTTGTTTACCTAGTAATGAACAAATAATTTTACATCAAATATAGAGCAGATGAAAATACATAGGTAAACAGAGAGAGAAACAGAAAGATAAAGATAACTAGTTGGTAGTTCACAAAGGTCTGAATATGAAAGTCGTGTGATCTGTGTATCCCATACTGTAAAAGTACAACTAGAAGTCAATAGTATTACATTTAATGTCAATCTATTTACAATTGTATGGGACAAAATCACAAGTTTCATTGAATATCGCTGTACAGTTATGATATATTTCTAGACGATGGAATCATCATCATTTTTATAATGCATCTCTCCATGCTGTTGTGTGTGTGCTCTATTTCAGGGCTCTCAAAACACGCGGCCCACCAAGTGGATTATTGTGGCCCGCCACTAAGCTTAGACAATAAATATTACTATTCGTGAAATTCAGACAGCTAGTACTGATACACATCAAATTTTAGTGTTTAATTTTTATTCGTAACATACTTTTTTTTTTTTAAACTCGATTTAAGCAAGTAAATACAGCTGCAGTAGTTAATGAACCATTATTTTAATATTGGCTGTAATACACAAATTTAATTGTTTGTAGAAATAGATCGTACACGTATAATTCTTTGTGTTAAAATTGTAAATTGGCATATTATTAGTGATAATTAGTAAAATGAGTTGAGAAGTGTTTTTTGTTTACTAGGGTCGAGTTGTTGGGGGTGGAGGGGGGGGGGGGGGTCCGTCCCTTGACACATCTCTTAAATGAAAAAATGGCACATTCCTTCATACGAGTTTTCAACCCCTGCTCTTAAATGATAAAATGGCAAATTCCTTCATACGAGTTCGAGACCCCTGCTCTATTTCCACCATTCAGTTGCATGTATTAAAGAATTTCATTTAATACCTACATATTTTATGGACTCTTTTTGTTTATCTATGTATGTTTAATTCTAAATTTATGTTCCTATTCCCTGTTTGAAAAATATCTCTGACACAAGTACATAAATACCATACCCCGGCTTAGAGTTACTTTGCTCATTATCTTTTTGCCAGATGTCAGGATGGCAACACTGCCGTTATTATTATTAGGGCCCGCGAAATTTTACGCCACGCGGCTGAATTTCGGTTTTGCCGTGGTGTCGCGGAATTAACCCAACTGCCTCGGAAAATACTAAATCTGAATCAATCTCATTAAAACTAAACTCAAGTTCAAGCCATGGGAAAAACAAAGGTTGCAATAATCTCCTTAATAGAGAGTCTGTAACATATATATAATAAAAAAACATAAAAAAATAATTTTTATTTAACTCATTGTGTAAAATATCTTTTTATAAACATGTATAACTATCTGTATTTTATGAATCATTTTTATTCTTTGTTAGTCCTTGGTAGCAATAAAAAAAATGTGTAAGCATTTTTTTTTATAAGCTGTATCCAGAATTACACACGAGTTTGACGTAGGCCTACAATATTTTTTGTCGGTCCAACCTATGGCTTAATTTTAAGGGTATTACTTGTAATGAGTGTAGGCCTACCCCTAAATACATGATGTCACTGTATGTAAAGATGGAAATGAAGGCAAACGAAGAAACACTAAGCGTCACTGTAGTGATGTCGTAATTGTGGAAAGGTCACTGTAGTGATGTCACAATTGTGAAAGTATTAGGCCTAGCGGTACTATAAGTTATAAGTTGATAGTTCAACGTTTCCTATGAATGATGACAATGATTCTCATTGACACTTCCATCTGACTTAAACGTTACGTTCTAACAATGAGCTTGTCTGTATGTGTGTGTACTTGTCGTGAATGTTCTATCTGATGACAGAAACAATTTGTGATGTATATTTAAATACTTACTCTTAATCTATTGGTGTAGAATTACTCCAGAGATAGCGCTTCAAATCTTAGCAGAAACTAGTTCTTATATTATTTCTCGTACATCATATTTTGCTTGAAATCTGCCTAGTGTAGTCTAGTCAATTTAAAATGTACACCCATAAAATACACCCGTTACCATAATATACACCCGTTACAGTTTCACTCGGCACCATTTTACACCCAGCACCAGACCCCCTTAAGGTACAAGTCTTCAAATATCAGGAGGCTCATTTTTTTTTGCACACGACTGACTGGATGTAGATTTCTTTATGCATACTTCTTCTACACCATTGAAACTTTATGCTCTACTTTGTTTCACTTGTACTTGTACGTGTATTTCTTCTATTCATCACGATGACATTGTGCTGCTGTAAGGAGTCTATCACTCCCCACTCCTCTGCCTTTCTCTGACTCCATGTCTCTCTGTTTCTGTCACGTTTCTTTTTTTTTTTTTAATCTCACCCACATTTCAATCTCTCTTTAGCCCAGTTTTATCTCTCCTACTGTCTCTCTATTTTACTCTCCGTCTTGTACCCTCTCCTTCTTTGTTTTTTTTTCTCTTTTTCACTTATTATCTCAATAACTCTCCCAATAGTGTCAATTAAATTATCATCACTACTTCACCATGAGAATAGTCAGTAGGCCTATATTTATTAACCACTTTGTACTGGCGAATAAGGTAACGCAACAGTGTTGAAATTGAAGAGGTGTGTGTGTGAGAGAGAGAGAAAGAGAGAGAGAGCGGAGAGAGAGAGAGAGCGGAGAGAGAAAGAAACAGCCTAGTAATCTTCCTAATGTCGGCAATTATGAAATACTAGTACTGCTTGACGAGGCTAAAAGTGAGGTGAAAGTATGCAGCATTGTTGGGTTTAAATCAATATTTATCTCCAACAAACACAAGAACATCAGCCTGTCACGTGGTATTGTTCAAGTTGACAGGCAGACATTTAATAGTCAGCAAATCTTCACTCAGATTTTATTGCTATTGCTAGTCTGTTTGTTACTTCTTGTTCTTTCTCAACCTAGAACTATGTTTTTTTTTTTAAATTTAGTATGAAGACTATGTTTTTAGGTCTGTCTTATATATTTCTACTTTTTTTTTTTTTTTTTTTTTTTTAAATAATTAAAAATACACATGTCCCTCAACATTGGTTACACTTATACACATTTACCAATCAACATTGTCTACATATATACACACATTTACCCCTTAACATTATCTACATATATTTACCCCTCAACATTGGCTACACATCCACCCCTCAACATTGGCTACACATATACCAATCAACATTGGCTAAACATCTACCCCTCAACATTGGCTACACATCTACGCCTCAACATTGGCTACACAGTGCTACACATATACCCATTGACATTGGATACACATATACCCCTCAACATTGGCTACACATATACCCATCGACATTGGATACACATATACGCCTCAACATTGGCTACACATATACACCCCAACATTGGCTACACATATACACCTCAACATTGGCTACACACAACAACACCTCAACATTGGCTACACATATACAACTTAACATTGGCTACACATATACACCTCAACATTGGCTACACATATACACCTCAACATTGGCTACACATATACAACTTAACATTGGCTACACATATACACCTCAACATTGGCTACACATATACACCTCAACATTAGCTACACATATACACCTCAACATTGGCTACTCATATACACCTCAACATTGGCTACACATATACACCTCAACATTGGCTACACATATACACCTCAACATTGGCTACACATATACACCTCAACATTGGCTACACATGTACACCGTAATTTTTCCACATTGCCAATAAAGGGCAAAACATTTCCTCTGCATACATTCCTCACTTCTGTATATTGTTTGTTTCCTTAGACAATTGTTTCCATGCTGTCAGTACCTGCAATATTCTATCGACCCAAAGGCAGGGAAGAAGATTCTGATGCTGCCAGAGAGAAGTTCATGGTACCAGAGAGTGATCATCTGACATTTCTCAATGTTTACCAACAGTGGAAGAGGAATGGGTCAGTTTTTTTTTTGTTTTTTTTATAAGAATGGGTCAGATTGGTTTAGTGTTATAAGAATGGGTCAGATTGGTTTAGTGTTATAAGAATGGGTCAGATTGGTTTAGTGTTATAAGAATGGGTCAGATTGGTTTAATGTTATAAGAATGGGTCAGATTGGTTTGGTGTTATAAGAATGGGTCAGATTGGTTTAATGTTATAAGAATGGGTCAGATTGGTTTAGTGTTATAAGAATGGGTCAGATTGGTTTAATGTTATAAGAATGGGTCAGATTGGTTTAGTGTTATAAGAATGGGTCAGATTGGTTTAGTGTTATAGGAATGGGTCAGATTGGTTTAATGTTATAAGAATGGGTCAGATTGGTTTAGTGTTATAGGAATGGGTCAGATTGGTTTAGTGTTATAAGAATGGGTCAGATTGGTTTAGTGTTATAAGAATGGGTCAGATTGGTTTAATGTTATAAGAATGGGTCGGGTCAGATTGGTTTAGTGTTATAAGAATGGGTCAGATTGGTTTAGTGTTATAAGAATGGGTCAGATTGGTTTAATGTTATAGGAATGGGTCAGATTGGTTTAATGTTATAAGAATGGGTCAGATTGGTTTAGTGTTATAAGAATGGGTCGGGTCAGATTGGTTTGGTGTTATAAGAATGGGTCGGGTCAGATTGGTTTAATGTTATAAGAATGGGTCAGATTGGTTTAATGTTATAAGAATGGGTCAGATTGGTTTAATGTTATAAGAATGGGTCAGATTGGTTTAGTGTTATAAGAATGGGTCAGATTGGTTTAATGTTATAAGAATGGGTCAGATTGGTTTAATGTTATAAGAATGGGTCAGATTGGTTTAGTGTTATAAGAATGGGTCAGATTGGTTTAATGTTATAAGAATGGGTCAGATTGGTTTAGGGTTATAAGAATGGGTCAGATTGGTTTAATGTTATAAGAATGGGTCAGATTGGTTTAATGTTATAAGAATGGGTCAGATTGGTTTAATGTTATAAGAATGGGTCGGGTCAGATTGGTTTAGTGTTATAAGAATGGGTCAGATTGGTTTAGTGTTATAAGAATGGGTCAGATTGGTTTAATGTTATAGGAATGGGTCAGATTGGTTTGGTGTTATAAGAATGGGTCAGATTGGTTTAATGTTATAAGAATGGGTCAGATTGGTTTAATGTTATAAGAATGGGTCAGATTGGTTTAATGTTATAAGAATGGGTCAGATTGGTTTAATGTTATAAGAATGGGTCAGATTGGTTTAGTGTTATAGGAATGGGTCAGATTGGTTTGGTGTTATAAGAATGGGTCAGATTGGTTTAATGTTATAAGAATGGGTCAGATTGGTTTAGGGTTATAAGAATGGGTCAGATTGGTTTAATGTTATAAGAATGGGTCAGATTGGTTTAGGGTTATAAGAATGGGTCAGATATAGTAGTATAGTAAATCATCTAGACAAACTAAATGCACTGTGCCCACACCAACATGGCTTCAGGAAAAATAGATCATGTGAGACTCAATTGATAGGCTTAATAGATGACTTGTCTAAGGGATTAGATAATAACAACCAAATTGATGCTATATTACTAGATTTTTCAAAAGCATTTGATAAAGTTCATCATTCTAGTCTTCTTAAAAAACTTAAATACTTTGGCATATCTGGTCTCTTACATCAGTGGATTCAGGACTTTCTTATAGGCAGAGAACAAACAGTGATAATAAATGGCTCTAAGTCATCACCAATAACAGTAAACTCAGGAGTTCCACAAGGAACTGTTCTAGGGCCCCTACTATTTCTAATTTACATAATGATCTGCCAAATTGCATCAACACAGGCACAAAAGTAAGATTATTTGCTGATGATTGAATAATTTATAGAATAATAAAGACAGGAAAAGATAGTGAACTTTTACAAAAAGACCTAGATGAACTACAAAAATGGGAATCAAACTGGAGTATGTCTTTTCACCCAGAAAAATGCCAACTAATAAGGGTATCCAAGATAAAGAAACAAATAATAACAAACTACTTCATTCATGGTAAAGAACTAACTCAAACTAGCAATGCTAAGTATCTAGGAGTAATAATAAATGATAAGTTATCTTGGAACCCTCACATTGATGAAGTAATTAAAAAATCAAACAAAACATTAGGATTCATAAAAAGGAACTTTTACAAATGTAATAAGAATATAAAACTAAAATGCTATCTCACATTAGTTAGGCCTATACTAGAATATGCAGGATCTGTATGGGACCCATCAACTAAAGAAAACATTAAAAAATTAGAACAAATTCAAAAAAGAGCTGCAAGGTTTATAACTAGTGAATATTCCCAATTGACAAGAGTAACACCATTAGTCAAATCACTAAACCTAGAAACACTAGAGGACAGAAGGGCAAAGAGTAAAGTAGTAATAATACATAAGGCGTTAAACTCTAATTTAGAAATACAACCCAATAACAATCTGTTGCAAAGCTCAGATAAACATAAAGACAAAAACACCTTCCTTGTCCCTTATGCGAGAACAAATGCATATAAGTACTCTTTCTTCCCGAGTGGCATTCGGGCATGGAATGGGTTGCCTGAACAAACCAGGAAAACCAATAACCTAACATCATTTAAAACATTAATAAAAATGCAAGACTAGACTCGGACCACGGATGAGCGTAGGACGCAATAATCTTCTTTATAGAAGGAGCGTCTGTAATGTATAAGATAAGATAAGATAAGATTGGTTTAATGTTATAAAAATGGGTCAGATTGGTTTAGTGTTATAAGAATGGGTCAGATTGGTTTAATGTTATAAGAATGGGTCAGATTGGTTTAGTGTTATAAGAATGGGTCAGATTGGTTTAATGTTATAAGAATGGTTCAGATTGGTTTAGTGTTATAAGAATGGGTCAGTTTTGTTTAGTGTTATAAGAATGGGTCAGTTTTGTTTAGTGTTATAAGAATGGGTCAGTTTTGTTTAGTGTTATAAGAATGGGTCAGTTTTGTTTAGTGTTATAAGAATGGGGCAGTTTGGTTTAGTGTTAAAGGAATGGGTCAGTTAACTTAATTTTCCAATGTTTCACAAACTACACATTTATTAACGGGATCCCAACACTAAAAAAACAAACATGTCCACTTAAAGAATGTCAAACAAAGTAATTTATCACTTTTGTGATTATCCATTTAATGACAATCTCAGACCAACTATTTTATTGTTAGTTAGACTATGTGTCATGTATTCAGTGTACAATCATTAGTCAAAAATTATTTGGCATTGTTAATGAAAATAAAAGAATGAAAGAAATATGCTTAGCATGAAATTAATTAAGATAGAAATGAACAAACAAGAAATTTATAACCAAAGGCTCAATTTAACTTTTGTATTTTGATTTCAGGTATTCATCTTCATGGTGCAATCAACATTTTATACACGCGAAGGCAATGAGGAAGGTCAGTTGTATTCATAACATTAACGGTTGAGTTGTTATAGTATGGGAAAGTTTGTATGCATGTGTAATTACATCTGTTATTGTGTGTGTTATGTTATAGATGACATATATTTGTGTAAGTACATACTTACATATCTGATAGTTGTCATGATATTATGGCCTGTCTAATTTCTTGTGGGGTTCATGTTCATCGACCATCTACTTCAGTTTAGGTTTTAATTTCTACTTTTGAATTCAATTAATTTATTAACTTGAATGATAATTGATGACCACAATTAAACATATGTTCATTAATTAACATAGGTCTTCTTGAAAGTAATCTACAATATATATCTTTTATTTGAAATTTAAAGACAAAAAGACAGTTGTGTTACATTGAAACTCAAAATGAAGAACTATTCTCTGCAGCATATATTTGACAAATAAAGTAGATATCCCAGAACAATAGTAGGTTAAGTCAGTTGATCTGAAGATGAATGCAATCATTGCAACAATAGATTTACAAAGCTAAGGGATTGAATTAAGAAAAGAATGTCAGCTTGTGACATCAGAAACTGTTTCATAAAATAATAGCTTTTTATCAATATTCTTTTGTAATCAGTATACTACGTTTCATCTTCTATAAGCTGGCTTTTCTCTGCTATAAGTGTTGGAATAACTCTGCCCCGGATTACCTTTGCTTCTGAGCTCTACACCCATTCCCGCCCACTCCACTCGGCTTCTGATGCGCTTACTCTGCGGATCCCTCATGTGAGGCTAGTGTCCGCTGGCGAACGCGCTTTCTCCTATTCTATGCCGGACCGTCCGCTTGGAATCACCTCCCACTACAGGTTTGCCATAGCCCTAGCTTTGACACCTTCAGAAGCCGACTGAAGACTCACCTATTTGGTTAGCAATATTTGCGTATACATATTTTAATTTTCATCTGTTGTTTGTTGACGGTATTATGTAACTGTCGTTTCAGCGCATAGAACTGTTATCAACGGGATATGTGCCATATAAGCATTATTATTATTATTATTATTTCATTTGTTTTTTAGAAAACAAAATGTACATAAAAATCCCTCTTATGTTAAAACGTATAAATCATCAGTAATATTAATGTGAGATGTGATTGTCTCCAGGTACGAGAAGTCCAACAACAATTACGAGAGATAATGGAACAACAAAAGATGGATCTTGTTTCCTGTGGTACTGAGTGGGACATCATCAGAAAATGTATTTGCTCTGCTTACTTTCATCAAGCTGCCAGACTTAAGGTAAAACAACTCACAAATAATTTCTACTTCAGGCCTTGAACACACAGGGGAGTTCACTCAATTATACTACTGTCAAACCTGAATTCATTGTAATATAACTTTTATATAACAATTTTCTTGTCAAACTTTTTTTCCAAGATTAACATAAGCGATACAAAAAAATGCTCCATTATTAAATATTTTTAGATTAACATAAGTGATATAACCTTTAAATATTTTTAGTTTAACATAAGTGATATAACCACTAAATATTCTTAGATAAACATAAGTGATATAAACAAATGTTCTATTTTTAAGTATTTTCATATTAACAAAATGTGTTTGCTACATTTTTAAATATTTAGATTAACATTAGTGATATAAAAAATGCCTCATTATTAAATATTTAGATTAACATAAGTGATATTAAAAATGTTCCATTATTAAATATTTAGATTAATATAAGTGATTTAAAAAATGCTCCATTATTAAATATTTAGATTAACACAAGTGATATTAAAAATGTTCCATTATTAAATATTTAGATTAATATAAGTGATATAAAATTGCTCCATTATTAAATATTTAGATTAACATAAGTGATATTAAAAATGTTCCATTATTAAATATTTAGATTAATATAAGTGATATAAAAAATGCTCCATTATTAAATATTTAGATTAACATTAGTGTTTGCAATACTGGTCACTTTAACTTTAACCCAAACTGGCATTTTCAATATTCAAGTTTTACAAAGACTTTTTTACTTTTTCAGAGATTCAAATTAGAGGTGGCAATTTACCATTGGAGGAAAAACATTTAGAAAAATGTTGATAAGCTTTTTAAAAAAACAACAAACAAATGTCTTCCTTCAGACTTGATTCAAATTAATACAAATAAAAATAAAGTTTTCTTTGAAATATGTTTATTAATCAATTAATAAAATAATTTGTGCTACTCGCAATCTTTTGTCAAATTTAAGAAATGAGGTTGTAAACATGACACTGTCATACAGTTAGCATCATGTGTCATACAGTTAGCATCATGTGTCATACAGTAAGAATCAGGTGTCATACAGTTGGCATCAGGTGTCATACAGTTAGCATCAGGTGCCATACAGTTAGATAGCAACAGGTGTCATGCAGTTGGCATCAGGTGCCATACAGTTAGTTAGCAACAGGTGTCATACAGTTGGCATCAGGTGTCACACAGTTAGCAACAGGTGTCATACAGTTGGCATCAGGTGTCACACAGTTAGCTTAAGGTGTCATACAGTTGGCATCAGGTGTCATACAGTTGGCATCAGGTGTCACACAGTTAGCATCAGGTGTCATACAGTTGGCATCAGGTGTCATACAGTTAGCTTAAGGTGTCATACAGTTAGCAACAGGTGTCATACAGTTGGCATCAGGTGTCACACAGTTAGCATCAGGTGTCATACAGTTGGCATCAGGTGTCACACAGTTAGCATCAGGTGTCATACAGTTGGCATCAGGTGTCACACAGTTAGCATCAGGTGTCATACAGTTGGCATCAGGTGTCATACAGTTAGCTGAAGGTGTCATACAGTTGGCATCAGGTGTCATACAGTTGGCATCAGGTGTCACACAGTTAGCATCAGGTGTCATACAGTTGGCATCAGGTGTCATACAGTTAGCTTAAGGTGTCATACAGTTGGCATCAGGTGTCATACAGTTGGCATCAGGTGTCACACAGTTAGCATCAGGTGTCATACAGTTAGCTTAAGGTGTCATACAGTTAGCAACAGGTGTCATACAGTTGGCATCAGTTGTCACACAGTTAGCATCAGGTGTCATACAGTTGGCATCAGGTGTCACACAGCATCAGGTGTCATACAGTTGGCATCAGGTGTCATACAGTTAGCTTAAGGTGTCATACAGTTGGCATCAGGTGTCATACAGTTGGCATCAGGTGTCATACAGTTGGCATCAGGTGTCATACAGTTAGCTTAAGGTGTCATACAGTTGGCATCAGGTGTCATACAGTTGGCATCAGGTGTCATACAGTTGGCATCAGGTGTCATACAGTTGGCATCAGGTGTCATACAGTTAGCTTAAGGTGTCATACAGTTGGCATCAGGTGTCATACAGTTGGCATCAGGTGTCACACAGTTAGCATCCGGTGTCATACAGTTGGCATCAGGTGTCATACAGTTGGCTTAAGGTGTCATACAGTTGGCATCAGGTGTCATACAGTTGGCATCAGGTGTCACACAGTTGGCATCAGGTGTCATACAGTTGGCATCAGGTGTCATACAGTTGGCATCAGGTGTCATACAGTTAGCATCAGGTGTCACACAGTTAGCATCAGGTGTCATACAGTTGGCATCAGGTGTCACACAGTTCGCATCAGGTGTCATACAGTTAGCATCAGGTGTCACACAGTTGGCATCAGGTGTCATACAGTTGGCATCAGGTGTCACACAGTTAGCAACAGGTGTCATACAGTTAGCATCAGGTGTCACACAGTTGGCATCAGGTGTCATACAGTTGGCATCAGGTGTCACACAGTTAGCAACAGGTGTCATACAGTTGGCATCAGGTGTCATACAGTTGGCTTAAGGTGTCATACAGTTGGCATCAGGTGTCACACAGTTGGCATCAGGTGTCACACAGTTAGCATCAGGTGTCATACAGTTAGCATCAGGTGTCATACAGTTGGCATCAGGTGTCATACAGTTGGCATCAGGTGTCACACAGTTGGCATCAGGTGTTATACAGTTGGCATCAGGTGTCATACAGTTTTTTAGCAACAAGTGTCATACAGTTGGCATCAGGTGTCACACAGTTAGCATCAGCTGTCATACAGTTAGCATCATGTGTCATACAGTTAGCATTAAGTTTGTCATAAATTAGTCCAGTATCCATGTATTTTTTAGAGTCAGAAAGCCATTTTGCGACCCCTAATTAACATGTATTTTAACATATATATGAATATTTTACTTAGCTTTAAAGAAAACTCATTCATTTATCAAATTTATTTTAATTTTTATTATTATTGAGAAAATACAGTAAGTTTTGTTCTTAATAAGACTATAGCTTATTATTCTCAATTGCAATCAAGTTCAACCATTCAATGTTTCTCTGACAGGGTCTGGGTGAATATGTGAATACACGTACTGGAATGCCCTGTCATTTACATCCAACCAGTGCTCTGTTTGGTATGGGCTACACACCTGACTACATTGTTTACCATGAATTAGTTATGACCTCAAAGGTAAGTTTGTTTGTGTGTGGAGATTTAAACATGTGATAATGATTGGATTAGAACCTAAGTTTCTTAATATCAAATACAACAATTCATTGGAGGAATAAGAATTGATTCTATGAAACATTAACCCTAACAGCACCAGGCGCATATATTTCCATCAACCTACTTTTCCCCTTCAGTCTCGAGCGCTAATATTTTCATCAGCTGATGCAATTCCCTGTGGCCCATGCGCGTATATTTCCCTCAATGAAGGGTGTCTATTTTTAAAAAAATTAAGGATCTGACCTTTCATAATAGTCTCGGGCAGAATGATTATTCGATAGCTGAATAGTAGAATTTTATTTCGCTTTTTAAATTATGAAAATTGATCACTTATTGAGTTTTTGTTGTGAAATTGTTTAATGGCCGATAGATATTTACCTTTCGCTATTATGCACTTAGGTGTTGTGTTGATGAAACTTTTTCTTTTGAATTAATATTACTGATTAATACAATTATTTATAGAATTAGATTATTCTAATAAGATAGGTTATTAAGTTTAAAGAAATTTACTATCCACATGTTATTATCACTTTTTATAAACAAAAAAGTAAAAATACTTGCTGGTAATGAATGTATGCATAGCAAGAAAGTAGGTGGGTGCGAGAAGGGTTAATTATATATTGTTAAGAACAAAGATGACTTTGTGTCACACAAAATTACAATTCTTGCACTTACATTGTCATTATCATCATACACTTCACATTACATCTGGTGTTTCTATTCTTGAACTAGGAATATATGCAGTGTGTGACAGCAGTAGATGGACACTGGCTAGCAGAATTAGGACCTATGTTCTACAGCATTAAAGATTCTAAAAAGTCAAGACAGGTAAAACTTTGAAGTGACCTGAATCTATAGTTTAATATGCTGTCAACTTTTAAACATTTCAAAGCACTGCGCTACATATCACTTACATTATCTATTTAGCATATATTAGAAATGTGCAATTTTATGCCCCTCAACATTAGCTAGTTGTTATTGTTGTTATAAAAAGAAACTATGCCATGCACATACATAACACTATGTTGTTGTGGCCTATACATTATCCATTCTCTGTACCGCAGGAACGTAAGAAACAAGAGATAGAGGAAATGCAGACCATGGAAGATGAAATGAAAAGGGCAGAGGAATTAATTAAAGCTAGAAAGGAGCAACAGGATAAAACTCCAATGTCTGCTAGAAGGTAGCACTTGTCATTTTAGACATTTATTGCAGTTTGTGTTAGGAACTATGCATTACTTTTCTTGTAAGGTCATAGGTCATCTTGTGTATGGTGGCATTACTGTTTTCAAACAGATAAACTTTTCTCTGACTTTACATTTTCAACATTTTCAGCTTTCTCTGACTTTACATGCTCATTATCTTCACCTCTGACTTTACATGTTCAACATCATCACCTTTCTCTGACTTTACATGTTCAACATCTTTACCTTTCTCTGACATTACAACATCTTCACCTTTCTCTGACTTTACATGTTCAACATCTTCACCTTTCTCTGACTTTACATGTTCAACATCTTTACCTTTCTCTGATTGTACATTGATGGTTTTGAATTGTACGAAATTATGCATAATGTTTACTTTCCCATCAAATTCATTGTTTAATTATCTGATATTCTGTTCCTGTTTTTTACAGTGCTGTTAAAATCATAACACCTGGACACCAAGAGCCTGGTACTCCACTAAGGACACCTAAACGTACTCCCAAGTTTGGTTTGTGAGACAAGAATTTGTGCATTTGTCAACAATATCAAGTCTTGTCAAAAGTGCAAGAAGACTGATCCAGATTGCTCTTCATGTATCTATAAAAAAAAATAGTCTTTCTGTTTGGTTCATTAGATCTATGAATGCAATAAAATGTCTTTATGGCCAAGATCTTCTTTAAAAAGTATAGTATTTATTTAAATGAACATTGAAAAGCGTGTCATTTTTTTAAATAAAAAAAAACAAAAAAAACACATAAAAGTCAGAGGTGTGCTGTGTGTTCAATATAGTAAGTGGTGTTGAAATTAAAAATAGTCTGGGTATTACATAAAGAATGTATTGGGTGTTTAATTATGACTTAAAATTAGAGTATTGGACACAGTGATTTAGTGGCAGTGCTGTCTGATAGAGTATTGGACACCGTGATTTAGTGGCAGTGCTGTCTGATAGAGTATTGGACACCGTGATTTAGTGGCAGTGCTGTCTGATAGAGTATTGGACACCGTGATTTAGTGGCAGTGCTGTCTGATAGAGTATTGGACACAGTGATTTAGTGGCAGTGCTGTCTGATAGAGTATTGGACACCGTGATTTAGTGGCAGTGCTGTCTGATAGAGTATTGGACACAGTGATTTAGTGGCAGTGCTGTCTGATAGAGTATTGGACACCGTGATTTAGTGGCAGTGCTGTCTGATAGAGTATTGGACACCGTGATTTAGTGGCAGTGCTGTCTGATAGAGTATTGGACACAGTGATTTAGTGGCAGTGCTGTCTGATAGAGTATTGGACACAATGATTTAGTGGCAGTGCTGTCTGATAGAGTATTGGACACCGTGATTTAGTGGCAGTGCTGTCTGATAGAGTATTGGACACCGTGATTTAGTGGCAGTGCTGTCTGATAGAGTATTGGACACCGTGATTTAGTGGCAGTGCTGTCTGATAGAGTATTGGACACAGTGATTTAGTGGCAGTGCTGTCTGATAGAGTATTGGACACCGTGATTTAGTGGCAGTGCTGTCTGATAGAGTATTGGACACCGTGATTTAGTGGCAGTGCTGTCTGATAGAGTATTGGACACAGTGATTTAGTGGCAGTGCTGTCTGATAGAGTATTGGACACAATGATTTAGTGGCAGTGCTGTCTGATAGAGTATTGGACACCGTGATTTAGTGGCAGTGCTGTCTGATAGAGTATTGGACACCGTGATTTAGTGGCAGTGCTGTCTGATAGAGTATTGGACACCGTGATTTAGTGGCAGTGCTGTCTGATAGAGTATTGGACACCGTGATTTAGTGGCAGTGCTGTCTGATAGAGTATTGGACACAGTGATTTAGTGGCAGTGCTGTCTGATAGAGTATTGGACACCGTGATTTAGTGGCAGTGCTGTCTGATAGAGTATTGGACACCGTGATTTAGTGGCAGTGCTGTCTGATAGAGTATTGGACACAGTGATTTAGTGGCAGTGCTGTCTGATAGAGTATTGGACACAATGATTTAGTGGCAGTGCTGTCTGATAGAGTATTGGACACCGTGATTTAGTGGCAGTGCTGTCTGATAGAGTATTGGACACCGTGATTTAGTGGCAGTGCTGTCTGATAGAGTATTGGACACAATGATTTAGTGGCAGTGCTGTCTGATAGAGTATTGGACACCGTGATTTAGTGGCAGTGCTGTCTGATAGAGTATTGGACACAGTGATTTAGTGGCAGTGCTGTCTGATAGAGTATTGGACACCGTGATTTAGTGGCAGTGCTGTCTGATAGAGTATTGGACACCGTGATTTAGTGGCAGTGCTGTCTGATAGAGTATTGGACACAGTGATTTAGTGGCAGTGCTGTCTGATAGAGTATTGGACACCGTGATTTAGTGGCAGTGCTGTCTGATAGAGTATTGGACACCGTGATTTAGTGGCAGTGCTGTCTGATAGAGTATTGGACACAGTGATTTAGTGGCAGTGCTGTCTGATAGAGTATTGGACACAGTGATTTAGTGGCAGTGCTGTCTGATAGAGTATTGGACACCGTGATTTAGTGGCAGTGCTGTCTGATAGAGTATTGGACACCGTGATTTAGTGGCAGTGCTGTCTGATAGAGTATTGGACACAGTGATTTAGTGGCAGTGCTGTCTGATAGAGTATTGGACACAGTGATTTAGTGGCAGTGCTGTCTGATAGAGTATTGGACACCGTGATTTAGTGGCAGTGCTGTCTGATAGAGTATTGGACACCGTGATTTAGTGGCAGTGCTGTCTGATAGAGTATTGGACACCGTGATTTAGTGGCAGTGCTGTCTGATAGAGTATTGGACACAGTGATTTAGTGGCAGTGCTGTCTGATAGAGTATTGGACACCGTGATTTAGTGGCAGTGCTGTCTGATAGAGTATTGGACACCGTGATTTAGTGGCAGTGCTGTCTGATAGAGTATTGGACACAGTGATTTAGTGGCAGTGCTGTCTGATAGAGTATTGGACACAATGATTTAGTGGCAGTGCTGTCTGATAGAGTATTGGACACCGTGATTTAGTGGCAGTGCTGTCTGATAGAGTATTGGACACCGTGATTTAGTGGCAGTGCTGTCTGATAGAGTATTGGACACAATGATTTAGTGGCAGTGCTGTCTGATAGAGTATTGGACACCGTGATTTAGTGGCAGTGCTGTCTGATAGAGTATTGGACACAGTGATTTAGTGGCAGTGCTGTCTGATAGAGTATTGGACACCGTGATTTAGTGGCAGTGCTGTCTGATAGAGTATTGGACACCGTGATTTAGTGGCAGTGCTGTCTGATAGAGTATTGGACACAGTGATTTAGTGGCAGTGCTGTCTGATAGAGTATTGGACACCGTGATTTAGTGGCAGTGCTGTCTGATAGAGTATTGGACACCGTGATTTAGTGGCAGTGCTGTCTGATAGAGTATTGGACACAGTGATTTAGTGGCAGTGCTGTCTGATAGAGTATTGGACACAGTGATTTAGTGGCAGTGCTGTCTGATAGAGTATTGGACACCGTGATTTAGTGGCAGTGCTGTCTGATAGAGTATTGGACACCGTGATTTAGTGGCAGTGCTGTCTGATAGAGTATTGGACACAGTGATTTAGTGGCAGTGCTGTCTGATAGAGTATTGGACACAGTGATTTAGTGGCAGTGCTGTCTGATAGAGTATTGGACACCGTGATTTAGTGGCAGTGCTGTCTGATAGAGTATTGGACACCGTGATTTAGTGGCAGTGCTGTCTGATAGAGTATTGGACACCGTGATTTAGTGGCAGTGCTGTCTGATAGAGTATTGGACACCGTGATTTAGTGGCAGTGCTGTCTGATAGAGTATTGGACACCGTGATTTAGTGGCAGTGCTGTCTGATAGAGTATTGGACACCGTGATTTAGTGGCAGTGCTGTCTGATAGAGTATTGGACACCGTGATTTAGTGGCAGTGCTGTCTGATAGAGTATTGGACACCGTGATTTAGTGGCAGTGCTGTCTGATAGAGTATTGGACACAGTGATTTAGTGGCAGTGCTGTCTGATAGAGTATTGGACACCGTGATTTAGTGGCAGTGCTGTCTGATAGAGTATTGGACACAGTGATTTAGTGGCAGTGCTGTCTGATAGAGTATTGGACACAGTGATTTAGTGGCAGTGCTGTCTGATAGAGTATTGGACACAGTGATTTAGTGGCAGTGCTGTCTGATAGAGTATTGGACACCGTGATTTAGTGGCAGTGCTGTCTGATAGAGTATTGGACACAGTGATTTAGTGGCAGTGCTGTCTGATAGAGTATTGGACACAGTGATTTAGTGGCAGTGCTGTCTGATAGAGTATTGGACACCGTGATTTAGTGGCAGTGCTGTCTGATAGAGTATTGGACACAGTGATTTAGTGGCAGTGCTGTCTGATAGAGTATTGGACACAGTGATTTAGTGGCAGTGCTGTCTGATAGAGTATTGGACACCGTGATTTAGTGGCAGTGCTGTCTGATAGAGTATTGGACACAGTGATTTAGTGGCAGTGCTGTCTGATAGAGTATTGGACACCGTGATTTAGTGGCAGTGCTGTCTGATAGAGTATTGGACACCGTGATTTAGTGGCAGTGCTGTCTGATAGAGTATTGGACACCGTGATTTAGTGGCAGTGCTGTCTGATAGAGTATTGGACACCGTGATTTAGTGGCAGTGCTGTCTGATAGAGTATTGGACACCGTGATTTAGTGGCAGTGCTGTCTGATAGAGTATTGGACACCGTGATTTAGTGGCAGTGCTGTCTGATAGAGTATTGGACACCGTGATTTAGTGGCAGTGCTGTCTGATAGAGTATTGGACACAGTGATTTAGTGGCAGTGCTGTCTGATAGAGTATTGGACACCGTGATTTAGTGGCAGTGCTGTCTGATAGAGTATTGGACACAGTGATTTAGTGGCAGTGCTGTCTGATAGAGTATTGGACACAGTGATTTAGTGGCAGTGCTGTCTGATAGAGTATTGGACACAGTGATTTAGTGGCAGTGCTGTCTGATAGAGTATTGGACACCGTGATTTAGTGGCAGTGCTGTCTGATAGAGTATTGGACACAGTGATTTAGTGGCAGTGCTGTCTGATAGAGTATTGGACACAGTGATTTAGTGGCAGTGCTGTCTGATAGAGTATTGGACACCGTGATTTAGTGGCAGTGCTGTCTGATAGAGTATTGGACACAGTGATTTAGTGGCAGTGCTGTCTGATAGAGTATTGGACACCGTGATTTAGTGGCAGTGCTGTCTGATAGAGTATTGGACACCGTGATTTAGTGGCAGTGCTGTCTGATAGAGTATTGGACACAGTGATTTAGTGGCAGTGCTGTCTGATAGAGTATTGGACACCGTGATTTAGTGGCAGTGCTGTCTGATAGAGTATTGGACACAGTGATTTAGTGGCAGTGCTGTCTGATAGAGTATTGGACACCGTGATTTAGTGGCAGTGCTGTCTGATAGAGTATTGGACACAGTGATTTAGTGGCAGTGCTGTCTGATAGAGTATTGGACACAGTGATTTAGTGGCAGTGCTGTCTGATAGAGTATTGGACACCGTGATTTAGTGGCAGTGCTGTCTGATAGAGTATTGGACACAGTGATTTAGTGGCAGTGCTGTCTGATAGAGTATTGGACACCGTGATTTAGTGGCAGTGCTGTCTGATAGAGTATTGGACACAGTGATTTAGTGGCAGTGCTGTCTGATAGAGTATTGGACACAGTGAGTCAGTTATTCTAAAGCTCTCTCGGTTAAACTAACCCTGGGGTTTTTCCAGGTCTGGAGGATGTCCTTGAGTTTATTCAACAGTGATGGCTACTTGGCATTAGCTGGGGGCATTTTATTCCCTTGTATTTTATTCCCTTGTATATCTTTGACCATGAAAACTGGTGAACATTGCTTCACTAGCCCAATGCAACAACATGGACTGAAGAGATTCTTTACTTATAAGTTAGAATGAGTTGGCTATTTAAGTGCATTGTGGATGGTGAAAGACTGTTTTGCTTGTAAGTTGTCTTTAGCTAAAAATTAAATTGTAAATTTTATTGTATTATTATGGTTAATTATAAATTTAGAAAAATTGTTGTTAACACTATATACATGAAATAAATGATTTAAATATACTTTCTTTGACTTGTGTTTCATCATTATCTGTTTAGTCTTTGTCGTTCCCTGTTTATTATATTATAAGGCAGCTACTCATCCCTGTCATTTGTCACTTTTAACTTTCCTATTTGTCTTTCAAGTCTGTGAATCATAGAGAGGCACTTATTGTTCATTTGTTTATATACCGTTTCCTCTTGTCAATAATAATGGCTTACAGTCTTTCTTGTATCCACACAACTAGGTTTCATCATAATAGTTAAATTATACAATACAATTGTTTATCAGCATATAAAAGATGTGTTGATTATTTTAGTTAAATTATACAATACAATTGTTTATCAGCATATAAAAGATGTGTTGATTATTTTAGTTAAATTATACAATACAATTGTTTATCAGCATATAAAAGATGTGTTGATTATTTTAGTTAAATTATACAATACAATTGTTTATCAGCAAGATGTGTTTATTATTTTAGTTAAATTATACAATACAATTGTTTATCAGCATATAAAAGATGTGTTGATTATTTTAGTTAAATTATACAATACAATTGTTTATCAGCATATAAAAGATGTGTTGATTATTTTAGTTAAATTATACAATACAATTGTTTATCAGCATATAAAAGATGTGTTGATTATTTTAGTTAAATTATACAATACAATTGTTTATCAGCATATAAAAGATGTGTTGATTATTTTAGTTAAATTATACAATACAATTGTTTATCAGCATATAAAAGATGTGTTGATTATTTTAGTTAAATTATACAATACAAAAGTTTATCAGCATATAAAAGATGTGTTGATTATATCAAAATGTTAGTTATCTTTACAAAAACAGCATTAAAAAGACTATTTGAAAATCCACAATCCTAGGCAATATTTTATAGCTTGTTTTAATCCTATCTCTTGTACATGTTAATTTTGAATTGTATTGTTGGCCTTCAAATCTACAGCATAATGGGATGACATTCAACAATTTCTTTCATCAACAGTACAAACTTAGATGCTAGATCGTATGGTTTAGTTTTTTTCCTTGTATTACAATTGAACAATTATTTCTCAAAATACAAAAGAAATCTTTGTTTAAATTCACACTTTCCATTTACCGTATACAGTTTCATGAAGTTTTGACAATAACAAAACTAGCCATGAGTTAATTGTCATTTCACCTGTAAGTGTAAATGAATAAAAAAAATATTACCATTTATAATTTCTTATTTAAAAGCACCAGCAAAATACATAAATGCATTATACTAAATATTGTTTGTCCCTCAAACCAACCTATGTAAAACTGTCATACACTTTCTCTGGCAGTGACTGACATTACTAAAATAGAATACAAGTCTAAACCTAAGTATGCAGTAATGCAGTCTCTATAATATATTCATTTCAGATATAACCCTTTCAGATTTCATTTTTAAAATTTCATTATTACAGTTTCTTCAAAAGATTAGAATTCACAAATAAGTTAACATTCACAATGTTTGTATTGACCAAATTTCATTGCTTAGTGGGCCTACTGGAGTTGTTTAATAGGACTACTGAAGTTGTTTAGTGAGCCTACTGGAGTTGTTTAGTGGACCTACTGGCTTATTGAAATTGCTTAGTGTGCGTACTGAAGTTGTTTAATAGGACTACTGAAGTTGTTGAATATAACTACTAAAGTTATTAAGTAGGCCTACTGAAGTTGTTTAGTAAGCCTACTGAAGTTGTTTAGTAAGCCCACTGAAGTTATAGTTCTTTAGTTGTGTCGTAAATGTTTCTTGTCAATAATCAACACAATCCATCAGTACTAGTCACGTGGTGTCGCCACATTAAGTTCCTATATCAAAATGTGAACCTAGAAAAACGATGCAATTATTGAAAGAGATAGGATTAAAATAATAATAGCCTAATATTTGTATAGTGCTACCAACAAACATAATGTAAGCTCAGGGGGCATTTAACATGCAATTAAGAACATGGATATAATCTCTAGGTTAAGAAATATAAAGCTAATTGATGACTTAAAACTAAACTTTACAAACATAGGACAAATCAAATAAATGAACCAATAACCGACCTAACATATAAATAAGACAGTAGGGGTCTAAAGCATGTTATCTAATGTAAATATTGAAATAATTAGTTTTTAAGTTCTTTTTGAAAGTAACAAAAGAGCTTGTTCGCCTGAGTTGAATGGGAAGTTGATTCCACACCTTCGGACTCGATATTGAGAAGGCTCTAAGGCCAACAGTCGTCAGAGAGAAACAGAGCACTTCCAGAAGCGAGGAGTCGGCAGAATGAAGGTTCACAATATGGTATAATTTTAGTTAGTTCCTTAAGAAAGGACGGCATTTCGCTGTTATAGAGGCACCGTTGGCAAAATAGTGCCACTTTATATATTCAACTATGGCTATCACAGGGTGCCAATGGAGCCGTTGCAGGAGAACTGTCACAGAATCGTGTCACCTTGATTTACGTATGATCAGGCGGGCGGCACTGTTTTGAATACGCTGTAATCCGACGACCTTATCGCCAGGTATCCCGATTAGCAGAGCATTACAGTAGTCGTCTAAATATAAACAACACAGGGAGCTAACGACAAGTAGGCCCTACAACGTTTTCTGATGCAGCAGGGGCCATAAATTATTTTTGTACCCACTTCGGGGGAGGGGAGAGGAGACTTTGGATTTATGGGACGGGAGGGGAGGGTCTCGGAATATGTGTGTTTTTGGAAAAATGTAAACAAATTCTAATTTACAAAAAAAAAAAAAAAAAAAAAAAAAAAAAAAAAAAAAAAAGAAACGCTCAGGCAGAAGACTGGTTGAAAAGGTCATATGTTATCTAGCAAAGTTGAGGATGTCATTAATATAGGCCTACCCATGACATCTGATGTTAGGAAAACGTCTGTTAATAAAAAGCAAGACGGTAAGGCATGTGGGTTGTTGGTTATTTTGTTGGACTTTGGAATGGCTGCAAACGGTAGCCCATTTCGAGGCCAACCAATTCAAGACGGCTGTGTAGGTAATAATTGGTTTTAAATGCCAAAGACATTCTGAATGGCTTAATTAATTAGAAGTAATTAACACTCGAATCAAACGTTCACATATTACTAAACTAATATCAGAACTTAAAACACATCACTGTTTAATAGATTTATATCAAATATTTTTTTAACAAGTCGGCCTACAAGTTTGCGTTCTCTTATAATAACGCTTTATCCACCATTTTAATTGTTTTCAGTAAATTTTCAGGCAAGAAAATTTGAATATTGGCCTATTATTGTATTTCTTTTTTATTTTCACTTTTCAACATGAGAAAATAGCCTACAATATGAAAAAAAATCAACTGCCATAGCCTTAATGCTAAAGGTAGACTAAATTCCTAATAATTTTATAATATTTTTTGTGTGTGTGCTCTTTTGCATATAATTTTTTAAAAAAATTCAACAAAACGTTGAGAAGTCTTATAAAACCTAGATAACACAGAGCAGTGGCGCCGAATGGTTTTTTTTCCGCCCGGGGCGGATGGATGAGTTGCCCCCCGTCCGTCCTCTTCGTTAACCGTCGATAACCCCGTTACTATTATCTAATTACAGAAGTATTTGTATTCACTTTATAAAGAGGTGGGCAAATAATGGTTTACGAGACAATAATAAGTTTGTCGCGAGCCTATATATATGAGTGCATCGCGTTTCCCAACAGTGCAAGCTTGACCTAACTTTCTTTGTGAAGTTCCAGCCCTTCTGTTTGCAGATATTTCTAGGCATCATTGATTTCCGGAAGAACATTAGGCCTATATATTTCCAAAGGCTCAGAAATGAAAGAAACAGAAACGATGGTACCGAGTCAAGAATTAATGATACTATCTGGTGACAATCTTCTTCTTGAGCTGATCCAGGGCAGAGACAACTCCCAATCATTTCTTCACTACAATTACTACATGGTCTGATCGACTATTCCATATAGTTCCAAAACCTACTTACGCCCGTCAACCTATGTCGGAGTAAAGGCCACCAACAACAGTTCTCTAGCTTCTCCTATCCTGGGCCATACTCTCTATCTGGTTCCAAAGAAACCCATCTTGGTGATTTTGGCTTCCAGGTTACGCCTCCATTGTGTTTCTTGGGCGGCACCTCTTCCCTTTTCCCTGGGAATCCCATCTCAACGCCTGCTTTGTGATGTTATTTGCTGGTTTATTCTAGTTCCCACAACCCGCTTAATCAGCGACAGGTCACTAGAATGTGCTTATAGAAAAACAACGAGGATGACCTGTCCAGTCTGACAAATAATTACAGTGAGCCAACACAAGCTGCTTATACAGCAGCCACATTGAGGAATGGATTGTGCAAGCCACCAAAAAACCTTTTGGTTTGATTTCGTTGATGAGTTTCTGCTCACCCTATTGGTGACCAGCATTCAGTGGTGACCAGTATTAACAGCATTATTTATAAATGCACTAATGTTATTTCCGGTATGGTGTCATACATTAAATAAAACAGCATTTATGATTGGAAGTCTCCAATCTGATCCCATCGTTCTTCAGTTCTATAAAAAAAAAAGGTCTAGATGTTCGGAATTTTCTCAGATCTTTTAGCTTTTGTTTAATAATAAGCGGAAAGTAGACTCTTCCACATTAATTTCTGTTCATTTTTACAAAGCTCATCTGATCTTTGAGAAACACATTACGACTCCAATAGAAAGTTATCCACAAATATGAGCTTTCCCTGTCTTCATCGGAGTTTTTCAAAATGCTATCGGTGGGGGCAGGTCGATGGGTACCGAATTCATTAGTAGATAGTTAAATATGGCTCTGATGCTATAGTTGTAAAATCCGTTTTATTTAAGTATCATAATAAAATTAAAAACTCACTGTAGTTTCTTTTTAGATTTGTGTAAGATTTTTTACATTTCGTTATTACTAGTATTTTTTACTTGTCTAGAGCAATAAAAACAAATCTTTTTTTTTAATACATCCAATTTATTTAGATCAGATCTATATTGAAATGTTTTCTACTACTTTTAGACATTTTGAAATCTTAGAAAACATCATAAAAACTAATTTTATTTCTATGGTGCCCCTCTTCCTTTTATGCATTGAGCATCTTGCTAAATGATAAATGCAGACTTGTATATTTAGATCAGTGGCGTAGCCATGGGAGGGGGAGGCATGTGGCCCCTAATATTATCCATGAAACACATCACCTCTTTTAATAAATTTTTTCAATTTTGTTTATTTGTGAATTGGTAATAATTGAAATCTAAAGACAGCCAAGGAGGTTTATGAAATATATTTTACAAAATAATTAGGAAAAAAATGGCCTATGCTAACGTACATCCGCGCACCGATGCTTGCATTATTAACCCTCCCTTTTACACACACCTATAAATCTGAATTACGCCACCAAATTATGCTTAGCGTTTACTAAATATACAAAGCTTAGATGGGATTTATATAAATAGTTTATCAAACGTAGATAATTAATTAGATAAGATTTTGACCAATTTTTTAAATCAACTCAGCTTTGAGTAGACCTAGATTTAGCATAAAGCCTACTATTTTTCTCAAACCTACTTAGTTTAGAATTGATGCATACTAATTTTTAATCAACCAAGAGAGCATTTAGATTTGGAGCATCTTTTAAAATCAAACCCGGATAGCTTAGAGTCGTTTTATATAAATCGTTTATATTACACCTAAATATATATTATATGTATATGTGTAGATGTCTATATCTTTATAGAAGGAGCGTCTGCAATAGGCTTATACATATTTCTTTATAGATAGCTTAGAATATAATTTTTTTTTTAAGTCGCTCTTGCCCTGCGCGTATTCTTTATAAAAAAAAATCAATGTTTACTTTTGACAAAAGCTTTATAACATGTTTGTAAGCCTATATCCTATATCATATTAACATTTCACCTTAGCTATTCTCAACTTTACAACCTCACATTCACGCTTCAGCACATAGAAGTAAACAGGTAAACGTGCGCTACACGGCTGGTATAAGAAACGTTTAAGGTAGAACTGTGTTAATTCAACTGTATCTTGTTTACTGTTAGACATTTCTAAAGTATAGAGGCCTAAGGTAAGTTTAGTCTTACAGCTACAACTCTCATGTTTTTTATGTTGATGTTATTGTATCAGCATGGCCTAGTCTATCTTTTGTCAAGACGTTTTTTTTTTGCTTAAAAGTCAATTCACATTTAATAGTTAATAGATCGTAAGATTGTAAATAAACTAAGCTCATGTATTTACATAATAAAAAAGATACTTTCAATATTAAGCAGTAGAATTACATTATCAAATTGTATTTGTATACCAGAGTAATTTACAACTGATTAGTGGGTAGGCTACACATGCATGGCAGGTCTATGGTTACATGCATTGCCAACGTTGAGCTGCTTGAGCAGCTTAGCACACTATCTATCGTTGACTTCACATTGATTGGTTTTGTTCCTTGGAATAATATATGACTCCACACAAATTCAACACAAATTTTGAACTTTCATCGATATGTTTCCTGAAAAAAAATACAACTAGTCTAGGGCACTATCTATCTATCTATCTATCTATCTATCTATCTATCTATCTATCTATCTATCTATCTATCTATCTATCTATCTATCTATCTATCTATCTATCTATCTATCTATCTATCTATCTATCTATCTATCTATCTATCTATCTATCTATCTATCTATCTATCTATCTATCTATCTATCTATCTATCTATCTATCTATCTATCTATCTATCTATCTATCTATCTATCTATCTATCTATCTATCTATCTATCTATCTATCTATCTATCTATCTATCTATCTATCTATCTATCTATCTATCTATCTATCTATCTATCTATCTATCTATCTATCTATCTATCTATCTATCTATCTATCTATCTATCTATCTATCTATCTATCTATCTATCTATCTATCTATCTATCTATCTATCTATCTATCTATCTATCTATCTATCTATCTATCTATCTATCTATCTATCTATCTATCTATCTATCTATCTATCTATCTATCTATCTATCTATCTATCTATCTATCTATCTATCTATCTATCTATCTATCTATCTATCTATCTATCTATCTATCTATCTATCTATCTATCTATCTATCTATCTATCTATCTATCTATCTATCTATCTATCTATCTATCTATCTATCTATCTATCTATCTATCTATCTATCTATCTATCTATCTATCTATCTATCTATCTATCTATCTATCTATCTATCTATCTATCTATCTATCTATCTATCTATCTATCTATCTATCTATCTATCTATCTATCTATCTATCTATCTATCTATCTATCTATCTATCTATCTATCTATCTATCTATCTATCTATCTATCTATCTATCTATCTATCTATCTATCTATCTATCTATCTATCTATCTATCTATCTATCTATCTATCTATCTATCTATCTATCTATCTATCTATCTATCTATCTATCTATCTATCTATCTATCTATCTATCTATCTATCTATCTATCTATCTATCTATCTATCTATCTATCTATCTATCTATCTATCTATCTATCTATCTATCTATCTATCTATCTATCTATCTATCTATCTATCTATCTATCTATCTATCTATCTATCTATCTATCTATCTATCTATCTATCTATCTATCTATCTATCTATCTATCTATCTATCTATCTATCTATCTATCTATCTATCTATCTATCTATCTATCTATCTATCTATCTATCTATCTATCTATCTATCTATCTATCTATCTATCTATCTATCTATCTATCTATCTATCTATCTATCTATCTATCTATCTATCTATCTATCTATCTATCTATCTATCTATCTATCTATCTATCTATCTATCTATCTATCTATCTATCTATCTATCTATCTATCTATCTATCTATCTATCTATCTATCTATCTATCTATCTATCTATCTATCTATCTATCTATCTATCTATCTATCTATCTATCTATCTATCTATCTATCTATCTATCTATCTATCTATCTATCTATCTATCTATCTATCTATCTATCTATCTATCTATCTATCTATCTATCTAAATATCTATCTAAATATCTATCTATCTAATCTATCTATCTATCTATCTATCTAAATATCTATCTAAATATCTATCTAATCTATCTATCATCTATCTATCTAAATATCTATCTATCTAATATATCTATCTATCTCTATCTATCAATCTATCTATCTATCTTTTAATTTTATACCTAGGCTCTGATATTCTCTATCTCCCAAAGTTGTGCCGAGCATGGAATAAGGTTCCTGGTTTCATTAACATACCATCAACTTGAGCATCATTGGGGGGGGGGGGGGCGGTGTTCTATCTTTTGTCCACGAGTCTGGAGAATGACATTGAATCTACCCAGCTATGCTTGTGACCTATAAGCTAGGAAAAAGTTAAGATTGCCGAACAGCTCTGGTGGATACCTGTCATTAGTTAGCCAGGAAAAAGTAAATGTTGCTGAACAGCTATGATGGGTACCTGTCATTAGTTAGCTAGGAAAAAGTAAAAGTTTCTGAACAGCTATGATGGGTACCTGTCATTAGTTAGCTAGGAAAAAGTAAAAGTTGCTGAACAGCTATGATGGGTACCTGTCATTAGTTAGCTAGGAAAAAGTAAAAGTTGCTGAACAGCTATGATGGGTACCTGTCATTAGTTAGCTAGGAAAAAGTAAAAGTTGCTGAACAGCTATGATGGGTACCTGACATTAGTTAGCTAGGAAAAAGTAAAAGTTACTGAACAGCTATGATGGGTACCTGTCATTAGTTAGCTAGGAAAAAGTAAAAGTTGCTGAGCGTTATGCTGGCCACACACTCTCCTAGTTTGATGTAGCCAATACAACCTGCAAACACTGCAATCTCATATTGTTTAACCCCCTCCCCAAACCTTCTACTATTCCCCTGTTCTTACACTTCTTGCAGCCATACATTGATATGTAAAGAATGCGTCACACGTTCCAGAAAATGGACTGTAAATTTATACGCTTATATTTAAAACTACACTTAATGTTTTTTGTATATAATACCGGAAATGTTCTCATAAAATGGTAAGTGGCTTTACAGACTACACCAGTGTATTAAGGCCAGTACTGAATTAACAAAGCTCTTCATAATGTAAGCATTTGTTTGCTGTTTATTTGAATAGAGCTGAGTTTTGAGGTCTAATATGAAATGTAGGCTAAAAGTCTTAATAACAGAAATGGGTCTATTATGACGAATCTTTTGGACTATAGGTCCTAACTAAAATTAGACATATTATTTTTTTTTAATGACTAATATAATGTTATAATTCTAAGTATGCCTACTCAAACGTTCACTACTTCGGATTAATTCTAGAACACATTCTGGTAAGTGACGTTTTTATGAGGACGGTTCACTGCTTTCTTTGTCATTTTTTCCCTACATCCCAGATATTCTCTTTTGTGCACCAATCAACTGGTTCAACGCTTCGCATGCTTCGTTGATTAGAATAAAGAAACTGTATACACATCAGTATTTTCAAAAGTAGTCCTAGTGGTTTTGAAATGGAATTATAATTGTATTTATTTTTAAACAATTGTTGTGGCATAAGAAGAAACATTACACCATAAGAGCTAGAAATCAATAGGCCTATGTTAAAATTGTAGCATTTATAGTACTAAATATAGTAGTGTATGAACAAAATGTTTTAGTCATTAGTTATGTATGTGATGCAAGCAGGGGTAATTTTACGATCAAATAGTCTTCTTATAAGTTTAAAGACGTTCCTTCTAGATAGAAGATTATTACGTCCACTAGGCCCAAAACTCCTGCAGGGCGACAGGGATCCGTCGGTGGTATGGATAGAACCCGCGACCTGTCCGTTGGTTTTTGGTTGACAGTCCGGTGAACTAACCGCTGGACCAGCGGCACAGTCACGGCCCACTAACAAAGTATTGACATTACTTGGGGTAAAGTCAAGGCGGCTAGGCATTGTGCTGGCCACACATCCCCTAGTATGCCATGGTACATGGTGGCCTGGTGGCAACGCGCTCGGCTAGTGTGGTCCTGCGGTTAGTTCACCGGATTGTCAACCAAAAACCAACTGACACGTCGCGGGTACTATCCCTGCAACCGACCGATCCCTGCCGACCTGCAGGAGTTTTGGGACTAGAGGACGTACTAATCTTCTAGAGCAGTGGTCGGCAACCTTTTGCTAACAGTGTGCCAAACTAGGATTTCTAAATCATTCAGCGTACCAACAGCCTGAAAGTCAACCTACTCTATTATACTTTAGACAAATATTTTGTAGAACTTTTAATTTAACTCCGTAGCAAGACCAAGGCCAAAAGCAAAGGAGATTATTTATAGAGAAAATCGTTAAAGCGTTTTATATTTAATTTGCGTGTTTGTGATTATCATCATTCTTATTTGTATTTATTTGAAAAACGCCCCGTGTGGGTATCGGGGTCCTGGAAATGACCAGGTGAAAGAATAACCCCACTGCTACGTGTGGGTATCGGGGTCCTGGAAATGACCAGGTGAAAGAATAACCCCACTGCTAAGTCCCACTTGCATGTCGTAAAAGGCGACTAATAGTGGGTTGTGCATTGAGTATAACCCGGGCACGTAAAACTTGTACCCTTCTTTTGTGGTGCTGTTTGACAGAGGTCCAGATTGCACTACCCTGGATAGAGGTTTTGCGCAACTCCTGCTGGGGGTTTCGGGTGTTGGTAGCTAGGGGATGTGTGGGTCTAAAGTCGTGAAGGGGCCTGGATGCAGGATGTGACAATTTTACGGAGTATTCCCAGAATCTGAAAAACTAAATGGCACAACTGAGTGTCATAACTATTTGGAGACCTCTGTGGTTAGCGGAGATTGGACCATAGGCCAGCCCCACCTCAGCACAGCTCAGCCCCGACTCAATGCAGCCCGATCCCGGAGTACCACTCACAGGTGCTGGGCGCAGAACTGAAAACTCTCTTGAACTGCGGGGTTTGAAAAAAGCCACAAAGAAAAACCCAGAATAACAATGCCAGTGTAGGCCTATCTGACATTGACTGCAAGAGAGCAAACTGCTCTGCAGACTGGTTAATAGAAGAAGAAGAAAGTGAAATACAATTATTTTATTACTAAAGCGTTCACAGTAATTATTGTCTATACATTATCATTTGTTAGTCAAGATGAGGATCTAACAAATGCCAATGTTATTTATATTTTGTTCTCAGTTTAACTGAGGTGTCTTTAATATGTATTGGATGTCAGTAGTAGAGTAGGTTTTTCAAGCAGATTATCACTGAGAAGAATAGATACGTAGTAATCATACAAACTGGGTAGTTAATATAATGTTTGAAAATATACATATAAATACTATATAGTCATATAATATTTATATAAATTAAAAATAATTTTTATAGTTTGATCATTTCAAAGTTATGAATTATAAAACATTTATTATTTTATAACAGAAAAAAAGAAACATATTATAAATATTAGCTCCCTACGACAGTCGATCCGAGGGTTCTGGGTTCGAATCCTGGTGCAGGCTAGGATTTTTTTCCGGGACTTGAGGATGCCCCTGAGTCTACCCAGCTCTGATGGTAGGCCTACCTGACAATAGTTTGAGTAATGTAAAGGCGGCTGGGCATTGTGCTGGCCACACATCCCCTCGAATGACGTTGCCACAGAAACTGGTGAACGCTGCTTCGCCGGCCCTATGATCAGTTTGGTCCGAAGGGTACTTTACTTACTACTTACTTAATTAAAAAACGTGTCCGCATTTGAATCAATAGTGATGCCAAACAAGTTATGTTTTGTAATATAACATATATTACTATTTATTATTTCTTTTTATAAAGCCAACGGTATGGTATTCATTTCAAGAATTAATTATTAGAGAATTAAAATATAAAATTTACGTTACACAGCTGTAAATAAACCTTTCCTGTATTAATTAATAAGTTTTTATTTAAAACATTAACAATTACAAATAATAATATGATATAGTGCTATATTTATTTAATTTATTATATCGATATTTATATAATACAAGTAAATTTGTTTAAGAAATACTTATATTTATGTTTAATTAAAGAAGATGTAATTAGTCTATATCAATTAATGAACGGTCAAGTGTAGGTGACCTCTTTGTATGCTTAAAACAGCTTTCATGTGTGATAAAATCTGTTCACAAGTGTAAGTGAACCAAAAAGCTGAAAGTAAAAGATCGAATGCCTAGCAGCTTCCTTCCAGATTTTTTCCTCTAACGGGCACATTTGGATGAGTATTTTTTAAATGTTTAAAACTCAACTTGCTGCATTTTAAAATCGCCAATATCCCTCCACTTCAAAAAAGATCTTCATCTAAGAAGGTTGTAGTAATATCAAACCATAGGCTGGTTGTGGTATGAGCCCCTCAATTTGAAAGTCTGCCTTTGATTAGAAAACTCCGCTTTGAGTGTTTCAATGTACTGAAAAAGTCCAACTATATATCTTAATATATGCCTTAATATAGGCAATATAGGGATATACATGTAGTTAAATGTTTTCATATTGATTTCACGGCAAGATATGTCTAGTTTAAATGCAAATCTATTCGAATGGTCCTTCAACTCACTTAAATGTGTTGCTATGTCATTCAGAAATATCGGCTTCAACTGTCAGTTTTCCTCATTCGGAACCGAAAAATTGTGTTGTTTTTTTATCAATAAAAAACACCTCTTGCAGGTCTCTCGCGTGCCATTGAAAATCGCTTTGCGTGCCAAGTTTGGCTCGCGTGTCTTAGGTTGCCGACCCCTGTTCTATAGCGTACTGAGCATGCTAAAATAGTAAGGATAGAAGCGCTATATAAATAACCATTATTCTGGTGGCCAGGTGGTAATGTGCTATCCTAGTGTAGCCTATATGAGACATGGTGGCCTGGTTGTAACGCTCTCGGCTAGTGTAGCCTATATGAGACATGGTGGCCTGGTTGTAACGCTCTCGGCTAGTGTAGCCTATATGGGACATGGTGGCCTGGTTGTAACGCTCTCGGCTAGTGTAGCCTATATGGGACATGGTGGCCTGGTGGTAACGCTCTAGGCTAGTGTAGCCTATATGGGACATGGGGGCCTGGTTGTAACGCTCTCGGCAAGTGTAGCCTATATGGGACATGGTGGCCTGCTGGTAACGCGCTCGGCTAGTGTAGCATACCTAATAGTCAGTTCGATTAGTCCAGCATAATACAATAATACATCTATATCCAACTTTATTTGTTTGATCGTTACATGCTTACTATTTATAATGTCTCTTGATTGTATACTATTATAACATTCAGAATTGATTCTGATTTATGTTACAATAACTTGACATGTAACAATAACATGTTACCGATTTTTCCCTAAGTGATCCATATTTAATTTGTTGTATTTAAGTGTGTTTGTTTTATTTTATTCTAAATAGTGAAGCAATCATTCAAATCCTATCAACATGCGAAGACATTTTAACTCTGATCGAGGACGTTTTAGCAGTCGCCCAGCAAGGTGAATATTATAATAACATCTAGAGCTATTTACTTAATGACTTGTGTTGACAAGCTGTTTTCTCTAGTATGCGACATCAAGTTTCATCCGGTTTCTATTATGTTCGGAAATGTCACTTCTACGTGTTGTCCTTTACCCCCTTGGCAACTCGGCGACTCGGCAATTCCGAGTAGAAATAATTGAAAATAAATTTCCGGTTTCTGAAAATGTGAATTTAAAAACTGTTTGTCTTATTGATGCCTCATTAGCAACCTTGCAATTTGTTTTTAAAGAATATTTGTTAGAATTATAAATAAAGTAAAATATTATGTATATGATTAAAGAAAAGACAATTTTATAGACGTATATTTTAATAAAGCGTAAAAAATATGTTTTGCATTAAAAGCAATGATCTATATTTGAATTGAAATATAAGCTCTTTAGCTATAGGCTAACGCAGGGGTCGGGAACCAGATGTGGCTCTTTTGATGGCTGCATCTGGCTCGCAGACAAATGTTCGATTATAAAAAAAATGTTTCTTTAGACTCCTTTGATCTACATATTAATTGTATATCAATATTTCATTCTACAAATGAGCCAAAGTCTACTGCAGCTCAGCATCAGAAGTGGTAAAGGAGATAAACTCCGCTGATCTAAAAGACAGAAAAATAGCAACTCTGCATTCATTGTAATTAATGGGAAATTACTCTTGCACACATTTACTTCAACAAATTTTTAGTTTTAAACATAATGTATGGCTCTCACAGAATTACTTTTACAAAATATGGGGTGATCATGGCTCTCTCAGATAAAAAGGCTCCCGACCCCTGGGCTAACGACCAGAGCCTTTACAAGCTTATGTATCGCTCCAGGGCAAAAGTTTCAGCGCCGCCCCCTTGCATACTGTAACTGCTTGTTTAGTGCTATATTTTCTACATTTGCCGCCCCGCCCACTGGAAGTGTCGCCCCCGGGCAAACGCCCCCATCTGACCCCCCCCCCCCCCCATGTGAGGGCACTGCTAACGGCTAAGATTAACCAAGTGGGAAATAGGCCTATCCGAGTTGATTTGGTAGCCTACAGTTGTAAACTTTATTTTCCCATTGTAATTGTAGCGTCATTAGTTACATTTCATTTACAAAATATTTCTCGCCAATTCCTCATTTCCATTAACTACAGTTACCATTATAATGTGATTATCTAAAATTAATTAAAGTGAAATTATCATTTTTCAATAGGCCTTTTTATTTTTTCTTATAAATGCCTTGAAATCACTTATCTATATGAGTTGAAAATCCATAAGTAAGTAACTCCTCAATAATTTATGTTAATGTCGTCAAGAACTATGTAAAGAACGGAAATGATATATATATATATATATATATATATATAGGCCTAGATAGATAAATAGCTGTCCCACCAAAATTGTAAAATTGGACCGATTCGTAAAGGGGAAAAATTCTTACTCTGAATTTCCGAGTTGCCGAGTTGTCCAGGGTTAAGGAACGCTTTATAAGATCTTCTGTGATAAAATCCATATAAGAAGCATAAGTGTGTATTGCTTGCTATGAAAGGTGTGAAGCATAATAATAATATGTAAAGAGATTGTTGCTTCAAATATGGCGTCTGCAGGGATGGAGCATAAGGAGGGAGCCCTTTCCCCAACGAATTTGATTGGACTAATTGAAATTCACTCTCACTCCCCTACTTTAAAAAGACATGTTTCTCCCAAGGAATTGGATGGTGCCGTTGAGATAAATCATGATAAATGACACAACTAATAGTTTCTGTAGACATCACTGATGCACGAAGTTTTTTTCTGCCGTTAATTTTTATCGCCGAAAAGTGTTTCATTCTTCGGTCTTGCTTTCTGATTTTAAACAGTTTTGAATTTACCACGAAGCTAAAAAAAAAAGGTTTAAAAACTTTTCGTTTACCATCCCACTTCAGTGTGAAATAACAGAGCATTGTTCGGCGCATCCAACTCTTAAACTGCGAAAACAATCGACTGTTTAAAGTGCTCGGCTTTACAAGTGACACAGCTTATGATGCTTTTATCATTAAATGTACTTCTTGTAGTTCTTTCGGCAACGTCTTCGTTGCTAATATTTGCCGATGAAATGAGTTTCAATTATTCATTCGGTAACAGACGTTAAGATCCAGGCACTAAGTTCCAATATATTCATGAAGTGTTGTTTTACTGCTGCATTCAAACACAGTATCTGTTTTTAACAGAGAAGAGGTTTTATATACCTACAGTAACTCACTACACATGTGTGCCTGGTCAGTATTGTATTTGTACGGGGCGTATGTGATGGGGTTCACGCAAAGATGTCATTACCGTATAATAAGGATGTTTGCATCTGGGCGGATCATCTTGGTGACGTATAGACGAGCGTTGTCTCGGTTTATACAATATTCTTAACTGAAAAATTTACCAGTTGATACTTTACAGAAACAGCCATGCTGAAAACAGTTCAACAATTTTATCTCCAAAATATTATGCTTGACATAATATAACAATTCGTGCATCTAATTGTAATCAACTAGCCCGTCACCTTACAATATAGGCCTATTTATTATATCTAAATACATACTTTATGTAAGGGGGGGAATTGACTGAGTTTAAAAGTGAAAGAGTGTGTGTGTTATTGAATTATATAACACACACAATTAAATTAATATACATATATTTACATATACATTATATACAAGGGGAGGGGACGGGTATATCTGTGCATACCTATATTGTGGTAGGCAGGTAGGATTAGCTACCTGGATGAACCAATACTAAAGACTACTATTACTAGCTAAGTTTACTAAATACTAGACTATACTAAACTACTAAAACTACACTAAGCTAAACACAGAACAGCAAACCACAAATAAACAAACATAAACCACGCACACTACAACAATGTATCTATCAAGGGAACAAATACATTTTTCATAATACACAAGTTTATTCAAATATAAGCCCTAACCATCAATATCAACAACAACTAAATAAATCCATCGTCTACCAGCGCCATTTCTAACTAAATAAATCACAATCTCTACCAACTCTTAATTCACATACTACAAAATCATAATTCAAATCTTCTCATCACTTAACACACTATCTAATATCTAACTAAGAAAATATAACCACAGACCTAGCAATTATACATCTAACTTAAAAATAATATGTACGTAAAGACCAACACAGGTGGTTTTACCCGACCTAATTAATAAGAATATAAAAAGCAAACATTAGGTTAACAATAATAATATAGATATACTAAAGACAATGCAACGGAAACAACATTAAAAATGGCCACCTCCTTGTATGTTCGCTGTCCATTTAAATTTAATGTACTTCGAAAATCCCCATATTATCTTACCCATCCCACAAAATAACTAATCATCCTGTCAAATTGTTAACGTTAAGATAACAATCAACAATTTATCGTACATATTTTAACAATGAAATTCATAGAACTATAAAATAAACCCAAAACTTACGGGACTTAAGAGAGATGCCATCTTGACCACACACAATAAGAAGGCTTTACTACTGAAGGGAGGGAATTAAATAGCCCTCTAGGGCAAATCAACAACTATTACTGACCAATCCGATTCAAATAGGATTAAAATACAGACCAATCCTAATCATTTAACCACAGCCAATCAGATTCAAGCAACTTGACCAGGCGCTCAAAAATACTTAGTTAAAAAATGTTAAAAGTGTGCTTCATATTATAAGTAAAACGAAGACCTCTAAATATATAAACAATCTAACTAAACTAAACTATATATATATACAAACTACAATACCTTTCCTACTAATTACCAATAACCATCTTCCCAACAATAATCGTTAACAAAGTTATTTACCCAAAACGGACAAGTTTTGGTACAGAATTTAGTAATATACAAAGAATATATAGCAAAAAAACACAATCATACGCCGTAGACTGGTATAGTAAAAAAACAAAAATACAACGTAAACTGGTCACCAGTTTACATTTATCTAAACATAATAAAAAAATAATGTAAATGTATAAAATCTAATACACATCCTATATCTAAACATATTAATAAAATTAATGTATATATAACATCTAATACACATACCTTTTAATTAGGCTGTTACTGGTTGATATGTTGATATACACTTGAAGAAATTAATGAGACTAATGGTTCATATTATAGACATGCTTCTCTTTTGTTGGCATGTGAAATGTCAACATTTCTGTATATTATGTTGAAATTATATGTTATCAAGGAACAATAGTTAAAAACTAAACAATAAAGAAATTATAACAAATTATGAATTAATAAACTATTATTTATTGGCATTTAATATTTTGAAATAGCTGAAAATATTTCCTTTTCTTATAATACAGACAATTATTATTATGATATTCTAAATATTGCCGATTACCTTACAGCCAACCCTATTACACAGTGAGTAGAAGCTCTGGTTTTAGCAGATCACCAAACTACTTCATTTTCAGCAATGAGATCAATAGGGAGAATCCACAAACAGTAGCAAATAAACCAAAAGTGGAAAGTAAGTTTTAACTTATGCAATGCACATCGTCTCTCTTTTTTTACCTTTTTATGATACGACAATATTAATTTTATTAGACTGACTTTCTTTGCATTTAAACAGTTTGTGACATAAAAAGTGTAGGAGGAAATATACACAAACAAATATGGGAATCTAACTGGAGTATGTATTTCTACTCGGAAAATAGACAATTGTTTAGGTCATCAAAGAAATAAAAAAAACTACTTCACCTATGGGAAATATTTAGCCCAAACTTGAATACTTTGATAGGCCCTATAATACAACGATCAGATGTGGGTGATACTTATCCTTCTGAGGATGAAAGACTTAAAATCCGTCAATCTGTAAACATCTGAACTTTGATGTAACTCACAGTTAAAAATGGTGAAAAATGAGTAAAACATGAGCGTACATAAAATAGTGAATTTCTACATAGAGTTGTTGACTTATTCTCGAGACAATTGACAAGTCTTAACGATTATGCATGCATAAAAGGTCAAAAAGAAGAACATTTCCGGTCTTATTCGATCATTTGATTCGAAACATGTATGTGTGCTACGTTACTGGTTGTACGAAAATATGTAGATAATTAAATTTATATTTCATTTCCAAAAGATGGCGCCAAAAGAAAACGATGGATTGTAAATTTCATATTTGAATAATCACCTATTTATAATCCCAAACTAATTGCTTGATGAAAAATAATTTTCGTGTTTTTTTTTTATGAATCTCTGCACTGTGTTTTTTTTTTAATTGCCAAGGACGCAACTCTTGACTAACTTATTTTATAAACAAAAGTTAAATTTAGCCTAAAGCGACTAACACTTTGAGTATTAATTATAGCCTACTCACTTTTGATGTTAAAAACGGATTCCTCATAACGAATCTTGTAGCCGTTGTATATTTCTAATAGACCAGAACTGGCTGTCGATGTTGAAATCAATTGTCAAACAGCACCAAAAGCATGTTTTTTGTTTACGAAAATGGCGGTAAATTTCATCGGAAGTTCACGATCATTTCAGTTCAAAAGGTCACACCTAATTAAGACTTGTCAATGATAGGACATTGATAGAACATCCATTAGAAAATGAATGGAGCCATAGTCTTTAGAATCAAGCTGGTAAAACTCCCGTTTGCATATTCTTCTAGCTAGAGTCATAAAATCTAGCATTCTTGTTCGTTGGAGAATCGATGTTGAAAAATTGGCGATCCATCTGTAGTTGTTTAAAGATTATTGTGATCTTCTGACTTATGTGATAGTCTTAATATCGGGAGGTTTGTGTTTAGTATTTTCAGGTTTCTTTATTTTTAATAGTGTATAGGCCTACCATTTCCAGCTAATTCAGATTTTGAAAATTCGGACTTACTATTTTCCAATTCAAGGTATAAACCAAGTAGCAAATGCGACGCTGGAATTTCTCGATCATATTCAGGGCCGTATGTAGGACGCAATAATCTTCTTAATAGAAGGAGCGTCTGTGATGTATAAAATAAGATAATATTATATAAGTAATAATATTACTCATACACTATGTGCGTGTCTGTGTGTCTATGTGTTTGCGTGCTTGTTTGTAGGGCTAAATTGTCTATGTATTAATAATTTACATGAATTGTTTTATTTTTAATGTTTTGCAATCTTTCAATAGCCTAGTAATGAGTGTTAAATTTGCAAAATATTAACTCAATTTTTTATACGAATTCATCATAAATACTATTATGGTGTTTGATGTATAAGTAAATGTAGGTTCAGTTCTAGCCATGTTGTATGTATATAGGCCTATTTAGTATTTACAGGACAATAAAAAAAATACATCTACATTCTAGACTCTCTTAAATAACAATATTTTGAAGCGGAAGTATCTAATTAACCTTATGCCCTGACAGCTGCACGAGTTATATTTACTTGTAACCTTGAACCTTTTGTTGCAGTGGTTCTTATACCATAACATCACAGAAGTACTTTGTAAAACACAAGTATTATACTATAGATGTAAAGGTAATTAAGGAAAAAATATAACTATAGACTGTTATTATCTTAAAACTGATGTAATAGAATTTTGTAAAGTCATTTTGTAGTTTATTGGCATTCTTAGAAATATAAGGAAGGCTAGTAGTATGTTATTTAGCTCAGTAAGTCTACTTCTCACACTTTACAGTGTGGCGGACCGATAAAACACTTTTGCTTGCAGAATGTACCAATCTTCACTATTTAGCACTTAAAAAAACAGATTTGATAATAGTTTGATTAAAGTTCATTTGTTAAAACTGGTGTTGTTTTTTTTTACACCATAATTTAAGTTGTAAAACACGTGTCTGAAAATAAAAAAAATGTAAATAGATGTAGAATCTCAATGCGTGCAGTTATAATTATAATTGAATCATAGGCTGCTCTTACCAACAACACACATTTAGCGAGTTACACATTTTTACATGTTTATGTTTATTCAAATTACATTAGTGATATTACAAAGATTTCATATCAAGGTTGCGTTACAAAGCCTGTGGTAGGTGGTCCTGTTTATTATTCCTAAGCGTATCAATCCCTTGGCTTGATTGTAGACACACAACATGGGACAAAAACACAAATGGGGATAAATGTCCATAATTTAAAGGGTTTCTTTACTTTGTATTTAAATGCTGATTTATGAAATGCCACTCTCACAGAGGTTAGAAGGAGGAAATGTGAGAAGAGTTTTCATGACAAGCTCTTACAGTTTAGAATATACTGCCTTGACATGAATCAAAAAAGCTTCTAGTGATAGTCATGACTCTATCCGCAGCTAGTTGCAACAATTTGATCATCAAGACCCTATCAGCAGCTATTTGCAACAGTTTAATCGTCACGACTCTATCATCAGCTAGGAGCAACAATTTAATAATCATTACTTTATCAGCAGCTAGTTACAACATGACTCTATCCGCAGCTAGTTGCAACAATTTAATCGTCACGATCCTATCAGAAACTAGTTGCAACAATTTACGTCATGACTCTATCAGAAGCTAGTTGCAACAATTTAATCGTCATGACTCTATCAGCAGCTAGTTGCAACAATTTAATCGTCATGACTCTATCAGCAGCTAGTTGCAACAATTTAATCGTCATGACTCTATCAGCAGCTAGTTGCATCAATTTAATCGTCATGACTCTATCAGCAGCTAGTTGCAACAATTTAATCGTCATGACTCTATCAGCAGCTACTTGCAACAATTTAATCGTCATGACTCTATCAGCAGCTAATTGCAACAATTTAATCGTCATGACTCTATCAGCAGCTAGTTGCAACAATTTAATCGTCATGACTCTATCAGCAGCTAGTTGCAACAATTTAATCGTCATGACTCTATCAGCAGCTAGTTGCAACAATTTAATCGTCATGACTCTATCAGCAGCTAGTTGCAACAATTTAATCGTCATGACTCTATCAGCAGCTAGTTGCAACAATTGAATCGTCATGACTCTATCAGCAGCTAGTTGCAACAATTTAATCGTCATGACTCTATCAGCAGCTAGTTGCAACAATTTAATCGTCATGACTCTATCAGCAGCTAGTTGCAACAATTTAATCGTCATGACTCTATCAGCAGCTAGTTGCAACAATTTAATCGTCATGACTCTATCAGCAGCTAGTTGCAACAATTGAATCGTCATGACTCTATCAGCAGCTAGTTGCAACAATTTAATCGTCATGACTCTATCAGCAGCTAGTTGCAACAATTTAATCGTCATGACTCTATCAGCAGCTAGTTGCAACAATTGAATCGTCATGACTCTATCAGCAGCTAGTTGCAAGAATGTATCTAGTCCTATCAGTTACAGTCAAAACCAATCAACTTCACGTGCCATGGATTTCTGTTACATTCATCTCCTATCCAAAGCTCGTCTTCCGATGGCAAGTAAAACTTCAATCTGTCAACTAAATAAAGTATAAGTCAATAGTTCCAGTGTTTCGTCAGGACATGACTTGAAGATCTTCATCAGCATACGTGTTAGTATTGGAATGAAAAAAACACACACTTTTAGAACAGAAAGCCAATGACAGGCGTATTATTGTAGTGCTTATCTAGAGGCTATCATGTATATTCAGATTACTTGTGAGGAAAAAACTATATGTTGTTACCCGTAACTTTAGCTTACCGTCAATTTATCTATTTTAGTTAGATACTTAGATGTAATGAAGAACTTAACTAATTGCTATAGTTAATGCACTTTACATATAGAGATTACTTATCTAAACCATTTATAAAATAAAACTTTCATTCATATCCGTAAATCCAACAAATTGGCATAGCCTTGTGTTGATCTAATCAAATAGTGGCAGTGGGAGGGGGGAGGGGAGAATTTTTGAAGTTTTAAAAGATGAAAGAGATTTCTATTTGTGAGTAGTTCAGACAGGTGGAGAAAAAAGCCTACGAAGTGTAAACACGTATGTGGATCGGGACATCCCGTCTGACCTGGAGCAACACCTATCAACGCTAAATCTGGATAGGTCATGGCAACCTGATTAGAATTCAGAGCATCCATCTACTGTGCAAAGTTAACATTGCGTTCTACCAGGCATTGTGGATGGTTGCTGTGGTTTTCAGAGGACATAATTTTATGTGTTCGTTCATAACATTATGACTGATTTTCATTTTTTTCATATTTCACTGGATTGTGACTTTAGCAAATTATTCCGATCTATTTTACATATTTTTTCAAAACACATCTATTGTATTTACTGCAACAGTGACAATAGAGGGTTCGATATAGAAAGATATACAGCTGTATTATACCTATATTTAAAAAAAAAAAAGAAACATAGCCAAATCATTTGTAATAATTATTGTTTCATCCTTTGTCTGGTTAAATCGGGTCGATTAATTCTAGAAACTTTTTTTGATTTTATAATTTATAAAAGTTTGTAAACAAAAAACAAAAATATCTTTTAATAGTTTTTATATACTATAAACAAGTTTAAATGTGAATGGACCAACACATTACAAATTTCTAACTTAACATTTTCCCAATAATTAGACGCAAAAAAACAACAACGAAAAACGTAAAGCGGTGGATAAAAACAAGCACCGGCAAAAAGGAAGCGAATAGCAATATGAATAATAAAAAAAAAGCTCTCTCTATTTTTTATTTGCTTGTATTTAACTTCACATACTACTGTGTTTCGTTGGTTGTGTTACTAGCACTATCATAGCACGTTTCTACTTGTGCTTTACTCAGTTCACATAAAATTAGTTTAATTTGTTGTCTAACCATCGAGCCCAATAATACAGTTTAATGTTACACATAGTTTCATCGGGGCCGGGAGAATCATATAGTAGGCCTAAAGGGGCTCTTTCGATTAGCGTTGTAAAAAACAGAAAGGAAGGGGGTGGGAATGTTTCGACATTTTCAATATTTTTTAAGGGCCTACTAGACTACGCCATTTATTTTAAATCAATGTGATAGACAGCTTTCTTTAGTTCAGTGGCGTAGCTAGAGGAGGGGGAGAGGGAGTCCAAATTCGACCCCCCCCCGCGGGCCCCTACTTGAGGGGGGGGGCCTACTTGAGGGGGCCCCCAAAGGAGTGTCCGAATTTAGTTTTTCTCATGTCATAATGTCATATGTCAAAATGCAGGGGACCCTAAAGAGGCCAAGCACCCCCGGGCCCCCAAATCCCTAGCAAAGGCACTGCTTTAGTTTGACTTGTTTGGTCACCGTTTCATCAGCACAATCTTCTATTGTCACATACTTTCTTCCTGTTTTGAAGAATGACGTACTGTGTTTAATTTAAAATAAGATATCACATGTTTTCACCTCTGCGTAGCCTATGTGTTGAACTATTTGCTTGACATATAAACAAATTCCATCGGGTCGTTTAAAAGTGAGATGATCATGAGAACTGTAAATCATTGCTTTAAAGTAGAAGTCTAATAACATTACGAGTAGTGTTGAATAATGGGTTCCAGTTTGTGTAGACAGAAATATCAACATAATGACGTGAGGAGTTCATTAAGAAATCAAGTTCATGGACCAGGTCGACGCACACCTATGCCTGACAACGGAATAGAAATTGCTTCTAATGTTATACTTGGTATTTAATGATGCCATTTTTTTTTCGCATTGTAACATTGTATTAATTACCTCGACTCCTTGACTTGACTTGTTGTATATCGCTGAAAGACAACGTCTTTCAAGTCTTTCTTACATTATTTAATAACAGAATCTATATTTATATTACTTCATAACAATATTCATCTTTTTAACTACTTTACAACATAGTCTATCTTTTATATTACTTTACAACAGAATCTATCTTTTATATTACTTTACAACAGAATCTATCTTTTATATTAGTTTACAACAGAATCTATCTTTTATATTACTTTACAACAGAATCTATCTTTTATATTACTTTACAACAGAATCTATCTTTTATATTACTTTACAACAGAATCTATCTTTTATATTACTTTACAACAGAATCTATCTTTTATATTACTTTACAACAGAATCTATCTTTTATATTACTTTACAACAGAATCTATCTTTTATATTACTTTACAACAGAATCTATCTTTTATATTACTTTACAACAGAATCTATCTTTTATATTACTTTACAACAGAATCTATCTTTTATATTACTTTACAACAGAATCTATCTTTTATATTACTTTACAACAGAATCTATCTTTTATATTACTTTACAACAGAATCTATCTTTTATATTACTTTACAACAGAATCTATCTTTTATATTACTTTACAACAGAATCTATCTTTTATATTACTTTACAACAGAATCTATCTTTTATATTACTTTACAACAGAATCTATCTTTTATATTACTTTACAACAGAATCTATCTTTTATATTACTTTACAACAGAATCTATCTTTTATATTACTTTACAACAGAATCTATCTTTTATATTACTTTACAACAGAATCTATCTTTTATATTACTTTACAACATAATCTATCTTTTATATTACTTTACAACAGAATCTATCTTTAAATTACTTTACAACAGAATCTATCTTTTATATTACTTTACAACATAGTCTATCTTTTATATTACTTTACAACAGAATCTATCTTTTATATTACTTTACAACAGAATCTATCTTTTATATTACTTTACAACAGAATCTATCTTTTATATTACTTTACAACAGAATCTATCTTTTATATTAGTTTAAAACAGAATCTATCTTTTATATTACTTTACAACATAGTCTATCTTTTATATTACTTTACAACAGAATCTATCTTTTATATTACTTTACAACAGAATCTATCTTTTATATTACTTTACAACAGAATCTATCTTTTATATTACTTTACAACAGAATCTATCTTTTATATTACTTTACAACAGAATCTATCTTTTATATTACTTTACAACAGAATCTATCTTTTATATTACTTTACAACAGAATCTATCTTTTATATTACTTTACAACAGAATCTATCTTTTATATTTCTTTACAACAGAATCTATCTTTTATATTACTTTACAACAGAATCTATCTTTTATATTACTTTACAACAGAATCTATCTTTTATATTACTTTACAACAGAATCTATCTTTTATATTACTTTACAACAGAATCTATCTTTTATATTACTTTACAACAGAATCTATCTTTTATATTACTTTACAACAGAATCTATCTTTTATATTACTTTACAACAGAATCTATCTTTTATATTACTTTACAACAGAATCTATCTTTAAATTACTTTACAACAGAATCTATCTTTTATATTACTTTACAACATAGTCTATCTTTTATATTACTTTACAACAGAATCTATCTTTTATATTACTTTACAACAGAATCTATCTTTTATATTACTTTACAACAGAATCTATCTTTTATATTACTTTACAACAGAATCTATCTTTTATATTACTTTACAACATAGTCTATCTTTTATATTACTTTACAACAGAATCTATCTTTTATATTACTTTACAACAGAATCTATCTTTTATATTACTTTACAACAGAATCTATCTTTTATATTACTTTACAACAGAATCTATCTTTTATATTACAATATAACAGTAGGCATATCCATTTTTATATTCATCTTATATGCCTCCTTATCACCGTCTCCCCAACCCACATTCTCTCTCTTACACACTTTATTCTTCCATTTTGTTTAGTATGTTTCATCTCTCTATCTTCCGTTTATGTATCCCGTTATCTGGTACAGTCAAAACTAAACATTAACATTGAAAACAATTAACAAAACAATTAACAAAATTATAACTACTTCTAACATGACAGACACGACAGACAACGCAGACAACACAGACACGACAGACACGACAGACATGGCAGACACGACAGACAACACAGACAACACAGACAACACAGACAACGCAGACAACACAGACACGACAGACATGGCAGACACGACAGACAACACAGACAACACAGACAACGCAGACAACACAGACACGACAGACATGGCAGACACGACAGACAACACAGACAACACAGACAACACAGACAACACAGACATGACAGACATGGCAGACAACACAGACAACACAGACAACACAGACACGACAGACATGGCAGACACGACAGACACGACAGACACGACAGACACGACAGACACGACAGACACGACAGACACGATAGACATGACAGACATGACAGCCACGATAGTATTTATATTGATATGATTTGGATGTATCGCCAAATTATCTCATTCGCAATCTAAAAAACGAATATTAAACGTACTGTTACTTTATCTGCCTCCTCTAATTGAAATTTTGAATCTATTTGTTTTTTTTCATCAGAGGCGGACCCTGCAAAGGTTTTGACTGTTGTAAATGTAGACTTAAAAATCCCAGTCAACACCAAGGCTCACAAAACAAACAAATACGACATAGTGACATCAAAGACTAATCCTAAACTAGTTGTGAGACGTGGACAGCCCTTCTCTATTGATGTGACTTTCTCTCAAGAGTTTGATGAAAACAGGGACGATCTAAGAATTGGTTTTGAAGTTGGTGAGTCCTTCAAATACATTGGACTAAATTTACGCTCGTCTACGCTTACGCTTGTCCAGGGCTTATTATGTTTAATGAGATATAATTTTCAGTATTAGGCTACAAGAATGGAGCTCAATGTGCCTGGATATAGACCTAGTTATCACAATAGAGTTTTAGAGGTCAACACTCACATTTCTAAAGCATTTTCATTTCTAAAATATTTTTATTTGATCAAACTTTATAAATATCATTCAAACCAAAGAAACAGCTAGAAATAAGCCTAGATTTATATACTCTATCAATTAAAAACAAAAAATTAAAATAAATAAGTGAATTAGTCAACAAAAAAAAAGGCTAGATATATAACCTGGCCTATAGTATATTTTCTTTGCTAAGAATAAATGAGAATTGATAGCAAAAAAAAATGTCAGATAATTTTATAATTAGATCTAGATTGTTTCTTTTTGTTTAGGGGAAACTCCACTAGAAAGCAAAGGAACGAGAGTAGAGTTTATCTTATCAGCTGATGACGTATCTAAAGAATGGGGGGCTAAAATTGAATCCAAAAAAGTGAGTATTTAGCCAAATAATATAATGGTTAAACTCTAAACACATATACACCACCATAGTCACATAATTCAATAGATTTGTTCATATTGATGGTCATTTTTACCCCTCAGTTCAGCATTACATGCTGTCACAAAATGTCCGACCTAAGCTATTTTATATTCTGACGAAAATGTTGTCTGACCCCCACCAAAGATTAGACAATTTTTCGCTTTTTTTTAGTTTGTTGCAATCGGCCTCGAGATGTGTGATAATTGATTACATTTGTTTAATGACTTATTTCTACTAAATGTGAACAACATTTATACCTTGACGCTCATTTCTTATTCCAATCAACTTTCTAGTAATTTATTACACTTTGACAAACAAGCAAAAAGAAGGGTAACACGGCATTAAGAATAAAAAGAGAAAAAACGTCAACGAAAAATCAAAATATACTATGATCTTTATTTTCCGCTTCTTTTTTTTTCTTTTAAAGACACTGTACACACTGTATATACATATACATTTTGTAAGCATAATTCACATTACTATAGCCTATAAAAAATCATCTTTTAAATTTCCATGCTACGCAAGTTGTGTCATGGTTTTGACTAGCCCATCTATTTTATCAGCGCTGTGTTTTTTTTAAAACTTTAATCTGTCAATAAAAATGAACCTCAGATATGTTCTTTTTTCTTGAGAATCTCATAATTTAAAACATAAATTTAATCTCAGTTTTAGGCCTACCGCTCAACTGTTATAATGAGATAAAATTTCAGTTCTTCAAAAGAATAGCAGGCGCCAAAAGAATAAAAGTGTACACCAGTCAGGATTAGCCTGCTGTTTCGTTCTGTCGTGCACTACACCCACGAAGCTGGCACTCTTTATGCCCCATCTCTACACCTGGAGGGCGCCTTTACTTGACGTATAGCGCCACGCCCCTCTAAAAAAACAAGAGACCTTGTTTCCAAGTACTCAATTAACATGCTTAAATTCCTTTTGAGTGTATAATAGTTGGTGTGACGTCACATCATTTCAAGGTGCACATTTGTTGGTGTGATGTCACATCATTTCAAGGTGCGCATTTGTTGGTGTGACGTCACATCATTTCAAGGTGCGCATTTGTTGGTGTGACGTCACATCATTTCAAGGTGCGCATTTGTTGGTGTGACGTCACATCATTTCAAGGTGCACATTTGTTGGTGTGACGTCACATCATTTCAAGGTGCGCATTTGTTGGTGTGACGTCACTTCGTTTCAAGGTGCACATTTGTTGGTGTGACGTCACATCATTTCAAGGTGCACATTTGTTGGTGTGACGTCACATCATTTCAAGATTCCCCCCCTTTCCCAATCAGTCACAAATGTTTGACCTCGCCTTCCCAAAATAAGAGCTAAATGTTGTTTATGGACGGCCCTTAACACTCAGACGAACAGCCTCCTTCTTCTCCCCCCAAAATGCACTATCTCTGACCTCCCTCCTTCCACCTATCACTCCTGGCTGCTCCACATATAAATTCTATTTACGTACAGATTGTGTTGTTCTAATTTTGCTTCCAGGACAATGTCTTGACATTAGAAATTTTCACACCATCAGTATGTTTAGTGGGCAAGTGGAAATTAAAGCTGGACGTGGTCAAGAAAGATGATAACGGTGTGAACATATACAGATATGAACACAAAAGCCTCATTTATATTCTATTCAATCCTTTCTGCAAAGGTGAACGCATTTTAAAATACTATGTTTAGCACAAAAGTAGACTTATTGTATACTCTGGTATATTATATTTCTTTTATTATATACCTGTTTATGAATAATGTCAAATGTTAATCACTTTTTTCTTGAGTATTTATTATCAATGTATCAGATTTGTCAAGCTTAATATGTTTTGTTATATAATCAAACAGATGATTCTGTCTCAATGAGTGATGAAAGCCTTTTAAAAGAATATATTTTCAATGAATCTGGGTATATTTATTCTGGAAATAAAAATACCATTACGCCAAAACCTTGGAATTTCGGACAGGTATTTTTCTGAAATTGTACCAGATCTAATACAGAATTATCAAAAGTGATATATTTACGGATTTATTAGTTTATTTATTAATTTACTAAACCTGGCGAAATATAAAAACCACCAGTACGCTTGCATCATGAGTCCACAGGTGGGTAACGTATGGCGGATAGTCCCCGCTGTGACTCCGAGTGCACTCTCTATCACTTGAGACCTTGGTAGGGAGGAACAAATTAGCGCAGCATTCCCGCCTCAACCTAGCCATGGTGTCTGGATTCTCATTCCTACGGTTTGGGATTTGAGCTACCAGGCGACATTGCAGGTATACAGGCGCGCCACCACGATAATGTTTCCGAGGGGAATTCCGATGTTACTCGACACGCCCTATCGACGTGCCGTGGGGTGGCTGGCACCCAGACAAAACCTTGATTTGCCCCTCCCCACTACCTGGTTCACTCCTGAACATTGTTACGCTTTGGACATAAGTACTGAAAGGCTCGTCTGGTTGTTTTTCTTAGATGCAATTATAGAAGAACATTGATTTACTGACATCCTAAAATCCAACAGTTATAATTATCATTATACAAATTTGTTACATTTTAAGATATAATTAAGTCGAACTAGTTGTTCATTTAACTGTAATGAGAAATGCATTAAATTATGAGGGTGTATTTTCGGTGGGGTGAATGGTTTAAAAATAATTATTATTCAACCCTTTTTTTTTTTGTTGATAGGCATACGTGAAACCAGAAATGTGTGTAATTATAAAAGGATGTGATGATGTGACACAGTAAACTCTTTAATTCTCAGTTTGAAACTTGTGTCCTTGATGTGGCCATGTCACACAGTAAACTCTTTCATTCTCAGTTTGAAACTTGTGTCCTTGATGTGGCCATGTATTTGTTAGAGATCTCTGGACTCAAATGGGAAGTCCGAGGCGATCCCGTTCATGTTGTGAGAAAAATATCAGCATTGGTAAGTAGCAAGTACCTGACACATACAATTAGCAAGATTTTGACAAGTACTACAGTAGAATGTAGAACCATTTCATGAGGGTTCATAAATATTTCTGCAGGTTAATTCATCTGATGAAGGGGGTGTCCTCGTAGGGAACTGGTCCGGGGATTACAGTGGTGGCAGGTCTCCTTTGTCCTGGACAGGATCGGCAGCCATACTAGAGGACTATTGGTTGACCAAACGTCCTGTCAAATTTGGCCAATGTTGGGTTTTCTCTGGTCTGTCCACAACAAGTAAGAATTTTGTAAATGTATAAATAATTTAGCCTTTACTGTCAGTAGCGATGCTGTTTGTCTGTACTTATACACTAAATTATTATTCCAAATTAAGTTTGTAGAGCGTTGGGCCTGCCAGCAAGAAGTGTCACCAACTATGCATCTGCCCATGATACTGATGGTTCCATTACAATAGATGTTCACTTCACTAGTGACGGTGAAAGTAATGATGCACTGAACTATGATTCTATCTGGTATTTATTACTTAAATAACCAACATTTATAATTTCATTGTAACAAGTAGAATTTGTTTTTTTAGAGCTTTATTGAACAACAGTATTTTAATTATTCAACAAATACCTATGGCCTATGAGTCATACAGAATGTTTATAATTAGTAAACATACTTTTCTAGGTATATATATTTTTTTTCATTGATATATTAGCGTCTCATTAATGGTGTCTAGTAATTATAAACATGTTTAACCCAAAGTTTTCATTTTATTTCAGGAATTTCCATGTATGGAATGAAGCATGGATGGCCAGACCTGATCTTCCACCTGGATATGGTGGTTGGCAGGCATTTGATGCAACGCCACAAGAAGCCTCAGATTGTAATCCTTTAATTTATAACTCAATGATAAAAATATGAAAGTTTTACATTTTTATAAAGATGAACTGAAAAAAATACAGATTTGTCTATGTGTCTCATTAGCCTATTGATACTGTTAGTTAACAATAGTTAGCTTTATACAAGTAAAATGTTAACTTTTAAAAATTCTATTAATGTTTATATAATATAGATATGGTCATTAGAGTTTATCTAATATAAATACAGTTATTGATGGCAATGAAAGTTTGCATATTAATATTATACCCTTATATAATTTCTTAATGTCATCATTTCTTCAGATGTTTACTGCTGTGGACCAACATCAGTTGCTGCTATTAAAGAAGGAGAAGTTAACCTTCCTTTTGATGGACCGTTTGTGTTTGCAGAAGTGAATGCAGACCGTATTTATTGGGTTCCCAATGCTGAAGGGAAACTGGAAGCTGTTTATACTGATAAGAGACTGTAAGCCAAATGAAACTAATTTGTATACAACTTTCTATACTCTATACTTCTATACTATACTCTTGGCTCATGAATAAAGTTAGAAATTTTTCTTTTTCACCCATAACTATCCTATAACTAACATAAGGACATTTTGTGTACATACAGAAAACTCAGTAAGATTAATTGGGCCAGTAAGGAGGTCAAATGCACTGGAATGTATCAATATCCCTATATGTTGTGCTCCTGTTATTTATTTTTTTCAGAATTGCTGAGCAATTAAAAACACTAACCAGATAAAATAAAATGAATACACTAGTTTGCATTTAATATTTAACTAACCATTGGATGAAAAAAAAACACAGTACTAATCAAATTGATATTCAATTTTCCATATTTCTAATTAACTAAAAAAAGGGTTAAAATAATCTCTCTCTCTATATATATATTATATATATAATTTGGTAGCGTGGGAAAAAATCTGAGCACCAAGGCTGCCAATTCTGATGAAAGAGAGGACATAACAAGTTTTTATAAAGCAGATGAAGGTTAGTTGTTACAAATTTTTATGGTCCTACATATACTTCTCCTATCAAATTTACTACTTTCTTTTAGCCTGTTCATGCAAGGTGTATAGATTCTATGTTATTTGGCTCTTTTCTGTGTATTTTTGGGGAAAACACGATATTTTTTCTCAGTCTTTAAATACTTTAATTAATTAATAGCTTTTATCACAGGCTTTAAAAATGATATTACTCTTGCGATAACCTTGTATGCTTTGTATCCACTTTGATTTCCGAAACGGCTTTGGTCTATATGTTAGTGGGAGTATCTAGATGAAAAAAAAGAATTCTGATAAAAAAGTTTTACAATTTTTAGAAAAGCAGGTGGCAAAGAATCAACTCATATGACTTTCAAGATAAAACTAATGAAAGTGCTGTTCTGAGAATATTAATTTGGGGACCTATCAATAAGCAGCCTGATTGCAAGACAAATATCGCTTGTCACAAAAAAAGTGTTTTTAAAATCTAAAGGCCTTACATTATTCTCTCTTGTAGCTAGTGTAAAGTATAACTTACAATTTAGATGTTTAGAATAGGCTATATATATATATATATATTCTATATATTTGCCAACAATTTTTATTTCAATCTTTATAATTACTCTGAATGAAACTGTATATTATTACATATATTATCTACATATTATTTAGAGTTTAATTTGCTTATGCAGCTTAAATTGTATTTTAAGTACCATGATGTTCTATTGTATCTGTTCTTAAAGTAAATTAATTCATAAATTGTTTGTTTTTTTAGGCTCTGCAGAAGAAAGAGCTGCTGTCCTTAGAGCTAATCAAGTTGGCTCAAACAGAAAGGATATTTATGTTAGACGAGCTGATGTAGGCTATTTTATTATTATTTTAAAATTATAAGTATTTACTACAACAAATATTGGGATGTCAATTTTTTTTATTTAGAATTTATCTTTAAAATAAATATTTTATATATATTTTTTCTAACCACATTTACTGTTTACATTGCATACAAGTAAAGGTTAGAGTGGAACTTTTGAAATATGGTTACATTGAAGTCAATGAAGCCAGTGCATAAATATTACATATGAATACTACTCCATGTTAAAATTCATCATATTGTCATATCTATATATATAAAAAGACCGTGTTAGGCCCCCCGCGGATCCCCATTGGTCAATTTGAAATCACGTGATATCACTGATCTATCTAGGCCTAGCCCTATATACCGTCTAATAATTGTTCACATCGGACATGTGTCTTCGATAGCTCAGTGGTAAACGTAGTGGACTGCTATACGGGCGACCAGGGTTCGATTCTCCAGTTAGACTATACTTTTTTTTTTCGACAATTAATTTTTCAAACTTTTTAAAACAAAAGACATTGTAGATCTACAGGCAATATAGATTTTGTTAAATAAAAATATTTGCCTTTGTTTTTACCCGATTACAATATTTATTTACTTTCCTAAAAGTATTCAGTAAAAAAATTATAATTTAAATATAAGATTTATAGCTTTCTTTTAAGTGTAGTTTATAAATTTGTTATCTGCACCTCAAACAGTCCTGTTTTTTTTTCACCCGGGCAATGCCGGGCAATGTAGCTTGTATATAATAAAATCATATATATTGGTCCATCAGTCTGCAGTAAAATCATTTAGGTTGCTGATGTGCTCTAATGTGCAGTTAATAATTTGTTTAGAGCTCTTGTTAATCCCTATTAATAGAACGAATGGATATAATAATAATAATATTTATTATTTTGTGTACATCTAAATTGTTTCAATTTTATAAACACTAAATACAATAACAAAAAACATTTCAATAAATGAACAATAGGCCTACTTACTTAAATGTATATAATTTATAAAAATAAAAACAACTAAAATTTGCAACCCCAAAAATAAATTAGAGAATATTGAAGGGGCTCTATTATTTGAGAATCAAATATTTATATATTTTAGCCCTACTTTACTAAATCTTTTTAATATAATAATATTGTTAATATTAATATTCATGCATATAAAAAGGCTAACAAAGCAGGCCTAAAATTTATTTTTTTCTTCTAAATGTAATAAAATAATAAGATGTGCCATTTAATTGTTTAAAATCTCTGACAGGATGTTGAATTTAAGATTGTGCAGGATGAAAATGCAACATTTGTTGGAGGAGACTTTAAACTGTCTTTTGGAATAAAAAATCTAGGAGTAGAAGAGCGTACTGTAAATGGACGTATCGAAGTCAAGTCCATGTTCTACACAGGCGTTATTGGAGACTTGGTCAAGTCGGATCCATTTGGACCTCTAATAATAAAACCTGGACAAGGTCTTTCTGTGCAATATATATTTTTTTTCTTATTTAAAAACAATTCTAATTAATCTGAAATTAATGTGTTATATTTTTTTTTTTGTGCAATAAAGATTTAGATTTTCTTTGCATTAACATTTTGAATTAAATTAGTATTGATTTTTTGTTTAAGAAAACTGTTCACTTGTCTTGTTTCCAGAGAAAAATATATTAATCAGTGTATAAAACTTCAACTAATTGAACATATGTTTGTATCTGTTTAGAACTGTCCCATGATGTTGTGGCAACACAGAATGATTATGATGGGAAACTCAAAGATTGCTGCATGTTAGATGTGACTATTTGGGCAGTGGTTCAAGAAACTGAGCAGTATTTTACAAAAAAAGATGACTATAGACTTCGTAAGCCTCATCTTGCTATCAAGGTAAATTATTCATTTACTGTAGTATACATTACATTTTACATTAGTCTCATTCACTGTTGTAGACTTTACACTAGACTTATTCACTGTAGTATACATTACATTAGTCTCATTCACTGTAGTATACATTACATTAGTCTCATTCACTGTAGTATACATTACATTAGACTCATTCACTGTAGTATACATTACATTAGTCTCATTCACTGTAGTATACATTACATTAGTCTCATTCACTGTAGTATACATTACATTAGTCTCATTCACTGTTGTATACATAACATTGGTCTCATTCACTGTAGTATACATTACATTAGTCTTTAATTTGAAATTATTCTTAAGTAGCATACAGAGAGGTTCTGTAGAGAAACAAATAATAAGCTTAAATTACCCTGGAGGGTCTAAATAATTTGTTCTCTTATATCTATAATTGCAAGTAAATTTGTCTTTTAAAAGACAGGTTGCTGGCAGTAAATTGAACACCTGTTTAGTGGAAGTTTTATGAAAGTTATGAATAATCAACATATATAATTTTTCTGAGTTTCAGTGTATAATTATATATATACGTTTTTTCTCTCTAGCCTTTTAGGCCTATTGACTGTTTGGGACACAAGTCAAAATAATTTACTGAATTTGTTGATTTAAACAAAATAAAAGTATGACCACTTGTTTGATATACAATAATATAAATTGTATACAGTGGAGATTTTTTTTCATTGGAGATTAACATCTTAATCATATCCTATAAATGGTATATATATATTTTAATTACAAGCATTCACTCATTGTCACCTGCAGTTAAAGAGTTGACCAGAGCAAAGTTCACAACATTATGGAACACATATTGATGCACACTTTAAATTTCAATCAAATTGAAACATCCAGTAATGACTTGTTTATGAACAACACAGGGCTATAGTAGGCATACACATACTGAGATAAATTGCAATTTTTTTCTCCATAATTTTGGTGGACATAATAAATAAGCTTAGTCAGTTAAATATTTATATTCTTTTAAATTGAAGCTTTTAGAAAAACATAACTTGGTACAAATAGTATTATGACAAAACACTATCACAAGAAGGTTATATATTCATTCAATGAAATTATAGGCTATATCAATTGAAAGAATCAAATTAAGCTAGAATACTTTATTTTTTTCACTATTGCAGTTTACTTAATTTTCAGTAGTTCTAGCTGTTCTACAAACACACTGATCGCTGAGTTGTATTATTAGCCTTACAAAGTAGTCATTTTTTATATGAATGAAGCACAACTATGCCAAAACAAAAATTAAACTAAAGGACAATTAAAGGACTGTGATTAAGGGGGAATAATGTGGCCTCTAGGATGCACAATTACCACTGCGCTCACCTGGAGTATGTGCGTGTTCCAGAACGTGAGTTACTCCTTCATGACACTCTATGTCCAGCAAACACCGCCTGGGTTTATCTTGGAATATGATGGTTTGAACGTTACCGTGGTTGTGGAATATGGATTCAATAGCTTCCAACATCATTGTTCGAACACGTCTAGCCCATGATTGTTCCAACATGTCTAGCCCATGATTGTTCAACAGTGTCTAGCCCATAATTGTTCGACAGTGTCTAGCCCATGATTGTTCGACAGTGTCTAGCATGTGATTGTAAACCACGTCTAGCCCATGATTGTTCGACAGTGTCTAGCCCATGATTGTTCGACAGTGTCTAGCATGTGATTGTAGACCACGTCTAGCCCATGATTGTTCGACAGTGTCTAGCATGTGATTGTAAACCACGTCTAGCCCATGATTGTTTGACAGTGTCTAGCACATGATTGTTTGACCGTGTCTAGCACGTGATTGTTTGACCGTGTCGAGTACGTGACTGTTCGACTATGTCTATCACGTGATTGTTTGGTCGTGTCGAGCACGTGATTGTTCGACCATGTCTATCACGTGATTGTTTGATCACGTCTAGCCCATGATTGTTCCACAATGTTTAGCCCGTGATTTGAAAGTGGTTTAAAATTGTTGACGAAATTTACCTTTAACTGCTATGATTCTAAAGAGAGACATGCTTCTAAAGCACTAAGCCATCTGTCAATATTGTCTTGGGATTAAAAATAATTAGTCCTAGGCTTGCTAATAATATACATAGGCCTATATAAAAGACAAGTTACATTTTTCAATATGAGTTATTGTTTGATTGTGGTATATATAAGAAATGAACTAACTCTTGTAATAATGTTGCTAGAATTTTTAATAAAAATATTAAATTGACCTAATCTGGATGAACTCAGAAGTTTTTGAATTAAAACTTACACATCTTATTCTAAAATTTTGTTAACAGCAATTATCAATGTTTATTATGAAAAATAAGAATATATTAAAAAATATTTGTGAAAACTATTCAAAAGAACATTATTTTTATTTTTTTCTTGCAGGCTCCATCCGAGGCTTTAGTTGGTCAAGAGTTTAAAGTTGATATATCATTCACTAATCCGCTGAACAGAGAACTCACCAACTGCTTTGTCATTGTTGATGGTCTTGCTGCTTCAAAGAAATATCCCCAGAGGTTAGTCTGAAGTTATCTTGATTTAGCACCTACGTATCAAAGCTCACCAAGTGCCGTAGGCCTATATAAAACTTAAGCCTGAAGAATGTTTTATTACAGAGCTTATCCCAAAGCTATTAGTAAAAAATGCCCCAAAAATGTTCCATAAAATTTCTAATGTATAAAACAAATATTTATTTTAGATTATATTTAGCTTTAATTTGAAGAAATGTCTTGATAAAAAATTTTTATTAGCTTTTTTTTTACAATATTTTTTTTTTACAGCAAAGTGCCAGCAAATAGTACCTTTATGGCTACTGTAACTGTTACACCCAGCAAAGTTGGTAAGAAAGATCTCATTATCAGCTTTAATTCTGATCAGTTAGAAGACATCAATGTTTCTCATCATATGCTTTTAAAAAAACTATAAGAGGAAGTATTGACAGTAATTATATTTCCAATTTCTAAATTAGCCTGTTACAGTGCGTGCTAATTATCATACAAAATTAAGTTTTACATTAAACAATATAATTGCTGTAGTTCATCAAGTGAAGCTTGTACAAGTGAAATTTTATTTTAAAAATGCACATTTTTTTTGTGTAAGTCACGTTTTTATTCACCCCCCCCCTCCCACTTGTCACATGTTGTCATGAAAGTATTAAAGTATTGTCTATATACATTTTTATAGCTTTAATTAAGAAAAATTATAATTTCTTTTACTTTTACACTTGCTTTTAAAAAAAAACAAAAAACTTTCTTTCATTGATTCATATTGATTATAGTTTATATTTTATACATCGGTTTTATATCACTTGTTTTTTTTTTTAAATTTAGGTTTTACTTGTGCAAATATATAATAAACAAAATATACTTTTGTACATGTCAGTGCATACTTTTTAAAATGTAATATTACGTAATATGTATGTTTTAACAAAATCTCCCAAAAATAATAATTATTCTACTCTAGCCAAAACTTAAGCTCAACTCTGTAAATAAATATTTCTTCATTATTACCTACACATTTATTTTTATTCACCTTATACACCATACAATTAACAGTTATGTCCCTTTTTACTAAAGTTATTTGAGACAACACTGCATTAAGTCCTTTATTGATTCTGCTTTTCTATGCTGTTGCTTACATTTAATCACACATCATTTAGAAATGACATATAGCGCTATTCATAACAATTAGTTAGTCTTCCAATGAACTTTAAATTTAACATATTTAATTTTATTAAAATAAATCGAATAAGTATATTTTTAATTTTATTTTTAAAATGTCAATATTGTCCTCCTGTTAAATTGTGTTCGGAAGCTCATTCCACCACAGAGGAGTTACCACGCTGTACGAGAGAGCTGCAAATGTTTTTCTTTTTTTACTTTTATACCTATTTATGCAAGAACATAATTAAGCCTACTTAATGTATCTAATAAAAATAATAATCAAACAATTAGAGTGTTGTTTATTTTATAATTGTTTTTCTTTTGCTTCAAATTCATTTATGAGATTGCTGGTTAAGACTAATCAGCAAATTGTCACCAGTAGGCCCTAACTATGTTTCTAATCAGCATATTATATTAAACGGTTTATTGTAAATAGAATAGAAGTTAACATGTAGCTTATTCATCATAGACTATGCCAATACAAACATTATAATAATGTGTTTTCAAGCTCCTTTTAAAAGCGATGACAGAACTTGTTCGCTTGAGTTGGATGGGAAGTCGATTCCATACTTTCGGGGGCAGATATTGAGAAGGCTCTCAGGCCAATGGTCGTCAGAGAGAAACGGGGCACCTCCAGAAGTGAGGAGTCGGCAGAACTGAGTGTTCTTTGCGGAAAGAGTTTGATTAGTACCTTGAGAGCATCTCGTTATTATGAAGGCACTGATGGCAAAGTATCGTCACTTCTTATTCAATTTTGGCTCTCACATAGAGCCAATGGAGCCGTCGACGCAGGAGAACTGTCGCATATTTGCGCCTTGACTTACGCATGACCAGCATGACATATATATATATATATATATATATATATATATATATATATATATATATATATATATATATATATATATTGCAACAAATAATGTTAATAAGGAGGTAAAGTAATATAAATTATAAAAGCAGGAAGTTCATTTTCATTAGGTTGATCCAAATAGTTTTGTTGCATTTTTAAATTTACATTTGTCTAGAGTATTGCATACTAATAGCTTTTGAACATTAAATGTAGACTGCACATTGTAAAGTTCTGTCTAGGAATGATACAATTATTTATCCTATGTAATATGGTACAGTGAAATACAATTATTCTGACAGGGTTAAATATAATTCATCAACTTGAAGTAAGTTGAAGTTAATACTTAAAAATTTAACTATGAAAGCTGACTGGTTTACTGTTAAAGCATTAATATGCGCAAATAAATAAATATAAATAAAGTAGCTTGTTGTTTTGTTCTACTCAAATGTAACTAATTATAATTGACACACATAAATTATACCATTTTTTATTGTACAATATTTTTTTTGAAAAATAAACTTCACCTTTTCTTAACATTTGTACGCTTTTGAAGTCACCCATTTTGCTTTGCAGTAAAATCAACATCGACAGATATAATTGTGTGATTTCAAAACTTTTTTTCAATGAAGACAAACATTTTAACTAAGTAAAAATAAGCATATATTATTTTATAATCGATAATATTAAACATATTAAAGAATGTTTGTTAAATTAGATCGACTGAAATAAAAGAATAGAGGCAAGGGAGGTAGCCAATAATTATATTCATTTTAAGTCACCTTCAGTTTTCTTTCTTTGTTTTTGTTAATCAGATTTCAACCCTTAAAACTTAAAAAAAAAATCCAAATTTAATAAATGATAGAGCCTACCAATGGATATGGAGTCGTCCAATAAGTATGTCAACAAAATAGCATGGATAGAGCGCTATAGAAATGTCCATTCTTATTCTTCTTAAACTATTTAACAACTAACATTGTATCAAAATATAAGCTTAATTAGTGAAATTTAAAATTAGATTTATTAAATATGCCTCTGAAAATAATAATAGTAAAAAATAAAATAAAATATTGTTAAAATCCTTGAATTGAACAAGAAAAACCGGGGGTGGGGAGCGTTAAGGCACCTTGTTGCACCCCTTCCCGATTCGCCCCCTTCTTAGCTACACGTATGAGAGTTTAAAGTCAATTTGAAATCTGTTAATCAAGTTTAGAAATGCAATAAAATAAATTGTAGACTTTTCAATCTCAATTCTTTTTAAACATAGCCTAATTTTGATAGTTAATAGTACGGGGGTGGGGACGTAAAAATATTTGGACATACTTATATATTGGGGATCTCTGAAAGTTTGACAATTGTTGGCCAGGGGACAGGGTGGGGGGAATAATTCCCTTACATTTTTGACTGACTTAGCATATATAGCGAAATAATATTTATTTATTGTAAAAAGATCCATGTCACATAGGCCTACCTACAATTTCTTCTGACTTAAAGGTTTTTGTAAAGACATTCCTTCTAAATAGAGGCCCAAAACTCATGCTTTGCAGCAGGGATCGGTCGGTGGCAAGGATTGAACCCGCGACGTGTCGATTGACAAGTCGGGTGAACTAACCGCAGAACCAGCCGGCAGGACCAGCCGACCTCTTGATAGCAAGTCAATGCAAATATAATTAGGACCCTTAAATATTAAAAAAAAATCAATATAAAATTATCTCTGGATTTTCAGATCATGATATTGTCAGAGTAAAAAATAGAATAAAAAAAGCAATTTTTTTAAATCTCCGGAATAAATCAATAAACACAACAGACCTACATCATCAAGCCGATATAAACTTCCAAATCATTTTTAGTATTAAATAAAATATAAATAGCCCATTAGAATTTAGAAGATATTTCGAAATCCATTAAAACGAACTTAAAAGCAATAATGGATGTTTTTTTAGTCAACAAAACAAACCTCCTACAACACCAATTCATGTTAGTATTATATTAAATTAAAGAAACTGTGTAGCCTGAACAAAATGAAAATTTTTATTAAACGTCTTAAGCAACTAATTGAAATAGACTACACAAAAAAACAAATACTTAATGTAAACAAAGTCATTTCTAAAGACAACAATAAATAAAAACGTACGGTCCTACAGTAAGTAAAGAAAGATGGAAACAACACGCATAGCTCCACTAAAAGGCCAATACAATAAAACCTATAATGACAATGAAACTAAAAATAACATCATCAACACACATTTTGCATCATCATAAAATTAATAATAAATTATCTTGGAATCCACATATTGATGAAGTAATTAAAAATCCAACTAAACAGTAGGCTTCTTAAAAAACATTTACAAATTTAATAAGAACATAAAAATAAAATGCTACCCCACATAATTACATATACTAAAATATGAATCTATATGGGGCCCATCAACTAAAGAAAACATTAAATAAACTAACCCTTTATTTGTAAACTAAGTTTATATTTAATTTATATTTTGATAGATTAAAATAAATATAAGTGATATCATAACCTTATGTATTTCCACAAAAAAATTTTGCGCATCCTTTTATTTTCCTATCTTTGGCCCGCAAAAACCATAAAAATTTGGACCGGGATTTTCAACAAGAAACCAAACCATAAAGCATGTTAAATAAAAAAAAATCATAATTATAGTATAATTAAGTTTTTTTAACTGAAAATTTGATAGAATGTATTGTTAGTCGCCACAAGTCTGCTGCCCAAGTTTAAGCTCGATTGGACGACGGGAAGTGGTAGAAAAATCGATGCAAAGTTTTACAACCAACCAGACAGACAGACATTGCAAGTTAATATAAAAAGATTAAAAATTACAACGAATTTATTCAGAAAAGCTCTGCAGTTTAGGCTCATTACTAGCGAATATTCACAACTGAAAAGAGTAACACCAATAGTTACATTACTAAAAGGACAAAAGGGCAACGAACATAGTTAGTAGAAATAATACATAAAGCATTATATTCTAGTTTAGAACTAAAACACAACAACAATATATTACAACACTCTGATAGACACAGTGTTAAAAACGCTTTTCTTATTCCTTAGGCAAGAATAAAACATACAAGTTCATTTGCTTCTATAGTAGCCTTCGGGCAAGGAATAGGTTTGTTTGAACAAACCAGGAAAACCAACAACTTAACATCATTTAAAACCCTAATGATATGCAAAACTAAAACCACAGACAAGCGCAGGACGCATAAATCTTTCGTATAAGAAATTTCAAAAAAGTTTTTTTTGCATCTTTGACAATGTCGTTTATAAAAGGTTTCAAATTTATTAGGCTATACTGACGAGGGTAGATCTACACGCTTTAATATATAATCTCGCTCATCACTTACAATGAGACTATGAAGCTTTATATTGTATGATTCCCCAGGGATGACAAGCAGAAAGAGAAACTGAGTGATGGAACTTGGGTGATTTAATCAAATTGTAGGCCTACATGATTTCTATAACGTTTGGTTATTTATTTTAGATTCTTCAGATAAATGACTACAATTATTGTCGACGGGCGTGACTTGAATCTCATTTCACTAACTATATTATGGTATTTGAAGAGACCATAAAATATTACTTCCAGAAAAAAATTATGAGAGCGTTTCAAGGCAATGTATTTAATAATCTTTATTTTTTTCCAAATCTTTTGAATAGAAACAATTCTAATGTACTGTTTATTATTTATTCACATACATTTAAAATATAGGCTATACCAATTTTGATGTAAATAAAATCTTTCACTGATATATCTTTGTTTTTATTAAGTGATGTGTCCGTGTGTAATGTCGTTCTATTTAGGGGGTGCATAAACAACGAAATATATATTAACTTGTTATTTTATTTATAGTTAGCTAAAGTCTTATATATGGGTTCTGCTTGCAGAGGTTGTACAGACCTTGACCCCTGTTCAATCTCTATCTCATTTCTCTTAGGTATGTCTCTTTTTGAATAACCTTTCATTTATCTTTTTTTCCTTACACCCCTCTTACGCCAACTTGAATTATATATTGTACACTAACTGTACACATAAAATGCATGCTTGGATATTTGTGCAAACATTAAAAATGTACACATTAATTAAACAAACCCTAAGAGCCTACCTACCTCGGCTCCACAATCACCAGCTATTTCTCAATCGACACAATAAATGTGCATGATAGGCAAACCATGTCTAAACTACATCATGATGACCATTAACAAAACAAATATTTATGGTTTATTGTGAGTGTTCTTCAGAAATCTCTTGTACGCCAACGAATCTTGAACCCTGAAAGTCTCTATTTTCACATGCGCTGCCTTAAAAGCATTCTTGTTATCCCCTGGAAAGATATTACAAACTAACAAATCAAATTTTAAACAGGCATCAGTGAGGCACCCTATCCTATTCTTCGCCAAAGCCGATTCAGATGGTCGAGATGGAGGTTGAGCTGGTCAGGAAAGATTTTCACTACAAAGAACTTATCAATGGCAAAAGATGTATAGGTCGACCACACTTAAAGGTATCTGCAAGTGTGACTTACAGATGTCACCGTCGCAAGCTTGGAAATCCTGCCTCAAAATTCTGGATGTACTGTGCTATGATAGAGATATGGGGCTGCATTAGGTGGCAGAGGGAGGGGCTGTATCAGGTGGCAAAAGAGGGGGGGGGGGGGCTGCCAAAGCAACGAAATATAAATAGGCTACAATTTGAACAGACAAAGAGGCGCATTTATTAAATGCAATAAAATATTCCTAACGCTTAGCGTATCAATAAATCAATATCTAGCGTTTTGTTAAAAAAATCTCCGGCTAACTCTGTATACAGCAGACTGTCCTTACAATGTCCATTACAACTAATACTACGTTTGCACTATATTTTTGAAAAATCAACTTCCGGCTAAGCGCCAAGAACAAAAGAAGAAGAGAAAAAAAAAAGAAATATCCAATTCCTTCCTCTGTTGGACTTTATCTTTCCATCTCGAACTCATTCAAGCGGATTGTCAAATCACATCTCTGTCGGATATAGATCTGGGCCGGACATTGATTTCATCAATATGGTTGACTTAGTTTTCGTTGACGTCACTTCCTCCCTTTTGTTAAGTTCTTATTATTTTGTTCTAAAATAATTTTTTTCTGAACATGGTCTGCAATAGATTTTTTCTTTTGTATTTGTCCGTTTGTTTTGGATCTTTTCCCCTAGGAGAATGTATGACTAGGCCTATTTCAGTTTTAATACATTAAAACACAGATGAAAGAAACTCGTTTTTTCCACTAGATCTAAACAGGATTTGGAAAGAAAATTTACAAACACGTATTGATTTATAAAATATAGGTTCTAGTTGTTTTTTCTTTGTACAGAATATTTGAAGGTATATGACGTTTTACAACAATATGCCTATATACCCACAAATAAGGGAAAAAGAGAATGTTTTTTAAAATAGAAAACTATTTATTTATGTATAGGCTGTACAAGATTAATATTATCAATTAAGCTTAAGAGTTATATCTCAAGTGTTTTGAGGAAAATTCCCTAATGGTCCATGGAATTAGATGGGGAAAATAAATATGGTTGATAATAAACGTCTCATACAAGACACATGGCCATTGTTCCCGCAATATTAAACTTATATCCAAACGTCTAGAAACAGATTGTCGTAAATTTATTTATTGTAGCGTTCAATTGTAAATTATTTTATATCTATGCATCTATTGTGTTTCTATACAGTTGTCATATGTCACATTGATTGTAGCGTTCAATTGTACATTGTTTTATATATATGCCTCTATTGTGTTTCTATACAGTAGTCATATGTCACATTGACTGTAGCGTTCAATTGAACATTGTTTTATATATATGCCTCTATTGTGTTTCTATACAGTTGTCATATGTCACATTGGGCTTTCATGTTCTTTCATGGGCACAGTGGCCGAGCATATCGAAAGTCCTGGGTTCGAATCCTGGCGAAGGCAAGGATTTGTTCCTATACGGGAGGGTGTCCCTGAGTCTATTCCAGCTTTGATCGGTACAGTAGGTGGGGTAAAGTAAAGGTGGCTGGGCATTGTGCTGGCCACACAATCCCCTAGTATGCCGAGGAAACAGAAACTGGTTATTGCTATTTCACCGACACTTTAGATTCATTTGGTCCGACGGGGAATCTTGTCTTTTTATTGCTGAAATTGACTTGTGTCAGATAAATGTATGGACAAAGACCACTTCCTTTCCCCTACTATCTCTTTATCTCTCTCTCTCTCTCTCTCTCTCTCTCTCTTGTGATAAATGTCAGGTATAACGAATAGCTCAACAAATATAAACAACATATAACATTATCCCGCTTTCTCTCTTTCTCTCTCTTCCTCTGTCTGCCTCTCCCTTCCTCATTCTTTTCGACTTCCTTTTAAAGGTATAACTTTATATTGATAATATTTTTCCAGCCAAATACTAGATCTATATTATATACTAAACTAATTTTATAAACTAGAAGTCACTACTTCTTCTAGGGACACTTACTCTTACGATTAGACTATAGGCTATTGCCAACTTCAGAAATAATCTCTACTTATGGACTTCAAATTATGTCATGTTCTCAACTTTATTGTTTTTGTTTTGTAAAAGTGTATTACTGTGACTGACTCATTGTCCTAAATAATACATACAACAATGTGGTCAGTGTAAATAGAATACATGAACTCAATCATCCTTCATCGTTCTCATGCAATGAGTCATCTATCTGTAAATAAATTTATTGCCCTTCTATATGTATATAAAAAGAAACCTATGTAAACTATTTACAGTACTTAATATGTGTAACTTTTTTTTATAAAATATAAAATTGTTTTTTTTCCCCAAATACACAGTCACGTTAATCATCGCCGTTATGCTTCTACACCAGTCATCTAGTCCTGTGAGTTCTTTACGGCCTAGCTAGCTCTTCTTCAGAGAGATCAGTTGAATCTCGGACGTACAATCAGAGAACCTTGACGTAATCTTTGCACCTCATTGTCAATCAAATTACTCTAACGTAAACTTTGGCCCTCATAGTCAATCAAAGTACTTTGATATAAGTTGTGCACCTCATAGTCAATCAGAGTACTTTGATATAAGTTGTGCACCTCAAGTCAATCAGAGTACTTTGATAAAAGCTGTGCACCTCAAGTCAATCAGAGCACTTTGACATAAATTGTACACCTCATAGTCAATCAAAGTATTCTAACGTAAACTGTACACCTCATAGTCAATCAAAGTACTCTAACGTAAACTTTACACCTCATAGTCAATCAAAGTACTCTAATGTAAACTTTACACCTCATAGTCAATCAAAGTACTCTAACGTAAACTTTACACCTCATAGTCAATCAAAGTACTCTAACGTAACCTGTGCACCTCATAGTCAATCAAATTACGCTAACGTAAATTTTACACCTCATAGTCAATCAAAGTACTCTAACGTAAACTTTACACCTCATAGTCAATCAAAGTACTCTAACGTAACCTGTGCACCTCATAGTCAATCAAAGTACTCTAACGTAAACTTTACACCTCATAGTCAATCAAATTACGCTAACGTAAACTTTACACCTCATAGTCAATCAAAGTACTCTAACGTAAACTTTACACCTCATAGTCAATCAAAGTAGTCTAACGTAAACTGTGCACCTCATAGTCAATCAAAGTACTCTAACGTAAACTTTACACCTCATAGTCAATCAAAGTAGTCTAACGTTAACTTTACACCTCAGAGTCAATCAAAGTAGTCTAACGTAAACTGTGCACCTCATAGACAATCAAAGTACTCTAACGTAAACTTTACACCTCATAGTCAATCAAAGTAGTCTAACGTAAACTGTGCACCTCATAGTCAATCAAAGTACTCTAACGTAAACTTTACACCTCATAGTCAATCAAAGTACTCTAACGTAAACTTTACACCTCATAGTCAATCAGAGTACTCTAACGTAAACTTTACACCTCATAGTCAATCAAAGTAGTCAAACGTAAACTGTGAACCTCATAGTCAATCAAAGTACTCTAACGTAAACTTTGCACCTTATAGTCAATCAGAGTACTCTAACGTAAACTTTGCACCTCATAGTCAATCAGAGTACGGCAATTAATTTAAAAAAACAGTTTGATTGGCAGAAACATCAAAAGGTCCGGGGGGGGGGATTTGAAATTCTAGCTTAATGATTAGGCTAGCGGCTAGGACATTAAGACTGATTGAAATAGAACCGCTATTATCAAGACATTAAGACTGAATGAAATAGAACCGCTATTATCAAGACATTAAGACTGAATGAAAAAGAACCGCTATTATCAAGACATTAAGACTGAATGAAAAAGGACCGCTATTATCAAGACATTAAGACTGAATGAAAAAGAACCGCTATTATCAAGACTTTAAGACTGAATGAAATAGAACCGCTATTATCAAGACATTAAGATTGAATGAAAAAGGACCGCTATTATCAAGACATTAAGACTGAATGAAAAAGAACCGCTATTATCAAGACTTTAAGACTGAATGAAATAGAACCGCTATTATCAAGACATTAAGATTGAATGAAATAGAACCGCTATTATCAAGACTTTAAGACTGAATGAAATAGAACCGCTATTATCAAGACATTAAGACTGAATGAAAAAGAACCGCTATTATCAAGACATTAAGACTGAATGAAAAAGAACCGCTATTATCAAGACTTTAAGACTGAATGAAATAGAACCGCTATTATCAAGACATTAAGATTGAATGAAATAGAACCGCTATTATCAAGACTTTAAGACTGAATGAAATAGAACCGCTATTATCAAGACATTAAGACTGAATGAAAAAGAACCGCTATTATTAAGACATTAAGACTGAATGAAAAAGAACTTCTATTATCAAGACATTAAGACTGAATGAAATAGAACCGCTATTATCAAGACTTTAAGACTGAATGAAATAGAACCGCTATTATCAAGAAATTAAGATTGAATGAAATAGAACCGCTATTATCAAGACTTTAAGACTGAATGAAATAGAACCGCTATTATCAAGACATTAAGACTGAAGGAAAAAGAACCGCTATTATCAAGACATTAAGACTGAATGAAAAAGAACCGCTATTATCAAGACATTAAGACTGAATGAAAAAGAACCGCTATTATCAAGACATTAAGACTGAATGAAAAAGAACCGCTATTATCAAGACATTAAGACTGAAGGAAAAAGAACCGCTATTATCAAGACATTAAGACTGAATGAAAAAGAACCGCTATTATCAAGACATTAAGACTGAATGAAAAAGAACCGCTATTATCAAGACATTAAGACTGAATGAAAAAGAACCGCTATTATCAAGACATTAAGACTGAATGAAATGGAACCGCTATTATCAAGACATTAAGATTGAATGAAATAGAACCGCTATTATCAAGACTTTACTCTTTACTGGATCCCCAAAGGGTTAGGCAAGAGAAAAACTGAAAACTCTGTCAGCCGAGAGGTGAGAAAAAGCAAACATTGGTAACGGCCAACTTTTTAAGAGCTTTGAAAGAGGAGACTTGGAGTGGATTAGATTTCTAATGAGATTTCAGTTGACTCTTTTGTTACTTTCGCCTGGAGTTTCAACTCTTCAGCTTAATTGCCATTTTCTCCTCTCTCCCCTTCTCTCTCTCTTCATCAATTTTACGTATTATAAATTATATTTATGAAATTTTGCAAGTTGGGATCTGCTAACGATTAGCTCAATTTATAGGGCGTTTGCAATCACGTGACAAAAAGCACGTGATTTTTGTTTATTTTTATATAGTGGTGTACACAATGGCCGCTGTATCAATATTTTAAAGTGTCCTATAGGCCCGAGCTTGTTTTTACTTATGTTTTGTGAAAGTGTAAATAGGTCTAACCGGCCCTAACCTAATCACATTAATCAATTAATCTGCAGTATTTAACTTTTAAAATAGGGGAATACATATAATTAATGTTGTACCGAACGATTATTAGGCCTAATTATAATATCAATAAAATCAATTCAATTGCAACACTTACCGGTCGGATATGAAGATGATTAAAATGGGCGTAAAATGTTGAAAATCGTTGAAAAAAAAAACATGTCAGGTTTCCTCTTGGACTAGGAAGATGATCTACGACTATTTACCTCCTAATTTGTGAGTAGGATAGCCAATATTCAGATGTGAATTTGGCATGATGAAGAACAACTTCACCACTTTACATTTGCACCTCAAGTGGGTTCTATATTTACACAAATACGTCACTAAAAAACTTAAGCTCCAACCAAAGAGAACGCTCTAATTGACAAAAGTATAGGGTAAAAGAGTAATTAAAATAAAACATAAAATAAAATATATACAATAGCAGATTCTTCCCTTGCATATTACCGACTCTCCATTTAAACTGAAGAGGATCGCGTCTTACGCTCATTGTAGGACGACTATATGTTACATATGCCTTGTTCATTCAGACAATTATTGCATTTTACGCTCATCGTAGGATTATATGTTACATATGCCTCGTTCATTCAGACAATTATTGCATTTTACGCGCATCGTAGGATTATATGTTACATATGCATCGTTCATTCAGAAGATTATTGCGTCTCGCGCTCATCGTAATATTATATGTTACATATTATTATGCCTCGTTCATTCAGAAGATTATTGCGTCTTATGCTCATCGTAGTATTATATGTAACATATGCCTCGCCTCGTTCATTCAGAAGATTATTGCGTCTTACGCTGGTCCGTGGTTTGAAGCTTTAGTCTTGCATTTTGATTTAGTTTTTAAATTATGTTCATTTTTGGAATTTCCTGGTTTGTTCTGGCAACCTATTCTATTTTCGGTTGCCGCTCGGAAACAAAATATTATTTAGGTACTTTTTTAATGCAATAATACATATGTTTATCTGAGTATTTTAATAGATTGTGTTGAAAGTAAGAATTTTTTTATGATTTAGGTATTGGTATTAGGCCTAGTACTACTTTGCTTTGACTTTCTTTGACTTTAATGTCTTACTTTGCAAGAGTGTATTAGTGCGACTGGCTTATTTTCCTTTATTCTAGTGTTGTTTTTTTTTAAAGATTTAGGGATTAAGCTATTGATGTTAAATTTGTTAATTGTGAATATTTTCTTGATTGATCCATAATGTTAATATAATGTTAATATCATGTTAATATCACAAAATTCACTGTTACACCTATATATAATATATGACTTACATTGTATAGAGATGTTTGTTTATGCATAGCATGTTGCATTAGTAATAAATAGTCTTCGTTTTACATATAATTTAGACATCAATTATATAGAACACAGTAACAGTTATAACAAATACACAAAAGAGCTTTGTTTAAAAGTTCCATACACTACTAGTATATTTCCCTATACTCACATTTTGTCCACTGCTACTATAGTATGAATTATTCTCTCTTTCTCTGCTAGTGATCGATCGCTTGAGTACCACTTTTGGTCATTTCACGGTCACACACGTTTTTTTGAACGGGTCCGGAATTGAACTAGGCGTGAGTACTAAACGCTATTGATTATTGTGATTCCGCACGTGAGGATGAAACTCATGTAAAGAAAGTTATAGCCTTGTTAGAGGGTCAAGGAATACATGCATTGCATGTTATCTAGTGTATCCAGTAAATATTTATATCTAATATTATTATGAGGTATCTTTTTAATGAAGTAATTAAAAACTATATGCAGGAAATAATGCATATAAGTACTCATTCTTTCAGAATGGCATCCGGACATGGAAAGTAACGTAGTAACGTAAAATCATTTTAAACACTATTCACAATGCAAGACTAGACTCAAACCACGGATAAGCGTAGGTCGCAATAATCTTCTATATAGAAGTAACATATAAGATAAGAAAACATAGGCGTAGTAAATTAGATCATAATAAAAATGCCAAATAAATGTTTTTTCGTCACAAAAATATACTAGTTCTAAAATGTATTATATTTAGATATACCTATTTGTCTCTCTAATTCTTTGTTAGGCCTATAAAGCTCTACAAATTAAAAGCAAATATAATTGCACATTCACACATAAAACTAGTATGCTTACAATAAAATACTAAACGCAAAGAAGACAATGTTTATTGTCCTTGCCACCATTCCACTGCACACGAATATAACCCCGTTGATTAAAAAAAATTAACAATATTTAAAAAATTAAATTTTAATTTTTCAGAACGGTAGACTATATCGTATGGAAATAATATGAAAATCAACAACAATATTTTTTTCCTGACCATGAGGTCCAAGGTTTATTTTGCCGATAATGTTACTAAATATAAATGTTAGTGATTATCCAGTCTTTAACAATAGCACAGTGACCCACGATCCAGTCCTTGCCAACCATGGCCTTTTAGAGTGGGTCAAAGCCTATGTCCCCGCGGGTCAAGTTTCCGAAAGAAGTGAAAAGGTTTAACCACTGGCGCTTTCAATTTCAAACAAGTAACTTGGGACATGTAGATGTTTGTAAGATGTTTGTTTGGTAGATCATTTAGAGAATATATTTATGATGGTTCCAGTCTGTTACAGCACAGTCCATTATCCTGGGAATAGCAGCGGTGTGGAGAAGGTGGGGGTTCAGCTTAAACGACAGTCGATCGTAGTTTTTACAACTTTGAAAAGGAATGCAAACCGTTACATTTCTACCTGAATAGGCATAATATTGAGGCTTTTTCTAGGCAGACTTAACCCTTACAGTCCCGGGCGCGTATATAGCGGAACTGAAGGCAGCATAGATAGAAGTAGGTCGGTACGGGAAGGGTTAATAGAGAAAGCTCATACCAAATGAAAAGAAAAAAAAATTCAACATTCAATACTAAACAAATTATATATGAGCTAAATATGAAAAAAGGATAATACTTATATGTTTTATTGATCAAAAAGGTTTATAAACAATTCCACCGCATAATCAGCATTATATAATAGTAGTCTTCTATATGCTTGTCCTTTTTTTTTATTGATGACATCTTTTGCTTTGTGGTCTTGTGGTAGGTTTGTTGCATAACTGTATCCCTCATTCTTCATTAAAAAATATTAAATCGCTAACTAAGTAGTTCCTACTAGTCATTTCAAGACTTTTAAAGACAACCAGAAAATAACACTAACAGCTTTAAGAAATGTTGATTTTCATGTTAAAAAAACGTGTCAGTTTGAAGCAGAACCGTTCTTACATTTCCCAACAACTCTAGACTGGGCCATGTATCTAGATAAAGCCAATGTGTTTAATATCCACGGTTCCCTGTTTTCAGCTCAGTTCAAGGATCAGTCCAAGGAAAGCTTTTAAAGGCTTTCGTAAAATCCACTAACAAAAGAAACAACAGATTATTCCATTTCCCGGTAAAGAAAAATCGTGAGTTAAAGCTATGGAACTCGATCTACTCTTTCGAAGTAGCCTACAACTTTTTTTTTTTATAGATATAGAGGAAATATAATTCTTAGTCCAAACATTTGGCTTCTTATAGATAATATCATTAGTCTCAATATCTAAACTAGATTTTTACATTTTTTTTTAAACTTATAATAATTGCAGTTTTTTTTTTATGTTAGGCTCACTCTTTCTCTCTATGTTATTTGGCCTATTTAATAATGACCTTTTCTCTCTATGTTATTTGGCCTATTTAATAATGACCTTTTCTCTCTATGTTATTTGGCCTATTTAATAATGACCTTTTCTCTCTATGTTATTTGGCCTATTTAATAATGACCTTTTCTCTATTTAATTTTGTTATTTGGCCTATTTAATAATGACCTTTTCTCTCTCTGTTATTTGGCCTATTTAATAATGACCTTTTCTCTCTTTGTTATTTGGCCTATTTAATAATGACCTTTTCTCTCTCTGTTATTTGGCCTATTTAATAATGACCTTTTCTCTCTTCGTTATTTGGCCTATTTAATAATGACCTTTTCTCTCTTTGTTATTTGGCCTATTTAATAATGACCTTTTCTCTCTCTGTTATTTGGCCTATTTAATAATGACCTTTTCTCTCTTTTTTATTTGGCCTATTTAATAATGACCTTTTCTCTCTTTGTTATTTGGCCTATTTAATAATGACCTTTTCTCTCTTTGTTATTTGGCCTATTTAATAATGACCTTTTCTCTCTATGTTATTTGGCCTATTTAATAATGACCTTTTCTCTCTTTGTTTTTTGGCTTATTTAATAATTACCTTTTCTCTCTTTGTTATTTGGCCTATTTAATAATTACCTTTTCTCTCTTTGTTATTTGGCCTATTTAATAATGACCTTTTCTCTCTTTGTTTTTTTGGCCTATTGAATAATGACCTTTTCTCTCTTTGTTTTTTGGCCTATTTAATAATGACCTTTTCTCTCTTTGTTATTTGGCCTATTTAATAATGACCTTTTCTCTCTTTGTTATTTGGCCTATTTAATAATGACCTTTTCTCTCTATGTTATCGGCCTATTTAATAATGACCTTTTCTCTCCATTTGTTAGTTGACTTTTTTAACAATGACCTTTTCTCTCTGTGTAATTTGGCTTTTTTAATAATGACCTTTTCTCTCTGTGTAATTTGGCTTTTTTAATAATGACCTTTTCTCTATCCAGCCCTGTATAGCTCTATACTTTCTACTTTCTATTTTCTACTTTGTTTATTTTAATCCAGCCTCTTTTTCTTTTTCAACAAGATACTTTAAAGAATTTGACATATATTCCAGCCATTTCTTTTTCAACAAGATACTTTGAAGAATTTGACATATATTCCAGACATTTTTTTTTCAACAAGATACTTTGAAGAATTTGACATATATTCCAGCCATTTCTTTTTCAACAAGATACTTTGAAGAATTTGACATATATTCCAGACATTTCTTTTTCAACAAGATACTTTGAAGAATTTGACATATATTCCAGACATTTTTTTTAACCAGTTTCATTTCCCGTCTGATTGTCTCTAATGTCCTCGTTATGTCAATAAACTAGACTGTTCTAGCTTAGTAAAAAATAAATAGGTGGTAATAAAATACTATTTAATGGAAAAAAATATGTAAAGAAAATATAAAGGTTTTTTTTTCCTGTTCAAATAAATGACAATCATTGTCAAATTTATTTACAATTACTTTTTGTCGCTTACACTTGCATAATGAAATGGGCCGAGGCTATTGCTGAGTGAACTTTGAACTGGATATTCTATAAAGTGCTACACTTTGAAGTTCTATTGAGATTACCTTAAATAAAAGTGTTTAAAATTCGGTTTTATTCTATAATTCTCATGAGTTTGCATTAAGTTCTGTTTATACCTAACCTTAAGTAGACTTTAGACTGCAAACAGCTCGTGATACAAGATTTCCATTAAGTGTACTTTAAACATTCTTAGAAGAATATGTCAAAACAAAAATTTGAGTTGAATGAGTGGACTTTGAATTGAATGTAACATCGGTTAGATGTCTCCAGAAATGATTTCTCATCCTAGAATTATTTTTTCTTACGTTCTAATGAAAAGCGTTCACGTAAAGCGATAAGAAAAACATCCATTTATGAGCCATTAATACAGGAAGTATTGATAAATAAATTATCCATTTATAAGGACTTGTATACAGTAAGCAGTATTTTGAGTAGATCTTGTTTATTTATACCAGAATCTGTGTTCGATGTGTGTATGTACAGATGTTTTGTTTTTTTAATTTTGCAGTGCACTGTAGTGTATAGACTATTAAACTTTTTATAAACCTAATAATAGGCTTATATAAGACGCATAGGCCGTTTGACCGATCGGCACAAAAGCTTAACAGATACATTTTAAAATAATCAGAATGATTTCCCTTTAAATCGGCTTTCAAATTACTTGTTCTCATTCTTTTAGCTAAACATATTGTAATCATACGTTACTACGTCAGTTTGACGGGCATAGCTACTAGTACTAAAGAATTAGAGAACTCATTGTTGATTAGCGGAAAAGAAATAATCTCCTTGCCTGCAAGCTCAACCAAAATCTCATAGAAACCGAGATCTGGAAATATTAATTCCATCCCTTGCACAACCCGCTTCTTAGTTTATTGATGAGTCCGTCAGAGCAGATGGATGAGCAGGCGTCAGAAGCAGAGCTTAGCTTCTAAAACTGTATTGACCGACTAGTCCATCCTGGGAGCTAAAAAAACTGCGATTAAACATCGGGCAGGGGAAGTTTCCGGATGACACCGAGAGACGCTAACTTGTGGAGATGACAAATGACCTCTGCACCCAACAAATTAAATCGAACTGGGCGCAGCTTTTACGGTTGGGAATCTTGGAATGGATAAAATATGTCAGAAATGTGAATATTTAGAAATGAGTTTTTTTTGCAACATTGGAGCCATGAATTACTCTAGATATTTCTTCTTTGACAAACTTGAATCAATAGACAAGATGGGAACATTGGGGCAATATTTTATTAAACATGTTACAGCGAATTTATCTCTGCAATAAAGGACGTTATCGTTTCTTATCAACTTGCTAACTTAACGTGCTAACAAAATAATATTTATAGCACTCAGTGGTGATATTACCAATGAAAGAGATTTTATATGAGTTAGATCACCAGTTATATTATACTATACTAGTTGTATCAACAATAAAAGAGTTATATTATATTATACAAGCTAAATTACTCGGCATTGCCCGGGGGAAAATTAAATAGACCCGAATAAGCTAAAGATAAAAATTTGATAAACTACAATGAAAAGAAAGCTATAGATCTAAGAATTTTAAAAATATAATAATTGTTCATATTTTATTATTTCATATATTTATTAAATATTGTAATCGGGGTTAAAGGTCATGTCTTTTTATTTACGGGGTACGGTGGTCGAGGGCAGCGCGTTCGACTGGTGATCCGAAAGTCCTGGGTTCGAATCCTGGTGGAAGCTAGGATTTTTTTCCCCCGGGACTTGAGGGTGTCCCTCAGTCTACCCAGAAATGATATTAGTTGGGGTCAAGTAAAAGCGGCTTTGCATTGTTCTGGCCACACATCCCTTAGCATGCCGTGGCCACAGAAAGTGATAAATTTGCTTCACCAGCCCTATGATAAGTTTAGTCCGAAGGGTACTTTACTTTTTATTTAACAAAAAGTTAAAAGAGTTATATTATATTAGCTGTATCACCAATGAAAGAATTATATGAGTTATATTATCACGAATGAAAGCGTTATATCAATGCACTGTTCAATATATAATGCGTAGTGTAATAAAAGTGTACATGCTGATTAATATTGATCCATAGACACACATGAATGAATCACAATGAGTTATTGAGCTCTAGCCAGCATGGACTATGAGATGCTGTTGATAATCCATGGGGGGTGACGAGGACCATCCAATGCCATTTAGGTCTCTGTGGGATGAATTATTTGCAATAGACACACTTGAAAGAATCATAATGGGATATTGAGCAACTGACAAACATAAAAATGTCACAATGACATATTGAGTAATAGGTACACGCGAAAGAGTTTTAATGATACATAGACCCAAAATCCCCATAACATGTTACATTGACAAACAAAAAACTCCATAACCTGATACATAGACACACCAAACTCCATAACCTGATACATAGACACACCAAACTCCATAACTTGATACATAGACACACCAAACTCCATAACCTGATACATAGACACACAAACTCCATAACTTGATACATAGACACACCAAACTCCATAACCTGATACATAGACACACCAAACTCCATAACCTGATACATAGACACACAAACTCCATAACTTGATACATAGACACACCAAACTCCATAACCTGATACATAGACACACAAACTCCATAACCTGATACATAGACACACCAAACTCCATAACCTGATACATAGACACACAAACTCCATAACTTGATACATAGACACACCAAACTCCATAACCTGATACATAGACACACCAAACTCCATAACTTGATACATAGACACACAAACTCCATAACTTGATACATAGACACACCAAACTCCATAACCTGATACATAGACACACCAAACTCCATAACTTGATACATAGACACACCAAACTCCATAACCTGATACATAGACACACAAACTCCATAACTTGATACATAGACACACCAAACTCCATAACCTGATACATAGACACACCAAACTCCATAACCTGATACATAGACACACAAACTCCATAACTTGATACATAGACACACCAAACTCCATAACCTGATACATAGACACACCAAACTCCATAACCTGATACATAGACACACAAACTCCATAACTTGATACATAGACACACCAAACTCCATAACCTGATACATAGACACACCAAACTCCATAACTTGATACATAGACACACCAAACTCCATAACCTGATACATAGACACACAAACTCCATAACTTGATACATAGACACACCAAACTCCATAACCTGATGTATAGACACACAAACTCCAAAACCTGATACATAGACACACAAACTCCATAACCTGATACATAGACACACCAAACTCCATAACCTGATGCATAGACACACCAAACTCCATAACCTGATACATATACACACAAACCCCAAAACCTAATACATAGACACACCAAACTCCATAACCTGATACATATACACACAAACCCCAAAACCTAATACATAGACACACCAAACTCCATAAACTGATACATAGACACACCAAACTCCATAACCTGATACATATACACACAAACCCCAAAACCTAATACATAGACACACCAAACTCCATAACCTGATACATATACACACAAACCCCAAAACCTAATACATAGACACACAAACTCCATAACCTGATACATAGACACACCAAACTCCATAACCTGATACATAGACACACAAACACAGACGCACACACACACACAAAACATATTTTCAATTAACACACAATAACATTGTGATTTAGTTCTTAAATTACCCCTCAATTGTTAATACATTAGATTTCATTGTCACTGAGGTAAATTATCATAGTAACATAAACATAAAATACTTTATTTATAAATTATAAATGAGAATTAAAAATATTATCATAGTGGAAAGTACAAAATTCAGTTCTGCTTTATAAAAGTTAAATATTCTTAAAACTCTGCACTAGTTTATAATTAAGGTTTTATATTCTTAAACATTAGAAAAAGGGAATTATTTGCCCTACAAAATGTATAAAGAAAACCTAATATCAGTCCAACGTGTCGCTAGCAAGTGGCACGTCCGTCTTTGTCTATTGTGAAGAGGCTCTGTGAGAGTGGTGTGGATCGATCGAATTGAAAGTCTCTTGTTTTGGTGAGTGAACTGAGAATTTTATACGGTTCAATATTACACTCATGAAACACAGAACATTATATATGATTTAATTATATGAATTGAGCCTACTGTTGTGGTGAGTGAACTGAGACTTCTATACGGTTCAATATTACACTCATGAAACACAGAACATTATATATGATTTAATTATACTACTGTTGTGGTGAGTGAACTGAGACTTCTATACGGTTCAATATTACACTCATGAAACACAGAACATTATATATGATTTAATTATATGAATTGAGCCTACTGTTGTGGTGAGTGAACTGAGACTTCTATACGGTTCAATATTACATTCATGAAGCACAGAACATTATATATGATTTAATTATATGAATTGAGCCTACTGTTTTGGAGAGTGAACTGAGACTTCTATACGATTCAATATTACACTCCTGAAACACAGAACATTATATATGATTTAATGATATGAATTGAGCCTACTGTTTTGGAGAGTGAACTGAGACTTCTATACGGTTCAATATAACACTCATGAAACACAGCACATTATATATGATTTAATTGTAACAATTGAGTCTACTGTTTTGGTAACTGAACTGACTTCTATATGGTTCCATTTCTTACAGGACCTTGGTTTCTAAATTTCAAGTTAGATTCCGACCAAATAAGCCACCGTGCTATATATTGTAAGATTTTAATTTTATTTTTTAATAGTAGGAGATTGTTACGTTTGTATCTAAAATTCATCGTTTAAATGTCAAGAAAAAAATACTTTATTATGTCTATTTGATATTGATAGAAAAGATAGTTGCTGTTGCCAAACATTGAGATTGTGGGAGTAAGAGGCCATAACTTCTAACTGTAGACTGCAATTATCTGGCTCTCTCAGGGGGACTGCAAAATTGATTTATTCAGGAAACCAGACAATTGCAGCATTTCAAATCAGCCAGCACAACATTCAGTACAACATTCATCACAACATTCAGCGCCACATTCAACATAACATTCAGCACAACATTCAGTACAACAGCCAACACAACATTTATCAACACAACCTCTGGTCAGCAAGCTGTTGACATTAATTTGATGTTCCAGACTAAGGAACATATTTTCGACGGTCAATCAAATATACATTCAATTGACCCTCAGTGGCTATTAAAAAGCTTTCTTTGTTTTCTACCACTTGTCAAATAATCACACGATGCTTGGAGCTGGCTGCATTAAGATTAAATGACCACACTGTCCCAGACATTGACCATAGTTGTTATATATAAATATAAGAACACAAGCTTTGATTGGCAGCACTGTAATGTTTTTTTATACATTGCCTTATCGTTGACAACATAAAACCTACTCAGTCTACACTCCATGATGTCGATTCAATACGTCATACTATCTTGCTGTAAATTATCTCTTATTGACCACAGAATGTTATCTATGAATGACCACAGAAAATTATTCCCGATTGACCATTTCTTTCTGGTAAACTTAGCTTCTATTCAAGTAATAGCATTCATACCTTTCTGGATACTGCCAACTAGATTTTCACTTACAATAGCACTGTTAGCAATGAGTAGTACATTCAACGAATTGCAGTAAACATAATATAACTAGCTGATTTCACTTGATTCTAATCATCACTTACTTTCTTTCTACCAACTATCTCTCTTTCTCTCCCTCTTTATATATTGCTATCTCAGAAAGAAAGTGAATTCTTATAGCGGCCGTGTGAGCCTCATATTTTTCAATGATCTACTGAACATAAATCAGAAATAAAGTGGATATTTATATATTTTTTTATCGTTCATAAGAAAAAGTAGAAAAAGCACAATACATATAATAATATAATCATACTATAAATCAATCTATATGTTCACAAGTACTGTTGGAAATTCAATGTGTAATTTTAAGTGGGGTATATTTTTTCAAGTTCTATGTAGTAAATACGCACGACCGATTTTCACGGCACATCCTAAAGTGGCTATAAAAAGTGCCAATAGAACAATAAACATTAAATGTGTAAGTAATAGTAAGAAAAAAATGTATGGGGGATAATTCTCTTCTAAAGTCTCAATTCATTGAACCTATCGAGAGCCTGAAGGCTCCCTGTGAGAATGTGATGTTTGAACGTACCAGAGCGAATCTCCTCACCACATTCAATCTAAGCGTCACTGGTCGGAAACTCTTCGAATTCTGCTGAAAGGCACGCGAGAGACTAAAACTCTTCAATGTCTGGAACATAGAGCTAACGTTACAATGGCGTATACTTTGTACATGAGCCCTCAAGTTTTGTAAATGTGGCATTAGCATTATGTTTTATAATGTATATTCTGTGTTTTAATGCATGAAAGCAAATGACAAATGGAAATGTTTACATTGTCTCACTAATTCACATCATCAACATAGCTAAATATCATGAACATATATAATTACCGTGAGTTTATATATTTGTTTTATGTTTCTGCTTAATATACTCCTAGGCCCTTAGACTAATCGGGTCAAAAATTAAATACACAATTTGGAAAAGCCCATCTAATTATTTTTTTTTTTATTCTCTTAACCGTGATGGTCGATGGAAAGGGGGGGGGGGAGCCAATTGACACTGCGTAGCCCTGTCCATTAGTCCTTTCTGTGGACTTGGTAGAATTGGTGACACTCACTTCCTCTCCAAGTCTGCGGTGGATTTCTAAATAATGTGTTAATATACCACTTATGCTGCGTTTGCAGCTAAATTATTAGATTTATTACATTCTAAAATATGTTAGTTTTATTTAAACTCATAAACCGTTTGACTGATCGTTAAAAAAAATTGCATTGATTTGGAAATAAATAATTTTTGATTCCCGTGAAACCGGTCCAATATTCTTTTCCTCACATTTCTCTTATAAACTGACGGATAAATGACTACATTAAAAAATTAGAATGTTAAATATTTTTAAAAAAAGGTATTTTTCGGGAATTAACGTCCATGTTCCAAGTTTCAGCTTGATGGGCTGACGGTATGTCGGTCAATGAGCCTTCCAAAGGTTGGTCTGTGAGCCATGCAGAAACAAAGCTTTGCAAAGGATTTTATAAAGGATTTAAAAATAAACAAGAATGTACCACTTAATTGCCAGATGCAAAATCTAAATTATGGTTAAGTCACATTTTCGACTGATTACCAGGTGTCTACTTTTTTTGTTCACCACATTAAAGGGACTTGAACATTGCATGGATTGTCTTGAAATGCCACGAATAGAAGTAACATGTCATAGTTGACCTTTCAATCCTAGAAGTAGCAGGAATGGCTATGCCTCAAATGTATGTAACTTAGAGAAGAGCATAGCAATAAATTACTTTTTCTTTATTTTGTTTTGCTAAGGTAAACAAGAGAGAGAGAGAGATAGAGTGAGAGAGAGAGAGAGAGATAGTGAGAGAGAGAGAGAGAGAGTGAGAGAGAGTGAGAGAAAGAGATAGTGAGAGAGAGAGAGTGAGAGAGAGTGAGAGAGCGATAGAGGGGGATATAGATGGAGAGCAGTAAACAATAGGATGACATTATGTCCCTTGTGGCACTAAGAGGATGAAACGATTACTGTGAGTGAGCTCCACATTATCACAATGGTTGAAGCTGAACAATAAGAAATCTATAGGCCTACATATTATTATATTAAAATAAAATAATAAGGTTACAATTTAATCGGTGAAGCCAGTCAAGTTTCTATGTAGATCTTTAAAATGAATGTCAAAACCAGCCAAATTGAACGCAAGAGCACGTATTATTTGACGACTGAATTTGTGCAGTCATCGTTTTATCAATCACTTGGACTAAGATAAGTAAGAATTTCTTTCATATTGCCTCTTTTTTCTCTCTCTCTCTCTCGCCCTCTCAGAAAACAGAAATCTTCGTCTGTCTAGGCCAGTCTTCTCTATAAATGCTTTCTTTACAGACGGCTTACAACAATCAGTCTTTAAACCAGTCAGTAAGTTAAAAAAAAACAACTAGAGCTATAGTGAATATGAAAGACAATATCCTGTGTGCTACTTACAAAATATAATTTGTGTAATAATAATAGAAGTTATAAGTTATGGATTAGTCTTTAAAAAGTGAAGGCTGATATCAAGAAAATATATTTATCATTGTGTATTAATATAGTGTTACAGTAAGGCAGGGGATAATCAATAGTACAAGCACTGCTAATGAATTTTGTTGATAATTCTTTATTCATGGAACATTATAATAAAAAATGATACTAAGTTACGAAAGTGTGCTTATGTACACTTAATATGACTAGTTCACTAGTTCATGGGGTCGGCAACATATGGCAGACTTGGCACACAGAGCAATTTTCACGGGCACGCGGAAGACCCTAATAAGAATTCTCAAGTCTATTCTACAACTTAGTATAGAACAGAATGACTTTTAGTCTGTTGGCACGCTGAATAAATTAGAAATCCTTTATAGGCACACTAATATCATCAGGTTGCCGACCACTTGCACTAGTTCACCATTAAAATAAATAAAGGAACAACATCAACATGTTGACGGTAGAGGTTATAAGGGACTCAGTTTAACTTATTGTTAACATTTTACAACTGTATCCCATGGAATAGGACATGAGTAAGACTTTGTTATGGTAACATGGAGGGATGGGGAGGCAACGTTCATTTAAAGAATGTAACTTCTAGATAACTTACTTTCACATATAGAAGGTAACTTCTACATAACGATGAAACAGAAACATATGTAAACACAAAATATTTCGAGTAAGAGAAAGTGGGAAAGAGAGAGAAAGAGTGAGAGAGAGAAAGAAAGAAAGATCTACACGGAATGAGTAAGAAAGTAAGAAAAAAAGAAGAAAGAAAGGCAATAACTGAATGAAAAACATTATTCTAAAAAGACCTAGCAAACGACGCTGCGAGTTGAAACTCTAGTGCAAATGAATGTTTTATTTACAGCTACGTTGTGTTTTTGTTGGCCAGCATTAGGTCTAGAGTTCAATTCATCTTAGTGCCAGATGCCCAGTGCTTTGTTTTATGTTTAGTAATTTTCACTTGTTTGGAGTTGACATGTTCGATGGTTCTACGGTGCATGTTTAGCATTATTTATCTTTCAACTCAACTTGAACTTATCTAGCGCATTATATCTTATTCTACAGAAGTGCCTTTAAATAACTTGAGTTCCCTCAATGTTAAATTGCATTCTTTGGTATTGACAAGAGGTCTAATCAAAGAATATAATAACATGGACTGCTTGCTTTTTTTTTTAGAGCTAATCAGTTCCAGCGCAGTTATCGATATAAACAAAATTGTGTCTAAAACTTACAACTGCGCCACTGATCTATAAATAGATCCGAACGGAATCTATGTTGCAGCCATTTTACACAATATGCATATGAATTGTTGCTGTCAAGCTTCTGACTTCTTATTAATAATATAAAGCTAACAGTAATACTATCAAAAGAAAACAAATACCAAACGTTAAACAAGTAAATAATAAAAAAAAAGTAGACAGCAATATTTCGCAGTAAGGGAAAACCCGGTCCCGAAACACACTAAATTTGAAAGCATTTCAAAGGGACGTAATTCGGAAATGGCACCCGTTTTATAACCTTAACATAAGGTGATTAGTAAAAGGTCTAAGTTTATTTAAAAAAATAAATTAACAACCTAAGCAATATTGTTGATAAACTACACATTTCTTTTGGAGGACGTTTCCAATTTTTACATTAAACTTTTAGCTCGATTAGTCAAACGGCCTAGGATACTGTAGAGCAGAAACAAACATCTAAATAAATAAACAACCCTATGGTAATTATATAATATATTGATCAGTGACAGTAAAAACAAAATGGCGGGAATTTCTTCAAGGATGTTACTTCCGCGCCTAATCCATTCTTTTTATAGATCAGCGACTAATTCAGACAACCTATAGGGCGTTTGCAATCACGTGACAAAAAGCACGTGATTTGTGTTTACTTTCTGTAATGGTGTACAAGTAATAATGGCCGCTGCATTAATAAAGTTTCATATTTAGGCTCGAGCTTTTTTTAAATGATGTGTTGTGTTTTAAGTCTTATTAAGATTTAAGCTGTATTATGTATGTTAAATAAAATAGGCTTTTTTATTATTATCATAGACATAGATCATAGACGATGTGAGCCTATTAGTGACTTGACTAGATAGTCTATTCACCAACACTATCACTTGACATCGTAGCCTATAGCCTACGAAACATTAAAAGTGAAGGCCTATAAAGTGAAATTGAAAGTGTAAATAGGTCTAGCCGGCCCTAGCCTAATCACATTAATCAATTAATCTACAGTACTACTATTTACCTCCTTATTTTTGAGTAGGATAGCCAATATTCAGATGTGAATTTTGCATGATAAAGAACAACTTCACTTTCACCACGTTACATTTGTACCTCAAATGGGTTCTTATATTTACACAAATACGTCACTAAAATTAGAGTAAAAACCTAAGCCACGCCCACTGAGAACGCTCTATTTCGTGCCAGAATAGCAATAGAAAAGAAATATTTTTCCTTGCAAATGAAAAACGAAAAGTGTATTACCGGTATTCCTTTCTAATTATAGTTTTTATTGAGAAGTTTTTATTGATTCTTGAGTAGTACTTATTAATTATCATTTGGAATTTAATGCTTAATTTATTATAACTTTGTGTGTGTTTTTGATCCACTTTCTTTAAGTGTGTCTAAGTTTAAGTTATCGTAACGTGATCAAGAAATCACGATGATGTAAGCTCTATAAAATTGCAACGGTAAAATGAGAAGATATTTACGACAACGTAAAAATGGCTAACATAGAACATCTATAGTTTTAATTGGCAGTGGTCATAGTACTAAATTCGTAAGCACTAAATTAAATTAATGGCTTAAAACTAGTTAAGCTCTGTGTAAGATCACATTAATTTGCGGTTCATAAGTAGACTACAGGTATTTGGTTTGTGAGCTTTGCAAAGAACCGATTTGTATTTACTTGTTGAAACAGACTTATTCTTTGTGTTAATGGGCCCAACTAAATAGGGGCTCATTTCTGTAGCCCGTCAATAGGTCTTTATGAATCAAAGTCTCTTTTCCTGCACAAACATTTTCTTCTTTCATATACTCCCATCTAAAATAATACGTAATTATGTTGGTCGTATTTAGGATCATAAAGGGAAACAAAAAAAGGGAAACATAAAGGGAAACATAAAGGGAAACATAAAGGGAAACATAAAGGGAAACATAAAGGGAAACATAAAGGGAAACATAAAGGGAAACATAAAGGGAAACATCAAGGAAAACATAAAGGGAAACATAAAGGGAAAAATAAAAGGAAACATAAAGGGAAATATAAAGGGAAACATAAAGGGAAATATAAAGGGAAATATAAAGGGGAACATAAAGGGAAACATAAAGGGAAACATAAAGGGAAACATAAAGGGAAACATAAAGGGAAATATAAAGGGAAATATAAAGGGAAATATAAAGGGGAACATAAAGGGAAACATAAAGGGAAACATAAAGGGAAACATAAAGGGAAACATAAAGGGAAATATAAAGGGAAACATAAAGGGAAACATAATGGAAAACATAAAGGGAAACATAAAGGGAAACATAAAGGGAAATATTAAGGGAAACATAAAGGGAAACATAAAGGGAAACATAAAGGGAAATATAAAGGGAAACATAAAGGGAAACATAATGGGAAACATAAAGGGAAACATAAAGAAAAATATAAAGGGAAACATAAAGGGGAACATAAAGGGAAAGATAAAGGGAAACATAATGGGAAACATAAAGGGAAATATAAAGGGAAACATAAAGGGAAATATAAAGGGAAACATAAAGGGAAACATAATGGGAAACATAAAGGGAACCATAAAGGGAAATATAAAGGGAAACATAAAGGGAAATATAAAGGGAAACATAAAGGGAAACATAAAGGGAAACATAAAGGCAAACATAAAGGGAAACATAAAGGGAAATATAAAGGGAAATATAAAGGGAAACATAAAGGGAAACATAAAGGGAAACATAAAGGGAACATAAAGGGAAATATAAAGGGAAAAATAAAGGGAAATATAAAGGGAAACAAAAAGGGAAACATAAAGAGAAACATTAAGAAAAACATAAAGGGAAACATAAAGGGAAACATAAAGGGACACATACATGGAAACATAAAGGGAAATATAAAGGGAAACATAAAGGGAAAAATAAAGGGAAACATAAAGGGAAACATAAGGGGAAATATAAAGGGAAACATAAAGGGAAACATAAAGGGAAATATAAAAGAAAATATAAAGGGAAATATAAAGGGAAACATAAAGGGAAATATAAAGGGAAAAATAAAAGGAAACATAAAGGGAAATATAAAGGGAAACATAAAGGGAAATAAAAAGGGAAACATAAAGGGAAATATAAAGGGAAACATAAAAGAAAATATAAAGGGAAATATAAAGGGGAACATAAAGGGAAATATAAAGGGAAACACAAAGGGAAACATAAAGGGAAACATAAAGGGAAACATAAGGGGAAATATAAAGGGAAACATAAAGGGAAACATAATGGGAAACATAAAGGGAAACATAAAGGGAAACATAAAGGGAAATATAAAGGGAAACATAAAGGGAAACATAAAGGGAAACATAAAAGGAAATTTAAAGGGAAACATAATGGGAAACATAAAGGGAAACATAAAGGGAAACATAAAGGGAAATATAAAGGGAAACATAAAGGGAAACATAAAGGGAAACATAAAAGGAAATTTAAAGGGAAACATAAAGGGAAACATAATGGGAAACATAAAAGGAAACATAAAGGGAAATATAAAGGGAAACATAAAGGGAAGCATAAAGGAAAAGATAAAGGGAAACATAATGGGAAACATAAAGGGAAACATAAATGGAAACATAAAGGGAAATATAAAGGGAAACATAAATGTAAACATAATGGGAAACATAAAGGGAACCATAAAGGGAAACATAAAGGGAAACATAAATGTAAACATAATGGGAAACATAAAGGGAAATATAAAGGGAAACATAAAGGGAAACATAAGGGGAAACATAGAGGGAAATATAAAGGGAAACATAAAGGGAAATATAAAGGGAAACATAAAGGGAAACATAAAGGGAAAAATAAAGGGAAACATAAAGGGAAACATAAAGGGAAAAATAAAGGGAAACATAAAGGGAAACATACAGGGAAACATAAATGTAAACATAATGGGAAACATAAAGGGAAATATAAAGGGAAACATAAGGGGAAACATAAAGGGAAACATAAAGGGAAATATAAAGGGAAACATAAAGGGAAATATAAAGGGAAACATAAAGGGAAACATAAAGGGAAAAATAAAGGGAAACATAAGGGGGAATATAAAGGGAAACATAAAGGGAAACATAATGGGAAACATAAAGGGAAACATAAAGGGAAACATAAAGGGAAATATAAAGGGAAACATAAAGGGAAACATAAAGGGAAACATAAAGGGAAATTTAAAGGGAAACATAAAGGGAAACATAAAGGGAAAAATAAAGGGAAACATAAAGGGAAACATAAAGGGAAAAATAAAGGGAAACATAAAGGGAAACATAAAGGGAAACATAAATGTAAACATAATGGGAAACATAAAGGGAAATATAAAGGGAAACATAAGGGGAAACATAAAGGGAAACATAAAGGGAAATATAAAGGGAAACATAAAGGGAAATATAAAGGGAAACATAAAGGGAAACATAAAGGGAAAAATAAAGGGAAACATAAAGGGAAACATACAGGGAAACATAAAGGGAAACATAAAGGGAAATATAAAGGGAAACATAAAGGGAAATATAAAGGGAAACATACAGGGAAAAATAAAGGGAAAAATAAAGGGAAACATAAAGGGAAATATAAAGGGGAACATAAAGGGAAACATAAAGGGAAAAATAAAAGGAAACATAAAGGGAAACATACAGGGAAAAATAAAGGGAAAAATAAAGGGAAACATAAGGGGAAACATAAAGGGAAAAATAAAAGGAAACATAAAGGGAAATATAAAGGGAAACATAAAGGGAAAAATAAAGGGAAAAATAAAAGGAAACATAAAGGGAAATATAAAGGGAAAAATAAAGGGAAAAATAAAGGGAAACATAAAGGGAAAAATAAAGGGAAACATAAAGGGAAAAATAAAAGGAAACATAAAGGGAAATATAAAGGGAAACATAAAGGGAAACATAAAGGGAAACATAAAGGGAAAAATAAAGGGAAAAATAAAGGGAAACATAAAGGGAAATATAAAAGGAAACATAAAGGGAAACATAAAGGGAAAAATAAAGGGAAACATAAAGGGAAAAATAAAAGGAAACATAAAGGGAAATATAAAGGGAAACATACAGGGAAACATACAGGGAAACATACAGGGAAACATACAGGGAAACATCCACAAAGTAATTGTACATAACCTCCATGACTTCATCCGTGCTGTGGAGAATGCGTGAAACGGTTGTTAGGGTGGCCACTTGCTTTTGGGCGCATAACTAAACGTGTTTAGGAAAAGTCTGATTTGGGTTTGGTAACGGAAAAGGTAAAAATGGCAAACATACAATAAAGTTATCTACATGTTTTAATAAAAATTGGTCGTAGAATGACATTTTGGCTACAATACTTGGAAAATATATATCGTATGAAACTAACAGTGTAGTCTCAGTGGAAAATTATAATTTTATTTGTGAGAGGACAACTTAATGTCATCTTGGTCTCCGAGACTGGATATATCTTTTGCTCCAAATCACGCATCTACGGGATGCTGACCAGAGGAAGTAGAACTGCTAACACTTCACTTGCGGAGTTGTCAAAGTTCAACTGCTTCACTCAATCTTTTCTCTTCTTTTTTTAGGGGTGATTGAAAAGGTTGTTGTGGGGGAGGGGGGGGGCTAAGAGTAAGAGGCTCAAGTTAGCGAGAACAAAATTTGACTAGATCTATATACTTTGGTTCATTTCTTTCTGAATTCTCTTTAAAGTATCTACCTTGTCCAGTGTAGTAGTTCATACATGTTGATTTAAAGTATCTACTTTGTCCAGTGTAGTAGTTCATACATGTTGATTTAAAGTATCTACTTTGTCCAGTGTAGTAGTTCATACATGTTGATTTAAAGTATCTACTTTGTCCAGTGTAGTAGTTCATACATGTTGATTTAAAGTATCTACTTTGTCCAGTGTAGTAGTTCATACATGTTGATTAAAAGGATCTACTTTGTCCAGTGTAGTAGTTCATACATGTTGATTAAAAGGATCTACTTTGTCCAGTGTAGTAGTTCATACATGTTGATTTAAAGTATCTACTTTGTCCAGTGTAGTAGTTTATACATGTTGATTTAAAGTATCTACCTTGTCCAGTGTAGTAGTTCATACATGTTGATTTAAAGTATCTACCTTGTCCAGTGTAGTAGTTCATACATGTTGATTTAAAGTATCTACCTAGTCCAGTGTAGTAGTTCATACATGTTGATTTAAAGTATCTACCTTGTCCAGTGTAGTAGTTCATACATGTTGATTTAAAGTATCTACCTAGTCCAGTGTAGTAGTTCATACATGTTGATTTAAAGTATCTACCTTGTCCAGTGTAGTAGTTCATACATGTTGATTTAAAGTATCTACCTAGTCCAGTGTAGTAGTTCATACATGTTGATTTAAAGTATCTACCTTGTCCAGTGTAGTAGTTCATACATGTTGATTTAAAGTATCTACCTTGTCCAGTGTAGTAGTTCATACATGTTGATTTAAAGTATCTACCTTGTCCAGTGTAGTAGTTCATACATGTTGATTTAAAGTATCTACCTTGTCCAGTGTAGTAGTTTATACATGTTGATTTAAAGTATCTACCTTGTCCAGTGTAGTAGTTCATACATGTTGATTTAAAGTATCTACCTTGTCCAGTGTAGTAGTTCATACATGTTGATTTAAAGTATCTACCTAGTCCAGTGTAGTAGTTCATACATGTTGATTTAAAGTATCTACCTTGTCCAGTGTAGTAGTTCATACATGTTGATTTAAAGTATCTACCTTGTCCAGTGTAGTAGTTCATACATGTTGATTTAAAGTATCTACCTTGTCCAGTGTAGTAGTTCATACATGTTGATTTAAAGTATCTACCTTGTCCAGTGTAGTAGTTCATACATGTTGATTTAAAGTATCTACCTTGTCCAGTGTAGTAGTTTATACATGTTGATTTAAAGTATCTACCTTGTCCAGTGTAGTAGTTCATACATGTTGATTTAAAGTATCTACTTTGTCCAGTGTAGTAGTTCATACATGTTTATTTAAAGTATCTACCTTGTCCAGTGTAGTAGTTCATACATGTTGATTTAAAGTATCTACCTTGTCCAGTGTAGTAGTTCATACATGTTGATTTAAAGTATCTACTTTGTCCAGTGTAGTAGTTCATACATGTTGATTTAAAGTATCTACCTTGTCCAGTGTAGTAGTTCATACATGTTGATTTAAAGTATCTACCTTGTCCAGTGTAGTAGTTCATACATGTTGATTTAAAGTATCTACTTTGTCCAGTGTAGTAGTTCATACATGTTGATTTAAAGTATCTACTTTGTCCAGTGTAGTAGTTCATACATGTTGATTTAAAGTATCTACTTTGTCCAGTGAAGTAGTTCATACATGTTGATTTAAAGTATCTACCTTGTCCAGTGTAGTAGTTCATACATGTTGATTTAAAGTATCTACTTTGTCCAGTGTAGTAGTTCATACGTGTTGATTTAAAGTATCTACTTTGTCCAGTGTAGTAGTTCATACATGTTGATTTAAAGTATCTACTTTGTCCAGTGTAGTAGTTCATACATGTTGATTTAAAGTATCTACCTTGTCCAGTGTAGTAGTTCATACATGTTGATTTAAAGTATCTACTTTGTCCAGTGTAGTAGTTCATACATGTTGATTTAAAGTATCTACTTTGTCCAGTGTAGTAGTTCATACATGTTGATTTAAAGTATCTACCTTGTCCAGTGTAGTAGTTCATACATGTTGATTTAAAGTATCTACTTTGTCCAGTGTAGTAGTTCATACATGTTGATTTAAAGTATCTACTTTGTCCAGTGTAGTAGTTCATACATGTTGATTTAAAGTATCTACTTTGTCCAGTGAAGTAGTTCATACATGTTGATTTAAAGTATCTACCTTGTCCAGTGTAGTAGTTCATACATGTTGATTTAAAGTATCTACTTTGTCCAGTGTAGTAGTTCATACGTGTTGATTTAAAGTATCTACTTTGTCCAGTGTAGTAGTTCATACATGTTGATTTAAAGTATCTACTTTGTCCAGTGTAGTAGTTCATACATGTTGATTTAAAGTATCTACCTTGTCCAGTGTAGTAGTTCATACATGTTGATTTAAAGTATCTACTTTGTCCAGTGTAGTAGTTCATACATGTTGATTTAAAGTATCTACTTTGTCCAGTGTAGTAGTTCATACATGTTGATTTAAAGTATCTACCTTGTCCAGTGTAGTAGTTCATACATGTTGATTTAAAGTATCTACTTTGTCCAGTGTAGTAGTTCATACATGTTGATTTAACAAATACAAATAGAAAACAACAACATTAAAGCATCATAAAGAGTTACTAGTATAAAGGTGTATAAAAAAAGTTATATGTGGGACAGCTGATAAATAATGATTTATGTGATTTTAATATGACTGCCAGTGGCAACAAAGAGCTGGCAACATTACATAACATTAAAGAAATGTTTCCCTACCTTAGATTACTCGACCCAAGACGACCTTTTTTTTTTTTAGCAAAGCACAACAGATTCCCACAATTTATTGTATTCAACTCTATGTCGTCAGAGAGTATTTTTTTTTGCTCCCATTGTTTTAAGCATATTATTAAACATAACAAAGACCATTACAACAACAACATACATATACTCGTATATATGGTATAGCTGGAGTACATACGTCGACAACTTACTGTTGATTTATTAGTTGAAGATGCTTTGTTAGAGTTTTTATTTATTTATTAAAGAGGTTTATATTTAATTTATACGGCTACATAATCTACATAAGTATTTCGTGCACTATAAGTAAAGTAACCTTTGAACAAAACTAATCATAGGGCTGGTGAAGCAGCGTTCGTTCATAAGTTTCTGTGGCCACGGCATACAAGGGGATGTATGGCCAGTACAACGCCCAGTCGCCTTTACGTTACCCCAAACTAACATCAGGTACCATCAGAGCTGGGTAGACTCAGGGAAACCCTTAAGTCCTGGGAAAAAATCCTAGCCTTCACCAGGATTCGAACTCAGAACCTTTGGATCGTCAGTCGAACGCGCTGCCTCTCGGCCAACGTGCCCCGTTCATCCACTATAAAGTCAACACATAAATATGCTCTAATTAAGAAAATATAAATATTAACAATAGAAAATTAAAATATACCCGTGGCATATATTATAGAAATAATAACATTTCGAAGACTTTTAGGCTTGAATACTTAAACCTTTAGCTTTAATCAATTAATTTAAACGTATTCGTGAAAATGAATTCTCGGTAAAGAAGATCATCTAGTCATGTTCGATCGCGATTTTAAGATTATTATAATCTACAGTGGCCGAGCGGTAGCGCGTTCGACTGGAGATCCGAAGGTTCTGGGTTCGAATCCTGGTGCATGCTAGGATTTTTTTCCCAGGACGAGAAGGTGTCCCTGAGTCTACCCAGCTCTGATGGGTAACTGACACTAGTTGGGGATGGGCACTAAAGGCGGATGGGCAATGTGCTGGCCACACATTCCCTAGTATGCCGTGGCCACAGAAACTGGTGAACGCTGCTTCACCGGCCCTATGATCAGTTTGATCCGAAGGGCACGTTAATTATAATCTACTAATTATAGTATCACATTTCCAATTAGTATAAAAAGTTGAAATATGAAAAAAAACAAAAAACTTCTAGATCAATGGGAACATGTTTAATATTTGAAAATGATTTAGGGATTTTAGTGTTTATAAGTAAAGTTGTTTCTAATATATTTCGTAAAATAAATAGCTCTAATTACGGAACAAACCTCTGATATTGTTTCTCTCCTTGTGAGTTTGCCTGTGTATTAATATGTGCTTTTTGTATGTTTATTTGATCGTAGGAGCCTAGTCTGGCTGGTTACTAAGCGATAATATATTTGCAAAAAAACACATATTTTAATTATAGTATATATGGCATTTTTGATAGAGCCACCATCTTTTTCTTCTAATAACCACCCACCAGCATGTACAGAAACGAGCTAGTTTAGATTTAGTTACCGCAGGTCTATATATATAGATCTATTCTTCATGTGAGACATTAATCATGTGTCTGGTAATGTATCAGACTACGCCAACTGACTACTATACATAGGACTATGACTGCCAGAGTGGGATTTGAAAAAAACAAACTACAAAGAATTCAAAACATTACTGCGTCACTAGCCTATTAAAAAAAATATATATGGCATCCGTCCGTCCTCAAGGGACGATTGCGTAATCTCCTTTTCCTCTGCCCCTCCTGACTCGCTTTTCTTCGCCCCTTTTGTGAGTGTGGCTTCTGAGAGTAGCGTGCCCTCGCGCACCTTTGACCGCCAGGAACTGCGTTCCTCATCAAGGCCCTCCCACGATTTATGATCAGTGTGCGCCAAAAGCATGTCTTTTATTTTGCAAACCAGTTTAAATCGTAGGCTAGGGCTGACTCTTTTTCTTGTTCCAAATTCCAGCAGGGTTCCGTGCCCATTCTGTGGACATAACAATACAAAAGTAAAGTACCCGGTACCCGTCGGACCAAATGAATCATAGGGCCCGGTGAAGCAGCGTTCACCAGTTCTGTGGACATGGCCTATGTAAACATATCAGTCTACATCTGTATATGTTTGTTTGTGTGTGTGTGTGAGAGAGAGAGAGAGAGAGAGAGAGATAAAGAGAGAGAGAGAGCGAGAGAGAGAAAGAGAGAGAAAGAGAATGTGCGTGTGAATGTGTTAGTTTATTACCTACAATGTTTGCATACCTATACGTTTCTTCTAGTCTTGGTTAGGGTGGCTAAAAAACTTTCAACTTCTATTTCAATCTACAAAACAAGATTCACAGTAGGCAACGTTTGTGAAAGATAAACAGTCTATTAACATTGCCTGCACCCAAGTCCTGTGCACTGCTATTCCCATCTACCCAGCCAATAATCTGAATTGGGAAATACGAGCAGGAAAAAAAAAATGTCCATGGCAAGTAGTTTACAGGTAAGTCGATTATGAAACCCAGACAAACATGTTCTTCTGACTTGCCTAGTTTTATTGAGCGAGTCAAGAATTGACGTGACATTTTACATTGTTGGAGCAAATTTTGTATCTGTGTGTACATCCTAAAGTAAGATCATCGTGACACTTTGCTTATTTAAATGTATGTAATAGTAAGAGTGCAATAACAAATAAAGGAACTGTTTGTAATACCTTTTAGTTTTTCCTATCTTTCTTCCACTCTCGCTTTCAATTTTATACTAACCGCCTATGTTAGATTGTGCATAAGCCCATGTCAGTGACTGGAGCTCACACTGCGCAATATAACTTAGAGGGCAGAGGCGGCCTTTGGGAGTGGCAACTGGGGCTACCTCTCCAGGCTCCGTGCCTGAAGAAGGTCTCGCGATGGTAAATTAAATGGTTGACGCCGCGATCATCAATGTATTTAAAAAAAAAGATGGTTTCGACTACAATTTCAAGGAACAAAAAGTCAGATGTAAAAAAACAAAAGATATCGATTATTATGGTAACAACAAATAACATCTTCGCCTTGAGAAGAAGATTATATTTACCGGAAAAGGGATTGTAGAAGCTGTAAATGTATCCTTCAATCGTTACAATTATGTGCCATTTGAAAAGTTTGCAAGTATTTAAGGACGATTATTTGTTAAGGTGCTCCATGGATATCGACAACGTTACGTGCAGCCTAAGACAGACACAATCTGGACTGGATCAACTTGTGCACACGTAGATTGTGAAGACGTCATAATAACATCATTACAACTCAAAACATTTAGTTCGTCAGGCTTATTTTGTGCACGCGTAAAAAAAATAATGTTGACAATGTCTGTCCTTAGGACCGGCCCTAGGGTATTTGACGCCCTAAGGGAAAAAACAAATTCTGCCCCCCTCATTAAAGCGCCTTCGGCGGGGAGAAACTGGCTAGTGTTAAGGTATACTTTCTTATTTTCTAAGAGAACTTAAATAAAATACCCTTAGCTTTTCATTACCTAGTAATTCGTCTGCCCATGCTAGTAGTGCGCAGAAATACTAAACTTTAATTTAGTTTGTATTTTTAAGTCCCCAAATTAAAAAAAATGCTCAATTATGCGCCTCCTCCCCCAAATTTCGCGCCCTAGACGGCCGCCTAGGTTGCCTATATGGACGAGCCGGCTCTGCCTGTGCCGTTGAGAAGGCCGTCTTATATGCATTTGTTCTGGCATATTGGGATAAGACATTTGTTTTTGTCCTTATGGTTATCTGAGTATTGTAATAGATTGTTGTGTTGTATTTCTAAGTCAGAATTTTATTTACTACATTGCTCTGGGCTCATCTTCTAGGATTAGTAATTTTACTAATAGTGTTAATCTTGTCAGTTGTCAATATTCACTAACAATGAACTTAGCATCTCTTTTCTGGATTTGTTAAAGTTTAAAAAAATATGTTTTCGTAACTTACTGGGTCATATACAGAAGATGCATATTTTATTCACACATATTGTATTGTATGTATTTTTGGACAAGAAATGTATGTTGAAATTCAATAAAAGGACAATAGTTTAACATTTATCTGTATATTTCACAACTAATTGTCCAATTATCTGATTCCATTTTTAAAATCATCGAAATTAACTTCGCTTTTGTATGTATGTATGTATGCACAGAATCGGACCATTGGTTGGCTAATTATTTAATTTCCCGTCATTTTATTGACCTAAAACTTGACATTTGTTTACCTCATGACAACACATTCTATTACATTTTTAGCCACATAATCCACTCTCACATACAAGCACAACCGAAACCACAAAAATAAGTTTTAACTTCTTTCTTTCACTCCACTACACGGTGTACTCTTTAGATACTTATTAAACATACATGACCAAATATACTACTTTTAAATTATGTATTATTAAATCATTTATATCAGCTTTTAAATATTTTATTACTTTTCTTGTTGGGGGGGGGGGGGCAAAGGACATAATCATCGTAAGGCTTAATGCATAACAAAAATGCATAGATTATAGTCTAGGCTACATAACAAAACATACAACAAATATGATAAATTTGGTCTTCTTCGTATGTTTCTCTCTTATAAACTATGATATTCCTTGGGGCCTACGTTTTTTTTTCTTTTCCGCGATTTTCTCTTGTATAAATCTAATTATGTGACATTATATTAACGACGCTATTGTTTTTTTCTTACATCAAAAAACAACATCACCGAGAGGCAATCACCTATGCAAAGTTAAGGATTTGAAATGCATTAAAGGATTTATGAAAAAATTTTCCTCAAGGTTGTTTATTTGTATTCTTGTATGAAGAAATGTTGAAACACTAAACCAGTGGTCGGCAACCTAAGGCGCGCGTGTCAAACTTGGCACGCAGCGCGATTTTCAATAGCATGCGAGAGACCTCCAGGAATGAGTTTCTTATTGATGAAAAGAACTGACTTTTGAAGCCGATGTTTCTGAATGACATAGCGACACATTTCAGTGAGTTGAACATGCATTTACAAGGACCATTGGAATGTATTTGCATTGAAAGTGGACATATATTCTGCCGTGAAATCAATTTCAAAACATTTAACTACATGTACATCCCTATATTAAGGCATATATTTAGATAAATAGCTATGACTTTTTCAGAAGTACATCTAAGTACTCAGAGCGGAGTTTTCTAACCAAAGGCAAGACTTTCAAAAACTTTTCAAAAATGTGCATCCAAATGTGCTCTTTTGCATACAAAAATCTGAAAGGAAGCTGCTTAGCTTAGGAAAGTCATCTGCTATTCTCAACTGATTGGCATTTGCTGTTCTACTTTCAACTTTTTGTTCAACTTACACTTATAAAGTAATACAAATAAGTCAGTAATATTGTTTTATATTTCGAAACAAAACTTGTTTGTCATCACTATTAAATAAAATTTAGAAACGTTTTCTTTTAATTAAAGGGAGATAATGTAAGCCTATTGTTTGCGCTAATAATTTTAGTATGTTTCTTTTTATTTCTTTCATAAAAGAATAAATGGCTCACAATGTATAACTTTAATATGAACAAACTTTTTAAAGTATTTGAAAATTGGTATAAAGATTTTATGATTAAAGATGTATATTTTCAAACATTACATTCAGTACCCAGTTTGTCTGATTACAATGTATCTATGTCGCTTAACTATAATAATTCCGACAGATTTTCTAAATAAAGTATATTAATTTAAGTACATCTCAATAAACTGAGATCACAATATAATTAGTATTAGTAAGTGATAGATCTTCATCTTGAGTACCAAAATAATGTTTAGACTTTAGACAACGATTACCATAAATGTAAAAATTTTATAGAGTAATAAAATATTGTATTTGATATAAATGCAAATTAACAGGATGATAATCACAAACACGTTAGACTAATTTTTTTTTATTAAATATAAAACGCTTTTACTATTTTCTCTATAAATAATCTCCTTTGCTTTTGGTCTTGGTCTTGCTACGGAGTTAAATTAATTGTCATAGAAAATATATTTTTTTTTAAGTATAACAGAACAGGTTGACTTTTAGGCTGTTGGTACGCGGAATGAATTAGGAATCCTAGTTTGGCACACTGTTCGCAAAAGGTTGCCAACCTCTGCACTAAACCATAACACATATGTGAGATTTGAGGGTCCTAACAGTAATTTTTGAAATAACGTGATACGATGCAGAGAGGCGGTCGCGTAAGGGGGGGGGGGGGAATATAAAGTGGGCGGCAAAAGCAGGGAAATGATAATAGCTTTGGAAACATTCAGTAATTAAAAACCTTCACGCAACATTTTTTTTCCGTATGTGTTTATGTGTTAAGTTTTAAGAAATTATCTTTTCGATATATGTGTAGGGCTATGTGATTTTTGATTTATCGAAAACCTTGCCTTTCTCTATAATTTTGGTTCGAAATGTATTTTTGACGAGCGCTCACCGAAAAAATTAGATTGGACAGCGCCATCGGCTATAATTTTTTTTTTGTAAAGTGTATAAGCTGAGGCGGCCAATTATATTAAAGACGATTTCATGCGTTACATGTTGATAGTTTTGCTTTGAGTTCATAATTATACACACTATTTAAGGGATGTAAATATAGTTTTTTGTTGTTTCCAAAACCAACTAACGTTTGTAGAAATATGTTTTAAATTCCCTCCTACTGTTTTCATGACTGTTTACATTTGCCCTGAGTTATTATTAATATAACATTTTTATGTGTGTCGTGTATTGTTTCAATGAACAATCCCATTCTTTTTAATACACTCCTGTGTTGGGGGGGGGGGAATCACAAACAAGACATAGATATAGCCTAAGGCCTAATCTAGCTCTGACATTTAAACCCGGCACTGGTGCTACCATTTAGTCTATAGGCCAATATACACATGGGTAGTTGGAAGCTCATAAAACATAATGATTCACAGAGGATGTTCTTTATGGACAGTCCCATTGTTTTACACCAAGAACATCTCCAAAAATTGATGAGAAATCAATGTCTGATAAACATAGACTCCTTTCATGATAAAGCAATGAAGCGTAAATTCTGTTAGAGTGTTAACTCTCAGTATCAATTTTTTAAAATATATTTTACATAACGGGAAAGACAATTAGTCTAATATTTTTTTTTATAAAGAAGTGTTTTAATAAGCATTTTCAAAGCAACTACAAAATATTGCAAATAATTAAATTCAAATGAAAATCATTGTCGAAATCCCATGTTACAGAAATAATTCAACTCCCCAATCTGGTGCGCCTTTTTAAATGGACGCAACTCGGGATGCACAATGAATGTAGAAAAAGGAGCACATGTTTCGGTAAACAGTTAACCTTTAGATCTAGCTATTTTCTGTCATTTATCTAAAGACGATTACGTCTTAAAAGATGACTTCTTAGTGTAATTGAAGCGATACCGTTGACCGGAAAAGAAAAGGAAGACGATGTTTTTATTCCTCGAATTCCAATTGTTTTAACGAACTAAATGTCCTTCTGTTTCAATCGTCTACAGTTCTCCATCAATTCGACACTCTCCATAACAATTACTATGTCTCGGGAACAGTCTATCAAGTTCACTGGATTTAATTTAACTTGGAATTTCCATAATTCTTCCCTGAACAGTTGTAGCCAGTGTTTGGTGTTTCCTGGAATCAATTACTGTATTTATATTTGTACCAACGGGAAAAACAAAGAATTTTTTTCCCAAGGACGTGTTACAGTAAGCAAAATACAAAAACTATACAAAATATTGCAAATAAAGAATTTTAAATAAAAAGTTATTTCAAAATCACATTTGATGTTTCGTGTTACAGAAAGAATGTAATGAACGAATAAACCCAAGCCATTGGATCAAGTTGGTCATACTTTGACACAGATTCACATGAAAAAGTTTCTTAGTTGTATCTTTTGTGTTTTATTTGTTTCTTAGTTGTATCTTTTGTGTTTTATTTGTTTCTTAGTTGTATCTTTTGTGTTTTATTTGTTTCTTAGTTGTATCTTTTGTGTTTTATTTGTTTCTTAGTTGTATCTTTTGTGTTTTATTTGTTTCTTAGTTGTATTTTTTGTGATTTATTTCTTTTTTTTCATGTTTACTTTTAATTTGAATTATAAGATTGCAAAACAACAATGAATACATACATATTAATAACAATAACACAAAAATAATGTTTGTTAGAGTAAACGAAAATTCTACACGGTGTCCAATAAAGTCATAGGGAAGTTGAAATTTCAGTTTGTTCGGAGAAATAGACACACAAAGATAGTTAATATATATATCTAAAAAAATGAAGGCTTGGGCGGGTGGATATGTACATAATAATAATACTTGTATAGCGCATATCCCGTTGGGAACAATTCTTTGCGCTGTCAACACAGTAGAGCCCACAGATAACGAATAAAAGACGAAAATCCTTAGATGTACAGGTGAATACTGCAACCGGAATAGGTGCGTCTTCAGCCGGCTCCTGAAGGTGCCGAAGCAAGTGCTCTGTCGAAGCTGTAGAGGGAGGGGATTCCAGGTGGACGGGCCCACGTATGAGAATGCACGTTGGCCAGCGGACACTAACTTCGCACGAGGGATCTGAAAAGTTCGTGCATCAGAAGCATACCGTATAACCTTTTTTAATACTGGACATAATGACCTGTAATTTTGGCACGAATATTCTTGTGTTATTGCGGTGACAGCCATTGTCATTTTGGTCTACAATGAGAAAAAACATTGCGTCTGAGGGTATTTGAATAAAGGGGAGAATTTTCATTCATGGTCATTTTGCCGGAAATAACTTTATAACTTCGCTCGAAAAAAGAATGGCGAGAAGATTATTTTTATGACGTCATCAATCTTTGTGAATGAATGGAAAACTGTTCATATGTTTAAAAGTGCCGGAAATAGCCTTATGAACGCTTCGGCATTATTGAATTTTAAGTTTAACCCGATCGGTGAATAGACCATATTATATAATGACAGTTTGTTTATAAAAATCGTGCAGGTGAAAAATGAAATCTTGTCAATGTTTGCAGTGTTAAGAACACATTTTTCTGATCATTGTTGAATATGTATGTTTATTAAACAGTAGGCCTATAACTCGACTAAATTGTTTTCAAACACTTTGCAAGGAACAGCATTTCTAAATGTAGTTAAATGCGTTAATGAAAATTTCGTCCTAGTTCTTTTGTCTCAGTTACTACAGCAGAAATAGATTTAGGTGACCAGCAAAAAAAGGCTTTTCTCTTTTAGGAAGCTAGCTATACAATACAATCATTCGATATTTTAGTCAAACACAAAGACAACAACAATGGCCATAGATTAGTGAGTAAATAGCTTGGTGAAATGTGAAGCCGTGATTTTTTTCCACAGTGAATGCCAGTACCATGCTGTATTTTTCTCAAAGACAAAGGGAGGCAGATAATTAAACCAGGAACTGGAACGGCTGAATGTGACGTCTGGCCAAGGCCCGTTATTGATTTTGATCACTATACTATGAAGCCTATGATAATCGCATAATCTGTGGGTAAAGTTATTGATCTCGATCACTAAACTATGAAGGATGTAATGAAAGGAGAATATTATCCAGTTTGTTTCTACAGAGAATATTAAATCAAAACTATATGATATCAATCTGCCGTGTTTACCAATGGGAATATTTTTGTTTTGGTCGTGACAGAAATAAGAATGTGGACACACAAACCATTCAATGATGCGCCAGCTTACTTAAAAAATCTAGATTAACTCCATACACTGGTTACACGTTATATCTGTTACACTTCAGTTTTATTCACTGCAACATGATGTTAAATAGTTGAATGAGTGAGTGAAGTTTTTCCCTAAATAAATAAACAGTAGCGAAGTGTGCAAAAGAAGTATGTAAGAAAAGCATGATTTTTATGAGTGGTCAAGAGTTGACAAGGGAGAGAATATCAGGGTCAAACATCAGTACATGCAGGATCCTTGAGATACAAGGTTGATTTTATAATAAGTTCGGTTGAACTATATGTGTTAAAACTTAAGTCTATTCAAGTCCAAAGTGAGACTTTGAATAGTGTTGAATAAATAAAGTATATTTTAAAGAGCTAGATACAGTGCTCGAGTGAGAAGTAATGTATAAAGATATTATTGAAGAAATCTATTAGTGAAGATTTTGTAAGACAATTGGAAACTGTCTGTAATTATATTATTGTGCTTGGCCCACTGATGTTTTGTATAAGTAATAAACTTTCGTCTGAACTAGATCTAATGTGTTCTCAAGTCTATGTTATTTAGTATTCAGTAGTAATAAAAAAACAATACTATAACAATATCTACTATTTAATATGTATTTAAAGAGAGAGAGAGAGAGAGAGAGAACCATGTTCAACCACTGTTAAACATCAAAGAATCGTAAGCATTTAACACCCTTTACTTTTAAATTCTCTATAATATTAACGTTGGTAAAATTATTTTGTTTTGTTCTATCTTGTGTTTTCAATAGTTTCGTGTTAGTCAAATAATGCTAGACTCTATTCTGTAATGTAATCTTATATGTATTGTAGTCTAGGTAATTCTACGCCAGTTCTTGAATGAATCAGTTCTATATCTGTTTTCCTGTTTCTTGATTTTAAATGAGCGGAGCTTACGTGATGTTTGTTGGAAGCGCTATACAAATAAAATTATTATTAGTATAACTACTATAAACACAACTCATCATGACTATAGAATTAAATCTGAGAATAAGATATGAAACGGTGTGTGGGGTGCTAAAGAAATAATATAAACAGTTTCTAGAAAATAAAGGACGATATTCTTTCAATTGTTTTGACCAATCATAAAAGTCCTGTGTATAAACAAGTTTCTGTTGACTTTTAATTTATATGTCAGTTTCAAACTTAGATCAACGTCATTTTGAGAGTAGTCCGAATCATTCATTTCCTGACAACAGCAATAATAATTTAAACTTGGCCAACATACAGCTATACGTTTGGCCAAAGTAGATTTATACATGAGACTTACATAGATCAATAGATTTGGCCAACATAGTTCCAGGAATTGATTAATGGCTATCTCGAGACTACTTGAAATCTAGACTCTATATCAGGAGTGGGCGAATGTGATTTTAGAGTTTAGAGAAGTATGGGGTTCTTGGTCCTGTTTGGTGCGGCACGTCTTAAACAGGTCAATTGTATTATTTTTTTAAATATATTAAAACTGCCATTTGAAGAACAATTAAAATGCATTATACACAATTGTTTTTTGTCTGTAATAATTACACAATTCTGTACATAAAAAATTAAATTCGAACAAAACTTTCTGTTTAACTGTTGTACTATTGTTTTGAAAATGTTTAAATAAAAAAAAATTTCTTCAATAGCATTTATCTTTTTACAATTTATATTGTGCTGCTTATTATACGTTTAGTGACCTATATTCGTACTATTAACGGTAAATAAATAACATAAAATGTAATTCTCTGTATCCAAAAATACCATGGGAATTCATTTGATTTATTTTGCATTTAAACACAAACAATGCACAACTATTTAGTCCTATTCCTCTTAGTTTAAAATTAACCATTTACTTCACGAACTCCTTTCTTTGTCTTCAACTAGTCACTCAAAGGATCATTATGTATTTATATAAGTTTTTTTTATATGTATCATAGTGTGCCCGACTCCTGCTTTTATGTCTTTTAGAAAAGTGATCTTTTTTTTTTTACCACGATACTCTATTGAACTTTGCCCTATTCGTGTTCACTGTCAGCCAGCCATAGCCCTACTTATTTCGTTCAAATGACCCCCCCCCCACACACACACATATAGTATTAAGAATGGTTTTGAAAGAGCTGTCGTAATTCTGGAAATCAGCGTTAATCAATACTACACTTTTTTGAAAACTTTCTTAGTGTTTGGCCCAATGACTTCAGTTCTGCCCCTATCGGAATCTGCACAAAGTTGTGGAAATTAGCGAGATATGCTACATCATAGGTTTTGCTTTCTTTGCTTCAGCCATGTTTTCCATAAGGAATCAAGTGGAGGGTAGCCTATCGCTTAATATAATTTGGTTTCTGATGGAACTCATACGTTCCAGATAATTAATGACCTTGAGTTGGTACAACGTAACATTTATTTACATACAAAATACAATAGCAGTTTCTCAAAAGATGGGCTCTGTCATAAACACTAGTTTTTCCAAAAAAACATTTCAGACCTATATATAGGTAATATACAGTCTCAGTCATTGCTACAGTCTCGTATGCCTACTCTCTAGAAATTCTTGGAGGTATCTTGAAAGATTTTCAGAAGCTGAATGCGATATTTCTACACGAGTTCATCGACCGCCAAGGCAGAAATATAATGTATTGAAGGGCCGTGTAGGACGTGCAGTTAATCTTTTTTTTAAGCTGCAATCTCGCTGTGATTTTTTAGCTCAATAGCTCGTCTGCCTCACCAATAGATGAACATTGTATACACTATATTTTTCTGCTTCAATTATTCCCATAAGTCCTACATCTACATTTAAATAGGAACTTTCAAGATTTATAGTCTGAGTTCATTTTTTTTTGCCAACGTTTTAAGAGCGTGATAATTCATTAGATATTCTGTCTGCACCTGGAGGATTTCTAGCTTGTCACGCACTTAAGGCTTAATCAAGATCTTGCCCCCAAAAAAGGCACTGAGATTGTGTCCGCCTCTCCCGTCCTGTGCCTTTCATTTTCTATTGGATTTTTTTTTCAGAAACTTAGGCGCACTTAATTTTCCACATGTCATTCCCACAATCACCAATTACATGCTCAAAGTGAAGTTCCATGTCGTACGGCCATCCGCTATATCCAATCCTGCGCAAAGGCCAGTCCGTTTCGTTAGCTTAACCTCAGAAATCGACCTACATACTTCAGCCACCAGGTCATTGTACTCTCTTCGACTATCGGCCGTTTTCCGCCTGTTTGCCTTCAGTCGAGCAGCATTCCTTCTGCAGGCTAGCTTCTCTAGGGCTGTTGCGCTTAGCATAAGACTTTTGGATTGTCCTCCCTGTGTGGCCTTGATGAACTCGCTATAAGCCGAGTCGACGTTTATACTGCCATATACTTGTACCTTTTCCAGGGCAGTGTCCCTGGCTACTCTGTACTAGTCCCAGCGGACTGTCGAAGATATCCATCTTCTGGGCTCGCTAGGGTCCCAGCTTATGACCATGACCGGAAAACGTTTCCCAATTGTCTATAACATATTGGCATAAGATAAGACAACATCGAATAACATCATTACAATCAAAGAAAAATATCCAACATCACATCATAAATGTGTCAAAATTAATGAACCTTTATTCATAACTGTATTAATAGAATCTAATAGTTCAGAATTAAACTGACCCAGCAACGAAAGAAAAGTGTTTACATTGATAAATAGTCAGTGAAAGAAATGTCTGCTAGTAGAAATCAGACGATACAAGAAATGTCTTCTAGTAGCCAGCAGACGATACAAGAAATGTCTGCTAGTAGAATTCAGGCGATATAAGAAATGTCTGCTAGTAGCCAGCAGACGATATAAGAAATGTCTGCTAGTAGCCAGCAGACGATACAAGAAATGTCTGCTAGTGGCCAGCAGACGATATAAGAAATGTCTGCTAGTAGCCAGCAGACGATATAAGAAATGTCTGCAAGTAGCCAGCAGAGGATATAAGAAATGTCTGCTAGTAGCCAGCAGAGGATATAAGAAATGTCTGCTAGTAGCCAGCAGACGATACAAGAAATGTCTGCTAGTAGCCAGCAGAGGATATAAGAAATGTCTGCTAGTAGCCAGGAGACGATACAAGAAATGTCTGCTATTAGCCAGCAGACAATATAAGAAATGTCTGCTAGTAGCCAGCAGACGATACAAGAAATATCTGCTAGTAGCCAGCAGACGATACAAGAAATGTCTGCTAGTAGCCAGCAGACGATATAAGAAATGTCTGCTAGTAGCCAGCAGACGATACAAGAAATATCTGCTAGTAGCCAGCAGACGATATAAGAAATGTCTGCTAGTAGCCAGCAGACGATACAAGAAATGTCTGCTAGTAGCCAGCAGACGATACAAGAAATGTCTGCTAGTAGCCAGCAGACGATATAAGAAATCTCTGCTAGTAGCCAGCAGACGATATAAGAACTGTCTGCTAGTAGCCAGCAGACGATATAAGAAATGTCTGCTAGTAGCCAGCAGACGATACAAGAAATGTCTGCTAGTAGCCAGCAGCCGATATAAGAAATGTCTGCTAGTAGAAATCAGACGATACAAGAAATGTCTGCTAGTAGCCAGCAGACGATATAAGAAATGTCTGCTAGTAGCCAGCAGACGATATAAAAAATGTCTGCTAGTAGCCAGCAGACGATACAAGAAATGTCTGCTAGTAGCCAGCAGCCGATATAAGAAATGTCTGCTAGTAGAAATCAGACGATACAAGAAATGTCTGCTAGTAGCCAGCAGACGATATAAGAAATGTCTGCTAGTAGCCAGCAGACGATATAAGAAATGTCTGCTAGTAGCCAGCAGACGATATAAGAAATGTCTGCTAGTAGCCAGCAAACGATACAAGAAATGTCTGCTAATAGCCAGCAGACGATATAAGAAATGTCTGCTAGTAGCCAGCAGACGATATAAAAAAAAATCTATAAGTCGTCAGTTACGTTTTCTTGAAAAATAAATAAGTAAATACATCTTCAGGAACACAATTGGAAAATTTGTTGAGAGCTGATAACAATATTAGGCTGACTACGTATGTTTCAGCAGGTTTTGAATAATAGATTTTGCGTGTGGATTAAAATGTGCGGACTAGAACGCTTTAATATGCAATGGCCATTTTATTTTGAATAATAATTTACTTTGCTTAACGATTTTATAATGATTGAAAAGTTTTAAAAATGCATTTATTGCGTTTTGGTTAAGAATGAGTCTAAAACATAAGTGGTTCTGGTACTGCATTTTCCGACACGCTGCGGAATTAAAAAATGTGTACCACGGAATTTACGATTTCTTGCCGATGTAAATTAATTGTGGGCCTAAGTATCAGTGACAGCTTTATGTTAGAGAAAGAAAGGAATAAATCTGAATTGGTTGCTATATAGGGCAGTGATGGTGTGAAACCCCATGAATTGTGAATTGGTTGATATACAGGGCAGCTATGGTGAGAAACCCCATAAATTGCTAGAGTCGTGAAATCGTATTACCAAAAATATAATATGTACGACACGAAGGGGAAAATATTAGACCATGCTATACAATAAATAACAATGAATTTATGACCCCAAAAAAACTGACATACACACGTTAAAAGATAGATTAACTCATATTATTATATGTAAGCTATTTGATTATTTATTATAGAGATTATGAAATCAGACAGGTATACATTTCTTTGATACATTTCATTTTATCTATATTATTTCATCAACGGCTTATCAGCTCCATGCAGTCTATAATCTACACTCACCATGCTTATGTATAACTTTGTTATATTTTTGGTGTTTAGTGCCTAAAGGTTTAAATGAATTTGCTGCTGATAATTTTCATATAATGGCACTAGTTTCTGATTGCCTGGTCTTACAGTGTAGCGTGTACGACGTATATGTATAATTTAAGTATAGGCATCGAGTTTTTACAACACTTGCATCAATGACAAAAACCAAGGGTCGCCAACCTTTTGATAAAGTGTGCCAAAGTAGGATTTCTTATTCATTCAGCGTGCAGACAGCCTAAAAGTCACCCTAAAAGACGTGAGTTGTCTTTTTGTGGGTCTACTCCGTGCCAGTGAAAATCGTTCTGGGTGCCAAGTTTAGCACGCGTACCGTTGGTTGCCGACCCCTATATATATATATATATACAATGCACACAAAACATAATCCGTTCAATAGATCTGCTTGTAACCTAGGCCAACTACCACTCTATTCTAACAGATCAAGTTTCCAGCGCATAATTGTTGTATTATCAGTTATGCTGTTGGAAGCTGAGCATAAGGCTAAACTATTAAATATTGGAATTTTTTTTCTCCTTCGTGAGATGGCTTTAGCTAGACGTCACTGCAACATCGATTGAAACAAAAGCAAACTGGCACAAACTTTCTTAAGTTTTTCTGTTCACCAGGAGAACAATAAGCTGTGAGACTACATTTGCTGACGTGTTACTTATCGTTTGCTGAGTGGAGTCACGGTAAGCTTATATGCATACTTAGCATTTATACCTTTTTTGGAAGGCTATGGAAACATTTTTATCTTTTTAAAAGAGCTACACAAATAAATGATTTATGTATAAAGTCTAGACGTACTTAATGTACAACGCAATCAATGAATTATTAGGTTTAAAAAGTCGAATATTCAAAAACATTTGGCATTATTTTGCTCAAAATATGTATCAACTAGTTACGATGCAAACATTATTTCTACAATATTGACAACCCTTTGATAACCTTCGTTGTTGCAATGCAAGGAAAATAATAATATAAAGCTTCAAATGTAATTTTATTTCATAATATCTTTCTTCTAACGCAGGGGTCGGGAACCTCTTTGTCTTGTCTTAGAGAGCCATGGATACCACATATTTTGAAAAGTAATTCTGTGAGAGTTATACATGATGTTTAAAACTAAAAATTCAAGTAAATGTGTAACATTTTGTGTAATTTCAACACTTAAAGTACAATAATTATGTCTCTGAATTCTTCTGATGCTGAGCTGCAGTAGACGTTAGCTCATTTGTAGAATGACATATTGATATGCAATTAATATGTAGATAAAAAAGTCTAAAAAAACATTATTTTACTAATCATTTGTCTGCGAGCCAGATGCAGCCTTTAAAAGCGCCCATCTGGCTCGCGAGCCATGGGTTCCCGACCCCTGTTCTAACGTATTCATCTCTTTTAATTTAATTTCTTTATGAACCTAAATAGATAAACATTTAAATATTCAGATATATTAATTTTGTATGGGCCATCAAAGAGTAAGGTTTTTAGCTAGAAACATGTCCATTGTTCTAACGACTCAACGGCTTGTCATTCACTGTCAACTAATGCCTTGCAAGAATATATACTTATTTATAAATTACCATAATGCAGAATATAAAGCACCAAAAAACTGTACAGCCTCTTTTTACATATTACATTCGTAGTTACTGTGAGACAATGATCTCATTGTAACATTACGCCGTTATCAACTCCCAGTGGAGCATATGCCGTTAACGATTTCTTACCATGTCTTCCTGACTCGGCTATGTTCTCTAACTCTTTCAAGCTCTTCCCGATTAGCTGCACATCCTTTTTTACAGCTCTACGCCAGGTGTTCTGGGGTCTACCTCTATGTCTTGCACCCCCTGTGGATTCCATGCAAGAGCTTGCCTAGCCAAAAATCTTAGTCAGTTTTCTCACGTGTCGCTGTCGCTATCTCGTTCTCTCTGTCTATGACTACATGTCTCCCTTTACGCATGGCTTTCTCCGTCTCTTTCTCTCTCTCTCTCTCTCTCTCCATAGCCACGTCTCTCTAACTCTTTTTTCTGCTGACTCCTTGTTATATATCTGCCTGGCTTACACTCTGTCTCAAGCTCTCGGTCTTACCGTTTTTCAGCTCTCCTTTTTTGTCGATCTCCCCTCGATCTCTTTGTATCTCTCTTAGCCTCTGTTCTTCTTTCTCACTGACTGTCTCTGGTGCTGTCTTCCTGACTGTATCTTTGTGTCTTTTCTCTTCTGTCTCTGTATCTGGTGCTGTCTTGCTGACTTATCTTTGTGTCTTTTCTCTTCTGTCTCTGTATCTGGTGCTGTCTTCCTGACTGTTTCTCTTTGTATTTTCTCTTCTGACTCTCTGTCTCTGGTGCTGTCTTCCTGGATCTATGTTTTTGTCTTTTCTCTTCTGTCATCCCATATCTCTGTCCCTGAATATATTTCAGTCTGTTTGTCTCTCTCTATATCTGCCTCTTATCATCTTTCTCTATGTCTCTCTCTATATCTGCCTCTTATCATCTTTCTCTATGTCTCTCTCTATATCTGCCTCTTATCATCTTTCTCTATGTCTCTCTCTATATCTGCCTCTTATCATCTTTCTCTATGTCTCTCTCTATATCTGCCTCTTATCATCTTTCTCCATGTCTCTCTCTATCTGCCTCTTATCATCTTTCTCTATGTCTCTCTCTATATCTGCCTCTTATCATCTTTCTCTATGTCTCTCTCTATCTGCCTCTTATCATCTTTCTCTATGTCTCTCTCTATATCTGCCTCTTATCATCTTTCTCTATGTCTCTCTCTCTATCTGCCTCTTATCATCTTTCTCTATGTCTCTCTCTATATCTGCCTCTTATCATCTTTCTCCATGTCTCTCTCTATATCTGCCTCTTATCATCTTTCTCTATGTCTCTCTCTATATCTGCCTCTTATCATCTTTCTCTATGTCTCTCTCTATATCTGCCTCTTATCATCTTTCTCTATGTCTCTCTCTATATCTGCCTCTTATCATCTTTCTCTATGTCTCTCTCTATATCTGCCTCTTATCATCTTTCTCTATGTCTCTCTCTATATCTGCCTCTTATCATCTTTCTCTATGTCTCTCTCTATATCTGCCTCTTATCATCTTTCTCTATGTCTCTCTCTATATCTGCCTCTTATCATCTTTCTCTATGTCTCTCTCTATATCTGCCTCTTATCATCTTTCTCTATGTCTCTCTCTATATCTGCCTCTTATCATCTTTCTCTATGTCTCTCTCTATATCTGCCTCTTATCATCTTTCTCTATGTCTCTCTCTATATCTGCCTCTTATCATCTTTCTCTATGTCTCTCTCTATATCTGCCTCTTATCATCTTTCTCTATGTCTCTCTCTATATCTGCCTCTTATCATCTTTCTCTATGTCTCTCTCTATATCTGCCTCTTATCATCTTTCTCTATGTCTCTCTCTATATCTGCCTCTTATCATCTTTCTCTATGTCTCTCTCTATATCTGCCTCTTATCATCTTTCTCTATGTCTCTCTCTATATCTGCCTCTTATCATCTTTCTCTATGTCTCTCTCTATATCTGCCTCTATCATCTTTCTCTATGTCTCTCTCTATATCTGCCTCTTATCATCTTTCTCTATGTCTCTCTCTATATCTGCCTCTTATCATCTTTCTCTATGTCTCTCTCTATATCTGCCTCTTATCATCTTTCTCTATGTCTCTCTCTATATCTGCCTCTTATCATCTTTCTCTATGTCTCTCTCTCTATCTGCCTCTTATCATCTTTCTCCATGTCTCTCTCTATATCTGCCTCTTATCATCTTTCTCTATGTCTCTCTCTATATCTGCCTCTTATCATCTTTCTCCATGTCTCTCTCTATATCTGCCTCTTATCATCTTTCTCCATGTCTCTCTCTATATCTGCCTCTTATCATCTTTCTCTATGTCTCTCTCTATATCTGCCTCTTATCATCTTTCTCCATGTCTCTCTCTATATCTGCCTCTTATCATCTTTCTCCATGTCTCTCTCTATATCTGCCTCTTATCATCTTTCTCTATGTCTCTCTCTATATCTGCCTCTTATCATCTTTCTCTATGTCTCTCTCTATATCTGCCTCTTATCATCTTTCTCTATGTCTCTCTCTATATCTGCCTCTTATCATCTTTCTCTATGTCTCTCTCTATATCTGCCTCTTATCATCTTTCTCAATGTCTCTCTCTATATCTGCCTCTTATCATCTTTCTCTATGTCTCTCTCTATATCTGCCTCTTATCATCTTTCTCCATGTCTCTCTCTATATCTGCCTCTTATCATCTTTCTCCATGTCTCTCTCTATATCTGCCTCTTATCATCTTTCTCCATGTCTCTCTCTATATCTGCCTCTTATCATCTTTCTCCATGTCTCTCTCTATATCTGCCTCTTATCATCTTTCTCCATGTCTCTCTCTATATCTGCCTCTTATCATCTTTCTCCATGTCTCTCTCTATATCTGCCTCTTATCATCTTTCTCCATGTCTCTCTCTATATCTGCCTCTTATCATCTTTCTCCATGTCTCTCTCTATATCTGCCTCTTATCATCTTTCTCTATGTCTCTCTCTATATCTGCCTCTTATCATCTTTCTCTATGTCTCTCTCTATATCTGCCTCTTATCATCTTTCTCCATGTCTCTCTCTATATCTGCCTCTTATCATCTTTCTCTATGTCTCTCTCTATATCTGCCTCTTATCATCTTTCTCTATGTCTCTCTCTATATCTGCCTCTTATCATCTTTCTCTATGTCTCTCTCTATATCTGCCTCTTATCATCTTTCTCTATGTCTCTCTCTCTATCTGCCTCTTATCATCTTTCTCTATGTCTCTCTCTATATCTGCCTCTTATCATCTTTCTCTATGTCTCTCTCTATATCTGCCTCTTATCATCTTTCTCCATGTCTCTCTCTATATCTGCCTCTTATCATCTTTCTCCATGTCTCTCTCTATATCTGCCTCTTATCATCTTTCTCTATGTCTCTCTCTATATCTGCCTCTTATCATCTTTCTCTATGTCTCTCTCTATATCTGCCTCTTATCATCTTTCTCCATGTCTCTCTCTATATCTGCCTCTTATCATCTTTCTCCATGTCTCTCTCTATATCTGCCTCTTATCATCTTTCTCCATGTCTCTCTCTATATCTGCCTCTTATCATCTTTCTCCATGTCTCTCTCTATATCTGCCTCTTATCATCTTTCTCTATGTCTCTCTCTATATCTGCCTCTTATCATCTTTCTCTATGTCTCTCTCTATATCTGCCTCTTATCATCTTTCTCTGTCTCTCTCTCTATCTGGCTCTTATCATCTTTCTCTATGTCTCTCTCTCTATCTGCCTCTTATCATCTTTCTCTATGTCTCTCTCTATCTGCCTCTTATCATCTTTCTCTATGTCTCTCTCTCTATCTGCCTCTTATCATCTTTCTCTATGTCTCTCTCTCTATCTGCCTCTTATCATCTTTCTCTATGTCTCTCTCTATCTGGCTCTTATCATCTTTCTCTATGTCTCTCTCTATATCTGCCTCTTATCATCTTTCTCTATGTTTCTCTATATCTGCCTCTTATCATCTTTCTCTATGTCTCTCTCTATATCTGCCTCTTATCATCTTTCTCTATGTCTCTCTCATACTTAATAAAATATATACGTGAATATCCAAAAGTTTTTTTTGTCCGCTGTTATTAAAAACACAATATAGAAATATGATTGCGTATTTTGATTCCGATTATGCTGCACGATATTTTCATTGTTATCACAACAGTGTTGATCTTAACTCTTTAAATGAAAGGTACAAACACCGTTCTTTTTGTCTAGATATAACTTTCCAATAAAGTTTATTTACATGTGATCAGTAGGAAATCGAACGCTCATGGCAAAATCACAGAGTAAGCAAAACTATTGCTACCGAACTGTAGAAAAACGCCAGAAAGCAATTAATGAGATTTAGTTCTGCTATCAAAGTAATTCTTAAGAAATAATTGGTTGTTAAAATGTATTGACCAAGGGTTGTTCAATTGAGGTGAAGGTCATCTTGCTCAGCGACTGAATGGGATCGTAAGAGGGGATATGGCAACAAAGGTTGTCAAATATTCGTTTAGATGGGATCGAATGGTTGAATGGGGTGGGATCTACAGTTGACATTATAGTGGGTCTAGATACAAGGTGTTGAAACTTGGGTAAGTCAAATCAAAACTCACCCAAAATCCTCATCAAAGGAACCCAGTATTTTGTCTAACCGAAAGGAACAAATATACTTTTAGATACATGCATAACTTTGTTTGTGTGGATATTAAAAGACGTATTTTCTATTTGTAGTTGTTATTTGTAGCTTATTTTACTTGTTACAGACAATCTTTCTGTACAGGAGATTTGTGCGTTCCCCGATTTTACTTGCGTTGAGTCTAGTCTCGCATTTTTATTAGTGTTTTAAATTATGTTAAGTTATACTAGTTTATGTGGTCACGGCATACTAGGGGAAGTGTAGCCAGCACAATGCCCAGCCGCCTTTACTTCACCCCGACTAATGTCAGGTACCCATCCCGGGAACAAATCCTGGTCTTCACCAGGATTCGAAACCAGGACCTTCGCAACACCAGTCGAACGCGCGGCCGCTCGGCTACCATGCCCCATAGTATATTGGAATTAAATTTATGTATGTAATTTAGAGTAGGGCATGTATTGTAAAGACAATGTCATAGGCCTAGCGATGTTCTTAATTTAAAATAAGCTAAACTTCCATAATGATAAGGTTTAAATCTTCAACATTGTGATATAACAAATTTTCATTTCATTAAAGTTTCATTTTAATAAAAAAAGCTAACAATTAATATAAAGTTTTATGCAATGATTACAGATAGAATTGTAAACTACAGCATTGACACGATGATAATCAGAGCAGTGGAATTATTAATAAGAACATTTCATTTTAAAACTATCAATTTTTACGGGACGTTAACATTATTTAACCCCATGCTTCTAGTCACATGTTTGACTTCTCCCTTCCAAATAAACACTGCACTGCCACAGACGGTAGTCTAGTAGTGGTAATTGCATTTCTAAATCACTACCAGCTGTCTTTGTATCCCCGCTGTGACGCGCTGTGGTGTTTACACATACATTCACCTTCTTCTATTAAGTTCTATTGCTTTGTCCCTGCAATGGTATAATCCAGCAAATGCTCATGATTTGGGTATTCTTACTGTTAATGCCTACATACATTTCTATGTGTTTTATTGATGCAGAATATATCTATATACTGTAATACTGTAATACTGTAATACTGTAATACTGCATCATTTGCAAACTGTAGCTTGTCAAGTAGTGTAGGCTTAATTACTGATTGATTCCGGGTGTATTATATATTAAAAAGTCATCCTGTGTTTATTCAATCCACGACTATGATTTCAACACATCATACACGTCAATCCCTCAATCCAATCACGATGCATGATGCCCTCTGTTTACTCATCAAATAATTAAATGTGCTGAACATCTGCTGCCAAATGCTATTTGATCAGCCCTCAATTCAGAACTTAACACCAGAGGTCCATCAGAGGGAACTTCTTATGACCTCACAAACATTGAATTGATTAGAAGGTTGCTGGTCCCGTATTAAAACGTGACACTACAACATCCCGTTCAACTATAAGTTTAACTATGATTCTTATATAAATCTATATATTGAATAATGATAGACATTAGAAGATAGAACAACAGAAGTGTCAAAATTCTTGTTTTAAAATCATTTTAACATTGGTTGTTATCATTGATATCATTGATATTATAAAATTTCAGTTACCAAAAGTGGTCAAGGATGATAGGGGCCAAACAGGATTTTAAACAGGCTCTGCAGTAGCGAAATACTTAAATATTGAAATATGTTTATAAATAATAACCAAGTCTATATTTTGCTTTTAAGTATTTCTTGTAGCTTATTAGTTAGAGTTTGGGTTACGTTTGGCTTATTTAAAATATTCTATTTTATTATTTTTTGTTTTTAATGTAAACAGTAATGATAACAGTAATGATAACAGTAATGATAACAGTAATGATAACAGTAACTGGGATTTCTATGTTAAATTTCCGCGGCCAAGTTTGATTACATCCTGCCTAGTGAAAAGAAGGATGATAATAAAGACAGAGGCTGGCCCACTGATACAAACAAACGAGTAAGAGGCAGTAATGAGCGGATCAAAACAAAGCTTTCTCTCGCAACATTTCAACGCTTGAAACATCCTTGGCTTTTCACTCCAATACTTTTTTCCTCTTAAAAAGCTTTTTTGGGCTGTTAAATGGCTTCTGGCGTCCAGCTATGTGTCCACAGTCATTCCGCTTATTAGCCCCCCGAAGTGTAGCACAAAACAAAGGATTAGCAAGGAGAACGATGGCGACAAGTATGGCGTGATGGTGGACAAAATGACTGCTGCTACTTTCAGAGACCAGTGTTGAGTTTTATAAGGTATCTTTTAAGTACATTAGAAAAAACTGATCTGTAAAAGTTCTAATGCTATTACAGCGTCTGTTTAACTTTTTTTTAAATTTTAATTAATAGAATTGACCCTATTTTAAGACGCCATAAACAATAAATTATCTATTGTAAATATGAACATGTAATTGGACATTATAAAAACAATAAGAGTTAACATGATATCAAATTAAAGACAAAGTTCAAATACCAACTGAGTAGATTTTTATGTCAACTACGCAAACTATGTTGCTGGCCAGCCAGATTCTAAGTTTTGTAAAGTTACTAGGATAATGGCTTAAAATATACCTGGGCTTATGACTGACTTACGCTTAAATAAGCCAACATAAGACCATTCTACATACTATAATATATATATATATATAAGACAACAGAAGACAATTTTACATATTAATATATATATATATATATATTATGTTAATTTTGTGTTTGTTTCTATCATTCAAAGAAGTGAATGAAAAATGTTGACATATAAACAGTGCAGTCTAGAACATGGGTCGGCAATCTAGGGCACGCGTGCCAAACCTGGCGATTATCAATGACATTCGAGAGACTTCCAAGAGGTGTTTTTTTTTATTGATGAAAAAAGATGTTTTTTTTATTGATGAAAAAACCAACATTTTCCAATTCTTAATGAGGAAAACTGACTGTTGAAGACGATGTATCTGAAAGACATTTCAGTTAGTTGAACGCATTTACAAGGACGGGTTCAATCAAGTGGGTTAAATGGACAAACAATTAATGCAGTGTATAATATTTATTTACAACTGTTTAACGTAAATCAATTGTATACCTTTAATAATTAAATATTGTAACGAATACCGTAATGCTGGATTTATAAAAAGAAATAAAAATTAGTCAGTAATATTTGTTACATTACAAAACATAACTTGTTTGGCATCAATATTGAATCAAAATTAGAAACTTAATTTGAATTAAAGGGAGATAATTAGCCCGTTTTATTTATGTTATATATTAAATATTAAATAATATTATATTGTGTTTCTTATTTTTCTTTTATAATATACTAAATGGCCTACAACTTATAACGTTATACCAAACTGTAAAATGTAGTTGAAAATTATATAAATATTAGATCTATATGACTAAAACATTTCATGCACATTTCTTAAACATTACATTAACTACCCAGTTTGTATGATTACTACATATGAATTCCGCTCTACATTAGTCCATTAGTCCGATGCAAGAAATTAAAGACAATCTCAGACTGAGAATAAACTATCATCAATATTATCAGTTGCTAGATCCTTATCTATACAACCAAATGATAATGTTAACAAAATCATTACCAAAAATGTGAAAGATTGGTAATATTATTTTTTTGGTAAAAATGCAAATAAAAAGGTTGATAATCACAAACGCGTCAGTTATTGTTATTAAATATAAAACGCTTTACCGCTTTTTTCCCCATAAATTTCCTTTGCTTTTGGCCTTGGTCTTGCTACGGAGTTAAATTGTCGTATATAAAAATATATATATATAATAAAGCAGGTTGACTTTTAGGCTGTTGGCACGCTGAACGGTTTAGAAATCCTAGTTTGGCACACAATTAGCAAAAGGTTGCCGACCCCTGGTCTAGAATAATCAGAAGTTCACGATGCTAGTTGATATCAAAGAAAAGAAAAAAAAATATATGTTTTCGCTTGGCCAGACTAAAAAATGTAGGATCGAAGTTCGTCGCCGACCTGTGGGAGGTAGATATAGTTACACATAGCAAGAATATAAATACATCCACATAATATATTATACGAATACATTGTTTTGAGACTTTAAGTTCGTGTGGCTATCAGGAATTTTTCAGATTGTATTATCTATAACAAATTATATATGATTGCACATCTGGGATAAAGAGCTGTTATATTATTGAATACATTGACATGCTTAATTGGATTAACCCTTACTAAAGGGGTGGCCTTTACAGGGCAACCATTCGGGGAAGGGGGGGGGGGGCTCTCTATGAGATTAGATCATTGGCGTATATAAGTAAAGACCCCTTCGGACCAAACAGATCATAGGGCTGGTGAAGCAGCGTTCACCAGTTTCTGTGGCCAGGGCATACGAGGGAATGTGTGGCCGAACACAATGCCCAGCCGCCTTTACTTTACCCCAACTAGTGTCAGGTACCCACCAGAGTTGGGTAGGCTCAGGGGCACCCTTAAGTCCCGGGAAAATATCCTAGCCTGCACCAGGATTCGAAAGCAGAACTTTCGGATCGCCAGTCGAACGCGCTGCCGCTCGGCTGCCGTGCACCATGCAGTATATAGCATACATTTACTGATCTCAGCACATCACATGACTCATCCTAAGTACCGCATGCGAACCTCGCCTTAAACATCGCATATGAGAATCCCCCTTAGCACTGCATGCAAATGGCGGTGGATCGGGCACACGCTGCGGAAACCCCCACAGGATATCACCTGACAGGCTCTGCAATGGAACCCCCAGGTAAAAAGACGGGTTGGTCGCCCGAAGACCATCTGGAGACGCTCCTGTGAAGAGGAAATGGCAAGCTGCAACATGTCGTGGGATGAACTAAAAAAGTCTGCCCATAATCGAGTGCGCTGGTTAGCTGTTGCGGAGGCCCTATGTTCCACAATGAACAAAAGGAACTAAGCAAGCATGCACTGCATGCGAAACTCGCCTCTAAACCCCGCATATTGCTATACGCTTAGTCGCCTCTAAACACTGTAACCATGCTGAAACCTAGGGCCTATGGCCTATAGTGTCTCATGCCAAAGTAAATAAATATTAAAAATATTCACTCATCAAAGTGCTCATCTTTTTTTCGTTCACTGATAGAGAGGTATTCATTATTTTATTGCAAGGCTCCATAAACGAACTTCCGTTATAATGCTGTGACGTGGTGTTTATTTTTAGCCGGTATGAGATCGCCTACTTACTATATAGGTCACAATCTAGGTTGTGGTCTACAGGTGCAGGCTTTATGTATAATTAATAGGCCAATGTGTCATAAGATATATATATTATGGAGAAGCAGGCACCATCATATCGATAGGTTTTGGCAAGTCCTCTGGAAAGGGGGACGTTTTCTGGCTGACTTAGCTTGATTCCTATTTGATGTCAAACATTATTTTATTTATTGGCTAAGTTCGTACCGTGACTCAATTTTTAATGAGAATACTGTAACTTCTTTGCATACGGAACAACAACAGACACTTAAATATTTCTATTGACTGAATTTTTTCTACACACACCAATTGATGCAATAGTTCTTCCTGTATAAATAACACATTAGAATTGTACATACTGCGCCAGCATTTATTGACTCCTAGATAATAAATTCCTGTCTGTGCATATTACTAAATATTAATCTTATAATACACCTTTATGTAAAATATTACTCTTTTGTGAAAAATAATATTTTTTTTTGCCGAATAGATAAAGACTATACAAACGATGGTGTTGTTATATTAAATTCAAATACATACAACTAAGTTTGCGTTTTCAATTTTCCTAAAGTATATAATAGTTTGTGTTTATTTCCATAGAATAGAGCAAAGTTTGTGATTAATGAACGTTAACTTAATTAGATTAGGGGCCTATATTAAAAGCGTTTGGTGACATGTTCACTTTTAATTGACATAAAGCTGTACACTTTTTATTGTGTTTTTATTTAATGCTATCATCAATATTAGCAGGTTACGGTGTGTCAAAAGTCGAGGCTAAACTAGACAATAAGTCAAAGGTAGCTATAATTAATTTAAACACTGGGCGCTAGAAAAAATAAAAAGTTCTGGCTTTCTCTTGCTCTGTACGACTCGGCGTGGCACTACACAGGCGGTGTGTACCTGCACTCATTCCAAGCCGATCTCTCTCGCTCACACGCTCACTGGGTGAATTGATATCAATAACCTAGTTCTCGTTGTAGAGCTACTGCTGGCGAAACAGGCAAAATATTTTGTTCATGACGTTATTGATGTGTGGCTGGAATAGACGCCTCGGTTTTGTGGATATTTCAGGCTCTGGGATATAGTCTACTGGGAGCAGTGCATTTTTAGCGTGTTACTTGATTGGACTAAAAAGCAGGTAATTCGTAACAGCATTCACTGTGTCTGTCCACTTTAGCTTGTACCGTAGCTAGGCCTATACGTATTTCTCCACAGTATTCCATCAACATTAGTATTGATTTTAAATGCTACAAGCTCATTTAGTCAGCAATAAATCCCTCGTTATAATATATATATATATATATATATATATATATATATATATATATATATATATATATAGAGAGAGAGAGAGAGAGAGAGAGAGAGAGAGAGAGAGACTATATATAGAGACTATATAGTATATAGCCTACCGTTTATAATGGTTACATTTAAGCTCAGAGTTGAGAAAAAAATCCATTGGCCCATTATTAAAAAAATGTTTATTAATGACTGTTTTCTAATTATTACCTGTAGGCCTATGTTACATTTTCTTGAGAGAGATAATAAACTGAATTAATATGCTTATAAAATACAGCGTATAAACATCATATTACACTTAACATTATAGAGATTCTACGTCAAATAAAAGAAAAATGTCAGGCCTTACCTTCTAATAATGATTTCTATGTACAAAACATGTTTATTAATAACTCTAATCGACTAATCGAATACTGTTTAGCGTAATTAATAGAAGTTATAAATTTAACAAATATAAGTCCGTCGGACCAAATTGATCCGTAGGACCGGTGAAGCAGCGTTCACCAGCATACTAGGTGATTGTGTGGCCAGCACTATGCACAGCTGCCTTTACTTTACCCCAACTAAGGTCAGGATCCCGAGCTGGGTAGACTCAGAGAAACCCTCCAATCCCGGGAGGGAATCATGGCTTTTACCAGAATTCGAACCAGGACCTTCGGTATGCCAGCCGAACGCTCTGCCGCTCGGCCGCGATGCCTCCATAATATCAAACGTGTGTGCTCATTTCATTCAATCAAATCCTTAAAACAATTATTTAGAGACTACCGATAATCCATTATTGACATCACGTGATTGGGACGAATTTTTAACCTTCCCTCCCTCCATCGTCACATTTACATCACAAAAGGTCAGACTTACCTTTCTTTCCAATAATTCGTGACAAAGCCCTGTCTTCCCGCCCCCACATCCTACTAAAAGAAACCTTTTTTTTCCATTTAAAAATTACGATGTTTCAATTCACTTTAATTGTCATGATTTTATAAATTTCTACATTCAACAATATAATTACTGTTGTTATGAAGTGAAACCTTTAAAAATAAAAATTTCAAAAGAAGATGCATATAATATCGATGCTTAAACACTCCCACTAACCCTCGTCACAAACGCTTTATAATTCCCTGGCCCCTAAGAGCGTGACGTGTTTTATGGACGGCCCCTTAGTAAATTATTTATTCCCTTTATCTATATTTTTGCTTAGCCGCTTAAAACTCATGTCCTGTAGACACGCTAGTTTGGGACTGAATGTGATAACAATAACATGTCTTTTGGCTGTAGACACGTTCGTTTGGATCTGAATGTGATAACAATAACATGTCATTTGGCTGTTGACACGTTAGTTTGGATCTGAATGTGATAACAATAACATATCATTTGGCTGTTGACACGTTAGTTTGGATCTGAATGTGATAACAATAACATGTCATTTGGCTGTAGACACGTTCGTTTGGATCTGAATATGATAACAATAACATGTCTTTTGGCTGTAGACACGTTCGTTTGGATCTGAATATGATAACAATAACATGTCTTTTGGCTGTAGACACGTTCGTTTGGATCTGAATGTGATAACGATAGCATATCTTTCGGCTGTTAGTTTGGGTCTGAATGAGAATGTGATATGAATAACATGTCTTTCGGCTGTAGATACCTTAGTTTGGGGCTGAATGTGATAACAATAACATGTCATTCAGCTGTATACATGTTAGTTTGGGGCTGAATGTGATAACAATAACATGTCATTCAGCTGTATACATGTTAGTTTGGGGCTGATTGTGATAAATAGAATAACATGTCATTCAGCTGTATACATGTTAGTTTGGGGCTGATTGTGATAAATAGAATAACATGTCTTTCAGCTGTATACATGTTAGTTTGGGGCTGATTGTGATAAATAGAATAACATGTCTTTCAGCTGTATACATGTTAGTTTGGGGCTGATTGTGATAAATAGAATAACATGTCTTTCAGCTGTATACATGTTAGTTTGGGGCTGATTGTGCTAACAACGTGTTGTTTTTTCTGTCTTATCATTTTGTGTCACTTTTATCTTTACTTTATATTTTCTGGTAGATCTTTTTCTTCCACTTTTCCTCGGAATAGACTACTACCTTTATTCTAGTCATAAACATATATAATAAACGTGTCTCCCGCTCTCTCTCTCATTCATATAACATAATGCCTTGCTTGGGTTGTTTATTTCCCTTGTATGGCCATCTCAACGCTATGTACTTTATACTATGTGTACTGTCGACACTTTTGTGAAAATCACAACTTAAAATTCCTTGACAAGAAATGAATGAATTAAAATGGCTATGTCTTCCGTTTGTCTAATTGAATTGATAATTCGAAGCACTGAGTTTTGAACTTGATCTATTTTGCGTATATTAAATTTGGCTGCAGATTCCTACTCTGTGGTCCCAGGTTTTAGGTTAGTCCTGATATAACAGGTGTAGGGCCTATGCTTTCTTTAAGAGTTATTTGCACCCCAGTCGGTGCCAGCGATTTGCTTTAATGAGTGCTTGACTTTGCAATTTCTGGATTTGTGTTATTTTACTTTGAAGTATCCATGCCTGTCTACGCTCGAACGTCCTAAGTTTTTTAAGTTCATATTTTTATAGATCGTTTCATCTAATGTCAGTTAATTTCATTTTATGCGAAAGGAAATTGAGCATTTGTTTACTTAGAGTTTTTTGGTCATGCCATAATTCCATTAGCTATGGGTTGAGCTTGTTTAAAACGTCCTATAGCCGAAATTTTAAAAGTGACTTTATGTTCTTCTGTGCTTATTATAGCAAGGTCGTCGGCATAAATGCAACTTGAAAAAAAAAAAATGTAAATGGTAATTTTTGTTCAAGGTCGTTGATGATAATTGTACATAATCTGGGTGACTAGTGTAATGAAGGGAATAACTAATTGCCGAGAAATTAATTAATCCGCGAATTATTTACTTAGCCATTTCAATAATTTTACATTAATTTATTCACATAAGTCGATAAATCAGCCACGCGTGTCGAATTATCGCTGGCCGTTCCTTGTTTAATTAGATAACTGACAATAAAGACTTTGGACACGCGCGGTAATGAGCTAGTGTAAAGCACCACCATTGCAGACCGTGAGTACTTTGAAGAGATGGAGGTTAATGGATTACGGTGGATGGATTCTGTATACAACAAAACCCTTTATAGTGTAAGGTAATGGTGGACCCATGTTGAGCACTTCTTTGTTGTCATCTGAATAGTGCTCCAACTATCAGGGTATTGGGCATTGTATTCAATCAAACCTCGAAGATTGAGCTTGGTCTTATCTAAAACGAGCAACTGAGAAAAAAAACAAATAACAGAGATAATCGGACCTGACTGACTGGGTGAGGATAACCAACCCTCAGCTGCCCCTTATGGCCTGCGTGCCGGACAAGTACTACGTGAATGTTTATCTCAGACTGAACGACATGGCTACCGCAGATAAAGGCTGCACATATACACCAGACAGAGTCATTTACACACACTTCTACATTCCCCCATTCTACTTCTTAGGATTACGTATACTTTTAGGAGTTCAACAACGCTTTATATCTTTTCATCATGGACACTAAACTTGTGCTATTTGTAATGATGTCTTTATGTGACACTGTTCTAAATATCGGACCGTGGCAATTTCCCTTCTCAAGCATCGTATATTTCAGGATGTTTATTTAATTTGAGATTGAGAGAGCTTCGTTAGTCACGTGACCAAGCTACAAAATTGTTGATCCATCTTATCTTATATATTACAATCGCTCATTCTAATGTTCTATGTTTAGAAATGTCATTGATAAATGTTAGTACCCATACAGGAAGCATAATGTGCAATTACAAGTTCAACTGTGTCACCGAAAGGATCTGATTAATGTCAATAAATAAATTCATCAATTTCATCTGAACGGAATATTTAATTCCACGTTTGTGCAGACTGGAAAAATGTATTAAAAAAAAAGCTGTTTTGTATGTATTTCAATAAATTATTGTGTCAAGCTACATTATTGAACTACCAAGGTGAACGTTCCAGCCATCATATTCCTATTTTTAAGTCGCTGACTGGCAAACATAAAATGTCCTGAGGGAGATATCCACGCTCAGAGGCAGACTCGGATGCGAGAAGAATTGTGCACCCTACTGGCTACACTATTCCCTCATCACATCTAGACCTTGGCGGATGTTGAAAATGCTAACAAAACAGGGGGCGGTGTATATACTGGAAATATTGACAAAACTAGTCCATCGTGGATGTTAGAAATATTGACAAAACTTGGCTGTGGAGGATGTTGCCATACCGAAATGACGACAGTAGATCATCGATCAATGGAGTTAGTGTTTGTTTTATTAATGCCATCAAATAGATAGAAGAAACATCAGATTCTATCAAATAAGCAAAGTTAAACTGACTCTTACATTATTCCAGGATCGTCAATTTCGAACCGGTATGTCTTTACAAATAGATAACACTAAGAAAATGCTTTGATAATATGATGCTTTTTAAAAAAGAGTATATTATAACAAATAACAATATGTGCATATATTCTTGGTTGAGTGAGGGCGATTGAAAGAAAGTAAATAATAGGCGAAAACGTAAGGGGGGGGGGGACAGATAACAAGAATGCACTCCAAAAAGAATTTCATGAAATTAAAAAAAAAGTTATTATTAAAACGACTTCTTCGTGTACTTATTAAATAGAGAACTAGTTCAATTCGTGTATTTACTGAGTGTAAATAAAAGCTGTTTGCTCAACTACGAAACGGTTAAATGCGGATTTACTTAAGCAAGCATATACAACTAACTACCTATTACAATTTAAAGTATTTATTTAACATGAATGTAACTTAGGCTAAATGTGTTTAACTAGTTTGTGTTTACCACACAAACATTTGAGCAAGGTAGCTGTGCAGTCTGTTGTTCTGATTATAATGTACATTTACCGAAAAAAAAAATTGTTCAGAGGGAAACCTCTTGTAGCTGATTCCATTTCACCTGAAATCTACAAGACTAGTGGACCAACGTTGACTGAGAACATTACCAAGAGGTTTTTCCAAATGCAGAAACGCAACCCTTGGTAAAAACAACAATCACGCATCATCCACATTTACAGGCCAAAATTGCACAACACTAATGATAATATAAACAAATCTAGATAAGGCTAGACATTTAATAGATAGGTCTATTCTATTTAGAGCTAATCATAATATGATATATTCTTAGCCGACTTTTAAAAGGAAGATGTTAATTCTAACTGATTAAACCAGGGTCAGTTTACTTGTCTGAAACAGTTTGGTTGGACTTTTGTTATGAAATAATTATATGAAGCATTTCCATCTTTAGGCATTTATTTTAGTTCGTCTAATAAGTAAGTAAGTATTCCTATCAGACACAATTGACACGATTCTGTTGCCACGGCATACAAGGGAATGTGTGGCCAGCAAAATACCGACCAACCTTACTTATTCCTAACTAATTTCAGGTACCCATTAGAAATGGGTAGTTTAAGGGACACCCTTCAGACCAGGTACCAGACCTCACAGAGTCCGAACCCGAGACACTCGGTGCTCCAGTCTCAGCTCATTATTAGGTCACTTTACCCCATAGTCTGTCTAATAAAAGATCTACGTTATTTGCATAGGTCACATTTAGTGCATATATACACATCGAATAGAAAATATAAATATTGATATTTAAGTCTAGTAAAGTATATGATTAGAAACCTTATGCTGAACTTACTTTATTTTTTTTAAATACGCACATTTAAATTATTAACAGTGTAAAATATTTGTAGAGATCTTATATATATTAATAATTATCTATTTTTTGTATTCACTTATTATTACTAAAAGGACAAAATGATAAATTCTATTGGTAAAAGATATATTTAAAAAATTTAGTGAATAGTATTTTTTTTATTTCAACTTAACATATAATTATTTTGCGTTAAATTTAACTCTTTTTATTCCACAGGTGTGCCATGATAAATAATTGCAGTCATCTAAGTCCACAATGTCTAAATTTAATCCAATCTGTGTGCTCAAGTTAAGATGAAATCAAGATCTACTTAATATGCCTGCTCTAGTCAAAGATAAAAAAAACATGATATGCTTTGTCGAAAGGAGATTAAATATCAATACTGAAATACATAAAATAATATCATTTAATACTTTAACGTGTTCCATGATAATGTATACTAGTTTATCTTCAAGGGACATTTAGTCAGAAGAATATTCTATTAGTTAGTAATTGGATGCAGTGATCAACAAAGAAAAGGAAAGAAATAGTAGACAGGACATTTAGTATACATTTAGTTTAAATGTATAAATTGAAAGAAAATAGCCACTGAAATAGTTGCCTTATGTTAGTCTTTAAAAACTATTATGCAAAGACAATCTTGATCTACACGTCCTTTTCCACTATGGTTCAAAGTTGGGTCCTTCAATTAATTCTGGTGGTCACAGCACTGGCTGAGAAATGTACAAAAGCAGTCCCGTAAGTATTGATGTCATTATTTTAACATTATAATCGTATCTTATATATTACAGACGCTCCTTCTATAGAGAAGATTATTGCGTCCTACGCCCATCAGTGGTAAGAGCCTTCCATCTTTATTAATGTTTTAAATGATGTTAAGTTACTGGTTTTCCTGGTTTGTTCAGGCAACCCATTCCATACCCGAATGCCAATCGGGAGAAAGAGTACTTATATGCATTTGTTCTGGCATAAGGTATAAGAAAAATGTTTTTGTCTTTATTTACGTTTATCTGAGCATTGCCATCTTAATGTGAAAAGTTGCACTAACTATTTTTAAATCATTCTTTTTTTCTTTAACATTATACCTCAACTTATTCCCATTAAATGCGTTTTTGATTTAAAAACATGCAAACAAGCAAAAACAAGCAGTTTTTTATTTATTTATATAGCATTAGCAGCACTGAAATAAGTCTGCCAGTATATGCTCATCGTTTCCGTTATTTTACTTGTCAACAAACTTAAGTGCATTCCCTTGTAATTGGGCTGAAAGAAGTAAAATAAAGATCTGTGCAACAATAATGTCTCTATATTCACCTTATTCCAAGCTTTATATTTTTAAAAAAAAACATACAATTTTAAGAGGACGATTTTTTTCGGCGGAAATAAAACATTTAACTTTACATAAATAAATCGTGATCCAATGGACTTCCGCTGTATACAACTTTCGATTTTAATCATAATTTGCGTTATTGTAATTTGTCATACATTTTTCAGCAAAATTAAACCGAAATATATAATAAACTATGTTTAAGACATCCAACTGTACCAACTGTACTACAGAATTTAAAGATATAAGGAAAATAAAATGGATACAAGAAAAACATGACAACAACGTTAACAAAAAGGCCTTATATAGCATTCGATGTTGATGGGTCGGAAATACTACTATTCAATTCAATAATTTGAGTTCTTATCTTATAATATCTACAGACTCTCCTTCTATGAAGGCATTCTTCTACAATTATACATGAAAAGTAACAAAACGATGAAATTAAAAAATGTAAACGTTTACTTTTACAAATACATTATTTTAAAGTTTTAATTTACAGATAGAGTAATATGCCTTTAAATTCTTCGACAACAACTGGCAACTGGAAAAGTTTATAGTTTTCCATTGATAAATTCATAGCGAATTGCTCAACCGTAGGTCTATAATTCCGTTTCTGGTCGTAAATTCCGAAACAGAAGTTTACGAGTCATGAAATAGCAGAAACATCAAAGCAAGCGGTCAATCTTTTAATAGTCTTTAGTAATATCTAAACAGTATTATTATGCTCCTAGGGCCTACATAAGTATGTCTTTATACTGTATACTGGCCAATAAATGTGTATATTTCTGCTCAATTAAAAAAATAGCATTGAGAATATGTTTTAAGAATAGCTTATTTAATGCCTGCTTTGAAATAGGCCTATTTATAGCAGATGACGTTTAGTCTTAGTATTTCAAATAGTTCTCTACCTAAACGTGTGTGGGCGAAGATTATAGATCCTGTCTGTTTGTCTGTCTCACTCTCACCCACACACAAACACATACACGCAAACTTACACACATATATCCAAGATTAAAACAAAGCATACTTTTTAGAATATTTAAAATGTCTATTGATTAAAAGTCTATTAGTAAAATCTCAAAAGCTCGATTCCTAGATCTACACCTTTCTATCTCTTTATTCTTTTCTCTATCAATTTATCAAATATAAAACTAGGTCTAAGCTTAGATCAAGTAGGTCTTTATATAGTCAATATCTAATTTTTCATTTCACTCTTTCTTTTCTCCGTAAACTTTTACTTAATTCTTTGGAATTTTTGTTCAGAAATTAAAACCTTAAAACATATACGGTTTTCCACTTTTGTATAACGTACAAAATTATTTAGAAAATGTAATATAAAAGTATTCTTAAGAGTATAATAATTAGAACGCAAGCACAATTTAATAAACTTGAACTCTTATAACTGTCTTTGGAATTATCAACTCATTAACCTTTTCCAACACAGAAAAAAACATTGTTTTTTTTTTAAATAAAGTTTTTTGGATGAATAACCCAGATATTATAAACATTGAAAACTTTCAAAGGAAACATAATAGTTTAAGAAGAATTAACTTAGTAGAAAAATAAATAGTGTTGTTCGTGGAGAAATTTTAGCCTATATGTAGTAGGCCTAGTCTTGCCCCCCCCCCCCCACATCCCCCCCCCCCATTTCCCGGTGGCTAATCCTATTGTTAGAATCTCTGGCCTCACACAAATAGTTAAGTTAGACCAATTTGATCCACAGAGACCATAAAGCAGTGTTCACACGTTTCAGTGGCCACGGCGTACTAGGAAATTGCATGGCCAGCATAAAGCCCACAACGCCCAGCCCTCTTTACCTTTTCCCTAACAAATTTCAGGTACCCATCAGAGCTGGGTAGGCTCAGGAGACTCAGGGACACCCTTCAGAGCCGGGAACAAACCCTAGCCTTTATCAGAATTCATACTGTACGTCAGCCGAACTTTCGAGCTCACAAACAGTTGATATAATGTCTGGTATCAAACTAATTATGATAATTATGATAAATATGACACCAATGGTAATACTGTCTTACACCAAAGAAAACAACAATAATGATATTGTAATCATTATGCTTTTGAGAAATCTCAATTGAAAGATTGTCTTTGCAACGGCTAAGGAAATACATCGCAGTGGCAACTATTCAGAATAATTTTCAGAATGCAATAAACTTGGTTCCTCAACACTAAACACTACCCTATTATCCATGTCGTCATCACTTTCCAAATAATTCTGACTTTTGTGTTAGAAATTAAAACATTTTTATAACAGACGTTCGTTCATGTCGAAGTTGTCATATAAAGTCAATATTTTGTCGCTTTAATAGGTCAAAAAGTACCAAACATGTAAAAAATAACACTGAAAAGACAACTAAGGCCTACTCGTGGGGAACAAGAAATTACACTTAATTTTGCTTTTAAGGAAAAGTTTCACCTGAATTTAATTTAAGAAACACGGGCTATTTCTAGTATAAAATGTTTAACAATCGAATATACAAAATATGCTTAAATTATTCAAGTATTCCTTTCAATACTATTGACTGTATGTAAACATTTAACTACATATATATTATGCTTCAATTTGCCTTTAAAAACTATTGACTATAGAGTCTATCTATAGTATAGAACTCGATTTTGTTTTATTGGAAAAAAAAAGGGGGAGGGGCAGTTTATCTAAAAAGATGCAAGCAACGTCAATGGAAGAAAAGTGACAAATGTATTTATTCAGCTAAGCCAACTAGCGCCCATTCTACTCCGATTAGCCTACTACGCCAGTGTCCGATTTGTTAGGCGATTTGACGCAGCTCCTTAAAAAAATATGCTCTTTTTTTTGTTGAATGCATAGGAAAAAGCAAAATAATTGAACTATTAACGCGTGGCGCGCTATAAATAATTCAATAACTCCATATTTGTTAGAAAACTCACAATTATAAGTGTTGCAATAAGCATCGGTTTTTATTATCTGTGTGATATTGACGCCAAGGGCGATAAGAATATTTTTTACTTCAATTTAACGTCATAAAGATCCTATTAATAGTTGGCCTTTGCATTTATTAAAGGCTTCTGAAAAAGACTGTATATACAAACGACTAATAAAAAGTATTCAAAACCAACACCATAATATAGACATTGCACATAATATGTTTACTATAGAATGATAATATATCTTGTATACATTTCCTAACACCTCTAGACCAAATGAATCGGCCTTTTTAAAAAAAAAAAGCTTAGAGAGATGACCAATGAAAAGTATCTCAAAATCTTTATTTAATAGCCTGCTATTTCTAAAATTGTGCTTTCCAGAAGAAGTGGCGAATGGTATTATAACTAAAATAAATGTTTGTTTCACCTGATAACTGCCACCGTGTGTTTTACAAATTCGAAATGTTAAAAGTTTATAGTTTATGTCTACTTTTTATAGTTTATAGTCTAGGCCTACTGTTTATAGTTTATAGTGTAGGTCTACTTTTTATAGTTTATAGTCTAGGCCTACTTTTTATAGTTTATAGTCTAGGTCTACTTTTTATAGTTTATAGTCTAGGCCTACTTTTTATAGTTTATAGTCTAGGCCTACTTTTTATAGTTTATAGTCTAGGCCTACTTTTTATAGTTTATAGTCTAGGCCTACTTTTTATAGTTTATAGTCTAGGCCTACTTTTTATAGTTTATAGTCTAGGTCTACTTTTTATAGTTTATAGTCTTGGTCTACTTTTTATAGTTTATAGTCTAGGTCTACTTTTTATAGTTTGTAGTCTAGGCCTACTGTTTATAGTTTATAGTGTAGGTCTACTTTTTATAGTTTATAGTCTAGGTCTACTTTTTATAGTTTATAGTCTAGGTCTACTTTTTATAGTTTATAGTCTAGGCCTACTGTTTATAGTTTATAGTGTAGGTCTACTTTTTATAGTTTATAGTCTAGGCCTACTTTTTATAGTTTATAGTCTAGGTCTACTTTTTATAGTTTATAGTCTAGGTCTACTTTTTATAGTTTATAGTCTAGGCCTACTTTTTATAGTTTATAGTCTAGGTCTACTTTTTATAGTTTATAGTCTAGGCCTACTTTTTATAGTTTATAGTCTAAGTCTACTTTTTATAGTTTATAGTCTAGGCCTACTTTTTATAGTTTATAGTCTAGGTCTACTTTTTATAGTTTATAGTCTACTTAGAATGTAATTTGCCCAAATATTTACAATCTTTTATTTTACATTAGTATTATAATCTGGACTACCTGGAGTATGTAGGCGTCATAAGCGTTACAGTATTCTTTAGTTCCTAGCTCGGATACTGACAACATAGACATATAATTATTTGAGTAACACGTTGAATAGTTCAAATGAAAAGTGTATTATCACTTATAACAAAATGACATGTAGACGAACCACAGTCCACAATAATCAGAGTATAAAGGTAAAATCGATGAGAACACAACATTGATTCATAATGTATATGTATTTAATGCAGTATAACTGAGCACAATATATAGCTCCTTCATTAGTATCATTATCATTACTTCAACTACTTTACAACTCTACACTTCGAGACTTGAATAAAAAACACAAGTCCACATTTTAGCTCATCAGAGCTTATAAGAACAGCACTTCTCATTATTAAGTATGGGACTTGTAGGCCTACTAACTTCTTGTTACAAATTTATCTCCCTTGTAAACTTTTATTCACTCATAATTTTGGTCACAGTTATACTAAATTACAAAAAAATGCTAAAAAGTGAAAAGTTACTGGCTAGTTTGTCTCCCCTCTTTGTCACCAAACTGATAGAACGGATGGTTAGAAGTAGACTTAACGTTTCCTTGAAAAAATAAATCACATAGCTCCCAAGCAGACTGGTTCTGTATTTGGTTATGATTGGAATAGAGCAACTAAGTACTGGAGCTACAAAAGCTGAAAAGTAGTCTATTGTCTGTCTAACATATAATGAAAAGAATACCCCAAATAATATAGAAGAACTTAATTTTTTTTTTAGTCACGGCATGAAATGTATTTCGATTTACAGATTCGGAAATACATGCCCCAGTCATGTAGTTTTATTATTATTTGAAACATTGAACTTCGTAACAGTAACTCACTGTTGCTGGAAACACAAACAAAAGTCAATTATAGATTGCTTTGCTTGATAGGCTATGACCGTTGTGTCATACATCTATTTGTGTTTGTTATTTTATTGAATGATTGACATGTGTATTTATATCATTGAATTTGTCAGAGTTCAGACAATTCCTTCCAAGAAAATCACTGTACTTAGACGTGTGCCAGCTGCATGTTCAAACTGGGATAAGGCCTGGGCGTGGCTAACTAAAGTTGACTGTGGAACAAAATATAGGTAAGTGAACATCTTCAGTATGTATTATACATTTTAGTAAATTAGTGAACACCTTCAGCATACATTGTTAGTAGGTTCGTGAACATCTACAGTATGTATTATACATTTTAGTAAATTATTGAACACCTTCAGTATACATTAATAGTAGGTGCGTGAACATCTACAGTATATATAGTTGGTAGGTTCGTGAACATCTACAGTATATATAGTTGGTAGGTTCGTGAACATCTACAGTAAATATAATTGGTATGTTAGTGAACACATTTACAGTATATAGTCTACATTGTTGGTGGGTTAGTGAACGTCTACAGTATATATAGTTGGTAGGCTAGTAAACATGTTTAGTATACATTATACATAGCACATAAACGTAACTTTTAATTTGTACAAACATCTTTTAAAATAAAAACAAACGGATAATATTTTTAGAATTTTTTCTTCTTGCTTAATTTAAACTTCTGTTTAGTATTTAAACATAACAAGAGATATTTAATCACTTTACTGTAAACTCATAGTGTCCTCACTCCAGACTAACACCAAGGATTTCTTCTTTTTTAAATATATCCACATTATATAACAAAACCAAGAACAAAAAACAAATCAATTAAAGGTCAAAGGTCAACGTAAAACGTATTTAAGAGAACTGTAAAAAGATTAAGTGAACTTTTTTTTTTTACATTAAACGTTCTTGATTTAATTTTTTTTTTATTTCCTCATTTTCAAAACTGCAAACCTGTCACTATTTTTATCGAAACCAATATCCGTCACCGCATCAATTTCAATTGATAATAGAGCCAGATCAGCCATCCAGACTCTCCAATGGTGGATCGAAAATAGTTCTTATAAAATATTTTTTTTAAAAGATCCGCTCACATGAAGCCATTATCACAAAGGGAGAGAAAAATAACTGAAGGCTTATTAGTGTGAGTATTGGAACAGATTCCAGGAAGTCCTATTCAGCTATGAAATTCAAAACATCAAACAATAGTCCATGGCTATTTGGAGATTAATATCGGCTAGCTTTGGGTGTTTTCTAAGCATTGTTATACTTTTATTATAAGCTCAACTTCTGATAACTCATCATTTTGAGTACGGAAAATAGAAACTCGTCTTCAATTGATTGTGTGTATTTTAATGTGTATAGTGTAGTTTGTGTTGTGTAGTGTGTGTATTTTAATGTGTGTAGTGTAGTTTGTGTTGTGTAGTGTGTGTATTTTAATGTGTATAGTGTACTTTGTGTTGTGTAGTGTGTGTATTTTAATGTGTGTAGTGTAGTTTGTGTTGTGTAGTGTGTGTATTTTAATGTGTGTAGTGTACTTTGTGTTGTGTAGTGTGTGTATTTTAATGTGTATAGTGTACTTTGTGTTGTGTTGTGTGTGTATTTTAATGTGTGTTGTGTAGTGTGTGTAGTTTAATGTTTGTAGTGTAGTTTGTGTTGTGTAGTGTGTGTAGTTTAATGTTTGTAGTGTAGTGTAGTTTGTATTGTGTTGTGTGTGTGGCTACCTTATTGACAAGGTATGCATGTTTTGTTTTAATATGCGTAAATCACCAATTCCTTTGACATAGATTGGAGTGTTCTAGTTAAATATTTGACAATCTAGTGCCTATGTTGACATAACCTAAGCTGGAATGTGTTGGCACTACCCAGTGTAGTAATTTGGTAATGCATTGGAAGCAATCTAAGTGATCCATAAGGACCAGACATCTGCTTCTTTATCACCAAATTATCTTTCAGCGTAGAGTTTTGAGCTCAGGGCAACACCTATGAAGAAAATGGTGGTAGTATCCACCGACTATATAAACTGGACATTTTATAACCAGGATACTGATTTAACGCTTTGCCTTCAGAAAGTTTTGTTCCACTGCATTTTATTTTATTTCTGACATTGACTTCTACTTTTGTGTTTATTCAACTTGTGATAAAGATACTTTTTTTATTCTGATACTGTTTTTTTACTGGGCTTGTTTGTCTTTCTACTTTGAGATCTCTTTTATAAGCCTTTGCTTTTATACTTGTACTCTAAGATGTATAATTTGGCACCACCGTGCTAATATACTACGTTAGAGTTAAGTAAATATATTCCTAATGTACAACGTTCTTATTGATTCAATCTGCAATTGTGTTTATAGCTCTACATGTATGATGCAATTCGCTGTCATTATGTGTGTACCAAAACTGCTGTTATCAAATAAAACTAGTGTGTGATCCTAACAGAATAACAATACGACATATTTTGTCATAGAATTAAGTCCCTTTTTCAGTATGTTGTGCTCATTTCTCCAGTTGTATTTAAACGACCGGTTGGCGGTGCACATAAATAGATTTACTTTGATTAACATTTACATTTAAATACGAATCGCTAATACTAAAGTTTAAAGAGATATAGGTCCTGTACTTAATAGATGTACGCCTATCAATGGGTTCAGATGAAAAGAACTTTCAAAAAGAACTTTAAAAAACTCATTATTTCAATATTTACCTTAGATAACATGCTTTAGACCCCTACTGTCTTACTTATATGTTAGGTCGGTTAATGCTTCATTTATTTGATTTGTCCTATGTTTGTAAAGTTTTCAATCATCAATTAGCTTTATATTTCTTAGTCTAGAGATTATATCCGTGTTCTTATTTATATGTTTAATGCTCTCTGAGCTTACATTATGTTTGTTGGCAGCGCTATACAATATTATCATTATTATTATTAAAAGAAATGGTCTTGTTTTTATTTAGCGTCTTAATTTTTTATTAAGTAATTTAACATAATATTCTGAAAGTCCACAAAGAGTGCAAGTAAATTATTTCACTTATGCATAGTTCCTTAATATAATTAATTAGCTTTAACGTAGAAATGGAATTAATATAAAAGACAAAAAGAACATTTGCGTGCTACTTTTTTTTTGTTCACAATTATATCAGAAATTCCAAAGCCATTCTAACACATCCTATTTCTCTTTTCCTGGCTAACCCCAGAGCTCCCATCATTTTAAATTGAGCCCATATATGCCAAAGGCGAGTCTTGCTAAAACACGAAAATAAAAAAAAAGGTTTTCTGATGAGATCTGCGGCGGCCTAATCGATATCTGCTCCACTGAGGATAACACTTTTAGCATTTAGGAGGACTCGGTCGGGAAGGTGCAATTGGACTAGACACGAGAATTGAAAGTAGGATAGAAGATAGAATGAATGTGTGCCATGAGGGCCAAAATTCACTTTGTTTAATTGTACGCAGTAGAGCCATTGAGTTATATTTCGTTAAGGGGAAATCACTAATAGTTTCTAGCGCAGAGTGTAACTTCAAATATTTTTGTATAAAGAAAAGTTGCATTTTGATTTTTCAACATATTACTAGATCTTTATAAATCAGATGTTACGCAAAAGCTATAGATCTAATTAAAACCTATATTATTAAATAGGGCTGACCAAAAAGTTGTTAAGGATTAAAAATATTCAATGTTTTCTATTTTTTTTTACGATTATTTTTGTTAAGTATAGTGCACTGAATAAATGGTTCACGACTACTAAGTAGGATTTAAATTCTGATTTAAAAGAAGACTATATAGGCCTACAATTACGTTTAGTAGACTTTGTCTGTGTTCATGTACTAGACGTTGTCTGTATTTATGTATTAGACGTTGTCTGTGTTCATGTATTAGACGTTATCTGTATTTATGTATTAGACGTTGTCTGTATTCATGTATTAGACGTTTTCTTTATTCATGTATTAGACGTAGTCTTAATTCATGTATTAGACGTTGTCTGTATTCATGTATTAGACGTTTTCTGTATTCATGTATTAGACGTTGTCTGTATTCATGTATTAGACGTTGTCTGTATTCATGTATTAGACGTTGTCTGTATTCATGTATTAGACGTTGTCTGTATTCATGTATTATACGTTTTCTGTATTTATGTATTAGATGTTTTCTGTATTTATGTATTAGACGTTATCTGTATTCATGTATTAGACATTGTCTGTATTCATGTATTAGACGTTGTCTTTATTGAGGTATTAGACGTTGTCTGTATTCATGTATTAGACGTTGTCTTTATTACTGTATTTGACGTAGTCTTTTTTTATGTATTAGACGTTCTATATATTCATGTCGATTTAGTAAATGATGTCTATATATAACTTAAAAAAAGATAAGTAATCTAATAGTAACATGTTTTTGTACCGTGTTTAGGATAGCTGACTATAACGGTACAATGTCAACCTATATTTGATATTGTCAATAAGATGAAAGACAACTTTGTAGTGAACTGCAGCCATTCCTGGTCTACCCTGTTACTAGTCTGTCCAAATGTTCGTCTTCTGAGCGACCGATTAGAAACGCGATCTCACGCGAGAATGAAATCCCCCGAGACAATAACTGTGGGAATAGCTAGCGTCCACCGTAATTGTTTCTCTCACTGTCTTAACAGTTCCAACTTTTTTTTTGTTGATTCTCCCAGGGCCAATATATACCCTGATTCTCAGAGAGAATTCTATTGCCGAATTTCTCAACTATCGAATCACCATATATTCTTCCCACTTTCCATTGATTAGATGTCATTGTATAAGCCAACATAAAATAGTTGGATTGTATCCAACATAAGAAATGCATTTTTAGTGTGTGTGTTTTATGAAGTAATTTACGTACACGTTTTAGATGTATTCATGTTGTCTTATATTGTTAAGGCTTACCATGAAATGATATTTTACTATAATAACACCAATGTTTAGGCCTACACCGAATTTGTTTTAGAATGTGAGGAAAACGCCATGTTCGAAAATCACGTTCATTTCTTTATATTTATTTTCTTAAGGCTATATTTTAAAATAAAAAACCACAATATATAAACATGCTAGCATTTTTACTTTTTAAGCTATTTAATATGTTGTAAGTAAAACAATAAAAACTATTGTTGCTCTGTCTTGTGGTTCTCCAATGGCTATTATATGATCTATTATAATAACGGACTCTACGTTAAAGCAGTTTCGAAAAAAATTGTGTCGAGAGTGCTTGGCCTTGCACTTGGTCAAGTTAACAAATGTTATGTTGAGCAGTAAATAGGCTATCGCAACTATTCCGTGTGCCCTATCGGTGTATAAGGTAGTCGAGTCTGAAATCAGCAATTTAGTTTAATATGACACCTGAGGCATGAAACCTAATATAATAATATAATATCGTAACTACACCACTGTGGGAGTAGTGTCTTAACACAAATATTTTTTTTCACAACTATTTATCTTTGAATCTTAACCTGTCAGTACACGGCAGAGCTTCAAATAATTTTGCTATGTTGTACGGTACGAACTTTTAGGCGTGGTACGAAAACCTGAAAAGTTAAAATATATACATTTCCTGGCCACTTCGCAAATAACAATAACACTGTGTGTTTCAAGTCTAATTCAAAAGAGGAATAAATGATAGCAACACAAAAACATATCTCATGATTGTTTGCAATGGCCTTGGACATTAAATGCTGGATCTGTAATTTGAAGTCTGCTATCATGTTTCGTTTCAATTAAAGTGTTATCGACATTGTGCTCTTGCGGGAGAAAACAATCGATGCGGACTGTTGATCTCCTGATAGATGCCTAGTAACATGTAGACCTACATAGCAAATATAGGCTGCTAGATAGTGTGGTCACAAAATTTCTTTTATGTGGAATCTACTGAACACAATCATTCACTATAGTAGTAAGCTTACCCTAAGGTCAGAATAAGCACAAGCAAAAATTACAAGGCTCTACATAAACTTGAAATCACCAATAGAGAACAATCGGGAGTCAATATGTCCATTATATTATAATATAATTGTAAACTTATATTACTATACTTATATTATATAGAATGCTGTTATCATGTAGGCCGTAGGGCTAATACAAACAATCTCTTTTCTCTCCTTCTACAAGACTGGATCATGTTACTGTGCCACCAAGGGAAGTAAAGCAATACAAACTGGAGTATGGCTGTTGCGAAGGAGACATTGATTGTAAGGAAGGTTAGTAGCAGGCACTAATAATTTAAACAGGTCTTGGAGCGACAGAAAATTATGTATAAACATCTATATCTATATCTATCTATCTATCTATATCTATATATATAAATATATATCTTTATTTATCTCTCTCTCTATATATATATAGATAGATCGATAAATATATATATATTTCTCTCTCTCTCTCTCTCTCTCTCTCTACATATATATATATATATATATATATAAAAGACAGGCATTTCTAAATGTGTCTAATCATTGAAAGATTTATTATTATATATTGTCTATGCACGGTTAACTAATAAACTATGCATTTAGATTAGACATATTAATGTATAATATAGTGTATATTTCTTGTTTGCCTATATATAAATAGTAGTACTGGGTACTATTAATCTTGAAAATGTTGACAATGATGTTTAAAATTTTAAAATCTATACATTTGCAGCTAAAGGGATTCACACAGCAGGTTTTGATTCAACGGATGAAAAGTTTTTGGCTATTGTTCTTGGATCGACTGCAGCATGTGTTGTTATAGTCATCATTATTTTTGCAATTACATTTTATACCAAGAAATCCAGGTCAGTTTCATTTTTGTGTAAGTAAATTATTAGTGAAGAGATGATCTTGCTTTATCTTATATTTTGACTGACAGCGATTTTTGCGTGCTACATTTGAGTTTGAATCTAGTTCTACATTCTGATGAAGGTTTTAAATGATGTTAAGTTGTTGGTTTTCCTGGTTTGTTCATTCTAACACTTTTGATACCTAAATGCTACTTGAGAAGAAAGAGAACTTGTTCAGTTCATAGTGGAACCCCTGAGTTTACAGTTTGTAGTGTTGATTTAAGGCCATTCATTAATTATTACACTTTGTTTTCTCTCATAGAGTCTTGAATCCAATTATGTAAGGGATAAGTGATGCCAAAATACTCGTTTTCTTTTCTAGCTAACTAATAAAATATGTTGAACTTGATCAAAGGTTTTTGAAATGTTAGAGTTAGGTTAGAGTTAGAGTTCACATTCTGCAAACTATTAGTGGGGATGGTTGGATCTACATATTTTACAACCTAATGACTCTATGTTCTTATCTGATACTACTGTAAGTTCTTCTGCTATTAGGTAGATTTTTTAAACTATAAACATAATTGTCATAATTGGTATTAAATAGTTCTGACTTACCATATATATATATATATATATATATATATATATATATATATATATATATATATATATGTAGAGAGAGAGAGAGAAAGAGAGAGAGAGAGAGAGAGAGAGAGATCAGGATGTACTCATCATTGGGAGTCTGCAGTTATTCAAGATTTTCTTTCTTCATCACTTCTAAATCAGTATTTAGTTTTTTTGAGTACTTACAATGTTTATGAATCAGCTAAGTGTTTTCTGTTGGACTATAATCTATCATGTTACTATTTTAAGTAGTTTAATGTTGGATGGTGCCCTTTTTAGATGTGTCAATAAGTGTGGATACAGCAAGAGGTTAAGTCTAGATCTAGAAGTTGGCAACCTATGGCACGCTTGCCAGACATGGCATGCATTGCGATTTTCAATGACACTGCAGAATACCCATAAAAATGCAATTCATGTCTCTTCTAAAAGAAATTAAGTGTGAGAGTATGAACATTTTAGTCTGTTGACAAGCTTAATGTATTATAATACTATTATCATCTTTAGCATACTATTATCAAAGGGTTGCTTACCCAAAGTCTGCTTAATCAATATGTGTTAGTGATTTTCACGTCATAAGAATTAAATAGTAATTTATAATTTACACTAATTAATGTTTGCCATTTACATTTTTAGGTGTCAACCATCTTGTGATCCCTCTAGTCATATCTATGCAAGTGCAGGTATGTAGCCTGTAGAAAACATTTGGCGTAGTTAGGTTTAAAGTCTAAATATAGATCAAATTATGATGAAAATCCCATTGTTACAGAACAGCTTGTACATCACAGGTGCATTTAAAATGTAGCAAAAAAAATATTTATATTATAGCCTAGGTCTAATGACTCTTATTTGTTTTGTTTTTAGATTTATAAGTATACTTCGTGTTATTTGTTTCTTTCTATTTTTATTCACCAGAGGAAGATGACACTCGTGATGTGAACACCACTATTGAAAAACATCATGAAGAAATTGATCCTGAGAGGGATCAAAAACCTAGTGAGGCAGAGTGTGAGGCAGAGTATGCTGAAATAGGAGATACTCATTTGCCTAGATATACAGATATATTTAAAGAAAGCTTAGAGCTTCGGGGAGATCCATTTAACAAGGCTACTGCTCCGCCTTTGTATACAAAGTTCAATGAAAAAAAAATCAAAAATTCAAAAGTCAAGGCTTTTTTGTCTTCCAGCTGTGATGATATTGATCATGATATCGGGGTTACCTTAGAATATCCTAATCGTCCTCATCATAATCCAAGCATAAAATATTACAATGTAAAAGAAAAAGGAAAAGACAAAAGATCCAAAAAGTACATAGTAAGTAATCCTGCTGGATACACTCCATCTCCAAGGCTTCACACCTTCAGGTCTAGCGCACCTTCATCATTTGATATGGTGAAAACCCCAGTTTCAACTAAATCTTCTTTTTCTGAACTTACTTGCAGACAAAAGCGTGTGTCATCAGATTCATTTTTACCAATTAGGACTAGACTTTCAAGATCAAACTCCACCAGTACATGTTCAGTAATTCATGAAGCATCCCCAAAATGGACAAAAGTGAAACGGATTTCTGAAGACCATTTACAAAAAATGACACAGGAAAAGAAAATGAAATCTGCATCAAGTGATATTGATGAGATTGATCTACCAGTAGAAGAAAACTGTTTAGTTCCAGGATCTGGTATGTCAAGTCAAATTTCAGAGCTTGAAACAGGTAATGAGAATGACTCCCTCTTAAAGACATTTTGTCATTCAGGGTGTGAAATTGACCTAGGATATGATGAATGTGAACAGTGCTTAAACTATGACAGTATTTTGAATTATGATAATGACAATTGTAGTGTTCACTTGTATCAGTGTCTGGAAGATGTAGGCCTACAGAGTCATTGTTAATTAGAAACAGTATACTGGAAGATGCAGGCCTACAGAGTCATTGTTAACTAGAAACAGTATAGACCTTACTGAAAGATGTAGGCCTAAATAGTCATTGTCAACTAGAAAAAATATACTGGAAGGTATAGGTCTACAGAGTCATTGTTAACTAGAAACAGTATACTGGAAGATGTAGGCCTACAGAGTCAATGTTTACTAGAAACAGTATACTGGAAGATGTAGGCCTACAGAGTCATTGTTAATTAGAAACAGTATAAAGTAAGTGACACAAAATGCAATATTTGAGTATGATACTGTATAATATATTTTCCTTTTTTAAATAGTTTTATATTTTCAAACATTTTAATACTATATCATTTTCAAAAACTTATGGGATGGAGGATCAAGAAGAAAATGGAATTTCAACTGATTTTACTATCAATATAAAATCAATTTTTTAAAATCAGTTATTAATATATTTGTTGTTTATTTCCATGGTCTATTGATTTGTTTAATTCAAATAAAAAAAACAACATTCCATAATTAAAATATAAACGCTTTTTTTGGTAATTAGTATGCAATGTGTTTATTATCATTTTGTAAATACACCATTTTACTTACTTGATTCGATCATGTATATATGTGCACCTGAAAATATGCATTCATATGTTTTTTAATTCATATATTCATATATGTTAATTCATATATTCATATATGTTTATTCATATATTCAATAAGCTTATATGTTAATTGGACAAATTGATGGTCATACCTGGAAGGAAAATAGACAGGCAAACTTCTGTCTTGTATTGTGTGGCTTTTTTTAAATATATGCTTCTGTATAGAGCATTTATAATGAAATGTAAAATTAACAAAATCTTTTGTAATGTATTATGTAACACACATTTTTAATTACTTCAAATGATTTCCACTATGGATGTAATGTAATATATTGTATTGATAAATTGCTTAACAAATAAGAATTGTGTGTGTGATGTGTGTGTGGCAAAGCAATTGCAATTTGTACAGAGGTAATACATGTTTTTATTTAACATTTAAAGTTAAGAATGGGGCGTTTCGCAAGTCTTAATGTAATACATGTGGCTTATGTATCTTTATATGAATCGGATTTGTTTATTAATTTTACTTCTTCAAAATATGATTTGTTGATCACAGAACGTTTATGTTTAAAATACATTTAAATATCAATACACAAATAAGCTTAAATTTAAGTATTCATTAAATAATTATACATTATAAAAAATAGTGTCATTAAAATGTATTTTTTTGTGGAGAAAGATCGTTCATAAAATTGTAAGAAACATAAATTATAATACTCTTCTTACGAGATACACATGCTTGAGTCCTGCTTGACATAGGTAATAGCATACATTCACATTTACTGCACGTTTTTTTTTTAAAAGAAGAGAAAAACAATTTCTCAGTCATGTTGAAGAAATAGATTATTATTAAAGCGAGAACCTTCTAATATCCCTCAGGTAATCCTTCAATGTCAAGTATGCCTAAAGAGTTTAGTTTTTAACAGTAGGCCTAATTGAAAATTACTTAAGAGCTGTTCTTCTATTGTTTTTATATGACATTTAAATTGTAAATTAAAAAAAAAACTAAATTAATTTAATTAAATGTTTATTAAATGTCAAATATGAATGATGGGTAAAAAAATGAAATTTTTTACTTTGCTTTGTCTACGACAACCATATATCGAATGTGCACATTAAAACAAAGGACTTTCACAGATTTGCTTCAATGCTATAATAATATAAATTTAAAGAGATTAGCGTTACTTGAAATAATTCTGATGGGGTGGATGGGAGGGCATGTAAAATTTTGCTTGTACGTTAATCAAAATGTTGTTTGTTGTATTTTTATTCGCAATAAAATAATGAAATATTGCTGGTTTTGTCAAATACAAAAGGTTAAAAAAGGCTTTTCGATAAAAGCGCAAAAATGTTATTGTAATTTACAAGACTTTCCACAGGTCCAGGCAGTAATGTCTCAAAATGATTAAAGCAGGTGCCGCTTTGGAACAATAAATACATGACTAGAGAAGGTGCCACTTTGGAACATGTAAAGAAACCCCAGTCCTAGAGCCGAGCGCTTTGGAACATGTAAAGTATTAATTATCTTGGAACCCACATATTGATGAAGTAATTTAAACAATCTAACAAAACGTTAGGCTTCATTAAAAGGAACTTTTACAAATGTAATAAGAACATAAATCTAACGTTCTCTCACATTATTCTATACTAGAATATGCATCATCTGTATAGGATAAATCATATAAAGAAAACATAAAAAAAATAATACAAACTCAGAAAAGAGCTGCAATGTTCATTATTAGCAAATATTTACAACTGACAAGAGTAACACCAATAGTTAAATCACTAACTCGAGAGGACAGAATGGCAATGAGTAAAGAAGTAAAAATACACAGGGCAATACATTTTAATATAGAAACACTACACAGTCTATAGTAATTACACAGTGGTCATTCTATAGTGATTACACAGTGGTCATTCTATAGTGATTACACAGTGGTCATTCTATAGTGATTACACAGTGGTCATTCTATAGTGATTACACAGTGGTCATTCTATAGTGATTACACAGTGGTCATTCTATAGTGATTACACAGTGGTCATTCTAAAGTGATTACACATTGGTCATTCTAAAGTGATTACACAGTGGTCATTCTAAAGTGATTACACATTGGTCATTCTAAAGTGATTACACAGTGGTCATTCTAAAGTGATTACACAGTGGTCATTCTAAAGTGATTACACAGTGGTCATTCTATAGTGATTACACAGTGGTCATTCTAAAGTGATTACACAGTGGTCATTCTATAGTGATTACACAGTGGTCATTCTATAGTGATTACACAGTGGTCATTCTATAGTGATTACACAGTGGTCATTCTATAGTGATTACACAGTGGTCATTCTATAGTGATTACACAGTGGTCATTCTATAGTGATTACACAGGGTCATTCTATAGTGATTACACAGTGATCATTCTATAGTGATTACACAGTGGTCATTCTATAGTGATTACACAGGGTCATTCTATAGTGATTACACAGTGGTCATTCTATAGTGATTACACAGGGTCATTCTATAGTGATTACACAGTGGTCATTCTATAGTGATTACACAGTGGTCATTCTATAGTGATTACACAGTGGTCATTCTATAGTGATTACACAGTGGTCATTCTATAGTGATTACACAGTGGTCATTCTAAAGTGATTACACAGTGGTCATTCTATAGTGATTACACAGCAGTCATTCTATAGTGATTACACAGTGGTCATTCTAAAGTGATTACACAGTGGTCATTCTATAGTGATTACACAGTGGTCATTCTATAGTGATTACACAGTGGTCATTCTATAGTGATTACACAGTGGTCATTCTATAGTGATTACACAGCAGTCATTCTATAGTGATTACACAGGGTCATTCTATAGTGATTACACAGTGGTCATTCTAAAGTGATTACACAGTGGTCATTCTATAGTGATTACACAGTGGTCATTCTAAAGTGATTACACAGTGGTCATTCTATAGTGATTACACAGTGGTCATTCTAAAGTGATTACACAGTGGTCATTTTATAGTGATTACACAGTGGTCATTCTAAAGTGATTACACAGTGGTCATTCTAAAGTGATTACACAGTGGTCATTCTATAGTGATTACACAGTGGTCATTCTAAAGTGATTACACAGTGGTCATTCTAAAGTGATTACACAGTGGTCATTCTATAGTGATTACACAGTGGTCATTCTATAGTGATTACACAGTGGTCATTCTATAGTGATTACACAGCAGTCATTCTATAGTGATTACACAGTGGTCATTCTATAGTGATTACACAGTGGTCATTCTAAAGTGATTACACAGTGGTCATTTTATAGTGATTACACAGTGGTCATTCTATAGTGATTACACAGTGGTCATTCTAAAGTGATTACACAGTGGTCATTTTATAGTGATTACACAGTGGTCATTCTATAGTAACAAAAACCTTTCCCACAAATAAGAAATCCAAAAGTAAATCAAACATAAGATCCTAAGATTCCAAATGAAAAAATAATATTGACACAATCATTTATTAACATATTTTACCTGCAACACACAAAGTCCTGAAGCCATGCTTGATAAAGCCCATTGTAAAAGTCCTGAAACCAGGCTTGATAAACCCAAATATAAAAGTCCTGAAGCCATGCTTGATAAAGCCAAATATAAAAGTCCTGAAGCCATGCTTGATAAAGCTAATTGTAAAAGTCCTGAAGCCATGCTTGATAAAGCTAATTGTAAAAGTCCTGAAGCCATGCTTGATAAACCCAAGTATAAAAGTCCTGAAGCTATGCTTGATAAATTATTATAACCTTATTGTCCCATCAAAGATGCACATATCACCCACCCCCTCCCTCGTGTTATAAATTAAAATAATACAAATTTATATAATTTAAACTGTGATATAATTTAATAACACATATTGCTCATAACGCCTCTCCCTCGCCCCCCACCCCCTTACATACAGAGCCTTTACAAGCTTATGTAGCGCCGCAGGGCAAAAGTTTTAGCGCCGCCCCCTTGCATACTGTAACTGCTTGTTTAGTGCTATATTTGCTATATTTAGACTTCTATTTGCCGCCCCACTGGAAGTGTCGCCCCCGGGCCCTCCCCTTTTTGAGGGCTGCTTACATATTATAGTTCTCAACAAACTATCGAGTAACGTTCCAGCGAATATTATTTATTTATTGTTGAATAAACAAACGGCATTAAATTGTAGGCTCGTCATTTTTTCTCGTGACAAAGAATATCGCTGCGGTTTCTTCTAGCGGAATTTTTTTTTATAACTTTATCTCAATATTTTTTTGTTGTCAAGGCGTTATAGATCTAGGCATATTCTGGACTATTTCACTGAAACAATATTTGGATATTTCTTTATTGTATAATAATGATCGCATTCCGCCTACTCGCTTTTGATGTTAAAAACTGATTCCCCATAGCCCATAACTAATCTTGTATTATAAACTTTGTATATTTCTAAAAGACCAGAACTAGCCGTCGAGGTTGAAATCAATTGTCAAACACCAGAATTTTTAAATTAAAAGTACTGTCAAAATGACATGTGAGTTTTGTTTGACATATTTAGGCCTAGGCCTATATACTGTCTAATAATTATTCACGTCGGACATGTGTCTACGCTAGCTCAGGGGTTAACGTCTTGGACTGCTATGTGGCCATGCGGGCGACCCGGATTTGAGTCTCCAGTTAGACTATACCTTTTTTTTTCTACATTTTTTTTTTCAAACTTTTAAAAATAAAAGACATTGTAAATGTACAGGCAATTTAGATCTTTGTTGAAATGAAAATACTTGCCTATTTTTTTACCCGATTAAAATATTTAATTTTAAATTACTTTCCTAAAAGTCATCAGTAAAAAAAAATAATTTAAAGATTAGATTTATAGCTTTCCTTTAATTGTAGTTTATACAATTTTTATCTGCACCTTGTACAGTCCTGTTTTTTTTTCACCCGGGCAACGCCGAACAATGTAGCTTGTATATCTATCTATCTATCTATCTATCTATCTATCTATCTATCTATCTATCTATCTATCTATCTATATATATATATATATATATATATGTGTGTGTGTGGGGGGGTGATTGCATGCCTATATCAATATCGTGTGTTTGTTATCTGCTTTATTTCAATCAAACTAGATCTAATTTCTAATCACAATAATGACTATTATCGACTAATATTGATTCCATGATTAAAAATTATTAGTTTTTATTTTCACTTTCTTACAATTTAAATGTGACTTCCGGTTATAGATTTTAAAAAATTGATACTTTTTTTCTCGATAAAAATGTAAGGGATTGCGATTTGTTTCTGCGCTATGATACCGCTATAGTGTATTGTGTTATTTATACGTAGAAGTGGTTACAGTTTTTATAAAATCAAATATAACCTAAAGAAAAAACTGTTACGAAAGTTATCCATAAAAATATTTACGTGATTTTTAACAAAGTGTATCTTTTGTATCGCTTACATAATATGGTTAATATTCTATATTGGCATCGATATGTTCGTTGTCCTCTCGTAAACAAATAAATAAGAGTACCAGGTGACCGATCATTCGATCGGTAATAAAGAGCAGGCGCTTGTACCTTAACATCATGTGTATGTAAAACAACAGTGCATACATTTTAAAAATACTTCTTTACCAGACCAATAAATTGTATTTGTCTTTTTTCTTTTTTCTACTATGAATAACATGGGCTTTAAATTCTAACAGTCGAAGCAGATTTTTATTTGTGCAGTCTAATATCTAGATTTTGACCGATAACCCCCCCCCCCCCCCCCAAAAAAAAAACAAAAAAAAAAACAACAACAGCTTAATCTCATTTTAAACCAAAAAAAAACATGAAGGCTAGAGTTGTCAGTTTTAAATCCAACAGAAATATATGTCATTTATGTCATTAAATCGCCAGGCTACAACGAATACATAAAAGTACTGCGCGTTTGTTTATGTGCAAGTCTAAAAGAGACTCGGGAACTGCCCTTCTAAGCTCGCTCCAGAATTGAGTATAAAGTGGCGCTACTTTGCCATCAGTGCATTTTTAAATACGAGTTTCCGTCCTATCTCAAGGCACTAATCAGACCTTATGTCCCGCAAAGAACACTTTGTTCTACAAACTCATCGCTTCTGGAAGAGCCCCGTTTCTCTCTGACGACCGTTGGCCTTAGAGCCTTCTCAGTATCCGGTCCGAAAGTGTGGAATCAACTTCCCATTCAACTGAGGCGAACAAGCTCTACTGTTACTTTCAAAAAGAACTTAAAAACTCATTATTTCAATATTTACCTTCGATAACATTTAACATGCTTTAGAAACTTACTGTCTTATTTATGGGTTAAGTCGGTTAATGCTACATTTATTTGTTTTGTCTTGTTTTTTATCATCAATTTAGCTCTGTCACCTGGCCTAGTGTAATATCCGTATTCTTAGTTGTATGTTAAACGCGCTCTGAGCTTACATTATGTTTGTTGGCAGCGCTTTACAAATATTATTATTATTATTATTTAAAAGACTGAAAATGAAAAGTTTAAATTTAAAATATCGTGAATTACGTTACAATTTTTAGTTCTTCTACCCCTTCCCCTATTGGTGTACGCTCGTTTGAATCTGTGGCGCCTTCACTGTGGAACGGCTTACCTGAGACACTGAAAAACTCTGTGTCAAAAAAGGCATTCAAGAAGAATTTGAAGACTTTTCTTTTCAACTAAATTGATCAAATACACATCCATTAGCAAAAAACTTGTTTGAAACTATTTTAAAATGTTATTGTCGTTTCGTGCCTCCATCGGCCGAAACCTTGTTTAAAACTATTTTAGAGCGTTATTGTCGTTTCGATTTTGTGAGCGCGCCGAGCATGCTTTTATTAGTATGGAGTGAGGCGCTATATAAATAACCAATTAATTAATTAATTATTTAACTTAAACAACTGTCAAACTTTCCTATAAAATTATGTCAATTTTTTCAACTCCCTCCCTCAACCCATTCAAGCTAACAATGAGTTACGGCCGGCAAATATGTTTGATAGGAATTAAAAAGGTCTACGAATAAATGTAAATCGGGTAAAAAAAATAGGCATAGTCTAACTGGAGAATCGAACCCGCTCGCACGCACAGCAGTCCTCTACGTTAACAACTTAGCTAGAGAAGGCACATGTCAGATGTGAAAAGCTATTAGACAGTATATAGGACTAGGCCTAAAAAAGTCAGTGACACAATAGGGATCCGTGGGGACACAAACACGATCTTTTTATATATAGAGATTTTCAATGTTTTCAATGTATTATTCCAAACATTGTTTTACGAAAAAAGTAAAAAAATATAGTTTGGTGTTAACATTATTTAATATCCTCCATTTGTGTTACTATTTATAATAAACTATCGCGGTAAAATATAATATTGATTAATTAAAACAATGGTATGATAAACATTTTTTTTTTAATTTTGAGCATTAAACTTAAATACTAAATAATTAAAGGTAAAATTATGTTATTCATTGAAAAGACTGCAAATGAAAAGATCATAATATATGTAGGCTTCGTTAGATAATGTGTTTAATTTCTCTCCCCCCCCCCCCCGCCCCTCAATAAAACTAACAGTATATTACACTTCTGACTATTGTTATAAGGAAAATACGAATATACTGAATTTACATCTTTTCTAGTTTACCAGATTTCAAATTGACAATGTTAACATATTCTAATATATCTTACTTTGGTAGGCCTTTTTAAGCAAATCATACACATTTTTAATGAAACATTAATTGAATTTTTAAAAAAGTGAATACTAAAACAGTGTTTATTATTTACAGTGTAGAGTATACTGCTACGTTGTATGCTATATACAGCGTAGTGTATACTGCTACAGTGAACACTATATACAGTGCAGTGTAATCTGCTACAGTGTACACTATATACAGCTATTCATTGTTTAAACACAAAAAAAGTTTTAGAGGTTGTTTTTTTTCAAAAAATGTCAGATAAAAGAAAGTTACAAATAGACCTTTAGTTTGGTGAAAGTTCTTCTAATTCTGTTATTATTTAAACGGCAAACTATTATCTCACTATTAGATAATTCGTAAATATGTATTTGTTTTCTTTTTTTTAAAATTTAATCTAAAATATATTGAAGTTTAATCTAAAATATATTGGTAGACGTTCAAATCTAAATAAGCCGCGAGGGCCGCATACTATCATTTGTCCGCCCGCGCGTTACCCACTGGCTGTAGTTTGGACACCCCTGCATTACATAAATTACACTTGGTCTTGCTTTAAATTATTTCTATCATCGGTGCGCAACAGTAGTTTAAACAAGAAATTAAACTTCTTTCTGCTGTAGTAAGCCTACGGGTATTCCCGAAACGTCATAACTGCGACGCAACAAAACACCGCTCTTGAAAGCCGCACTACATGTGGGTCGAGCAAGGGCATGTTTTCACGGCCAAAATCAATATCTACGATAAATCTAATGTGTATTTTTGTTTAACGTCCATTTCCGATTTTTATTTGTGGGGCCGAAAAGCTGTAGATTTTTTTTTAGGTGAAACAAGTAGTGCATTAAAACATGAAGATAATCGTTAGAGCGCTTTTGAAGAAAATTTCCAGACATATATACACATATATATATATAGTACCAGGTGACCGATCATTCGATCGGTAATAAAGAGCAGGCGCTTGTACCTTAACATCATGTGTATGTAAAACAACAGTGCATACATTTTAAAAATACTTCTTTACCAGACCAATAAATTGTATTTGTCTTTTTTCTTTTTTCTACTATGAATAACATGGGCTTTAAATTCTAACAGTCGAAGCAGATTTTTATTTGTGCAGTCTAATATCTAGATTTTGACCGATAACCCCCCCCCCCCCCCCCCAAAAAAAAAAAAAAAAAAAAACAACAACAGCTTAATCTCATTTTAAACCAAAAAAAAACATGAAGGCTAGAGTTGTCAGTTTTAAATCCAACAGAAATATATGTCATTTATGTCATTAAATCGCCAGGCTACAACGAATACATAAAAGTACTGCGCGTTTGTTTATGTGCAAGTCTAAAAGAGACTCGGGAACTGCCCTTCTAAGCTCGCTCCAGAATTGAGTATAAAGTGGCGCTACTTTGCCATCAGTGCATTTTTAAATACGAGTTTCCGTCCTATCTCAAGGCACTAATCAGACCTTATGTCCCGCAAAGAACACTTTGTTCTACAAACTCATCGCTTCTGGAAGAGCCCCGTTTCTCTCTGACGACCGTTGGCCTTAGAGCCTTCTCAGTATCCGGTCCGAAAGTGTGGAATCAACTTCCCATTCAACTGAGGCGAACAAGCTCTACTGTTACTTTCAAAAAGAACTTAAAAACTCATTATTTCAATATTTACCTTCGATAACATTTAACATGCTTTAGAAACTTACTGTCTTATTTATGGGTTAAGTCGGTTAATGCTACATTTATTTGTTTTGTCTTGTTTTTTATCATCAATTTAGCTCTGTCACCTGGCCTAGTGTAATATCCGTATTCTTAGTTGTATGTTAAACGCGCTCTGAGCTTACATTATGTTTGTTGGCAGCGCTTTACAAATATTATTATTATTATTATTTAAAAGACTGAAAATGAAAAGTTTAAATTTAAAATATCGTGAATTACGTTACAATTTTTAGTTCTTCTACCCCTTCCCCTATTGGTGTACGCTCGTTTGAATCTGTGGCGCCTTCACTGTGGAACGGCTTACCTGAGACACTGAAAAACTCTGTGTCAAAAAAGGCATTCAAGAAGAATTTGAAGACTTTTCTTTTCAACTAAATTGATCAAATACACATCCATTAGCAAAAAACTTGTTTGAAACTATTTTAAAATGTTATTGTCGTTTCGTGCCTCCATCGGCCGAAACCTTGTTTAAAACTATTTTAGAGCGTTATTGTCGTTTCGATTTTGTGAGCGCGCCGAGCATGCTTTTATTAGTATGGAGTGAGGCGCTATATAAATAACCAATCAATTAATTAATTATTTAACTTAAACAACTGTCAAACTTTCCTATAAAATTATGTCAATTTTTTCAACTCCCTCCCTCAACCCATTCAAGCTAACAATGAGTTACGGCCGGCAAATATGTTTGATAGGAATTAAAAAGGTCTACGAATAAATGTAAATCGGGTAAAAAAAATAGGCATAGTCTAACTGGAGAATCGAACCCGCTCGCACGCACAGCAGTCCTCTACGTTAACAACTTAGCTAGAGAAGGCACATGTCAGATGTGAAAAGCTATTAGACAGTATATAGGACTAGGCCTAAAAAAGTCAGTGACACAATAGGGATCCGTGGGGACACAAACACGATCTTTTTATATATAGAGATTTTCAATGTTTTCAATGTATTATTCCAAACATTGTTTTACGAAAAAAGTAAAAAAATATAGTTTGGTGTTAACATTATTTAATATCCTCCATTTGTGTTACTATTTATAATAAACTATCGCGGTAAAATATAATATTGATTAATTAAAACAATGGTATGATAAACATTTTTTTTTTAATTTTGAGCATTAAACTTAAATACTAAATAATTAAAGGTAAAATTATGTTATTCATTGAAAAGACTGCAAATGAAAAGATCATAATATATGTAGGCTTCGTTAGATAATGTGTTTAATTTCTCTCCCCCCCCCCCGCCCCTCAATAAAACTAACAGTATATTACACTTCTGACTATTGTTATAAGGAAAATACGAATATACTGAATTTACATCTTTTCTAGTTTACCAGATTTCAAATTGACAATGTTAACATATTCTAATATATCTTACTTTGGTAGGCCTTTTTAAGCAAATCATACACATTTTTAATGAAACATTAATTGAATTTTTAAAAAAGTGAATACTAAAACAGTGTTTATTATTTACAGTGTAGAGTATACTGCTACGTTGTATGCTATATACAGCGTAGTGTATACTGCTACAGTGAACACTATATACAGTGCAGTGTAATCTGCTACAGTGTACACTATATACAGCTATTCATTGTTTAAACACAAAAAAAGTTTTAGAGGTTGTTTTTTTTCAAAAAATGTCAGATAAAAGAAAGTTACAAATAGACCTTTAGTTTGGTGAAAGTTCTTCTAATTCTGTTATTATTTAAACGGCAAACTATTATCTCACTATTAGATAATTCGTAAATATGTATTTGTTTTCTTTTTTTTAAAATTTAATCTAAAATATATTGAAGTTTAATCTAAAATATATTGGTAGACGTTCAAATCTAAATAAGCCGCGAGGGCCGCATACTATCATTTGTCCGCCCGCGCGTTACCCACTGGCTGTAGTTTGGACACCCCTGCATTACATAAATTACACTTGGTCTTGCTTTAAATTATTTCTATCATCGGTGCGCAACAGTAGTTTAAACAAGAAATTAAACTTCTTTCTGCTGTAGTAAGCCTACGGGTATTCCCGAAACGTCATAACTGCGACGCAACAAAACACCGCTCTTGAAAGCCGCACTACATGTGGGTCGAGCAAGGGCATGTTTTCACGGCCAAAATCAATATCTACGATAAATCTAATGTGTATTTTTGTTTAACGTCCATTTCCGATTTTTATTTGTGGGGCCGAAAAGCTGTAGATTTTTTTTTAGGTGAAACAAGTAGTGCATTAAAACATGAAGATAATCGTTAGAGCGCTTTTGAAGAAAATTTCCAGACATATATACACATATATATATATAGTACCAGGTGACCGATCATTCGATCGGTAATAAAGAGCAGGCGCTTGTACCTTAACATCATGTGTATGTAAAACAACAGTGCATACATTTTAAAAATACTTCTTTACCAGACCAATAAATTGTATTTGTCTTTTTTCTTTTTTCTACTATGAATAACATGGGCTTTAAATTCTAACAGTCGAAGCAGATTTTTATTTGTGCAGTCTAATATCTAGATTTTGACCGATAACCCCCCCCCCCCCCCCCCAAAAAAAAAAAAAAAAAAACAAACAACAACAGCTTAATCTCATTTTAAACCAAAAAAAAACATGAAGGCTAGAGTTGTCAGTTTTAAATCCAACAGAAATATATGTCATTTATGTCATTAAATCGCCAGGCTACAACGAATACATAAAAGTACTGCGCGTTTGTTTATGTGCAAGTCTAAAAGAGACTCGGGAACTGCCCTTCTAAGCTCGCTCCAGAATTGAGTATAAAGTGGCGCTACTTTGCCATCAGTGCATTTTTAAATACGAGTTTCCGTCCTATCTCAAGGCACTAATCAGACCTTATGTCCCGCAAAGAACACTTTGTTCTACAAACTCATCGCTTCTGGAAGAGCCCCGTTTCTCTCTGACGACCGTTGGCCTTAGAGCCTTCTCAGTATCCGGTCCGAAAGTGTGGAATCAACTTCCCATTCAACTGAGGCGAACAAGCTCTACTGTTACTTTCAAAAAGAACTTAAAAACTCATTATTTCAATATTTACCTTCGATAACATTTAACATGCTTTAGAAACTTACTGTCTTATTTATGGGTTAAGTCGGTTAATGCTACATTTATTTGTTTTGTCTTGTTTTTTATCATCAATTTAGCTCTGTCACCTGGCCTAGTGTAATATCCGTATTCTTAGTTGTATGTTAAACGCGCTCTGAGCTTACATTATGTTTGTTGGCAGCGCTTTACAAATATTATTATTATTATTATTTAAAAGACTGAAAATGAAAAGTTTAAATTTAAAATATCGTGAATTACGTTACAATTTTTAGTTCTTCTACCCCTTCCCCTATTGGTGTACGCTCGTTTGAATCTGTGGCGCCTTCACTGTGGAACGGCTTACCTGAGACACTGAAAAACTCTGTGTCAAAAAAGGCATTCAAGAAGAATTTGAAGACTTTTCTTTTCAACTAAATTGATCAAATACACATCCATTAGCAAAAAACTTGTTTGAAACTATTTTAAAATGTTATTGTCGTTTCGTGCCTCCATCGGCCGAAACCTTGTTTAAAACTATTTTAGAGCGTTATTGTCGTTTCGATTTTGTGAGCGCGCCGAGCATGCTTTTATTAGTATGGAGTGAGGCGCTATATAAATAACCAATCAATTAATTAATTATTTAACTTAAACAACTGTCAAACTTTCCTATAAAATTATGTCAATTTTTTCAACTCCCTCCCTCAACCCATTCAAGCTAACAATGAGTTACGGCCGGCAAATATGTTTGATAGGAATTAAAAAGGTCTACGAATAAATGTAAATCGGGTAAAAAAAATAGGCATAGTCTAACTGGAGAATCGAACCCGCTCGCACGCACAGCAGTCCTCTACGTTAACAACTTAGCTAGAGAAGGCACATGTCAGATGTGAAAAGCTATTAGACAGTATATAGGACTAGGCCTAAAAAAGTCAGTGACACAATAGGGATCCGTGGGGACACAAACACGATCTTTTTATATATAGAGATTTTCAATGTTTTCAATGTATTATTCCAAACATTGTTTTACGAAAAAAGTAAAAAAATATAGTTTGGTGTTAACATTATTTAATATCCTCCATTTGTGTTACTATTTATAATAAACTATCGCGGTAAAATATAATATTGATTAATTAAAACAATGGTATGATAAACATTTTTTTTTTAATTTTGAGCATTAAACTTAAATACTAAATAATTAAAGGTAAAATTATGTTATTCATTGAAAAGACTGCAAATGAAAAGATCATAATATATGTAGGCTTCGTTAGATAATGTGTTTAATTTCTCTCCCCCCCCCCCCCCGCCCCTCAATAAAACTAACAGTATATTACACTTCTGACTATTGTTATAAGGAAAATACGAATATACTGAATTTACATCTTTTCTAGTTTACCAGATTTCAAATTGACAATGTTAACATATTCTAATATATCTTACTTTGGTAGGCCTTTTTAAGCAAATCATACACATTTTTAATGAAACATTAATTGAATTTTTAAAAAAGTGAATACTAAAACAGTGTTTATTATTTACAGTGTAGAGTATACTGCTACGTTGTATGCTATATACAGCGTAGTGTATACTGCTACAGTGAACACTATATACAGTGCAGTGTAATCTGCTACAGTGTACACTATATACAGCTATTCATTGTTTAAACACAAAAAAAGTTTTAGAGGTTGTTTTTTTTCAAAAAATGTCAGATAAAAGAAAGTTACAAATAGACCTTTAGTTTGGTGAAAGTTCTTCTAATTCTGTTATTATTTAAACGGCAAACTATTATCTCACTATTAGATAATTCGTAAATATGTATTTGTTTTCTTTTTTTTAAAATTTAATCTAAAATATATTGAAGTTTAATCTAAAATATATTGGTAGACGTTCAAATCTAAATAAGCCGCGAGGGCCGCATACTATCATTTGTCCGCCCGCGCGTTACCCACTGGCTGTAGTTTGGACACCCCTGCATTACATAAATTACACTTGGTCTTGCTTTAAATTATTTCTATCATCGGTGCGCAACAGTAGTTTAAACAAGAAATTAAACTTCTTTCTGCTGTAGTAAGCCTACGGGTATTCCCGAAACGTCATAACTGCGACGCAACAAAACACCGCTCTTGAAAGCCGCACTACATGTGGGTCGAGCAAGGGCATGTTTTCACGGCCAAAATCAATATCTACGATAAATCTAATGTGTATTTTTGTTTAACGTCCATTTCCGATTTTTATTTGTGGGGCCGAAAAGCTGTAGATTTTTTTTTAGGTGAAACAAGTAGTGCATTAAAACATGAAGATAATCGTTAGAGCGCTTTTGAAGAAAATTTCCAGACATATATACACATATATATATATAGTACCAGGTGACCGATCATTCGATCGGTAATAAAGAGCAGGCGCTTGTACCTTAACATCATGTGTATGTAAAACAACAGTGCATACATTTTAAAAATACTTCTTTACCAGACCAATAAATTGTAGGCCTATTTGTCTTTTTTCTTTTTTCTACTATGAATAACATGGGCTTTAAATTCTAACAGTCGAAGCAGATTTTTATTTGTGCAGTCAAATATCTAGATTTTGCCCGATAACCCCCCCCCCCCCCGAAAAAAAAAAAAAAAAAAAAAAAAGAAACAACAGCTTAATCTCATTTTAAACCAAAAAAAAACATGTAGGCTAGTGTTGTCAGTTTTAAATCCAACAGAAATGTATGTCATTTATGTCATTAAATCGCCAGGCCACAACGAATACATAAAAGTACTGCGCTTTTGTTTATGTGCAAGTCTAAAAGAGACTCGGGAACTGCTCTTCTACGCTCGCTCCACTGGCTCCGCGTGAAAGCCAGAATTGAGTATAAAGTGACGCTACTTTACCATCAGTGCATTTTTAACAACGAGTTTCCGTCCTATCTCAAGGCACTAATCACACCTTATGTCCCGCAAAGAACACTTCGTTCTGCAAACTTATCGCTTCTGGAAGAGCCCCGTTTCTCCCTGACGACCGTTGGCCTTAGAGCCTTCTCAGTATCCGGTCCGAAGGTGTGGAATCAACTTCCCATTCAACTGAGGCGAACAAGCTCTACTGTTACTTTCAAAAAGAACTTAAAAACTCATTATTTCAATATTTACCTTAGATAACATTTAACATGCTTTAGAAACTTACTGTCTTATTTATGGGTTGGGTCAGTTAATGCTACATTTATTTGTTTTGTCTTTTTTTAATCATCAATTTAGCTCTGTCACCTGGCCTAGGGTAATATCCGTATTCTTAGTTAACTTGTATGTTAAACGCGCTCTGAGCTTACATTATGTTTGTTGGCAGCGCTATACAAATATTATTATTATTATTATTATTTAAAAGACTGAAAATGAAAAGTTTAAATTTAAAATATCGTGAATTACGTTACAATTTTTAGTTCTTCTACCCCTTCTCCTATTGGTGTACGCTCGTTTGAATCTGTGGCGCCTTCTCTGTGGAACGGCTTACCTGAGACACTGAAAAACTCTGTGTCAAAAAAGGCATTCAAGAAGAATTTGAAGACTTTTCTTTTCAACTAAATTGATCAAATACACATCCATCAGCAAAAAACTTGTTTGAAACTATTTTAAAATGTTATTGTCGTTTCGTGCCTCCATCGGCCGAAACCTTGTTTAAAACTATTTTAGAGTGTTATTGTCGTTTCGATTTTGTGAGCGCGCTGAGCATGCTTTTATTAGCATGGAGTGAGGCGCTATATAAATGACCAATTAATAATTAATAAAATTAATTAATTAACTTTAACAACTGTCAAACTTTCCTATAACATTATGTCAATTTTTTCAACTACCTCCCTCAACCCATTCAAGCTAACAATGAGTTACGGCCGGCAAATATGTTTGATAGGAATTAAAAAGGTCTACGAATAAATGTAAATCGGGTAAAAAAAATAGGCATAGTCTAACTGGAGAATCAAACCCGCTCGCACGCACAGCAGTCCTCTACATTAACAACTTAGCTAGAGAAGGCACATGTCAGATGTGAAAAGCTATTAGACAGTATATAGGACTAGGCCTAAATAAGTCAGTGACACAATAGGGATCCGTGGGGACACAAACACGATCTTTTTATATATAGAGATTTTCAATGTTTTCAATGTATTATTCCAAACATTGTTTGACAAAAAAAGTAAAAAAATATAGTTTGGTGTAAACCTTATCTAATATCCTCCATTTGTGTTACTATTTATGAAAAACTATCGCGGCAAAATATAATATTGATTAATTAAAACAAGGGTATGATAAACATTTTTATGATGTGTTTAATTTCTCCCCCCCCCCCCGCCCCTCAATAAAACTAACAGTATGTTACACTTCTGACTATTGTTATAAGGAAAATACGAATATACTGAATTTACATCTTTTCTAGTTTACCAGATTTCGAATTGACAATGTTAACATATTCTAATATATCTTACTTTGGTAGGCCTTTATAAGCAAATCATACATATTTTTAATGAAACATTCATTGAATTTTTAAAAAAGTGGATACTAATACAGTGTTTATTATTTACAGTGTAGAGTATACTGCTACATTGTATGCTGTATACAGCGTAGTGTATACTGCTACAGTGAACACTATATACAGTGCAGTGTAATCTGCTACAGTGTACACTATATACAGCTATTCATTGTTTAAACAAAAAAAAATTTTAGAGGTGTTTTTTTTTCAAAAAATGTGAGATAAAAGAAAGTTAAAAATAGACCTTTAGTTTGGTGAAACTTCATCTAATTCTGTTATTATTTAAACGGCAAACTATTATCTGACTATTACATTATTCGTAAATATTTATTTGTTTTTCTTTTTTTTTAAATTTAATCTAAAATATATTGAAGTTTAATCTAAAATATATTGAAGACGTTCTAATCTAAATAAGCCGCGAGGGCCGCATACTATCATTTGTCCGCCCGCGCGTTACCCACTGGCTGTAGTTTGGATACACCTGCATTACATAAATTACACTTGGTCTTGCTTTAAATTATTTCTATCATCGGTGCGCAACAGTAGTTTAAGCAAGAAATTAAACTTCTTTCTGCTGTAGTAAGCCTACGGGTATTCCCGAAACGTCATAACTGCAACGCAACAAAACACCGCTCTTGAAAGCCGCACTACATGTGGGTCGAGCAATGGCATGTTTTCACGGCCAAAATCAATATCTACGATAAATCTAATGTGTATTTTTGTTTAACGTCCATTTCCGATTTTTATTTGTGGGGCCGAAAAGCTGTAGATTTTTTTTTAGGTGAAACAAGTAGTGCATTAAAACATGAAGATAATCGTTAGAGCGCTTTTGAAGAAAATTTCCAGACATATATACACATATATATATAGTACCAGGTGACCGATCATTCGATCGGTAATAAAGAGCAGGCGCTTGTACCTTAACATCATGTGTATGTAAAACAACAACAGTGCATAAATTTTAAAAATACTTCTTTACCAGACCAATAAATTGTAGGCCTATTTGTCTTTTTTCTTTTTTCTACTATGAATAACATGGGCTTTAAATTCTAACAGTCGAAGTAGATTTTTATTTGTGCAGTCTAATATCTAGATTTTGCCCGATAACCCCCCCCCCCCCCCCCACCAAAAAAAAAGAAACAACAGCTTAATCTCATTTTAAACCCAAAAAAAAAACATGTAGGCTAGAGTTGTCAGTTTTAAATCCAACAGAAATATATGTCATTTATGTCATTAAATTGCCAGGCTACAACGAATACATAAAAGTACTGCGCGTTTGTTTGTGTGCAAGTCTAAAAGAGACTCGGGAACTGCCCTTTTACGCTCGCTCCACTGGCTCCGCGTGAAAGCCAGAATTGAGTATAAAGTGACGCTACTTTACCATCAGTGCATTTTTAACAACGAGTTTCCGTCCTATCTCAAGGCACTAATCACACCTTATGTCCCGCAAAGAACACTTCGTTCTGCAAACTTATCGCTTCTGAAAGAGCCCCGTTTCTCTCTGACGACCGTTGGCCTTAGAGCCTTCTCAGTATCCGGTCCGAAGGTGTGGAATCAACTTCCCATTCAACTGAGGCGAACAAGCTCTACTGTTACTTTCAAAAAGAACTTAAAAACTTATTATTTCAATATTTACCTTAGATAACATTTAACATGCTTTAGAAACTTACTGTCTTATTTATGGGTTGGGTCGGTTAATGCTACATTTATTTGTTTTGTCTTTTTTTAATCATCAATTTAGCTCTGTCACCTGGCCTAGGGTAATATCCGTATTCTTAGTTAACTTGTATGTTAAACGCGCTCTGAGCTTACATTATGTTTGTTGGCAGCGCTATACAAATATTATTATTATTATTATTTAAAAGACTGAAAATGAAAAGTTTAAATTTAAAGTATCGTGAATTACGTTACAATTTTTAGTTCTTCTACCCCTTCTCCTATTGGTGTACGCTCGTTTGAATCTGTGGCGCCTTCACTGTGGAACGGCTTACCTGAGACACTGAAAAACTCTGTGTCAAAAAAGGCATTTAAGAAGAATTTGAAGACTTTTCTTTTCAACTAAATTGATCAAATACACATTAATTAGCAAAAAACTTGTTTGAAACTATTTTTAAATGTTATTGTCGTTTCGTGCCTCCATCGGCCGAAACCTTGTTTAAAACTATTTTAAAGTGTTATTGTCGTTTCGATTTTGTGAGTGCGCTGAGCTTGCTTTTATTAGCATGGAGTGAGGCGCTATATAAATGACCAATTAATAATTAATAAAATTAATTAATTAACTTTAACAACTGTCAAACTTTCCTATAACATTATGTCAATTTTTTCAACTCCCTCCCTCAACCCACTCAAGCTAACAATGAGTTACGGCCGGCAAATATGTTTGATAGGAATTAAAAAGGTCTACGAATAAATGTAAATCGGGTAAAAAAAATAGGCATAGTCTAACTGGAGAATCGAACCCGCTCGCACGCACAGCAGTCCTCTACGTTAACAACTTAGCTAGAGAAGGCACATGTCAGATGTGAAAAGCTATTAGACAGTATATAGGACTAGGCCTAAATAAGTCAGTGACACAATAGGGATCCGTGGGGACACAAACACGATCTTTTTATATATAGAGATTTTTAATGTTTTCAATGTATTATTCCAAACATTGTTTGACGAAAAAAGTAAAAAAATATAGTTTGGTGTTAACATTATCTAATAACCTCCATTTGTGTTACTATTTAAAATAAACTATCGCGGCAAAATATAATATTGATTAATTAAAACACTGGTATGATAAACATTTTTTTTTTATTTTGAGCATTAAACTTAAATACTAAATAATTAAAGGTGAAATTATGTTATTCATTGAAAAGACTGCAAATGAAAATATCATAATATATATAGGCTTCGTTAGATGATTTGTTTAATTTCTCCCCCCCCCCCCCCCCCCCCGCCCCTCAATAAAACTAACAGTATATTACACTTCTGATTATTGTTATAAGGAAAATACGAATATACTGAATTTACATCTTTTCTAGTTTACCAGATTTCGAATTGACAATGTTAACATATTCTAATATATCTTACTTTGGTAGGCCTTTATAAGCAAATCATGCATATTTTTAATGAAACATTTATTGAATTTTAAAAAAAAAGTGGATACTAATACAGTGTTTATTATTTACAGTGTAGAGTATACTGCTACATTGTATGCTATATACAGCGTAGTGTATACTGCTACAGTGAACACTATATACAGTGCAGTGTAATCTGCTACAGTGTACACTATATACAGCTATTCATTGTTTAAACACACAAAAAGTTTTAGAGGTGTTTTTTTTTCAAAAAATGTCAGATAAAAGAAAGTTAAAAATAGACCTTTAGTTTGGTGAAACTTCATCTAATTCTGTTATTATTTAAACGGCAAACTATTATCTGACTATTAGATAATTCGTAAATATGTATTTGTTTTTCTTTTTTTTTTAATTTAATCTAAAATATATTGAAGTTTAATCTAAAATATATTGAAGACGTTCTAATCTAAATAAGCCGCGAGGGCCGCATACTATCATTTGTCCGCCCGCGCGTTACCCACTGGCTGTAGTTTGGACACCCCTGCATTACATAAATTACACTTGGTCTTGCTTTAAATTTTTTCTATCATCGGTGCGCAACAGTAGTTTAAACAAGAAATTAAACTTCTTTCTGCTGTAGTAAGCCTACGGGTATTCCCGAAACGTCATAACTGCGACGCAACAAAACACCGCTCTTGAAAGCCGCACTACATGTGGGTCGAGCAATGGCATGTTTTCACGGCCAAAATCAATATCTACGATAAATCTAATGTGTATTTTCGTTTAACGTCCATTTCCGATTTTTATTTGTGGGGCCGAAAAGCTGTAGATTTTTTTTTAGGTGAAACAAGTAGTGCATTAAAACATGAAGATAATCGTTAGAGCGCTTTTGAAGAAAATTTCCAGACATAAATACACATATATAAATAAATATATATATATATATATATATACATACAATTTTAACTCGTATTATAGTATAGGATACATACAATTTTAACTCGTATTATAGTATAGTACCAGGTGACCGATCATTCGTTCGGTAATAAAGAGCAGGCGCTTGTACCTTAACATCATGTGTAAAACAACAGTGCATAAATTTTAAAAATACTTCTTTACCAGACCAATAAATTGTAGGCCAATTTGTCTTTTTCCTTTTTTCTACTATGAATAACATGGGCTTTAAATTCTAACAGTCGAAGCAGATTTTTATTTCTGCAGTCTAATATCTAGATTTTGCCCGATAACCCCCCCCCCCCCCCAAAAAAAAAAAAAAAAAAAAAAAAAAAAAAAAAAAAAAAAAAAAAAAAAGAAACAACAGCTTAATCTTATTTTAAACCAAAAAAAACATGTAGGCTAGAGTTGTCAGTTTAAATCCAACAGAAATATATGTCATTTATGTCAATAAATCGCCAGGCTACAACGAATACATAAAAGTACTGCGCGTTTGTTTATGTGCAAGTCTAAAAGAGACTCGGGAACTGCCCTTCTACGCTCGCTCTCACTGGCTCCCCGTGAAAGCCAGAATTGAGTATAAAGTGGCGCTACTTTGCCATCAGTGCATTTTTAATAACGAGTTTCCGTCCTATCTCAAGGCACTAATCAGACCTTATGTCCCGCAAAGAACACTTCGTTCTGCAAACTCATCGCTTCTGGAAGAGCCCCGTTTCTCTCTGACGACCGAGTCGTCCGGTCCGAAGGTGTGGAATCAACTTCCCATTCAACTGAAGCGAACAAGCTCTACTGTCAATATTTACCTTCGATAACATTTAACATGCTTTAGAAACTTACTGTCTTATTTATGGGTTCGGTCGGTTAATGCTACATTTATTTGTTTTGTCTTTTTTTTTATCATCAATTTTGCTCTGTCACCTGGCCTAGTGTAATATCCGTATTCTTAGTTGTATGTTAAACGCGCTCTGAGCTTACATTATGTTTGTTGGCAGCGCTATACAAATATTATTATTATTATTATTATTTAAAAGACTGAAAATGAAAAGTTTAAATTTAAAATATCGTGAATTACGTTACAATTTTTAGTTCTTCTACCCCTTCCCCTATGATTTGGTGTACGCTCGTTTGAATCTGTGGCGCCTTCACTGTGGAACGGCTTATCTGAGACACTGAAAAACTCTGTGTCAAAAAAGGCATTCAAGAAGAATTTGAAGACTTTTCTTTTCAACTAAATTGATCAAATACTCATCCATCAGCAAAAAACTTGTTTGAAACTATTTTAAAATGTTATTGTCGTTTCGTGCCTCCATCGGCCGAAACCTTGTTTAAAACTATTTTAGAGTGTTATTGTCGTTTCGATTTTGTGAGCGCGCTGAGCATGCTTTTATTAGCATGGAGTAAGGCGCTATATAAATGACCAATTAATTAATTAATTAATTAACTTTAACAACTGTCAAACTTTCCTATAACATTATGTCAATTTTTTTAACTCCCTCCCTCAACCCATTCAAGCTAACAATGAGTTACGGCCGGCAAATATGTTTGATAGGAATTAAAAAGGTCTACGAATAAATGTAAATCGGGTAAAAAAAATAGGCATAGTCTAACTGGAGAATCGAACCCGCTCGCACGCACAGCAGTCCTCTACGTTAACAACTTAGCTAGAGAGGGCACATGTCAGATGTGAAAAGCTATTAGACAGTATATAGGACTAGGCCTAAATAAGTCAGTGACACAATAGGGATCCGTGGGGACACAAACACGATCTTTTTATATATAGAGATTTTCAATGTTTTCAATGTATTATTCCAAACATTGTTTGACGAAAAAAGTAAAAAAATATAGTTTGGTGTTAACATTATCTAATAACCTCCATTTGTGTTACTATTTAAAATAAACTATCGCGGCAAAATATAATATTGATTAATTAAAACAATGGTATGATAAACATTTTTTTTTTTATTTTGAGCATTAAACTTAAATACTAAATAATTAAAGCTGAAATTATGTTATTCATTGAAAAGACTGCAAATGAAAAGATCATAATATATATAGGCTTCGTTAGATGGTTTGTTTAATTTCTCCCCCCCCCCCGCCCCTCAATAAAACTAACAGTATATTACACTTCTGATTATTGTTATAAGGAAAATACGAATATACTGAATTTACATCTTTTCTAGTTTACCAGATTTCGAATTGACAATGTTAACATATTCTAATATATCTTACTTTGGTAGGCCTTTATAAGCAAATCATGCATATTTTTAATGAAACATTCATTGAATTTTTAAAAAAAGTGGATACTAATACAGTGTTTATTATTTACAGTGTAGAGTATACTGCTACATTGTATGCTATATACAGCGTAGTGTATACTGCTACAGTGAACACTATATACAGTGCAGTGTAATCTGCTACAGTGTACACTATATACAGCTATTCATTGTTTAAACACAAAAAAAGTTTTAGAGGTGTTTTTTTTTCAAAAAATGTCAGATAAAAGAAAGTTAAAAATAGACCTTTAGTTTGGTGAAACTTCCTCTAATTCTGTTATTATTTAAACGGCAAACTATTATCTGACTATTAGATAATTCGTAAATATGTATTTGTTTTTCTTTTTTTTTTAATTTAATCTAAAATATATTGAAGTTTAATCTAAAATATATTGAAGACGTTCTAATCTAAATAAGCCGCGAGGGCCGCATACTATCATTTGTCCGCCCGCGCGTTACCCACTGGATGTAGTTTGGACACCCCTGCGTTACATAAATTACACTTGGTCTTGCTTTAAATTATTTCTATCATCGGTGCGCAACAGTAGTTTAAACAAGAAATTAAACTTCTTTCTGCTGTAGTAAGCCTACGGGTATTCCCGAAACGTCATAACTGCGACGCAACAAAACATCACTCTTGAACACCGCACTACACGTGGGTCGAGCAATGGCATGTTTTCACGGCCAAAATTAATTATCTACGATAAATCTAAAGCGTATTTTTGTCTAACGTTCATTTCCGATTTTTATTTGTGTGGCCGAAAAGGTGTAGATTTTTTTTTAGGGGAAACAAGTCGTGCATTAAAACACGAAGATAATCGTTAGAGCGCTTTTGAAGAAAATTTCCAGATATATATATATATATATACATACAATTTTAACTCGTATTATAGTATAGGAGTACCAGGTGACCGATCATTAGATCGGTAATAAAGAGCAGGCGCTTGTACCTTAACATCATGTGTATGTAAAACAACAGTGCATACATTTTAAAAATACTTCTTTACCAGACCCATAAATTGTATTTGTCTTTTTTCTTTTTTCTACTATGAATAACATGGGCTTTAAATTCTAACAGTCGAAGCAGATTTTTATTTGTGCAGTCTAATATCTAGATTTTGACCAATAACCCCCCCCCCCAAAAAAAAAAAAAAAAAAAAAAAAAAAAAAAAAAAACAACAACAGCTTAATGTCATTTTAAACCAAAAAAACATGAAGGCTAGAGTTGTCAGTTTTAAATCCAACAGAAATATATGTCATTTATGTCATTAAATCGCCAGGCTACAACGAATACATAAAAGTACTGCGCGTTTGTTTATGTGCAAGTCTAAAAGAGACTCGGGAACTGCCCTTCTAAGCTCGCTCCAGAATTGAGTATAAAGTGGCGCTACTTTGCCATCAGTGCATTTTTAAATACGAGTTTCCGTCCTATCTCAAGGCACTAATCAGACCTTATGTCCCGCAAAGAACACTTTGTTCTACAAACTCATCGCTTCTGGAAGAGCCCCGTTTCTCTCTGACGACCGTTGGCCTTAGAGCCTTCTCAGTATCCGGTCCGAAAGTGTGGAATCAACTTCCCATTCAACTGAGGCGAACAAGCTCTACGGTTACTTTCAAAAAGAACTTAAAAACTCATTATTTCAATATTTACCTTCGATAACATTTAACATGCTTTAGAAACTTACTGTCTTATTTATGGGTTGGGTCGGTTAATGCTACATTTATTTGTTTTGTCTTGTTTTTTATCATCAATTTAGCTCTGTCACCTGGCCTAGTGTAATATCCGTATTCTTAGTTGTATGTTAAACGCGCTCTGAGCTTACATTATGTTTGTTGGCAGCGCTTTACAAATATTATTATTATTATTATTTAAAAGACTGAAAATGAAAAGTTTAAATTTAAAATATCGTGAATTACGTTACAATTTTTAGTTCTTCTACCCCTTCCCCTATTGGTGTACGCTCGTTTGAATCTGTGGCGCCTTCACTGTGGAACGGCTTACCTGAGACACTGAAAAACTCTGTGTCAAAAAAGGCATTCAAGAAGAATTTGAAGACTTTTCTTTTCAACTAAATTGATCAAATACACATCCATCAGCAAAAAACTTGTTTGAAACTATTTTAAAATGTTATTGTCGTTTCGTGCGTCCATCGGCCGAAACCTTGTTTAAAACTATTTTAGAGCGTTATTGTCGTTTCGATTTTGTGAGCGCGCCGAGCATGCTTTTATTAGTATGGAGTGAGGCGCTATATAAATGACCAATTAATTAATTAATTATTTAACTTAAACAACTGTCAAACTTTCCTATAAAATTATGTCAATTTTTTCAAATCCCTCCCTCAACCCATTCAAGCTAACAATGAGTTACGGCCGGCAAATATGTTTGATAGGAATTAAAAAGGTCTACGAATAAATGTAAATCGGGTAAAAAAAATAGGCATAGTCTAACTGGAGAATCGAACCCGCTCGCACGCACAGCAGTCCTCTACGTTACCAACTTAGCTAGAGAAGGCACATGTCAGATGTGAAAAGCTATTAGACAGTATATAGGACTAGGCCTAAAAAAGTCAGTGACACAATAGGGATCCGTGGGGACACAAACACGATCTTTTTATATATAGAGATTTTCAATGTTTTCAATGTATTATTCCAAACATTGTTTTACGAAAAAAGTAAAAAAATATAGTTTGGTGTTAACATTATTTAATATCCTCCATTTGTGTTACTATTTATAATAAACTATCGCGGTAAAATATAATATTGATTAATTAAAACAATGGTATGATAAACATTTTTTTTTTTAATTTTGAGCATTAAACTTAAATACTAAATAATTAAAGGTAAAATTATGTTATTCATTGAAAAGACTGCAAATGAAAAGATCATAATATATGTAGGCTTCGTTAGATAATGTGTTTAATTTCTCTCTCCCCCCCCCCCCCCGCCCCTCAATAAAACTAACAGTATATTACACTTCTGACTATTGTTATAAGGAAAATACGAATATACTGAATTTACATCTTTTCTAGTTTACCAGATTTCAAATTGACAATGTTAACATATTCTAATATATCTTACTTTGGTAGGCCTTTTTAAGCAAATCATACACATTTTTAATGAAACATTAATTGAATTTTTAAAAAAGTGAATACTAAAACAGTGTTTATTATTTACAGTGTAGAGTATACTGCTACGTTGTATGCTATATACAGCGTAGTGTATACTGCTACAGTGAACACTATATACAGTGCAGTGTAATCTGCTACAGTGTACACTATATACAGCTATTCATTGTTTAAACACAAAAAAAGTTTTAGAGGTTGTTTTTTTTCAAAAAATGTCAGATAAAAGAAAGTTACAAATAGACCTTTAGTTTGGTGAAAGTTCTTCTAATTCTGTTATTATTTAAACGGCAAACTATTATCTCACTATTAGATAATTCGTAAATATGTATTTGTTTTCTTTTTTTTTAAATTTAATCTAAAATATATTGAAGTTTAATCTAAAATATATTGGTAGACGTTCAAATCTAAATAAGCCGCGAGGGCCGCATACTATCATTTGTCCGCCCGCGCGTTACCCACTGGCTGTAGTTTGGACACCCCTGCATTACATAAATTACACTTGGTCTTGCTTTAAATTATTTCTATCATCGGTGCGCAACAGTAGTTTAAACAAGAAATTAAACTTCTTTCTGCTGTAGTAAGCCTACGGGTATTCCCGAAACGTCATAACTGCGACGCAACAAAACACCGCTCTTGAAAGCCGCACTACATGTGGGTCGAGCAAGGGCATGTTTTCACGGCCAAAATCAATATCTACGATAAATCTAATGTGTATTTTTGTTTAACGTCCATTTCCGATTTTTATTTGTGGGGCCGAAAATCTGTAGATTTTTTTTTAGGTGAAACAAGTAGTGCATTAAAACATGAAGATAATCGTTAGAGCGCTTTTGAAGAAAATTTCCAGACATATATACACATATATATATATATACATACAATTTTAACTCGTATTATAGTATAGGATATAGGATACATACAATTTTAACTCGTATTATAGTATAGGATTAACATAGTAACATTTATATTTGGGTACAAATTCGCCCTTATATTAAGAGGATGCTATATTGCGGTAACCGGAAATTACGATCCTGCTTGGCGGGAATTTCCGAAATTCTAAATGTTGAAATTAAATGGCTTCTTGGACGTTGTGATTTGTACGGTATATTGAATGGGTTAGCCATTATATTTGAGTCCTTTATGTCGGCACCTGCCTCAGAATAAATACAAGGCCAAGTCGTAGCAAGAATCAACAATGGGCGTACCATGTTATTCAATGCAACTTCATTGGAATCCCCAGGCAGGCCTTGCTTCATGGCTAACCAAAAGGCGATCGACAAAATAACACTAAGGACTTGTAAAATATACAAAGAAACTGAGGCTGTGGGACATCTGTGGGTAGAGGCCTGCCCGTAACCGAGTTTGCTGGAGATTTACTATTGAGGCACTTTATTCTACAAATGAATACAATATCTATAAGGATACAATAAAATAATATAAAAAACTAGATAGAGACCCATAGCATAATGTATAGTATGGTATATGATTTGAATGTTCGTTTATACCATTACAGACTCACAATCTAAGTTGCTCGGGAATGACACTTCATTGTGCCATATTTTGCCTTTGGTATTAACGAGAATGCCTTCATTTGGGAGTATTAGATTCGCACTTGCGGTTCACTGGCACGTGCAAAAATATCTACATTTACCGCCCGGTGACACCACCACGAAGTATCGACTGGAAAAACGGGTAATACACGCAAACGTCGTTCTTTCTCCACCGATACCACGCGTTGCGCCCGCTGGGAATGTAAATGTTGAGAAATGCTGTTGTTGTAGTGTTGACGACCCAGCGGGCACACCACGTCGTAACGACGGGGGAAAAAACGTGGAAACCATGGAATCCAAATTTTCTCCCCGTCAATGCGACGTGATGTTCCCCTCTGGGGTACCCCTGCACACTCATTAGCATGTGTTGCTTAGCTTTTAGAAGCACACTTGTTCTTGTTGAAAGCGAAATGAATCAAGACTGCTAATGGAGTTGAGTATTTGTTTTTACTGCGCGAGAATGCCTTCACTGGACGTCTTAGATTCACATTTGGGGTTCACTGGAACATGCGAAAGTACCTACGTTTACATCGTAAGCATTAAATGTAAAGTAGAGAAATGCTGTTGCCCTAGTGTTGGCTTACCCTAGCATTTTGCCTGGCAGAACACTTATTGTCCAGTAGGCACAACACGTCGTATCGACGGCGAAAAAAAAACGAGGAACACCGTTTATCGCCGTCGTTACGACGTGGTCTGCCTGTTTGGTTAGTGTTATTAATCTAGGAATCAAGACTGACGGTGAGATTGTAAGGTTCGCACTTACTGGTGCTGATATTTTTTTTTATACACCAGAATGTAAGAAGCGAATTTAAAGTAAGAATGAGAGAAAAGCAAATTAAAGGTATACTAGTGCCATTCCCAGCGGCACACCACGTCGTATCGACGGGGAAAAAATGTGGTTTCCACGTGTTTTTCCCCATAGGGCCCACATACGACCTGGTATGCCCAATGGGTAATTAAGACCCGTGTGTTTTAGATTTAGGTCAAACAAATTTATATTTAAATGTTGATGCGTTCTGGCACTAGTGAAGGTCTAGACTAATACTTATACACTAAACATAGATAAAAACATATAGACATTATTAATTCACTTTAGTTATAACTAAGCCCCCTCCCAGGAATTTAGAAAAAATCTTTTTCAACAGATTTAAATAAACATTTTTATTAAATTCGCTAAAAATTTTGTTAATATTTGTCACGCGAAAGTTCAGCCCCCCCCCCCCCCCCTGGAAAAAATTTCTGGCTTCGCCCCTGATTATATTTATATATTTATAAGCAACATGCGCACATTTCCACCAATAAATGACATAAGAGTAAAATAAACTCTCCATATAATAAACTAATTTCCAGGTTTTTGGTGAGGGCGGGGTAGTGAGGGTTAAAAAAGAGAGGGAGGGGTGTAGAAAGTGGTAGGCTATATATAGATCTAGGCCTACGTTTGAGGACATGTTTCATTTTCAAATACATAATGAGTTTTTAAAATAGTTTTCTATATACCCCCCCCCCCCCTCAGCCTCTGTCGTGGCATCCCGCCACTGGGTGTAAAACTATGTGTAAATGTTTTAGCCTCTAAATAATTATCTTCTGTTTTGTCGAGTGTTTTATAGTAATGACATTTTAAGTTTGTAAAACCTGTTTAGACCTTTTAACTCTGACCCCGGATAAGGGCCGTAACTCACTGACACATATTGATAATATTTACTTTTTTACTCGCTGGGGGCAGAAGAAATGTTCATTCTTCTTTCCACTTAGTATTTTACTAAAGGCGTTATTGTTGTTTTTTACATTTTATTATAGTTGTTTATTAGTTTTAGACCATAAAAACACATGGAAACTTTAAAGTAAGAACCTAGATAGGGAATTGTTAAAAAATAATGTTTAGAGCTTTTTGTTTTTTAAAGAAAAACATTTCTTAGACTATGCTTTGGACCTTAATATTATGGTCGATTCTACCGTGATGACTATGTCGTTAATTTGTGTTCGAGTTTCTTCAATGTTAAAAAAATATATATAACATTAAGAACTAGTTTTCTATTGAAAAATAAATACATTAGTAGGCCTATAGCCTAATGCTAATATTACTGTCGGCTTTTCAAGCTATTGCTTAACTGAGACGGTGCATTGTTTGCCGACTCCGACTCCAGGTATCCAAAATTTTCTCTGACTCCAACTGCTCGACGCCGACTCCTTTAAAACATGAAAAGTAATCCGAGGATTAGAGCAGGTGCCACTTTGGAACATGTAAAGTACATGATTAGAGCAGGTGCCACTTTGGAAAATGTAAAGTACATGCTTAGGGCAGGTGCAATTTTAAAACATGAAAAGTAATCCGAGGATTAGAGCAGGTGCCACTTTGAAAAATGTAAAGTACATGATTAGAGCAGGTTCAATTTTAAAACATGAAAAGTAATCCGAGGATTAGAGCAGGTGCCACTTTGGAAAATGTAAAGTACATGATTAGAGCAGGTTCAATTTTAAAACATGAAAAGTAATCCGAGGATTAAAGCAGGTGCCACTTTGGAAAATGTAAAGTACATGATTAGAGCAGGTTCAATTTTAAAACATGAAAAGTAATCCGAGGATTAGAGCAGGTGCCACTTTGGAACATTTAAAGTAAACCCATGGCCGCATTATCAGATTTATTTCTTATTTTGCATTGTCTTCGGTTATAGTTGGTTGAACAATAAAGAAAAATAACTCTTACAAAAAGACCTAGATGAATTACACAAATGTAAATTGGAGTTGTCTTTTAACCCCCCCCCCTCCCCCAACCAAACAAAAAGTGCGAACTGTTAAGAGTTCCAAGAAAAAGGAACAAATAATTATAAACTACGTCATTCAAGAGGCATGGTGGCCGAGCGGTAGCGCGTTCGACTGACGTTCCGAAGGTTCTGGGTTCGAATCCTGTTGCAGGCTAGGAATTTTTCCCGGGAATTGAAGGTGTTACAATTATATCAGGTAGGCCTACGTTTGTACCACCCACTTGCCCTTCACCGCCCCCCAATCGCCCCCGGGAATGTCAGCGCCCCCTAAAGCTTCTCACCGCCCCCCGGGGGGATAACGCCCCCGTTGAGAACATATGGCCAAGAACAACGTCACACACCATGAAATTTCTGACAATGATTACAATTTATAAATAACAAACAAACAACTCTGCAGTGGCAGAACACATTTTCACAAAATAATCGAATGCCTAGTAGCTTAGACTAGGGTTCGACAACCTAAGACACGCGTGCCAAACTTGGCGCATAGAGCGATTTTCAATGTCACGCAAAAGACCTCCAATAATAAGTGTTTTTATTGATAAAATAAAATCAACATTTTTCTATTCTGAATGAGGAAAACTGACTGTTGAAGTCGATGTTTTTGAATGATATAGGGACATATGTCAGTGAATTGAACTTGCATTTACAAGGACCACTGGAATGGATTTGCATTGAACCTGGACATATCTTGCCTTGAAATCAATTTCAAGGGATATATTAAGGGATATATTAACATAGATAAGTTATTGGGCTTTTCAGAAGTACATCGAAGCACTCAAAGTGGAGTTGTCTATTCAAATGCAAGACTTTCAAATTGATGGACTTATTTATTTCATACCACATCAAGCCTAACTGGTTTGATTTTAGATGTCGTATCCAACAAGTGTCCCGCTCTACCAGAGGTCAAACTGCTTGTTCCACACGCACGCACCAATGTTTGCAAATATTTTTTTCCGTCAGCCATTAAACTATAGAACACACTGGACACAGTGGCGTAACCAGATTTTGACGCTAGGGGGAGCGAACTTTTAGGAAAAAGGCCCCACTTTTAGAAATTTTTCCAGATTAATAGAAGAACTGAGAACTTGTACGTATCAAGTGTTAGAAGAATATCATGTGCCTCAGGATACACACACTGTATAATAGTGCAGTATTTTTTTTAACTATCCACGATTTTTACTAGCAACTATTATTGATGGGAATTTCTGCAAAATTGATTGCATCTACTGCTCATTTTTGGGATGAACATCTAGTGTCGAAAAGTATTTATAGAATCAATGCGAATGCTTCTATAGAAATGAATTCTTCTTCGTTTTTATTTCGAAAGACGAGATAAATCGCCAATATAGACATTTTTAAATAGTTAAACATATAGAGTTTCACCATTTTTATTTACAGTATATATATGTCAATTACAAAACACTATGATACGTTTTAGGAACGCTCTATTCTTTTCCAGGGCCCTCGAGAGAAAAAAAAAGATGCCGGTACGAGATCTTTTCTGTGCCCCCCTCCCCCCCCCCCACACTTTTTTTTCTTTCACTAGTCACTAGAAATATCTAGATGATTTATTGGTTTGAATTAGGAATATTTTAAAAAGGCCTGTGGACAATTTTGTGAAACTGTCATAAATGTTACCATTTACCATTAGAGTGTAATTATTTCAATCACAGCCTTGCGGGTCTCTTACAAAAATACTTTAATCAAGTACATAGTTCTAAGTTTAAATTATTGTAATTGTTTATCTGCTTCAGAATTGATCTTGAAAATAATATTACTAAGATGTGTAAAATGGGAAAAGTTACTCTCACTGATGATTAATTAGGTTGAAAAGAACTCCTTGAGAAATATTTAAAATCAGACAATTAAATTGCCAATTATCGTGTCATAATTTATTTTAATAAGGATACATTTGTATTGTTAACCATTGTTAGGTGAATTATTTCCTGAACAAAGTCTTCACAACTTATGCATTAGAATAGCCTACTTTTCTGCTAACTTAGCAGCTTTATACTTCAAGTCTTCTTCTGACATCTTTTGGTACTCTCACGGACCGTTATCGCTCGGGAGTACGACTGATTCGGCATGGGTAGACCTTAGTTCCAAAGAAACCTGAATGTTTCAGATATTTTGACTGAATTGAACCGAACTGTAAGCCCTCCAATAACACTATCCAATACAACATAAAATAATATGTTTTCGAAAGTGGGCTTCCTCATGGCATTCTTCTGTTTGGTTCATCTCATTCACATTTTCATCAAGTGTATCCTCATCATGGAGTCTTGTTCTTTTTCTGGCAGTTGTATTACTGTTCCTAAACAATTGTACTTCTATCTGCAGGTTGGCTGCAACAAGCTTACTTTCATTTCACATTGCTTTCCAACTTTTTCGCAAAGCCCCTAGTTGTGCAAGTAAGCTTTCTATGTTTGCAACTTCCATCTCTATAGTCGCATCACAAGCTTGCATGACTTTGTTGCAGATCTCAATAGGGACTAGTAGGCTATACTGTGCCACACGACTGACATTATGATGCAAGTGAAATAACCGACATAACATATAGCGCCATGGATTTCGTTTCTGGTTTTCCGAGTAAGATTCAGCTTTAACAGGTCTTCCAAAGCCAACTTAACCCCTGGTAGATGAGCTACAAATGGTTTTACACTTTCAACTCCATCTGACCATCTGGCTAGACATGCCATGAAACGAACAGCCAATACGCTTTGACAGTATTCTCCACCTCTTGGGGCGGCACCTAAATAATGTGTATATTGTTTGTATAGTTCCAAAGTAGTTGATTGCTTCTGGAATATATTCAGCAGCATCATTACCACATAAGTTAAGTGTGTGGCAACCACAAGGAGAGTATATAGCATTAGGGCATTGTTCTTTAATTATTGTTTGTGCTCCATTGTATTTGCCTGACATGTTTGCCGCATTGTCATATCCCTGTGCTCTACAATCAGCAAGTGGAATATCATGGCTTTACAATGTTTCAGTAGTTAATTGAGCAATGTCAGATCTATTTTTTTTCACTACAATCTAGAGATTTCAGAAAAATCGTTCTGCAATTTCATAGCGTGATTCATGGCGAACTAGGTAACGCAAGAGAAATGTAGTTCACTCAACATGAGATGAATCTGGTGTAGAATCTACTATTATTGCATAGTACTTTACAGACTGTCTTTCTATAAAAACGTGCTGTTTAACAAGATTAGAACATTCTGCTATAAATTCATTTTGGGATTTGGGATTCAATAGAGAGGTAGCCTAATGTACTTGCAGTCTTTCACCCTTTAGTACATATTACCTTTTTCATTACATAAGTTTCTTCTATAAAGAAGATTATTGCGTCCTACGTACGTCCATGGTTTTAAGTCTAGTCCTGCATTTCTATTAGTGTTTTAAATGATAAGTTACTGGTTTTCCTGGTTTGTTCAGGCATAGTTCAGGCAACCCATTCCATTCCCGGATGCCACTGGGGATAAAAAGTACTTGTGTGCATTTTTTATCGTATAAGTTCGCATACGGGATAAGGAAAGTGTTTTTGTCCTTATGTTTATCTGAGCATTGTAACATATAGTTTTTGTGTTGTATTTCAAAATTAGAGTTTAGGCTACTACTTTTCTCTTTGCCCTTCTGTCCTCTAGTGTTTCTCGGTTTAGTGATTTAACTATTGGTGTTACTTTTGTCGGTTGTAAATATTCGCCAGTAATGTATGTTGTGCTGTCAAATGTAAGATTAGATCTGCTGTGGCAATACAGTTGTCACATACATTATTTTGTACAGACTCTTCCCAAAATACATTTTGTTAAATGACCAAAAAAATGTGTTTTAAATTTTCAATACATTTGTCTAAAATTATGATACTTTCAACCTTCCCTCTTGGCTACGGCACAGGAAATCATTAAAGTGTAAATAGATCGACTAACTGGCTTTGACTGCCGCGACATAAAGTATCTAGGCCCTAGGCCTAGGCTACTAAGCTAACAGGGAGAACTGTAAGCCTGTAAGGATCATAGGTCTATATTTGTAAGTGTCTCTCAAGAAAAATAATAAAAAAGAGATCATAAATGCTATCGAAAAAAAATTAGGCCTTATTTTACAACCAGAGGATTCATTGCAGATTTAACGGAATGGTCAAGTACACATTCAAAGAATACCAAAGTTAAGGCCCCCAGCGCCATGTGAGATTGTGGGCGGTTTCGGGGAAGACTCTTAGCATAATAGCAACAATTAAAAATACTTGCGTAAGTGCCAATTTAATGTTTAATTTTAATATTTATGGGCCCCCTAAACTCTCATGGGCCCCGGTACGGCGTACCGGCTGTAACCCCCTCTCGTGGGGGCCTGTTCTTTTCTAATTTTTCCCTCGCAGCTATTAAAACACCACGCCCGACGGTTATATCCTTATCAAGTGGAATTTCTTTTTAAAAAGTTATTTCTCTGATTTTCTTCTTCTTTCTTTTAAATTCTTTTTTTTTTGGTGAAGTTCATGTATCCATGTTTTCGATCACTACACGTATACGGCCGAGAAGGAGAAAGTCACATTATTAATTTTCGGTGAGTACACCACACTTGAACCCGACTTTTTTTGAGAATGCGAGCGAGCCTACTCTTTTGGGGCTCGGAGAACTAACTCTGCTGTGTCCACGCACCACTGATACATCACCGTAAAAGTTAGGCACGGACGGTTGGCCTTTCCTGTCCACTCTTAGTTCCTGCTTATGACCTGGTATCCACTAGAGCAGAGGTCAGCAACCTAAGGCACGCGAGCCAAACTTGTCACGCAGAGCAATTTTCAATGGCACGCGAGAGACCTCCAAGAGGTGTTTTATTATTGATGAAAACAAAAACAACTATATTTGTCAGTAATATTTATATTGAGTGAAATCAATTTCACAACATTTAACTATATGTACTTCCCTTCACAAAGGCATATATTAAGATAGATAGTTGGGCTTTTCCAGAAGCACGTCGAAGCACTCAAAGCGGAGTTTCAAGACTTTCAAATTGATTTTTTCCTAACTAAACAAGCATAACTGGCTTAATCTTACTACGACCTTTTCAGATGTAGATACTTTTATTTTATTAAGTTTAGGGATATTGCCATTATTGGCGATTTTAAAACGTAGCCAGTTGAATTTTAAACCTTTAATGAAATGGGCATCGAAATGTGCCAAATTGTTTAAGAGATAAACTCCTTAAGATTTAATGGACAAATAATTAATGCAGGAAATGTTTATTTACAACTGTTTAACGTAAATGAATTTTATACCGCTAATAATTAAATCTTGTGATGAATACTACAACGCTAGTATATGTAAAGAAATAATAATTAGTCAGTAATATTTGTTATATTACAAATCAACACTTGTTTGGCATCACCATTGAATCAAATTTAGAATCTTTATTTTAATTAAAGGGAGATAATTGGCTACTTTTATTTCCGATAATATTTCTAATATTATGTTTTTAAATTTTTATTTTATAAAAGACTGAATGGTCTACAACTTATAACTTTATAATGACCAAATTGTCAAAAAGTAGTTGAAAATTATATAAATATTACATAATATATGCACATGTTTTGAACATTACATTAACTACCCAGTTGGTATGATTACTTTGTATCAATTCAGCTAAAACAATAGTCTTTACTGAGTAAGATTTGAACTTATATAAATTAAAGAGCATCTCAGTTAAACTGAGAACAAAATATTAAAATCAGTAGATAGATATATATCTTGACAACTAAATTGATGATAACCTTTACAAAATAGTTACCATCATAATGTGAAAAATCGGTAATATAATTTTGTATTTAGTAGGCCATAAATGTTATTAATAGTATTAAATAGTTTCACATTCACATTCTTTTTTTAAATTAAATATAAAAGATTTTTTCTATTGAGTTCTTTTGCTTTTGGTCTTTGTCTAGGTACGGATTTAAATTACCTACGTCTTATAAGAAAACAAGTATAATAGAGCAGGTTGACTTTTAGGCTGTTGGCACGCTGAATGATTTAGAAATCCTAGCTTGGCACACCATTAGCAAAAGGTTGCCGACCCCTGCACTAGAGTGTGACCTTCACTTCGTATCAATTAAAAAAGGACTAAAAGTAACTATATCTAACAAGGTTCATTAATCATGTTGTAACAAAATAAATAGTTGCAATGCAATTTAATTTGTTTTTAAATATTAGAAACTGTATAAATTGTGCTTCATGGCTTATTAAAAATATTAAACTATTTTTTCCCGAAAAGGCCCTTTTTTTCGAAAATGGTCATAGGGGGAGGACTTTAAAATCCTCACAGAAGGGTTGGACTAGATACCACCAATAAAACGTCGTCGTCTGTTTAAAACTCTTATTTCAATGCTTAAAAATATTATAAGTGGTTAATGCAAACTTTTTGGTCTAACGGGGTCTCCACAGTGCAATGAAGAAGAAGATATTGGCGATTTTAAAATGCAGCAAGTTGAGTTTTAAACATTTAAAAAATGGGCATCAAAGGTGGCCATTTGTGGAAACAAATCTGGAACGAAGTTTCTTAGAAAAGTCATCTGCTATTCTCAACTGCTAGACATTCGCTCTTTTATTTTCAGCTTTTGGTTCAGCTTGCACTTGTGAACAGATTTTATCGCACACGAAAGCTACATCTGACCGCTCATTAATTGATACAGACTAATTACATTTGAAATAGTTTTTATGATCATCTTCTTTTACTAAGCATACATATAAGTAATTCTAAAAGAAATTTATTTGTATAATTAATTTAATAAATATAAGAGTCTTATTTAATAGCACTAGTCTATATTATGAAACTTCTGTAATTATTAATGTTTAAAAGATAAATGGACAAGCAATTAATGCAGTAAATGTTTATTTACAACTGTTTAACGTAAATTATTTTAATCCTCTAATAATTAAATATTTTAATGAATACCATAATGTTAGATTTATATAAGGAATTAATAATTAGTCAGTAATATTTGTTATATTACAAAAACAGAACTTGTTTGGCATCACTATTGAATCAAATGTGGAAACGTCCTTTAATTAAAGGGAGATAATAAGCCCGTTTTATTTGCGCTAATATTTTTAATGTTTTTTTTTCTTTTATGAAAGAATAAATGGTTTAAAATTTATAACTTTGAAATAATCAAACTGTAAAATGTATTTGAAAATTATAAAAATAAATGTATATGTATATTTTCAAGCATTAGATTAACTATCCAGTGTGTATAATTACTACGTTTAATTCCGCTTAACTATATTATTATCGTCATCATATGGCTGTACGGTTCTAAAACAAATTAAAGAACATCTCAGTTAAACTGATATCAAAATATAATTAAATTTAACAGTTGTTATGATCCTCATTTGACAACTAAATAATAATGTTTCGACAATAATAACCATAAATGTTAAAGTTTAGTAATAAACTATTGAATTTTGATAAAAATGCAAATAAAAAGGATGATAATTAAAAACACGTTAATTTTGTATTAAATACAAGCTAAATTCACGGGTGTTGAGAAAATTACATAGGCCTATATAAGCTAAAAATAAACATTTTTTAAACTACAATGAACACAAAGATGTAATAATTTAAAAAAAATATATATTTATTATTTACTGAAAACATGTTGGCATTGTAGGAAAAGACTTTAAAATAAATATTTTAATCGGGTTAAAAAGGGTATTTCTTTTTTTTTTTTTACAAAAAGCTTGGACTATCCCTGGCTGAGAATTGAACACCCGTCTCTTGCATGCTTCTAAAATATAATTATTAGATTTTACTTACTGAAAACTTTTTAGGAAATCTTTAAGTCCTGAAATACTTTAAGAAAGAAATATTAATGGAAGTAAATAAAATGTAGAAAATGAAAATTATCTGGGGGAATCGAACCCAGGTCGCTTGCATTGCAATCGTATACGCTAACCCCTCATCTAGAGAGAACACATACCAGAAGCGAAATCGCAAGAGTAAAAAAGGAGACAATAATAAGTCACGTGCCTTTAAATTAACCAATGGAGATCGGAAACCACACACACAGTCTACTTTATATATAGAGAGACAAAACGCTTTAACGATTTTGTCAATAAATAAACATCTTTGCCTTGGTCTTGCTACGGAGTCAAATTAGTGCCTAGAAAAATATTAATAAAAGTATGATAGAGCAGGTTGACTTTTAGGCTATTGGCACGCTGAATAAGTTAGAATTCCAAGTTTGGCACACTGTTAGCAAAAGGTTGCCGACCCCTGGGCTAGAGAATTACTAGAACTGTCGTCGATGCTGAAAATAATTTGAAATTAAAATTTCGCGCTCCGGGATTTTGCATGTAATATTAGAGTAATAATAATAATAATAACGGTGCTTATATAGCGCATATCCCGTTGGTGACAGTTCTATGCGCAGACGACAGTTACAGAATACAGACAGACAACGAAATATATAGTAATACGCTAATTCTGCTGACGAAATAGGTGAGTCTTCAGCCGGCTCCTGAAGGTGTCATAGCTAGGGCTCTGGCGAAGCTGTAGTGGGAGGTGATTCCAAGCGGACGGTCCTGTGTAGGAAAATGAACGTTCGCCATCGGACACTAGCCTCACACGAGGGATCCGCAGAGTAAACGCGTCAGATGCCGAACGAAGTGGGCGGGACTGGGTGTAGAGCTCCATACAAGAGCGAAGATAATCAGCGGGGGGAAGTTATTCAGGCACCTATAACAGAGGGAAGCCAGCTTATATGAGATCCGGTTGTTGATGGGTAGCCAGTGCAGAGATCGGAGCAGAGGATTGATATCATTTGACTTCTTCTTCTTGAGAACTAGTCGGGCTGCGCAGTTCTGGATACGTTGGAGTCGTTGGAGTCCTTGAAGGGAGGAGGCCGGGAGACCAGCCAAAAGCGAATTATACAATAGTCCAAGCGGGAAAATAGGAGAGAGATGATGAGCTTAACACAAGCTTCCTTGGTGAGATAACGACGGATGGCGGCAATACGACGCAGATGGAAGAAGCAGATTTTGGTGAGGAAGGAGATGTGGGTTTGCATGGACAGCGTGGAGTCCAGATAGACGCCAAGGCTTTTGATAGTCGGGGAGAAAGGCACAGTTGCATCAGCCAGCTGAAGATCGGACGCAGTGAGGGACACGACCCTCTGTCTCGTACCGACGATAAGAGGTTCAGTCTTCTCACTGTTAAGCTTGAACCTTTTTTCCGTCATCCAGCTCTGGATGTCCAGGAAACAGATGGAGATGGAAGCAAGGAGCCTGTCGAAGTCCTCAGGCTCTGCACTGTTATACAGCTGGGTGTCATCGGCGAAAGAATGATATTTGAGGTTGTGGCGTTCGATGACAAAGGATAGGGGTTGAGTGTAAAGGGTGAAAAGAAGTGGACCAAGGACAGACCCCTGCGGCACACCATAGCAGACGTGAACAGGCTGGGAGAATATGGACTCAATCATAACGGTCTGGGAGCGATTCTGAAGATAGTTCATGAACCAGGAGAGGGCGATGTCTTGAATGCCAAATGTAGACCTGAGGCGATCAATTAGTCGGTGGTGGTCAATCGTATCGAAGGCAGCAGACAAATCAAGCTGCACCAGGGCAGAGACGAGACCTCTGTCAGAGGCGTTTAGGAGGTCAGTGGTGATCCGCAGAAGCGCTGTCTCAGTGCTGTGATGGTGGCGATACGCAGACTGGTGCGCGGGCATCAGCGAATGTAGAGACAGATGGGCATTTAACTGCTCAAGGACAACACGCTCCAGGATCTTGGAAAGGAAGGGTAGGTTGGATACTGGGCGGTAGTTCTTGCACTCATTTACATCGAGTCCGGGCTTCTTTAAGAGTGGGCGGACAATTGCGGATTTGAAGCAGTCCGGGACCACGCCCGTGGATAGAGAGGTGTTAATAATATCTGTGATGAACGGCTTTTTCACCAAGATATTGTTGTTGTTTTTTTTTTGTTCAATCCAAACTTGGGATATTGGCTTTTTATTTCGAAGACCTTGTATTTTTACCTTGGCTTCGTTTTAAAGTCAAATATTTGCATTATTTTATGTATATGTATATTAGTGACCAAACTAATTTTTTGGGGGGAATCGAATAAAAGTCTAAATGTATGTGTCATCTATGTGCTACAGCAGATTTGGTTAGACGAATTGTGTTTACTACTCGTTTTCGGACAGTAAAATTGCGATGGATGTCGTTGAGGTTGTTTGAGTGAAAGAACAGACTGTAGGAATCCAGTTGTTGCTGAAGATTTAGTCAAATATTTATTCTGAGTTGTAACAATATTTTACGTGACTGTGATTATGTTCTTAGATGTCGACTGAATAATAATAAATATACTGTCAATAAAGAGACTCGTATTTATTTGATTATTGGAGAAAAGTTGATTACACCACCTGTACGAATAGAATACGTATTGTACTAATGGTGGCACGCACTTCAAAACTGCAGTTGCATATAATACATTCCACTGCACCTGTGGTCGTCCAGTTGCATTTTAAACCTTCCAGTTGTTGTTGTTTATATACTTAAATTTGGTTCTTTCAGTTTTATTAATATAAGCTTATATTAAACGTTACATTGTCCCTTAATATTTTATATTTATATTGTGTGCACAAATATATTTTGCATTTTTTGTTGTATATTCTTACTATAAAATTTTTTTGTGTATGTCTTAATGGTACAATAAGAAGCAGAATAACGGACAAAAAAAATGATCGATGAAGAAACAATCTGTTTTTACTTTCTATAACTTAAGATTTTTATTCAATAACATGTCATCATTTGAAAAAACAACCAGAGACCATTGTATGTACACTCTTAGATTATTTAATAGTAGCCTTTACCTGTGAAGAAAAATAGAAGAAAAATGTTTTTAAAAGTTGAATAATTAATTTAAAAAATATAAGAAACTTATTTAATAGCACTAGTCTATATTATGTAACTTATGTAATTATTAATGTTTAAAACAAAAATGGACAAGCAATTAGTGCAGTAAATTTTTATTTACAACTGTTTAACGTAAATTATTTTAATCCTCTAATAATTAAATCTTTTAATAAACACCTCTAATAATTAAATCGTTTAATGAATACCATAATGTTAGATGTGTATGTGTTTGAAGATTTGTAAATTATGTGAGATGGCACCTTCAAAATCACAGAGATAAAAACATTGTTCACTTGCAAATAGTATTTCATCTTTACCCACAAGAAATATATGATAATAAAGGGGCATAATCACAGTTCTAGTTACACCACAAGATAAGATATCAATACATCAATACAATCTACTCACCATATCCATATCCACCATATCCACCACCAAATCCAACAACAGGGAGAACACTGACGACGCCTTTTCCATATCCACCGTATCCACCGAATCCACCTCCGTATCCACCCCCGTATCCACCTCCATATCCGTATCCTCCCCATCCACCACGACCCCATCCACCGAATCCACCAAGACCTCCCCAGCCACCCCCGTATCCCAAACCGCCTCCAAGTCCTCCCCAGCCACCTCCGAATCCCCAACCACCTCCGTATCCGGTGGCGCTAGCCATGGCGACCAAGAGAAGAACGGCGACTACAGATTTGTACATTGTCTGTGATGAGAGAAACAGATTGAATACCACTTGAAATACAGATGTTACAATACATGAGCACACATTTCAAATTATATGTAACAATACATTAACACACATTTCAAATTAGATGTAACAATACATAAACACACATTTCAAGTTAGATGTAACAATACATTAACACACATTTCAAATTAGATGTAACAATACATAAACAAACATTTCAAATTAGATGTAACAATACATAAACACACATTTCATATTAGATGTAACAATACATAAACACACATTTCAAATTAGATGTAACAATACATAAACACACATTTCAAATTAGATGTAACAATACATAAACACACATTTCAAATTAGATGTAACAATACATAAACACACATTTAAAATTAGATGTAACAATACATAAACACACATTTCAAGTTATTCAATAACTGAATCTAATAATAGTAACTATAGAAGAAAAGAGAAGGAGGTCGACTGCAGATATATACATTGTCAATGAAATACAAATACTATGTTTTTCTTTAACTTGAACTGTTAGCAAATAGTATTTGTTTATACTGTTAATGGACCTCTAATACACGTAGAGTGTATCATTGGATTACAGTTCAGCTAGGTTTTGAAATACCGAATATTATGGCATACATTGAACGACACACAGTTACAAAATTATAATTAAAATGAAAATTGATCTTTGGATATCGAGACTGATACATAGATAGACATGCATGTAGTTAACAAATTATTTCTAGAATTAAAACATTTTTTCTGTTTATAAATACAAACGCGATCCCTATGAATAAAATCTCAACGACATTTTGTATTTCGAAAAAGAAGTACCAAAGTTATTAAAAACATAATGTCAATAACTTAACATAATGTCGATAATTTAATATAACTTAATATAACTGCTGAAACAACATAAAGATATTTACCGAATGCTGGAGATGACCGTGGCTCTTTTAGAAGCGGCAGTTAGATAGATCGTTGAATGTATGTAAGAACACTTGTTCCACACCTTTTTATATCTATATTTCTCAAACCAGAACATAGCCTAAGGGGACGTAACTGACTTCACTAATCCGGTATATGTCTGGTCAAGAACTACATATTTATTTGATTTACACTTTGACATTTAACCCCAGGAAATTTTTTAGACCAGCAGAATTTTTTTTTTCTTAATTTGGTTTCTGCATTCATTTTATTGTATATGTAGTGTTTCATTATATTTTATTGTATATGTAGTGTTTCATTAAATATTTTATTGTATATGTAGTGTTTCACTATATTTTATTGTATATGTAGTGTTTCATTATATTCTATTGTATATGTAGTGTTTCATTATATTTTATAGTATATGTAGTGTTTCATTATATTTTATTGTATATGTCGTGTTTCATTATAGTTAATTGTATATGTAGTGTTTCATTATATTTTTTTGTATATGTAGTGTTTCATTATACATATAACTTGTATACTTAATTATCCCCAGTTCTCGGGTGCATCTTGTTCATCTCGAAATATGAAAGGGCGTCACTAACACTACAACAAAACCCGGGCTACTTGACCTGTAGTTCTAGGAATGTTGAGATTATACACAAATCTTCAATGCCATCTACATAATATAAGGTGTTCTAGGCCGAGTCAAAGCAATGATATAACATGCATAACAACACACCTTATATAAACACACATCATATAGCTAACACACATTATAAAGAACAAACATAGCTAGAAATGTAGGGCGTTTAATAATATATGATATTTTATAAGGTGTCATAGATAGAGATCTATAACGTCTATGAAGGTGTCATAGCTAGAGCTGTATAATGTATAATAAGATGTCATAGCCTAAGATGTTTAACGCTTAATAAGGTGTCATTGCCAGATATTTAAAATGTTGAAAAAGGTGTCATAGCTAGAGATGTATAACGTTTAATAAGGTGTCATATCTAGATATGTATAACGTTTAATAAGGTGTCATAGCTAGAGATGTATAACGTTTAATAAGGTGTCTTAGCTAGAGATGTATAACGTTTAATAAGGTGTCATAGCTAGATATGTATAACATTTAATAAGGTATCATAGCTAGAGATGTATAACGTTTAATAAGGTGCCATAGCTAGAGATGTCTAACGTTTAACAAGGTGTCGTAGCTAGAGATGTATAGCGTTTAATAAGGTGTCATAGCTAGAGATGTATAACGTTTAATAAGGTTTCATAGCTAGAGATGTATAACGTTTTTATAATGTATCATATATAGAGATGTATGGCGTCTTATAAATTCTCGTATCTAAAAAATATATGATATAAAAACAATCATGGCTAGACGATTAGGCTTATGACTTTGTAAACTATTACTTAAAGATAGAAACATAAATACTAAAATATCAACACAGGGCCGGATTTAGACTTGATGGGCCCTAAGCTATTTGAGATATGGGGCCCTTTATAAGTCCAGAATTATATGTTAGTGCAAAATATGATTTTCGGATACATAGAGGGTTAAAATGAAATATAATTAAAAAGTATTGCTTATAGTTAGTTAAATAATACATTTTTTTTTACATTTTTATTCATTCATAACAAACTTAAAATGCAAACTCTGGTAAAAAGAAACAAAAATTCTTTTAAAAGGAATAATTTACAAAGACTTATTATCTAAAATATTTTCTTTCTTGCTTTTGCCAAAGTCACTGATGACATCATCAAATGATAAACTGCGTAGTTTGTCACTTTCTATGCACATGAGACTGAGGGAACATAATTTATCTTGAGTCATTGTTGTTCTAAATTCATTTTTTATCCTCTTCAAGTGAGAAAAAGATCTTTCTCCAGAGCTATTTGCAACCATCATACTAAGAAACACTTAAAATCGCTTCTACATTATGAATGCTGATTGGACACGATCAATAAATATTACCCTGAACCATAGGCTTGACTATGTCTAATATATTGATGAAAATTCTTGACTTCTCCAACAAGATTCATTTCCACATCTTCAGGGTATATTTGGCATAAAGCACTAATTCCTTCACGAATCTCTTCTTCCGTAGCGTCTAATTTGTTTAAGAATGAAACATTTTTCGCAGCATCATTGTATACTGAGGCCCTCTGTACCCGACTTGACTCTAATGCAGGGGTCGGGAACCCATGGCTCGCGAGCCATATGTGGCTCTTTTGATGGTTGCATCTGGCTCGCGGACAAATGTTCGAGTATTTAAAAAATGTTGCTTTATACACTTTGTGATCTACATAGTTTTTTTTTATCAATATTTCATTCTACAAATGAGTTAAAGTCTACTGCAGCTCAGCATCAGAAGAATTCAGAGACATAATTATTGTACTTTTAGTGTTAAAATCACACAAAATGCACACATTTACTAGAATTTTTAGTTTTAAACATAATGTATGGCTCTTACAGAATTACTTTTCATAATATGTGGTGTACATGGCTCTCTCAGAAAAAATGTTCCCGACCCCTGCTCTAATGCATCCATCACTGGTATAAAAATTTTGATTCTGAACTTGTCTCTTGGCTCAAGGTTCTCTAAAGCAACATCTTCATCATCGTTGATACGCCTTCTTCTATATCTGCTTTTCTTGTAATCAACATCAGACAATTTTTCCTTTGCTTTTCTTTTCAAAATGATCAAACATATCACTGGAACCTTTAACAAAAATCGCAAGTGAAGCGTATAATTTCCTACATATTTCTAGACTAATTTGGGGGTCTTGCACTGATTGACTAGTCTTGTGAAATTCATCCAGCAAGTAACTCCACAAATACAACATTACCATACATTCAAACTCCTCCATTTTATTCAAAATGTTTATGGCTTGATTTCTTGTTTCGCCTTTCTCTGTAATGCAGCAATTATTTCATCATAACTATTAAGTAAGCTCATTGTACTTGTGGCCATTGAATGTGCTTCCCATCTAGTCTTTGACAAAGACTTTGGAAATTTTGAATCATCTTTGAAGAATGACAACAGTACTGCCCATCTATGTGTAGATGATGAAAAAATAAATATATTTCTTGAAAAATTCCCCAAACGTTTATTGCTGTTCTACCAACAAGATTCAGGGATTGACCAAAACATTGAATATACATAGCATAACTTGTTAATCTTCAATATTATTTCTTGCATTTCCTTGTATTTGCCAGACATATTGGCATCATTATCATATGACTGGCCTCGACACTTACTAAAATCTTTTTTTGCATTCACTTGTAAGGTAGTTGTGCACCATCTTAGACATACTTTCCCATGTGTGGCAACCTATCTCAGGGAAAGTTAGAAAACGTTCAAATCTGGTGAAACATACCTCACAATAATTTGAATAACAGTGGGCTGATCAATATGGGCCGGTCTGGAGTGGAATCTACAGAGAGACTGAAGTACCCTGTAGTTCTTAAATAATCTTTATACTTAAGCCGTTAAATGTGATTTTGCCTTAATGTAATCGAATATACAGTCACAACGTTAATTCAGTTGCATTCGCGAAAATACTATGAAGAAATCAATACCAATTATAATCGTTGTCATTTTGGCAATGAAAAAGTTTAGTCTTGTTGAAAATATTTACGAAAAATGCTGCTTTTTTAACTAATCAAAGTCATAGGCCTAAAACGAAACATAGTCAATTATTTAGGTCAATGGCAGCATTTAAATATATTTTTTTAGTTTTGTAGGCCTTAACATCTTTGTTCTTCTTTTTAAAAAGGAGGCCATTCAGGTTAAACAAGCTAAATAGTAGAAACCAGGATTGTGGGGGCCTTTGTTGGACTGGAGCGCTTAAAATTGTAAGGGAATAAATGAATTTTATATTAAATTTTCAACGAAAGAATGGGGATGTTACTAAAAAATTTCTTTTTGTGATGTGTGGGGGCCCCTGTTCCAATGAAACATGTGGAACATGCCTAAATACGCCACTGGTAGAAACTTAGAGATGTCAAGTGCTATCGATAATAGATATATCGGTATCCACTATCGAAAACAAACGCTAAATAGAAAAAACTAAAACACATCATTTTTAAAACTACACAATTTTATCTTATTTTAAATCTTTTGAAAACAATTGGGTGAAGAGTATGGGATGTTCCGGACGTGCGGCATTAGGACAAATAATGCTGCAGTATATTTAAGTATATTATGACAATTGCTCACTCGGACAATTTTTTTTTGGGGGGGGGGGCCCAAATAAGTGGGGGCCCTAAGCTATAGCTTGTCTAGCTTATAGGTAAATCCGGCCCTGTATCAACATCGTAATAGCTTTTTTGTGTAGTTATGGGGAAGTGTTGGATGATTAACATTAAACCATTTTTTTTTAAAGTTAAGTGTTAAGTACGTGAACTATAAAACTGTCAACTTCAACGTAAACTATGTTTTCTGTACCATATTGACAACAGAAAACATTTCATCCCACCAGTTTTAAAAAAAAAGTGTTTGTGTGTGTGTGTGATTTACTCTATGGCAGTTGGCGATCATGAAGACTGACATCAAATCAAACACTAGTCTAGCAAATTGACAGCTTTGGTTTTCTAAAATTATACAGGAAGAGATTGTTGAACTTGTACTTGGATACGTTAAAGTAAAGATTTGATTGAAATAAAAATTAATAGTTAAATAAAATGTTAATTTAAAAGAAGAAAGACAGGGAGGAAATATCTCAAAGCATATAAAATAGTATTTAAATAAAAAGGAAGAAATGCTTTTCTAATAATCTCAATACCAAATAGAAACATGAAGCAGATTAACAGCTTATACAATGATTATTTAAAAAGCATCTAAAGTAATGATTTCTAGCATTCGTTTATTTAATGATGTTAAACATTGTATTTGTATTTTTGAAAATATTTTATTGTGAGATTGACTGTCTGGTGAAGGATAATTTTGCTGGATGGATGGAGGGAAATTATAGACCGATACATATATGAATAATTCTCTAAATCATTTCATTATTAAAACTATTTTTGGTTGTTGTTTTTATTTTTGCCAGTATTTAGAATTTAAATTTAAAAAAGAACATTTTACTATTTCTATTGATATAAATATGATAATAAGGAAGTGTAGTATTCATAGATAAAGATATACATGTATTTCTTTATTATATATTATTTAATATTTCTTTATTATATCGCACAATAACAGCCCAATGAATCTAAAGAAGAATTAAACAAGCATGAATAACAGACAAGTAATTACAAATATTTCATGGTCATGGGTGTATATTATTTTATGAATCTAGCTAGACACCTTTCATTATTATTAATAAAAACTAGAGTCTATTTGTTTTCTATAAGTATATAGAATTCACTACCAAACATATGTATAAATTACATCTATAGCAAACACAAAAAAAAATGAGATTTTAATATTGGACGCGGGTATCAGAAGATATTTTACAATTAGAAACTGGTATCAGAAGATATTTTACAATTAGAAACGGGTATCAGAAGATATTTTACAATTAGAAACGGGTATCAGAAGATATTTTACAATTAGAAACGGGTATCAGAAGATATTTTACAATTAGAAACGGGTATCAGAAGATATTTTACAATTAGAAACGGGTATCAGAAGATATTTTACAATTAGAAACGGGTATCAGAAGATATTTTACAATTAGAAACGGGTATCAGAAGATATTTTACAATTAGAAACGGGTATCAGAAGATATTTTACAATTAGAAACGGGTATCAGAAGATATTTTACAATTAGAAACGGGTATCAGAAGATATTTTACAATTAGAAACGGGTATCAGAAGATATTTTACAATTAGAAACGGGTATCAGAAGATAGTTTTGTAGACAAAAAAAAACACCACTCTTGATGTAAAATAACAAATACAAATTAATTAAATAAATTCTTGGTAAATATTTCATTGCTAACTATTAAGAACATTTTTTGAATTGGTCTGTCGACAGATGTCGTGAAAGATTATAAGATCAAGAATGTCCCTACAGGCAAACTGCGTTTAGATAGGCACAGACCACACATATATAAATAGAGAGAGAGAGACAGTACCAGGTTTTAGATACGACTTAAATCTGAAACTTGATTTTTCACATTCAACTTAAATACAGTGTCAGGTAAGCTATATATTCTTTATTAAATTTTAAGAATTTTTTTTTCATTTCTCTACAGTTTATTAGCGATTAAATTTCGTGTTTCTGTCCATGTGTACAGTACAGGCCTTTTCTTCTATAATTGTATTCAGTTTTTGAATAACTTGACATGTCGTCACCCTAGAATAACAAGGTTCTAACAAGCATTTTGGTGAAACGGAGATATTTGAGTTTTAAAATTTTGGTGTTTGGTTTGTCTAAACTAATTATTATTTCAAAAATTTTTGGTTTGAATTATGTTTATAGTGTTGATTTAAGGTCAGGCTGTAAATATTACGGCTATATGATTTGAAATAGAACTTTGATGCAGTTTTAAAATTTTCGATAGAACATTGTAGCACTGAAATCATGAAATAGAACCTTGTAGCACTGAAATCATGAAAATCCTTTAGAATTAAAAAGTTCAATGTTTTTAAATATTATTATTAATATATTTTTTTTTATAGTAGCAATTCAGTATTCTTTAATTTTATATAATATATAATTAATATTATGCCAAAAATGATTATACGTCAATCAAAGAGAAAAAAATATTTTTATATTTAAAAAATTATTACTTTATTGTATGGAAAATTAGTAAAGACTAAATAACAATACAAATGAAATTACACATACTTAACAAAACAATTTACTATATTTAATTATAGTTGCAAAAAATTTTCTAAAATAAGCTATTATTTTTATAACAAATTATCAAAACAGCAACAACTGGAATGACAAATACTTCGCTATACACATTTTTGAACATTTTTTAAAAATATATTTTCATATAGCTGCTTAGCCAACTTATAGACATGCTACATTAAATTTGTGGAAACATAGAAAAGAAAACAGTTGAAATTGTAAATACTTGGTTATAGTTTTTTTTTTACATAAAAGTCTGTCTATTTAAAGTATTGTTGCATAGAACTGACGTCAGCCATTTTGTTAGTAAACAAACTGAGTTATACCGTAGACCTGTTCAACAAGCTCACCGATTGGCTCAAAATTATAAAAGCCTATTTCTGATTGGCTCATCAAAATAGAACCTTGTTATTTTAATAAAATACGATAGAACTTTGTAATGCTCAATCTTTAAGTCAATTTCAAGTTAGAACTATGTTACATTGGACTTTGTGACAAAATGAAAGAACTAAATGATTCCAACTTTTGTCAGATTAAAGAAAGGTCGTTTAAAATTATCACAGGGCCCATAACTCATTTTTTCCAAAAATCGCAGTTAGAACCTTGTTATTCTCACCTGACGATGTGTATTTATGTATTGTTACATCTAATTTAAAATGTATATTTATGTATTGTTATATCTAACAAGAAATGTGTGTTTATGTATTGCTACATCTAATTTGAAATGTGTGTTTATGTATTGTTACAACTAACTTGAAATGTGTGTTTATGTATTGTTACATCTAATTTGAAATGTGTGTTTATGTATTGTTACATCTAACTTGAAATGTGTGTTTATGTATTGTTACATCTAACATGAAATGTGTGTTTATGTATTTTTACATCTAACTTGAAATGTGTGTTTATGTATTGTTACATCTAACTTGAAATGTGTATTTATATATTGTTACATCTAATTTTAAATGTGTGTTTATGTATTGTTACATCTAATTTGAAATGTGTGTTTATGTATTGTTACATCTAACTTGAAATGTGTGTTTATGTATTGTTACATCTAACTTGAAATGTGTATTTATATATTGTTACATCTAATTTTAAATGTGTGTTTATGTATTGTTACATCTAATTTGAAATGTGTGTTTATGTATTGTTACATCTAACTTGAAATGTGTGTTTATGTATTGTTACATCTAATTTGAAATGTGTGTTAATGTATTGTTACATCTAACTTGAAATGTGTGTTTATGTATTGTTACATCTAATTTGAAATGTGTGTTTATGTATTGTTACATCTAATTTGAAATGTGTGTTTATGTATTGTTACATCTAATATGAAATGTGTGCTCATGTATTGTTACATCTAATTTGAAATGTGTGTTAATGTATTGTTACATCTAACTTGAAATGTGTGTTTATGTATTGTTACATCTAATTTGAAATGTGTGTTTATGTATTGTTACATCTAATTTGAAATGTGTGTTAATGTATTGTTACATCTAACTTGAAATGTGTGTTTATGTATTGTTACATCTAATTTGAAATGTGTGTTTATGTATTGTTACATCTAATTTGAAATGTGTGTTTATGTATTGTAACATCTGTATTTCAAGTGTTATTCAATCTGTTTCTCTCTTCACAGACAATGTACAAATCTGTAGTCGCCGTTCTTCTCTTGGTCGCCATGGCTAGCGCCACCGGATACGGAGGTGGTTGGGGATTCGGAGGTGGCTGGGGAGGACTTGGAGGCGGTTTGGGATTCGGAGGTGGCTGGGGAGGTCTTGGTGGATTCGGTGGATGGGGTCGTGGTGGATGGGGAGGATACGGATATGGAGGTGGATACGGGGGTGGATACGGAGGTGGATACGGAGGTGGATTCGGTGGATACGGTGGATACGGAAAAGGTGTCGTCAGTGTTCTCCCTGTTTTTGGTTTCGGTGGTGGATATGGTGGATATGGATATGGTAAGTTTGTTCAAAACATTTCTTAAACAAAATATGGCTGTCAAAACACACTGATGACAAAGGCTGATTTTCATAATCTATTGTTATTATATATGTTGTTATTTTGCTATAGAAGAAATAAATTGAATCCACTAAACTTGTACGAACCATCCCTATCTATTTTTTTATTAATTTTATTAATAGGCACACATGTTTTTGTATATCTTTATGCTATTAAGCGAATGTATGTAGCTTAAATAATTAGATTTGTGTTGTTCTTTTCATGTACAGGTAAAGGCTATTACTAAATCCCAGATTGAAATGAATCATCACAAAAACCGCAATACAAGACATCATTCAATTTATTCTTCGTTTATTGATTATTACATATTATTATGGTTACTAAATTAAATCCAAGTTTTTAAAATACAAACTCGTTTGCTTGAGATACCAATAAATATATGTGTTTGTGTGCGTGTGTGTGTCTTTCCTTGCACGCGTATTAATACATTAAAATCATTCATTATTTACTCACATGCAAACGTGCTGTATATTCAAACATACTGTATTTTATACGGACATATAGTTTCCAATTCTAAAATATGTATAGTAAAATAGTTTTCTTAAAAAAAAAAGCTAAATGTAGAAGCTAAATAGAATGTTTCCATTTACTTAAAGAAAACAAAACTGTGAACAATTTCGAAAACGTTTTCGAGAATGTAAACAGTTCGTTGTACAGACTTAGAATCGAGGTGTTATTAATGTTATTATTAATATTATTCAAGTAAAATATCTTGCTACTCATTCTTTGCTTCATTTACTACTGTGTGATATTTGAGCAGACAAAAACTAGATCCATGAGCTTGTGTAGGGGAAATACCTTCTATACAAGAAATTATTCAGATAACAAAGACAGGGAAAAAAACGAAATCCTTAAGGAGAATCGACTTATATTCACATTCATCAAAACAATGCTTTTTGTTGTTTGTTTTTTTGTTTGGTTTTATCAGGCAAAATCTAGATATTAGACTGCACAAAGAAAAATCTGATTAAAGTAGTGTTTTTATTTAACCCAATTTCAAAGATGAATTATCAATGTGCTGCTGTGCATAGTGCTAGCCACACAATCACCTAGTATGCCGTGGCCACAGAAGCTATAGATCAATTTGGTCCGACGGGACACTTTACTTTTACTTTTAACATAAATATAAAAAGAAAAGTGTAAGCTAATTTTTGCGGGTGGATTGGGTAGATGTGACTCAAAATTATATAGGATGTGTTGCCCAGGGTTTCACTTCTATGTGCCAGCATCCAATTCGATACGATAAAGGAAAGTGGTTCAATAAGCCTTCCAAAAGTGGGTCGGTGGATCGCTAGCAAATTTAATATTAAAAAAAAACAAAAAAAAACCATTCATGTGAAGACATATACTATGAGGATTATTGCTTCTACGTTCATCTGTGATCCGAGTCTAAGCTTGCATTTTTATAAATGTTTTAAATGCTGTTAAGTTACTGGTTTTTCTGGTTTGTTTAGGCAAACAATTCCATGCCCGAATGCCACTTGGGAAGAAAGAGTATTTATATGCATCTGTTTTCGAATAAAAGATAAGAAAAGTATTTCTGTCCTTACATTTAACAACTTACTTACGTTAACAACTGTGAAACTTTATAGTGATCCCTCTTATAAATTGATGTGAATTTTTAAACGCCTCCCCCCCCCAATTGAATCTGACAATGTGTTATACAGCTTGCTATAATGTTTGAAATAAAACCGAGATTAAAATGTCTAGGAATAAATTGTAATACATTTTTACTAGTTTATAAGATTTTAAATTGACTTTAAAACATACTCTATTATTTCTTGCATATGTATAAATCATACGTATACCTATACATTTGTAAATCATTTGTAAACAGATTTCTTGTGCAAAACACGTGACGTATCTTAATTATTTTGAACGTAATTTTTCCAAACAATATTTCCAGACAACAATAAAAGTAAAAATATATAGTTAGGTGTAAACCTAATCTAAAATCATCCATGTTTGTTACTATTAAAAATAAATTATCGCTGCAAAATAATACATCCCTTTAAAAAACGATATAATGTAAATAAAATTAGTTTAAATAAATATATATATATATATATATAAATATATTATGCATTACAATTCCTAATAATTAATACGAAATTATTATTAGTATAATATGCTGAGTTATTTCGTAATTTTTGTCATGAGTAAATGACATATTTTTTTTTACATACTCCTAGTAAAGTATATGTGATTGTTGTCTATATGTAGGCACAATATTTGAAGAGTTATATTTTTGTAGATAATTTCTGAATATTATTCTTATTAATTACTAGTTTTTGTGCCCGTCAAGCGGAAGACTACTACCTTTTAAATTGTTATTTTGTGCTAATATCTCTATCTTATTGTCTGTTTAATATTCCTACAATAAACTTGTTCGTATAAGTGTAATTATTGTAAATCAAATTAAACTTTCATTGTTAAAAAGTATGTTCCAAAGTTAGGATAATAGACCCATTTTCTTAATTAAACAAAAAATTGTATGTTGTACAAAACATTGATTATACTCTATCTATGCTGGCTGGTTACATGCAGAGGGGCTGTGGGGAAGGGGGGAAAGGGTAGGGGCTGTGGGGAGGGGCTGTGGGGAAGGGGGGAAAGGGTAGGGGCTGTGGGGAAGGGTGGGGGTCTGTGGGCAGAGTGAATCAGGTGCAAGAAGGAGATGCTGTTGTTGCATGATTCAGTCTACGCCTGACCTCCAATTACAATTATCCACCACTCTTTTAACCACTTCTTAGCTTGGACAAAAACACATATACACTCACACTTTTTAAGATTCAAATATAGGGCTTATCCAATGACGTATTTAGTGTCTATGTCAATGAGTTAACTAGACTATAGTCAAACTACTCACATTGTTATACATATTTAACTTGACTATAAACAAACTACTCACATTGTACTTATATAGAGTCAACTAAACTATAGTCCAACTATTCACATTGTTATACAGAGTGTACTAGACTATAGTTACTCACATTGTTATACAAATTTTACTAGACTATAGTCAAACAACTCACATTGTTATGCAGAGTTAACAAGATTATAGTCAAACAACTCACATTGTTATACAGAGTTAACTAGACTATAGTCAAACTACTCACATTTTTATATAAAGTTAATTAAACTATAGTCCAACTACTCACATTTTTATGCAGAGTTAACAAGACTATAAACAAACTACTCACATTGTTATATAGAGTTAACTAAAATATAGTCAAACTACTCACATTGTTGTACAGAGTTAACTAGACTTTAGTATCGCAATTTTAAAGCATTATTCTTATAGCAATTTTTAAAATGAAAACTTCCTAACAATTTTTAAAAAGCGAATTATAATTGTCATCTAAATAAATAAAGTAAAAATCAAGCGTTGTAATAAATATAAAGACTTTGGACTCACTTTAAATAGAATATAGACTTTCTTTGTATTTTTATAATAGTATGCTGTCTTTTAAGCAGATGTTTTAACTAGGGATGTTAAACGAAAACCGGAATACCGGATTCCGGTTTTGAAACTGAAAACCGGTTTTGATTTTCAAAACCGGATTTTGGTTTGTTGGTAGCAACCCTTTTCTTTTTGCTCTGATGGAAATATTTTTAATAAGTAATGTTGAGTTCGCACAAAACAATTCTTGAAATGAATTTCTAACACTAGGCTATTTAAATAATTTAGTCTTAGATATTGTGTTTCTTTTTTTCCAAATACCAACTATGGTTTGCGATAAAAACAGCATCAAACTAAATGTTAAGTTCCAGTTACAATTAACATGAATCTTCTTACTTTTCGGCTCATCTATGAAAAAACTTCTGTAAAGATGGCAAGGTGTAAACTACGTTTCCAACAGATAAGCCTGAGCGGTAGCAGTACCATATTATTGGATTGCGTACGCACCTGCATACGAAGCATCCTGGATTAACATCGTCATCCTCTTCGGTCAACGATATACGGAAATTAGATTATCACTATTGAAAACTATAATCGGTTTTAATAAATTAGGCCAGATTTTTTTTTGGTTTTAAAGAATTTAAGGGTAAAGTGTACAAAATTATATTTTATTCACACAAATCAAGCCCTTGAATGCCCTGCAAACAATAATTAAGTTTGAACTATTTTTCAAATATACCTACAAAACTACGCACATTTGGCTTTTCTGGCCGGGGGGTGGGGAACCGAAATCCGGTTTTAAACCGGTTTTATAGAACCGAAAACCGGTTTTGGAAAACAAACCGGTTTTAACATCCCTAGTTTTAACATACCAAATAGAGATACTTTTTAATAAAATATTTCATTAATATCATTGTCATTAAAACTATAGCCTACACCTATTTTTAAATATGTATTGAAACATTACTTGTGAAGAAAAAAATGGGCCTCATATTCTTTAGTTTTAGTTTGTAAAGCGTTTCGCCTTTAAATATATTATATATATTACCTCTCTTTTAAAGGCGTTATATATTTTGTATAACCTTTTATAATTGAAATGCAATATATTATTAATATTAATAATTAATAATTAATAATTTTAACGTATAAATTGTTATATTTAATTGAAGTTTTTTTACTTACTTTTAATTACATTGTTAAAAACAACATTAAAATCTTGAAGATATTCAGATCAAATCTTAATTATATTTTGATTTTTCTATTACTTGGTACTTTACGAAAAGAGCGAATAATTTAGATTAGTTTTTTTATTTGCTTTTATTTGATTAGTTCCCTTACCTTAGTAATGCTGATAGGTAGGTTATTGTGTTTTTTTTTTATGTATGTGTCAATGTGTGTTCGACTCAGACCATTTTCCAAAAAAAAAATGTGTCCTTTTTAAGAAAATTAGTAAAGCCTTTTGAATAATACAAAGCTGAGACATTTTAAAACAAAAAAGTGGGGCCTTTTTCAAGATTAGTTGTAGAGGCTTTTCAATTGTAAAGATGAGGCTTTTTAAAGAAAATGTTGATGACTTTCAAAGAACATTTTGGGGCCTTTTTAGGAATAAAATATTTTGCCTTTTCAAGTATAAAAAGATGGGCTTTTTAAATAACAAAAGGCGGGGCCTTTTGAAGAAAACAAGTCGACCTTTCAAGTGAAAAAAAGGGCATTTTCAAAAATTAATAAAAAGTAGGTCCTTTAAAAAAAATACAAGGTGGAGCCTTTTCAAGTATATTAGTCAAATAAAAACCGGTCCGAACTGTCTCATCTGCCTACACCTACCTACTTGCGTTTGTGGACCTTTGGTAAGTCAAGCAATTTTGTTTACGCAAACGGAGAGGGGCAGCCCCATTTCATTGCCCTGGGGCTCAGTGCACGGAGTGAGTTTCTCGTCAACCTAGCTTCGGGAAGAAGTTAAGAGGCAGGAAGTTCACGACATTACCGAAGTCACGCACTTCAATATGTCCAACATTAGTTACCTAGCCAGCTGTAGACCGTTGCATGGATAAGGGCGAGATGGGGGAGATAAAGTCCTTACTAACCTTTAACTAGACAAATCGGTTGACATCAAACTAACTCTAATTGCCATCAGTGCCTTTTTAATAACGAGATGCCGTCCTATCTCAAGGAACTAATTACACCATATGTCCCGCAAAGAACACTTCGTTCTGCCAATTCGTCGCTTTTGGAAGAGCCCCGTTTCTCTCTGATGACCGTTGTATCCGGTCCGAATGTGTGGAATATACTTCCCGTTCAACTCAGGCGAACAAGCTCTATTGATACTTTCAAAAAGAATTTAAAAACTCATTATTTCAAGATTTACCTTAGTTAACATTTAACATGCTTTAGACCCCTACTGTCTTACTTATAAGTTGGGTCGCTTAATGCTACATTTATTTAATTTTTTTATTTTTATATCATCAGTTAGCTTTGTCTCCTAGCCTAGAGTAATGTATTTGTTCTTAGTTGTATATTAAACTAAAATTATGTTTGTTGGCAGCGCTATACAAATAGTATTATTATTATTAATTTTTACAAGACATTTATTAGTGTCGATAAAAGCACATAATTTACATAAAGCTAGTTTGTACTAAAGATGACAGTCATCATGTCTCACTTTTTTCTTTTTATTACAAACAAATACAATATATTTTCGCTTACACGTACAGAAGATTTTCGCTTATACGTACAGAAGATTTTCGCTTATACGTACAGAAGATTTTCGCTTACACGTACAGAAGATTTTCGCTTACACGTACAGAAGATTTTCGCATACACGTACAGAAGATTTTCGCTTATACGTACAGAAGATTTTCGCTTATACGTACAGAAGATTTTCGCTTACACGTACAGAAGATTTTCGCTTATACGTACAGAAGATTTTCGCTTATACGTGCAGAAGATTTTCGCTTATGCGTTTATGCTCAAGTCTAGTTGGAAATTGGGGTTTTAAATTAAGTAATATTTTTTTGAAGTTCCTGTTTTAACAAGGTAACCCATTTATTGCTCGGGTACCAGTCGAGTAGAAAGAGACTTTATATGAAACTGTTTTTGCAAGAAAAACACAGAATTGTTCTTTCTCTATGCCTATCAGATGTGCACATATATATATATATAAAAACAACTATTTTTCTTTTCATTATGCCTGTTTACTTTTGTAAACAACCAAGAAACAGCTGTTTTACTGTTACTGTTTAAACAGCTGTTTTACTGTTACTGTTTAAACAGCTGTTTTATTGTTACTGTTTAAACAGCCCTTTTACTGTTACTGTTTAAACAGCCCTTTTACTGTTACTGTTTAAACAGCCGTTTTACTGTTACTGTTTAAACAGCCGTTTAACTGTTACTGTTTAAACAGCCGTTTTACTGTTAGTGTTTAAACAGCCGTTTTACTGTTACTGTTTAAACAGCCGTTTTACTGTTACTGTTTAAACAGCCGTTTTACTGTTACTGTTTAAACAGCTGTTTTACTGTTACTGTTTAAACAGCCGTTTTACTGTTACTGTTTAAACAGCAACACAGCCATAATTATAATATAATTATAAAAATAGTGTATATTCAATTCATTAAACTCTTAACTAGAGGGGGGAGGGGCGGAGGTCCACCTCAGACGCCAACCTGGCATACTCTACGTAGGTTATCTTACTAATGCATGCAATTTTACATTCTACATAACGCCCATTACGACCCCCGCCCATAAACCCCAGGCGCCATGCTCCATAGTTACGCTACTGATAAGACTTAATTTATAAACATTTCATTTTTTTAAAATTGTCTCAACTTTGGCTTTCCATGGAGATACTTTTTAAACAGACTACGTCTACTGTGTAAGTGATATGTTTATTTGTAAACCTAATTCTTGAGAATAATTAAGTCGACACATTTAGTTGCTAGCTGGAAACAATTTTTGCTCAGAAAATGAGAATTTGATAACTTGGAAATATAGCTCCTATCTCAACTTGCATCATTTGTCCCACCCTACCACAACTTCCCCACCACATAACAGACATACCTTGATTAAAAATTTACAATTCCTGACCATTTAATTTGATTAAATCTTAAAAATAAAAAATGCTATAATTGTTCGATAATTGTTGCACGGTGGCCGAGCGGCAGCGCGTTCGACTGGCGATCTGAAGATTCCTGGGTTTGAATCCTGGTGGAGGCTAGGATTTTGTACCAGGGCTTGAGGGTGTCCCTGAGTCTACCTGAGTCTACCTGAGTCTACCTGAGTCTACCTGAGTCTACCTGAGTCTACCTGAGTCTACCTGAGTCTACCTGAGTCTACCTGAGTCTACCTGAGTCTACCTGAGTCTACCTGAGTCTACCTGAGTCTACCTGAGTCTACCTGAGTCTACCTGAGTCTACCTGAGTCTACCTGAGTCTACCTGAGTCTACCTGAGTCTACCTGAGTCTACCTGAGTCTACCTGAGTCTACCCAGCTCTGATGGGTACCTGACATTAGTTGGTGTAAAGTAAAGGCGGCTGGGCATTGTACTGGCCATACCACTCCTAGTATGCCGTGGCAAAATAAACTGGTGAACGTGTGCTTCTTCAGCCCTATGGTCAATTTGGTCCGAAGGGTACTTTACTTTTTATAATTGTTCTGATATGAAATCGTCAGTGGAATATGCGACCCATGTTAAAAAAACACATGACAAATACCATTAAACTTAAAATCATATACACATGTTTAATGACAAAGAACTAAACAACAAATGTTTCTATACAATTTTCCCACCAATGTATCTGTATCAATTTCCAACCAATGTATCAATGTATCAATGTAGACTGTATCATGTGACAACATGTCATTAATGGACTGTTTGATGAGCAGGAGATCTTACGCGTTCTTCCTGTCCTGTGGCAATTTAATAACTCATTTGCGCACAAATTTAAATCAACTTAAATATCTTTGAACTATTTTGACCACAGGGCGTAAGCTTAATTAACGCAAAACTATTTCAGCCTTTCTAGCGAAGTGTATGTATCTATTAGGGCAAGGTAATTTAAATCACAAGCTGTTAATTAGGCTTTACCAGGCTGAATCAAAAATGGTTCTGTTTCAATACATGTATCTCTCTCTATCTCTCTCTCTCTTTGTCTCTGTCTCTGTCTCTCTGTCTCTCTCTCTCTTTGTCTCTGTCTCTCTCTGTCTCTCTCTCTCTTTGTCTCTCTTTCTCTCACTGTCTCTCTACAATAGTTGATAAATCTTCAAGAAATAGAATGTGTACAATAGCTGATAAATCTTAAAAGAAATGGAATGTTTACAAAAGCTTATAAATCTTCAAGAAATGGAATGTGTACAAAAGCTGATAAATCTTAAAAGAAATTTGTATCTGTACAATAGTTGATAAATCGTAAAGAAAAGGAATGTGTACAATAGCGGATAAATACTGTTGGAATGGAATGTGTACAATAGTTAATAAATCTTAAAGAAATGGAATGTTTACAATAGCTGAAAAATCTTATTTGTATGGACTGTGTGCAATAATTGAAAAATCTTGTAAAAATATAATGTGTACAGTAGGTGATACGTTTTTATAGAAATGGAATGTGTACAATATTTGATAAATTTAATAGAAAGTAGACTATATCCTCTAATTTTAATCTTGACGAAAGAAGTTAATATAGAACATTGGCATTCTAAAAGAGAGGAAATGATTTAAGCCATTAAGAACACACATATTTTTACTTCGAGAATCCACATTATATAGAACTACGCCTGCTTTCAACAAATACGTAGCATGATGATTAAGATTATTAATTATATTTGTCTTACCTCAGAGGCCTATTGTTGGGGATGGGGGGAAGGGGGACAGTATAAAACATATAGATTAAAAAAATAAATGAATTAGTCTCGTACCATGTAGTCATTTTACATTTGTTCATCAACTTCCATTTATAAGAATAAGCCTCGATAAAACAATCACACCAAATCTAGTAGATCTCTCTCTCTGTCTCTCTCTCTCTCTCTCTCTCTCTCTCTCTCTCTCTGTATATATATATATATATATATATATATATATATATATATATATATATATATATATATATATATATATATATATATATATATATATATATATATATATATATTTCAATGGAAATGTGTTTGTATTAGCCGCATGATCTAAGCTTGATAAATTTGGCAAGTAGCATCTTTTTTCTTTGTACTAAGATGTCAATAGTGTTTAAATGTGCAAAATTAAACACCTTGTCAGTTTTATTGGAAATTTTCAAACTTGGTAGCCTCTCGCGTGTTTCATAGTTGATAAGTGATTGGGTCTCCAATCAATAAAACAATAATTCCGCTTATGACCCATTTTGACATTACATGTCGCTTTTGTAATACACGTCAACATTTTAAATAGAAAATCTTTTATAAAAAATAAATAATCGTAAACGAATGTTAGAAACATTTATACAATTTAAATGTGTATATTTGTATGTTATATAGCCCATGAAAATGCCGCGTATAAAATTGTTTCTTTACATGTGTGTATTATTTTAATAGGTTTTAGAACGGGAAAGTCCTCAGGCGCAACGACTTTATCACCAAATACTGTTTACTTGCCTCACTAACGTGTCCATCTAAAGTGGACATAGTATTCTGATTTGATTCAAACGAAACATGTTTTGAAGTATACGAGCAGCTCAAGAGCTTGGAATTCCGTTATAACCTCCCTTTACTTACATGTATTAGATACTATTTATTATGTTTATGGGCAAATGTTACCTTATCTTATATATTACAGACGCTCCTTCTATAAAGAAGATTATTGCGTCCTACGCTCAACCGTGGTCCGAATCTAGTCTTGCATTTTTAATAGTTTTAAATTAATACAAGTTACTGGTTTTCCTGGTTTGTTAAGGCAACCCATTCCTTGCCCAGATGCCACTCGGAAAGAAAGAATACTTATATGCATTTGTTCTCGCATAAGGGATAATGAATGTGTTTTTCTCCTTGTGTTTATCTAAGCATTGCAACAGGTTCTATTTCTAAAATAGAGTTTAATGCCTTATGCATTATTTTTAATTTACTCTTTGCCTTTCTGTCCTCTAGTCTTTCTAGGTTTAATTATTTACACTATTGTTGTTACTCTTGTCAGTTGTGAATATTCGCTAGATAAAAAACCCTGATACGAATTTTATCAAAATCATATTAAAATAACAAGAAACAGACCCACAGCAAAATAATAGAAGTCTTGGAGATTTAGATATTAAGAAGTTAAAATGTAATTGACAATTTTTAGTAATCAATAATGAGCATTTTTTTTCATCATATCAGACATAATTTACAAAATGCAAATAATAAGTTTACCGGTGGCACTTAAAAAGTTACATGATACACCTAATTAATTTATATGTGGCACCTGAATAATTTATACATGCTACCTGATTAATTAAAATTTACAAGTGGCACATGATTATGCAAAATTGTATTTTTATCATTTACTATTAAAGCTTCTTGTATAATAATTTGTTTATCCCAAGTGGTATAATTTAACAAATAAATGACGTATATTTAAAATTTACACTGATCACTAAGAGGCAATAACATGATTTAAAACAATACACAGAAACTCATTATTTTAAGGGCCACATTAAAACTTAATGAACTTTAAATGTTTGTATAGAAGATATTAGTCTTAAACATGATTTAAATGGCAGTAATTACGTTGTAGCAATAGTGTTAAACTATAACAGGTCAATTTAAAAAAAAAGAAATGTATAAATTCTTTAATGTTTAAAATAGTAATGTTTAACAATGAAGGTAATCAATTGAATTTCTATTTATACGGTACATAATGAGTTAATCGTAAAACTAAGTTTAAAGTATATTGTCGTTACTTCGTTTGTTAATATTATGTATTAAAGTAGTTCTTCTGTAGAAAATATTGAGACTCCTTGAATGACATCTTTTCTAATTGACACCAACTGGCCTGAAGCTAAAGACCAAAAGTATAAAATGGACATAAATTACAAACTGATTGTATCTTCACCACCGAAACCTAGCAGTTTGTTCAGAAGTTGCTAAGATTAGCAAGTCGGTGAGTACTGATTACATTGTGTCAAGTTGTCTATTAGTTCTTTAACTAATTGTTTCTAGACTTCGTTCAAGGGCCATAATTATAACAAATAATAATTTTGGAATATATTTTTTTAGCTCAGTTATATTGGCAAGGATTAAATTGTATGGTTTGCATGAAAGATCAGCTTCGTTAAATTTCTTAAATTTGATAAATATAATTCTTAATAGATAGAAAAACATTGAAACAAACTTAATTCTGAACATGAGAACTCTTGTGTTTTAAGTTTCTGTGAGTTAAAACTATTGACAGGCTTAAATTCGATTCATATTATTTTCCTCAGAAAATGAACCGTATCATCATCGCCATCCTTTCCCTGGCTGTGCTATCTATGCACGTTAATGCTGGAGGCTTTCCCATTGGCGGATATGGTCTTGGAGGCGGTTTAGGTGGAGGCTTTGGACTTGGAGGAGGTTATGGTCTTGGAGGAGGCTTTGGTGGCGGATTTGGTGGCGGATTTGGACTTGGAGGAGGTTATGGTCTTGGAAGAGGCTTTGGACTTGGAGGAGGCTTTGGTGGCGGATTTGGTGGAGGCTTCGGACTTGGAGGAGGCTTTGGACTTGGAGGAGGCTACGGACTTGGCTATGGATTAGGCGGTGGTCTTGGATACGGTCTTGGTGGCGGTTTTGGTGGAGGCTATGGACTTGGAGGAGGCCTTTGGGGTAAGTTAATTTAAAACTCCATTGTCTTAAAATCCCACTGTTCTAAAAGTATTAAAATTATATTGTTTCTACAGGTCTTAAAATCCCATTGTTTTTACAAGTCTTAAAATTATATTGTTTCTACAAGTCTCAAAATCCTATTGTTTATACAAGTCTTAAAGTACCATTGTTTCTACAAGTCGTAAAATCCCACTGTTCAAAAAGTCTTAAAATCCTATTGTTTCTACAAGTCTTAAGATCCCAATTTCTACAAGTCTCAAAATCCCATTGTTTCTACAAGTCTTAAAATCCCATTGTTTCTACAAGTCTCAAAATCCCATTGTTTCTACAAGTCTTAAAAATCCCATTGGTTCTACAATTCTTAAAATCCCATTGTTTCTACAAGTCTTTAAATCCCATTGTTTCTACAAGTCTTAAAATTCCATTGTTTCTACATAAATCTTTGCAATATTTGAACTAATAATTTTTGTTCTGTTTCTTTAGGTAGAGGATATTACTAAACCAAGTAAAACAGTATCCAGATGTTGTTCATATAGCACGACTTAAATAAGATATTGTTTTGGTTTTGTAATAAAAAATGTTATTAAATTTGTATTTCTAAAATCATTGTGTTTGTATTATCATCTATGAAACATAAAATAAGTAATATGTCTAAAGCCAAGGTTTGAGAATGTTGTATTCACATTGAATTAATAATCGAGAAATTTAAATCAACTTTTGAGTATGTTGTATCTGATATTGAATTAGATCTAATATTTGAGAAATTTAAATCAACGTTTGAGAATGTTCGATCCATATTTAATTAATATAATGTGAGAAAGTTAAATCAACGTTTGAGACTGTCGTAACCATATTGAATTAATATTTGAGAAAGTTAAATCAACGTTTGAGAATGTTGTATCCATATTGAATTAATATTTGAGAAAGTTAAATCAACGTTTGAGAATGTTGTATCCATATTGAATTAATATTTGAAAAAGTTAAACAAACGTTTGAGAATGTTGGATCCATATTGAGTTAATATTTGAGAAAGTTAAATCAACGTTTGAGAATGTTGGATCCATATTGAATTAATATTTGAGAAAGTTAAACAAACGTTTGAGAATGTTGGATCCATATTGAATTAATATTTGAGAAAAGTAAATTAACGTTTGAGAATGTTGTATCCATATTGAATTAATATCTGAGAAAGTTAAACAAACATTTGAGAATGTTGGATCCATATTGACTTAATATTTGAGAAAGTTAAATCAACGTTTGAGAATGTTGTACACATATTAAATTAATATTTGAGAAAGTTAAATCAACGTTTGAGAATGTTGTATCCATATTGAATTAATATTTGAGAAAGTTAAATCAACGTTTGAGAACGTTGTATCTCATATTAAATTAATATTTGAGAAAGTTAAATCAACATTTGAGAATGTTGTATCCATATTGAATGAATATTTGAGAAAGTTAAACAACGTTTGAGAATGTTGTATTCATATTGAATTAATATTTGAGAAATTTAAACAAACGTTTGAGAATGTTGTATCTCATATCCATGAGAAAGTTAAATCAATGTTGCAGAGGAGGCTTTTGGTATCGGTATCGGAGGCGGTTTCGGTAGCGGTTTCGGACTTGGAGGACGCTTTGAAGGAGGTTTAGATGGAGGCTTTGGACTTGGAGGTGGCTTTGGACTAGGTGGTGGTCTTTGGTACGGTCTCGGTGGATATGGCAGATTCCCCCTCTGGGGGTAAGACAATTTTAATACAATTTTGACGAAGACAAATAGTAGTCTAAGTATGTTTTTAAAAGGCAAATAGAAACAAAATGTTTTAAAATTTAATATTTTGTCACTTAATGTATTCTCTATGATCCCAAGAACATGCCAGTAAACAGATTTACACTTACTATAACTTACTTGATTGGCAACGTAGGCCTAAATAGTTATTTTTTGAAAGATTAACAATTATACTATAAGTCAAACAAATGTTATAGATCATTTACTTGATTTCGAAGTTATTAAAATTCAGAGTTATTTAAATATACCGACTATTTAAATACAAAAAATAAAGTATTATGGAAGTTTACGAGTTTATCACTTCATCTAAACTGTCATTGGCCAGATTTTATAGAGACTCATAATTTAGAACGAATTACTAATTTTATACGATTTCAAACTTGAAAAACATTTCAACGAAATGCAGCTCCATTTAATAACGAATTGTTTTAATTTTCTTTCTTTTTTTTTTCTTTATAAAAACTTTTTAAAAGTTTTTTTTGGGAATTAATTACATGTAATACATTAGTAGTTTAGAAGAATAATTTTTGAACACAATACAGGGCGGAACAAAATGACATCATAATGGGAAGAATTAACCCTAGAAAATTTCATTGAACAATAGAGAATTCTTTGAATTAATAATCATGGTGATAAATTATTTGATTATTGGATTGAAGTATTGGAAACGAGTGAATATGACGGAATGCAATATAACAGAACAATATGGTCGTAGAAAAGCTGTTGTTTCTAAAATAAATAATTAGACCTGTTGTTTCTAAAATAAATAATTAGAGTTGTTGTTTCTAAAAGAAATAATTAGAGCTGTTGTTTCTAAAAGAAATAATTAGAGCTGTTGTTTCTAAAAGAAATAATTAGAGCTGTAGTTTTGGTTCTAAAAGAAATAAATAGAGCTGTTGTTTCTAAATGAAATAATTAATGCTGTTGTTTCCAAAAGAAATAATTAGAGCTGTTGTTTCTAATATAAATAATTAAAGCTGTTGTTTCTAAAAAAAATCATTAGAGCTGTTGTTTCTAAAATAAATAATTAGAGTTGTTGATTCTAAAATAAATAATTAGAGCTGTTGTTTCTAAAAGAATACTAGGGAGACGGCAATGATATTTTTTGTTAATATAAAGAAAGATAGGGAGAGTAAAAGTAAATTCATCGAGCATAAATAGATACTTCCAGCATATGTACATAGTTCAAGAAGATTTCTAAATTACGTCTAGATAGATGGGCCAAGAAAAGCTGGCTATGTTATAGATGATATATTTGTCAAGTAGAGATAGATAGATCTGGCGATAGATAGTTCAAGTAAAGATAGATAGGTCAAGTAAAGATAGATAGGTCAAGTAAAGATAGATAGGTCAAGTAAAGATAGATAGTTCAAATAAAGATAGATAGTTCAAGTAAAGATAGATAGGTCGAGTAAAGACAGATAGTTCAAATAACGATAGATAGGTCGAGTAAAGATAGATAGTTCAAATAAAGATAGATAGGTCGAGTAAAGATAGACAGTTCAAGTAAAGATAGATAGTTCAAATAAAGATAGATAGGTCAAGTAAAGATAGATAGGTCAAGTAAAGATAGATAGTTCAAATAAAGATAGATAGGTCAAGTAAAGATAGATAGTTCAAATAAAGATAGATAGGTCGAGTAAAGATAGATAGTTCAAATAAAGATAGATAGGTCGAGTAAAGATAGATAGGTCAAGTAAAGATAGATAGGTCGAGTAAAGATAGATAGTTCAAATAAAGATAGATAGGTCAAGTAAAGATAGATAGTTCAAATAAAGATAGATAGGTCAAGTAAAGATAGATAGTTCAAATAAAGATAGATAGGTCAAGTAAAGATAGATAGGTCAAGTAAAGATAGATAGTTCAAATAAAGATAGATAGGTCAAGTAAAGATAGATAGGTCAAGTAAAGATAGATAGTTCAAATAAAGATAGATAGGTCAAGTAAAGATAGATAGTTCAAATAAAGATAGATAGGTCGAGTAAAGAAAGATAGTTCAAATAAAGATAGATAGTTCAAGTAAAGATAGATAGGTCGAGTAAAGATAGACAGTTCAAGTAAAGATAGATAGTTCAAGTAAAGATAGACAGTTCAAGTAAAGATAGCTAGGTCGAATAAAAATAGATAGTTTAAATAAAGATAGATAGGTCGAGTAAAGACAGATAGTTCAAATAAAGATAGATAGTTCAAGTAAAGATAGATAGGTCGAGTAAAGATAGACAGTTCAAGTAAAGATAGATAGTTCAAGTAAAGATAGACAGTTCAAGTAAAGATAGCTAGGTCGAATAAAAATAGATAGTTTAAATAAAGATAGATAGGTCGAGTAAAGATAGATAGTTCATATAAAGATAGATAGTTCAAGTAAAGATAGATAATTCAAGTAAAGATAGATAGTTCAAATAAAGATAGATATGTCGAGTAAAGATAGCTAGGTCGAATAAAAATAGATAGTTTAAATAAAGATAGATAGGTCGAGTAAAGATAGATAATTCAAGTAAAAATAGATAGTTTAAATAAAGATAGATAGGTTGAGTAAAGATAGATAGTTCAAGTAAAGATAGATAGTTCAAGTAAAGATAGATAGGTCGAGTAAAGATAGATAGTTCAAATAAAGATAGATAGGTCGAGTAAAGATAGGTAGTTCAAATAAAGATAGATAGGTCGAGTAAAGATAGGTAGTTCAAATAAAGATAGATAGGTCGAGTAAAGATAGGTAGTTCAAGTAAAGATAGATAGGTCGAGTAAAGATAGATAGGTCAAGTATAGATAGATAGATCAAATAAAGATAGATAGATCAAGCTTTGATAGATAGGTCAAGTATAGATAGATAGGTCAACTAAAAAATAGGTCAATTAAAGATAGATAGGTCAAGTAAAGATAGATAGGTCAAGTAAATATAATAGGTCAAGTATAGATAGATAGGTCAAATAAAGATAGATAGATTAAGCATAGATAGTTAAACCAATGAACAAATCTGAAAAAGAAAGATAGATTATAAGTATACACAGATATGTTACTATATTATCTTATACTAGAGACGCTAATTTTACACAGAAGATTATTGCATTATATGGTTATCTGTGTTTCCTATGTTATCTGTGTTTTAAATTCTGGTCTTGCACATTGACTAGGATTTTAAATGATGCTAGGCTCTTTGTTTTCCTGCTCTGTTCAGGCAACCCATTTCATGTCCGGATGTCACTAGGGACGAACAATAATTTATATGCGATTGTTTTTGCATATGGAATAAGAAAATGTTTTATTCCTATTGTTTGAGTATTGTCATATATTACTGTATTATATTTAAGACCATTTGCCCTTATTTCCTTTAGTATTTCTGAGTTTGATGATTTAACTATTATTGTTATACTAGTTTGTTGATGAATAATCTAAAAATAGAGTATTGATTTATGAATAAATAAAATATTTTATTGAGATTAGAAAAAGGATAACGCACAGAATGGCCATTATCTGGGTCACTTAAATGGATGGTTACTAAGTTGCTAGGGCAGGATCTATAATTATTATTATCTTATCTTTTATATTACAGACGCTCCATCTATAAAAAAAATGTTTGCCTCCTATGCTCATCCGTGGTCCGAGTCTAGTCTTGCATCTTTATGTTTGTTCATGCAACCCCTTTCATGCCCGAATGACACTCGGGAAGAAAAGTACTTATATGCATTTGTTCTCGCATAAGGGATAAGGGGTGTGTTTTTGTCTTAATGTTTATTATTAATGGTCGTAGCCATGTTTAGATATATTTTGGGAATGTCGTGCTTAATACTTTGAGGAAAATACAGATATGTTCATTAAGATACAGATAAGACTGCAAATTCATTGTTTATTTTATGGTGAATATGATTTTACAAATAGCTTTAACTAAGCAAAAAAATGTGAAGTATGGCACATAGAAAAATATATTTTCCCTAGCTGTCTTATTGTCAGGGCTGTTGCTTTCAAGAAATTGTTCGACCACTCAGGTATAACTAAGACATTTTAACCCATCATTTTTTGAACAGCTTCGAGTTTTTAAAAAAATCATCTTCCGTCTTCGTTTTTCCCAAGACCTTGATGAATGTTTATGTCCCATCAATTATAGTTTGGCATTTGCCTTTCATCGAGAGATGATATTTCCTTGGAGAAAAGTTTACCGGATTGTCACCTACATGCTCGGGGCTATCTTTGGTGTTCAACTTTCAATGGTATATAAATGGCCTTAGCTTGTAGTAAGAGCAACATCGTTTTCTGTCGCAATACCACAAGAAGTTGCTAGTCAACGCCCCCCCCCCCCCCCTGTCGGGAAAAAAGCTGCTAGACTAACAAGTCGGTGAGTACACTTTGTATCTGCAAGTAATTTATTTTAGTTGAGTTTTTATTGTTAAATAATTTAATGGGTTTTGCCTAAATATATCACAATATCAACATCATAAACGTTTTACCCCTCCACTACCCTCCGACCACCGCTCTAGGTCACATACAATTGTTTAAACCTTATTGTACACTTGAATATAGGAAGTTAAAGAGTAATCTATGCCAGAGACTTCATGGAATATTGCTTACACTAGGACCAAGAGTTAAGGTTACTTACATATTGTGCAAACTCACTTTCACCTAATTCACTGAATGCACGGCATAAGACAAAAAAGACTTTAAAAAGTATCACCTAAATTTGGTTTGAATTATAGGCTACAGTCTTAATTGTATACATGTAAATAATACACTACAGTAATACAATAAACAATCTGTGTACGTATCTTATCTTATACATTATACAGACGCTCCTTCTATAAAGAAGATTATTGCGTCCGAGTCTAGTCTTGCATTTTTATTAATGTTTTAAATGATGTTAAATTACTGGTTTTCCTGGTTTGTTCATGCAACCCATTCCATGCCCGAATGCCACTCAGGAAGAAAGAGTATGTATGCATTTGTTCTAGCATAAGGGATAAGGAAAGTGTTTTTGTCTTTATGTTTATCTGAGCTTTGCAACAGGTTGTTATTGGGTTGTATTTCTAAATTAGAGTTTAATGTCTTATGTATTATTACTACTTTACTCTTTGCCCTTCTGTCCTCTAGTCACTAGTGTTCTCTGTCCTCTAGTCACTAGTGTTTCTAGGTTTAGTGATTTGATGAATGATGTCACTCTTGTTAATTGGGAATCTTCACTAGTTACGGACCTTGCAGCTCTTTTTTTAATTTGTTCAAATTTTTTAATGTTTTCTTACAATAGTGATACAATTATTTATCTTCATTGTCATCATAACTATATTATTTAGCTTTTACAAAGCTTAGCTTTAATTTTTAATCAATTGTTATTTAGATCTCAACTAAAGATATTAAATTAAAGTATTTACATCTATTCAGTTTATAATAACAGTGCCTTCACTTCTATTGTTATAAAAAATATCAGCCACACCTAAGAAACAAATTAATGGTTTTGGCTGTTTTCATTAGAATGTCGGAAATAGAAGACGCTATTTTAAAACTTTATTGTATTCTTTTTTTCAAAACTTCTTTTTCAAAATTTCCTCAGAAAATGAACCGTGTCATCATCGCCATCCTTTCCCTGGCTGTGCTATCTATGCACGTTAATGCTGGAGGCTTTCCCATTGGCGGATATGGTCTTGGTCTAGATTATGGACTTGGAGGTGGTTTCGGTGGAGGTTTTGGAGGAGGTTTTGGAGGAGGTTTTGGTAGCGGTTTTGGTGGAGGCTATGGACTTGGAGGCGGCTTTGGACTTGGTGGCGGTCTTGGATACGGTCTTGGTGGTTTTGGTGGATTAGACTATGGACTTGGTGGATTTGGTGGACTCGGTGGATTTGGTTACGGAAGATTCCCATTCTGGGGTAGGTAGAATTAGCCTAGACTATATTAGGCATACTTTATTTTACTAAAAATAAAATTCAAACACCAATAAAATAAGAAATGAAAATAATAATTAAACAAATATAACATCGTATAATTAATGTTACCTTACCAACGAATTAAAGAAATAGTGAAGAAAAAAACAACTTTACTTTGTAGCTCATTATGTCAAAATATTTACTCAATGTTACTTGTACTCAACCATCGGATTTCTTATTTTTTCAACAGGTAGTTATTACTAAAAGATAAAGTAAATCTGAACTCTTGGAGTTTTTTATTTGGACGACCCATTATCAACTACTTTTGATGCCATGGCTAGTTGAATATTTTCTAATAAAAACGTGCAAACATGAAACCTTGCCTTGTCTGTTGAATTAATTAATCTCAATGAAGCAACTGTCTACAGTTAGCCTACCAGTCCTGAAACAAAATAATACATGAACAACTATTATAATATTCAATGCATAATTTAATAATGTACATTTGAATCACTATTTAAATCTGATACGATAACTTACTTTAATTAGAACGAAAAAAATGACACATCTATATTTCTTAAACATTTTAGTCCAAGCTGTTATTATGTAAAAGTCGTGGACAAATGAAAATCGTTAAAAAAAACACGACTCATTTGAATGAAGAATAAGGTTGGCATAAATAATACTTCTGTGTACCAGATAAAAACTGTACATAGAACCAATGAAGGCATTTTAAGATGAAACAACAACAAATAGATAACTTTATATTAAAACCACAACAAGCACACTCTAGTTATAGCATTGGCGACAAAAATATACTCGAAAATTTCATAACTTAGATTCAGGGGTCTCGAAAACGTGGCCCACCAAGTGGATTTTTCTGGCCCACCAGTAAGCTTACAAAAAATATAGGTACTGTTAGTACTGTGGCTGAAACGATTAAAACAAAACTAGAGACTATATATATATATAGTTTAGTGATAATAGTGATAACAATTTTATTTAGTGATATTAGTGATAACATTTTATTTAGTTTAGTGATATTAGTGATAACATTTTATTTAGTTTAGTGATATTAGTGATAACATTTTATTTAGTTTAGTGATATTAGTGATAACATTTTATTTAGTTTAGTGATATTAGTGATAACATTTTATTTAGTTTAGTGATATTAGTGATAACATTTTATTTAGTTTAGTGATATTAGTGATAACATTTTATTTAGTTTATTTAATTTAGTGATATTAGTGATAACAATTTTATTGTTAATTTTATATACGTAACATATTTATTAAAATAAAATTTGGTTAAAGCAAGTAAATAGTACAGCTGTAGATAATAAACCATTATTTCAATATTGGCTGTAATAAAAATTACACAAATAATTATGTTTTAAATTGTAAATTGGCAGATTATTAGTGATACGTAGTAAAATGAGTTAAGATGGATGAAGTGTCTTTTTGTTTACTAGGGTCTTGACACATCTCTTAAGTGATAAAATGACACATGCCTTCATCCGAGTTTGAAACCCCTGACTTAGTTAAACAATATCTTTTCACATTAAAAGTTGTATTTACCCCCCCCCCCCGCCCCCCTCCAAAAAAAATTCAAAAAAGGAAAGTGACGTCAAACCACAAAGAACACAAACAGTGTAACTGAATTAATACTTAAAAAATCTAACTATATATATTAAATCACGTACTGTTTTAATAACGGGCACACACTGTTTCAATACAATCACATAACCGCACACACACAAGCAACCATTCCAATATAATATACACCAATTCAGACTGATAGAAAAACATATATATATTTATATACAAATATAGTAGCGTCTCTAGTGACCACTTTCTTGAGTCAAAAGAAAATAGCGGAAGGTGAGCTTCACTTTTAGTGACTGCGCATATAAGGATTGTGCATTCTGCTCTATACCTATTCTGTGATACAAATGCCCTTAAAACTTTTTTTTTAGTTGATGTCTAGTTTATGTAAAACAAAAATATCATACAAGCTACTTGAAGGAAACGATACAATTATATTTATGAAATTACAAATAATATGTTGGTAGCAATACTTCTAGTTTACAGCACAAGTATCTCTGTCTGTTTCTCTCATTATAGAAAAATTAGAAAGCATTTTTCTTCATTGTTCTTTTGTTTCTGTCTTATTACGTTTTTTTTTTGGCCAGGCTACTAAATCAAAAAATTTTTCTTGAATCTCCTTTTACATTAAAATGAAACACTGCGTGAAAATTAGTTTACCCTTTTACAAAGAGTGTTTTAAAGTGTTTTAATGAATGAGAGCAATGTGAATCGAAAGTTTTCAATTTAGTCAAAAGCAAACAACTAAAAAGTAAAAAAAAAGAGGATTAAAACAACTAATATTTTAATTTTTTTTCTTTAAAAAAGTGAAGTAAAGCATTAGCAATAATGTTAAGACTTATTTGGTAACTTTTTATTTTTTAGACAAACAAACAAATAAAATTCATGAAAACTTTGGAAGAACACGCATAGTCAAAATAAAGGAGTGTTCCGAAATCAACCATAAAAAATACATTTGTACATAAAAATCCTTCATTTTTCGTTTTCTCATTTACCAATGAATGGACAAAACTATCTTACCTTTTTAATTAGTTTTATTTTTACGGTAAGCTTTCAAAGTTTAAAATTCGATTTTCTTAAAAGTGAAAATCTGTGACTTTGCTCGTTCTTTTAGTGTAGCCTTCACAACTTAAAAGGTAGGTATTAATTTTGTGAGTTTGTACAGAAGCGATAGCCTCATGATTAGAAACAAATGACAACGAATTTTTTGTTTAGACCTAGGTGGGCAAATGAGGCTCCGTATGAAGTCAAATGTGTAACAAGTAAGTGCCGTATGATGCACGTCACTTGCGGCTCACATTAGTCTCATGCGTGCCCGCCACTGACCTAAATAATTATAGGATTTTCTTTCTCTGTCATTGTTTTGTTTCATTTGCCAACTTTACAAAATTCTCACCCCATTGTCACTGTTTGGCTTCTTTTGTTACCTTTTTATAACTTATAGATCGTGAATTTACTCAACAGTTACACACAAAAAATACACACAAAGGCATGTAAAATTGAGCACAGGGTCATATATTTAGGGCGATTCAGGATAGTCGTAGCTTTATCTGAGTTAGGTAAAAAATGGTTGACGATCATTGAGGCTGCCCATTGATTAAGATTTTTAAGACCAATAAGTTTTATTGCAGACGAATGTAAGTTTTTATTTTTTCCATTTAAAAAAGATCCAATTTAGACGTATTCCAAAGCAGCCGTACAATTTTCTTTGACTATATAGTCTTGGACTACAGATATAGACGTGTATGTGTGTATTGAGGGAGGGAAGAACTATTTGTAACACGAAAGAAAAAAACAAAAGAAAGCAACTCTGATCTAATGTGTACCCACCTTGGTTCTAGATTAACTCTCATTGATCTAATGTGTACCCACCTTGGTTCTAGATTAACTCTCATTGATCTAATGTGTACTCACCTTGGTTCTAGATTAACTCTCATTGATCTAATGTGTACTCACCTTGGTTCTAGATTAACTCTCATTGATCTAATGTGTACCCACCTTAGTTCTAGATTAACTCTCATTGATCTAATGTGTACTCACCTTGGTTCTAGATTAACTGTCATTGATCTAATGTGTACCCACCTTGGTTCTAGATTAACTCTCATTGATCTAATGTGTACTCAACTTGGTTCTAGATTAACTCCCATTGGTCTAATGTGTACTCACCTTGGTTCTAGATTAACTCTCATTGATCTAATGTGTACTCACCTTGGTTCTAGATTAACTCTCATTGATCTAATGTGTACTCACCTTGGTTCTAGATTAACTCTCATTGATCTAATGTGTACTCACCTTGGTTCTAGATTAACTCTCATTGATCTAATGTGTACTCACCTTGGTTCTAGATTAACTCTCATTGATCTAATGTGTACTCACCTTGGTTCTAGATTAACTCTCATTGATCTAATGTGTACTCACCTTGGTTCTAGATTAACTCTCATTGATCTAATGTGTACTCACCTTGGTTCTAGATTAACTCTCATTGATCTAATGTGTACTCACCTTGGTTCTAGATTAACTCTCATTGATCTAATGTGTACTCACCTTGGTTCTAGATTAACTCTAATTGATCTAATGTGTACTCACCTTGGTTCTAGATTAACTCTCATTGATCTAATGTGTACTCACCATTTGTTCTAGATTAACTCTCATTGATCTAATGTGTACCCACCTTGGTTCTAGATTAACTCTCATTGATCTAATGTGTACTCACCTTGGTTCTAGATTAACTCTCATTGATCTAATGTGTACTCACCTTGGTTCTAGATTAACTCTCATTGATCTAATGTGTACCCACCTTGGTTCTAGATTAACTCTCATTGATCTAATGTGTACTCACCTTGGTTCTAGATTAACTCTCATTGATCTAATGTGTACCCACCTTGGTTCTAGATTAACTCTCATTGATCTAATGTGTACTCACCTTGGTTCTAGATTAACTCTCATTGATCTAATGTGTACTCACCTTGGTTCTAGATTAACTCTCATTGATCTAATTTGTACTCACCTTGGTTCTAGATTAACTCTCATTGATCTAATGTGTACTCACCTTGGTTCTAGATGAACTCTCATTGATCTAATGTGTACTCACCTTGGTTCTAGATTAACTCTCATTTATCTAATGTATACTCACCTAGGTTCTAGATTAACTCTCATTGATCTAATTTTTACTCACCTTGGTTCTAGATTAACTCTCATTGATCTAATATGTACTCACCTTGGTTCTAGATTAACTCTCATTGATCTAATGTGTACTCACCTTGGTTCTAGATTAACTTTCATTGATCTAATGTGTACTCACCTTGGTTCTATATTAACTCTCATTGATCTAATGTGTACTCACCTTGGTTCTAGATTAACTCTCATTGATCTAATGTGTACCCACCTTGGTTCTAGATTAACTCTCATTGATCTAATGTGTACTCACCTTGGTTCTAGATTAACTCTCATTGATCTAATGTGTACCCACCTTGGTTCTAGATTAACTCTCATTGATCTAATGTGTACTCACCTTGGTTCTAGATTAACTCTCATTGATCTAATGTGTACTCACCTTGGTTCTAGATTAACTCTCATTGATCTAATGTGTACCCACCTTGGTTCTAGATTAACTCTCATTGATCTAATGTGTACTCACCTTGGTTCTAGATTAACTCTCATTGATCTAATGTGCACTCACCTTGGTTCTAGATTAACTCTCATTGATTTAATGTGTACTCACCTTGGTTCTAGATTAACTCTCATTGATCTAATGTGTACTCATCTTGGTTCTAGATTAACTCTCATTGATCTAATGTGTACTCACCTTGGTTCTAGATTAACTCTCATTGATCTAATGTGTACTCACCTTGGTTCTAGATTAACTCTCATTGATCTAATGTGTACTCACCTTGGTTCTAGATTAACTCTCATTGATCTAATGTGAACTCACCTTGGTTCTAGATTAACTCTCATTGATTTAATGTGTACTCACCTTGGTTCTAGATTAACTCTCATTGATCTAATGTGTACTCACCTTGGTTCTAGATTAACTCTCATTGATCTAATGTGTACTCACCTTGGTTCTAGATTAACTCTCATTGATCTAATGTGTACTCACCTTGGTTCTAGATGTTAAGACTTATTTGGTAACTTTTTATATTTTTAGACAAACAAACAAATAAAATTCATGAAAACTTTGGAAGAACACGCATAGTCAAAATAAAGGAGTGTTCCAAAATCAACCATAAAAAATACATTTGTACATAAAAATCCTTCATTTTTCGTTTTCTCATTTACCAATGAATGGACATTCGGTAAATACAAAACTATCTTACCTTTTTAATTAGTTTTATTTTTACGGTAAGCTTTCAAAGTTTAAAATTCGATTTTCTTAAAAGTGAAAATCTGTGACTTTGCTCGTTCTTTTAGTGTAGCCTTCACAACTTAAAAGGTAGGTATTAATTTTGTGAGTTTGTACAGAAGCGATAGCCTCATGATTAGAAACAAATGACAACGAATTTTTTGTTTAGACCTAGGTGGGCAAATGAGGCTCCGTATGAAGTCAAATGTGTAACAAGTAAGTGCCGTATGATGCACGTCACTTGCGGCTCACGTTAGTCTCATGCGTGCCCGCCACTGACCTAAATAATTATAGGATTTTCTTTCTCTGTCATTGTTTTGTTTCATTTGCCAACTTTACAAAATACTCACCCCATTGTCACTGTTTGGCTTCTTTTGTTACCTTTTTATAACTTATAGATCGTGAATTTACTCAACAGTTACACACACAAAATACACACAAAGGCATGTAAAATTGAGCACAGGGGCATATATTTAGGACTATATAGTCTTGGCCAATAGATATAGGCGTGTATGTGTGTATTGAGGGAGGGAAGAACTATTTGTAACACGAAAGAAAAAAACAAAAGAAAGCAACTCTGATCTAATGTGTACTCACCTTGGTTCTAGATTAACTCTCATTGATCTAATGTGTACTCACCTTGGTTCTAGATTAACTCTCATTGATCTAATGTGTACACACCTTGGTTCTAGATTAACTCTCATTGATCTAATGTGTACCCACCTTGGTTCTAGATTAACTCTCATTGATCTAATGTGTACTCACCTTGGTTCTAGATTAACTCTCATTGATCTAATGTGTACTCACCTTGGTTCTAGATTAACTCTCATTGATCTAATGTGTACTCACCTTGGTTCTAGATTAACTCTCATTGATCTAATGTGTACCCACCTTGGTTCTAGATTAACTCTCATTGATCTAATGTGTACTCACCTTGGTTCTAGATTAACTCTCATTGATCTAATGTGTACTCACCTTGGTTCTAGATTAACTCTCATTGATCTAATGTGTACTCACATTGGTTCTAGATTACCTCTCATTGATCTAATGTGTACTCACCTTGGTTCTAGATTAACTCTCATTGATCTAATGTGTACTCACCTTGGTTCTAGATTAACTCTCATTGATCTAATGTGTACTCACCTTGGTTCTAGATTAACTCTCATTGATCTAATGTGTACTCACCTTGGTTCTAGATTAACTCTCATTGATCTAATGTGTACTCACCTTGGTTCTAGATTAACTCTCATTGATCTAATGTGTACTCACCTTGGTTCTAGATTAACTCTCATTGATCTAATGTGTACTCACCTTGGTTCTAGATTAACTCTCATTGATCTAATGTGTACTCACCTTGGTTCTAGATTAACTCTCATTGATCTAATGTGTACTCACCTTGGTTCTAGATAAACTCCCATTGATCTAATGTGTACTCACCTTGGTTCTAGATTAACTCTCATTGATCTAATGTGTACTCACCTTGGTTCTAGATTAACTCTCATTGATCTAATGTGTACTCACCATTTGTTCTAGATTAACTCTCATTGATCTAATGTGTACCCACCTTGGTTCTAGATTAACTCTCATTGATCTAATGTGTACTCACCTTGGTTCTAGATTAACTCTCATTGATCTAATGTGTACTCACCTTGGTTCTAGATTAACTCTCATTGATCTAATGTGTACCCACCTTGGTTCTAGATTAACTCTCATTGATCTAATGTGTACTCACCTTGGTTCTAGATTAACTCTCATTGATCTAATGTGTACCCACCTTGGTTCTAGATTAACTCTCATTGATCTAATGTGTACTCACCTTGGTTCTAGATTAACTCTCATTGATCTAATGTGTACTCACCTTGGTTCAAGATTAACTCTCATTGATCTAATTTGTACTCACCTTGGTTCTAGATTAACTCTCATTGATCTAATGTGTACTCACCTTGGTTCTAGATGAACTCTCATTGATCTAATGTGTACTCACCTTGGTTCTAGATTAACTCTCATTTATCTAATGTATACTCACCTAGGTTCTAGATTAACTCTCATTGATCTAATTTTTACTCACCTTGGTTCTAGATTAACTCTCATTGATCTAATATGTACTCACCTTGGTTCTAGATTAACTCTCATTGATCTAATGTGTACTCACCTTGGTTCTAGATTAACTCTCATTGATCTAATGTGTACCCACCTTGGTTCTAGATTAACTCTCATTGATCTAATGTGTACTCACCTTGGTTCTAGATTAACTCTCATTGATCTAATGTGTACTCACCTTGGTTCTAGATTAACTCTCATTGATCTAATGTGTACTCACCTTGGTTCTAGATTAACTCTCATTGATCTAATGTGTACCCACCTTGGTTCTAGATTAACTCTCATTGATATAATGTGTACTCACCTTGGTTCTAGATTAACTCTCATTGATCTAATGTGTACTCACCTTGGTTCTAGATTAACTCTCATTGATCTAATGTGTACCCACCTTGGTTCTAGATTAACTCTCATTGATCTAATGTGTACCCACCTTGGTTCTTGATTAACTCTCATTGATCTAATGTGTACTCACCTTGGTTCTAGATTAACTCTCATTGATCTAATGTGCACTCACCTTTGTTCTAGATTAACTCTCATTGATCTAATGTGTACTCACCTTGGTTCTAGATTAACTCTCATTGATCTAATGTGTACTCACCTTGGTTCTAGATTAACTCTCATTGATCTAATGTGTACTCACCTTGGTTCTAGATTAACTCTCATTGATCTAATGTGTACTCACCTTGGTTCTAGATTAACTCTCATTGATCTAATGTGTACTCACCTTGGTTCTAGATTAACTCTCATTGATCTAATGTGAACTCACCTTGGTTCTAGATTAACTCTCATTGATTTAATGTGTACTCACCTTGGTTCTAGATTAACTCTCATTGATCTAATGTGTACTCACCTTGGTTCTAGATTAACTCTCATTGATCTAATGTGTACTCACCTTGGTTCTAGATTAACTCTCATTGATCTAATGTGTACTCACCTTGGTTCTAGATGTTAAGACTTATTTGGTAACTTTTTATATTTTTAGACAAACAAACAAAAAAAATTCATGAAAACTTTGGAAGAACACGCATAGTCAAAATAAAGGAGTGTTCCGAAATCAACCATAAAAAATACATTTGTACATAAAAATCCTTCATTTTTCGTTTTCTCATTTACCAATGAATGGACAAAACTATCTTACCTTTTTTATTAGTTTTATTTTTACGGTAAGCTTTCAAAGTTTAAAATTCGATTTTCTTAAAAGTGAAAATCTGTGACTTTGCTCGTTCTTTTAGTGTAGCCTTCACAACTTAAAAGGTAGGTATTAATTTTGTGAGTTTGTACAGAAGCGATAGCCTCATGATTAGAAACAAATGACAACGAATTTTTTGTTTAGACCTAGGTGGGCAAATGAGGCTCCGTATGAAGTCAAATGTGTAACAAGTAAGTGCCGTATGATGCACGTCACTTGCGGCTCACGTTAGTCTCATGCGTGCCCGCCACTGACCTAAATAATTATAGGATTTTCTTTCTCTGTCATTGTTTTGTTTCATTTGCCAACTTTACAAAATACTCACCCCATTGTCACTGTTTGGCTTCTTTTGTTACCTTTTTATAACTTATAGATCGTGAATTTACTCAACAGTTACACACACAAAATACACACAAAGGCATGTAAAATTGAGCACAGGGGCATATATTTAGGACTATATAGTCTTGGCCAATAGATATAGGCGTGTATGTGTGTATTGAGGGAGGGAAGAACTATTTGTAACACGAAAGAAAAAAACAAAAGAAAGCAACTCTGATCTAATGTGTACTCACCTTGGTTCTAGATTAACTCTCATTGATCTAATGTGTACTCACCTTGGTTCTAGATTAACTCTCATTGATCTAATGTGTACACACCTTGGTTCTAGATTAACTCTCATTGATCTAATGTGTACTCACCTTGGTTCTAGATTAACTCTCATTGATCTAATGTGTACTCACCTTGGTTCTAGATTAACTCTCATTGATCTAATGTGTACTCACCTTGGTTCTAGATTAACTCTCATTGATCTTATGTGTACTCACCTTGGTTCTAGATTAACTCTCATTGATCTAATGTGTACTCACCTTGGTTCTAGATTAACTCTCATTGATCTAATGTGTACTCACCTTGGTTCTAGATTAACTCTCATTGATCTAATGTGTACTCACCTTGGTTCTAGATAAACTCCCATTGATCTAATGTGTACTCACCTTGGTTCTAGATTAACTCTCATTGATCTAATGTGTACTCACCTTGGTTCTAGATTAACTCTCATTGATCTAATGTGTACTCACCATTTGTTCTAGATTAACTCTCATTGATCTAATGTGTACCCACCTTGGTTCTAGATTAACTCTCATTGATCTAATGTGTACTCACCTTGGTTCTAGATTAACTCTCATTGATCTAATGTGTACTCACCTTGGTTCTAGATTAACTCTCATTGATCTAATGTGTACCCACCTTGGTTCTAGATTAACTCTCATTGATCTAATGTGTACTCACCTTGGTTCTAGATTAACTCTCATTGATCTAATGTGTACCCACCTTGGTTCTAGATTAACTCTCATTGATCTAATGTGTACTCACCTTGGTTCTAGATTAACTCTCATTGATCTAATGTGTACTCACCTTGGTTCAAGATTAACTCTCATTGACCTAATTTGTACTCACCTTGGTTCTAGATTAACTCTCATTGATCTAATGTGTACTCACCTTGGTTCTAGATGAACTCTCATTGATCTAATGTGTACTCACCTTGGTTCTAGATTAACTCTCATTTATCTAATGTATACTCACCTAGGTTCTAGATTAACTCTCATTGATCTAATTTTTACTCACCTTGGTTCTAGATTAACTCTCATTGATCTAATATGTACTCACCTTGGTTCTAGATTAACTCTCATTGATCTAATGTGTACTCACCTTGGTTCTAGATTAACTTTCATTGATCTAATGTGTACTCACCTTGGTTCTAGATTAACTCTCATTGATCTAATGTGTACTCACCTTGGTTCTAGATTAACTCTCATTGATCTAATGTGTACCCACCTTGGTTCTAGATTAACTCTCATTGATCTAATGTGTACTCACCTTGGTTCTAGATTAACTCTCATTGATCTAATGTGTACCCACCTTGGTTCTAGATTAACTCTCATTGATCTAATGTGTACTCACCTTGGTTCTAGATTAACTCTCATTGATCTAATGTGTACTCACCTTGGTTCTAGATTAACTCTCATTGATCTAATGTGTACCCACCTTAGTTCTAGATTAACTCTCATTGATCTAATGTGTACCCACCTTGGTTCTTGATTAACTCTCATTGATCTAATGTGTACTCACCTTGGTTCTAGATTAACTCTCATTGATCTAATGTGCACTCACCTTTGTTCTAGATTAACTCTCATTGATCTAATGTGTACTCACCTTGGTTCTAGATTAACTCTCATTGATCTAATGTGTACTCACCTTGGTTCTAGATTAACTCTCATTGATCTAATGTGTACTCACCTTGGTTCTAGATTAACTCTCATTGATCTAATGTGTACTCACCTTGGTTCTAGATTAACTCTCATTGATCTAATGTGTACTCACCTTGGTTCTAGATTAACTCTCATTGATCTAATGTGAACTCACCTTGGTTCTAGATTAACTCTCATTGATTTAATGTGTACTCACCTTGGTTCTAGATTAACTCTCATTGATCTAATGTGTACTCACCTTGGTTCTAGATTAACTCTCATTGATCTAATGTGTACTCACCTTGGTTCTAGATTAACTCTCATTGATCTAATGTGTACTCACCTTGGTTCTAGATGTTAAGACTTATTTGGTAACTTTTTATATTTTTAGACAAACAAACAAATAAAATTCATGAAAACTTTGGAAGAACACGCATAGTCAAAATAAAGGAGTGTTTCGAAATCAACCATAAAAAATACATTTGTACATAAAAATCCTTCATTTTTCGTTTTCTCATTTACCAATGAATGGACATTCGGTAAATACAAAACTATCTTACCTTTTTTATTAGTTTTATTTTTACGGTAAGCTTTCAAAGTTTAAAATTCGATTTTCTTAAAAGTGAAAATCTGTGACTTTGCTCGTTCTTTTAGTGTAGCCTTCACAACTTAAAAGGTAGGTATTAATTTTGTGAGTTTGTACAGAAGCGATAGCCTCATGATTAGAAACAAATGACAACGAATTTTTTGTTTAGACCTAGGTGGGCAAAAGAGGCTCCGTATGAAGTCAAATGTGTAACAAGTAAGTGCCGTATGATGCACGTCACTTGCGGCTCACGTTAGTCTCATGCGTGCCCGCCACTGACCTAAATAATTATAGGATTTTCTTTCTCTGTCATTGTTTTGTTTCATTTGCCAACTTTACAAAATACTCACCCCATTGTCACTGTTTGGCTTCTTTTGTTACCTTTTTATAACTTATAGATCGTGAATTTACTCAACAGTTACACACACAAAATACACACAAAGGCATGTAAAATTGAGCACAGGGGCATATATTTAGGACTATATAGTCTTGGCCAATAGATATAGGCGTGTATGTGTGTATTGAGGGAGGGAAGAACTATTTGTAACACGAAAGAAAAAAACAAAAGAAAGCAACTCTGATCTAATGTGTACTCACCTTGGTTCTAGATTAACTCTCATTGATCTAATGTGTACTCACCTTGGTTCTAGATTAACTCTCATTGATCTAATGTGTACACACCTTGGTTCTAGATTAACTCTCATTGATCTAATGTGTACCCACCTTGGTTCTAGATTAACTCTCATTGATCTAATGTGTACTCACCTTGGTTCTAGATTAACTCTCATTGATCTAATGTGTACTCACCTTGGTTCTAGATTAACTCTCATTGATCTAATGTGTACTCACCTTGGTTCTAGATTAACTCTCATTGATCTAATGTGTACCCACCTTGGTTCTAGATTAACTCTCATTGATATAATGTGTACTCACCTTGGTTCTAGATTAACTCTCATTGATCTAATGTGTACTCACCTTGGTTCTAGATTAACTCTCATTGATCTAATGTGTACTCACATTGGTTCTAGATTACCTCTCATTGATCTAATGTGTACTCACCTTGGTTCTAGATTAACTCTCATTGATCTAATGTGTACTCACCTTGGTTCTAGATTAACTCTCATTGATCTAATGTGTACTCACCTTGGTTCTAGATTAGCTCTCATTGATCTAATGTGTACTCACCTTGGTTCTAGATTAACTCTCATTGATCTAATGTGTACTCACCTTGGTTCTAGATTAACTCTCATTGATCTAATGTGTACTCACCTTGGTTCTAGATTAACTCTCATTGATCTAATGTGTACTCACCTTGGTTCTAGATTAACTCTCATTGATCTAATGTGTACTCACCTTGGTTCTAGATTAACTCTCATTGATCTAATGTGTACTCACCTTGGTTCTAGATAAACTCCCATTGATCTAATGTGTACTCACCTTGGTTCTAGATTAACTCTCATTGATCTAATGTGTACTCACCTTGGTTCTAGATTAACTCTCATTGATCTAATGTGTACTCACCTTGGTTCTAGATTAACTCTTATTGATCTAATGTGTACTCACCTTGGTTCTAGATTAACTCTCATTGATCTAATGTGTACCCACCTTGGTTCTAGATTAACTCTCATTGATCTAATGTGTACTCACCTTGGTTCTATATTAACTCTCATTGATCTAATGTGTACTCACCTTGGTTCTAGATTAACTCTCATTGATCTAATGTGTACCCACCTTGGTTCTAGATTAACTCTCATTGATCTAATGTGTACTCACCTTGGTTCTAGATTAACTCTCATTGATCTAATGTGTACCCACCTTGGTTCTAGATTAACTCTCATTGATCTAATGTGTACTCACCTTGGTTCTAGATTAACTCTCATTGATCTAATGTGTACTCACCTTGGTTCTAGATTAACTCTCATTGATCTAATGTGTACACACCTTGGTTCTAGATTAACTCTCATTGATCTAATGTGTACTCACCTTGGTTCTAGATTAACTCTCATTGATCTAATGTGTACTCACCTTGGTTCTAGATTAAGTCTCATTGATCTAATGTGTACTCACCTTGGTTCTAGATTAACTCTCATTGATCTAATATGTACTCACCTTGGTTCTAGATTAACTCTCATTGATCTAATGTGTACTCACCTTGGTTCTAGATTAACTCTCATTGATCTAATGTGTACTCACCTTGGTTCTAGATTAACTCTCATTGATCTAATGTGTACTCACCTTGGTTCTAGATTAACTCTCATTGATCTAATGTGTACTCACGTTGGTTCTAGATTAACTCTCATTGATCTAATGTGTACTCATCCTGGTTCTAGATTAACTCTCATTGATCTAATGTGTACTCACCTTGGTTCTAGATTAAGTCTCATTGATCTAATGTGTACTCACCTTGGTTCTAGATTAACTCTCATTGATCTAATGTGTACTCACCTTGGTTCTAGATTAACTCTCATTGATCTAATGTGTACTCACCTTGGTTCTAGATTAACTCTCATTGATCTAATGTGTACCCACCTTGGTTCTAGATTAACTCTCATTGATCTAATGTGTACTCACCTTGGTTCTAGATTAACTCTCATTGATCTAATGTGTACTCACCTTGGTTCTAGATTAACTCTCATTGATCTAATGTGTACCCACCTTGGTTCTAGTTTAACTCTCATTGATCTAATGTGTACTCACCTTGGTTCTAGATTAACTCTCATTGATCTAATGTGTACCCACCTTGGTTCTAGATTAACTCTCATTGATCTAATGTGTACTCACCTTGGTTCTAGATTAACTCTCATTGATCTAATGTGTACTCACCTTGGTTCTAGATTAACTCTCATTGATCTATTGTGTACTCTCCTTGGTTCTAGATTAACTCTCATTGATCTAATGTGTACCCACCTTGGTTCTAGATTAACTCTCATTGATCTAATGTGTACTCTCCTAGGTTCTAGATTAACTCTCATTGATCTAATGTGTACTCTCCTTGGTTCTAGATTAACTCTCATTGATCTAATGTGTACCCACCTTGGTTCTAGATTAACTCTCATTGATCTAATGTGTACCCACCTTGGTTCTAGATTAACTCTCATTGATCTAATGTGTACTCTCCTTGGTTCTAGATTAACTCTCATTGATCTAATGTGTACTCTCCTTGGTTCTAGATTAACTCTCATTGATCTAATGTGTACCCACCTTGGTTCTAGATTAACTCTCATTGATCTAATGTGTACTCACCTTGGTTCTAGATTAACTCTCATTGATCTAATGTGTACTCACCTTGGTTCTAGATTAACTCTCATTGATCTAATGTGTACTCTCCTTGGTTCTAGATTAACTCTCATTGATCTAATGTGTACCCACCTTGGTTCTAGATTAACTCTCATTGATCTAATGTGTACTCTCCTTGGTTCTAGATTAACTCTCATTGATCTAATGTGTACTCTCCTTGGTTCTAGATTAACTCTCATTGATCTAATGTGTACCCACCTTGGTTCTAGATTAACTCTCATTGATCTAATGTGTACTCACCTTGGTTCTAGATTAACTCTCATTGATCTAATGTGTACCCACCTTGGTTCTAGATTAACTCTCATTGATCTAATGTGTACTCACCTTGGTTCTAGATTAACTCTCATTGATCTATTGTGTACTCACCTTGGTTCTAGAGTTCTAGATTAACGTTTCCCCACAAGCTGAGTTTGTGCCTTAAGTCTACGAACTTTTTAGTGACCTACGAAAGTCAGAAATTGATTTATTTGAAAAAAAAACGATAATGGTGTGCTAAAACAAAACACAATGAAGTTTCAAATTTCTTTTGAGTGTAAGATGAGCACTTGAACGTTGCTACATTTCCGTCTCTCTATATTAGCAAAGTCACACATGACATCCTTAAATATCATGTCCTGCATCAAGTCATTTTAAAATTAAATCCGGACAGTTTCGCTCGGACTGATGGTGTCGTCACCGGAAGGTAGGTGTCGCCTGCCTGTAGTGGCTCCTGGTTTCTGGTTACTGCGTCTTGGTACGAGGTGGTAAGCTTGGTTCGGATGTCGCATGTTATAATAAGATACCGTGAGGTAACTGTATCACATCCGGTCAAAGTACAGATACTAGGCTTTGATCTTATGAAGGCATCTTTGTATAGACCTTCATTTTATAGGTAATTGGTCACGATATATTTGCTTTTGTAAATGCTAAAAAATGTATTCAATGAGAACCGTAGTAATTTTTGCTGGTTTTTTATTGTTAAGTTCCACACTGTGTAGCCTAAATGGATAACAATATATAACGTACAAAACTTTCGTAAGAATAGTAAGCTTATTTAACATGTATTTCACGTTGAAAAACAATATTAAAAAAAAAAATCTCCTCGTGACATGCGGGGAAACTTACCACTATACTACTATACTACACTATAAATTGTAGGCTTTTTATAGCATAATTATATTCTTGGTAGCTTTTCTCGTGATTCTGTTATCTCACAATGGTCATTGTGCATTTCACTATAATAGTTCAAAGACAATTGAATCTAAATTATTGTCAACGACATTCTAAATTTCTATAAATTCTTCATTCTGTTAATAACGAACTTTTCCTCATATTGTTGAATCTGTACGAAGATCTTTTCTAAACAATTTCTCGACTAAGAACTAATACAAAATAGCCCGATTATAGCCCTTTAGGCCTTCTATTTTTAATTCCACAAATCCTGTTACTTCAAGACAAGGAAGAATATTATATTTAAAAAAAAGTGCCAAAAATGATTTTTTTTTTTTTGTATCCAGTTTATGAGCGTATTTGAAACTGTTTGGAGAAATTATAGAACGGAAATTATTAGAAATGTTTGAGAAAGAACCAGTCAATATTATTTAAGCATTCAAAAACTATACAAGATTTACTTTATCTTTTGAACCACTTGCTTAGGATCGATTGTCAGCAGCTTAGCGCAGTGGCGATGCCATAGTCAATGAGGTCCTACCGAGACGTGGTAACTACTGCTGAAGTATATGTGACCGGAAAGACTTGACAAATATGGGAGGATACGGGGCGGAATGGTAAGGGGTGTGGGGAAGGGGGGAAGGGCCCGCGGGGAAGGGGAGGGGAAAGGTCCGGAAGGGGGGGGGGAAGGGTCGGGGGAGGGGAAGGGAAAGGGTCCACAAACCTTTTAAAAAAGATTCCCGAGTTTGCAAACGTATGTAACACAAATAAATCATCTAGTTATGACATCCTACATCCAACATATCCCGTAGTCTGTTAGACCGTTGGGGCGCCACAGATGACATGTACACCAGCCTCCTCCACTCCTCCCGTCTCTCAGCCTTTCTCAATGCGTCGCACAGTTTTGTTCCTGTCCATTCCCTGATGTTATCCTCCCATCGTTTCTTTTGTCTTCCTCTCTTTCTCCCTCCTCTGGTGGTACCCTGCAGAATGGTTTTGGCAAGCCCGTCGGTTCTGGTTACGTGGCCATACCATCTTGATTCTGGCCAGCAGGTCTTCTCTATTTCCAACTTCCTGGCGTATTCTTTTTCGAATCTGTTCATTGGAGATATGGTCTTTATATTACCAAGCAGGTTTCTGAAGCATCTCATCTCCATGACGTTTATCTTCTTTTCTAGCTCAGCTGTTAATGTCCATGACTCACAAGCGTATAAGAAAATGGACAGGACCAGTGAGCGCATCAGCCTGATTTTGGTGCTGAGGGCTAGGTTCCTGTCTTTCCATATTGTCTTGAGCCTCTTTAGTGTTACTGTTGTCTGGTCATCCTGGACATTACTTCTGGTTTGGAGCCCTCTTTGGATACAATAGCTCCTAGGTACTTATAGCTGCTGTTTCCAAACTCTGCCCACCAATCTTGATCTGCGTGGTGATGCCCTTGTGTTACTAGTCATTAATTTGTGATTTTGTTTGGCACTGATTTGCATACCATATGATGAGGAAGTGTTGTCCAGTCGTTCCACTAGATTAGCTAATTCTTCCTCACTCCCGGTGAGTCGATCTATATCATCTACAAATCGAAGGTTGGTGATCCTTCTGCCATTTATGCTGACTGTCCCTTCATGATCCTCTAGTACATCCGACATAATTCTCTCCAAGAAGATGTAAAAAAAGTGGGGTGGGAGAGGAGGAGGGGCAGAAAAGACCTCATAACGGCTTCTTTTTTTTCTCTTGGGGGCCATGGTCCTTTGTACTATATAGATATTATACAACTAAATATATAAGTAGACATAGCCACACAAATATATATAGAGATATATTATATATAAATTAATTACTACTATTATTACTTCTTTCTTATTACTATTATTACTTATTATTACTAATTTACTCTTTGCCTTTCTGTCCTATAGTGTTACTCTTGTCAGTTCTTTTCTGATAATTTGTTCAAATTTTGTATGTTATCTTTATATTTATCTATCCATCTATCTATATAGGCCTATATATATATATATATATATATATATATATATATATATATATATATATATATATATATATATAATAATAATAATAATAATATATATGTATATATACCTACATACGTACATATATCTACTCGTGTATATTTTATCTTCTTATCTTGCACATTACAGACGTTACTTTTATTAAGAAGATTATTGCGTCCTACGATCATCCTTTGTCCGAGTCTAGTCTTGTATTTTTATTAGAGTTTTAGTTGATGTTAAGTTACTGGTTTTCCTGGTTTGTTCAGCCAACCCATTTCATGTCCGGATACCACTCTCGAAGAAATAGTACTTAGGCCTATATGAATTTGTTCTCGTATAAGGGATAAGGAAAGTGTTTTTGTACATATGTTTATCTGAGCATTGTAAAAAAATGTTATGTTGTATTTTTAAATTATAATTTAATGCGTTACGTATTATTACTATTTTACACTTTGCCTTTCTGTCCACTAGTGTTGCTCTTGTCAGTTCTTTTCTGATTATTTGTTCTAATTTTTTTATTTTTTTTTATTTGATAGGTCCGATTCAGAAAATGCATATTCTATTATTCTAGTATAAGTCTAACTAATGTGAGATAGCGTTTTAGTTTTATGTTCGTACTACATTTAATTTGTGAAAGTTCCTTTTTATGAAGCCTATTTTTTTCTTAGATTGTTTAATTACTCCCATCAATATTTACATCTAAGATCATTTATTATTACTTCTTTGTACTTTGCATTTTTGTTTGGGTTAGGTCTATGAATGAGGGTATTTTGTGATTATTTGTTTTCTTGGATACTCTTAAGAGTTGGCACTTTTTTTTTGTTTAAAAAGGCATACTCTCATTTTCGCATTCATCTAGGTCTATTTGAAAGAGTTCACTATCTTATTCTGTCTTTATTGTTCTATAAATTATACAATCATCCCCAAATAACATTACTTTTGTTCCATTGTTGATGCAATTGGGAAAGTCTTTAATATAATATTTCCTTGAGGAACTCCTGAGTTTACAGCTTTTGTAAATATACCCACACAAGTATATATACCCACACAAGTATATATACCCACACAAGTATATATACCCACACAAGTATATATACCCACACAAGTATATATACCCACACAAGTATATATACCCACACAAGTATATATACCCACACAAGTATATATACCCACACAAGGACATATACCCACACAATTATATATACCCACACAAGGACATATACCCACACAATTATATATACCCACACAAGGACATATACCCACACAAGGACATATACCCACACAATTATATATACCCACACAAGGACATATACCCACACAAGGACATATACCCACACAATTATATATACCCACACAAGGACATATACCCACACAAGTATATTTACCCACACAAGGACATATACCCACACAAATATATATACCCACACAAGGACATATACCCACACAAGTATATTTACCCACACAAGGACATATACCCACACAAGTATATTTACCCACACAAGGACATATACCCACACAATTATATTTACCCACACAAGGACATATACCCACACAAGTATATTTACCCACACAAGATCATATACCCACACAAGTATATTTACCCACACAAGTATATATACCCACACAAGTACATATATCTACACAAGTATATTTACCCACACAAGTATATTTACCCACACAAGTACATATATCTACACAAGTACAAATATCCACACGAGTACAAATACCCACACTACAACAAATATCCACACAATACATATATCCACAAGGCTACATATATCCACACAGCTACATATATCCACACAGCTACATTTATTCACACTTCAACAAATATCCACATAACTACAAATACCAACACTACTACAATTATCCACACAACTAAATACCCACACAAAAAGATATATTCACTCCACAAAAATATCCACACACGTACATGTATCCACACCACAACAAATATCCACACAACTACATATATCCACACAACTATATATTATATCCACACAACTATATATTATATCCACACAACGAAATATATCCTTACAAGTTGTTTGTGTAAGTTACAACTACATGCATCCACACAACTACATATATCCACACAACTACATAAACTTAAGCAACTACATCTTCACAACTACATATATCCACACAACTACATAAACTCAAGCAACTACATCTACACAACTACATGTATCCACACAGCTACATAGACTCTATATCCGCATAAGTATCGAAAACTCAAGTATGTCAACTATTAAAGATTGTAGAATTGTGCCAGTCAAAAGAAAATGAAATATTGTGTCCTGTATGAATGCTTTTTATATATGGACTATGTTTACAGCTACTAATTACGTATTTAGTTGATTTCTTACAACGGTAATGCTTGTGAAGCTTCAATCTACCTAATGAAAACCCGCTGGGCGAATCATTAAGAAAGAATCAGGAAGTTTACAAAATAACAACTAATTAATTATAAATCATAAAATTGGTTCAAAGGTAACAAATTGATCACATTAAATTTTTTTTTCATAGAGGTTCTAACATTTTGCCAAAACAAATTAAAACTTCATCTTATTGTTTGAATTTAAATATATACATATATATATACATACATACGTATTTTATATACATACATACATATGAATGTATGTATTTAATATTGAATTTGTTCAGATATGTCTTTTTATATAACCAAAACTTCGCATATCTATAGTGGACAACGTATAATAATTTAAAGCCTACACTTTTACATTTAATGGACTATTTTCCTAGCTAAGAAAATCAAAATCGTTTTAATTATGTGCGAGTTAATCGTTCTTCATTCTGTTGTGTTTTGTATAGCCGTTAAACAAAATCTAAAGACATTGAATAAAATCATATGTAGATAAGTAAAAATGTTGTAGTATGCTTGTATGTGCTTGTTACAATTAAAGTTGAATATATATAGTAACATTCCAAACATGCCTAATTAGCTTGATGGACTACTTTATGTAAACAATAATATCCTTTACGCTTGTAATAGAAATATCTATATTAGGTTATATAAAACCATGACATTATGGGTACGAAAAAAAAAGGGAGATGATCCTTCCAAACATTCATTGTACTATTGACTTGAAAGTCACAAATCACGGTTTGAAAGTAATCTTCCCTTTCCTCTACCCCCCGTAAAAACAACAAAGTAAAAATGATTGAATTGAGGGCACGTGGATTTACCGTCTGTCACTATCTAGCCTTGGGGTTATCGTTCCTTCAAATCCAAATACTATAAATGGCCATTGGTCTAACCAGTCACCACCATAGAATCCAAAGCATTTCCTTGAGTAGTCACCGAACTAGCAAGACAGTGAGTAAACCTTTACATAGAAACTGCTAATGGTTTAGTTTTTTACCTTTTTTAAATTTGATATGCAACGTGATCTAGAATTTGTTCAATAGTTAAAAAATGTTTTTAAAATTACAACCTTCACAAACATATAGAAATACATGTCAAAATAATATTGTATTTAGACGTAAGTACACAATTTCCATGGACTATAATATACATGGACCGCTTGTTGTTTTTTTTATGCTATTATCTTCTTTTTTTTTTTGCAATTCCCGATTCTAAATGAAGTAATTGTTAAACAAGTTCCATTTTATTAAATCGCATTTTTTTCTACTTTAAATGAATACTTGTTGGCCTATTAATCCTATTATCATTGACTACAATAAGATGGACCTCCTGCTGTATATGTTCTTTTTCCGTGCGCACACAACACTGATCTATAAATGTTTCCGCTCTGTACAACTTTCGATTTTAATTTTTCTTTGAGAAAATCATAGCGATTAAATAAAATGGAAGTTGTATATGAATAACTTTATTTCCTGTATAGCAATTACGTTATTTTGAATCGGGAATTCCGAATATCAGTGTTTCAAGTCATCATATAGCAGAAATACTAAAGCAAGCGGTCCATGTATGTTATAGTCTATGACAATTTCATTGTACAACAACGCGGCCGATGTATAGGTTTTTATCTTGTACAATTTCATTCAACAGACAGTTATTCTTTTATTCCTAAACTTTGAAATGAAAAACTATTTCTAAGTTATAAGAAAATGTAGTATGTGGTTGCAAGCGCCCCAATTAATTGACGTGGTTAATTATATTAAGTTTCAATCGACGTAAACATGTTAGTTAACTCGTTGTTCTTAAATTTCCTCAGAAAATGAACAGAATCATCATCGCCATCCTTTCCCTGGCTGTGCTTTCTATGCACGTTAATGCTGGAGGCCTTCCCTTTGGCGGATATGGTATTGGCGGCGGTTTAGGTGGAGGCTTTGGAGGAGGTTATGGTCTTGGAGGAGGTTATGGTCTTGGAGGAGGCTTTGGTGGCGGATTTGGTGGAGGCTTTGGAGGAGGTTATGGTCTTGGAGGAGGATATGGTCTTGGAGGCGGCTTTGGACTTGGCGGTGGTTTTGGACTTGGAGGAGGCTACGGACTCGGCGGTGGCTATGGATTTGGCGGTGGTCTTGGATACGGCCTTGGTGGAGGCTATGGACTTGGAGGAGGCCTTTGGGGTAAGTTGATTTGCACTGTTTCTATAAGCCTTAAAATCCCACTGTTCTAAAAATCTCATTTCTCTACAAGTCGTAAAATCGAACTGTTCTAAAGGCTTAAAATCTCGTTGTTTCTATAAGTTATAAAATCCCATTGTTTTTACAAGTCTTAAAATCCCGCTGTTTCTATAAGCCTTAAAATCCCACTGTTCTAAAAGTCTTCAAATCCTTTTGTTTCTACAAGTCTTAAAATCCCATTGTTTCTACAAGTCTTAAAATCCCATTGTTTCTACAAGTCTTAAAATCCCATTGTTTCTACAAGTCTTAAAATCCCATTGTTTCTACAAGTCTTAAAATCTAACTGTTCTAAAAGTCGTAAAATACTTTGTTTCTACAAGTCTTAAAATTCCATTGTTTCTATGAGTCTTAAAATCACATTGTTTCTACAAGACTTAAAATCCAATTGTTTCTACAAGACTTAAAATCCCATTGTTTCTACAAGTCTTAATATTCCATTGTTTCTACAAGTCTTAAAATCTAACTGTTCTAAAAGTCGTAAAATACTTTGTTTCTAAAAGTTTTAAAATCCCATTGTTTCTACAAGTCTTAAAATTCCACTGTTTTTATGAGTCTTAAAATCCCATTGTTTCTACAAGACTTAAAATACGATTGTTTCTACAAGACTTAAAATCCCATTGTTTCTACAAGTCTTAAAATTCCACTGATTCTAGAAAGTCTTAAAATCCCATTGATTCTAGAAAGTCTTAAAATCCCATTGTTTCTACAAGTCTTAAAATCTAACTGTTCTAAAAGTCTTAAAATACTATGTTTCTACAAGTCTTAAAATCCCATTGTTTCTACAAGTCTTAAAATCCCATTGTTTCTACAAGTCTTAAAATCTAACTGTTCTAAAAGTCGTAAAATACTTTGTTTCTAAAAGTTTTAAAATCCCATTGTTTCTACAAGTCTTAAAATTCCACTGTTTTTATGAGTCTTAAAATCCCATTGTTTCTACAAGACTTAAAATACGATTGTTTCTACAAGACTTAAAATCCCATTGTTTCTACAAGTCTTAAAATTCCACTGATTCTAGAAAGTCTTAAAATCCCATTGATTCTAGAAAGTCTTAAAATCCCATTGTTTCTACAAGTCTCAAAATCCCATTGTTTCTACAATTCTTAACATCCCATTGTTTCTACAAGTCTTAAAATTCCACTGATTCTAGAAAGTCTTAAAATCTCATTGTTTCTACAAGTCTTAAAATCCCATTGTTTCTACAAGTCTTAAAATCACAATGTTTCTAAAAGTCTTAAAATCCCATTGTTTCTACAAGTCTTAAAATTCCACTGATTCTAGAAAGTCTTAAAATCCCATTGTTTCTACAAGTCTTAAAATCCCATTGTTTCTACAAATCTTAAAATTCCACTGATTCTAGATAGTCTTAAAATCCCATTGTTTCTACAAGTCTTAAAATGTGCTGACACAACAAGTACAATATACATTTTATTGTCCCCATAAGTCTCTGCAATATTAAAATAATATTATTTTTTTTCTTTAGGTAGAGGATATTACTAAACCAAGTAAACCAGTATCCAGATGTTGCTCATATAACAGAACTTGAATAAAATATTGTTTTGGTTTTGTTATCAACATTCTAAATTCATTGTGTTTGTATTATCTACTATGAAGCGTAAAATACGTCATAAGTCTTAAGCCAATTTTGAGAATTGTGTATTCATATTGAATTAATATTTCTGAAAGTTAAATCCATGTTTGAGTTTGTTGGATCAAGGTTTTAAAGGACAAAACTGGAATAAAAAAATAAATCTTGTTAACAATTAATACAAATTATAATTCAGCATGTTACACTTGTATTTATAACACCATTTTTCTTATTACGAAAACTGTTAAAATAGTTTCGGCGACCTATTATCAGTTTAAATATAATCAAAGTCACCTGCTTTTTATTTGGCTAATATAGTTTGTCTAAACACTTGGAATGTTTGGTTCTAAAAGAGTGTGCTTAACACTCGGCTTTAATTTGGTGCCTAACACATGGCTAATAAAGTGAACCCATACCTAACAAAAAAGCGTGCATAACACTTGGCTAATAAAGGGTACCCTACACCTGGCAAAAACCTGTGCATAATACTTGGCTAATATATTGTGTCTAACACGTGACAAAAATTGTGCGTAACACTTGGCTAAAATAGATCTAGTGTGTCTAACACTTGGCTAATATAATGTGCCTAACATTCGATTTATATACATATATAATATTCTCTATCAATTACAAATCAGATTATAGTCCTCTAACTAAAACTGTATTAAAATGAAAGTTTAACGTTTTTAAAGACTGTATGTTAGTTTTAAAAGACAAGATAAAAGATGTTTAAGAATAGACTAATATTGAATGAAGTTATATGCAATATTGTAGCTACAATATTTCTAGCTAATGACTTATGTGAACCAATCAGTTCATTGTCAGTATTATTAATAAAATTTGAACATAACGATAGCAATTATTGTAGCGGATCTATTCGCACGTCTGGAAACCACAGATCACTGATCTATAAATTTAATGTATGCAGAATGATTAAATAAATTATGTGTAAATTGAAGTTAGTTTTACTACACGAAGTCTAAAACACAAGACGACATAAAAATTCATCAAGTGCTAAGAATCAAAATGACAACATGTTATGCAGTAATTAAATAAGCTCTTAAAGCAAATTGTTTTGTATAAATCCTTTGCATGCGACTTTATATTATTTTACGACAATCATAAAGACAACTATAAAAATAGAACTCACATTATTATACTTTTAAAATGTATAACATATTTTCAAAGTACTTATTATATATTGACACCGCTAGTATTGACTTCAGCATAGAAGACAAACAGGAGACGTGATCTAGTTCAGGACTTGGCACGCAAAGCAATTGTTAATGGCACGGGGATGAAGGCTATTCAATTCTCTTCTACAGGAAAAGAGCAGGGTAACTTTTAGGCTATTGACACTCTGAATGAATTAGAAATCCTACTTTGGCACACTAATATCAAAAGGTTGCCATCACCTGATCTAGTTAATCCAAGAAGTTTAAGATTGTCGAAGGCACAACTCTTTAATCAGGACATCAATACAACACAGATGAATGATAACATAAATATGAAAGCATTCATTCTTCAAGAAGCCGAACTTTCTAGCTTGACGACTTATTAAGATGATGTCTTAGAACCTTTTTATCTCCAATAGCTTACTAAGAAGTAGTGTGGAAACATATCGACGTATACCACAGACATTCCTTGACTAAATGTAATGTTCATATGGTGCTCTATCTGGTGAACCAAAACAATCATACTAAATATAATATACCATGACTTTTACAAATGATAGTAAGAACAAAATGCTAAAAGGATAACCTAACATTAGTTAGACCAATATTAGAATAATGCATCTTCTGTACGGGACCCATTAACTAAAGAAAACATTAACAAAATTGGAACAAATTCAGAAAAAAAAGCAAGGTTCATTACAGTACGATGGAGTGACTATAGTCCATTTTTAAGCTTTGTTTCTATATATCTTAAACAGATGTCACCTTATAAACCTAAAATTAGTTGTAAATCCGGGGGACTGGCAAGTACTCAAGATAAAAACCTGAATATATTTCATGTGAATTTTTTTAAGTTTAATTTAGACATATTTTGTAGGGTGGCCACAGTCACCCCGGCCTGGGGTGACTATGGCCAGCTTTTTTTTTTTTTAATTTAACCAATTTCTAATTCTTACAGGATTGATTTTGACGGGTATTATTGGTGCAAGAATTAATGACATTTACGTGTCAATGCATGTATTTAGAACTTATTGATAACCTTTTGACTGTGCCGTATAGAGCATAAAATAGCAGTATATAACAGTTACTTGGCAAAATCTGATTAATATCCAGACAAAAAAAAGTACAGATGAAAGAAATTATGAAAATATGGTATTACAAATTGAAATAGAAAACTTAAATAAGAAAAAAAAAACTTGAAAAAGTTGAAAAAATGTTTTTTTTTATTATGATCTACTAATGCATGTCTTAATGGATATTTAATTGTAGCGTCGATTGGTAAGTCCTTAGCATGGTGACTTGTTCTGTGAGTTAAAAAAAAACACAATTTATTTAATTTAGTACATTCAATGGTTAGGTATTTATAATAGTTATATAAAATTGTTTTACTGAGTGAAAAAAATGTCATTGCCATTTTTTTCACAGAAATTGTTTTCTAATATAAAAAAGCCAATTTATTTTCAAAAAATCGGATGCATTGTTCTTTCTCAATGCAAATCTGTATAATGAATAATACACCGAAAAAGATTAACTGTGTTCCAAGAACAACAAAAATTCTCACCATGGCCATAGTCACCCCGTCAACGCTGCCATTATAAGGGGTGACTATGGCCACCCTTATTCTAAGAAAAATAGCGGTGACAGTTTTTATTTCAATAATAGTCCCCGTTAAGTAAGTTGATGGCCACGTTCACCCCATCTTACGGTACTAGCAAATGTTACGGCTTCAAGATTGAAGCTATGGTAGTAGGCGGACAATTTTCGTTAACCAAGATTTCAACAGGATACCACATTAGGATTCATTTCGCTGCCGCTCAACCACACTGACTCTCAATTTTTACACAATGATTATACAACATTTAAAACAACAATAAAAACAAAAAAAAAACAAAATACAAAATATAAATTGTGTTGTTAAAGAGACAGAAGGAGTGATTTAGTGAGAAGATAGACAGAGAGCGTGAGATAAATGTTAAGTTTTGGAATATGTTGTAATGAGGGGATTGTCCCGCCGATAGTATGCACAAGTCCCTGTGAATCACAGAATAGGTATATTTATTCTGTGCTGTGAGTCTACTTGGAGCTTGCGTACCTAAAAATGTGGAAACTCTCCCTGCGGACTCTTTATGCCCACTAAACACTAACTTGTGTACCTAGTGGATCTGATGTCAGAAGATTTACATTGGGTTTCGTCTAAGTACAATATTTCTATTTAATGGATGCATACAGCTTCCTTCACTCATCCAGTATGCACACACAGAGAAAATAACTGTTCACCTTTACCGTTTTCTAAAATTGGATGAATTCGTTTTATTAGAATAAAACAAGTCAAATCGGTGACACAGTTGAAACTTAGTCAATCCAGATTTCCTGGACTATATTAACAACTTACACGATTGATGGACTGAAAATTCCAACTTTTATCCTGTCTGTGTATACCCGCGCAAGGAATTTTACAAAAAGACTTCTTCTGTCACTTACATTGGTGATACTTCTTTTTTCTTCGATATGGACCTCTGCGATGCACGCTTCTGTTTTACATACTTCTACGCAGGGACTTCTATTTGGGATTGTGGGGACCCTGTTTCCAATTTTATGTGGAGCCACTCGTGGCCTCGCCCCTGCTTTCCGACATTGCTGTGTTAGCCTGTGTAAAGTGTTGCTGAATGATAACCAGTAACCCACTCTGACTGACTCTGACTGCCAATTTGGCGATCAAATTACCATTTCAATTCATTTATCTTTAGTTGCTCGTTTGAACAACCATTTAGGCCTACAGTGTGTCAGTCAATAATCAAATGCGATTTCTCATTCACAGTATTTGTTGCAGTATTTACTAGTTCAGTTCAGTCTCTATCAGACTGTTTCTGACAGTTACATGCCGATACAGTCTGTATGATTTATGATGAGTCTTAATTAGCGATATAAAAAAAACAACATTTTTTTTACTTGTGTTTATTTTATGTTTGTTTTGTGTTTTTTTCTTTAAGATTTTAAAACTATTTTCTTTATCTAATCAACACGTTGTTTGGCAGTGCCGTTGCTAGGGATTTGGGGGCCCGGGAGGGGGGCTTGGCCTCTTTCCGGGGCCCCTGCATTTTGACATTCGACATTATGACATGAGAAAAAATACATTCGGACACTCCTTTGGGGGCCCCTCTTAAGTAGGGGCCTAGGGGGACTTTCGAATTTGGACCCTCCCCTCGCTACACCACTGTTGTTTGGATGTAGTGGCAACCAACCATAAGTACCAAATTCACTCTTAGGGCGACTTCAATGTTTGGAAAAGTATCAACAATCAAATTGTAAACTGTTCATATGCAATGTGTAACGGCTTGATCTAGGGGTATGGTTAGTAGATTAATTTCTTATGGATTCTCAAGTCAAACACATGGCTTTTCAATGAACAAAAACTCTTTAATTCAGTAAAAACAAGTACAAAACAACTGGAACACAACTGCACAGCACGACGACTTAAAAAGTAAGCCAAAAACCCCCGTGTCCACTCGTGACACATTTACACATTAGCCAGTCACTGGCCTCAACCAATGAACGTAGAGGTCAGCTATAAGGGATAGCTGGGGTAAAGAGGGCAAGGTTCGTAACACCCTATTATCCGGGGATAAAAAAAAATATTTTTGTTAATCTTAAACTAAATATTTTTTTTTTTATACAAATATCTCAAGGTACAGGAACAAAAGTATGTGACAATAATAGGGGTAAAATTTATGAAAACATAAGGAAGAAAGTGTGACATTATTAATTAAACACAGCAGTGTAAATATAACGCACAACACTGACAACAGCATAATAGTAGAATTAACTTAATAAAAAGAGAAAAACTCAAACTCAACTTAACATTAACCATTTAGGTCAAAATAAAAGGGCATAACTTTAGAAGTTATCAGTATTCTCCCTTGTCATTGTACAATACTAAATTCGGTGAAGCGTGAAAAACATTATTTTTATACACACTGAAAAATGACCGAGGTCAAAACAAAATGGGAAAAAATTAAAATACAGTAATACATTGTTCAGATTAACTCTGACAAGACAAGAAATATCGTAGTTTTTCTAATGGACCAAAAAAAACCACATTCAATTAATGATTTATATGCAAGATAAATATTCTTAACCTTAAGACAAAACGTATTTCAGATACTCAAAAAAAAAAAAAATAGAAACCTATTTTATCAGGCTTTAGATTAAATACATGTTATTCAAAAATAAGAAATAAAAATACATACATAAATTGAATTCAGGGAAACGTAGATAAAAAAAATGACATGAAAAGTTAATTGTTTATCCTATCTCTCGGGATAACTGGTCCGCCACCCTATTGTCCTTTCCTCGGATATAAAGGATTCTTAGGTTGTAAGATTGAAAAAACAAACTCCATCGAACCAAACGTTGGTTAGTCTTTAACTTTTCCAAGCATTTAATGGGGTTGTGATCTGTATAGATAACAATGTCATGAGGTGAGCCAGTTATGTAATAATCAAACTGCTTTAGCGCGATGATAATTGCCAACATCTCTTTTTCTATTGTACTAAAATTTCGTTCAGAGGGGCTAAATTTTTTTGAATGATAGGCGATTGGATGCTCTACATTGTTTTGGTCAATCTGAAACAACACTGACCCAGTACCGACGTCACTGGAGTCAGTGGCAATACAGAACGGTTCGGTGAACTTGGGGGTAGTTAGTACAGGTGGGTTGCACACAAGGCTTTTTAGCTGGTTGAACGACTCAGTGCACTCCTCGGTCCACTTAAAGGGAACGTTTTTTTTCAATAACTCCGTTAAAGGATATGCCACAGAAGAGAAATTAGGGCAGAACTTTCTATAGAACCCGACCATACCTAGATAACTACGAACTTGTTTCCTACAAGATGGAATAGGAATTTGGTGTATTGCAGAAATTTTCACATCCAAGGGTTTAATGCAACCACTACCAACAACGTGACCCAGATAGTCAACTGTAGCTTGTCCAAAACTACTTTTAGTTAGGTTTACCGTGAGATTGGCTTCAGCTAGTTTAGAGAATAACTGTCTTAGTTGTTGTGCATGGGTGGCAAAACTCTGGCTATAGATCACAATGTCGTCCAGATATGCATCACAGCAAGGGATGTCCCCAATAATGGTGTTTATTAAACGCTGAAACGTAGCTGGGGCGTTCTTCATGCCGAAGGGCATCACCTTGTACTTAAATAAACCAAGAGGGGTGGCAAAGGATGAAATTTCTTGAGCTCTAAGAGAGAGGGGTACTTGAAAATAACCCGATAAGAGGTCGATCTTTGTGACAAATTTGGCATCACCGACTCGGTCTATTAAGTCATCTATTCTTGCAAGGGGATAGCAATCAGTTTTAGTTACTGCATTTAGCTTGCGGTAATCAGTACAAAAGCGGGCAGTTTTATCTGCTTTTGGAACTATGAGACATGGTGAACTCCAATCGCTACAGCTTTGGGTGATGATATCATTATCTAACATGTATTGGATCTCTTTCTGAATAATAGCTAACTGGTTAGGGTTAACTCTATACGGGTGTTGTTTTATGGGAGAAACATTCTCATTCAAAATGACATCATGTTCTATCAAGTGTGTTCTAGTAGGAACATCATTGAATAACATAGGGTATTCTAGAATAATGGACTTGATGACATTACTTTCTGACATTTTTAAATGTTTTAGTTTTTCATCAATGTTATCAAGCACAGTGGAGTTTTTTAGTTTACACCCACTAAATTTATGGTCAATTTCACAGTGTTGTTCATCAGGCTCAACAACAATAGGTGACATGGGGTGAGTTGGAGGGGAATGTTTACTTTCCACCTTGTCCCTACCCACATAAGGTTTGATCATGTTAACATGGACAAGACGTTTCTTTTTCCTTCTATCAGGCGTTTTGATCACGTAGTTGACCTCACTGACCTTTGAATCTACTTCGTATGGACTGAAGTATTTAGCAGAAAGGGGGTGAGTGTTGGTGGGAAGAAATAACAACACTTTTTCCCCTGGCGCAAATGTGCGAACTCGTGATTTTTTATCAAAAACAGTTTTCATTTTGCGCTGGGCTTGTTTTAAATTGTCTCTAGCAAATACAAAAGAATTGAACAAACGATTTTTAAACTTATCTACATAGTCAATGAGTCCTCTTGTCTCGGTTTGTTCATCTGTCCAGGCTTCTTTAAGCAGTTTTAATGGACCTCTGACGGTGTGTCCAAAAACCAACTCGAATGGACTAAAGCCCAGGGACTCTTGTATCGCTTCACGGGCAGCAAAGAGCACATATGGCACCCCTTTGTTCCAATCTTTCTGATGGTCATGGCAATAAGTTTTTAACATCGTCTTTAATGTTTGGTGGAAACGCTCTAGCGCTCCCTGGCTTTCTGGGTGGTATGCCGTTGACATTCTATGTTGTATCTTCAATCGATCTAGAACTTGTTGAAAAAGTTTGGAAGTAAAGTTGGTTCCTTGGTCGGTTTGCACCGATTTGGGTAGGCCATACCGGGTGAAAAACTCGGTTAACGCCTCTGCTATTTTCTCTGCGTTGATACTGCGAAGGGGCACCGCTTCTGGATACCTAGTTGCGGTACACATCATAGTCAGCAAGTATTGGTGACCTGATTTAGTTTTGGGAAGGGGTCCCACGCAGTCGATGATAATATGCGAGAAAGGTTCGCCAAAAGCAGGGATGGGCTGTAGTGGCGCAACTGGTATTGTCCTGTTTGGCTTGCCTATGAGTTGACATGATTCGCACGATTTACAGTAGGCGGTGACGTCACGTTTCAACCCAGGCCAATAAAAGTGGGGCAATATGCGTTGATATGTTTTGTTTATCCCCAAATGACCCGAAAAGGGCGAGTCATGCGCTACCTCAAGAATGTCCTCTCGGTACCTCACCGGAACCACAATTTGCTCCACCACTCTCCAGTTGTCCTCTGGTGCCACATCCCGAGGTCTCCAACTCCTCATCAGCATTCCACCACGTACAAAATATTGCACAGGGCCATCTCTCACGTCAGACTCAGCCACAACACTCTCACGCAGCTTCTCCAGCTCTGTATCTTTCTGTTGTTCTTGGATTAGTTGCTGCCTGGGAGATATTTTATCTCCTCCGCTGTCTACAGGTGGTTCTACCAACCTGGAAAAGAAGGTAGCTTCCAAGTCGATTTCGCTCCGAGTATTGTCATTTTTGGCTGGTCCTCTAGGCGTCTTGTCCCTATTGTCTTTTTGATTCATGCCTCGGGTGATGGCACAAATAGGGTACAGTTCAGTATCTTCTACTTCTGTATTGTTGACTTCAGGATTATGAGTCACAATCAATTCAGGCTTTACACGGCCTTTTGCTAAGTCATTTCCAATTATGACGGAGATTCCATCAAATGGAAGTGTAGGTTTAACTCCTACAATCACTGGACCGGAAATAAGCTCGGACGTAAGATGAATGCGATGAAGCGGAATTTCCACGTGTCCCATCTCAATGCCTTTTATCCGTACATTTTGTCCAGTGTATGTTTGTTCAGAGAGGGGAAATATACCCTCTAGAATCAGCGAAACGGATGCCCCTGTATCTCTGAGGATTTTAACTGATTTTTTAATAGTTTTATCTTCAGGGATTGATAAGAATCCTTCCGATATAAATGGCGAAAAGTCCTCAAGAGTTGGACTTTCTATCTTCTTTCCAGCACTCTGGTTTACTTTACCAGGTTCTACCTTTGTAGTGATTTCTCTATTATCTGAGACCGATATGTCGCCTTTAGATTTAAAAGGTAACAATTCTTCCATTGCTAAACTTTCTGACTTATTCGCCTTCCCTTCATCAGCACACTGGATAACCTTGACCGTTTCTACCTTTGTAGTAGATTGACGACAGTAGGCTCCCATTATGTGTTCTGTTTGCTGTGAATCTTTTCCTTTTTTTATCAACCAACAGTCCTCTAGTGTATGACCTATTTTGTCACAATTCTTACATATAGGCTTTGGCTTTGTTTGACCTTCAATCACATCATAAGCTCCCATTATTTTCTCTGAGTGCCTTGAAACTTTCTTTTTCAGTAGCCAGCAATCTTTCCGTGCGTGACCGATTTTTTTACAATGCTGACACACGATTTGTTGAGATGTCTCAGTATTTTTTTTTCTGCTGGGTATTTAGGTCGTCGGCTTTCTCTATTGTGGGTTTTCTAAACATCTCTCTATGACTTTTTGGTACAGATTCGTATCTTCTAATGATGGCTTCTTTTATATATTGGTAATCATCAAACTCTTCATCTTTCAATAAAACTATGACCTCTCGTGCTTTGCGGTTAGCGACTTTAGTGAGTCCTTGTCTGACAAGTACAGCCCACTTTTCTTTTGGGAACGGAAAGTCTGTGGCTACTCTTTCAAAACGGTCAAAATACTGGTCAACAGGTTCATTTTCATTGAATTTGGGAACGTATTTTATGTACCTGAAAATATCAAATATTTGAGTCTGTTTAGTAATAGCTTCTTGTTTTATCTGTTGTGCCATTTTCTCTTCCTCTATAGCCAGTTTGGCTAATCTTTCTTCCATTGCTAGTTTTTCTTTTTCGATTGCAGTTTCCATTGCTAGTATTTCTTTTTCTATTGCTAGTTTATGCAACCTCTCCTTACTAGCTAGTTCCATTTTAAATTTTTCTAGTTCAATCTTGGCTAACTCCAGTTGAATATTAATCGGCGACTCCATTATAATGTAATGTTAATGTTACTCACAGTTTTTCCAGACTACTGCATCAACTGCTTTTCGGACGAGATCCCAATTGTAACGGCTTGATCTAGGGGTATGGTTAGTAGATTAATTTCTTATGGATTCTCAAGTCAAACACATGGCTTTTCAATGAACAAAAACTCTTTAATTCAGTAAAAACAAGTACAAAACAACTGGAACACAACTGCACAGCACGACGACTTAAAAAGTAAGCCAAAAACCCCCGTGTCCACTCGTGACACATTTACACATTAGCCAGTCACTGGCCTCAACCAATGAACGTAGAGGTCAGCTATAAGGGATAGCTGGGGTAAAGAGGGCAAGGTTCGTAACAAATGTCATATTTTTGTTTATCATTCATTAAATCAGCATCCTGCTTGGATAATTCAGCAAATTGAACCAATTCATTGCCGAGGCAATCGTCCAGATCTTTGTCATAAATTAAGACAGGTTTCACAGCTGCATGTTGAATTTCATCCTCTGACATAATGTTAAGTTGACCAAATAATTCAAATCGGTCTCAAACAATAGTGTATGCATTAATACGCTGATCAAGTGATTACTTCAACTGGTCTACAACTGGAAGAAACTGTCCACGTGAAACTTTTATCTTGGTGATAACTTTACTCTGCTTCCTGTGCATGTGCATAGTCCAGTGATGTCACACGAACATTGCGATGACGTTGTCTGGTTTTCATTCTAACATATTTGGCTGTCCCAGACTTAAACTTTTCATTAAGCTTCATACTCATCAAAGCTGTTTCGCTTTGAATCAATAACGGTTTTGAAAAACTTGAGACTAGCAACGGCCAAAATTATGCTCATATGTGTGTTTTTAAGGGCTTTACTTGTAGCATTGCAACTTCTGAAACATCATGCCTAAAACTGCATATATGAATGTAACTTCAGTCGTTTCTGCATTCTATGCACACCAATAGTAGTCTATTGTTAAGCATCTTTTATATTACCGGTATAGTCTTTTAAAAATAACATACAGTTTTTAAAAAACGCTTAACTTTCATTATAAAACAGTTTTCGTTAGTAGATTAAAATCTGATTTGTAACTGACTGATTTAGTAGAGAATATTATATTTGTATATGAATCGATTGTTAGGAAGACTATATTTGCATAGTGTTAGTTACACTAGAAAAGCCTTGTGTTGGGCACATTCTTTTAACTAAGTATTGAACAAACACTTTTAGTAGCAAACTATTCAAGTGTTTAGAAAAACTATATTAGCCAAGTACAAAGCACGCGACATTGACTATATATAAACTGATAATAGATCGCGAAACTATTTTACAGTTTTTGTAATAAGTAAAAAGGTATCCCTGTGTAATATGTTAGATTTAAAATTAGGCCCACGCTGCTTTTTTATATTCCAATTCAAACCTTAAATATTGCATTCTGACATTAATTCCATCATTGTCAAACATCGATTCAATATTCTCTCAAATTGATTTAACTTTCTCAAACATTGATTTAACTTTCTCAAACAATGATTTAACTTTCTCGAACATTGTTGTAACTTTCTCAAACATTGACATAACTTTCTCAAACATTGATTTAACTTTCTCAAACATTTATGTAACTTTCTCAAACAGTGATATAACTTCCTCAAATATTGATTTAACTTTCTCAAACATTGATTTAACTTTCGCAAACATTGATTTAACTTTCTCAAACATTGATTTAACTTTCTCAAACATCAATTTAACTTTCTCAAACATTGTTTTAACTTTTCAATTATTAATCCAACATGGATACACTACTCTTCAACATTAGATATAGTCTAATTACTTAATCATACGTTTTATAATAGACTACAGAAACACAAGGAATTAGAAAAAAATATATTTAATAACATTTTGATAATAAAACCAAAACAATATTTTATTCAAGTCGTGTTATATGAACAACATCTGGATACTGTTTTACTTGGTTTAGTAATATCCTCTACCTAAAGAAACAAACAAAAATAATTAGTTCAATTATTTCAAAGATTTATGGGGACAATAAAATGTAAATTGTACTTATTGTGTCAGCACATTTTAATACTTGTAGAAACAATGGGATTTTAAGTCTTGAAGAACATTGGAATTTTAATACTTGTAGAAACAATGGGATTTTAAGTATTGTAGAAGAATGGGATTTTAAGACTTGTAGAACAATGGGATTTTAAGACTTGTAGAACAATGTTATTTTAAGACTTGTAGAACAATGGGATTTTAAGACTGTGTAGAACAATGTTATTTTAAGACTTGTAGAACAATGGGATTTTAAGACTGTGTAGAACAATGTTATTTTAAGACTTGTAGAACAATGTTATTTTAAGACTTGTAGAAAAAATGGGATTTTAAGACTTGTAGACCAATGAGATTTTAAGACTTGTTGAACAATGAGATTTAAAGACTTGTAGAAACAATGGGATTTTAAATCCACTTACCCCAAAGGCCTCCTCCAAGTCCATAGCCTCCACCAAGACCGTATCCAAGACCACCGCCGAGTCCATAGCCTCCACCAAATCCGCTACCGAAACCTCCTCCGATACCGCCTCCAAAACCGCCACCGATGCCTCCTCCAAAACCTCCTCCAAGTCCGATGCCTCCACCTAAACCGGCTCCGAAACCTCCCCCGAAACCGCTACCAAAACCTCCTCCAATACCGCCTCCGATGCCGCCACCAAAGCCTCCTCCAAAGCCTCCTCCAAGTCCTAAGCCTCCACCTAAGCCGCCATAACCTCCAAGACCATATCCGCCAATGGGAAGGCCTCCAGCATTAACGTGCATAGATAGCACAGCCAGGGAAAGGATAGCGATGATGATTCTGTTCATTTTCTGAGGAAATTAAAAGCAATGAGTTAACTAACATGTTAACGTCTATTGAAACTTGATATAACTAACCACGTCAATTAATTGGGGCGCTTGCATCCACGTGCTACATTTTCTTATAACGTAGAAACAATTTTTCATTTAAACGTTTAGGAAGAAAGATGATTACATTTATAACGGCCTGTAAAATGAAATTTTACAAGAAAAAACTTTACATATCGGCCTCTATGTTGTACAATGACATTTTGCACACACGTCTAAAATACAATACTATTTTTCACACTTATTTCTAAAGGTATGCTTTTTAAGCTTATTATAAAACAAAATTTATGGTTGAACTAAATTCTAGATCTAGTTGAATGTAAAACAAATTTAAAAAGGTAACACATTAAACCAATAGCAGTTTCTGTGTAATGGTCTACTCACTGTCTTGCTAGTTCGGTAACTACTCAAGGAAATGCTTTGGATTCAGTGGTGGTGACTGGTTAGTGCAGACCAATGGCCATTTATAGTATTTGGATTTGAAGTAACGATAACCCTAAGGCTAGCTAGTGACAGACGGTAAATCCATGTGCCTTCAATTCAATCATTATTACTTCGTTGTTTTAGCGCGGGGGAGAGAAAGGAAAGGAAAAATTAGCAATTGACTACATAAAAACCTGCTTTTAGGCCTATTAATAATATAATCCTAGTTTTATATTTTCTTAATTGATAGAGAAAAGAATAACAGAGATTTAAAAAAAAGGTCTAGATTGAGGGATCAAGTTTTAGATATTTTAACATAGAAATCATTACGACATTTTTTTAAATGTCTAAAACTCAAAACTATTTCTCTGTAAATACGTTGGATACTATCCATGTGTTTATCTGTCATTATCTATCAATGTTTCTCACATATAACAAGCTGTGAACGGAATGTCTGAAATATAACAAGCTATGGCGGGAATATCTCAAATATAACAAGCTGTGAACAGAATGTCTGAAATATAACAAGCTGTGGAGAGCATATCTCAAATATAACAAGCTGTGAACGGAATGTCTGAAATATAACCAGCTGTGGAGAGAATATCTCAACTATAACAAGCTGTGAACGGAATGTCTGAAATATAAGCTGTGGAGGGAATATCTCAAATATAACAAGCTGTGGAGGGAATATCTCAACTATAACAAGCTGTGAACGGAATGTCTGAAATATAACAAGCTGTGGAGAGAATATCTCAAATATAACAAGCTGTGAACGGAATGTCTGAAATATAACAAGCTGTGGAGAGAATATCTCAAATATAACAAGCTGTGAAAAGAATGTCTGAAATATAACAAGCTGTGGAGAGAATATCTCAAATATAACAAGATGTGAAAAGAATGTCTGAAATATAAGCAGCTGTGGAGAGAATATCTCAACTATAACAAGCTGTGAACGGAATGTATGAAATATAACAAGCTGTGGAGGGAATATCTCAAATATAACAAGCTGTGAACGGAATGTCTGAAATATAATGAATTGTGGAGGGAATATCTTAAATAAAACAAGCTGTTAAAGGAATTTCTCAAATATAACAAGCTGTGAAAGGAATGTCTCAAATATAACAAGTTGTTAAAGGAATGTCTCAAATATAAGAAGCTGTGAAAGAAATGTCTCAAATATAACAAGCAGTTTAAGGGATGTCTCAAATATGATGTGCTGTTAAAGGAATGTCTCAAATATAACAAGCTGTGAAAGGTATGTCTCAAATATAACAAGTTGTTAAAGGTATGTCTCAAATATAACAAGTTGTTAAAAGAATGTCTCAAATATAACAAGCTGTTAAAGGAATGTCTCAAATATAACAAGCTGTTAAACGAATGTCTAAAATATAACAAGCTGTGAGAAGAATTTCTCAAATATAATAAGCTGTGGAGGGAATATCTCAAATATAACAAATTTGTATTAACATTTGTGTTTTTAACTTCTATAATGCCTAGCCTAACATTTGGACTTGAATGTTCCATTTTTTTTTTGCATTTTTAATCAGCATAATTAAATCCTTTTTTTTTTAATTAACAGATATAATATCCACATTTTTATTCAATACTTAATGACGTAAGTCTAATTGCCTGGGGACATTTCCAAGTCTAAACGCCCACTTCCCACTCCTACAAGTATTTAATGTCTTCGTTATAACTAAATGTATTTTGTGTTGTTTTTACATTTGTATGTTAATGTCGAAGACGAACTAGCCCCAATGAGAATGCTTTTAACATGTCAATTAAAATATATTTCAAAACTTAAAATAAATACAATTATAATATTTTAGCAATTATAGCTTTTATATTTGTGAAGTTATAATGGCTAGGGGCCTATATCTAATATCTTGGACATTTTGATTTCATCAGTGTTTATTACGTTTATGATTATAATAACTAATAACGCTATAAGAAAAATCAAAGGTGGCATTGTTCTATAGTGCCGCCATACTCCTTAGTCCTGGCCTGATTCTACTGTTGTATGATTTCGTAGTTGGAGAAAATAGTTATAACACACATTGTTACTGTAAGAACTATCTCACTTTTATATAACATACATTGTTACTGTAAGAACTAGCCCACTATTATATAACATACATTGTTACTGTAAGAACTAGCCCACTTTTATATAACATACATTGTTACTGTAAGAACTAGCCAACTTTTCTTAAACTATGTATAAAATAAAGTTGTTTCTGTATAAGCTATAGTAGGCCTTTCGGCTACTATAACACATGTCTAGAAAGAGTCAAACATTTCAAGCTTTTGCTAATCCTTTTTAAAAAATCGCTACAGTAATAATAATATAACTTTAGGCTAATTACTTTTTTTAAAGTATAAATATTTTAGAATGAAAGAAACATTATAGTGAAAACATGTCTTCTTTAAAAAAAAATAAGCTTTCTGTCTTTTTTTTATAATTGAGCTGATGAATTCGAAGTAAGCTATCCATTAGCTACTAATTACAAGCCTGCTTACTTTAAAAAAAATCGCATGCTCTTATGTTAGGCGTAAGAAATTTTGAAAATCGGCCTACTAATTTGAGAAGGAAATTCTTAACCTGACTAATGTGTTGCCTTTAAGCTTACAGTCTATAAAAGCCAACATAATTTGTGCAACATGCCTATTTATTTTTAAACAGTAGTGGAGTTTTTGTAACTACTGTAAAAAAAAAAAAAGTTGGCATATTATAACATTGCAATTTAAATAAAAATGTGTGATGAATTTGTGGTTCAAATTACGAAATTGTAAGCCCCTATTGATTTAAAATTTCAAGCAGGTTCGCTAATTACCTGAACGAATCCTTAACGACACAGAGATTAAAATTGGTGAAACCCTGATTCCTTTTCCCCCGCAGGCAATGGAAACTGTAACTACTTTTGACAGAAGTAATTAGTTGAATATTTCTAATGATATTTACACACAATGACCTCAGCGACTGCCTCGAGCCAAGGATTCAAGGTATAAAAAGGTTTAAATTTATGAGAGTCGGCTTTAATATTATTACACAAATCAGGCACAGGGTGTTTTCAAACCGTTAGTAAGTAATCATATTATTTACAAACAAATAATTTAAAGAATGTAATTTCTGTGTTGTTCATTCTTTCTTACTATATTTATTGTCATCATTAACATAAACATCTCGTTGAGTTTTATATGTAATTCGGTAAACAAAACTTGTTAAAATGTTCTATGAATCTAGACTATTTGTTAACGCGTCCTAATACGTCAGCTTATTAGGGCTTTTGCCGTTTTAATATTTGTAGGTTGGGAGATATGTGTACTAAGTCTAGCTTTACATTATGTCTAAGCCCCCAAAAATTATTTAGTAAACTCGTTCTCTGTACAATCTTTCTCATTGCATAGATACGTAGCCATTTAATTGCCTTAAAACATTGGAAAGGTATACAGGACAAAAGTTGAGGCCAAAAAAAATAAAGCAATGTTGATTTGGGGCACAGTAGCCGAGCGATCTGAAGGTACTGGGTTCGAATCCTGGTGCAGGCTAGGATTTTTTCCTAGGAATTGAGTCTACCCAGCTCTGTGGGGTACCTGACATTAGTTTGGGTATAAAGTAAAGGCGGCTGAGCATTGTGCTGGCCACACATTCCCTAGTATGCCATGGCCACAGAAACTGGTAAACGCTGCTTCACCAGCCCTATGATCAGTTTGGTCCGAACGGTACTTTTTTATGTTGCTATTGGTAAGTCGGTGAGCTGACAAATGAAATAGTATATCTTTGAAATCTGATAGTAATATAAAATATGCATTTCTATCTATCTATATATGTATCTAATAAACCTATATGTCTAGATCTATTGTCTTATATGTTACACACACATAATATATTTGTCTTGTGTGTTTGTCTTATTGTTAGTACTATGTCATCTATCTAACCTAATCTCTTTTTTTTTCTTTGTGTGTGTAGATATATTTCGTAATGATGATTATTATTATATATTATTGTGTTCATTTATTACTTGAAGTAACATTGTACACAATTTTTACTATGGATGTAGTTCCTAATGATATTTATATTTTATTAAATCAGAAAATGAACCAAATTGTCACAGTTTTACTTGGCCTTGCCCTTCTTTGTTTGAGTGCTGAGGCAGGTTTTAGCTATGGCTACAGCTTTGGACCTATTGGAGGTTATGGATTTAACTATGGAAGCTTTGGTGGTCTAGGAGGCTTGGGTGGCATAGGAGGCTTAGGAGGCCTAGGAGGCTTTGGAGGTTTTGGAGGTTTTGGAGGTTTTGGAGGTTTTGGTGGCTTTGGCGGATTAGGAGGCTTCGGAGGACTCTTTGGTAAGTTGTATTTAACTTTGTTGTAAACTAATTCAATATTAATACTAAGTTTATTTGATTTAAAAAAACGTGTTTCGGAAATTATAAATAACATAATGATTGATTTCAAAGTTACAAAAGACACACCTCTACAATATAAGTTATTCTAGCATATCTTTGATTCTTTAATATAATATATGTTGTTCTGGTAAACGCTCACAAACGCTTTTACCTAATGCATATTTATTTATTATATCTAAACATTTGTCGTATTTCAGGTCAAGGCTGGTACTAATAAAGACAAACACTTTAAGGACTCATTCAATTTTCATGTTAACAAATGACGATTGTTTGTTTTCTTCGTGTTCATAGAACAGTCCCAAATATCCCAGAGTCACAATAAAAGGACTCAAGTTCATTCCATATTGTTCTCTTGTGTTGGTTAAGAATTTTATTTATTGTTTCTATTCTAGAGATTAAAACATGGTATATATTCATGTAAATAAATTCTAAAGATTCTATGTTTGTGTGTGTGTCACTCAATCTGTTTGTTTTATCTAAACATGAAACCAAGTAGTTAACTGTTACTCTTGGACCATTTAAGTTTTTTTTAAAAATAAAGAACACAATTAAAGTTTTATACATAAAATCATAAATATGATTCTTACAGTAAATTATAAATCTTTATAAACGGACATCGTAAACTAATTTTTTTTTTTATGTTTTTTTCTTATTAATTTTTTAAGAAAAGGTTCGTAAAAAAAAAATCTATTAACCTTTACTGGCGGTTATTTTTCTTAAACTAATTTTTTTCTTTCAATTTCTTTCTTCTTTCTCTTCTTCAATTTCTTCTTTAAATGAGATGAACTCAGTAGTCAAGAAGGTGACTTTCAGATTTCCATCTGTATCCTGTATTTTATAAAAATGGCCGATTAGGCCTAAGTGTGCTTAATTTAAGTAAACATGGTTTTGGCTCTTTAGTTAGTGGAATAGAGAACATAAGTGTTTATAAATATGCATAGCTAGAGACATATTAATAATAATTAATTTTTGTATTATAACTGATGTAACTAAAATAGACAATATTTAAGCTAGCCTTTTCTTGTTGTTGATTGAAACCAAAATCGTTTAACTGAAGGCGTGCTAACAAATCCCCACAAATCTCCAGAATAAAGGTCATATTTAAAATAAATTAAGACAATAACACTGCGGCGTGGGTATCGAGCTTGCTCCTGTCCAGTACTTGCCATATTCTATACATTATTAAATACAGGAGATACATAATCTAAATAAACAGTTCTAATGATGGAATCATATGCAAAGATGGAGTTTCGCCATGCTGGTTTATTATAGACTCTATAAACTGGTATATTTAGTATGTCTAAAAATAATTGGAATTATAATGATATATGATTCCTGAATGTTACTAATTATGTCGCAGCGCTTTACATTAAACAGTTACAATGGCTAACAATGTTATAGCTTGTACATTACACCAGTGGTAGGCAACCTACGGAACGCGTGCTAGACTTGGCACGCAGAGCAATTTTCTCTGGCACGCAGAAGACCCACAAAAAGGCAATTCAAGTCCCTTTTACAAATCCTTTTTTTTTAGGACTTGCGACAACTTACTATAATACTCATTTAAATCTTGCAGTATTTTTGTCAAGAAATGATTTCCTGTTAAAAATTAAATTTTAAAAAAAACAAAAAAAAACAAGGATAGGTTAATTTTTCCGCACTCAGTCCTAGATCACTTTTGAATAATATAAAGGCCCTACGCATTCAACACAATATTTATTTTTAAACTAGGGTATAAAAATACTTAATTTTTAAATCTTTTTAAGATAAGTAGAATTGAACTAGTTAATAGATTTTCTATCTTATATATTAGAGTATAGGTTTTAAAGGTAGTCACTAATCAGCGGACACCGTCTAGTCCAAAGACAGACTGTCCAAGATCAGTGCACATAATAACAAGAAAATATACTCATCCCAGTCCCAGATGGATTCCATATGTCTTAATCTATATCTCTCTATCTAATAAAAACACTCTTTATAATGGTGGTCGCTAGATTACTATCAGAGACATGTATACTGCTTAATAAATGTCGCGAATATGTTAACAAACATCTTCTCTCAAAAGCCAAAAGCTCTTCCCAAGAGCTAACATATATCCTATCTATAAAGTCTAGTAAACACATCTCTTCCCAAGAGCTAACATATATCATATCTATAAAGCCTAGTAAACACATCTCTTCCCAAGAGCTAACATATTTCTGTAGTTATATCTCGTATATAGAGTTGATATGTCTGCTCTCTAGAGTTAATAAATATTCTTTTTAGAGCATACATTTCCAAGACTACGTGTCGTCTATTTTATGCACATTTCCATTGAAAGCAAATCATCGGAACAATGTAAGACTCCAACATGGGGCTATAGGTTTATAGGTCTCTTATCAGTCCTTCTCAATAACTTTCCCCCTCCTGATGATAATTAAAAACAAGTAACAAGGCTAAGCCTACAATTCTATTAAACGTTGCTATCTAATCATTGTCACTCATGGCATCTATTCACTAAACTGATGTATAATATATACTTAAATATTTAATTTTAGCTGAGTATAATACTTAATGTATTGGATATATCGCCGACAATTCATTTCGAGTCCAGACAAAGGAGATAAAGAACGAATACCTTCCAGAAATACCTGCCCCCAACTGATTTTAGTAGGTTATACATGTAATAAAAAAACAAGAGATGCGGATAAGCTTGCCCCTTAGTCAGCAGAAGGAGAGACAAATTTTAAAAATAAATTTGTCTGCATAAAATATCTGGTTTAGTATAAATGGGTGATTTTTAAATCAATCTTTTTCTCTGTTATCACATTCTTAAATTCATAAAATCTTGAAAGAAAAGTGTATCTCTTGACCTATTTGCTATTATTTATAATGAAAACAGAAAAGGGCACCCTTTATTATCAACAGCAGTGTTTAGGTCTATTAGTGAAGTTGAAAAGACTATACTTTATATATAATCTTTGTGAATTTAGTTGTTTGTTTTTTTGCATGAACTTCGGTGATAATAGTCCAATTTTCTAATATCTCTATTAAATCCTTAATTGAATAAGCTCAAGTATAAAATAAAACACCTCTAAAAACAAAGTTGTTTGTATTTTTATTTAGCCATCAGACGATTTAGCTTTTTGTTAGCATCATAGTAAAACAAAATAAAAAAGCAAATTATATATTAAGGCACACAAATAGGCTTTGAAATAAAATAATCACTGAAAAACCTAAAGCCGTAGTGTATTATGATGTTAATAGTTATAAACAAACGTATTATATAATAATATATTATATTATATAAAGAAAGAAGCAAACGAAGTTTATCATATTTAACATAATATTATGTTGTTTATAAGCTTATTCTTTTTTTGTTATGCATTAACCTTCCGAAGATTTTGCCAATAGAAAATAAAAAGAAATAAAAAAAGAAATAAAAAAAAAAAAAATCAAAAGGGCAGTAAACACAAGAAAAAGTATGGTTAGCCTAAACATGTGTGTTCAATGGGTTAAAAAATATTTTTAGGGTTTGTATGGGGCTAAATTTGGGCATAAACGTGTTCTCAATGCTTAAGGTTTATGTATCAAGTTTCAGCTGGATAGGATGTCGGAAATAGTTTATCAGTTAACCTTCGTGAGGGGGTGTCGTACATATAAACTTATTCAAAAGAGACGTTAATATAAATGATTAAAAAAAATATTACTTTATTATTATAAAAGGTTTCATTGAATTTCGTTACGGCTACTGTTGCATTTGATAGTCAAGTGACCAAAAATGTTTTCATTAATATGTAGCTTACCATGGATTGCACTGCACCTCACAATCGTCAAAAACTCCAAGAACGTATTCCCGAGCGCCAAGCAAAGCACGTGTCTTCAAAAGAACTGAGCTTTTTCTTAAAGTCCACCGCATGGATGGGCACAAAATGAAATCTTTTTTGGAGTGCGCTTTTTCGACTATATTATGGAATAGTTTGGCTCGGGCATGGAAAGAATCGGATCTTAAATACGTTAAAAGACTTTCCTTTTCAACTAAAGTTTTCGTATCCGCAACAAACACCACAATTAATTAATTAATGTGAAACCAGAGCACACTGAGCATTGTAAAATGTTAATGGGTAGACGCGCCATAGATGTCTACAAGTGGCCACCATTAGCCTATTATTTCCATATTATTGAGAATAATGAAAAAACTATTTATAAATTCAGACTTTATCATGGCATTGTGAACACAGATGTAATGGAGACAAGTAATGTTTAGAGTAAATATGGAGAACTACAAATTGAAAACTATAATTATTGGGTGGTTTTTTCAAGGTTTAAAAATACCTTAGGTGTTAAAAGATAGTTCTATCAGAGCAACAAATGAAACTTTTTCCCTGCAGGTAAAATCGTGTTCAACTTGTTGACATCAATTTATCCAGGAAAAAATATGTTTTGATGTTTGTCCACTAGATTTCTATGTTGACTTCAGAAGAATCACGACTTCTACACGTGTTGCCATAGGGGGTGTTCACAGTGCATATAAATAGTTCCCTCACTGCAAATAAGTATTGCGACTGTGAGTCAGATTTAAGTTTGGTTTAATCACGTCTAATACAGATAATAGTAGGTTGAACTATTACTTTTTTTATAGAGTGAATTTTCTGTTCATGTGATATGTAATGTTGGCTTGTTTTTGTTCTTTTATAATAATGACTAAACATCAATTAGACGTCTATTTAAAAATTAATACTTCATTGAATCAAAGAGCAGAATTAGGCTATATTTATGCTAAACATTAGTCATAGGCTTAGAGCGAAAAACATTGTATGAATAATAATTGCAATCACTCAAGAGCGTGTTGGCGTTATTCGTAAAAAGCCATTGCCGTTGGCTTGATGTCAATTAGCTGGACACTTGTGCGCTTAAATTTATACCAAGTTTCTGAAAAAAATCTAGTCTTATCCGTTTGTTTGCAAAAATATCGACACGGAGCCTTCCTTTATTATCTAGACTAGATCTTGACCTGAAGCTTTTGTCAAACTCAACCATTGGGCCTACCCAAAATTTGAATTGCCTTAAGCCTTATAAGCTTATCTGTTTTCATTGAGAATTGCAAGGCAGTATGTTATGCACCATTAAGACCCACTGCCTCCGGCTTGCGCCTGTTTCTTTTTCTTGATGTGTATCACAGTCCCTTTGGCGGTAATAGTCTTTGATCAGCCAAGACCATCTGCAAGAGAGCAGTTGCACTGATTGTTTTTTGGAATTTTCTCTCCGAGATGAGTCGCTTTGCCAAGCTATCAAGCATCATCTACCTGTGAATAAAATTTAAGCGTCCAATACATTATTTTTGTTGTAATTTCCTTTGGCTCGTTGAAGAGTTCTATAGGCCTAAGAAATATCCTAACCACTGGATATTTCTCCTTACCTTCCAAAACTATATACCAGTTGCTCCGCTGTTGTGTATTTGATATGAACAGCTAACCCTATAATTAATAAATTAAGGTGTATATTCTATCCGCCGGGAAACGCGCATTGTAGGATATGTAGGCTAGGCATTAGAACCAGTGAATATTGCCCATGAGGAATGTCTCCTGATAACACAGAACAATATGCTTCAAGTCTGCCCTCTCTATAAAACAGCTCGCAACAGGTTCTGGCAGAAGATGAGATCCACCAACACCAAACTGTAACTGAAAAGAGACAGACCTGGAAACCACGAAGTAATTCACCATAGCTATAGGCCTTGTTGTTTGAACCCTTCCATTTACAATATTGAGTAAAATAAAAAAGAAAAAAAAGTACAATTATTATTTCTAAATGTCAAAGGAATATTAAGGCTACTTTACTTTTCCAAATGTCATTAAGTTTCCTTTAAAGAACATGTCATCGTGGTTTGAAATAAGATAATTTTATATTTACCTGTAAGCTTAAATAATACATTTAAATTGAATATTTTACTGCAACTGTTTTGTTATTGCTAGAGTAGGGAAGAACATTATTTCTTGTAGTATCTACTCTAATGGCCTGATCTTAAGTTCATTCGCGTCATCGTATTAGACGTGTCATCTGATAAACTTTTTTTCAAGTATTAAATACTTCAGTCATAACACGTTTAAAATCGTAACTGTAGAAAGTCATTAATAATTTATAACTTTACATGTTCTGAAACACAGGGGTTGGATAAATGCAACTTCTCTAGACCTAGATTTAAGATCGTTTTTAAATCTAATATAAATTGATGATACAATGCATCCATTACTTTTTATACACAGGCCATGTTCAAGTTTGTGGTTGTGCTGCTTCTTGTCTGTCTAGCCATTAACACTGAGGCTACCTTTAGTGGATATGGTTTTCCTGGAGGATATGGTTACGGCGGTTTTCCTGGAGGATATGGTTACGGCGGTTTTCCTGGAGGATATGGTTACGGCGGTTTTCCTGGCGGATATGGTTATGGAGGAATAGGTGGTCTTTTTGGTGGCATGTCACACCTTGGTGGTCTCTATGGTAAGCAGAATTAAATTACGCAGTCATTTGTGTAATTCAATTTAACCATTAGAAAATATTTTATCTAGGTCTACAATGATCTGTTTTCTCATAAAGCTTAGGCCTATATTTAATTTATATATATATATATATATATATACTCAATTGTAATCCTTCCAATGTTGTTGTTTTTTCATCCAATTTGTAGGACTTGGCAGATTTGGATATTATTGACTCAACTTGTACACATGACAGAAAACACAAAATGAGATAATGTTGACTACTAATGTTTTTAACTTTCTATACTAGTCTAATTCTTAAATAAAGTTCACTTACTTTGACGCAAATGACATTTGGACTCAGTCTTATTATTATCTATTGTATATTTATGTTGAAATTAATGTGGTTACATCAAGGTATTAAATATATATTATATTATTATACTTTTTATCAAATATATTTCATAAGTTTTAAAGACAATTATTATGAAAAAGTTTATCGAAAAATTGTAGATCTATATATAAAGAGACAATCTAAAATGTTTTAAACCTAAAAATGTTATAACTTTATTAGGTGATAGTCATTTTCAGTGAAGAAAACATGTTATCTCTTATATCTCTCAAAATATCAAGTATGATATACTAGAACTTGACATTAATTGGCGTAAAGTAGCGAGGTGGCTGGGCATTGTGCAGGCCACACAATCCCCTAGAATGTCATAGCCACATAAACCAATGAATGATCCTTCATCTGCCCAATACATCAATTAAGTCTAACAGGATTAGTTTACTATTTATCAATTTACAAGAAATCAATTATCTAGTGAATGGTTTCTAACATTTTATCAATTTACAAGAAATCAATTATCTAGTGAATGGTTTCTAACATTTTATCAATTTACAAGAAATCAATTATCTAGTGAATGGTTTCTAACATTTAATCAATTTACAAGAAATCAATTATCTAGTGAATGGTTTCTAACATTTTATCAATTTACAAGAAATCAATTATCTAGTGAATGGTTTCTAACATTTTATCAATTTACAAGAAATCAATTATCTAGTGAATGGTTTCTAACATTTTATCAATTTACAAGAAATCAATTATCTAGTGAATGGTTTCTAACATTTAATCAATTTACAAGAAATCAATTATCTAGTGAATGGTTTCTAACATTTTATCAATTTACAAGAAATCAATTATCTAGTGAATGGTTTCAAAAATTTTATCAATTTACAAGAAATCAATTATCTAGTGAATGGTTTCAAAAATTTTATCAATTTACAAGAAATCAATTATCTAGTGAATGGTTTCAAACATTTTACAGTGTCACATAGATTTGTTAAAAGAACAGAACTAACTAAAGCACTATAGCTATATATTTTATTTTCAATGGTTTCAAAGGAGAGTTTACTTTTTAGCAAATAAAAAATTATGTAAAGGAAAAAAAAGCACCTGTAACCCTACTACAAGCAGTATATGTGTACACCCAGACTATCTAGTGTAATTCTATCAGTGTAAAGTGTGCAAATACCCATTACTAGACAAAACCAAGACATATTTTCTAACTTGAAAAGCTTCGGTGTATAAGACAGATTTGGTTATTATTAGTTTGAACATCAAGTCTATTATACTATAATAAAAGATTTGATTATTTCTAGTTTGAACATCAAGTCTATTATACTATAATAAAAGATTTGATTATTTCTAGTTTGAACATCAAGTCTATTAGACTATAATAAAAGATTTGATTATTTCTAGTTTGAACATCAAGTCTATTAGATTTTAATAACAGATTTGATTATTTCTAGTTTGAACATCAAGTCTATTATACTATAATAAAAGATTTGATTATTTCTAGTTTGAACATCAAGTATATTAGACTATAATAAATGATTTTATTATTTCTAGTTTGAACATCAAGTCTATTAGATTTTAATAACAGATTTGATTATTTCTAGCTTGAAAATCAAGTCTATTAGACTATAAAAACAGATTTGATTATTTCTAGTTTGAACATCAAGTCTATTAGACTATAATAACAGATTTGATTATTTCTAGTTTGAACATCAAGTCTATTAGACTATAATAACAGATTTGATTATTTCTAGCTTGAAAATCAAGTCTATTAGACTATAAAAACAGATTTGATTATTTCTAGTTTGAACATCAAGTCTATTAGACTATAATAACAGATTTGATTATTTCTAGTTTGAACATCAAGTCAATTAGACTAAAATAACAGATTTGATTATTTCTAGCTTGAAAATCAAGTCTATTAGACTATAATAACAGATTTGATTATTTCTAGCTTGAACATCAAGTCTATTAGACTATAATAAAAGATTTGGTTATTTCTAGCTTGAACATCAAGTCTATTAGACTATAATAACAGATTTGATTATTTCTAGCTTGAACATCAAGTCTATTAGACTATAATAACAGATTTGATTATTTCTAGCTTGAACATCAAGTCCATTAGACTATAATAACAGATTTGATTATTTCTAGCTTGAACATCAAGTCTATTAGACTATAATAACAGATTTGATTATTTCTAGCTTGAACATCAAGTCTATTAGAATATTAAAAAAATATGATTTCTTCTTTTCTAGTTTGAACAGCTTGTATTTATTAGACTTAAACATAACTATTTTTTTCAATTCTAGCTTGAACAGCTTGCGTCTACAATTAGACCATAACTTACATAACTAGATATCTTCATTTCTAGATTGAACAGCTTTAGTTTTATTGTAAATCAAATCTCATTAAAACAGTTATGATTAGAAAAACACAAGTGTCATTGTCTAGTGTGTTACTAGTCAAAACAATCAATACTAAAATATCTTTTAAAAGACCGGTAAATTGTATTGTTTTGTAAATAAAGTCAAAATTTCATCAATTAAGTTGAAAATGGATTTATTGATAAAAGAATCAACATTTTGAAATAATAAACATGAGAAAGTGAAAAAACGCAAGTGTCTACATTAAGTGAAACATCACAACCTATATGGAACATGTCAACTAAGTGTAAATTGTAATCATTGGTTTCTTTCATCTCTACATTGCAATGCCAGAAAGTAAAGAGAAACATAATATAGATCTAGATCATAAAGTTAATACTGTCAGCAAGTCAACTAATGAGATCATTGGCAATAACATAGACACAAAAGCTAATACTGATAGAGATAGGCTATAGTAGAACTAGTGTTCTTTTTAAAGATTTCTTATTCATTTCATAGATACTAGTTTTCATTTTCAACAACAAAATAAAGGCAAATAATATATTTCAGAGAAACACTAGCATCAATCTAAAAACAGTGGTTTTGTTTTCTGCTGCACAAGACTTGTGAAAATAAAAAAAACACAACACTAGTGTCTGCTTCACAATAATAAAAACAACTATAAATAGCTGTATGTGGTTTAAACAATGTTTGCCTTCAAGTAACATATTTACATGTATCTAAGGGGAAAAACCCAAAAGTAAAAAAAGAAACTTTCTCTCCATTCCAATGTGGTAGTTTAAAAAAAAATAGTTTTCTATTACATTGCTAGATTCCTTCATTTCTAATTATGTTAGTTGGAAAGTATAAAGCTGATAATAAGTACTACACACAACAATTTGGCCAAGCTGACAAAGCTAAGTAGAATAATGAAGTATAAATAAGAACATTTTAAACAAAATGAAATCCAATGATAAAAATGATTAAAAAGATTCAGTGTTCATGCAGTATTCCATTCAATCAAACCGTAACTGTATTCCATTTAATCAAACCGTAACTGTATTCCATTCAATCAAACCGTAACTGTATTCCATTCAATCAAACCATAACTGTATTCCATTCAATCAAACCGTAACTGTATTCCATTCAATCAAACCGTAACTGTATTCCATTCAATCAAACCGTAACTGTATTCCATTCAATCAAACCGTAACTTAACATAGAACTTCAAAACTTTAGGAAACTTTCTTCACAATTAGTTTCCACAATTAATAATTCCATCACACAATTAAGTTTAAAATTCCCACACACATATAATATGTAGGTTCAACTGTAAAGTATAACATACACAATACATATGAGTGGAACATTTATTCACATTTCTTAGCATGCCATGTTGGCTACCAACTTAACAAAGCAAGCCATTTATGAGACTAATACTTGAGCAGTTCACAACCAAAGAAAAGATTTTTTGTTTAAGTAACATGATTTATATGTACCAACATTTGTATGCACATTTTATTATGCTGCACTTTAAATAGATAAAACAAATAGATATTTTTTTTTGTTTCATTAAATTTAAAATTGAAACCGTCTTAATTAATAACTTGTCTCAGCAGTAATACACATGTAGTTTTTGTGACTACTACAAGGTGTCAATATATTGTTTATGGCTGACTGCTAATAGTAAAATGCTATAATAAAATGAACTTCTTTCTTTAGCAAAAAGTAAATTCAAATAAATATGAACAAAGTATATAAAAAGTCTAACTATAAATGACTAGTATCTTGATAAGAATACTGGCTGACACAGAATGTCAAGAAATATCACAGAAATTTTAATGAAGAAATATTTGTATGTAATGCATGGCAGTGCTGAATGAGTTGTTGGAACATGAAGTCAGTAGTTTTTGAGCAATAGTTAATAAACAGCAGACAATCACATCAGCACAATTTATAGTTTCATTGTATTCCTATATCATAATGAAACAAAAACAAAACAAGAAAAGAGTTGATACTTGTAAATATAGTCAACAAATGATTAGAATGAACAAAAGAGTTGATACTTGTAAATATAGTCAACAATTGATTAGAATGAAATTATGACAATTGTCACCTATTCATTGCACAATAAAAAAAACAAATTAATAAATTAAAACACAATGTATACAAAATCATCTCAAATCTATTGAAGTCTTTTAGAATAATATTTCTCCAATGTACACAATATCCAGTGTAGACAATCTCTTGGGTGAATAGAATGTTTAGTTAAATACTGAACAGTATAGTGGCCAAATTTAGGTATCAATGTAACTTTTTACCATCACAACACATCTATCTATATAGTCAATACTAAATACTACGTAATATACATTCATGCCATTGAATGAACAATAGAGACAAGCTAATCATCAACTTACTATAAAAAAACTACATATACTCAATGTTGGTGTTTAAAGGAAGAGAAATTATAACTATGTCTAATTTAGACTTTATATCCACTTATGATTCAACTCATTTCGTTTTTTTTCCCCCATTAATCAAAGGACAATTACCAATACAAGTGGTCAACTATAATAGTAAGCAACTCAAGAAGAAATTATACTGACCAAATATGTCAAAAGATTGAACATTAGATCAAGAAAAAAAGTTGTGGTTTTTTAACTACCATGAAAAGTCATTCAAATTTAAGTTTTACTTAGAAATAAAAAAAGGCCATACATTTTGACATAATGATAGCCGCATATTAGAGACTATCATTCCAATAGTAAGTCAGAAAACATATTTCTCTCTGAGTCAATTTCGATTGGTTGTCATGTGGAGACCATCCATGGACGGCTTGAATCTGATGGTTCAGTACATGCTCAATAGAAAACATCAACATAAACACCAAGAGCCTGAGGTAAAGTTTGATATCAAAGCAGTTGGCAGCTAACATAGCACTGGAATATAACAACACTGACTAGCCAGATACACTATCAGCATTATACATCATTCATTGTACTGTACATGAAAAAAAAAAAAAGTTCACTCTATCAGTAATATATAGCATTCACAGTAGTGTACATAAAATAAAACAAAGTTCACACTATCAGTATTATACATCACACACAGTACTGTACATGAAATATAACATAGTACATTATACATCACACACAGTGCGGTACATGAAATATAACATGGTACATTATACAACACACACAGTGCGGTACATGACATATAACATGGTACATTATACATCACACACAATACTGTACATGAAATATAATATAGTACATTATACATCACACACAGTGCTGTACATGACATATAACATGGTACATTATACATCACACACAATACTGTACATAAAATATAACAAAGTACATTATACATCGCACACAGCACTGTACATGAAATATAATATAGTACAGTATACATCAGTCACGGTACTGAACATGTAATATAACAAAGTACATTATACATCGCACACAATACTGTACATGAAATAAAACATAGTTTACAAGACATTAACACTTACGAGATTCTTCCTTCTTGACAGATTTATATAAACACTATTGACAGTTATATGTATATGAAACAACTAAAAAAATAAAAACTAATACAGTACCATATCTTATATAATGCAAAAACAAAGATAATATCTGCAAGTTATGACACAACCAACACGTACAGAACAATTCCAGTACTTGTATATACTGGATGCCATACAGCACAACCAACATTTCCATTCATCAATATCAAACATTTACAGTAGAACCAAAGAAACTATCAAGTTTATCTATTATAAGTTAGTGAATTTTTGTTTTTTAAACTTTCTGTTTTATTCATCAGTTTCCTCTCATTTCTAAGCTTTAACCAAAACTAAGATAAGCACTAGCTCAAAGTAACTCAATTCCCCAAGTAGTCAATAGTTGTCACTCTAGTGTTAGACCTATGTTATTTCATTGAATCTTGTCAAGTGTAAATTCTTTTTTCATTTAATCTTGTCAAGTCTAAATCCTTATTTCATTTAATCTTGTCAATATGGTACCTGTTTATAAAAAGAAGAATATGTGTCAAGCTATTTACCTAAGCCCACCAAAAAGAAAAGTCAGATCATAACCCAGTTGTAATGAAATATATATCTTATGTCAGTCTCAACTAATTGAACTGTCCATTGTGGTTTAGATAAAACAACATTTCAATGTATAGAACAAGTATTTTATAACATTACATATTTCCAAAGAACACATGACAAAAGCACTAGCCTACATACAACTAACACATCATTCTCCTCAACTCAGTGTTAAAACTTTCAAAACTCTGTCCATACTATATATATATATATCCATTTATAGTCATTTCCTTTGTGTATGTAAAATTTTATATTTGATAAATGTTCAATTGATTAAAAATAAATACATTTCCTAAAATGAACTTGTCAACAAGTTGAAGGGTTTCAAAACTGGGAAGAAAGAGTAATTGAGCAATAGTAACTGTCCTCCTTGGAAAGCAATAAGTATGATATGAACTAAGTCATAAGAGACATCATTAAGGAATGTTGCTGCCACTGCACTGGCTTATACATTGACCCAGCTGTAAGTCTTTACATGAGAAATGGTTCAACAACTCATCAAACAACATTCGTAGTCATAGAGTCGAAGCACTTTATTCAAGGATGGAGGAATAGAATTCTGAAAACTTTCTACATGCCGAGATGACTTTCCATGGTCCTTTTATTTGTCAGTGCTAAATGCAAAGGATGATTCCTCTTGTCGCAGTGAAGGTTTTGACCTGCAGCAGAAACAACAGCACAGTTTGCTGAGAGCACTCTGCTTGACCCTCACACTACCTGCAAACAAAGAGGAAATAACTCTTTACACTAGGATACTTGCATGTACAGTATTGTGTGCGATGTATAATGTACTATATTATATTTCATGTACAGTGCAGTGTGTGATTTATAATGAACTATGCTATATTCCATGTACAGTACTGTTTGTGATACATAATGTACTATGTTATATTATATTTGTAATTAATAGAAATGAATGGAAAATTGTTTTAATTAAAACATTTCTTACAAACTATATATATATAATATATACACATGAAAGTTGCTGTATAATAGAAGTTTGAACAAAATACTAAAAAGTAAGATACTCGCTGAGAATATAATTACTTTGGTGTTGAGGTATACTCATTCGATGTTGAGCTGTTTCAATCAAAAGTTCTTCAATCTGTTCATACTTTAAATATCTCCATTTCTGTCAACAAATTTAAACATGTTAACATTAGCTCTTTTTAATAACTCAAAACACTTTATATATATTAAAAAAAGATGCATCATACAAGCAGTTACTTCTTTTTTTTCTCAATCATTTAATGAAATAACCCTAATGTTAAAATTGTTGATAACATTTAGTGTTTTGACAAAAAAGAAACAAAGCGCAGAGTTCTTACTCTAAAATCATTTTTAAATGTCTTTACTGCACAAATCAATTTATACTAATGAATGTGAAATATCTTAAGGTTTGGTACAGAATAAAGGGAGTCCAAATAAAGACAAAGATATGTGGATGTCTTTTAAGTACTCATAGAATAATTTTACAATAAAAACAAGATAGGAGTTAAGGACTTTTTTACTTAATTACATAACATAGTTTTCTTTCATTTATAATATATTTTTGTTAAACTTTTAAAACTTGGACAATTTTTGTCAAAACTTTCCCAAACTTGAAAAATGAAATAAATTTTCCTAAAATTTCCCAACTAGTATCCCATATGAAGCCTAAGTGTTGTAATTAAAATAGACACAGTCAACAAGCTAAAGTGATCAATACAAATTCATAGGAATTCCAGATCTTTCATCTTAAAAAACATGTTTGTAGTTTATTACTCAGAAACAGGTTCTAATTCAAGGAGAGAAAAATTAGAGCCAAAACAAAGTTCCACATACATGCATATTCATGTTTTTCTAACTTTTGGTTATGGAGGTATACTAATATATCTTTATATAAAGATCACACAGTAAGAAAAGGTGAAGTTAAATTTTAGTTGTTTTGATTATTGCCCTGAGATAAAAAGAATATTCTATTTATACTTTGCATTTGATTTTTTGTCCTGCATAGATTTTTCATAAAGTCTAATTATTTTTTTATTTGAAAACTTCAGCTTTAGTTGAAACTCTATCCCCTAGCAATTAAATATTTAATTACTTACAATTATAATACAACATTTTCATTCAATTTTCAACAAATTAATCAGAATTTTTACTGAACAATTTTGTTTTAGAAATTCCCAAATGTTGTCAAGTGTATACAGAAATTCAGAACCCAAACACCATGTATTAATGTCATAACGTAGAGATAATTTACTATAAAAATCATATTTACCCCGTTCCATTTTGTCATATTCTCTTCCAAACATCGATGCCATGGTTTATAGCCGCTATATACTAAGCCAGCTGTGGATGTCAATTTAACAATTGAAATGTTTTTTTTCCATGAAACAACATTGAATGAAACCTTCTAAGATAAAGTGTTGTGAATAGGAGTTTTTGTTTAAAGATAATATCAAACAAGAAAAGTTCAATGCTGTTAAAAAGAACAAAGTAATGAGTTATAATGATGAAATGTAATTAAAGATGTACCATTGACTATTTCTTTTTCCAACATGTCATCCAGGACATCAAAAGTCTCTCTTCCAAAAGTTTGCATAAATCCTGATAAATAAAAACATTGAAAAATTATTGTAAAACTTGTTCAAGCTGGTTTTTTTTTCTTCTTCATATTCTATGCTGCACAACAAATGTGATTCAACCCCACGGAATGGTACTGAAGTCGAAATTAAAGATATTTAATTTTAGGACTTTAATTTAAGCTAATTTATTTATCTATAAAGTGGTGAAAAACTTTCTAAAATCGATCAATTAGTTCAAAAGCTATACAAAATTATATAAGTCATTTTGGAGAAAAATGAAAAATAAAACAGTGCCGATTTAAATAATAATTTAACTAAATTAAAAAAAATAATGTGCTACACATGTGTGTATTATTATTATGCACATAACTGACTTTCTTGATAAATGTAAATACTTTGTGAGATTTGAAGCAAAATAGGATATCATTGACAGTAGTCTGCTAAGTTCAGATTTAGTGGACACAATTTTTTTACTGCTTGAAATATTACTCTTAAAGCTATTGAAAATAAATATTTTATCTTTTCATTTTTCTTCCTAATACGGTTTTGCATTAGAAGAATCAATATTTGTGAAAGACCTTGTGATGATTAATTTAAACACAATTCATTAACTATTGATCTACATAATATTTACCAATCTGAAGTGTAGCAATATTTGTGAAAGAAATACCTTGTGATGATTCATTTAAACACAATTCATTAACTATTGATCTACATAATATTTACCAATCTGAAGTGTAGCAATATTTGCTGTATTCCTATCACAATTAGGTGTAATTGGTAGCTTCATTTCTTTTTCTTTGTCCCCCTAAATAAAATAAATAATTTTAATATTTTAGCATCAAAAGATATGTTTACAATTCATTGTGCTGAATGTATGACTACTTAATAAGCATAAATGTGGTATGTATACAGCTGTATAAATTTAAAACGAAAACTTCACCTGTAAAAAAAATTCCTCACATAGCAAAGACACCCAAACTTTATGGACACCCCAAGGCTTAGCAGGATTACTAATGTCTGCAGCATGAAGGATAAACATCATAATTCTCTGGATCCTGATACGTGTTGAGCATCTGTTTTCAAGACATTCAAATGTAAAGACTAGTAAATAGACAATGCACCGTTAGAGCCTTACTAATGTAGTAATGATCAACTTTCCCTGTATGTTAAATAGCTTTGGAAGAAAAGTTGTTTTTCTTTCCTTGTGATGTTAATGGTTTGTATTAAAATTCAAGTAATGTCTCAAGCTTTATAAGTAGCTTGTAGTAAATTGTAGGCAGCTAAAAAGAATTTTTTAAACATGGATTGCCTCTTCTTTTATTAGAACCTGTAATTTTTGCCAGCTTCGTTTGTCTTGTTTAAAAAATGGCGTTATTATTGTCTGGAAAATGTAATTTTTGTATTTGTCATGAGCTACTTTAAAACTTGAGAAAGAATTGAAAAGACTGGCCTGAAAATAAAAGATGATGTATATCTTTGGTAATAATCTTTACCGTATTTGATAATGACGACATGAGCAATTGACAATTTATAAAGCCCTTTTTTTCAAAAATGACATTTAGTGTTATCCTCCTCAGACAATACAAACTATGAGCACTAAATGTAACATTGTCCATTGGGTATCAATAGAGTAACAAACTGTAAACATAGGCAGTCCCTTCAATGCTTTTATATTATGTTGATCCTCGAAACTCCTGCTAGTTTCTTGTTTAAGACTTTGAAAACATGTGTCAAAAAGATAACACTTATAAATGTATACCAGCTAAGATATAAAGACTTTGATTAAAGGAAAAATGCATTACTTGGTAGATGTCAACAGCATTAATTTGACATTTGTGATGAGAAGGAAATGGTTGGCCATATCAGTCGACAGGATCATTGTAGACATCATAAATTTAAAATCCCTGAAAAAATTATTAACAGGTACCTATTTTAGATACAGGACATTCATAATTTTCTTAAACTATACATTAACCAAAGAAAATTACATTTTGCTAACTATGCTATTCTTATTTGCTAACAGCCTAATAGAAAATGTCCCCACTGCAGTATTGCCTTTATGATGAATGTATTTCATCGAGTAAATTAGTTCTATAAGTAAAGTACCCTTCGGACCAAACTGATCATAGGGCTGGTAAAGCGGCATTTACCAGTTTCTGTGGCCACGGCATACTAGGGGATGTGTGGCCAGCACAATGCCCAGCTGCCTTTACTTTACCCCAAATCATTTTTTCTATAACTTAAACTAAAACATAAATCAACCACTACACTTCCATTTCTAGCCCTTAGCTATGCAAGTAGAGATACAAAGTGTGAACTCACTGATACATTTCTTTTGTTAAGCTTTGTAGAATCTTAAACTCTGCCAACATACGAAGACCAACTCTCAGGTGATGATTCTCCAGAATAGACACAACATAAAGTTTAGAAAGCTCAGAGCTGAAAAACAATAGATTGGTCAAGTATACTTGCAGTCAAGGTTTAGAAGTAAGGGAACACTGAAGTCACAAAACCATTAGTCCTAATGAACTCATCTAAAGTGTTAAAATGTATGCAAGAACAGAGATTCACTCAATAAATATTAGATTAACAAAAATTTGTCTTTGAAATATTGAATTTAAAAAAAGTTAAAAGTTTCAGCTATGTCTTGAACAATACATTACTATAAACTATGATAAATATATACATAGTAATATATATTTGTAACAAATATAATATATATATTTAACATATCTCTATTATACCATTGTAAGCTATAGGGCTATTAAAACAAAGTTAACCAGTTGTCTTTTTCTACCTTGACATTCAATGGCCATGGATAAATAATACTGTTACATATCTATCACTAGTGCACATAAAAATCTCATGACCTAAATTATGAGTTTTTCCCCCAAGAACAACAATAGGTTATTAAGCATTAAATATAAATACTTGCTTACAAAAAGAATTATATTATTAGAAAATATATTATTTATCTTTGTCATATCAGCACTAAATAATCTTAAAATTGCTATTAGAATCTTAATGATCTTAATGCAGAGCAATGCAATGCCAAAAAACTTAATAACAAAAACCAGGCAAGAATGACAATTTTCTATAAATTAGAAAAAAAAAGAGCTTTTAAAAATGGCCTTTCCAAAATAAATTTCACAATAGCTAATAAATCTACATTGTATATTAAATTACTATAACTTTAGTTTCTAACACTGAGACTTACTTAGAATTATTATGAAAATTGTTATTAGTGCCAGTATGTTCAACGTCATGTATAACTGCTGTCAAGAGAATGCAGAATATTTCAAGCTTGTTCATCAGATTCTATTATACAAAAATTGAAAAAGGTAGTTAAAAAAAAAGGTTAGCTCAACTCAATAGCTACCATGAGCTGCAAAATGCATCTCAAGCCAGCCATGGCGTTAGTCCACGGGCCGCATTTTGTGGCCCAGAAACCTTTATACATTTATTATTTCCTAATCCAGTCCAAGATTTTGTATCGTCTACTTCCGTATTCGTTCTTTTCTGTGTTTAATTATCCATTTTTACCCCTCAGTATTGACACTTTACCTAGATATAGTTGTGCGTGTGAGTCATTCTTATTTGTTAACAAAAATTAATGAAATTTGAAACAAGTGTTTCTAAATAAATTCTTGATAGTATCCCAAAGTTACTTTTTAATTCGAATTAATATTTGCGAAGATATTAGACTGTAAGTGAAATATTTAATTTTCTATATTTTTTTTTGGCGTTGTTTCTTAACAACATTTTTACTTTCACACTTATTCAAGAATTTTAACATGTTTTATTAGCTTATTGTAGATAAGCTTTCATTTGTGCTTATTTTGATATGTAACACTTAAGGCTTTATTTATAATAAAAACTGTAAAATAAGCTTTGCCTGCATTTGACCTAGGTCATGAAAAAGGGCTGGCATTAAGGTGGAGAATGCCATGTTAGTTATTGAGATAATGAGATCAATGCCGTAAAGCATTAACTAGATGCTAGAAAATAATTTTGTTCTATAGCCACATAAAAATTAAACACAGTTCTAGTGAAACAAACACTAAATTTATTTTGAACATTGTTTTTAAAAATTATTTTTTTTAATAACAACATTAATCTAAAAAAGAATACTATTGAAATATTATTCCACTAAAAAGTTAGCCTAGATAGCACCATTAATCATTAAAGTGAAAAAAATTAGTATTACTTTACATTTTAATAAAATTAAGAAAAACTCAACATAAAGAAGCATATGGCTTAGGTCTATTAAAAAATTGAAAGCCATCTTACAGCAAAACCTGTCTGTCTAATGATACAGTTGACTGTCTGGAGTACATCAGCAGCATGGGTAGCATTGTGATAGGGGTTTCTTCTATAATGTTTTTCAACCTGGTTAAATGACAAATACAAAGTAGTCAAGAGAACAAACTCTCTGTAATAAAAAATTATGTGAACACTATCATTGTTAATTAACAGAGGAAGCAACCTAATTATTTTCTGCTTTTCACTTAAACAGATCATGTGTAATCTAAGAGAAACATTTTACCAATATCTGGGTTTTTTTTAAATGCATAATGCCCAGCCACATTACTTATTTCTAACTACTGTGAAACACCCATGCAAGCTTGATAGGAATCAGGGACCTTGGGAATCGAGTGGCCAGCATAATGCCAAGCCACATTACTTATTCCTAGAATAATAATGTGAGCAATAATTTACCTGAATAATGAAGCGCATAAATTGTGACTCCTGCAAATGAAACTCATTAAGTAGGTTATGACTTTTAAAGATTTCATGACACACTGCCTGAATTGCATGACCATTTGTTAAACTGTTCAGTGAAAAGATGTTAAATTCCCATCCATTTATAGACTGTGAAGTAAAGAAAGTAAGAAATGCTCATTTATCTTCAACTCAACCAGCAATGTTTTCTTTCTTAATCTGGTAATTGAAACATTATAGGCTTTAAAAAAGTATATATATATATGTGACCCGTTCTGACAAAATGAGACATAAGTCGGAAATATGAATTTGTGCTACGAGTCTTTTTGTGTTGTGGGGGTCTTTCCGGTGAATTTTTATTTATTTTTGTAAATATTAGGTTATCCATTTCTAAATCATAATTTATATGTTTTTTATATTTTTTTATACTTAAAAATACTTTAATTAATTATTTTGATCAACGTGTGATTTAGAATTTAACATAAGTTCACTAAAATTTGACTTTATTTAACCTATTGTTTTGTACCTAAACCCTGACAGAACCCCATAACATAATATATCATTGAAAAGGGCAGACTCTCGGGAATTTCCTTGTCATCACTATTTATTTATAGAAACCAATCAGAAAATATTTAAGCCTGAAGTTAGGGATAAACTATTCCTTTCTTTCTATCCAATGAAAATTCGTTTATAAATTAATCATTGGTTACGATACCATATTTTTCCAATACAAATATTAGCTGATTGGCTATTGGAATACAAGGAGATAAAGATTAGGCTTTCCGTTTTCGATATTATGAAAATTTACAGAATGGAGAGACCCTGGCTTCACTGTTAAATTCTTTGCGAGATGTAAATAATTTTTTTTGTTCAGTTTTATTATAAAATAATATGGTATAAACCACTAAAAGGATAATTGAATGCCCTTTCGATTGGTATGTTAATATAGATATTTTGACTCTGGTTGCTACGGAGTTTAAACATTTTCAAATACATAAACTTTAAAACACCTTTTCTCAAAACTTTAGTTTTTTGTCTGACTAGTTCTAAGTGATAGTAAGTGTCATAGAAAAATGAAATATTGACGTATAATAATAAATTTGGTATTAAAATAAAGCTTATTCAATGCCCTTTTAAACCATATGTATAGCTTAAAATGTTGAAAAAACCCACTTATGTCGCCTTTTGTGGGAACGGGTCACATATTTAACTAGATTTTACCAAATTAAGATATGAAAGAGAAAACTATGATTTTTTCATGGCAATGATGTTCCAATTTATGTTCAACTCATGTCTTTCCATAAAACATTTTCTTTTCTTGTTTTTTTAAAACTAAACCTATGGATCATTTTGGTCCGACGGGTACTTTACTTTGACTTTTTTTTTTAAGTGAGATTAAAATAGTGGGTTGATATCTGGTAGTGAATATTGTGATATCTTTACTTGCATATATAACCAGTGAAAATTGTGACAAAGAAATGATCACAGACTTACCTCTTTAAACTCTGAATTTCTTAGTGCTGCCTGACCAGGTATATCAAGCTAAATGTTAGGTAGAAAAATAAAGTTTTTCTATCATTTCCAAAACATCATTAATTAAGTTACACTAAACATTAACAAGTTTCTATCATTTCCAAAACATCATTAATTAAGTTACACTAAACATTAACAAGTTTCTATCATTTCCAAAACATCATTAAGTAAGTTACACTAAACATTACCAAGTTTCTATAATTCTTTTATTTACTCTTTTGTTGTTTTTTAAGTATAGACCTACTAATATTTAAGTAAGCATGTTTTAATCCCAATGAGTCAAAATACAATTAAATGACAAGAAAAATTAAAAGGTTGAACATTTTTAAAGTTTAAATCTGATTATAAAAAAGTGTGTGCTAAAAGGCTATATATTAAACAAAATAAATTATAAATACTCATTTGCCTTGCCTAACCTTGTATCCAGAGTCTGCATCCTCTACTTCACCAGACTGTCTTCGAGGAATACCTGTGTCACTAATTCGATGATATTGGACTGGCCTTAAACAACAATTACCGGTAAGCTAGATAAAGGCAATGCATTTTTGTTCTATTCTGTATAGTTTAGTATTACAATATAGCAGATGCAACAAGGAGTATAAAATAATATTAAAAGATTAATGGAAATAAACTGTAAAGAAAATTAAGCTTGAAATCTTACTTGTCAAGATTAGTTTTATATGCAAGTGAATGTTCATCATCTGCCAAATACTGTTTCATACGGTCTGTCAATTCCAAAAATGACCATTCAAAAGCAGAATCTACATATTCATCTCTAAAAAATAAAAACAATGATAGCACTTTAAAATAGTGAATATCATATTTTTATATATGCATATAAGTAAAGTACCCTTTGGAACAAACTGATCATAGGGCTGGTGAAGCAGCGTTTCTGTACTAGGGGATGTGTGGCCAGCACAATGCCCAGCCGCTTTTACTTTACCCCAACTAATGTCAAGTACCCATCAGAGCTGGGTAGACTCAGGGACACCCTCAAGTTCTGGCAAAAAAAATCCTAGCCTCCACCAGGATTCAAATTCAGGACCTTCAGATTGCCAGTCCAACACGCTGCCCTCGGCTACCGTGCCCCCTATATATACATTTGCTGTATTTCAAAAATAATAATAATTTTAAAAAATTATTTTGAGTGGCTCCACTGAATTGAATATATTTATTTTACTTTGAAAAAACTTTTTAAATAACAATGCTTTTATTCAAAATGCACTAAAAAGTACAATAGAATCTTTTTTTTTTATTTATTCTTGCTTATGATGGCAAATCAACTAGACTGTCCTTTTGGTCTGTGGAATTTTTTTTTTACATTTTGTTTATGCACAAATAATGTTGCTATTTTAACAATTTACAATAAACCCTTTTTTTTTCTAAGACTACCTAAGATTTTACATGGAGAACCATGTAGCTACAATATTATATTTTGCTTTTCAGAATGACAGCAAAAAAAAAAGTACATTAAAACACCAATCAAACAAGAATTAAACAATTAAAAAATTGGTTACTTATATAGCGCTTCTATCCATGCTATTTTAGCATGCTCAGTGCGCTCTGTAAACACAATGCTGCCTGCTGGCGCAAATATGTTTACAGGCCCAAAACTCCTGCAGGGCGACAGGGATCCGCCGGTGGCCGGGCTAGAACCCGCGACGTGTCAGTTGGTTTTTGGTTGACAGTCCGGTGAACTAACCGCTGGACCAGCCGGCTTCACAAGAATTAAACAAGAAATGCATGTTTACATACAAACTACAACTCTTCATAATATTGGAGAACAATTGATTTCTTTAACAATCAACAATAGCTTCCACAAAAATTGTTTTAATGGATTTATTCACGATGCTATCTTTACTATAACATTTTTATTATTCTGCTAATATTTTCTGAGGCTTTTTTTTCGTGTAAAATTGGTTGTTTCCTTGTGGAACAAGGGACCTCTGCAGCATGTCTCCATCGCACTCGGTTTTGAGTGACTTCTTTAGTTCTCCTCATTCCATGCCCCACTGCTTCTTCTCTTTCTTACATGAACTCCTCCAAGTTGTCTTTGGTCTGCCTGCCACCGCTAAGCACTTCGAGACCTATACAATATTTACAATACCTCCCAAAAAGAGCAAACGATTTAAACACCTTTTATTTCATACCAATAATGAACTGTTGCAAAAAGTATGCAGTTTCTTCACCATTGCCTCAGATTGGTGATAAAATTATTGGATATTTAAAAAAAAAACTTTGCTTTTGTTTTACCATGGTTATTTACACTGAGCTATATATATATATATATGGAGTGCTCAAGCAATTAAAATGGAGAATAAAAAAAAAAGAGGAGAAAATGCGGACTTTTAAAATAGATAAGTGTACTGTATCTCACTGAGCTATATAAACATGGAAGTACCAAAAATGTAAAACTTTTTGTAATTGCGTCATTGAAATTTGATAAAAATGAACTTTTATACTGAAAATACATCATATATAGATATATATTATAAATACTCTCTTTTATACGAGTAAATTGTGTTTATTTTAATAAGTACCAGATTTATTAATTTAATGGCGAAGTCAAAAGATGAACTGGTTGATGATTTTTCTGGATAATGCTTTGAATACCACATATACCGGTACATCATCGTTGTCAGGCAAAAATAGCAAGTTTTTTAGGAGAAGCAAAAAAATGCATAGATTGAGTACACAAATCAACATAGCTGTTTTTTTTAAGAAATAAAATTGAAGAAAATCTATTGGACAATACTACAAGATATTTTTAGACATCATGTGGGATGTCCCAAGGAACCTTTTGGTAAAAAAACAAAAATGAAAATTTCTGACTTGGCCGGTTTTTGCCTGACAACGACGATGTTAACCGAGTAAGTAATTTTAATGTTTAGTTATTTTAAAGACAAGTATATATAGCTCAGTGAGATACAGTGCACTTATCTATATTTAAAAGTCCCCATTTTCTACTACAATTTAATTGCTTGAGCACACCATATATATATATATATACTAGCATGTATGTGCCCGGTCAAAGTTATGTTTACATACACTCTAACTAATCAAGCAGTTATAATGAGATTGCCCGTAACAAATACAAATTTTATATACTTATACAACACGAATTTAAACATGAATGAATTTTTTATTTGCCCACTACAAAATAAATTACCCATTCAAACCATTACCCAGGTCACAAATTAAAACGTGAATATATTTTGTTCTATTCATTCATAAAGTACTTTAGCAAACATTAAAACATGAATACGCAACCTCGACGCATCTTTTTGTCTCATTTATTTTTAGTGCAATTGATCGAATAATGATAAAAAGTTGTACTGGCAATGTCAACGTGAATCAAAACTTGTGTTTTTATTCCCTTTTTTGACCAAACTGACCACTGCGGTCATTTCAAAAAATGTAAAACCTTGACAGTATTGCACTTTTAATCCTGTATATTTTAATTTCATTTGTGTGCTTTTTTTCTCAAGAGGAAATAATGAAGAAAATAGTTGTGGAGTGTGGAGCAAATTCAATGTTTTCATTAAACATAAATGCATAAAAAATTAAATGATTACTATGAATAAAAAAAAGTGTTAAAAAGACTCTTTATTATGAAAGTTACTTTACTAACAAGCACTTACTCAAACATGTTTTTGTCCTGCATTTATTCTGTCCAAGTACATTGTCAGACAATCTGAAAAAAAAAATTCAACAAAATTTTGTTATTGAATGATACAACTATTTTTTTATATTTAGAATCTATTTATTTTTTTTAAGCCAGAAAATGTGTTATATTTAATACATTTAAATGTAGTAAAAAAAAATATATAATAAAATGTAAATGTTAAGACTAATGAGTTTGGCTATACTTGAGATGCCTATGTTACTTGACAGAAGACTGTGATCTACCGGACAAATCAGGAAAACCCAAAGCACTTAAAATATTAATAAGCTTATAATACTATATTTATGGGAAAAATTTCTCATTGTAGACCCTTTTCAGTTTGTTCAGGCAAGCTTTAACTGAAATATAAATGTATACATTGCACTCAGAGCTGTTGATATCAAATGTACACAATATCAGACGGCAAAAATAAAAAATTATGTTCTTAGAAAAAAAAAAGAAATTTTACCCATGGTGAATTATTTTAGATTACATTACACATATGGTGTAATCCAATATATGTCATCCATCAGCTTACTTTGTGTTTGGACGCGTAGCCTATAAATTACAACCACTTTGCAATCTTGTCTTATAATTTACAGTGTCCTCATACTAAAGGTCCCCCGTTTGAAGTCAGGTTAAAGTCAAGAGTTATTTTGTCCTTGAGTCTACCCAGCTCTGACTTGAGACTACCCAGCTCTGACTTGAGACTACCCAGCTCTGACTTGAGACTACCCAGCTCTGACTTGAGTCTACCCAGCTCTGACTTGAGACTACCCAGCTCTGACTTGAGACTACCCAGCTCTGACTTGAGACTACCCAGCTCTGACTTGAGACTACCCAGCTCTGACTTGAGACTACCCAGCTCTGACTTGAGACTACCCAGCTCTGACTTGAGACTACCCAGCTCTGACTTGAGACTACCCAGCTCTGACTTGAGACTACCCAGCTCTGACTTGAGACTACCCAGCTCTGACTTGAGACTACCCAGCTCTGACTTGAGACTACCCAGCTCTGACTTGAGACTACCCAGCTCTGACTTGAGACTACCCAGCTCTGACTTGAGTCTACCCAGCTCTGACTTGAGACTACCCAGCTCTGACTTGAGACTACCCAGCTCTGACTTGAGACTACCCAGCTCTGACTTGAGACTACCCAGCTCTGACTTGAGACTACCCAGCTCTGACTTGAGACTACCCAGCTCTGACTTGAGACTACCCAGCTCTGACTTGAGACTACCCAGCTCTGACTTGAGACTACCCAGCTCTGACTTGAGACTACCCAGCTCTGACTTGAGACTACCCAGCTCTGACTTGAGACTACCCAGCTCTGACTTGAGACTACCCAGCTCTGACTTGAGACTACCCAGCTCTGACTTGAGACTACCCAGCTCTGACTTGAGACTACCCAGCTCTGACTTGAGACTACCCAGCTCTGACTTGAGACTACCCAGCTCTGACTTGAGACTACCCAGCTCTGACTTGAGACTACCCAGCTCTGACTTGAGACTACCCAGCTCTGACTTGAGACTACCCAGCTCTGACTTGAGACTACCCAGCTCTGACTTGAGACTACCCAGCTCTGACTTGAGACTACCCAGCTCTGACTTGAGACTACCCAGCTCTGACTTGAGACTACCCAGCTCTGACTTGAGACTACCCAGCTCTGACTTGAGACTACCCAGCTCTGACTTGAGTCTACCCAGCTCTGATGGGTACCTGATAATAATTAGAGGAAGTAAGGGTGGATGTTCATTATGCTGGCCACATAACATCCTTGCATGTCAAGGCCATGGACAATTGTAAATCCTGCTACAGTTCAAGTGCCCCATGGGTTAAAAGGGATACTTTATTATCTAACTTTATAATTTAAGGGTGTGCCTTGTAAGAAGATTTGTACACATTGTATGCATATCCCGGTTCTAAATCTAGTTTAATATTTGGACAAATTTCAAATAGTAAGTGGTCGCTTTACATGGCTAGTTCAGGCCACCCATTCCATCTTTGACAGCCTTTTAGGGAGAAGAATACATTCCTGAACCATAATATTTGTATATCATATAGCAAAATTGATGCTATCTAAAAATGTATTACTGCTATATTGTTAATTACCAAATTATCATAGCACATTATTTAAAATTAATTAATTATTTGACAAATTAAAAAGGCCTTCCAATCATAATTCAGTAGCTTACACTTCCTAAAAAATTTCACAAAGTTGGTGAGGCCCACGCCCACACTATAAATTGTGGGGTTACTTATTTACATTTTTAAATCAATGTTTTTTTTTGTTTATTTTTTTTTGTTTTGCGTTTTTCAAATTTAGCACCACACAGCTTCAGAGTTGTAAAGTACCGTATATTAATGCAATGCAGTGGTAATCGGAGTTCGTTCTTACTCAGACACTTAGGACTTGGGCTTTAGCTTATTTTTAGGCCTACCCTACTCTTACTCTAAAACCATTTCCATATCCTAAAAATACAAGTCCATTTAATTTTCGCTAACCTTTCCAGCCAATATGAACCCTGATTAATGTGTAAATAATATATTCAAAGAAATGTTTTTTCCACTGTGCTTTGATAGAAAATTACGTAGGACCTAGATAGACTAGACTATGACTATATTTGTATGTTGTTAATCGTTAATCATTAGGCATTGGCATTAGGCCTGTCTTTGTTTGTTAGTTTGAGTTTGTTTAAAATGTTTTAGTCGCCCTGTCCTATTTCGTACATATCGAAAAAAAAACAACGTTGTGAACTATGAAATGATAAGTTAATTTACCATTTTAATTTAAAGAATGATAGTGATCTTCTCTTTAGCTATATTTGATTATGGTGCTAATTACAATAGCCTAAGCAAGCCTTCAATAGTAACTGAATAACCTCAAGCGTTCATTTTCATAATGGTGACTTTTGTATGCTTTTCGGTAAGTTCAAAATTTTACTGGCAGTAAACTCAACGATTTCGCTGTGCCGGTTACTATTTTTAAATTGTCAAATATATTTATATCGACTAATGGTAATGTAAAAAAAAAAATAATTCAAAAATGTGTCAACAATAATAAAAGTATTTAAAAATTGTTATTTTTTTGTTCGTTTAATAAAAGAGAGTATACACACATTCTTTTTAAAACAAATATTCTTTTTAAAAAGTGTAGGCCTATAGACCCTATAGGGCCTAGACTATAGGCCTATATATTTGGTGAGCATATTTCACTATCTAGAAATGTTTATAGATCTAGAATCTAGATTATGATCTAGGCCAGTGATGGCGAACCTTTTGAGGCCGCGTACCCAAAGTACAGTACAAGACCAGTTTATTTCTTTCAACGTGCCAGCACAGCCATTAAAACCAAATACCATAACTAGGCTGTTCCATTTTGGGTAAATGCTCGCGAGCCCACAGAAATTGCTCTGCGTGCCAGCTGTGGCACGTGTGTCATAGGTTCGCCATATCGCTGATCTAGGCCCGATGCATCTTTTTGTGGGTAGGCCTAAGGGTGAGGGTGGAAAGACATAACTTTAACAGCATACTGCGGGTGCGATGCATTATCATGCATTAGCGTCACTCAAGTGGCGACACTTGGGCAGAGAAAACCTTTTCAAAGCTTAAAAGTCATTAACAACTCTCTTTAAGATCAAGCTATGATTTCGATTAAAAGCAACATTATTTATATAATCATTTCCACTGTTCTTACTTATAAGCTTTATGTGTCATTTTTATTTTACTGGCTTAATATTAAATTAAGCTTTTAACACGCTTTGTTGTGGAATGATAATGCAAAACAAGTATAAAAGTGAGCAGGCCTTGATAACTTGGGTCTACGTTAGATTTCTTGATTGCTATTTTATTAATTAGCCTACCCTTTAAACATTATTGAAATAAACCTAAAAATTAAGACAGCGTCTTTTTTTAAAACTTGGTTGTGAAGCAGAGAAGTTCTAGAAGTAGATGGCTTGTCAAAACAAAAACGCAAAATGTTCAAAAAAAAAAAACGTCTATAAAACTACATAAAAAAAATATGACAATAACAAGTTGGAACATTGAATAGATCATTTTATAAGGTAGGCCTAACTTAATATGAATTCAATAGCCTACAGCCTACAGTTTTATTCAGACATCTTGCTAATAGACATATTATGACCTATTATTAAAAAAAAAAACTGGGAAAGTTCTGTTTAAAACATAGAACAAGATATACGGTAGGCCACCTTAGGGTTGCCAGACGTCCGGCAAAAGGAGGACATGTCCTCCTTATTAGCCCTGTGTCCTCCGTCCGGCAGGCAAAGCTAAAAACCCTTAAAATGTCCGGCTTTTTTGTGCCATAGGTTTTATAAGTCCTTAGTACACTTTTTATGTTTTTATATACTGTCAATAAGTGGCTGGGTCGAGTAATGCATAACACTGGAGTATTTAGCAGGAAATGTAATGAATTAGATTGTGTTATCTAATGCAAGGGTTGTCAACCTAAGGCACTCGTAGATAGCGATTTTCAATGTCACGCGAGAGACCTCCAATAATTTTTTTATTGATGAAAAAAACAAACAACAGTTTCTGGTTCTAAATGAGGAAAACTGACTGTTGAATTGGATATTTCTGAAGTATTCAAAGCGGAGTTTTCTAACCAATGGCAAGACTTTCAAAAATGGGCATCCGAATGTGCCCATTTGCGGACAAAAATCTGATAGTGGGAGCTTCTTAGCTTAGGAAAGTCATCTGCTATTCTCAACTGATAGGGATTCGCTCTTCTACTTTCAGCTTTTGGTAAAACCTACACTTATAAAGAAATAAAAATAAGTCAGTAATAGCCTATTGTTTATATTAAAAAACATAACTTGTTTGGCATAGCTATTGAATCAAATGTGGAAACGATTTTTTAATTAGAGGGAGATAATTAAAATTTTTATTTGTGGTAATAATTTTAGTATGTTTCCGTTTTTTTTCTTTTATTAAAAAATTACAAGTTATAACTTTGAAATGAACAAATATTAAAAAATTGTATAAATATTTTATGACTAAAGAATTTATATGTATATTCTCAAAAATTACTTTAAGTATTCAGTTTGTCTGATTACTAGGTATCTATTCCACTTAAAGTTAGTACAATTAATTTAAACACCATACCTAAACATATTAAAGGACATCTCAGTAAACTGAGATCACAATATAATTTAGATTAGCGTTAGATCTTCATCTTGAGTACGGTACCCTTAGACAATAATTACCTTAATTGTCTAACTTATGTAGACTAATAAAAGATTGTAATTGATATAAATGCAAATAAAAAGGATGATAATCACAAACACGTTAATTTTGTTGGGCCTTGGTCTTTCTACGGAGTTATTTTAATTGCCCTCTAAAAATAATATTTTAAAAGTATTATAGAATAGATTGACTTTTAAGCTGTTGGCATGCATAATGATTTAGAAATCCTAGTTTGGCACGCTGTTAGCAAAACAGCAAAAGGTTGCCGACCCCAGATCTAATTCTTTGTTAGGTCAATAGTTGCAGTGGAGATTGTTTTTTTTAAGTTTCCCAAATTCAAGTTGCTTTTCAGAGTTACTAAAAAAAATTGTGAACTTTTTTCTGTTCCCTGGACTCAATGGTAATGTGAAAAGAGTGTTCTCATTGATAAACGCTCAATGGACAAAAGAAAGAAACAGACTCATTCTTACAAATTAAAACTTGAAAAATCTCACATGTAGGCTAAACAGTTTTACAAATGTGTGCTTGTTAACAAGGATCTTGTGCAAAAAGTTGGCTCGCCAGAGAAATATTTTGTATAATTAAGAAAGAGGATAATGTATTAACTGTAGAGTTGACTGTTTAATTTTCCAATAATATAGTATTTTTGCATTATGAAAAAAAAAGTCAATTGAATTCATATTACATTTTTTTTACAATACTTTTTCTTGGTGAATTTACTTACAAATAGATAATTATTGGCAACCATTGTAGTAAAATTGTACTGATAGCTGGTTAAATCAGCATTCAATTGAAAATAAATTAAATGATTTAAATGAAACACTCAATGTGTCCTCCTTTTGGTAGCCATGTGAACTCCTTTGTCCTCATTTTTGCCTCTCTGTGTCCTCCATTTGGTACCCATGTATCTGGCAACCCTAGTAGGCCTACGTTTGGATAAAAATGAAATAGAATGTATGCCTAGGCCTAACTTGAAATTCACCTTGCAAAAAATGAAATTTGGTTTTAACTGCATTACAATGTAGACCAGTGATTCCCAAACTGCAGAAACATAGAAATCTGTGAGAAATATAGAGGCCGCAAGTGCAGGATAGGAGATAGATCACAGCAGCACTAGACAATAACAGCTGTGGAGATTAAAACAAAAACAACAGATGGCTTTGAAATGAAGAAATTTGTGATGCTAGTTGGAAGGAAACACTAGTACAATGACTGAAATAGTAAAGTAAAGGTTGAATGCCTAAAATATTATTAACTGCCAAACTTATATATGCCCCAACTGGTGTCAACATGTAGGGTAAAAAAATATGGAAGCAAATTATACAGCATGATTGATGAAACTATTGAAAGGCTTCATAAAACATAAGACTTACATTTTTTAAAATAAACTTTTGCTATAAAAAAAAGATTAAAATATGAATAGTATTTAGTAAAGACTAAAGTGAAGCATACTTGTCAGACATATAAGTCATTTAGACTATAGGGCTAGTGAAGCAGAGTTAACAAGTTTCAGAGGATGCATGGGGTATACTCTTAGAATGTGTCGTGGCCAGCACTTTACTTTTCCCTAAATGATCTCAGGTGCCCACCAGAACTAGATACATTTAGGAACACCCCTTATAAACACCTGAGGAAATATCCAAGCCTTTTACCAGGAGTTTTATGGGACACAGTGGCCGACTGGCAGCGCGTTCGACTGGCATACTGGAGGTCCTGGGTTCTAATCCTGGTGCAGGCTATACCCAGCTCTAATGGGTACCTGACTTTAGTTGAGGTAAAGTAAAGGTCGGCTGTGCATATAAGTGCTGGCCCCACAATCACCTAGTATTCAGTGGCCACAGAAACTGGTGAACGTTGCTACACTGGCCCTATATGGATCAATTTGGTCCAAAGGGATACTTTACTACTTTACCAGGATTTGAACTTCAAAACATTGTCAGAATTTAGCTATTAGGCCCTATAGGGGCCTACAATTTATAAAACAAGACTACAATTCGGCTGCTAGCCTAGGTCCCTAGGTCTAATTCTAATTGAAAAATTTAAAAATATGTTTTTATTTATAACTAAGCTAGACCCCTATTATATTCTAAATATCAGCAAGCTCTGATTGCTCCTATTTAGTATATAAGTATATAGGAGTAGACCTATATATACTCAGTCATAAAGTAATAAAGCCTTTACTAAGCTATGAGTCATATGGACTCATATGCTAGTAGTAGTAGCAGTATGTAGCCTACCTAAATCTATTAGTTTTTGCATGTTTATACTCACTATAGTATACCATTATAATCTAAAAGTAGGCAAGGCCTATAAGCCGCCTATAAAAGGCTACATGATAGGCCATGCAACCAATGGTATCTATAATATCTAGCCTGGCTTTGTTGTAAAATTTCAGTTTGCAATGTAGGCCTAAATGTCGTAATTAAATAGGCCTACTAACTACAAAAAAAGACACACTTCATATACATTACATTATAATGTAGCAATGTAGTTCGTTGTAAACTAAAAACTTAAAGTTAAGGAATAAAAATTATATTATTAGACCAGATCAAACATTTGTTTTGTGTGACTGGGAGATTGAGGTGGGGAGGCGGTGGCTGCATTTTTTTAGCAGCTAGATTTAGGTAAAGACTCGATTACTTAAATAATAGGCATTCAGTATCGAATAATCAGCTCAACGTACCTTTTTTTTCCTCCTTGCTTCACTGAGTACCTGTTATCGACTAGAGGCCATCCAGTTGGATCACATTTTCATTTTTGTGTTTTATGGACTATCTTCATACGGAAGACGAAACAATGCCGAGACTCAATTCAAGAGCATCATGCGGAAGGGATTTTCATTGCTGTCCCGACATTTCGACAGCGATTGAAACTGCATGCAGAGCTGGGTAAGAGTTGGCTTTCATAGATAAAATGAAAAAGTTTCATGTTAAAAAAAATGAACCAAACAACGCGTTCGAATGAATTTGACAAGCAAAAGCATATGAATTTAAAACTAATGAAACATCCATCGATTAAAAAATAATTTTAGTAACATTTTAATGTGGTATTACATGAGATTAACACTCATTTACCAATATAGTTTATTGTCGCCAAAACTAGATCCATACCTACACAACCTAAGAAAAAAAAGAAAAAAAGTATTGATCGCTTTTACTTTACTTTACACTTTACAGTTTACACTTTACTTAGATTAGAAATACTTTTTAGAACAGTTCATGTCCAGATTCAGACCGCAAAAAGAAAAAAAAAGATTTTAAAAACAAACCGTGGCTTTTCACTTTTCATTCATATAGGCCTACTGATTATTGGGCATAGTAGAAGGATAGGATAGGAGATCTAGAGTCTTATTTTTTTTTAATATGATTTATATGATTCTATATATATATCTATTCTATATTGACTATATTGATCCTACTCTACTATTGGATTGACAATATAGAATATAGTTATATATAGGAATATAGGCCTACTATTTATTACTATACTTAGACTATACTATGACTATGACTATACTAGTCATTCTTGTAGTAGCCTAGTCTAGCCTTCTTGCCTTTTAAGTCTAAGACTAAGACCACTAAGTGGTCCACTTTCTAAGTAGCCTACTAACTACTAACTATATAGGGATATAATTGGCCTATAAGTAGGCCTATAGGCCCTATATCACACAAAGTAACAAAAAAGTATCTGCTTTTATTATAGTTATAATAGAGGTCTACTTATTAAATATATCTATACTAACTTAAATTAATTAGGCCTAGACTATATCATTATAATAATAAATAATACTAGATAAGATACCAATGATCATTCGGCATTGTGCATTGGCTAAACACTGTAGGCCTAGTTGCCTACAGTTACTGTGTACAAAAACCGAGTTCATATTGGTTTGTAAAAGTAGGTCTAAAGCTACGGGAAAACTTACTTGGCTTTTTTTTTTTAAGTTTACAAAATGTGGGGGAAAAGATTAAAAGTTTGTGAATAGTGTGATATATAAGGCAAAAAAGTAAACTAAGTTAACATCGTCAAATCAATTTGATCTATAAAGCAGCGTTCACAAGTTTCTGTGGCCGCAGTATACTGTGGTATTATGTGGCCAGCACAATGGCCAGCTGCATTTACTTTGCCCTATCTAATGAATGGGTAATGCACCAGAGCTGGGGCTGGGTAGACCCAGGGACACCCTCCTGACCTGGAACAAATCCTAGCCTTCACCAGGATATGATACATTAATGCTAGGCCACCAAACACCTATATTTGACAAAGCAGAAAAAAAAATATTTATAAAATAAAATTAGCCATAGTTTTTTAAACTCTTAATTTACCACAGATTAAAAAAAACATTTGCTGACTTTTTACAACAGTTTATTAATAGACAATATCTCAGCACAATGTCACAATTTCAAATATTGATATATGTCAAAATATTCGGATATGCAATCAGTTGTTTTTTTCCTGACAATATCGGAACTCTTAGAATCTATAAAAAGCTTATTATTAGTTTAAAAGTGTAAAATTTTCATAATTAATAATGATTATTCATTAACAAGTCCATAATAATGAAATCCCCCAAAATCCTCTTTCTTAACAATAAGTCTGCACTGTTTTATTATTATATTATATTATTTATCAATAATTTTTTAACTCTTGTCTATAATTTTTTTTAGATATGATTTTGTCTGTTTACCTCTGGTGAATCCTCGATTCAAGCGTGAATTTATTGCTGGTCCTGCAAAAAATAGAAAATGTGCACTCACTCGTTCAGATATGTGCTTAATAAGTCAAGGTAAATATTTATAATGCCATTTTATTTAATGATCTCTAAAGTCTACTCAGCACCTACAAAGGCATTTGAAAAAAAATTGAACTTATGCTTGTTGCCCAGTAAAATTATGTATTATTTATTAAATATTCTCAGAATAGATTAAATTACCACAAAAAAATGTGCATTGTCTGGATTAGTAAATTAAGAGAAAATGTCCCTTTTTTTATATTTTATTTTTTATATACAAGTCCCTTAACCTTGACGGTCGTTGGGGGGAGCCAGTGGACACTGGGTGTCCATTGGTCCTCTCTTGAGCCTGGTAGACTTGGTGGCGCCCATCTCCTCTCCAAGTCGGCGGTGGATTTATAGCTGTCTGCACCGAGGGTCGAACCCCTGATGCGGCGCTTGTGAGTCAAGCTCGCTGTCAACTTTGCTAACCAGCCGCCGTCCCTTAATTATTGTAAAAAAAATGCCACTTCAAAAAACAAAAACATTTATATAAGTGCTAGTATTGTTGGTATTTTCCAAGTCCATTTTTTCTGGAAAGCCACTGAGCTAAAAGAATTATATATTTATAGATGTAAAAACAAAACATGTTTCCCCTAAAGAAAGAGAAGTTAAATATTATTAAAACTCTTCACATTTTAATTTATATACATCTTTGTTATAGTTAATTGTACTCATGGAGTGATCTGAAAAAAAATTAACATGAATTTTGTTTTTTTAAAGATTGGAACAGCCTTGTTGTAGGAAAAACATCCCCATGGCTACATGTAGATTCAGAACATTATCATACAAGAAAAAATAGTGAACTGGTAAGTGAATATTTGTACTTTTACAGTAATTGAACCAAATATTAAATGGCTAACTTCTAGCGTGTGGGAAAGGTAGTCAAAATTTAGATCTAAGCTCATCCTATAACAGGAATTGAATTTAGCAAAGACCAACTTTTCTATTTCATATTTTTTTTTCTAGTTTTCCCAACTGATAGAACCTTTCTTTTTTCTTCAGTCCAGACAGTAGGCCTACATGTTTTCCAGATATTCCGTCCCTTTTACTCATTTTAAGGTGATCTAATTGTTTTCCTGTGCTTTCAACATTTATTTTTCTCTATGCCGACATCAGAAATAATTCAAATAATTAAAAACATGAAAAAAATTTTTTTTAAAGTATCAAGAAACATTTTAGTCACAGTAAAATTGTGTAAAAATAATAAAATATCTGAAGACCTAGTACCAGGAAAGAGAAAGGGTTCAACCAGCTGGAAAATACATCTATATTGAAATACTGTCAGACGAGCTTTTAAAAGAAAAAAAAAGTTCACCACTTTAAAAAAGAATACAGTATAATTTATAGAATTCTCATACTGTTTAACTTGTATATAAAATGATGACCATGCCAATGGTACCCATTTACATTTGTAAATATATTTCTTAGGCTTTAAAGGAAGAATTAACATGGTCAGCTCACCTTGGACTACCTGCTGTGCTCATGCCACTTAACAATAAAAAATGTGAAAATCTGGCGCAGTGCATTAGTGAACAAATCACTAGCAGTTACTACCAGCAGGTATTTTGAAAAGTTTATTTTTCTTTTGTTTCCCTGAATAAAATTATACATTTAGAAAATTGTTGCCCCCGACCATCTTTTTTTTTATTTTAATTTTTTGTTCTAGCAATACTGGATCCAGGTTCCATTGGTTAGTTATGCTGATACCTGTGATCCTGTAATAGAAGGCGTTGATGCAAACATGGATGGTGATAAATATGAGGACACCTGGCATTGGTTAGTTATCTTTTGTTTTTTCATTAGAAATGTTCGTTTACAATGTGAAAGTGTATTTGTTGTAATTGGTCTTGGCTTATCCATTGTAAAGGTGGAATCTGTTTAGATCATTGTGTGACTCAAACAAGAGACTGGGTGTGGCCCTGGAGTTGACCGCTGATCTCCCATCCAATGATGTTATTGACCGGTGGCTTTCAGAGCCAGTCAAAGCTTTGATTGTGTCTACTTCACTTTTTTTGACTAACCACAAAGGTTATCCAGTTCTTGCCAGACCACATCAAGCTGTTATAAGGAAGATGTTTAAGGTAAATTATTAAATTACATTTTGAAATAAAAGTATGGCTCTATTTATTTAGGAATTTCCATGGGTGCAAAAGGGCCGGCTTGCCAGCCAATTCAAATTTGGGAACCTTGCTGGCTGACCAAACACTGCCAAGCTATCTACGTAATTTTAATTAGATTTTATTGCAACAAAATTGTACTTTTTTTTGCCATAACAAACAAAATGAACTATTTTTATCTTTAAAACTATAAGGAAAAAAGTTGATTGACAAATAAACTTCATAGTCTTAGTAGGCCCTATTTTTTTCTTAAGTGTGAAAAAGTCCTCTTGAACTTTAAGGTATGCTCTATTATGTTCTCAATTAAACAACAGATAGATCCAGGTGTCAATAAAATTTTGATTACAAAATTTTTAAAATGAGTAAATTATAATAATGCATATGTTATATTGTATACATACATATGATATTAGTGTGCAGCAACAACTTCGCACATTTACAGGCAGGAAAATATTTTCCTTTAATTTTGGGGGGAAGGCCAGTTACATCTCTTTTGTGTTTAGGTCAATCTATAGGTCATATCATGCATTACTCACTGTTTTGTCTTTTAATTGACACTTTATTTTACTAATGGAGAGATTAAAACAATACTCCTTCTTTTTTTGAAAATAAAACTTTTTCTATCATCCTACTAAAACAAAAGCTACGATTTATTAACAGACTATATCTCTCTGTGCAATGTCATAGTTACAAATACAAATATTGCTGTCAAAATTTTTGGATATGCGATCTTGTTTTTTTTACAGACACTATTTTAGAACCTATTAAAAAAACAAGAAGAAAAGTTGAAAAAAAAAAACAATTGTTCCTAACTAATGTAAATTTCAATCACTGAACATGCCTATATATTAAAATATCTAATGCCTGTAGTTTTTAATCATTAGTTTGTTATTATCAGAAGTTAAGGCATATATTTGAGTTTTTTTTAGAACTTTAATTTTAAAATCTCAGGCCTGAGAGTTAAGATAGACTATTTCATGAGATTTATTGGTCATTGGCCTACGCCTGGAATTAAATAATTAACCTCTAATATTAAGTTAAAAAATTGAAGGCAGTATAATTCAAATAGATATAATCTCTTTAGTTTTAAATCAGTTATAAATAATATCCTTATTTGTTTAACTAACTTACAGATCCTTGTTTACATTTATATATTTTAGAACCAAACTTAGAAAATAATCATTTTAAACATGCTGAACTTATACGAATCACAATATGTAAATACTTGTATTAAAAAAAATCTATTTTGTTGTCTAATATTTAGTTTATATTGTTTAATTAATTTTATAAACATTATATATATATTTGAATGCAAACACTAACGCTCATTGTATGATTTTAGGCCGAAACTTTGCATGTCCACTCTTGTTTGCAGGCCAACTGATGGTCGATCACTTGCACCCATGGGAGTTTCCCAAAAATTCCTCGTTGGAAAAATTAAAATTTTGTTATTTTAGTTAGCAAAAATAGCCCACTAGTTGGGAATTTTAATAGCCTTCCAATCTGGAAGTTTAAATATAATTTTTTAAAAAGAAGTTACATTTCATAATTTTTTGACACAGACCTTTCAAATTTATACAGACTACCTTCTATTTTAATGTCAAATGCTTGAATTGTAAGTTGTTATAAGAAAAGCCTTAATGTAATACAGTACGCTTATAGTAATGTTAGATATTAATTTATCAAAATGGCTCAACAAAAGATGCATTAATCTGTGTTGTTTCAGTTGGAAGCTCAGATTATCATCACAGGTCAAGACCGACATCCTGAAAAGACCATTCGAGCTTATCAACAGTACATTGATCATTTGTGGCAGACACAAGAACCACTTGATACTGTCAGTCAATTCGCTAAAGGATATGAGGACTTTTTACAATCCCCATTACAGGTTCCCAAAATTAAATTATGAATTTATTTCTTTTAACCAGAAAAATAATTTTTATTTTATTATTATCTTGTATCATTTAATAAGAAGTAATGTTTAGAACATATAAAATATTTGTATACATTTGCTGGAGTTTTTATCTACATGAATGTAGCCACTAATGGACAACTTGGAGTCTCAAACATATGAAATATTTGAAAAAGATCCTATCAAATATTCTCAGTATCAAAAGGTAAATATTGTTAGTTTATAAATCTAAAGAAAAAAGTATTTGTTTTGATTCATATATAACATATAACTAATATGAAAATGTTTATTTCTCATTGCCTACATTACCTTATGCCATTCTATAAATAAAATTGTAATTGCATTTTTAGGCCATATATGAAGCATTAAAGGACAAAGTTCCACTTGAAGAGAGAAATACAAAAGAAGTGTAAGCATATAGGCTATATGATTATGTCTAGGGGGAGTAGATTTGTTAATACTGTTTGTATTGTAGCCATATAGGCTATATGATTATGTCTAGGGGGAGTAGATTTGTTAATACTGTTTGTATTGTAGCCTACACATTTTTCATCCTATTGTTCATTAAAAAAATTTGATATGTTTCATAACTGAATAATATTGTTTTTCCAACTTTGTGTTTTCCTTGAAGTGTAATAATGGTTGTCGGAGCAGGTAGAGGGCCATTGGTTCGTGCTGCTCTTGCAGCAGCTGAAGATATTGGAGTCAAGTTGAAAAAACTGTATGCCATTGAAAAAAATCCTAATGCAGTCATTACGTGAGCAAGTTCCTTCTTTATGTTTAAGAAAATGCATGCAGAATATAATTAGGATTTGCTTTATAAAAGCTTTAAACAAATTGTAATGAAAAAACATTTGACTAATTATTGTATTCAAGTTCGAGTCTAGGAGTTTAATCAGCAAGTCATTGTCTGACTTTTTTCTCTTTTCTCTAAAAACTTTAGTAATGCTCTTTTTTAAGCCCGGTTTAGTTTTAATTCAATTCATATATTGCATACATAACATAAACTAATTCTAAATAATTTAAGGAAATAAAAAATGCTGCTTCACATGATGTCCTTAAAAACTATATTTCAAAATTTCTTTGATAGTTTGAACAAATCATGTCCAATGTTATAATTTTAAACATAATTTTATAAGTTATTATCTGGATGTCTAGCAGTCAAATAATGTATAAATATTGGAGTTAGTTCTTTATGAATATTTTTTCATTCAATTAAACATACACATTATGCTCAAGATTGAAATGAATGTGTGACACAGTATTTGCTCTAGAAAATTTACATTTATTTTTACTGTTGGACATGTTAAGCGTAACTGTATAAACTCTTTTATTTAACAGTAGTGATGCAACAGTTGTTATTTTTAAAGAAAAACAGTGTTCATTTGTTTTTACATGTCTGTTTCAGTTTTTAATATCATTAAGCATATTTAAAATGTCATAATTGACTGTATCATTTTATTTCCATCAAGACCTTCATTCAAATCTAAACAGAGAAACCTAAATCCAATTGTAAAGTTTTTGTTTGAGAGAAATACTCAGATGGTGTAAACTATTTGTCTGCTAGAGATCCAATCTACAATGGTGTAAACTATTTGTCTGCTAGAGATCCAATCTACCTACATTGACTGCTGAATGCAGTTCTATCATACTACAATGCTATGTTTTTCTCTAATATCTCCAGACTTGAGAACATCAAAGATGAAGAGTGGGGAGATAATGTTGAAGTAATTTCTTGTGATATGAGAGAGTGGGATGCACCAGTGAAAGCTGACATTCTTGTCAGTGAACTGTTGGGCTCATTTGGAGACAATGAATTATCACCTGAATGTTTAGATGGAACTCAAAGATATCTTAAAGGTGCATATACATTTGGATTTTTTTGAAACTATTAAATTAACTTGGTGTAAAAAAAAAGAAAAAATACTTTAGTTGTTTGCATAGTGAACATGAGTGTTTTAGCATCATGTTTTATTTTGTTCAATAAGTTCACTTCAGAGAATGAGACAAGTTGAAGCTACAAATGGAATGGTAAAACATGCTTTTCCACATTGACGATTTTTTCCATATTGTAATTTGCAATCAATACGAAAAATGCTACGCTTTGGCAATACAAAAATCGTTCCAAAAGTTCAAAAGAAAAGGTTGTGGGGATCTGAAAACCTAAAATATTTGTCCATTTCAATTCGAATCGAACCCTGGTCACCAGCATGGCAGTCTGATTTGTTAGCCACTTAGCTAGTGAAGACACATGTCTGTTGTAAAATCTCAAAAGTATATTATGAGACAATAAGGTGACGTGTCTTCAAATTAACTATTATGATTGGTTGAACACACACACACACAGTTTTCTTTATATATATATATAGATGACACTTGTTCATTCTGTTGTGTATTGTTCAGAGGATGGTGTGAGTATACCACAAGAATATACTTCCTATCTGGCTCCACTGATGTCACCAAAGTTGTACAATGAAGTAAGAGCATCCAAGGTTGAAAGAGGAAAACCACCAGAGGTATTTATTATTTTGAATAAGTTATATTAATCTTACATTGCATTATATTATGTTATATATATTCATTACATTATGCAATCATATAAGTTTTATTGTTTTGATTTGTCTAAAATAAAAGTTGTTTTTTTTTTTATCATTTATGTTTCAAAACTGTAGGCTCCATTTGAAATGCCTTATGTTGTACGTCTTCATAACTGTGCAACACTTGCCAAACCTCAACCTGTCTTTACATTTGTGCATCCAAACAAAGGTACGGTACTTCATATTTATCAAAGTCATAATGCTTGCTTTTTTATATTTTTTGGTTGGGGAAGGTCGGAGGAAATTACTCTACTTAACAAAGAATGGTGTTTTAAAAAAAAAATCTTTACATAAAATATTAAATAATTTATTCGTGAATTTTTTCATCTTCCAAAAAGTGTAATTGGTGTGACTTCTATTTTTGTACCCTACATGTTTATCTGTTGAATTGTTCTAAATGATGTCATTGACAACTGTTACATGTTTATCTGTTGAATTGTTCTAGATGATGTCATTGACAACTGTTACATGTTTATCTGTTGAATTGTTCTAGATGATGTCATTGACAACTGTTACATGTTTATCTGTTGAATTGTTGTAGATGATGTCATTGACAACTGTTACATGTTTATCTGTTGAATTGTTCTAGATGATGTCATTGACAACTGTTACATGTTTATCTGTTGAATTGTTCTAGATGATGTCATTGACAACTGTTACATGTTAATCTGTTGAATTGTTCTAGATGATGTCATTGACAACTGTCGGTACAAGTCTCTAGAGTTCTCTGTTGATCTAGACAGTATTGTTCATGGTTTTGCTGGATATTTTCATACAACTCTATATAAAGATGTGACACTCAGTAAGTCAAGCTCAATTGCTTCCATTGTGTGATAAAATAAGACAAAACACCGTTTTTCTGTTGTTGAATGTATAATACTTCAAAATGTTTGATAGGTAGTCAGTACTGAATAAATAGCCAACGGCATATAGCCTGTGTAATGAATACTTGTATATTTATTTAGGTATTGAACCAGAGACCCATTCGCCTGGAATGTTTAGCTGGTTTCCCATTTTCTTTCCAATTCGGGTAAGTGTCTAGCTTTCACAGAATTCATTTTATATACTTGAAAATTTAGATGTGAAAAACAAATAATTTTATTTTAACATTAGAACTCGTATTTTTTTATGAAAAATGAAATGCTGTTTGTATCACCATTAATCAATCTCGGTACTGCACATTAGGAAATATAAATCACTTCTTCTCAAAATTTAGTTTGAAAGGGAATCTGTTCTGAAATCTACTCAGGGGTGCCACTTTTCCCGATTATCCCGGAAATCCGGATTCGCGAGGCTAAGTATTTTTCGGCTCCGGATTCGCGAGTGTCAATTTACCTTGGTTCCGGATTCGTGGGTTAACCAACCAAAAAAAATCTACGGGTCCGAAATCGTGGTATGAAACCCGGTTCGAATCGGATCCGCTATAAATAGACTTAATAGTAATAGACCGGGTAGGCGTACTGTAAACCATACCTAGATAGGCCTTCAGTATTAGTCTATAAGCTTAGTTTGGTGAAATTTCACGCTACGTGGTTGGATTTTTTTTAATTCACTAAAAAAAATTTAATGATCGGAAAAAAAGGTAGGCTGCCTAAATTTTCCAGCCGTCTAAATTTTTATCATCATATCGGTAATTGGTAATTCCTGACTCGGCGACTGTTTCACACCTCCGTGTAGGCCATACTATAACTATTAGTATATTAGGCTAGGTCTAACTATAAGCTTGTAGGCTAATATGAAAGGTTATTGTCATTTCAATGGAAAGATTAAAACTGCTTTTTTTTTCCTCCATTAAAAATGTGTTTTTATCAGACCGCTAAAATGAAGGCGACGAAATATGAATAAATTAATCTATTGGAGCAATGTCACAGTTAGACCTACTGTTTAATATAGCCTATATTTATATAATATTATATACTTTGCAGTCATATTTATCAGGCCTAATGAATGGAGTAAAACAGTCGGTGTAGTGTTTAGAACTAGGCCTAGTCCTAGCAGTCACTTATGCTGGTGCATATATTTTTTTAACAATATCGGACATAACAACAAGATCATAAAATAATATTGTTTTAAATTAATTTCAACACAAAGTTCTAAATTGTTAGTGTCGCGCATTCGCGAATTTCCTCATTTTCATAACAAAATAAAAATACGTCATATCACTGAACTATATACCGTAAAAAAATGTGCATTAATCCTTCAGTTTTTTTTTTTCCCCTCTTTTCAGTCATTAGGCATTTGAAGTTACAGACTAGATTCAATAGTTTACTAGTTAACATGTTATCCTAAATTAACTAAAGTATCATATGCCTTAGAGTTAAAGTCACTAGGATTAGGATACAATATTTAAATTACATTTATTGGTAACTGACCTAGAAAATACAGAACAAAGTAAATGGGGAATAAAGAAACACATAATTATATCTTTAAAGTAGGCTAGTCTAACTTGAAAAAACAAAAGGGTTATGATAAGATCAATAGGAATGATGTTATTAAATAGTTAAAAAAAAACATCTTTGTATGTTTAACTAGGATTTTAGATTTGTCCAGTTTTTTTTAAAGATTTTTCAAGACATTTATCAATAACGAAAGTAAGCTTAGGCCTAACAATAACACAATCACATAAAACATTTTAAAGACATAATTTTCCTATCATAATATGCAGAAACATATTGTAAAAAAAACAATGCTTATTGGTGTAGCCTATATTATATTATATATTATATTATATATACCGGTAATGTCTATATAAAATATGGTACAAATAATATAGATTTTAGGAGTTACGATAAATTTCAGGGTTTGTAAAATTTTGGAAAGTAGGTTTCAGGGTGCAAGAAATTTTAAGAAAAGGATTTTAGGGTTCACTGCTTTAAGTGAGTGGCACCCCTGAATCTACTCAATTAACATTAATAACAAGTGTTATTATTATAGATTATGTTTGTTTTAAACTTGTTGTTTATTGAATTTTTTATTTCTCTTGTATTTTAAAATAGCTTCCTATAACGATGACAGCTGATTCCACAGTGACCATTGACATATGGCGGAGATGTACAACTAAAAATGTTTGGTATGAATGGGCCTTTCGTTGTGGGGGTCAAGTTTCTCCAATTCATAATCCAAAAGGCAGATCTTATACCATAGGACTGTAATTGAGCTGGATGTTTCCTGCACCATACACTGGCATTTATTGTTACTACCAGGAAGAACATAAATTTCCTCATTGTTTTTGTTATTATAAACTTTTATTATATCTTAATGTATTTTTAATACCATTCAATTATATTAGTAATAACTTATGCAATTAGTTACTGGTAACTTAGTTTGTTGAAAATAAGACTAGGAAATCACTTAAATAATCACATTGTGTTCTTAGAAATCTTTTTTAATTCAGGGGAAGTAATCCTCATGCTAAAAAGATAGTAATTGCTATAACACTAACATTATATAGTTTCCTAATCATTGTAATTGCTGAATTGTTTAAAAAAAATTTTTTGGCAAAAAGAAAAGTTCTTTACAAATACTGCAAAGAATGACACTAGAAATGTAATGCATTATCTCAATAAAAGTATTTCATATCCAACAATTAAGTCAGTAAGTTTGATAATTGTAAAATCATTAAGCCCTATGATATTTTTCATTACTTGTAAAGAACATTTGTTTATTCTTTTTGTAATTGATATTAAATAATAAAGATGTTAATGAACAAAATTTCAAAAATTCTTTTTACTTGTGGTGTTTATGTTACATTGATGATATGAGTGTTTTAACATTGTATGTAAACTATTTTATTTGTACTAAGTCACTAAGATAATCCTTCACAAGCCAGCTGTAGTCGTTTTATTTTTGTTCAATAAAATATTTGTGTCAATGAAATAGTTTGCAATAGAAATTAGAAACTTTTAAAAATTATATATATCATGGTCACCATGCCAGTTACTATGTATAATGGCACTTTCACATTAGAGACTTGATTACGTAACTAGAAACTAAAACACTATTTTTTATATATGCAATGCTTTAACCATACATCAAAACAATTCTAGTAGATATTCTAGTTAAACAAAATGTGAAGATAACAAGATACTATTTTGAGGGATTGATTAGTTACATTTATTGCACTAACTAGGATGAGCATTCTATTGACACCATGAACATCTACACGATACTATAGAGCTCAAGAATTAAAACACAGGCAGACCAAATAGAAGAGATATGAAGAGCAGTAAATGTGCATCTTTCTAAATGTAAACTCTACATTTGACTCAACTGTTTGAAAACATAAATGATTGTAGGTTAATATTACAAGAATTATAATACAGAAAAATTAAAATGTTAGACAAAATAACATTTCTCCATTTATAATCGGTTTTCTAGGCAACTGCATATTTTTCACTTTAAAAACATCCCTGGTCTGTGTCTTGATATTAAGACCTCTTTTTGTGTATTTATTACAGGTATTATTAAAAAAAAACTATTATATATACACAATACTTAAGCATACAAAAGAGTTCAGACGGGCTATTTAGACAGTAATAAAGAAAGATTGATGGGCTATTTAGACAGTAATAAAGATTGATGGGCTATTTAGACAATAATAAAGAAAGATTGATGGGCTATTTAGACAGTAATAAAGATTGGTGGGCTATTTAGACAGTAATAAAGAAAGATTGATGGGCTATTTAGACAGTAATAAAGATTGATGGGCTATTTAAACAGTAATAAAGATTGATGGGCTATTTAGACAGTAATAAAGATTGGTGGGCTATTTAGACAGTAATAAAGATTGATGGGCTATTTAGACAATAATAAAGAAAGATTGATGGGCTATTTAGACAGTAATAAAGATTGGTGGGCTATTTAGACAGTAATAAAGAAAGATTGATGGGCTATTTAGACAGTAATAAAGTTTGATGGGCTATTTAGACAGTAATAAAGATTGATGGGCTATTTAGACAGTAATAAAGATTGGTGGGCTATTTAGACAGTAATAAAGATTGATGGGCTATTTAGACAGTAATAAAGAAAGATTGATGGGCTATTTAGACAGTAATAAAGATTGGTGGGCTATTTATACAGTAATAAAGAAAGATTGATGGACTATTTAGACAGTAATAAAGAAAGATTGATGGGCAATTTAGACTAATAAAGATTGATGGGCTATTTGGACAGTAATAAAGAAAGATTGATGGGCTTTTTATACAGTGATAGTAATAAAGAAAGATTGATGGGCTAGTTAGACAGTAATAAAGACAGATTGATGGGCTATTTAGACAGTAATAAAGAAAGATTGATGGGCTATTTAGACAGTAATAAAGAAAGATTGACGGGCTATTTAGATAGTAATAAAGATTGATGGGCCATTTGAACAGTAATAAAGAAAGATTGATGGGCTTTTTAGACAGTAATAAAGAAAGATTGATGGGCTATTTAGACAGTAATAAAGAAAGATTGATGAGCTATTTAGATAGTAATAAAGATTGATGGGCTATTTGAACAGTAATAAAGAAAGATTGATGTGCTTTTTAGACAGTAATAAAGAAAGATTGATGGGCTATTTAGACAGTAATAAAGATTGATGGGCTATTTAGGCAGTAATAAAGAAAGATTGATGGGCTATTTAGACAGTAATAAAGAAAGATTGATGGGCTATTTAGACAGTAATAAAGAAAGATTGATGGGCTATTTAGGCAGTAATAAAGAAAGATTGATGGGCTATTTAGACAGTAATAAAGAAAGATTGATGGGCTATTTAGATAGTAATAAAGAAAGAGGCTTAAAGACAAATAGCACATCACTGTGGGGAAAAATAATTATTTTCATGACAGATTCTGAAATTGAAAGGGGAAATGTTAGAGACTGTCATATAAAAAAGTAATAATTCTGGAGTGAAATGGTATTTTTAAGTCTAGACAAGTCTGACCTATTCAATAAGTTAAACTTGTAGAACCGCCTATTATTGGGAATTCATTACTTGTGCTACTTACTGTTTGTTAGGAAAAAAAGATATTTTTGACAAACATAAAAAAAATTTACTTTTGAAAAATAATGTAGCATATTGGTTAATAATAAGAGTTACTTTGGAATCCTTAGTTCTTTATATAGTCACAACCAAATCCCCAGATCATAAAAAAATAACTTATCACTTCCTCAGAAATGGCTATAGTTTAAATTTAAATAAATGATGAATGCATTTGTAAAAAATTAAAAAGGTTTTTAAAATAAATAATACCAACCAAGAAAATACAACAAAAAAGAACTAACTCCAAATTAATTTAAAATGAAATGTATAACATTGACTACTAAAATGATTACTTTTTGTATAAAGAATGAAAAATAGGGATTCTAATTATCTTGTTCATGACTCATTTTTAATTTTAACAAAAAGGTATCTCAGAACTCACAAGAAACCAATAGATATATTAATAGAACATAATTCCATAAAAAAAGTAAACAAAAAAAAACATCTTCAATAATACTGCTTTATGAAAAAGCACACATTTTAAGTACAAAAGAAATAATGAAAAATTCATGAACATAAAAACTGATAAGTTAAAAAAATGGCGGGAAGAAAATTTTCATAAAACTACAAGTTAATGCCAAGAGAAATTGAGAAATTAAGGAATTGTTTCTCCATAATATTTGTTCTTACAATTAAATCAAGGCTATAAAATTATAACTCAAAATGTAAAAGAAAATCATAGCAGGAAAAATTTCTCTATTAAGTTGGAATGTTATCCAAACAAGCTAATTTTCTTCAAACTCTTTAGCACAAATTGCTAATCTGTCAAGATTACATGTTTTCAACCTTTGCATAAGAACCAAGGCTCAATTTATTTTCTTTCAAAAGTTCCAAATGCATGCATTTATATTGTGGACAAGATTAGTAAATTGTATATATATAAATATATATATTTTAAATATGTATATAAGTATATAATTTGATAGACTCCAATGGTAAAATAATGACAGCATACAACAAAATATTAGTACATAATCTCTGGATCAATATCACAATTAGAGATGACAAAACCAACAGCCAGTCAAACGTAACAGCAAATAAAAAATGGGGCACAACACCTGACAAAAATGTAAAGAATAAAACATGTCAGCAAGTCTCCCACTTAAAGAGAAATCAGGAGGGATATTTTAAAATCTCTGCAATTTATTAGATCCACAAATTGTGTTACACATTTTTTTATCAACCTAAACTTATCAACTTTTCAACAATCCAGATATCATCATTATCCAATAAGAATACAGGTATTTAGAAAAACTGTAATATTATTATTTTTATTCTATAATCTTCTCATACATAATTGATTAATTAAAAAACAAAAGTTATCTTGGTAGAGATTTTTGTTCCTGTTAGACATCAAAATCTTGTTCTTGATGTGCTCACTTTCTTAAGCAGTTTTGTAACTGAAAATAAATCATAGACGAAAAATTTTTTTTTTAAACATAATATAAAAAATAGTTTTAAAATTTAGATTTCAAAACTTCTACCAAGGTTACTAATTAAGAAATTGTGATGCAACCATATGGAATGCGTCTGAAGTAAGCAAATAAGATATTTGGAAACTAATTCATTTATCTAAACGTTGGAAAAAATATCTGTAATTAATTAATTAGATTAATTAGGTTGGTTAACAGTAATGTAAATTTACACAATTTAAGCAAAGGGCAGTTATTTTCAACACTAGAGATGCAGATGAGTAAATATTAGCTGGATTAAGAATTATTCAAAGACTGGCGTGGAATATTGCAAATGCTTTCAAAAAAGGAAATAAACCTGACTCTGGTAATTACATACCGGTTTCCCTAACAAGAATAACATGCAAAATACTTGAGCATATAATATATAGTAGTATAGTAAATCATCTAGATAAAAATAATGCCCTGTGCCCACACCAACATGGCTTTAGGAAAAACAGATAATGTGAAACACAACTAATAGGTTTAATAGATGACTTGTCTAAGGGATTAGATAATAACCACCAAATTGATGCTATATTACTAGATTTTTCCAAACCATTCGACAAAGCTCACCATTGTAGTTTACTAAAAAAACTTATATTTGTTTACATCTATGGTCCCTTACATCAGTGGATTTAAGACTTTCTTATATAATAAGTGATTATTAATGACTCTAAGTCATCACCAATAACTGTAAACTGAGGAGTTCCACAAGGAACTGTTCTAGGACCTCTATTAATTCTAATTTATATTAACGACTTACCCAATGCAACATAGGAACAAAAGTAAGATTGTTTGCAGATGAGTGTATAATTCATAGAACAATAAAGACAGAAAAAGATAGTGAACTCTTACAAAAAGACCTAGACGAAAATGCTATCTAACACAAGGTGCCGATACTAGAATATGCATCATCTGTATGGGACCCATGAACTAAAGAAAACATTAAAAAATTAGAACAAATTCAGAAAAGAGCTGCAAGGTTCATTACTAGCAAATATTCAGAAATGACAAGAGTAACACCATTAATTAAATCACTAAACCTAGAAACACTAGAGGACAGAAGAGCAAAGCATTAAACTCTAATTTAGGAAGACAACCCAATAACAAACTGTTGCAATGTTCAGATTAACATAAGGACAGAAACACTTTTCTTATCCCTTATGCAAGAACAAATGCATATAAATCCTCTTTCTTCCCAAGTGACATTTGGGCATGGAATGGGTGCCTGAACAAACCAGGAAAACCAGTAACTTAACATCATTTAAAATATTAATAAAAATGCAAGACTAAACTTGGACCACGGATGAATGTAGGTCACAATAATCTTCTTTATAGAAGGAGCGTCTGTAATATATAAGATAATATATATGATAAAGATCATAAAGCTTTGAAGTTTTAATTGTAAAAAAATTTAATTTAGTTAACTTTTCAATAATTTGAAAAAGTTAAATATAAACACATTTTAAAATAATTTCTCAACATTTTAATTTTAAAATTTGATCAATGTCTTAAAAACTAACTAAGGCCCTTATTTCACATTAAATTTGCATCTAGTGAGAAATCAGTTTTGCTGACTTGTGTATGGGTTCATGGAGTAGCATCACAATGGCACTATATAGGTTTCTGACCAAAAAATTTTATAAACTGTCATATTATAGTTTTCATAGTTTTGTTTTGATGACGCATTCCACAAGGATTTTGAGGGATTGGTCGATGGTTATTGAAAACTTGATTTAGTTTTTTTACTTAAGAAGTTTGACATGCTATTAATTCAAACTTAGATTGCACAATTAAGTTTGATGGATAAAATAGTATATTAACATTAGAAATACTTGAATTCTGAAGAAACGATTCTACAACTTACAAAGCAATGATCAGTTCAAGTTTTTTTACTCTCCATTTGCCAAGGCTTCTTTCTTTTCTTCAGCTCCTAAAGCACCTTCAGAACTAGTAGTAGCTTCAGCTGCTTTCTTCTCTGGTGACTATAAATAAACAACCAGGAAATGTTGGTTTCAGGACAATTCTGATTAATTGATGTGATTACTGTTTGATTACCCAATAAAATAATTTTGATTAATTGATGTGATTACTGTTTGATTACCCAATGAAAGAATTTTGATTAATTGACGTGATTACTGTTTGATTACTCAATTAAAGAATTTTGATTAAATTGATGTGATTACTGTTTGATTACTCAATTAAAGAATTTTGATTAAATTGATGTGATTACTGTTTGATTACTCAATGAAAGAATTTTGATTAAATTGATGTGATTACTGTTTGATTACTCAGTTAAAGAATTTTGATTAAATTGATGTGATTACTGTTTGATTACTCAATGAAAGAATTTTGATTAAATTGATGTGATTACTGTTTGATTACTCAATGAAAGAATTTTGATTAAATTGATTTGATTACTGTTTGATTACTCAATGAAAGAATTTTGATTAATTGATGTGATTAATGTTTGATTACTCAATGAAAGAATTTTGATTAAATTGAAGTGATTACTGTTTGATTACCCTATGAAAGAATTTTGCAGTAAGACTATACCTTAGGAGTAGGTTCAGCTGTGGGATCCAAAATAATTTTTCCAATGTTTTTTCTGTCACAGAGTTTTTGCATTGCTTCACCAACCTGTTTGTGATATTGAACAATGTAATTACAAAATATACAATAATATAAACAGTAATGAAAAGAAATGAACTGATTTTATCTTATATTGTTGTATATAACCAGAAATGTAAATAATGGTGTACATGTTTACATATAATTAAGTTATGAAACTAATATCATTATGGATCTGTCACACAATTATATACAAGGTCTCTTCTACCTGTCCATTTATTTATAACAATATAGTGTACAAGTAATTATAAAACTACTTACATCTTCAAAAGCCCAAACTGAGTCTATTGTTGGCTTGATCTTGCCTTGGTTGTACAGATCCAGAACTCGACTGACAACCTTACGAATGTAGTCATAATGTCCTTGCCTGAACAAGAGACGCCTGAGCTGGAAACCTCCAATTACTTTATTGTCATCATAAAGTTTCAAGGGGTTGACTTTATCCACCTGCCACCACTGAGTTAAACAAATCAATTAAAATCATGCATTGTGAGCTTTGACCAAACAATAAATTGTGTAATGTAATTTTAACAAATATTTAAAATGAAAATTAAACATGTAATGAAAAATTACAACATATTAAATAAATTGTTAGTAAAAAAAAAACAAATAAAAGCAGTAAGCCTTTATTATAACATTTATATGAATAGCTAAACTGATACTTTAAAGCCTTCTTAAAAAAAAACAGAAAAAACTTTTTTTTTTAATGTTTAACTTTTAAAATGTGTTTGATCTATAAATAATGGTTTTATTGTTTCTAAACGTTGTTTTTTTGTCATTTCAGGTAATGTTGGTATTAACTCCATTTTTTTCTACATCTAAAAATTTTTCATTTTTTTTATTCATATGAGCTCAATATTTGGACTACATGTTTTTAATAATTAAATTATTTTTTGTAAAAGCTTTGTGAAAATGTTATACAAGATACTGATATATTTAGGAAAAAAATTAGTTTCCAAAGTATTTCATGATTTCATCTCAGATTAACTACAAGATTAATAACAATTTTCTTAATGACTTCGAACGGCTAGGTATCTAAAATAGAAACATACAATACAATAATAGTAATAGTACTCAATAACAAAAAAAATCCCACAAAAAGGGATAAGCACAATTCTAGTTTTACAATAGTCTAAAAGCAAATTGAGTCCACAACAAGGTATTGTATCTATATGCCTACCATTTAAAATTAGATTATTGGCACAGTTTATGAACAATTGGAATATACAAATTATGTGTAAGAATATTTTAACTTTGAAAGCAAAAGGCGCTCTAGAATTTTAAGTAGCGCGCAGATAGTATTTGTCATAAAATTGACTGAAGTCTAAACTAAATAGTGGTTGTGTTTGAGATAGGCTTACTTTTTTTTTAAACAAGCACCCTACATAAAATCTCTTATTTCAACAACTGTTCTGGTGTTAATAAAATGAATGCGCATGTTTCTACCATCAACACACATGAAACCCCTTTTCTATTTTATACTTACCACCATTTTATCAGGAAGTTGTAGCTTTTGAAAGGAACAGTAAAACCCACTATTAACACAGTCATTGTTATACATTGAATAAAACAAATGATATTGTCATAATAGAATAAACATCCCAATTATGTATGCATGAATAGCTAACAAGACTTGTTCTAAGATTAATATTATTAGCAGTACTGGGTAAAACCAAAACAAATACCAACATTAAAATAAAATATTTCCAGTCCTTAGTGTAAAAGAGAAAAAAAATATAGATATCTATTTATCATTGAACTAACTATTTTGCAAACAAGAGCTTTCAAATTGTCAATGTAAACAAGTATACAAGCTGCTATTTTTGTTTTCATTGTAGAAAGATTTCTTGTAGCCAATTATAATCAAAACTAATAGAAACAACATGTATAACAAAAAGCTTGAAAACTGTCTATTGTTAGAGTTCAGACTTTTTTTTTTGAAAGATACACATTTCCCCAATAGTGAATACCAGGGTAAAATTGTATTTAAAGCAAGTACAAGAACCTAATGTGTAACAAATACTGGGTAAAGTTGCAAGTATTTTGTCACTTCCTAACAACCATACTGAGGACAATTGCTTTGAACTAAATTATTTATATTTTTTCTTACTTGTCTCTTTTTTGACAGTATATTTTATACCAAAATGTTTTTGCTCCTAAGTATTATTGATTAATTTTTTATTTTTTTTTTGCTTATTTCTGAAAATTTGTTTTAGAAATCCTTCCATATCTAAATTTACTTCAACAATTTGTCTAACCATCAATTTTTTTTATGAATACTAAATCAGAAACTAAAATGGTCTAAAGAATGTGACAAAGTAATTGCATCCCATTACAGCTATCAACTGGTTCATTGCACAAAACGAATCTTACATGCGTCATGAGATGCTTCGTTGGATAAAAAATATAAACAGTGAAGCAATGAAGAGATGTTCATGTTCAAAATTTTGCAATAAAATGTGTAACTCAAATGAAGAATTCAAAAATCATCTCTTACAAACTTCTTGTGTAAACAATTTCAGAGATTTTGATTTCTTTTTAAGGAATCTTAGGATTAACAATGTGTACATTGAACTCTCTGTTTAAGGATATGTTATACTTATATATCGAGTAGTTTACTTTCAATGGAAAAACATATTTCTTTGTGAATGCTGCAATGGCTACAAAATGTAAGGTAGTTATTTTATGTGATCTTGGCATTTGAAATTTAGTAGAAATGTATAAAGCATTATCATGTGTAGTTGAAATAATACTGAAGGGAGGTAAGCAACAACAAAGGAAGACCAACTTCTCACTGAATTCATGGACATGGTTAGAACAGAAGCTCAAAACACACGTACAACAACATGGTTAATTGAAGACATTTTCTTTTTTTTTTTTTTATGACGGCATTAGTTATAAATAAACAAATTAGTTCAAGGGTTATAAAGGTACAATTGTTTTTAAATTTAAAAAAATAGAGATCATAAGACTTACAGATTTAGCAAAGCTGAAAAAACTTTTAGTTTCTCCTGTTACAATATTTGAAGAGCCTAGTCAAGTAATAAATTAAAGTGTTAATGAAAACTGTAAACTATGCAGAAATACAGAAAATATTAAGAAAATAAAATGAAAAGAAAGATAAGCAAGAAACAGTTTTATAAAGATGCTGATTTCAATTTTTTTTAAACTATGTTCATTTAGTTGGTAATAAGAGTTGTTATATTTTGGGTCAAGAAAATAACTGGTTGAGTGTCTTAAATTATATTTTGTAAACTATATTACTAATATATATATATTTCATTTGAAACTTGAATTTCAAAGTAAAAACAAAACTGTTTACTATGCATAATTTATGTGGAAAGTCTTTTGACAAACACCATCTGATGCCAAAAATTATAAGTTGATATTTAAAAGTATTAACAAATACAACAAACATTTGGATTACTCATGAAAACCTGTCACCACTTTAACTGTGCAAAAACAACCATCTGTTTTAAACTCTTAATACTTTCACTGTGCACGTATTGTGTAATGTATAAGGTATATCGGTAATTGAATTACTGGATTATAAGAAAATATTCAACTGAATAGCTAAGGCATAAGAGAGAGTAATTTCTAACTATAATGTTAACGTTAGCATTAATTTCTATATGTCAAACAGAAAAAGAATTATTGCTAAAATAAATGCATTTAGTGAAACAGTCCTCTCATTTTGTTTTCCCAATTCTCCCAACATTAGGTTTTAACTTAACACTCAGGTATATGCTAATAAATATGATAAAGGTTAAACTATTTTCAAATTTTTTATACAAATTTATTTTTATGCGTTCATATTTTGATAAAATGTCTAAATTAATCATGAATAACTAATAAATTAAAATAATAACCAGGAGACAACAGTAATAAGTTTATATATAACAATCATTAATTGTTTAGAAAATTGGATTGCTAACATTTGTGAGATTAATTCTTTGAAATTACCCAGTACAGTCACCCATTCATGGGTTAGTCTCTTTGTCATTTACTGAGAAAATTAAAGTATCTTTTTTTATCTACTTATAGTCATTTATGAATAAGCAATAATAAATGTCTAAATTATTCTCTATACTATTTAATATTTTAATTTAAAGAAAATGTGTTAATAAAAATTACGAATGACAAAATACTGATTTTGCTTAATATGTCAAGCAATCACATTTTTAAAAGAAAGCTGAAACTGTCAAAAAATAAATGTGTTTACCATAGAGTATGTATTTTCCCATCGGTCTCAACAGAGCAATGCCTTTATTTGTGTCATCTCCACAAAGACAATCTAGGACAACATCCACTCCATCAGAAGACTCCCTGTTGATTCCAAATATAAACATATAATTGTCATTCTACTATTGTAGGAAGCTAGATTATCAATGTTATTGTGGCCAATAATCTAACTTCTTATATGGAACATACACCAGTTCATTGTGCATGATTGTTATAGTTTCAATAAAGAGAAATATATGGATGACAATTACACATTTTTTATCTCTACTTTAATGATATAACAGAGTTGTTACTGTAAGGTAGGGCAGTTATTAATGTAGAACTCCTCTGAATATGTTCATGCCTACAATCCTTTACTATTAGACTAAATTGAAACGTTGTACTGTATTGTTCATGTGTATAATCCTTTAATATTAGACTAAATTGAAACGTTGTACTGTATTGTTCATGTGTATAATCCTTTAATATTAGACTAAATTGAAACGTTGTACTGTATTGTTCATGTGTACAATCCTTTATTATTAGACTACATTGAAACATTGTACTGTATTGTTCATGTGTACAATCCTTTAATATTAGACTACATTGAAACATTGTACTGTATTGTTCATGTGTACAATCCTTTAATATTAGACTACATTGAAACAAGCTTTTATCGGCACAGACACATTTATTGCTTGCATTTGCTTTTCTAAGTGGAAGTGAGGGTGGGGGGAGAGTGTTAGCCAATCGTTGCTACTGTATATCCCTCTCAAAAGGAAACTTTCTCACTTTCTAATGGCTTGAGTATAATCCACATTGTGGTCAAACAGATGTGCAACATTGCCCTTAGACTTGATAGTCTCATGTTTGTGAGAAGAAGCTGTTCCGAAAATTGTCACATTGGGAATAGTGTTAGCGAGTTGTACAATTGCTTGGCCCTTTAGAAAGAAAAATAAAAGTACAAAGCTGCAATCTGGTTAAATAAATCTGTGTAATCAATATGGAAAACATTATTTGCATTTTTATCTTATGTAATAGGCTTAAACCAAATTTATGTTTTTAATAAAAGAGCATGAATATTTTTAAATTGCACTAAACTGAGAAGAGTAAACCGTATAATGGTTTAGGCTAACTGTTTTCAGTTTATAGCATATTGCAGTAATGTTTCTTTTAGTGTAATAGAGTATAATAAATTTTATGTCTAAATTTAATTCTCAACTATTTTGTGAATAAAGAATAGATTGACTATTTTGTGATAACACAAAAAACTACAGCTTACAATGCCACCGCCAAGAGAATGTGCCAATATTGACTGTCCTTCTCTAACACCAGCCAAATCAAAGATGATGATGTAAGCCACCACAAAGTTCATGAGAAGGGCAGCCCCATCATGGAAGCTCAGGTTGTCACTGATCTTATAGACATAATTTGCTGACACAGCTACAAGTTCAGACCAAGCTTTATAATCAGAGAATGCAATCACTCTGTCACCAACCTATATAAAAAAAAGAAATACATCTTTTTAAAGCAAAAAAAAAAGTTTTTAATCTTTTTAGACAATAAAATTAGGCAGGATGGTTAAAAATCGGGGGAAAATAGTTATTGGGGATTCTCTTCTGATAAGATTTTCATAGAGCTTTTTTTAAATACTTATTTAGCATACGCTGGACATCAATTGAATAATATAATTCTTTTCTTATATTTTACAGATGTTCCTTCTATAAAGAAGATTATCATATTGTATCCTGCACTTATCCATGGTTTGAGTCTAGTCTTGCATTTTGGTTAGTGTTTTAAATGATGTTAAGTTATTGGTTTTCCTGGTTTTCTGAATATAACTTGGGAAGAAAGAGAACTTAAAAGTTTTGTTCTTGCATGTGGTATAAGGAAATAGTTTTTTTTCATCCTTATGTTTATCTGAGCATTGTAACAGATTTTTATTGTGTGGTAATGTCTTATGTATTGTTACTACTTTGCTCTTTGCCCTTCTTTTAGTTGTTTCTAGATTTAGTGATTTTACTATTCATTAAGTTGTGAATATTTGATAGTAATGATCTTGCAGCTCTGTTCAGATCTGTTCTAGTCTTTGAATGTTTTCGTTAGTTGATGGGTCCCATTCAAAAGATGCACACTCTTGTATGGATCTAACTAATGTTATGTAACATTTAATGTTCTTAACACATTTGTAAAAGTTCCATTTTATAAAGCCTTATGTTTTGTTTGATTTGTTTTGTGGATCCCATGATAATTTTTTTATTATTATTATCATCATTATATTTATTTATTATTATCATTATAATTTATTATCTTATTACTCATAAGTGCTTTGCATTTTTTTAATTGGGTTAGATATTTTCCATAGTAGTTTGTATTTATTTGTTTCATTTTCTTTGATAATATTAGCAGGTTAGCACTTTTCTGTGTGGAAAGACAGACTCCAATTTTTTGGAATTCATCTAGGTATAGTTGTAACATTTCAGTATCTTTTTCTGTCTTTTTTTGCTCTGTAAATTATGCAATCATCTGCAAATAACTTTACATTTGTAGCCTACTGTATTGATGGAAAAGAGTAAATTACAAAAAAAAAAAAAAGAAATTGTAGCCTAGAATGGCTAGAAGAGTTCCTTGTGAAATTTACAGTTAGGTCTGTTGTTGCTGATTTAGAATCATTATTTATAGTTTATTGTTCTCTACCTAACAGAACGTGTTGAACATAGTGTTGTGTTGTAAGAGACAAACGATGCCAACAAACAAACAAACAAAATTTTTAAATAAGTATTAGTATAGTAGAACTTTATCAAATGCTTTTGAAAAATGTAGAATATAGCATCACTTTAGTTATTATTATCTAATCCTTTGGCTTTGTAAAAGTTAGGCCTATCTATTAAAACTTTTAATAGTGTTTTCCGCTAGCCATCTTGATGTGGGCATAGTGCATTATGTCTGTCTCGGTGATTTACTTAACTACTATATATGTGTTCTAGTATTTTACATGTAAAGTTCTATCTCCTTTGTGAAAAAAAAAGGTGTGTGTAGGGGGTGGCGGTATATTGGTCATCTCTTGTGGCATGTGTGTAATCGTAGATCTAAGCTAAAAATATATATTAGTTCATTAGCCCCCTCCTCCATCCTCAGTTATTTAAAACATTGTAGGCGCTCATGCTGGGCATATTCACTATGAACTATTTAATTCAATATTAATGTAGCAAGACGTGAAACAAAAATATTCATTTTTACTTTAAATTCTAGTTTTATGCTTTCTGTGCCTATTTTTTTTATTATTAATTAATAAATATAGTTTGAATGTCTTCAGTTATAGCAAAACCAATATTTTGCGCACACATTCACTTTGCCTCGACGTTACAGTTACAGTGAAAGACAAAGATACAAATAAAATCAATGTTTACAAAGTTGGCAGTGTGTTACTTGGAAACATTAAACAAACAACGTCACCCACGCAATGCTAAGTTGATCAAAAAGGGAGAGGACTCAAGGGCAACAAAACTAATACTAAATTTTTTCATAGTCGATAGAAAGGTTTATAGAATTATGAAAGCGCATTTTTCATCTAACGACTAAAAAGCCGTTAAAATTGTGTCTCCCGAGTTTCTCCCCCCCCCCCAGGGCCGTATTTAGGATTGTGGGGGCCCAGTTCCCAAGGGCTAAATTTATGTGGGGGCCCCTCATGGACTCGATTTTGTTAGTGTCAGTTAACAATCAAATTTGATTTCCCATTTACAGTATTTGTTCATTGTACACTTCTACAACAGCACTACTCTAATTGCCGAAAGAAAAGACTATTTTTTTATATTTTGGAATGTGTGTGAGCCCCTATTATGTGCGAGCCCCTGTTCCATAGGAACATGTGGAACATGCCTAAATACGCCACTGCCCCCCCTCCCCTTTCCAGACAGTCTCACCAGGTCTCCTTTAGGTATCACAATACCAATCTTTCTCTTGTGCCCTTCATTTATATAAATTTTCATATATTCATTTCGTTACACGAGGGTAGACCCTAACAGTTAGAATAACTAAAAGCCATAGAGAGACTATAAGAGTCAATTTGATTTATCACACATTGAGGTGGTGTCTTTTCATTGAAGAATATGGGACTATATATGTATCGCACTTACAAACTTAAATAAAGCCCATTCCAAAGCTAGAGACCAAGATGACTTAAATAAAGCCCATTCCAAAGCTAGAGACCAAGATGACTTAAATAAAGCCCATTCCAAAGCTAGAGACCAAGATGACTTAAATAAAGCCCATTCCAAAGCTAGAGACTAAGATGACTTAAATAAAGCCCATTCCAAAGCTAGAGACCAAGATGACTTAAATAAAGCCCATTCCAAAGCTAGAGACCAAGATGACTTAAATAAAGCCCATTCCAAAGCTAGAGACCAAGATGATTTAAATAAAGCCCATTCCAAAGCTAGAGACCAAGATGACTTAAATAAAGCCCATTCCAAAGCTAGAGACCAAGATGACTTAAATAAAGCCCATTCCAATTTTTATTTATGTTCAATGGGAACAACTGTGGCAAAATTGGGGACATATATGCTGCCGTTTTAAAAAAAATACCAGTACTCTAAACAGCTAGGATCTCTGACAAACAAATCTAGCTCATGGCCTTCATAGGTGGCTCAATCTGAACCCGGAACTGCTCACTGACGTTTATTTGGGCTAGGTGAGGATAGCCCTCCCCATGACTAAACCCAACTACAAACATTTCTTCATTAATTATTAATATGTAAACCTGTTTTATTACCCTCTTGACAAAAAACAAAACAACTTAGGCCTATATCTACTTTGTAGTAGGAGATTTCTTGTAGAATTACTAAATGCTTTTAAGCACCATTAGTAGCCGGTCACGCAAAGATGTCACTCACTCACTTGACGTCTTTGGTACGGTATTATCAAATGGCAGGTTTTCAATGGATGAAAAAAAAATATTTGTAACATTAGTACAAATTATTTTGCATTCTTTAAATACCAAACTATTTGTTCAAGTAATGAAATATTTAACGTGAAAACCATAGACTATAATATATATGGACCGCTTGCTTTAGTTTTTTATGCTATTTTTTGTATCTTCTTTTTTTTGCAATTCCCAATTCTAAATGAAGTAATTGTTATACAAGTTCCGTTTTATTAAATCGTATTTTTTTCGACTTTAAATGAATACTTGTAGGCCTATTAATCCTGTATCATTGACTATAATAAGATGGACCACCTGCTCTATTTTTAGAGCTTATGATCTTTTTCTGTGCGCACACAACACTGATCTATAAATGTTTCCGCTCTGTACAACCTTCGATTTTAATTTTTCATTGAGAAAATCATAGCGATTAAATAAAACGGAAGTTGTATATCAATAACTTGTTTTCCTGTATAGCAATTACGTTATTTAGAATCGGGAATTCCGAACATCAATGTTTCAAGTCATCATATAGCAGAAATACTAAAGCGAACGGTCCATGTATATTATAGTCTATGGTGAAAACACATATTGAGCAAACACATTTTTTCCACTCTAAATTCCACATTTGTTATCTCCCCTTATGAGATCAAGCACTGAGCTTTATATATAATATAGCTCAGTGAGATCAAGTTTCTAATGTTGTAGCTTTCTTTTCTCTTTGTTCTCATAAAATACATATTAGAATGTTGTCTTCCACACACACACACCCACATCAACTTCGACTGTTTTGTGTTCAATGTTAACTTACCGCCAATCAAGCAGAAAATTGGATTCTATATCTTTTCCCTCCCAGACATTATGGAAATAGGTTCATTATTTACGATTTAGATAACGGAGCAGGCGCTTCTTGTCCACTAACTGCAAACCTCACTCAGAAGAAGGAACGTACAATATGAGGTTCTCATCCAATGTCAAATTATGTACATTGTATTGTAAGGCACTGTTTTATGTTCCAATTAATACATCGACATGGTCTTTTGGTACGTAAATTTTACAATCAGTAAATAAAGTAATGGCATCTGTCTAAAAATGAACTAAGTCACGAGAATATTGCCGGATTAACTGGTGCGTGTTTTACCATGTAACTTCACACACATGCACAAAGTGGCATAAACACACTTGTCACACTGACCTACACTTTTCACAGACACACGAATCACACTGACCTACACTTTTCTCAGACACACGTGTCACACTGACCTGCACTTTCTCACACACACGTGTCACATTGATCTACACACTTATCAGACACACGTGTCACACTGACCTACACTTTTTCCCAGACACACGTGTCACACTGACCTACACTTTTCTCACACACACGTGTCACAATCATCTACACATTTTATTAGACACACGTGTCACACTGACCTACACTTTTCTCACACACACGTGTCACAATCATCTACACATTTTATTAGACACACGTGTCACACTGACCTACACTTTTCTCACACACACGTGTCACAATCATCTACACATTTTATTAGACACACGTGTCACACTGACCTACACTTTTCTCTCACACACACGTGCCACACTGATCTGCACATTTATCAGACACACTTGTCACGCTCACCTACACTTTTCTATGACACACTTGTCACACCGACGTACACTTTTCTCAGACACAATTACCACACTTCTATCTTATTTTTAAACGTAAATAAAACAAAAGAGCTATCAAGAAACATCTCTCTAGCTAGATCAATATGTATTTAAAATAATAGATATAAATAATGATTGTATCATCTGACAAATCTACCAAAAAAAGCTTAAGGAATAACGACCATCTTCCTGTGAAACTATGAGCACAAGATTACAACCCAAAACGATGCTTCAATTTATTACATCTACTAAGAACACCAACAAAAAAAACAAAAAAAAAACATTAACATTTATCTTAATATCTATTCGTAGAACTGGAAATAGACAAAAAACAAAACATACAATTCTAGACTTTCTACTGGCCGACAACATGAAAGGGAGAGAATCAGACCAGAACTGGGGAGTCAGCACAATTTTTAACGTTAGTTGGCCATCGATTTTGTGTAATGTATGAACTTGTAGTTGGCTCAAATGAATTTATCAGTGACAGTTAGGCTATAAATAGAAAAATGTATTTCCGGAGACAAAGACTTGGAAGCAGATTATATTCTTCCTTTGTTGGTTTCTAAATATGTTCTTACAATTATTTAATAATAACATTTAAACACAGCATTTAACATAGCCTCTTGTGTATAAGGATTTTTTTTCTATACATTATATTTACACAATAACCTGGTCTTTGTATATTAGCTTGTTTCTCTCTATCTCGCTCTCTCTCTCTCTTCTCTCTCCCTGTGTCTTTGTTTAGCGAGTCCCAGTCTTTGTGAAAGTCTTTGTTTTTGGGTACCCTCCTCTTCAACTGCCATAAACACACACACTCTCCTTATTGTCAATGTTTTGTACTCTAACCAATGTTGTTGATCAACGGTCCTCTGCATACCCCCAGGGTTACTCGTCCTATGTACTAGTATGTGCAGACTATATCTTGATCAATCTGTAATGTTATGGCCTGTGTCTTTGTATATCTTTGGCTTGTATAGCATCCTATTGTGTGTTGGTTCTCGGATGTTTACAATTTTTACCTTTCTACATAAATATCAGTGTTTGTCAGTCAAACTAATTGTGTAAAAACGGGTCGTAGACAGCTGTAAAGACAGGTCGCCGGGGGTGAAAATAGAGGTCGCAGAGTGGGGAGGTGTAAAGACAGGTCGCAGGTAGGTATAAAGACTGGACGTAGATAGGTTTAAAGACTGGTTGTAAGTGTGTAAAGACGGGTCGTAGGTAGGTTTAAAGACTGTACGTATAGGGTGTAAAGACAAGTCGTAGGTAGGTTTAAAGAGACGTCATAGGGGATATAAAGAGAGAACGCAGGGGAGGGGATAGAGAGAGGTCGCATGTGGTGTAAAGAGAGGTAGCAAGGTGGGTAGGTGTAAAGACAGGTCGTAGGGGGTTTAAAGAGAGGTCGCAAGGTGGGTCGGCGTAAAGACAGGTCGTAGGGGTATAAAGAGAGGTCGCAAGGTGGGTAGGTGTCAAGACAGGTCGTAGGGGTATAAAGAGAGGTCGCAAGGTGGGTAGGTGTCAAGACAGGTCGTAGGGGGCATAAAGAGAGGTCGCAAGGTGGGTAGGTGTAAAGACAGGTCGTAGGGGGCATAAAGAGAGGTCGCAAGGTGGGTAGGTGTAAAGACAGGTCGTAGGGGAATGTTAAGACAGGTCTCATGGCGGAGTGGAGATGAAGAAATTAATGACATGCACCAGCAGTTAGTACACACACAGTGGATGGTAGCAATATGTTGACTCATTAAATACATGTACGGGCAGAATATCAATGGAGCGTTCATTGCTCTATTAGTGTTGCAGATTGTATCAGCCTGTAGGTGAGTGATTCATAATGAGTCATGCACTTAATGGTTCACAATTCATTGAGTAAAGCTCACGAAAGGCTTATCATCACTTGAACAAACAGCTGCCAGCGAGGGTTCGTGGCTCAACATTGCCATGCAATTTACGAGTCAATATTTTTTCAAAACTTTAGACAGAAGCGGCTATAATTCAGAGATTTAAAATGTACTTTTCCTTTGAAGCAAAATTCTTTTCTTCAACAAAAAAAAAAGTAAATATTAAAATTGACAAATAAAAAACAACTACATAATTATGATTGGTTTTCAGCTGACTGTAGATCGATACAGTCGATACAGCAAGATTATCTTGATTACAAGTAGGCCTACAATGTGGAGAAAATCTGAACCATCCAGAAGCCGTATGTGTATTTGAGTGTATTTGTGTTTGAATGTGTTTGTGTATTTGTATCCGTGTTTGTGTGTGAACGGACGCTTGTTTGTTTGTTATAATGCGAACGTTTTTATTCTGGGTCGATTTTTACCGTCTACACGTTAACCGGAAACAGCACACTGAGAAAACAACTTCCTAATAATAGCATGAATAATTCAAAGAAACCGTTTCCTTTATCTGGAGACATTAGTGCCTCCCCATGGAGATCAAATGGTTCACGTGATCATTATGTGACAGAAAATTATTCACACTATTTGTCTTTAAATAAAACAAAGGGAACAAAAGAAGAAGAAAAACATATTTACAAAAATTTACAGTTGAGGACAGGGTCTTGGGTTGAGGACAGGGTCTTGGGTTGAGGACAGGGTCTTGGGTTGAGGACAGGGTCTTGGGTTGAGGACAGGGTCCTGGGTTGAGAACAGGGTCTTGGGTTGAGGACAGGGTCTTGGGTTGAGGACAGGGTCTTGGGTTGAGGACAGGGTCTTGGGTTGAGGACAGGGTCTTGGGTTGAGGACAGGGTCTTGGGTTGAGGACAGGGTCTTGGGTTGAGGAGAAGTCTTGGGTTGAGGACAGGGTCTTGGGTTGAGGACAGGGTCTTGGGTTGAGGACAGGGTCTTGGGTTGAGGACAGGGTCTTGGGTTGAGGACAGGGTCTTGGGTTGAGGACAGGGTCCTGGGTTGAGGACAGGGTCTTGGGTTGAGGACAGGGTCTTGGGTTGAGGACAGGGTCTTGGGTTGAGGACAGGGTCTTGGGTTGAGGACAGGGTCTTGGGTTGAGGACAGGGTCTTGGGTTGAGGACAGGGTCTTGGGTTGAGGACAGGGTCTTGGGTTGAGGACAGGGTCTTGGGTTGAGGACAGGGTCTTGGGTTGAGGACAGGGTCTTGGGTTGAGGAGAAATCTTGGGTTGAGGACAGGGTCCTGGGTTGAGGACAGGGTCTTGGGTTAAGGACAGGGTCCTGGGTTGAGGACAGGGTCTTGGTTTGAGGACAGGGTCTTGGTTTGAGGACAGGGTCTTGGGTTGAGGACAGGGTCTTGGGTTGAGGACAGGGTCTTGGGTTGAGGACAGGGTCTTGGTTTGATGACAGGGTCTTGGTTTGAGGACAGGGTCTTGGTTTGAGGACAGGGTCTTGGTTTGAGGACAGGGTCTTGGGTTGAGGAGAAGTCTTGGGTTGAGGACAGGGTCTTGGTATGAGGAGAAGTCTTGGGTTGAGGACAGGGTCTTGGTTTGAGGACAGGGTCTTGGGTTGAGGACAGGGTCTTGGGTTGAGGAGAAGTCTTGGGTTGAGGACAGGGTCTTGGGTTGAGGACAGGGTCTTGGGTTGAGGACAGGGTCTTGGGTTGAGGACAGGGTCTTGGGTTGAGGACAGGGTCTTGGGTTGAGGACAGGGTCTTGGGTTGAGGACTGTGTATCGGGATACGAACTCAGATTGCGGACTGTACTTAATTTAAAAACACCCACCAGTCTCAAATTGTAGGCCTAGTCCATGAACACTCAAAAGAAATCAAAAGTAGCAAAAGATGAAAAGCTAAAATATATATTTTCTTCAAATTTGTTACATAAGATGCCACTTATCATCGTAGCACCATACCAACTTATCATATCATAGCCGTTTGAAGCATAATTATGAGTGAGTGATAACATTATTCCACCTCTTGTACACTTTCCCCATTAGTTGATGTCCGTGGTGATATGTCATGGCGCTGAAGTTGACATCTGGCAGTGCAGAAGGCCAGTGCAATAATCACGCCACATCCCAGCAGTACTGGAACATGAGGAATATGGTAATGGGGGTGTAGGGGGGAGTGATGTACTTGTACACACACACAATGCGGGGCGAACAGAAAGGAGCTCACTTCCGGACAACTCATCACATACAAGGGGAAATAATTCCATCTTACATTGGTCAATGGAAAGTTAGAAATGAAAACTAATGGCGTAGAGACAGCAAGAAAGAGTGGAATAGATTGATAGTGGGATAGAGAGGGAGGGAGAGAGACGGAGGGAGAGAGAGGGAGAGAGAACGTAATGGGTGTTTATCTCCAGAAAAAACAAACTCGAAGACGTTATTTTCTATATGGATTGTGGGTAATGGAAGAACGTGATTTAAATTTAACAGAGAAAGAAAGACGGAGGCAATGAGAGAGAGAGAGAACGAGAGAGAAAGACAGAGACAATGAGAGAGAGAGAGAACGAGAGAGAAAGACAGAGACAATGAGAGAGAGAGAAAACGAGAGAGAAAGACAGAGACAATGAGAGAGAGAGAGAGAGAGAAAACGAGAGAGAAAGACAGAGGCAATGAGAGAGAGAGAGAGAGAACGAGAGAGAAAGACAGAGACAATGAGAGAGAGAGAAAACGAGAGAGAAAGACAGAGGCAATGAGAGAGAGAGAGAGAGAGAACGAGAGAGAAAGACAGAGACAATGAGAGAGAGAGTAAACGAGAGAGAGAGTAAACGAGAGAGAGAGAGAAAATAAGAGAGAAAGAGAGAGAGAAATGAGAGAGAAAGACAGAGACAATGAGAGAGAGAGAGAGAGAAATGAGAGAGAAAGACAGAGACAATGAGAGAGAGAGAGAGAAAACGAGAGAGAAAGACAGAGGCAATGAGAGAGAGAGAGAGAAATGAGAGAGAAAGACAGAGACAATGAGAGAGAGAGAGAGAAAACGAGAGAGAAAGACAGAGGCAATGAGAGAGAGAGAGAGAGAACGAGAGAGAAAGACAGAGGCAATGAGAGAGAGAGAGAACGAGAGAGAAAGACATATACAATGAGATAGAGAGAGAACGAGAGAGAGAGAGAAAATAAGAGAGAAAGAGAGAGAGAGAAATGAGAGAGAAAGAAAGAAAAACAAAAATGAGAGAATGAGAGAAAAAGAATGGGAAATACAATGATTATTTCAATATAATAAGATCTTTGAAAATGTTTTGCACAAGAACAGTTTTTCCCTATCAAGTAAAATAACGCTGTACCTAACGAAATAGTTTCCTAATGCTACAGTCGTAAACAATGATTGTGCCAATAGGGCCTTATATGAACTGCCAATGACGACTAGCAGTCCTTTTATGACATATTAGCAAATTAGTTTTCTGACACAAGTCACCTACAAATCCTTACACATGGATTATTTTACAAATATAACTGTAAACCTTTACGTTGTAGGCCTAATAGTGTTATCTCTGACCATAAGCTATCTGGTAGTTCATATATTTCAGCCATCTATAATTACAACTGTTATATCTAATGTTTACTTCCAATAACTCTCAAGCAATAGGTCAAATGTTTATCTCAACTTTACGGCAACAACAAACATAACTGTACGGCAATAACAAACATAACTGTACGGCCAACAACAAACATAACTGCCAAGAAAAGTTATCCACTTGGAATTGTTTTGATAATTATTCGGTTGATAGGTAAACATGGATTGGACTACACATACCTGGGCAGACGTACATGTTTAGAGATTGGCTGAGACGAGGAGGTGGGGGGCAAACAATAGACTTATTTTTTATATAAATTTATTTTCTGGGATGTGCCTTGCCTTGGTCCACAGAACTAACATTAAATTAAAGAAGAATATTTGTAGTATCAGTTGAAGGTTTTTCTCAAAAAAGTCGAAAAAGTATATCGACAAAATGTTCGAAATATGACATCATGTTTAGGGAGTTCTTTTTTTTTTTTTCACAATTGTCAAATCTTATCTTAATCTAAACACAGTTGTCTAAATACAACATCGATTTAGAAACTAACTCACGCGACCAAAATAATTTATGAGCTTAGGGCCGCCATATTTGTTCGCTGTTACATAAAAGAAAAAGAAAGATTTTCTTAAGTTTAGCCGTGTTCCTAACTGACCAAATTATCTTTAGGCGGTAAGATTCAATACATTGATATGACGAAGGCTAATGTCAATATGACCTTTTCTGGTGTGTAAAAATTTTCCGCTTCTCCTTGACCTAAATTGAATGCATTAGAGCAGACTTGAACAATAGAAAATACATAGGTAGGCTAATAAAGTCCAGTTAGAATGTAAGTAATAAACTCAACACCTCTAGAGGTTGACAAAGCCAGCAACAACAGAGTCTGGATCTATGCCGATTGTCAAAAGAAAAAACTAGTGGACAGACATCTTAGATGACCGATGGTCTATAGAGTTCAGGTCAACAACCAGATTCCAAGCCTTGTGTCAACATAGCTATGTTGTTAAAGATATAATTTGTACACTAGAGCAGATTTTAGAATAGTTTTCTATTCAAACTATTCCAGTGGCATGGAAAAAAATATCTATAGCCTAACTATCATAATTTAAATTGATAAGTAGAATATTTTAAAATAAAAAATTCTAACTAAAATAAACATAACACACTATTTTTAAAAAATCTACCTCCAAATATGATCTCTCCAGATGATATAGGCTAATGAAGATACAGGCTACAACAAGCTACATTTATTTATATTTATCTCTACAGATGATAGAATAAAGTAAGAAATTTAAAAACAATTACTAGCATCTCGATCAGTAAAATTACCCCTTGTTTTGAAATGACTATTACTTATTTTATTACTAACTCATTTGTGTGGAGATATGTGTGCATGTAGAAATACGTAGTACTGGTTTTGATAAGGAATATCTAGTAGGCCTACTAGAATGGCTTATAGGAATAGTTAGTACTAAAATTGCTTATAATATAAATTAGTAGAGGTATTATTTAATATATAATTAGTACCAGTGCTTTTTTGTGACGGTACGCACCGGTACGGCGTACCGGCACCTTTTTCAATGTGGGGAACAAATTATTACTTTTCTTGTTTTTTAACGTTTATTATTAATTTATTATATTATTAATTTGTTTAAAAATTGAATTATTTTAAAATTGCGCGCAATAAGAATTAAAACATAAAATTCGAAATTGCTTTAAAAGTTAGGCAATCCATCACTGAGTACCGGCACCTATTTGTTTACAAAAAAAAAGCACTGATTAGTACTGTAGTGGTTTATGAATATTTAATACTGGCGTTGCATAGGAATAATAGTACTGGTATTGCATAGGAATATTTAGTAATGGTATTGCATAAGAATATTTAGTACTGGTATTGCATATGAATATTTAGTACTGTTATTACATAGGAGTATTTAGTAGTTATTGCATAGGAATATTTAGTACTGGTATTACATAAGAATATTTTGTACTGGTATTGCATAGGAATATTTAGTACTGGTATTGCAAAAGAATATTTTGTACTGGTATTGCATAAGAATATCTAGTAGCCTACTGGTATATTATTCACTCACGGAACACACACGGGCAATCTCTCCTGCAGAGTATTTTTCATAAAGTCGATCTACACCATCCAATATTCGATTATTTAAAAATCTAGGATTCAGTAGGATTGTCGCTATCTACAGTCAGCAGCTTGCTAGCATTAAATTAGATATGTCTAAGTCTGACAGGATGGTGAAGACACATTTTATATTGTGAAGCCTTGCAGAATGCCAGCTAATGGAAAGTGTTGATGTACAAGCTAATGTTGGCTAATGGATACTTGGACATAACGGGAGGGAAACATGCAGTAAACAGAGACATTCGAGGTCATTTCAAGAACAGTTTCGTAGTAAAATAAATAAAGTGTACTGTAAGGTAGTGAAACAAGTGTAAAGTAATCAAATGTGAACAGATTCTAGATGTAAGTATTTCTAGAATCTAGACGATGTCAAGTAACAGAGTGGCCAATTTGAGTTCTGTTTCATTGAGTTTGTTTAATACAAAAACCATTATACAGGCTGTCTCTCAAGTGCAGGCATAAGACAAATGTTGGACTTTTTAAATGTTAGACTTTCAAGAAGGTAATAATAATAATAATAATAATAATAATATTTGTATAGCGCTGCCAAAGAGAACAATAATTGCATGTGATGGCAATTTTTATTTTACATGTAGTTTGTTAACTATGTGATTTGCACTAAGCTTAGTATTGACTAAATGCAGAAAATGGTTCAATATCAATTAACAGAAAGGCTGGGTGAGTAGGGTCTACATTACCATAGATTTATTAGCCATGTTGGTTTAGCACTCAATAACCAGAATTTCTTTTTATTTAATAAGTCGATTTATTGCTTGAATTACTAGAGTATGTTAATTTTTTGGTAAAATACTATTGACATAATGTTTAATCTCCAAACTCGTGTAAAGATTTGAAATTGTGATTTCAGGCGATGATCAGCTGATTTACTTTAACTGTTACAACTATAGAGAACCTTTTCTAGTAGCCTACTGCCTTCAAGACTAGGACAACTGTCCAAAGTTCGGCTTGAAAATGTGAGCAGTAGTCTCCCACGGTGCACTTACTCATATCGATTTTTCAGACAAGGAGATCAAAAGGGCACAGAGTCTGGCATGCTGTGAATAATACGTGTGTAGTTGTTTGGGGGTAACTTTCTATTATTTCTATAGCACCACTTACGGTAAGTTAGAAGCTTGTGTTGGGTTTGTGCTATTTGAATGCGTCTTGATTCTTGATCATGGATTATCTATAGATTTAACCAGATCAGTGTGTTGCAGATCTCGTAATTCTTTCTCGTTTGTCGTTTATATGATGTTGGAGGTCTTTTGTCCTTTTTTTAAACACACGTTCTTTAAGTTTTTTTGTTGTTGTTGTTTTTATATTATGACGTTGCTTGTTAGAATATCTGACCCCCCAGCATTTTATTTATAGATCTAATGTTGATCTTTTTGGCCGGAACTGCCCTGAACCTGTAGTTCTTAGGCTGGTATCAATTTTACAGGTGTCTGTAGGAGTTCTTTAAAGTCTCTGCATATGAGACGTAAGGCATTTGGACTTTGGACTAATGCAAACATAGAGTTGTGTGTAGATATGTGTGCTTGTAGATTTGTTTAGATTATATCCACCTTTTCTAGTTGTCTTCCCATATGCAATAGATTCTATGTTTCATTTAAGTCTGCTAATGAATAAATGTAGTTTTTTTTAGTCTGTTTTTATAACGTGACTCCCAGATTTTTGTTTTTCTTTTAATATTACTTTTTTTATTGAGACTATTTATTTGAAAGTTATATAGATCTAGTTATTTTCTTTTCTTTTTTTTTCAGATGTAGGCCTAAGGACTATTTTACTGCAGCTACAATAATGAAATAAAGCGCATCATCATCCCAAGTGACTCTCTTTAAAAAAAAAACAACAATCGGTCCCGGTCATTACTGTGAAAATTAAGACAAGCGCCAATGTACGTGACTAAATATCTTATTCTTACATTCTCTACACAGACATGTTTATATTAGCACGGACTGTAGTGGTCTGAATTCTGCATGTGTAGGCTGAAGTTTACAGAACAATGTTAATGAGAAAAAAAAACATGCTTTTGGAAGACAATATAATAAAAGATTGGATGTGTCGTGGCAGGGGTGTTACACTAAATTGCACAGAGGGCCAAAAATGTTGTTGTCCGACAATCCCGTTTAAGGTGTGTTTGTTTTATGATAATAACTAAATTATTTCCATTAGACAAAATGACTTCAAGCCTATATCAATACAATAATACAGTTCTCCAGCAGTTTTATAATTCTCCCATGAGTAAAATATAACCAAAGCTGGCCGGATGAGGTCCGCAGGCTTTGAGTTCGCAAACTATGGATCATTTGAAGTCAATGCATAGATCTATAGGCCTATAATACAAAGTAATGTTGTCCTTTTAGTTTTAGATCCAGTTTGTGTATGAGGCAAGTGAAGCAGCGTCTACATGTTTATGTTGCCATGGAATACAAGTGGATTGTGTGACCAGCCACCACCAGAGCTGGGCAGAGTCAAAAACACCCTACAAACCCGGCAAAAAAAAATCCTAGCCTTCGCATCATACGGCAACTAGAGCACACTGCCACTAGTCCACCTTGACCTTGCCTCTATGCTCAACAAATAAATATAGTTAAACTTAACTTTCAAATTTCTTATGTAGTCTATTACAGGATCACACCAAAATAGCATAAGTGATGTTAGTATGAGCCACTATGAGCATGTATATCACACCCAACATCATAAGTGATGTTAGTATGAGTAGGCCTATATCTATAGACCTATAAACGGAGGGAAATATGTAGTAAACAGAGTCATTAGAGGTCATTTCAAGAACAGTTTCGTAAAAATTAATGTGAAAGAAATTACAAAAACCATTTTTTTATTTCGAGATTGGGTGAGTTAAACATTAAACCAGATACATTTGAATATTAGGTCTATGTACAAAAGCGGAAGTTCTAATAAGACTTAGATTCATTATGTTACGAAACGTAAATTCCCTACATTGTAATGTTAATAAACCAACTAAATCATTTAAGCGAATTGCGTTTAAACGATATAAAATATTTCTCAGCTCAAGGTTTCCCCCCGGGTTTTTCCTAACCTAATGAGAGCATTATTGTTTTTTTATTAACCTCGATAAAAACATGAACTGTTCACGTAAACACAGCGTGTCAAGGTCGTCCGGTCTCTCCTTATTTTGTTAGAGCATTATTGCTTGACATTCTGATCACGCAGTCAACATGCAGGCTTGATTTAAATATTCGTGTCACTAGGCTGTCTGGTTTTTCCAACGATTGACCCGTAATATATTTCTACGCGATTCGACATTTTTAGTCAGTTCTTGGCGTACATTCGATCGGATAACATCTAAGATTCTGAGTCTCTGAGAATCGTTTCTATTTGAGTTGTATTATGGAAAATTTATTATTCTACTATTAACTACAATGCTATATGTTCATTGAGGATATTCATTACTAATTGGAATATGTGTAGTTCTTGATTGTGTATATAATATTATTTGGATTCCTACTGGATTGATTTTGTAAATTAAACCAAATTTATCGTTGCTTTCTACACAACTTGGTTAACGTCAATATTTCAAAGTTATCTACATGTGTGTATGTGTAATATTTATTCAACTATATTAATAATCTACACTACCACTCGACATCGAGGTTCTTGCTGTATAATATGAGCCACACAAATAATTATACATGAAGTAAAATCAACTGTAAACTCTAAAACTACGCTATGTGAATTGCCAGGGGATTATAAGAACCAGGAATACTCTAGACAACTACAAATAAACTTCAGAATAATATAATAAGATCTTCACTAATACAAGGATACTCACACGAACAATAACAATACTATAACTATCATTTTCATAAATTGAATGGGGGCTCTAGCCGTAATAACATTATAAATTATAATTATACTTGTGTGATAAATAGAAGGTCTCATCCATGATTTATTATGGTGAATAAATTGCCTTGTAATAAAATGGGTTTTGCTCGTCAGTGATTTACTAACAAACGTTTAGAGGATTTACTTCAATTTCAAGAATCGTTATACTATTTTACACAAACTATTTACAACTGCCGTAATACATACTCGTAACTTAGATGGATTGTGTTGGAAAATATGAACAATATACAATATACTAAAGATTGTGATTGAATTGAACATTGCTATTGAGAATCGGAAAACGTAACTATTCAGCCTGGAAAATTATCTTGTGTATTACCTTATCAAACAAAGTGACTCTAAGAAGGTATTATTTTTATGACCTTGTTGTGACAAATCTGAACTGTGTGGTGTAGTGAATTATTCAAAGGACAGAAAGTAAGTTGGACACTTTTATTGTATTATTAACAAGATTTACAGTAACTTTTAATAATATAAAATGGAGGCCACAAATAATCTTACATTGGATCCAGAGATATTCGATCTAACCTCAGAACAGCTTAATAAAATGTCAATGATACAATTAAAAGAATTGGCTAAATCATTGGGCATTTCTATCACAGAAACTAGGCCATCAAAAACTAAATTACTTCAAGAGGTAACTGAGTGTTTAAGAAAACAAGGTACACTAATTATTGAAGAAACTACTGCTAATTATAACATTAATGATGAATCAGATGATGAATTACCTTTTCCTATAACACAAATAGTAAAGCATACAACTGGTGACTTAAGTGAAGAATGGAAATTTAAACTTGAGTTAAGAAAGATGGAATTAGAGATGGAAAGAGAAATAGCAAGAGAGAAAATAGCAAGCCAAGAAAGAATTGAGATAGCAAGGTCTCGTACGTCAAATCATTCGAATGCAAGCTCTGAAGCAGATGCAGAACTGTATAAGTTTAAGAAACATATTCCAGTTTTTGAAGATAATTCGGTGGAAGAGTTCTTCATGATTTTCGAGAGAAACGCTAAAGACTATCAATTTCCCGAGGGCAAGAAAGCTATACTTCTACGCTCAGCTCTGAACAAAGGAAAGGCACTTGATGTTGTATTAAGTCTTACTGAAGAGGAATTGTATGATTATGAACTGATCAAGAATAGAGTACTGCTAAGTTATGCACTAACACCTGAAAAATATAGGAAAGTGTTTCGTGAGTCTAAGAAAGAACAGGAACAATCCCATGTTGATTTTCTAAGACAGAAAAAGAAATATTTTGAAAGATGGATTCGATCAAAAGGTGTAAACAAAGACTTTGATAAATTAGCTAATCTTATGCTAATGGAAGACTTTAACAATAACATCAGAGGTGATGTAAGAATACATTTAGCAGACAAAGGTGTAGAACAAGTAGAAACAGCAGCAGTGATGGCAGACGAATACGTTATTATCCATTCCAGCAATAAATTTACAACAGTTGATAAATCTAAATTCCAGAATCGAGATATGAAGGTAGAAAAGAAAACCATGAATCCAAATGAATCCTATCAATCAAAGAGACATCAGCAGAGCAATCAAGGTCCAACAAATTCCAAGCCAACCTGTAGCCATTGTAAACGAATTGGACATACTAAGGAAAAGTGCTGGATATTGAATGGGAACCCGAATAAAAAGAATGTTGTCTTATCGTATGTAGCCATGCCAAAACAAAGAACTCATGTAAATGTAAAGAAGGATGTTAGAACTCAAACAGAGATACCTAGTGCTAATGTAGATAACCTGACAAAACACACGTATCTAGGAAACTTGAAACCAGAAATAGTTCCTGAAATAGAGACAATGGTTTTCAATAATTCTAATTCTAATCTGAGCTCCAAGGAGTCTATATCAGATAGAACCACCATGAGTACTAAACATACCTCTTACAAAAATAACTTGGATACAGATCTCATCGATACTGAGATACCAAGCAATTGTTTACCATTCATTGAAGAAGGTACCGTGTCATCCATAATAAATGGTGTCACTAGTGAAAAGAACATCAGAATACTCCGTGATACAGGGGCTGAGGTTTCACTACTTTTAGAGAATACTGTTCCTACGTCACAATCGACATATACAGGACAGGATCTTACTATTCAAGGTGTATCAAGGAAAAATGTACAAGTTCCTTTGCATCAAATACAGCTGAAGAGTGCGTACTTCACTGGAAATGTAGTTGTGGGTGTATACAAATCACTTCCGTTTAAAGGTGTTTCTTTAATACTGGGAAATGATATTGCTGGAGATGTGGTGCATTCCATATCCAAGAAAAAACAATACCTCAATAAAAGTGAGAGCTTTATCAAACCTATATGCATCGTCACGAGAGGTATGGCCCAACAACAAAAGTCTGTCGAAACCATGTCAAAGTCAAAAATAGAACCAGAAATTGACCTACAGGCAACTTTCCTGGCTGACATCTTGAGTGGTCCCTCAGTCAAGACTACTGAAAGTAATTTGTCACCTCGACAATTACTCCTATTAGAACAGAATAGAGATTCAGGAATTAAACACCTGAAGAAAAAGGTGATAACTGAACAGGAGGCAGAAATGAACGGAAATGGATTTTTTCTGAAGGAGGGAATATTAATGCAAAAATGGAGAGATGTGAAATGTGATAATGACAATTGCAGAGAAGGAAGTCAGATTGTGGTACCAGCCATATATCGTAATGACATCTTACACATGGCTCATGACACGCCATATGCTGGTCATCTAGGAGTGAACAAGACTTACCGTCGAATTCTTCCGTACTTCTATTGGCCTGGACTACATCGTGACGTCACAAAATACTGCAAGTCATGCAATACATGCCAGATAGTTGGTAAACCTAACCAGACTATACCGGTAGCACCTCTAAAGCCAATACCCGCCTTTGCAGAACCATTTAGCCACTTGCTAATAGACTGTGTAGGTCCTTTGCCTAAAACAAAGACAGGACACCAGTACTTATTCACTATAATGTGCACTGCCACGAGATATCCTGAAGCTATTCCGCTACGCACCATTAACGCAGATAAGATATCTGACGCACTGATTGCATTTTGTTCAAGATACGGTCTTCCAAAGACTATACAGTCAGACCAAGGATCTAACTTTACATCAAAGCTGTTTAACCAGGTCTTAAAGAAACTAGGCATCCAACATGCAACTTCAACTGCGTACCATCCGCAAAGCCAAGGTGCCCTAGAAAGATATCATCAGACTCTGAAAACCATGCTCCGCACATACTGTTTTGAGAACACTGAAGACTGGGATCGCGGTATTCCATTCGCTCTTTTCGCGACTAGAGAAACTGTGCAGGAATCTCTTGGATTCAGTCCGTTCGAGTTAGTGTTTGGACATTCAGTTCGAGGACCTCTAAAACTGTTGCAGGAAACCTTGTTAAATTCTGATGAAGAGACTGGACTCGTAGCTTATGTGGAACAATTTAGCAATAGAATCTATCATGCTTTTAATCATGTTAAAGATAATCTTTTGCAGGCTCAGAAAAGAATGAAAGGGTACTATGATGTCAAGGCCAGATCCCGATGTTTCCATCCTGGTGATAAAGTCCTCATGTTGACCCAATTGTCTGGACAACCCCTGAGTGCAAAATATACAGGACCATATCAGGTTTTAGATAAAATCAGTGATGTAACATACCTTGTAAAAACCCCTGATAGAAGGAAAACACAGAGACTGTGCCATATAAACATGCTAAAACCTTATGTTGTTAGGGAAGAACAAACTGACATTAGGCCAGTGAGTGCTATCAAAACTGTTGAAACACCCCCGCCTAAATTTAAAAAGACAATCATAGAAAGTAAACTTCAAAACACTGAAGCACTTAAAAACCTCAATGATAAACTGGCACATCTAGACTCAGGTGAACAGACTTCTATCAAGGGTTTAATCTATGATCATGTAAATTTGTTTAGTGATGTTCCTAACAAAACAACTTTGGTTACCCATGATGTAGTTTTAAAAGATGATAATGTTAAACCTGTCAAACAACACCCGTATAGGGTTAATCCCATACAACTTGAACACATCCGTAAAGAAATTGATTATATGCTGAGCAATGATATAATTACTCACAGTAACAGTGATTGGTCATCCCCATGTGTGTTGGTTCCCAAATCTGATGGTTCACTACGCTTTTGTGTAGACTATAGGAAATTAAACCAAGTGACAAAAACAGATTCGTATCCCATACCACGGATAGATGATTTAATCGATAGAGTAAGCACTGCAAACTATGTAACTAAGATTGACTTACTAACAGCTTATTTCCAAATCCCATTAACAGATAGGGCTCAGGAGGTATCAACTTTTGTTACTCCTGATGGATTATATAAGTTTAAAGTAATGCCATTCGGAATGGTCAATGCTCCAGCTAGTTTTCAAAGACTAATAAACACTATTATCCATGATATCCCACAATGCCATGCATATCTGGACGATATCGTAGTGTTCAGTAATAACTTTAATGATCATCTACATCAGTTAAAACTATTATTCCAAAAACTAAAACAGGCTAATCTTACTATAAACCTAGTTAAAAGTCAATTTTGCCATGCAGAAATTGAATATTTAGGTCATGTAGTGGGTAATGGCAAAGTAAAACCAGTGAATGCCAAAGTCAAAGCTATACAGGAATTCCCTGTCCCTAAAACGCAGAAACAACTTCGAGGATTTCTGGGTATGGCCGGGTACTACAGGAAGTTTTGTAAAAACTTTTCTATTATCACTTGCCCTTTGACAAATCTCTTGAGAAAGAAAAATCAATTTAAGTGGACTCAGGAATGTGACCAAGCCTTTAATGATATAAAAGACATACTGACCAAGGCACCAATATTAGTCTCACCTGATTATACTAAACCCTTCAGAATAACGGTAGACTCGTGTAATACAGGAATGGGCGCGGTAATCTCACAAATAGGAGATGATTCACTTGAACATCCCATTAGCTTTTGTTCAAAAAAATTTAACCCACATGAGGTAAATTATAGCACAATAGAGCAGGAATTACTAGGACTTATCCAAGCATTGAAACATTTCAATTACTATGTAAATGGTTCTCAGTTCCCAATCGAGATATTCACTGATCACAATCCACTAGTATTTCTTTCCCGCATCAAACAAAATCAGCGCATTCTAAGATGGAGTTTGTTTATTCAAGCTTACAACTTAAAAATAACTCACTTATCTGGAAAAGATAACATCGTCGCGGACACCCTATCGCGCATGTAACAAATGTATAAGGAAATAGATAACTTCATGTATATATTCTGATAATCCTAACTAAGAGAATTGGATCATTTAAAATATTAATGCATGAATATATGAATATGTTGTGATTATTTTATGCAATATCTTATGCCTTATTTTATGCCATGAATATTTCCATTTGCTAAAACAAATATTATTATTGTTGTAGAAAAAAAAAAAAAGAACCTAATAAGTTACTTATAAATATTATGGATTTATGAACATAATTTTTCTTTATTAGTAAGATAATGAATGAACAGAAATGTACATCCTTATTTTGAAACAATCAAACTATAGTTGTGATTATGTAAAAACCAAGATAGAGTAATGTGCATACACTTCACATGCTTACACACTTAAGATTAAACTCTTACTTTAAAATTTATTTAAATATTAATTTCATTTAAGTTGAATTAATTAATGATTGAATTGTTTAATATGATAACATTAGTTATGTTGATTTTTACCTTATAAATAAGATGATGATGTTTATAAGGAATGATATCTCAGAGAGTATAATTTTTTAGAATAACGCGAACATGTGTTATGGTCTAAGGATAACTTGAGATCCTATATGATGAGGGCTTAATAGAATAAATTATTTCCCTTACTTGTCTTATTTAACGGACTACCCAGGTGGAGTCAGTTTTTTTTTTGTATATTGTTTAGAACTAAAGTTAAGTGCAGGCGGTTCTAAAAGAAATTGCACACTTCTATTGTTTAGTATGCAATGTTCTTTTCCTTTTGGTACGGGCGACTGTTACGAAACGTAAATTCCCTACATTGTAATGTTAATAAACCAACTAAATCATTTAAGCGAATTGCGTTTAAACGATATAAAATATTTCTCAGCTCAAGGTTTCCCCCCGGGTTTTTCCTAACCTAATGAGAGCATTATTGTTTTTTTATTAACCTCGATAAAAACATGAACTGTTCACGTAAACACAGCGTGTCAAGGTCGTCCGGTCTCTCCTTATTTTGTTAGAGCATTATTGCTTGACATTCTGATCACGCAGTCAACATGCAGGCTTGATTTAAATATTCGTGTCACTAGGCTGTCTGGTTTTTCCAACGATTGACCCGTAATATATTTCTACGCGATTCGACACTTTTATCAGTTCTTGGCGTACATTCGATCGGATAACATCTAAGATTCTGAGTCTCTGAGAATCGTTTCTATTTGAGTTGTATTATGGAAAATTTATTATTCTACTATTAACTACAATGCTATATGTTCATTGAGGATATTCATTACTAATTGGAATATGTGTAGTTCTTGATTGTGTATATAATATTATTTGGATTCCTACTGGATTGATTTTGTAAATTAAACCAAATTTATCGTTGCTTTCTACACAACTTGGTTAACGTCAATATTTCAAAGTTATCTACATGTGTGTATGTGTAATATTTATTCAACTATATTAATAATCTACACTACCACTCGACATCGAGGTTCTTGCTGTATAATATGAGCCACACAAATAATTATACATGAAGTAAAATCAACTGTAAACTCTAAAACTACGCTATGTGAATTGCCAGGGGATTATAAGAACCAGGAATACTCTAGACAACTACAAATAAACTTCAGAATAATATAATAAGATCTTCACTAATACAAGGATACTCACACGAACAATAACAATACTATAACTATCATTTTCATAAATTGAATGGGGGCTCTAGCCGTAATAACATTATAAATTATAATTATACTTGTGTGATAAATAGAAGGTCTCATCCATGATTTATTATGGTGAATAAATTGCCTTGTAATAATTATAAGAAGTGAAGTTTGCATTTTCTACATGCTGTCTATCCATTTCGTTCATGCCTAAAACTGCAGCAGTTTAATGCATAAACACACACTGCTTCTAGATAAGTCCTAAATAAATTGCAGACATTATCCTGTTACAAGTAGGCCTATGAGTCTGTAAGTGACCCCGTCATTCCATTTCTAACGCACACCCACTCAAGTCAGTAAATTTATATTATCGTAACTGGCAAGTACAATTATCTGCAAAGATCATGGCATGACGCAGCGGGTTACAGGAACACGTTCATGCACAGGAATAGTAAACCTACATGCACAAAACATACTTCTGAAATTATGACGCCGTAGTTGATAGGAACATTTCATCAACTCATAAAGAAATTTTAAACAGGATGAAAAAATGAAATTTTCGACTGGTTGATGCGTTTCACATTTACATTGTGTTTTCTTAGAAAGATAGCGGTTTCCATACTAGCAATAAAACAAGTAGATCTAGTCCAAACTCCAAACCATCTTTTTGAAATCTTTCTAGATCTATATACAATGAAACATAGGCTACTTGCACTTATTCAATTCTCTTTCAGTACCTAACATCAGTTATAAAACCAAAGACCTATGACTGGAGAGGTAGGTAGGCTATTGATGCAGTTTTCAAAGGTTTGAGAATACCTGCACAAAGAAATGACTTTGAAGACGTCTATTTTAATACAGAGAAAGAATAAAAAAACAGCATCACAGATGGAGAAATAGAGAGATACATGATTCCAAAGTTGATATATTTTTTTTAAATCTCAAGAGAGCAAACAGTCCCTGACTCGCATGTGGCGAAAATATTTCTGGTTGTGCATAACTGTATAACAACACTATGACCTTGAAAGTCACGCGTCGCAATCACGAGGGGCGGTCACGAGAGTTTTATTCTCACTTCTCACCCTATTTTACTGTCCTCTTTTTTTTTTTTAAGTCAAAAGGCAGAGCCAAAAGTTTTAATACAAACTTAAAAATGTTCAGTCTTTTAAATATGTATTTAATTGTGTATTTATGTTTGAATTCATGATTGACACAAAATTAATAAAGACAACGTATTATATGTATGTACAAGTAGGCTAATAGTAACAAGAAAACTGTTGTTAAGTGTAAATTATTCTCAATGCAACAGGCAGTTAGTTGATGTCGATATAGTGACTATACTGTTCATTTAGTTGATGCCAAAAATGTGACTATATTGTTCATTTAGTTGATGCCAATATAGTGACTATACTGTTCAGTTAGTTGATGCCAATACAGTGACTAGGCCAATAATGTTCAAGTCTTCTCAAGAACCTACTCGATTTACTAAAAGTGCAAAGAAATGAGCTTGACAATTGTAAAGAAAAAATTAATGATATTTTTTTATTGCATTTGATAATACGTGTTGTTGTGCTAGGAGTATAGAGAGGAGTTTAACGTTAAAGAAAACAAAAACCTGTAACAAAACGCACAACTAGAACGCACACCACACCCCAATCTACAATGCGTGTAAATCTTGAATACACACATATACTGACATAGCCACACACCTAACCTGCTTTATGAGATACTAGATCTACTACAATGTTAGCTTATTCACGCAACACAGGCCTGGCATGTTAGCAGTGCAGTTTGATGGCCACATTACAAATACCTCAAGGCCATGGTGTTAGCAGTAATATATACACCAGAGGGACTGTCTAAATTATGTTTTATATACTTTTCGTGGGTGATGGAGTAGGGGGAGATAAACCCTAGTTTTAAATTTAAATAGGCATATTTAGTCAAATAATTTCGAGGACGGGATATTCGAGCTGCTTCCTTGCTAACCATTGCACAGCCCTTGTATTTGTTTTTAAATTTAAGTTTCACTTAAGAATAAAAATATTTAAAAAAAATAAACAACGTAGTTTTGTATTTAAAAAAAAGAGAATAAAAAGAAAAGAATACCATCATAGTAGGCTATATATATTATGGGAAATTCCCCTTATTCGTACAGTAGGCCAGTGTTTTTAGTAGGGAACAAACCAAGTTGTTTCTTTCCTTTCGTGAAAGAGTGTTCTTTTATTCCTGTGTATCTACGACTTATCAACTCATTACATCAAGGCTAACATTGTAAACAACCAGGTTGTGGAAGTTGGGTGGGTATATGGGGGAGGGGTTTTATTTTACTATTTACTGCTGGCTAATAATATGTTCCAAAAATTAATGGGCTGGAAGTTAAGGTTTGAAAAAAAAACTGTAATACTTTTAATTCAATAATTTATGAGTTTTTGAGAAGATCAAACCATTTAGAGAAACATTTTTTAGGCCTTAGCCTAGTTAGTTGTCTCCCTTTGTCCTAACGCCCTGACTATAACTATTTATTGATTTTTAATAGGCTGTTGCAAGATGTGCTCTAGATTGACTTATTGATTAGAATAATTAGCAAATACGTTTTGACAAGCATGTGTAGGCCCTATATTACTGGCACTCACATTGAGGTCAGTGACATTAGCTCCTACAGCCTCCACGACACCAGCACACTCAAAGCCCATGATGACTGGAGTCTTGGGTGGGTGGTCAATGACACCTTGTCTGACCATCAGGTCTGGGAAGCTCATACCGCTGAATGAAGAGAACAACAAGATGGTGTCACGTGGTATCAAGAGAGAAGGAAATGGGGAAATGGCGAGTCTAATTTGATGTCATTGATGTTTACTTCCAGCACAAGATATTGCTTTGCTGTACAATACGTAGTATACTATATAGCTGATATCCCATAAACTCTACAAGAAGGGGATATATATTGTGTAAAGTACCCTTCGGACCAAACTGATCACAGGGCTGGTGGCGCAGCCGTAACCAGTTTCCGTGACCACGGCATACTAGGGGAAGTGTGGCCAGCACAATGCCCAGCCACCTTTACTTTACCCCAACTAGTGTCAGGTACCCATCAGAGCTGGGTAGACTCATATAGATATATATTGTGTAGGATGTTTTTAAACATGTGGGTTGGGGGTAGGGGCTAGTAGTGATTGAGAAGAAAATCCGAGTTCTTTGTGGTTTGACCATTGGCTACTTCCTCATTCCTTGAACGAACTGTTTTCTTGGATTTTTGTTACCCCAGTTTTTAAACTATTTTAGGAAAAGGAAGGGGGGGGGGTAAAAAAGATAGCCTTACGCTTTTTTAAAGGATATCACTTTTCTGAAACATTCTTCCGGTAATAGAATAATTAAGAAATACTTGTTGCTCAGAGTTGTTTCTCGGGTGAATTGCCTACAGAAATATAGGCTACCGTAGCTGTCATATTTTTAATTGCCGTAGAACCAGGTTTTGCATTTACTTATTGTATATATACTACAGATTTTCAACTTTTACAGCAGATATGGGTGATTAAACGTTTAGTGACGTGAAATTCATTAAAAGTTCCCAATCACCCTGGACATCTACGCCATAACAATGACATAGAATACTTAAAGTAGGTTACACATTAATAAACACTTATAATAATATAAACACATTAGGCCAACTGTTTAATGGACACTCGTAAATATATGGTGGCTGAGAGTGTAAGCAGATGAACATTTTTTATAGGCCTATTTAATATGTGTGCTTGAACTTGCCTCCCTTTATAGACATTCTTCTCTCCCTTAAAAAATGTTCAAAGGCATAAGATATAAACTTGAATGTGTCGTGCACACTTTTCTTACCAGGCTTTGACTCTAATCAGGACCTCGCCATCACTGGCCGTGGGCTCTGGCTTCTGTTGAACCTTCATCATTTTCACTCCACCAAAGCCAGTCAAAACGACACTCTTCATCTCTTTTACTGGGGGTGCCGCAGGTGCCGCCGCTGGGGTCTCTGCCGGTTTAGTTTCCGCCTCAGCAGGGGCTGGAGTTTCAGTTGTATCGGGCATGGTTCAGATGGTCGCAACTAATTAATAAAGGGGTCGAACTTTTAGTCAAGAAATCCCATAAACATTATGAAATATATAGGCCTAAGGTTTAGAAACTATGAAATAAAAGACGGGTTTGAATGTGATCAATGTAAAGTCCAGGTTCTTGGTACACCAATTAATTAGGTTTCAAACCACACAGGCAAGTCAGGAAGCTTCTCCTTTCCAAATGAACATTTTTATTGGTTTGTCATTAGGGGTGGGGTAGTTGAAAGCCGGCACTGACATTTTGTGTCGCTTTTAATAAACATATGTGTCGGTGATTGGTTCATTTTTTTTTATTGCCTAATATGACTTATTAAAATAAGGCTTACTCTATAGATTCTATAGTCTATAGGCATATACAACTTTAAAAAAATATGTTTTGTTTTGAATAGGTTATATAAATAAATCTAAATAGATCTAGATCCTGCCTTTAGCCTATTATTTGAAAGACAAACGACTATGATTCTGTTTTATGAGCAGGTTATCTTCACTATGTCGTCAGTCCCTAGAAAGTTAAGTGTTATACGAAACAATTTAAAATGGAACCGAACTGATCCAAACTTGGTACAAAAATATTTCTTACTTTTAAATTACATCTATATTTTCGGCTCGACCTAGAAGTTAATTTTTGTTAATGATGACCAGAAAACTTAATTGGAAAACAACCCTTCCCCACCAAATGCGATTGTTTCTGTGTTTATAGCACCGTCGGCCTAGAAAGGTCAAGGCAGCACACAACTGATGTAATTATAATTGCAGATTTATCCGCAAGTGGGGGAGACAGGGCTGGCGACCATCCCATGACACTAATTATAGAGGCCCAAAGGGTTTCACATGTTCATATTTATCTTGAATGGTACCAGACCTAGACCTCTATGTATATATGACAATATTATGATGTATTGACATAATATGAACGTTTTAGAGTCGCTAAATGCAGGTGTTAAATTATGGGTTTATTGATACATCCATCCCTATGTATATTTGAAAAAGAGGCCAGTAAAACCCTTGATTTGTGTACAATTTTTTGTATCTCGAGACATTCAATTAAATTATTGCCATATTTTATATCTATCTCGTAAAGAAAATACTTGAAAGTGCTTACAAATAAAAACAAACTGCGCAAAGAGAGAAAAAAAAGTGTCTTTTTGATAAAAACCTTATTACTTATTAGATAGCTCTTAACATATGCTAAATAGCTGCTGACTTCATACACCTGTTTAAATTAGTATAGAAAGAAGTTTGGGGAGGGGTTTATATATTTTTTTTACATTAACTACATCTATATGTCATACTTATGAAATTTTTCATCATTAAATAAATGTTTTCAAAACAAATGAACAATAAAAAAAAATAAAGAAAAATAAACTAGAGAGAGTGAAATGCAGACCTAATAGAATAGTCTGTTTAATTTATTTAGGCCCTAGCCTACTCTTAATATTGATATTGTATGCGTTTACTTACTTGGTAAATACACGAAAATTGTGCTTCTTATTTGTATTCCAAAAACAAACACAAATTATGTCTCAGGTGTGAATTAAAACACGTAGAACAATATGAAGGTATTAACTAGCGCATATGATTAGACTATATACTGTTTATAACAAACACTATATGTTAACAAATGCTCCGGCTGCTAGGCCTTTTTTACTTGAAATCTATTGAAGCGAGGGCTTCACGCATTGATCGATGAACTCACCACGTGCAAGTTAGCGAAATAAACATATTTACTGCTACGGCTAGTCTGATTGGACGCTACATTAAGACCTTTGCAAAGTCCAAATTTTTAAGGTCTATTCATCACGTCGTAAATTTGAGATTGCGGTATTATTGGTAGGCCAATTAGTCTAGCTCTTTGATTTAATATATGTATTTTTTATAGTGCAAAAACGTCATTTTATGCAAAACGTATAACATTATGCCAAAGTGATATAATAATTTGATTAAGCACATCCCTTTCTACAGAATAGTATATTCCACATGTAACCTTTGACCTGACCTTACGTTCTATGTAAACAAAAACTAAGGTTGTTACCGGTCACCATGCAGTAGTCACTATAATATGAAAACAAGCTTTTGAAACAGAAAAAGTTCGGTAAAAAGTTCAAGTAAATCAAATAAGTTAATGTCAAAACTGTTCATAAAGTTAAATGTTTTACTTGTTCCTTTGCCCATATTATACGTCTATATTCACTTTGATTTACCTAGCAATACCATCTTTATCCAAACCGTAACGTAACCTAATTTCGATAAGTTTACGGTACTTTTTTAATCAAACAACTAACTTATATACTTATATATAACTAGCTATATAGGCTATAGGGCCGATTTTTAAAAGTGTATCTTTTTACACATTGGATTGGAAAAATTCGCGAATTCTGTAAATTCACGACATATAGGCATAAATCTAGGCCTAGCCTACAAAAAAAAAAACAAATACAAATTTTTTGGCTCTTCTCATAATATTTCGTATTACTCATAAAATTAATAATGATTATAATTTATAATGATTTTACTGAAAGTTTACAATAGACAGACTATTACTAGGCCTATATTGCTATATATATTATTATAGAGTATTGAGGAAACACATATCTTAATTGACATAATAGGTCTATATGAATTAACACATTCATAGAGTTATTAACCTGGTTTGTTCAAAGAATTATAGCAAGTGATATGCATGCTTCTCACTTCTGGTCAGTGTGAGTGTGGCTTTGTCTGAAACTGAATGTTGATACCAGTGTTTGCAACTAGTCAACTAGGGATGTTATGAAAATTGGTTTTCAAACTTGAAAACGGTTTTCATCTTTGTTGGAAGTTGGGAAGAAATCATACAAATATATCAAGACTTATATTAAAAGCCTTAATTTTTTTAACGTTTTGCCTGAATTATTTGCCCTTGAATTTTTTTTTTGTACTGGGTAGTATAATTAAGACATCAAAAACGATGAACAAATAAACAGTATAAAAAAATTCTTATTTCTAAAATAATATTCAACAAACACATTTTTGTAAATATGTTAAATGAAAAGAAAATTTAAAAAGCTTTAAAATGATAGGCCTACTAAATATGTATGGTTTCTTTTTGTTTAATAATATTTCCCTCAAAGAGTGGACAAAGTATATAAATAGAATTTTACAATTTGGTTATCAGCTGATCAAACAGCTGACTGCAACGCATTTGATGGTTGAGAACTAAGTAGGTAGTAGAATCATTAGCTTCATCATTTTCACTGTTACCTTCACTACAGTCATCTTCAGTTTCCGAACCACTACTTAAAATAAAATCGCTGTAACTATCGTCTAATTCATTGTCTAATTCAGAATCTAAAAATTGCCCTGTAGCCTACGCTCCTTCCAAGCGTTGGTTCACCTCAGCCAATCCATTTTCAACATGTTTACATTAAAAAAATGGCTTAAACTAAGAAAAATTAAACTGAAAATAGTGAAAATCATCCTAAAATCGGATTTCTAGAACCGAAAAGAAAATTGGTTTTGAAAAAAATAAAAAACTATTAACATTCCATTAACTTCATTAAGATTGATAGGTTATAACAAGAACAAGTTGTGTTCCAAACAAGCGTAGTGTATCAAGTAATATTTATCACACCCAAAAAGGATGTATATCAAGTTAATCATATTCCAAAGCAGTAGTATACCGAGGTTTCACTGTATATTTATATACCGGTATTTTTGTGTGTGTGTGTGTGCATAGCGGGTTGTGACTCTTTTTAAAACAAAAACATTTTGATAATTAAGCCAATATAAATATTTGGAAGCCAACATTTTTAAACATCCCCTTCCATTTTTATTTTCCCAACTGTAGGCTATTTATCATAATATTTACATACTTAACAGACTAGTGAGAAATATAGAGTCATAGTAGTAAAGGAAAGTAGTATCCTGGTCAAACCCATTCAATGCATATAGGGCCTTTGCAGCAGTGTCCACACGTTTCCTTGGCCATGGCATACGAGAGGATGATGTGGCCAGCAGAATGTCCAGCCACCTTTACCCCTAACTAATGTCAGATATCTAGAATTGGGTAGACACATTCATGGAAACCTTCCAAACCCAGGATAAAAAAAAGCACTTTGCCCACTAAACTGCCACCAGAGTCAAAATATATAGGCTTATTGATACATTATTTTGTGGTTTTGTAAGAAATTATAAGTAAATATTTGTGTACAAATATAATATGATATTGCCTACATTTCATTTATACATAATATAATACTGTCTAAATATGCCTAAAGATGTTTCTTTTATTTCATTTCCACTAGGTCTGAACTCTGAACTCTGTACATAATGTCCTATGTACATTATGTAATCCACTGTACAATGGCCATTATTATATTAGTGGTCGGAAATTTATACATTAACATCAGAGAAAAATTTGAGAACTGTGTTGATACTTGTAACATCATTCAAAGTGGATTAGTGAAGAATAGAGATATCAATCACTTACTTCTAACCAGGACAATTACACATTCGCACTTACAGTCATCACACGTAGAATCAGCCACTGAACTTTTAACTCTTGGGACAGCTGAAGGTTATGAGACAAACCAATATGAAACAATTAAAGCCTCTATTTCTATCTTTCAAAGTCAATTTGAAAGTAGACCAATTGCACTTGAAACAACTGAAAAATTAGCATTAAACAATCAGAAGAAAAATATTGAAGTGCCTTTAGTCCAGGATGATGACAAAAGAACAACGGACATCATTTCTACTCCAACATTAAATCAAGTGATGATAACTAGTCAGATTTCACTGAATTCTTTGATTCAAAGTTCCCAAACCTCTGTGATAGATCAGTCAGATCTTAGTATAAATCACTATATGCTACAAAGTAGTTTACAAACTAGTTTAACTGAAAAATCTGCCCAGAAAGATGAAGCTTATGCTCATCAAAAATATTTGGAAGAAGAAAAAACTTCAGATTCTGTACTTACTGCCCCTTATGTTCCGTTGATTAACACGAAGTTCGTTTCAAGCCCCCAAGCTGTCAAGGAGACAAGAAAAGTAATTTTGGGCTCACCAAGTATGCTTTCACCTGTCACACATATTACTGATGACGTTGCTACAAGTGCCAGCAATTTTAGAGGGGAAGAATCAAAGACGGTTGCATCCACAAAAATGGCAAGTGAGCAAGAGAATCTTTTTTGTATAAAAAATGAATGTTTACAGCACAGTGCTGTGATTGACTCACCGGATGAAGAAAATGAAAGAAATGATTTTACAGTTTATGAAAATAATGTATTTAATGTTGATGTTCATGCAAGTACAAAGACAGAAGAACAAAAAGCTATGCAATATTTAAATATGAACCAAATAGCTGATGCCAGAGCTATAAATCTGTTAATTTCTCAGGGAACATCAGTTTTATGTGAAGAGAATGATTCTCAAGGTAAAATGTGTCACTTTCACAATCTTTGTTTTAAAAAGAAAGAGAAGGATTTTATATTTGTCATGGGAAGTAACAGCATAATTGAGTCCAACACAGATTTCAATGACATTTTCAGTCTAAATCTCTCAACAGTCCCAGATCACAATGCACATTTAACCTCTCTAGTTTCTCTCCCTGCAGAGAGCCTCAGACAATTTTCTATTGCCATTGTTGATAAAACTACATTTATCATGAGCCGGTTTAAACCAGACAATATAATGCATGTGCTTCATGATGACATACTTCCCCTGTTTGACACACTTAATGGATGGCATCTACAAAATCAAATGAAAACACCAGATGTAGCTCTGATTTTTAAAGACAGCTTTAATTATGGTGATTTCATTCATGTCTACTCCACACTTTCAACCATGCATCCTATATTATTGCACAAGTTGAACTCATCCATTGATATAATATGTTTTGCTGACAGTTACATTGGGCTTTCATCTTCTACGTTATGGTATCAATATGGTTTTTTGAAACCCCAGGGACCATTATTAATCAACAGTACAAAAGTTCTACAGAAAGTCCAGAGGGCTACCCAATACTTAGCCGACCATTTCAAGAAGGATTGTTTCTTGTGCAAGAATAATAACCATTTAGTCCTTATATCAAGGAAAGATAACAGACTCATTCTTAATGAAGGGGAGTTAATTATGTCTATAGCTAGATCAACAAAACTAAAAGTTATGTCTGTAAGCTTAGAAATGCAAAGCCTTAGTGAAATTATTTCTATTGTAAGAAGTTCAAACGGTATTATTGGCATGCATGGTTCACTTCTATCATTGTTAATTTTCTTGCCGCCTAGCTCTGTGGTCATAGAGCTTTTCCCATATGGAATAAATCCATTAAAATATTCTCCTTTCCAAACCTTCTGTCAGCTACCCGGATCTGGCCTTGTGTACAAGTCCTGGGCGAATCCACATAAAGATAAATCTGTTGGTCATCCTGATTGGGCAGCAGAGCTTGGTGGCATTCATCACTTGCCTGACCATGTCCAGGATAAAATCCTCCAGGAAGCAGAAGTTCAGGATCATTTGTGTTGCAGCGATCCATCATGGCTGTACCACATTTACCAAGATACAGAGGTTGATGTTGATGCTGTGACCTCAATCACTCTCACATCACTCACCCATGCTAAAGCTATGATGGCCGATACCAAGCCACTGAAACCAATGTTTCAGTACCGTCCAGGGCCTGTGCATAACATGTCATGCTCTTATATTTCAAGTAATGACATTTCAGGCTACAAGATAACATGGTCTCTTCCCTGGAATCTTCAGTTTATTCCATATACATTTCTAGAACTACATCTTGTTTACCAGGAAAACACTGCTAGTGAAACAACTCAAGTAAAATTGGAATCCAGTGCTATGCATTTTGTTATCAAGACCACAGAAGTGATCTCAGGAAGTATATACAATGTTTGGGTGAAAGTTGTTGTTGACCATGAGATTTCTGGACCATACAGCCATGTTGCTTGTAATAGATGAATTTGGATAAATGAGTGACGATTGGCAAAATAATATTTCTACCACCAGTAAACAAATTTAATTATAATGGGTAAATCTTGATGTTTTGGAAAGAAAAACAACATGGTGACATGATTCTGAATGGGAATAGCACGGTGAAATAGACTAAATGAATTAAAGACTTCCAATTCTAATTGTGCTAACTATGAATGAATGTTGTTGTTTTTTAAATGTCTAATATTTCTTATGAAATTTAGAAAACTGCTAAGACAACTTAAGTCAAAATACCATCCACTCCCTCCCAATAATTATATAGTTATAAAACTGGTTATGTGAGAGTTAAAGATTACATGACAATAAATGCACATTTAAATTATTATGCATTCAAATGCTCAATTGTTAAGCTCTATATTGGAAAGAATAATTTTTAAATGATATTGTTTTTTTCTTTATGTGCTTTGGAAAGTTACTGCTGTGATTTTCTTTGTGATATTTTCAAATCACATAACATGCCCAGTACACAATTAATTAGTTTCAACCCCCCCCCCTCCTTTTTACAAATAAAAGGTAAGCACTCAAGGTTCTAAAATAAAGGGTTTTATTTATTTAAATTATATTTCTTGAATGATTTTTAACGTTTCTAGGAATTTTACTGTAATAAAAACACTAATGTTAATATTGAATATCTGCCACAAAATAGGTAACATATTTCCAATTAAACCTCATATATATATATATTAATATATAGGTCTATATATTTATACACATTTACCCCTGAATTAGGAGTGCACTAAGAGTTTTTTAACATTTGAGACATCCCTCTTATGATTTTATGAAATCAGTTATTATGATTAGCCCTATTTTGAGATATGGGTGAGTTCAGGTTCTCAATAACAACCACCCATTCAGGAATTTTTATTATGCAGTTTTTTTTTGGTCCAATTTGTTATGTGAGCATATTGGGTTCAGAGCTCAGTCATGGTACCTTTGTATATACGTGTATATAAAATATACATGTATAACATTTTAGATTTGTCTTGATTTGTGATTTAAATACCTTGTTCCAGCCAACTATCCTTTTTATTGATATTGGAGACACATTTTGTTTTCTAGTTCAGACTAGTCTAGTCATATCATTTACCAAGTTACTCATCTCCTTTTTTCTTCTTGAATTGACTTTGGACTTTGGAACATTTTTTTAAGCATTCAATTTGTTGACTATTTTATAATACTATTAAAAAATATTAATAACTTAAAGACATATTTTAGTGTTTGTGTGTGTGTGTTTGTTTAAAGTAAACAAAATTAAAATAATTAGTCTAGGCCCATACTTTGTTATATTTGTCTGAAAAAGAATTACTTATCCGAAATGGCTTTTTTTAAATAATCATTGCTAGGTTACATCCCTTTAAATATGCTTTGTATTGAGTCGGTCGGTAGCCTAGTAGTAGGATTTCTAATTTATTCAGAATTCAGTCATTCTGAATGCCAAACAGCCTAAAAGTAATTAATCCTGTTCTATCACTCAATTTCTTGTAGAAGGGACATAAATTAGCCTGCTTGGGCGTCTCCCTTGGGCCATTTTAATTTGCTCGATCTGTGTCAAGTCTGGCACGTGCAGCGTAGGTTGCCAACCCCTGTATTAGGGCTACTTCAGCCAATATTTGGCGTTTTTTTTTTCCTGTTTTCTTTTTTTTTTTTTAAAGGTTTTTTTTAGAACAAATAGGCCTAACACATTATAGACGATAAGTTTACAAATCCTACAATACAGTTTTTTAGTGGACCATCAATAGGCCTATAATATATAGAATAGGCTACATATTATTTTTCTGAACGACTTTTGTGCTTAGGCCTATCCCAGAAGTCAGGCCCGCGGGAAAGAACACGTAGCTCTAGGCTACGGCCCGCCAAACCTTTTAAGCTGGCATCATGCTTCTAACGGCAATCCGTTGTTAATATGTAGGCCTAACCTAGGCTACATATATAGGCCTAGGCTACATTTTCAGACTAGTCTAATTTGCGGCCTTTCTTATTAATGGTAGGTTCCTATATAAATTGTTCATATGGCTCAATCGACTCAATGAATAAAAAATGTTACACACCCTGTTATGTTATGAATTAAATAAAAATACAAAAAATTACCATATAAAAAAAAACTTGTTGAAATCTAGATCTATCACTATAAACTTTTTAATTATAACGATTTTTCTTAGTAACATTGGACACATTGACACTTGAAAGATTAAAAGTTTGTAAAAAAATTATACTCTATTCGAATTTTTTCATTAAAAAACAATAATGTATAGCCTAAAGCATATAGGCCTACATGTAGTAGCCTAAATCAAATATTATGTATGATGCTGTTGATCAAATGATCAAAATTGCAGAGGATTAATTTTATCACGTGGAATCAAGGCCATATTTAGGATTGTGGGGGACCTGTTCCCAAATTTATGTGGGGGCCCATCGTGGTCTCGTCCCTGCTTCCACACACCTCAGAAAAGGGCCGTTAACTTCATGTAACATTCTGTGAAATCATACATTTTATGGTACACTTAGCTTGGTTGGACTGGAGCGATTTTAAGTTTTAGGGCAGGGGTCGGGAACCTTTTTTCTGAGAGAGCCATGTACACCACATATTTTGAAAAGTAATTCTGTGAGAGCCATTCAGTATGTTTAAAACTAAAAATTCAAGTAAATGTGTGCCTTTTGTGCAATTTCAACACTAAAAGTACAATAATTATGTCTCTGAATTCTTCTGATGCTGAGCTGCAGTAGATTTTAGCTCATTTGTAGAATGAAATAATGATAGGCTATGCAATTAATATGTAGATCAAAAATTCTAAAAAAAACATTTTTCAATAATTGAACATTTGTCTGCGAGCCAGATGCAGCCATCAAAAGAGCCACATCTGGCTCGCGAACCATGGGTTCCCGACCCTGTTGTAGAGGAATAAATGAATTTTATTTCACATTTTCAACGAAAGAATGGGGATGTCACTCAAACATTTCTTTTTGGGATGTGTGGGGGCCCCTGTTTCAATGGAACATGCCTAAATACGCCACTGCGTGGAATCCTGTTCTAGCTTCGCTCACATCTATAAATAGACGATCCCAGTTCTCTTTACCTGTGTTCTGAAAGCTCTAAAGTGTAACTGTGCCATTGGGTGAGTTGAGAACTTCCATCGTCTGTGTTGTCTGATGTCTGTGCAAGGTTTCTATTACTTCCTTAGGCCTACACATTTTCTTATATTGGGAATTCAATTATAAAATAAAGGATTAGACGTCTATATAATAATATTGTATATAGTATATATAGTGGCAAGAGTGGTATTTGCGTTTTAACAAGTAGATAATTAAGCTATATAGGCCTAGTCTTTCGATTTTCATTTTTTTGCGTATTAAGACACAAAGGTAATCGTATAGGCCTAATTTAACCTATTGGGCATTTTAGCCATTTTAAGGTCATTGCATAATCAAATAACGTTATTGATGTAGCCTAGCCAAATAATTATAGCCTATCACGAGTATGACCACTCTAGTCAAAATACACCTCAATGTCACTGCTTCCGTTGAGGCTTATAAATAAGAATAGCCTATATATAGGTGCATCATATAGTTATCCATGGCGCTACGTTGCTACGTATTATAGTCTATATACACATGTCTTAGTTCTATATAAATATTAGGCCTATTGCTGTGCATACCTTTTCAGAAAATACCGGACACCTCCCCCCTTCAAGGTATCCCCCGCCCCCCCCCATAGGGCAATTGGGTAGGGCGAAGATAGGGGGAAAGTTGCCATGTGGGTTAGTTTTCATCGTCTCTCCTATTTGAATGATGCATGGCCTATAGCTAGATATTGAAATTTTGATCTTTTGGTATTTCTTTATATTTTATACTGGACAGTCTACTGAAGTACCGGACTGTTCAGGCCAATACCGGGCACTTGACAACCCTAATTATAAAGCCATAGATGGTGGACTTTTTACTTTTTTTTAAAGATGATGTTTAGAGTGGAGATAGGCTACCTATAATATCCTATATCATACATACATTATGAAGATTACAATTTTTAACATTTTAATTTACTGACATATAATATGCAGTCTTCAGAAATTTGACTAAGTTAGTTTTACAATTTTGAGAGACTTATTTAAGTCTTAAATTCGATTGGTATTTTAGGTCTACATGAAATGATGAAGCCATGGGCCATTAGATAAAGTGTAGATCTATATAATATGCTGGACAACATTTCTTTGAGTCACTGATTTAATATTCTTTTGTAAAGTTGATTTTTAGCACTGCATTAGTTTGAAGCCTGTTTCAACATAATAGGCCTATCTATATAGGCTTTGGCAATATGGGACAAGTTGGCCTGGCGACAGTGTTCTAGCTAGCATACAAGGGTCCCAGGCTCAAATCCTAGTGAAGGCTATGATTTGTTCCCAGTTCTGGAGGGTATGTCCCTGAGTCTACCCGGCTCTGATGGGTATATATATAAGCCTATCTGACAAAAGTAAAGGCTGATGGCTGTTGTGCTGGGTATAGGTCTACAATCTCCTAGTAATAATAGTATGCCATGGCTAGGTAAACCTATAATGAACTCGGCTTCACATGCCCTATAGATCAAATTGGTTGGTCAGGATTACATACTTTTATATTGGCTAAATTATATATACCGTATATATAGAGGCTTATGTCATACAGGCCTATTAAAATGTTAAAAAGATAACCTTTAAATAGATTCATCATTCATGTTTTTTAACTATTGTATAACAGATAAATTTCATAAACTATTTAGTATAATATTCAAGTTTAGTGTATTAAGTTATACATTTATATTAATTATATTCCCTCTGAGGAAAAAAGACCTTTCTACACTTTGAATAAATTTTTGTTAAACTAATAAAATGTTCATTTTTTGTTTGTTTATTGAAAAACATTATCAGCCTACCGATTTAACTCAGAGAACAAATACAATAGACAGAATTGAAAAAATGTCAGACTTTCAACTGCTGGAAAAAGAAGCTGAGGAACTACACAAAAATGGAAATTTTACTGAAGCTGTGAAACAATATACAAAATTACTAGGTGCAGATACAGGAAACTCTAGCAAGTAAGATCACTTAATCACTCATTTGCTAGCAAAATAGTTATTAACATAATAAAGAATGGAAACAAAATGAGAAAAATAAACTTGCTAAAGTTTTGTAGTTATTATATCTAAATGGGAGACAATTCTGTTTGTCTTTTTTTTAAAGAACATTTTTCCTATTGTCATTTTTTTAAGACACTATTGTGAATAATTTAAAATTTTCAATTTACAAATTATCAATTTATATAGATGGCTGCTATCAAGAGGTGAATGTTATTTGGAACTATCCGACTGGAATAAAGCATTGGATGATGCAAAGAAAGTATTGAATGACAGTAAAGATTTGACAAATAATAATAAATCACTTACTGAATATAGTATAAGAGCATCTGTTCTATGTGGAAAGGTAATTAATCTATCAGTTTCTTTAATCTCTGAAATTCTGTTAATTTGTTATTGTTCCTAATACAAATAAATAGAATAAAGAAAAACTAGATCTAATTATTATACATACATTTATAAACAAAAATAATTCTATTTTATTCCTCTTGGGGCTGTGATAATTTTATTTGTTGTTCATCTAGGCATGTACAAAACTTGGTATTTATGCAGAGGCTCTAAATTACTTTAAAGATGGATTGAAGTTGGATTCTAAAAATACAATTATTATTCAAGAATTGAAAAAGATGCAAAACATTATTTTGAAGGTAAGGAAATTTTTCCTATATAGTCGAATTGTTTAATCCATAACCATGTCAGTACAGTATATAACTTTTGGCTATATAGTCGAATTGTTTAATCCATAACCATGTCAGTACAGTATATAACTTTCGGCTGACACTGAAATTATATGTTTTTAAACAATATGACACTATAATGATATTAGTTCTAAGCTGTTGATATTGTAAAATAGTAGGCCCTACCTCTATCAACTAATTAAAATCCATGAACCTGCAATGCTTAGTCTTGAATTATTGTCTTTCCCTACCAGGAACAAAAAGAACAGTCTGACACTCAGGATTGCACTTATTCTGCTGTTTCACTTTGTTCACAAAATATTTATCCTGGAGATGAGCAGCTCCTGAACCTAGAGAAAGAAATTTTGACAGTGAAATACAAAATTCTTGATGATGACTTTTATAAAGGAGAAAACAATGTCAAGGTATAGACAGCAAAGAAATTTTTTTTAACAAAGACTTTATTAGTAGCCATCCTTAACTGCAATAAAAAGTACTTTAGTAACCATCCTTTACTGCAATATGAAAGTACTTTAGTAGCCATCCTTTACTGCAATATAAAAGTACTTTAGTAACCATCCTTTACTGCAATACAAAAGTACTTTAGTAATTATCCTTTACTGCAATAAAAAGTACTTTAGTAACCATCGTTGACTGCAATATGAAAGTACTTTAGTAACCATCCTTTACTGCAATATAAAAGTACTTTAGTAACCATCCTTAACTGCAATATGAAAGTACTTTAGTAACCATCCTTTACTGCAATATGAAAGTACTTTAGTAACCATCCTTTACTGCAATAAAAAGTACTTTAGTAACCATCCTTTACTGCAATATGAAAGTACTTTAGTAACCATCCTTTACTGCAATATGAAAGTACTTTAGTAACCATCCTTTACTGCAATATAAAAGTACTTTAGTAACCATCCTTTACTGCCATAAAAAGTACTTTAGTAGCCATCCTTTGCTGCAATAAAAAGTACTTTTGTAACCATCCTTTACTGCAATATAAAGTACTTTAGTAACCATCCTTTACTGCAATAAAAAGTACATTAGTAACCATCCTTTACTGCAATATGAAAGTACTTTAGTAACCATCCTTTACTACAATAAAAAGTACTTTAGTAGCCATCCTTTATTGCAATATTAAGTAGCCTACTTTATTAACCATCCTTTACTGCAATATAAAGTACTTTAGTAACCATCCTTTACTGCAATAAAAAAGTAGCCTACAGTACTTTAGTAACCATCCTTTACTGCAATAAAAATATTTTCTGACACAACTAGTTGACATTAAGCTTAGAATACAAGATTACTTAAATGTAGACTTATTGATAAACACATATTCATTAGCAGACTCCTTATTCATTTAGCAGACTCTTGCTAAAAATATTTGCACCTATAACTAATGATTAAACCATTGAAACCTACAGCTACCAGTTAATATTCCTTGATGTTAATAATATAATCTTTAAGCAATAAGAAACTAGAATTCTAAACTCTTTTTAGAATAGTTGTGTTTCTTTTTTTCTCACACTGGTAAATGTGACTCTTAAATATCAATGTAACTAAACATTAAGATTCAGTTTTCATCATAAATATTTTCACAATTTTATTCTAAAATCTTTGTTCATTTACTTGTTCAAGGATAATAAAGATATTGTGTTAATTATTTTGATTGTATTGTTAATATTCATTTCTGTATTGGAATAGAAAGATGCTCAGCTTGAAGCACAGCTAGTCCAAGCTGCCTATGAATGTTTGATAGCCGAACAACTACAAGACTCTTTAACTCTCATTTCTAAGGCTGTCTCAATGGATCCTGGAAATATTTTTTATAGAACTTTTAGAGGCCAGGTAATACAAAGTCTAATAAATGTGTATGACATAAATCATTATTAGTCTCACTTGCCTTTTCTTATTGCTTTTCTATTTATATCAAGACTGTCTGTGACAAAAAAGAAACTTTAGAATGGGACAGTGTTCAGTTTTAGTCTGACAGACACCCTAGGCTGTTAGGTCTACAAAATACACATATATTGTTGTTTTTGTGTGTGTCTGTGTACAGTTTTAGTATTTGTTTTCCACATTTTCAAATGATCACCATTTTTCCTTAAAATGTGAATTCACAATTTCTAGCTAAATTCTTTGACTTTTCTCAGCTCTTTCCTGTTACTAAAGACGATTCAATTATGCTGCTCACAGTAAAATTTTGCTCTCCTTTTTATAGTCTTCTATTTAACCCTATTTTTTCTTATGATCTATCTATCTATCTATATCTCTCTATATATATATATTGATTGCTTTATTGATCCAAATAAATGGAAATTTGACTTGATTACATAAATTCCATATTTCAGCATACCCATACTTAAAACAATGTTAAATAACCATTTGTACTCATGCATAATAGACATTCGTGCACACTATCTTACCATTAATCATGCAAGAAAAAGTATTATTTAGGAGTCAGCTATTGAGCTATTGTATTTCCTGGCTGACTGATGATTCTTTTGAAAGATTCTCACTGATAGTGGAACAAAAGAGTTCCTAAGTCTCTCTGTTCTTGCCCTTATTGAAAGTAGCCGCCCACTTTGATGTAACTGATGATATGATCTAACTATCGTGAAGCGGGTGTGCATGATCTTGAATAATTGTATCAATCATAGACAGGCACCTTGAATTGAATAGATCTGCTAGAGATGGTAATTCTGTCTGTGTAGTACGAGAGGCTTTGTTTATTAGGGGTCTATCTGGTGTTTGTTCAATGTGGTGGCATTACCATACCATACCAGCAGGTGATTGCAAAGATTATGATGCTACTAACAGTCGCCAAGTAAAATCAAAAGTATATATTATTATATATATATATTTATACACACAAGTTAAATTCCTTGGCATTGCCCAGGGAAAAAATTACTCAGGTATAGGCCTATACAGGCTAAAGATATCAATTTTATAAACTACAAACTAACTACAATAAACATAATGCTATAATAATTTTTTTAAAAGGACATTTGTTTTGTTTTTATTTAACAAAAAGTTTGGACTATCCCTGGCTGAGAATCAAACACCCATCGTCCCCATGCCTTTAAAATAAAATTATTAGATTTTACTTACTGAAAAGCTTTAATTCCTGAAATTCTTTACAATCTTTAAAAAAAGTAATATTAATCTAAATAAAAAAAATAGTAGAAAAAAAAAAGAAAAGTAATCAGTGGGGAATCGAACCCAGGTCACTCGGATGGTAGTCAGATATGATAACCACTCAGCTCGGGAGTAACCATACCAAAAGCGAGATTGCAAAAGTAAAATATGAGACAATAAGCTCACGTCTTTAAACTAACCAATGGGGATTCGAATCGACACAGTCTACTTTATATATACAAAGATAATATATATATATAACAATTTAGAAAAACACTATATTTTTAAGAAAGCAATAATCTTTTTTATAGAAGGAGCGTCTCTAACATATAAGATAAATATTATTTTTAATGCAATTGTTGTTAACATAAAATTTGAAGGGTACTTGAAATTACCCTTGTGTATAAATTGATGTTGTTGTTTTATAAAAGACGTACATAATTAAAATTGCATTATTTAATTAAATCTGTTAAATAAATTATTTAGTCTTCATAACTTTCAGGTTTATTTCAACTTGAAAAAATGGCATAAGGTTATTCAAGACTATTGGGTCATTCCTAAAGCTATGAGGAAGCCAGATGTATGGAAACAAGGAGGTCAGTCTATTACCTTTGATTCTCTATTATTTTCACAAAATATCTACCAACAGCTTGTAACTTATGTAAAGTGGTTTCTTTTATATTTAAGGCAAAGCTCTGCTAGAACTATGGCTGCCTGTATTGGCTGAGTTTTGGTTTCGTAAAGCAACTCAATTGTCTGGAGGAAAAGATGAAGAAGCTGCTCACTTATTTCAGAAAGTCCGTGTGAAAAGACTGTATGATCCTCTCACAGAGGACCAACCTATTCAAGTTGATTTTACACAGTTTGGCAGAGCAGTGTTTGCCAAAAGTAAGGTGATACATTTGTAGACCTATTAACATCTGCATGACATTGTATTTATCATCACATGAAACTTGTCTAGTAATCTCATTGAATTATTATGATTGATAATGATTGCATTTGTGTGACTATTTTCAATTGACTTTTTAACAGGTGATATCCCTAAAGGTCACACTGTAATGACTGATTTACCTTTAGTGATGGCACAGTCTCTTGGTTCCAGACATATAAGAGCCTGCTGTAACTGTGCTGTCTCACTCATTACTCCTGAGGCTTATTTTAAAGAAAAGTTAGTATATAGGCCTACAACTGCATGAATATAATAACACATTTTATTCTAATTGCCAATAGTTAAATGTAGGCCTACTCAGAATTTAAAACTTTGATTTGTAGATATAATTAAAGACATAAAATGAACATTAGACCTATAGCATAAAAATAATTCTGTAGACATGCATATTTTTGTTTCAAATGTAAGCTTATCTACAATAATAAAAATCTTTTTCAAAACTGAAGAAAAAAAATTAAGTGTTTTATTATAAAAATCTTTTAAAGATCTAAATTATATCTATTCACAAATGGCCTGTGAAGATAGTGGTATTTCTTATAATTTAAACACTTTCTAAGTCTAATTTCTTTGATAGCTTTTTTTTTTAAAAAAGTAATCATTATTCTATGTACAACTAATACTCCAGACTGACATTAATGAATGAAGATCAACTTGACCTTATCAAAGAATATTGGCCAAATGTGTCAATAGAAGAATGTCCACACTGTAAAAAGGAGATTTACTGTAGCAAACTGTGTAAAAATGAGGTAATATTGTTCATAACTTTCAGAAAAGAAAACGAAATATGTAAATCTTTTAATCTTACTGGTTATAAGAAAACGTTTTTGATTAACTCCTAAATAGAAATAATTTGATCTTTGCATGTAAATATTGGAGACTATTTTAAAAGGTTTTTAATATAGCATATACGTCATTGCTTTTTACTTTTCTAAACTGGGATATTTTCCATGTCTAATGTCCTGTATCTGAGGCATGGGATACATACCATCGTGTGATTTGTCCAAGTCTTAACCCAGCTGCAGCACAAATTTACTCCATCTGTGAAAATAATGGCTATGCTCATACAGAAGATGGCCAGTGGACTGAAGTATGGGGTGGACATTATAGGTAGCACATTTAATTTTTTGTATCACTCATATGATAAATATTAAAACTTCAAACTCGATAAGATTGAAAACTTAAAATGCAATAATGTGAAGATTTATTTGTAAATCTTTTTTTTTTAAATCATGATTTTGTTTTAAAATATCCATTTAGTCCAATGATTCTGGTGAAAATTTGGTCAATTATTGTCTCACAAGTTCAAGATCTGATGACAAAAGATGGTTCTTCAGAACCTACAGTTGAACACTGGGCACGAGCTAAAGCCCCATTTAGAAGGTAAACATTGCAATGTTTTACTAAAGATGTATACATTATTTTATTTTTTTAAATTATTATAATAAACTAGTTAATAAATCACAAATAATGTTTTTTTCTTTAGATTTATTGCCTATGGAACAATGCCTGCAATCAAACGTATGCCTCACATTTTGCCAGTGTTTCAGTCAGTGTTTGCTAAATGTGGTGGAGGATTAAAGTTGGATATAACTGAAGATGAATTTAATGGACGCTACTATCAAGCTGCTTGCAATCTACAATGTTTTTCACCATCAATAACTCCATATCACAAATTTATGGATAATATCAAGGAAGACATTCGTGCAGTAAGTTTAAATTTATATTTCTATAAATAAACATTTTTGTTTACTCAGGAGAGGTTTTAACAAGTATTATCTTTATTTAACTGCATTTATTATTAAAAAATTTTTCAGCAACACTTTTATTATAAAATTTTTTAATAATTATTCTTTTAATCAATATTCTTATTAACTATTGTTGTTTATTTTTCTTTTTTATTAGTAGGGGATTTTAAAATGTAAAAGATATAATACATCTTTTTAGCAACCAAAATCATTAATATTCATCCTGTTTTATTTTTAGGCTCAGAAGATTTAAATGCATAAAAAAGATGTTTTCAATATGAATGTAAACAATGTATATTTTAATATTATAATAGAGAATAATATTGAAAGCCAACTAAGATGACATTACTTTTTTCTGTTCTTAGATTGGAATGGTGAAATTTTTAACTGAGAGACCACCAGAAGCTCAGTTTGCTGCAATGTGTCCATTACATGCATGCAGTAATCATTCATGTTTCAATAATGCTGAAGTCTGTGACTTAGATGTCAATGGAAGACCCGGCATACAAATGATTGCAAAAAGAGACATCAAGTATGTCTGTAGCTTTTTAAAAATATATTTTACTTTTATAATATCCTCAATGTTTATTATCTATTGCTATAGACTTCTGAAAAAAAAAGGGATTTTTTACTGCTAATATTGATCAAAGCTCCAAGATTTAAAATTTTTCTCTCTCATACCGGATATGTTTAAATGTAAAATATATGTCCAACTCAAATGTACAGATGGTAACGGATTAAAATTGATTGAACTAAAGAAAATAAAACATTATTGTGCAACAGCATTAAGATGATATGTCCTTAGAGACTATTTTTTTGAAATCACATATGAACTATATGACTGGTTGATTGCTTTAATGGATTCTTTGTACTTTCCTTTATAAATATAGATATTTCTATTCCAGGAAAATACCAGAACTATATATAATATATTTTATTCTCAACAAAACTGTTAATTTAAACAAATATTAAAACAAATCCAATATTTCATTTTCACAGAAAAGGCGAAGAAATCTGCATTACATACATAGATACATCCATGCCCAAATTACTACGTAAAGCTTGGCTTTATAAATCTTTCAATTTCTGGTGCTCATGTCCACGCTGCCAGTTTGAAGGAGAACAGTCTAATGAATGCACCAACTGCCAAGCTAAAGCTTTACACGGGAAGAAATTCTCTGCTTGTGGCAAATGTAAAAGAGCCTGGTATTGTGGTGTAGCATGCCAGAAAGAAGCTTGGAAAAAAGGTCATAAAATCATTTGTCAAACTGATCACTCACAGGTAAACAGTCCTGAAGGCTATGAGCCTTAAATAGTCAAAGTAGATGTGGTACTATGTGTTTGGTCTTTACAAAAGTGATACAAATATCTGTAAAGAGAAAGTAACCAATAGATGTGAAGATCTGTTCCAAATGAAAAGTGAATTACAAATTCTACTTTTCTGAATTTTAAAATTATTTTTGGATCTGATTTTTTTTAATGAATTCCATTTCTGGTAAAAAGAAATTAGCTGGAGCAGGTTTCCACATTTGCAAGCACTTTGTCTCCAACATGCTTTAAGTCATTGAAGCAGGCTAAAAAATAGTTGCAGTTTACGTCAATGTGTGCTTTTTTTCTTGAATAATGATACACCATTCAAGTTCATTTTTTTAACCTTTTTTTAAATATTTCTAAATGGTATATCATTATTCCTAAATGCATTGATTAGACTCTGTAAAACCTTTTTTTAGATTAAGTTATTTCACTCTCAAATATTTGTGTCTTGAAATTTAAGCTTTAAGGAAATGCAGGGTAATTTTGAAGGTTTTACAGTATAGATTTTACGATCTTTGTGCTAATGAAAACTGTGTGCGGTATGAAAATATTTAAAGCTACCAGTGACTTTACAAACTGCAATGATTGATTATAATGTATGGATTCCTATACATTTATGTAGATGTGTTGAATACAAACTTAAAATTTATCATTAAATAATATAGTTTGTTAGCTTTCAAATTCTACTCATTTTGTCTTAAATGTCAGAAATATTATTTCAAAAGAAATTTACCAAAAATAAAGACTATTGTAAAAAAAATAAAAATTTCATTATTATTTGAACAGGTAAAAAACGTTTTAGGATTTATTTAGCTTTAAACGTTAATTGTCTTTATAAAGGCTCATAGTTTATTATCCCTTTTTTTTTAAATCTTTTTTCTTCTTGCATACTTACAGCCATAGTGTTTATATAACAAGAAATAGGCTTACCATTAGATATTTGTCTTGAAACCTTTTAACTCATGTGTTGTGTGTTACTTATATTTTGTTATCTCCCATACATTTGGTAGAGTTTCATTTCACCAGAAGCCTTAGAAATTTGTGTGCAAACCTCTCTACTAACCAGTGGCAACAAGATAACCGGATTGAATTTCAAATTTTTCTGAGCATGGTTGTTTATTTGTGATTGAAAAAAAAAAGACTTTCCCCATATTATCACCACATGTGGATCATATATATTTTCTTTCAGGATTATTAAGGTAAAATCAAACTACCAATTTTATCTTCAATTTTATTCGTTTTTATTATTTCTTATAGTCAAACATAATCTCCTGAGTGCTATAAATCAACTACCTATAACTATAGATCAAACCTTTAACCTTTTACCTATAACTTAATCATTATATTACACTAAGACATTTTATTAACAAAACCAAATCCACAAAAATAATACTCAATATATTTTAATATACGGTAATTTAAGATACAAGCATCAGTTTTATTTTACTTTATTTAAATTATAAGAAAGTTTAAATGATAGTTATATTAATGATCTTAATAAATTAAATTTAACTCTTTTAGGACTGAACTAATTTTATTTTCAGCAAAAATCTATATTTTTTTAAAACACCTGGAATATATTTTTTTTTTACAAATAAGTAGATTACCCCTTTTAGATCAGGTCATGGCATACAAAGCAATTGTGTCAACAGGACAATGCCCAGCCCAATGACAATTAATAGAACACAAAAATACAGAATTTAAAACCATTTTTGTATGGTTTATAGACTTGTTTTTATTAGCAAACATCAGTTTACAAAGATCTGTTTACATAGAAAAGTTCTGCTATGTATTAGAACTTTCAAAACATAGGACAGCATGTTTACCACTCCACACTGAGTTTTGGGCCAAACCAAAGCTGTCAATTGTCTTCTAGTTGTCTGATTCAGATATGAATCAAATGAAAGGCTAAGAAATATTTCTCAACAATATTGTTGCCAGCCACCCTTTACTGGTAGATATTGACTTTAGTAAACTCCTGCCCTCAGGCCCTATTAGATTCAACTTTTGTTCACCCCCATCCTGAAAGAGTTAATGTAATACTAGTTTAATATTACGATTAGCCACCATTTAATTTTCTTCAAATGATTATCTGTAGAGTTCAAAGTATTCCAAGATAATATTTTCTGGTCTATCCAAAAATGTATCTAATTAATAAAAATTCAACTCATTTTATAAGAAAAGAAGTTTCTGGTTTTGTCATAAAATAATTAATATATACTTAATCAATTGGTTTTAAATTCATTAGCATAAGGTTCAGTTTAATTTTATAAAAAAATCAAGACTAGATAAAAAAAATTTAATGCAAAAATAATTTTTTTTTTATAGACAGCTATAATTTCTGTTTGAGTATCATGATTAAATCTGTAATATTTTTATATGTAACAGCTGAAAGAGATAGTGTAAAAACAACAGATGATACAACAGAGTGTGCACAGTGTCTGTGGAGAAAGTAACCAATTGTAGTTTTTGAAATATATGGATTTTTTCCCCACTTAAATAAAGAATTTTTATTGTAAAAAAAAAAGATTTTTTTAACACAAAGTATTTATATTTTGACTTATAAATGGTGACTTATAAATGGTGACTTATATAAGAGATGGTGCAATTAAATCCCAACATGCATTGGGGAAAAAATGTTTAAAGATATAGGAAAACAATACTTAGGCTAAAATACATTGAAGCAATGATTATTAAATTGTTTAATACATATGCTAGTGATAACAAAATAAATGTAAAGGACTTTAATATTTTATTCTTTTTAATCACAAGTTTATTTATGTAAAGTTTGTTTGCATATTTTCAATAATGTTATTATTTTTTTAGAATAGTTGTTTATTTTTAAATTAATTTTGTATAATTCATTATTTATGGCTTGCAATATTTATTTTTTTTCTTGGCAAAATAGTATTGTTTCTGTCAAGAAAATCCCATCCTAACAATTTAATTTAGTTTCTCTTATTCTTGAGTCAGCATAATACTTTTTATTCCCAAAATTTGCATTAGACATAACTGATAACATATTTTAACTAATATTTCTATTTAGAATTAATTTAACTAAAAACAAAAGTAACCTGTTATTAATGATATGCATATTTTTAAATAGATAAAATGCTAAAAAAAAAGTTTTTGCAATAATATTTTTAGCATTTTCTCTTGTTTTTTTATTTTTGCATTTATAGTTTCCTTGGCTTTACATTAAATGAATGAATTAAACAGATATTTTTACATGATCAAATTCCAACAAGAAGGGGATAAAAAGTTCTTTTTTGGGTGAATAAGAAATTCAGATTCTAATGGAGTCCTTAGAGATAAATATATAGGGTTGTGTTCTTGGCACAATGCATAGCCTTTCCTTAACAAATATTAAGCACCTATCAGCTTGGTAGACCTAGGTCTGCCCTCATTGTGCTTAATAAAATATCTGGACCTGAAGCTATACATTATCCTACACCTGTTAAGGAACTGACACAAAATCCTCTTTGGCATAATCTTGAAACAAATTAATATATATGTACAGCTTCTTTTTGATTTAAGCCAAAAAATATTTGTAAAGTTTTTCTTTAATATAAACAAATATGGAAAAAACAAACAAATAAGAAACAAAATAAAGTATCCTGTCGGACCGAATTGATTCATAGGGACGATGAAGCAGCCTGCGCCAGTTTCTGTGGCCACAACATACTAGGTGATTGTGTGGTGATTACTATGCACAGCCAATTTACTTTACCCCAACTAGGGTCAGGTACCCATCACAGCTGGGTAGACTCAGGGACACCCTCCAGACCCAGGAAAAAATCCTAGCCTGCACCAAGAATCGAACCCAGGACCTTGGGAACAGGTACCTTGGCTACCGTGCCCCCTAAAATAAGAAAGAACATAAATACAAATCTTTTTATAAATTTTATTTTTGTTAATTGTATTTAACTATAAAATTAAACCTGATTTTGCATTTCTCACAATTTTGATAATGAAATTGTTTTAATATTATTTGTGGTTTCATGCCTTAGACATTGATTTTAATTGCTTTAAACTTTAAAATAGATTACTGTATATTCATTTGCTTGATTTTGTAACTTCCATTTTTTTCAATTAATATACCAGTAGGTCTACAGTAAAAAGTTTGTGTATATATGGTCCATGAAAGAGTTTTTGCTTTTGATAAACACAATTAATTTGTTTAATTCAAATTTTTTTTCTTACAAGGAAAGATATTTAAATTTATCTTAGTTTTACAACAGTTGTCCTGAGGTTAAAAGTTTTAGAAATTTGAGTCCGATTAACTTATCCTTTAAATATTACAAAATGTATGAATTATACACTATTTCAAGCAACAACATGGCTATGTTGCACATACAAAATGCTCATAATCTTATTTTTTCCGCATACATAACTTTTAAAAAGTTTTTTTCTTTGTCATTCAAATTAGAAGTGCCATTTATTTATTTCCCCCAAGTGTGAAATTATAACTGCTCCATATTTTATTGACATATTTAATATATTCTAATTTTCTAAATTATGTTTAGATTCCAGTCCAAAAGAAATAGAAATGATCTCTGTAATCTTATTAAATGTTAATATTTCACAGAAATATTATATCCTTGGAGTTTTTTTGCCAATCAGAACTACTGGTAATTAGATTTATCTTGTAGTGTGATGACTTTTTTAAAATTACTTTTGTATTTTATTTAATACAGACAATGTGTTTTATTTTCTGTTATCCTATCTAAATAAATGATAATGTTAACCTTAATATTAGTTGGTGTTATTCTTACTCTGTTATCAATGTAAAAAAGAATAATCAAGTGTTTAGCTCAAACTACCGCCACATCTATGTATAAGCCGCAGGTATAAATTGGCAGATGAAAAGCAAGTAAAATTTAAGTTCACATGTAAAAAAACTCCACTCAAAAAAATCTATTTGGTGTGGTCTACTTGTAGAATTTCTTGATCAACATTTTTATTTTTCACTGTTACTGTTTTTTAATTTTTATTTATCTGCCATATGGAAGATCATCTAGCAGCTACCAGTATATAATATTATACCTTATTTCAAAGCCTGAAAGTGAAAGCCAGAATCCAAATGAGAAAGTTATAAAAGTCAGCTGACTTTCCAGTATTTTTAAATTAAGAATTAAAAGATTGGGAAATTCCCAAGTCTCAAAGTTAGCGATGCTACAAAATAAATTACTGTAGCTGTTAACTAAACTACAGCTAAATAGCATAAAAACACACAAATTTGATAACGTTGATACTTTTATTACAAATAAAGTCGCAAAACTTACAAATATAGTTTAAGTGAATATGCTGTGTTGTGTTATTTTATAATTTTGTTAGCAAACAAATAATTTCCATTCATAAGTCACTATGCCTAGACAAAATGGTATCTTTGTCTGACTTAACTGAGTCATAAATGAGAAATGTTAGGGAAACATATGTTGATATAAAGTGTCTGAAATAACGGTTATTTTGTTGAATTTAATTATTAAAATAAAACACATTGATAAAAAAAAGATTTTTTGTAAGATTCAATTACATTTCAAGATTTTTCATTATTTATATGAGTCTAATCTTACAGTACTGCATACGCTAGCATACACGTCAATTTCTTTATGACATAGTGTCATGTAATTAGTAGATAATTTCTGAGAAAACAAAAATGACATTTATAAATACAATCAATAAGAGTTTTAACATAATACTGATTGAATTCACATAATTTTATTTATTGAAATTTCACATTCTATTTATTAGAACAATAAATAAGCCAACATAAAAGTTTTCCAAACTTTGAGACAAAATTGACAAGTTTAGTCGATATAATTCAATTCTAACAGATTGAATTGAGTACAATTACTTTTGCTTTCAGAAATATTTTCTTGAACTAAACAAACTGGACAACAGATTGATTGGTTGGTGACTTGTTCTACATCATAGCCCTGGAAAATACAATTCAGATGTTCTATAAATACTAGTCTATTCCTACAATATATAGTTGTCATTTAGTAACAGCCAACATAAGCATCTTGATATTTCGGTCAAAACTACCAAGTAAAAGTATCTCACAATGTAATACTTTGTTGCCTTTGCATGCTAAGTCACTACATTGTAGCATAGACTTGTTATATTCTCTTAATTAGCATGGGTGTAGTATATGTGTACATTATATGACATCATTTTCACTCAATAACATCAGTGTATACCAATGACATCAGTGTACAGGTATTGCATAAATTGTTCAAATAATTAGATCTTTTTCAAATAGAAATGAGATTCATTGAAGTAATTTACACCTTGAGCTGAGCTGTTGGTAAAACATGTCAAAAAAAGTCCTAAGATAAGATAGACCTCAAGACAAATGTATAAATGGGTCTAATTAACTTGCATAAAAAATGTTAATAGAAGTTAAAATAAGTGCCAGATATGAGAAAAGTGAAATAAATGTGTGAATGTTTATGTTTTTAGTACCGGGTATTTAATATCTCTATTACACAAATTTTTTAGCGGCGTAATTCTGATCTTGACTGTCATTCAGTTAAATTTACATGTTAGAAAATGTTGAAGTTTATTCATCAAGTGTGTGGCACAATATCTTTACAAATAAAATAAAGAAACTCTAAAATGCTCTCTTTAAGAAGATTATACCGGGTACTGTTAGACTGAAACAGTTATTGGCAATCCAGTAGGTTTAAACATTTTTTTACTTACCTCATCATCAGCCTCACCAGGTAGAAGATTCTGTAACGTTCTTTGTGAAAACTAGCAAGGGAAAAAAAAACATGTAATAAAGTAAATGTACAATTTGAAATTATTCTCAATCTACTGTTGCTATAAGTAACACAATTTAATTGGGGATTGTTTAGCTTACATCAATTTTAACAGTAATGTTGGATTTCAAAATATGAACAAAAGCTTCCATGTTCATCTTTATTTCTGGTGATCCAACTTTTTGATTGCAGTCATTACAAAAAATTGATCTGTGAATTAAATGTACAAAGAAAAAAATAATGATTTAAAAGAAAAAACAAAACAGATTCTTGCAAATTTCACAATTTTTTAACATTATAAAATTAGTTGTAGTACTTTAAAAAAATGTGATTTAACATAATAAAGATTGCTTACTAAAGTACATTAAACAAAAATCCTGAAATGTATCAATTTACTAACCCAGAATCTTGGAGTGTAACAAGTTGATCACTGCCACAATGGTTACATTCTTCCCAGGAATAGGCTGTAGTGTCATCAATACTGGTTATCACCCCTGAAACAAACATACAAAGTTTATTCAAATATAATTAATAGGGCAGATGTATATATTTTAATCTATAAAGGTCATGAAGCCAACAGAATCAACCTACCTTGAACTGTAACAAAACTGCCTGGTTGAGAGCTAGCACTCATCATTGGTAAATGTAAAGTAGTTGATTGAATTCTCTCCCATATTGATGAATTAATGTTGATATTCCATGTTTTACAAGTACTGGTAGAAAGCACGGTAGTAAAACTGTCAGCATAGAGTCGATCTACAGAATAAAATATAATCAAGTCAAAAGAACATTTAATAACTGAACTACATAAACATTTTTAAACGGTGTGATTAAAAAAAAAAGGTCACTGTTAGATGTAAAATAAACACTTGCAATAATAAAAAAAATATTAGTCTGAACAAAATAATATTCAAGAATTACACATAAAGAAGCAATGCATTATTTTTTTTGGTGAAACTTTGTAATATTTTAAAGATAGAAGCCAACAAAAATGATTGCTGTGGATATAAATTATCTTTGATTTTCTAGCCAATCTAAATTACTCTTACATTACCTTGTTCACACCAAACATCTCTGAATAGAGCCATTGACCAATCAGAATTAAATAGGCAGTCATTACTTATTTCCAAGCACAGAAGAATGGTCATGTTGTTTATGTCACACAATTCATCAAAAACATAAACTGTGAATGAATTGACAGTCTGTAACAAAATACATTTCACTTATTGTTCTGGCATTTTGCTTGTTCAAGAAAGTCAATATTTAATTTACCAGTTTGTAATGCAATGCAAATGTTAATAATTGAACAAAATTATAGTATTGCTAATGTAATGTACGCTTATAAACAAAAAATGTAACAAATCATAATGACATTTTTTTCAAACCTTTTTTCTTCCAGCAATTATTTTGGCCACAAAAGATATTCTCTTTTTCATTACCACCTATAAAAATAAAGCACATTAATTAACTTTTAGAAAAATTGTTTGAAACTTTTATCAACTATTGATATATTCTAATTCTAAATTTGTTATGCAATTACATTTTTGTATAGTCTAATTCCTGCATCTAATTTGGCTGGATGAGGTGTTATAACTTAACAAATTAGACTACCACATGAAATTAGCCAAGGTTCATAAAAAAAAAAGAATTTGGTCCTATATTAAATATAGTGGTGTTTGTTGTAGGGTGAATTATAACTCTTGTATAACCAAGGCGGGACAATATTGTGTATTTTGAAATTCAATTATATAAGTACTTCTTGTCATTAACAACAGATCAACATAAGTATGGATTTCCTGTCTGCTCCCCTTTTTGTAACTTCCCATCTCTCACTCTAGACTCTTCTGAACACTTATTAATATTAAACCAGGCCAAAATCAAACCAGTAGTATAGAGTTTGGCTTACTTCAGATTAAAGATTAAGATTTACATTTCCTTGCTCTGTGGTAGAAATGAATGAAGACAGCTGATTCTTTTTGTCATCTTTGAATATCTCAATACAATATTTGTAAAAAAATATGAATAGCCTAAAATGTATCTAAGCAGTTTGATGTAGAAGAAACTCTACAGATATGTTAAAAGTCATGCTAACCTGTTGAACTGCTTCCAGATTTGTAAGTTCCAAGTTTTGAACATCTTCAGCAACATCAACCAACTCAATATTGAACTGAGAATTTCCACCACATGATGATTCCAGCACATATGCAAAGTCTGGACATTTAGCTACACGCTGTTTAATAAAGAGGAGATGAAAAAAATTATTAGAGCAGCATTGCCATTTTAAAAAAAGTATATTGTGTGTGAACATTGCTATTGAACAGTAAAACAACAGTATATTGTGTTTGAACATTGCTATTGAACAATAAAACAACAACATTATATTGTGTGTGAACATTGCTATTGAACAATAAAACAACAGTACATTGTGTGTGAACATTGCTATTGAACAATAAAACAACAACAGTATATTGTGTGTGAACATTGCTATTGAACAATAAAACAACAGTATATTGTGTGTGAACATTGCTATTGAACAATAATACAACAACAGTATATTGTGTGTGAACATTGCTATTGAACAATAAAACAACAGTACATTGTGTGTGAACATTGCTATTGAACAGTAAAACAACAGTATATTGTGTGTGAACATTGCTATTGAACAATAAAACAACAACAGTATATTGTGTGTGAACATTGCTATTGAACAATAAAACAACAGTACATTGTGTGTGAACATTGCTATTGAACAATAAAATCAACAACAGTATATTGTGTGTGAACATTGCTATTGAACAATAAAACAACAGTATATTGTGTGTGAACATTGCTATTGAACAATAAAACAACAACAGTATATTGTGTGTGAACATTGCTATTGAACAATAAAACAACAGTACATTGTGTGTGAGCAAAGAAAGTCATTTTATATAAGAATTTATTTTTTAAGATGGAATACATGCAGAGCCAACTGAAGGCACCTGACCTTAGTTGGGGGTAAAGTAAAGGTGGCTGTGCATTATGCTGGCCATACAATCATGCTGGTGAATGCTGCCTCACCGGCCCAATGATTAATTTGGTCCAAAGAATAATTTACTTTTACTTGTAGACTAGTAGCTCAAGATTTGTTATTTAGGACCTATGGCCTAGGCCTATAGCCTACTAAGGTAGTGTTTAGCATTCCGAGAAAAACATGCCATGTCTAAGCATTGTTTCCACAACTACTATCGGTCATTTGACAAATTTCAGGACATTTCCAAAAAATTCTGCACTAAAACATTTCTTTCAAATCTATATGGAAAAAATGCGTAAAATGTCAATAGAGTGTTTCATTTTTCCTTGGTTGGATGTGAGAGTTGAAAAATAAACAGCTTATTGTCAGTTGCGAAGAGAACGAGACAAAAAGCCAGTTGCCTTTGAAATCATTACGAAAAATGGTAATTATGTCACTTGTATAGTGCATCTGGCTGCATCTGCAACGTCGAGTCAAAGGGCACACTTCAAAAGACTTTGTTTTGTGTCGACCCACTCTAGGATAGGAACTTGATCAGGGACAGGGACTTAGTTGAAGATACAGATGCCTTACAAAAACTATCCCATAGGACTAATGACTGTATTGAACGGTTGTTAAAAGATAAATGAAATGCTATCTTTATTAGATTATGTTTGCGTTATGCATGATTGAAACTATTTTTTATGGAAAGTTTCCAAATATTTAGTAAGTTTTATGTTTGAAAAGTATACATTTTCAGGAAGTTAAAAGACAGTGTAAATCCCTTCAAATAAGGGTGCTACCTATACCTGGGTCATTGACAACATGTAAGAAAATAATCCCAAACTAAGGGTGTGACCTATCCACCGGTGTGACCTATACGCAAGTATATAATATGGTAGATAGAGTCAAGGAAATCATTTATACAGATGTAAAGATTTTTTTTAAAGCTGCTACATTCTTTAAAACTTAAAATTTATTATACAGTATATTATGCCATTTCTGTGGTTAGCATTGAAAATAATAAAACACACATGATATCAATTAATGTTGTCTTTTGTTATTTTTTTGTGTGTATTTAAACGAATGTTGTTTTGTTCATACAGCATGAAATGTTCAAAACTTACCAGTGGTTGACTTTCTGACAGTTCACTGCTGTACTGTGAGCTGTGTATATCTGGTTCTTTCCATACTAAATCTACTAAACTGAACAAGTCTGGTTGCCTTTTATATAAAATCAGAAATAAAGATATCAATTGTCACTGCTGAGCATAAAACTTTGAGACATCTAAATAAAAAAGGTGCTCAAGAACATTGCTTAAGAGAGCAAGACAAATAGCTTGTTACATTCAGGTTGACTACAATGACAAAAACATTTGATACAAGCGATAAGATAGGAATACATGTCTGGATCCACTAAGTGTCAAGAGAGAAATATTGTACATAAATTTTTTCTAGTATCAATTGTGTCAATACTAGTAAATTGAAAAAATGTGCCACTAGTTTATGTAAAAATACTTTTAAATGAAACCAAAGTTTGTGGAAGAGAAAGTTCTTTCAATGTTTTCTCCAGGAAGTAAGTGTATAGAGCAGGGTTCGGCAACCTACGGTACGCATGCCAGTCTTGACATGCAGAGCCATTTTCATAGGCACGCGGAAGAGCCTACATAAAGAAATTCAAGTCTTTTCTACAAGAAATTGAGTGCTAGAGCAAGATACATTTTAAACTTTAGGCACGTTGAATGATTTTAGAAATCCTACTTTGGCACACTATTGTCAAAAGGTTGCCGACTCCTAGAATAGAGGTTGAAACATTTTTGCTATTCAAGAATATGGACCTAAACTTACACACAGATCAAGAAAAATGACTTACTTATCTTTGTTTGTTCTTGAGACCAATGATAAGCCTGAAAATAAACACTTTTGTCTTTCTAGCTTGTACATTGTATCAGTAGCTGAATAATTGTCTGGAATAGTTATTAACATCACAGTGCCCGCAGCATCTTCTAATAAAAGCTGGTGGCTGGAAAATGCAAAAGATAGATCAAGGTTGTTAATTATTTACTTCTCAATCTTAATGAAGTAAACAACATACAAAGAATGCACTTTGAGACTGATGATGAATGGGACTCTTAAAAAATATTTCCTATGAGATTGAGCCAACCCTTGAAGACATTTAATTAACTTTCATAATAAATAGTTCTCTTTGGATAAACATCTTTAATTAATGTGTAGAAATGTCATTAACTTTTATAATAAATAGTTCTCTTTGGATAAACATCTTTAATTAATGTGTAGAAATGTCATTAACTTTCATAATAGTTCTCTTTGGATAAACATCTTTAATTAATGTGTAGAAATGTCATTAACTTTCATAATAAATAGTTCTCTTTGGATAAACATCTTTATTTAATGTGTAATTACAAACCTCAGTTTTTTTGCTTTTCCCTGAGTGTGTTGTAAAAATCTCAAGACTGTTGCTTGAAATGTAGGTAAACATTCCCATTCACTAGTAGTTCTTTCCATGCTTTCTACAAATGTTCGCTTTGTTTGACTTGTGGGACATGACTCTGTCACTGAATGAAGTCTAATACTTGGACTGGATGAAGATGTTTCCTGAACAACAAAATAGACTTAAAAATGTAATTTCTACAAGACTTTCAATTTAAAAATAAAATCTAGATAAAAGGATAAATTAATTTATCACAAACAAAAATTATAATTCAATATCGCAATTAGTTCATGAGATCATTTAGAAGACTTGAAGCAGATACAAATTATTTCCCTTTGTATTTCTTTACTTTTATAGTCCCTTTTAAATATTTTTTAAATGATAAATTATGATATATATACTAATAACCTAAAATATGTTTTTTAAATCTTATTTAAATCTTATCCTGGCTGATGTAAAAAAAAATATTATTTGGTTGCTTTAAAAGATAATTAGCCTTAACTAAACATTCAATTTTAGGATGTAAAATGTATGAATTTACCAAAAAATGAAAAGATGGAGCCACTGGATGCTTTGATGCCTTGCAGCTTGTAGTTAACATGGATTTTGCTATGAAGAAGGAAAATACATTTCATATATATCTTTTGGTATTGCAAAATGAATTCCTAAATACTAAATGATAATTGAACAATTGCTTTAGAATAAACAATCAACACAAACAAAATACCTGTAGAACAAAGACAGTGCCATTTTAAATTGATGGATAAAGTATTTTTCACATCAGCACTGTGCTCCAAACTACCTCCCTTGTCCAAAGTGGTGACTATTTTGACAAAACTTGTGCATAGAATTGTTTTTTCACCCTTGTTTTCATTGAGCTCCTGCCTAAGGATTAAATGCAAAGTTTATTTTTCACATACCTATATAAATCTAATACTTATTTTTGAAAGCCTATATAAGCTTGGCTAACTTACCATGGTGGGAATATTTGAACAATCATACCAGGCTGTAGAGTTAATTTAGAAACTGTTTGCTTGGTAAAGATTGCAGTGCATGTTTCATGGCTGTCAATCACTAGACAATTGGTTATATGAACTGAGAACTGGCTCTTTAATGTCATTATTTTTAAAGTTTTAGACTTTTTCTTAGAGACTGCAAAATGACACAAAACAAAAAATTGAATTAATCTTGATGTTGTTAGTTTTAAATAAAGATCTATTCTAAGTTTAAACTAAATACACAATTAAATTATGATAAGATTAAAGTTATAGGTAACATAATAATTCTGCATTTAAAAAAATGTTTACCATCTGCTATGCCTGCTTCAATGGAGTGATACCAAAACCGAACTGATGACTTCTCCCAGGTAATTAATTGATTGAGCCGTCCAGCAAGGGTCCCTCTGAATGCAAATACAAAGTATTTTTATATTGCTTCATTATTTGAAAAATGAATTATTTGATTAAAATGTCTTTATTCTTTATATTTTTAAGTTTTAATAGTTCAATAGTGGCTTAATTAAAAATGATTTTCAGGTTTGTGCATATTTATAGAGCTGAGAAGTAATACAATCACAAAAATAATACTTTTGATATTTTTTCTTCTTCTTTGTTGAATCTTGTTCTTGTTCACTATTTGAAGTATTTATTTTAACAGGTGTTTTCTGTTTTTGTCCAGCCACTATCCAATCACTAGCACGGATAGTGTCTGCTTGTGCTGAACTATTGGAAGACACTCCACTGCTCTCTATCACCTGCATGTTAAAAGATTAAAATCTTATTCTCTGGGCTGTTAATTATCAATATCTAATTATCAAAGTCATCAGCAACAAAAACAACTAATCATGTATAAGTCACACTATTTTTACCCAAAATTTTTACAAAAAGTAGAGGTGCGACTTATCCACCGGTGAAACTTATTCGTGAGTATACGATAATCTTTTTATCACAATTGTACATTCTTTCTTATTTTTAAAACTTATTCTTTAAACAAAATACTTATTTCTTCAGTAAAATTGTTTTAGTACTAACCTCCAAACTGTCAGGAAGCTGATGCTCAATAGTTTCACTTTCAGAGCTTTCATCCTCAACATGAACACTAAGACAGTCTTTCTCACTATCAGTGTCTGACTCTGATACTACATCACATATTGATTCCAAAAGTTCTTCACTTTCTTTCTGGTTTTTGAAAACACTTTTTGCTTTGTGCTTGACATTGCTTTTTATTTTGAAGTCAATGCGTTCATTGCAAGGTAAAGTTTGCTTTAAAAGTTTAGCATTTTGTAATTCTAATAAGAGATGACTATGGAATCCAATACCAGGAGTTCTGGTTTTAGAAGTTTCAATCAAATTATGAGATTGATTATATGAAGCTGATGTTTCTGGTGGTGTTGCTACTAAATCTATTTCAACCGAATTTTTTTCTTGAAGACTATTTAAATCTGCTACTTTGGGGTAGTTGTCTCGTAATGATACAAAATTTACAGAATTTGTTTTTTGAAACAAACATTTCCTCTTAGTTTGATCAGCCTTCTTACATTCTATATCACGAACATTTATATCATCTTCTGAGGAACTACTGGACCATTCAATTTCATCAACATGGTGAGAACCTGAAGTTAAAACAAACAGATAACATATCTTTATTAGTAATTGGATATAGAGTATTACAAATATTAAAAATTTGAATTGTAATATACATTAACCTTAAATGCCTGATTTTATTTTCCAGTTATCTACAAAATATAAAGCGTACATCCAACAGAAGTTTACAGTACAACTACTAGATTGCATGATCAGTTGAGTATGATACAAAGAATGTAGGCCTACTAGTTGCTTTGGTGTTAAATAAACAGTTTTCTTGATTCAAGTTTAAGGTGATTTGATACATTTTTATGCATTTAACATAACACAGAAGTGGATTTCCATAGAACAAGTGTGTAATAAGACAATAAATGGTGTCATAAATACACTAAACAAATTGTAAAGAGGCCTATATATATTATATATATTATAAATTTTGTAGTTCTATATTTATATTGTGGTCCTGGATAACATATATGGCATGCGCTGTTCCAGAGATTGTAAAGTAGTAATTTAAAATTGATCATAGGGCCGGAGAAGCAGTGTTCACTAGTTTCTGTGGCAACAGAAAAATAGGGTATGTGTGGCCAGCACAATGCCCAACGGCCTTTACTTTACCCCAACTAATGTTAGGTGCCTATCAGAGCTGGGTAGACTTAGAGACACCTTCCAGTCCCGAGAACAAATCACAACCTTCACCAAGATTCAAACCCAGGACCTTCCTCACACCAGTCAAATGCGCCGCCGCTCTGCAAAGGCGCCCCGCGTTCCAGAGAAAGCTAAGATATCATTTTTTTCGTTATTGTATTAGCGAAAATATATCTTTTTACATTTTTAAATAACAAAACTGAACATTACATTAAAAGCACAACCAGTAATTACCTGAATGATTTAAATCTTCAAATCCTGACAAAAATTGATTTTGAGACTGAGGGAAGAGTTCATGCCTATAGGCAACGCTTTGTAGACTTTGTGTCCTTAGACATGTTCTCTTTCTTTTAGATACTTTACATTGTTTGTCTGGTGTTATCACATTGTTAATGGGAGCATCAGTGTCTCTGTCATTCTTGCTATTTAAAGTTTTCTCAGTGTCTTTCAATAAACATTGATATTTTTCCACACCAACAAACCCATCACGACAATGTTGCCAAGAAGAATGAGTCATCTATAATTGTAATTACCTGCAGAGTTAGGCCTAAGAAACTGTGTTTTCTACCCATTAAAAAGTATAGTAATTAGAATATGTAGACCTACATTTAATGTTCATAAAATAATTTACTGGATTATTTTTATTAGAAAGTTTAAGAACATAAGTTTATATACATGTGTTTATTGGGAGAACCAACATTTTTATTAGAAAGTCTAAGAATATAAGTACTATATATGCATGTGTTTATTCCATTTTTTAAAAAATCCTATAGCTTCAAGTAGAGCTGGGTGTCTGTCATAAACACTGGGTTAAATGTGGCCATTAAGAGAGCACGTTACTGGTAATTAGAGGACACTTCTCTGTACCCAAGGTACTTATGGGCTTCAACGCTGTCAAAGTGGGGAAACCACCCTCTCCATTAAATGTACACCTGTGGGCTAACGCATGGTGGACAGCCCCTGTTGAGTGTCCAAGAATCATTGCACTGCTAAGACAGCCTGTCTCAACCCCACCCTGGAGCCTGGATGACTAGGCCTCTAGTCTGGTATTTGTGCTTATACTTGATGACAGTGCAGGTATAAGAGCGAGCCACCACGTTTTGATCCAGGGGAATTCTGCAAGTGGGGAGATTAGTGTAGTGCATGTACTGAGGAGACCACTCCTATATATATATAGGCCTATAGGGCTTTGTTTAATATTGTAGGCTATCCAATATGTTACAGACGCTCCTTTTATATTATAATTATATACAGATGATTAATGCATCCTACGCTTAACTGTGGTTCTAGTCTTGTCTTGTATTTTAATCAGTGTTTTAAATGATGTTAAATGTTAACTTTTTAATTAAAAGCTGCTTGTTTGTTCAGGCAACCCATACCACTGGCACTGGTGAAGAACGAGTAGGCCTACTTATAATCTTATATATTATATCAATTATATCATAATAAAAAGAATATATGCATTTGCTCTTGCAATATGGCCATATATATATATATATATATGGCCCTCATAGAGTCATAACTCATATGATTCATTCATTATTATGGGCTTATGGGAAAAGAAAACAGAAAAGTATGTTTGTCTAAGTCCCTTTTTTTATCATTACTTTTAAATTATAATATTATTTATAATTTATAGTTGGGCCTATTATAATAATTATAGGCTACTTAACTTGACTTAAGCCACAGTGGCCGTGTTCACTATACTAAGTTATTACTATGCCTATGACTACATGCTATGCCGCTATGAAGATGCACTATTATTATTATGACTTAGTCTATAGCAGCGATGGCCAACCTATGGCACGCGGAGCCATTTCTGTGGGCACGCGAGCATTTACCGAAAATGGAACAGTTTAGTTATGGCCACACCACTAGGATGGGATCATCTATTTAAAATGGCCATTTTGTCGGATCGACGATGAATGGAAAGAGTTTCTTTAAGGGGGGTTAGCTATACTTAAGCCCAAAATGGTCAATATTAACGAAATTGCAGTTACCAATGTATTAAAATGATTATACATAGCCATAGACACAATATGTCAAAAAAAAATTTACATTTTCATTACAGTTTTGGCGTTACGCAAAATTTTTTGTGCCGAGTCAGCATTTTTAGGACAATATTATTACCATGGTTTTGTTAACACTATAAGATATAATAGCTTAAAAATTGGCACAGTTGCTACTTAGGGTGTTATCTAGAACATTACAAAGCCACTTTTGTTTAAACTGAAAAATCTCTTTTCTGTGGGGTTGGGATGAATGCTTGCACCGAAGAGTCGGAAATTAACAAAAATTAAAGTTACTTATACATATGACCCACTAAAACTAAAAATCTATTTAGAATATTAAGAAAAGTTGTTGTAATTCCAAAACCTATTGTGTGTAGAACATAGTGTGAAAATTTCAAGCAATTCCATCCACAATTTTTTGAGATATGGAGGTAAATGTGCGTAAAATTAACCAAAAATATGATTTTGAGAAAAATACAAAAACATTATTGTTTAACAAAAATTGTCAAAACTAAGAATGAATCAAGAAACAAATGACTTGTTTAAGTTATATAAGGTATTATTGAATAAATACAATGAAAAAAAATACAATAATTGTTTCATTTGAAGATTTTTTATGACTATACATACCCCCACCCCCATAAAAGCGCACAGTGACAAAAAGTCCTAATTACATATATGTCTAGTCTCCATCACCAGGCACATAAAACTCTCCATATTTTTCTATTAGTTTTTGCTCTTCTCTAAGCTTTGCCTCTGCTTTGGCTTGTCTGTATTTTTTAGCCTTAGCTGTAGCAGCTGCTTGAGCTTTTGTTGTTCGAGAAATATCACGTTTCTTTCCTCGCTTGAGAGCTTCAGGTCCTACAGGCAAGTTCATCGCCTTGATGTATGACTGGGAGGCAATGGACCCAGAATTGAACTCAGCTACACCAAGCGCAACAGATATGCACAGTCTGTTTCTATTTACAAATAAATGCTTTGGGCAGCGAGCCCAAATGACAGAATGTGCACTTTCGTTTACATTTTGTGTTGCTTGTAATGTACACCGAGACAAGAGCTCATCCGAAGCCATGCGCTGGAAAATTGGCTTAATGTGCTCGGCTACCTCCTTGCTCAAGGGTGTTCCGATGTTCTCATTGTGCAGACCAGGCTCAATTCCCAGTGATTTGGCACGCTGAAAAAAGCACCATGAGTCTGGGCCTTTAGTGCAGTTGTTGTGCTGCGGACTTTCGTCTGTTGAACTGCAGTGTTCCGTGATTGCCAAAATGGCTTGTTTCATGTCAGAAACAGTTTTATTTTTACGAATGGCATTTGTATAGTAAGCCTGGAGCTGTAGAATTATTTCGGGCCTAAGTTTGCCAAAACCTTTCCCTCCTAATGTGACTTTTGGCTTTTCTTTAGCCTTATCCTTCACAAGGTTTCGGAGAGCCGTGCCGAGACGTTTTCCGACATGATTCACACACTCATGCTTCTTGACTGTGATTCCAGGATATGGGTCAAGTGTGTGAATTTCGCTGATCGTTTTGGCATCTCCGTCACCAATGAGGGAGACGTACCTGAGTCCATTTTTAATGACTGAACGGCTCCACATTCGCACCGCAGCCTCCTTCTCCATGCCTCCGCTTGGCCCTTCGTAGTTTGCATCGCAGGAAGACTGATGGGCAGCAAACCATCGTTCATATTTCAGTATGTTGGTTTTTTGCAATTTGCTGCCAGTTGTTGCACACAGAGAACAGTAGCTTGTCAGCACTTCATAATCAATAATGAGGCCAGTTTTCTGCTCTATCACCAAACCGATACCTGATTTTGATGTGTGGCCGCGTTTGTGCCAGCTTCCATCAAAAGACACATTGATGTTTTTAATTTCATCTCTTTGTTCGCTGTAAGCTTGTTTTACACAGTTAACAGATTTTTCAAGACTTTCTCTTGAAAATAAATCACATTTGTCTTTGACAACTTTGGCATGGCTGTTGAAAGTCTTGTGGTGCAATGACGGTATGTCCATAAGCTCGGAAAAGTTACAAAGTCCAGCATAACCCATGCCTGTTGCACACGCAGCGGCAACAGCTCTTCTGTTGATATCAAAGATATGACTGTCCTGTTTGCCAGATGAGTAAGTGGATGAAATATCTTGCTCGCAATGTGTGCAGATTACTTGAAGGTGTACGGCTATGCCATAATTTCGAGCAGAATCACAACGCAGATCAAGAGCTGGCTGCTTACATAAAGGACAAAGTATTTTAGAAAATAAAGGCAGTAAATTTTCCAAATCAATTATTGTAGTAGGAAGTTTAGTAGAGATATCTTCTGGTGTCACAGGATCTTGTGCAGATGTTTTATTATTGTAAGCTAATTTTCGTTTTGAAGCTGACAGAATGGGTGTTGGCTGCGTCTGAGGTGGCAGAGTTTGTGATGAAGGCTCTACTTGATGAGACGTAGATGGTTGAGGGGTAACAGGTGTGTCAAGTTGAGTAGGATTGCATAGATTGCTCCGGTTACGCTGTCTCCGTGCTTCAAGAAGTTGTGCTGCTCTCTTTTTGGACGGTTTTCCGTAAGAGTTGGTTCGTGCCGTGCTTTTCTTCAGCTTAGGCTTCATGTTGGACTCAGCAGAGCTAGGAGAACAAAAACAAAAGAAAAAAATTGTAACATTTGAAGAAAAGGATCATAAGTAGAGACACTATACAGGGAGAAGTGGGGAGAAAGGCATGGGGTTGGGATTGGAAGGATATAAGTATAAGGAAAACAAGGTCGAACATGTAACAGTAAGAGTTGTAGGCTTCAATAATGTAGACAGACTAGGCTTATATATGCATCATTGATTTACATAATATTCCATCTAATGTATGGCCATTTATGTTTATTAGTTTTTTCACGTAAAGCAAGTACAGTAGTAATAAGTAGTAGTAGGCTGGCCTTTGTGTCAAGTGAATAGAAGTAGAAGGAAGAAGGAAAACACAGACACAAGTTGTGTACTAAATAATAAACACTAAGTCACTAAGGGTTTCTGAATAAAAGTCATTATACACTAGCATGGCTTAGGCCTATATAGTTTTGATTCATTTAGAATTTTGGTATAAAATTTTGTAAACAATCAACCTTGAATGCCCAGGAGCTCAGCCTAGTGAAATGTGTACAATTTACAAAGATCGTTGAGATCACATGTGTGACCAAAGCAATTAATATTGTAGAGCACGGGGTCTAATTATATTAATTTATTCACTGCACTTACCTCTTCTAACCTTTAGCTGTCTCCTTGTACACCGATAAGACGTGGAAAATGCGTAGAATTGTTAGATTTGTGACACTTTAGGAACTCAGTCAACGATTTCAACTCAACAAGCGTGCCGCCATCTTGATAAAATTATTTACTTGCGCATTAGGGGAATTCCCCTGTCGCTAAGGCATCAGCCAATCAAATATCACAAAATGCGTGATCACGCACCATTCGCGTGATTGACCTTCACTTTTTACTGCTGTAACCAATCAGCATTCAGTATTCTGAAAACGGGGGTCTTCAAACACGCCTAAATGGAGGCCCAACTTATTTTAAGACAAAAATGATAGTACTGGAACGAGATTCGTTGAATCGCGACCTTTCCAACGATACCTAGGTTTCTATATTTACGATATTATTAAGACCTGTTGCTAAGGTCTAAATTTTGACAATTTTAGACATTTTCGTTTTATTTTACGTCTCCCCCACCTACTTCAAAGTCATTTTAGACCTGTTTTTAGATTAATTTGGGCTTAATGGGTTACAGAAACGGATTCCTGGGATATTTTTCTATAAAAATAGTCAGAAATCCAAATATTGATATTTTTATAGTAAATATCAAGTACTTAACGTGCCGAGTCCCGCCGGTCCCCTTAAGAGAAATTGAGAAAATATCTCACCCAGTTACTAGTTTTTGTAAATATATTTCTCAAACAAATCATCTGACAGAAGCAAGCTTTCAAATGTCACTCTGCATACCAAAACATGGTAAGCCTCTCTCTGATGGGGATTTTCTGAAAACTGCCATGGCTGGTAGTAATTCCCTTTTTAATGATTATCCAAACAAAGATGAAATTATGCAACGCATCTCTGAGATACCACTTAGCAGAATTAGTGTTAAAGATCGAGTCATGCGCATGGAAAGTGATATTAGTCAGCAGATGACTACTGACTTACAAAAGTCTGCCTGCTACTCCATGTGCTTGGGTGAAAGCACAGCTTAGATGTAAATAATCATGCAAGGCTTGTGGTAATTTTGCCTTACGCAGTTGGTGACATTATGAGAGAAGAGCTTGTGAAATTGTTATCTTTGCCTGCAAGAACACAAGGGATAGATATCCACAATGCTGTTATTGAATCTTTTGTGGCACACGATATAAAACCAGAAAAAGTTGTTTCGGTTACTAGTGATAGGGCACCTTACATGGTGGGGGGGCGCATAAGGTTTCATACAGTTCTTTGTCAAAGAAGCAAAACACACAGTCGTTCAGTTTTACTTTATTATACATTATACCCAAAGAAGCTCTTTATGCCAGGGATAGCAGCGAAAAGACGCTAACTTCAAAGATGTCACGAAAATGGTCAATAACATCATGGCCCGTGCTCTTTACTGTTGACAGTTTCACACATTTCTTGATGAGGTCAAGGCGCAGTATAAAACTTTACTTATGTACAATAATGGCAGGTGGCTGAGCAGAGGACAAGTATTGGAGAGATCTGTAGCATGCTTGGATGAAATTAGGCTGTTTATGATTCAACAGGGGCAGGATTCTCCACAGCTCACTGATAAGGTCTGGCTTATTACCAACCTCATGTTTTTTTTTTACAGATTTTACAGCACATTTCAATGAACTGAATAAACAACTGCAAGATTCAGGAACAACAGCAGAAATGATGTTTTGTGATATCAGAACATTTAAAAGAAAACTGCCAGTTTTTTAAAAAGACCTACAAAGTGGGCAGCTGAAATATTTTCCAAAAGTAAAAATGCATTTACAAAATTCTATAAGATCTACCAACAATCCTACAAGCCATCAGGAAATTGGCAAGGAATTTTCTAACATTGTAGCAGCTACAAAGGAGAATTTTGGTAATAAATGTGTAGGCTACAGTTCCGTAAGATGGAGACACCCCTATGTTTTCTTACTTCCCTGGATAAAGCCAAATTTGAAGAACGTGATCTTTTGGGGGATCCTGTTTATTGTGCTTAGATTTAGGAAATCTGAAAATGGAGCTATTGGAATTTCAAGAGCGCTATATCTGGAAAAATAAATTATATTATCTGCGTGAAACACTTGAGAAGATAGAGTGTGAAAGGATGGCAAAGGACAGCACAGTTGGTAGATCTGATGTTGTGGAATTCTCTGTCTAATAATTTTAAGTCGATGAAAGCACTTAGGATTGCACTTCTTACTTTGTTTGGATCTTCTTATGCTTGTGAGCAGCTGTTTTCAACTTGAAATTATATCAAATCTGATACCAGAAACAGACTGACAGATGACCCGAGTACTGCATGCGTCGCTCTTGAAGTTACAGAGTATGAGCCAATAGGCTTGACAAATTATCAGCATGCACACAACATCGATTGTGAAATATTATTTTGTTCATTCACTACAGCTCATGTTTTTTTTATATATAAAAGACTGTTTGTATCATTCAAAGATCTTTTATTCTTTTTGGACAAAAGTTGTTAATTAGTTCGGACAACTGTATGAGCTGTTTGTCAAGTTTTTTCTAAAGTAAAACCATAGTATTTTGTTTTAATTGTTGTGTTGGCACGTTGAAAGAAATAAGTTGGTGTTGTATTGCCCTTTGGGCACGCGGCCTCAAATAGGTTCGCCATCACTGGTCTATAGACTATATAGGATTATATAGGCTACTATGCCAGTAAGGCCTTCAGTTTATGACTATATTGTAGTATATTCTTTCTGTTCTTATAAGTAGACGTTTAGCCTACGTTTATCTTGTACGTTTACAATTAATCCTTAGCCTTATAGATAGAAAATTATTAGGCCTATGCGGAGTATGCGGCAATACTAACTATTAACTATGAGTTACTATGCCCTATGTCCATTCAGTATTACGTCCGACGTAGCTATTAGTTACACTAGTAACCTAGTAGGCTACTTAGTAGGTAGGCCTACTAGCCACTAGTGACTAGTGGCACTAGCCTCACTAGTCTAGGCCCAAAACTCCTGCAGGGCGGCAGGGTAAGTCTGCTATTTTCTAAAATATTAATGGTAGAATATTTGTCATGGCTTGAGACAACTTATAAATTAGTAATAAATTAGTCAAAGTGTTTCATAATGTTATGTTTGGGCCGATATTTATTTTTCGTGCCACTTTTACGTAATATAAAGTGTTGCCAACTGTACTTCTTGGTGTGCTTAGAAAATGCCTTTTTAAATTGTATTTACCTGTATTTATCTAGATCTATATATTTTCAAGATTATTAGGATTATTACAAACAAAAAATTTAAAATGCTTAGGCTTAGGAGTAATAATAAACTCAACAACATTTAAAACGCAAACCATTTGTTATGATCTATAAAATACCTTTTTTTTTTATAGGCTAGTGCTTGTTACATAAATTCATCTTGTTTAACTTGTTTACTCATTTTTATGAAACAAATTGATCAAAATTATATAACCAGGGAAAAAAACAACTGAAATTAGACGAAATATTCATTGCACACTTGGTGCCGCTTTTACAGTTATGTATGTATAAGAATATTTTGTGTTTAGTTTACTATTTTGATTATTGATATTAATTATTGGATTATTAAATTATTGACATGAATTCTGAATTAAAATGTAAATTAACTCTATATATAACTATAAATATATTAGTCATAATTAGTATTAGTATATAATGTATATAGTTAATATAGTATATACTATAGGCCTATTGCCTATAAACTATAATAAACTATATGCCTATACTATACTCATATATAGGCCTACTGATATAATACTGTTACTGTTAGTAGTGTTAGTATACTATAAAAAGTATAAGACTATAATTATAACTATTTATAAGTAGGCCTATAATTTAGTATAATAGTCACGGTAAATTAATAGTATAAGTTACTATAAGTTATATTTATATATAGGCTAACTATTAAACTAAAACTAGGCCTGCCTATAGACACTATAGTCTATAGTTCGGACATGCTTAAAAACTTAAAATTAATTTCTTTTTATACAAGTCCAAGGTTTCAATTTTGGCATGCAATATTTCATTAAAACTTTTCTGATATTCATATACTGTAACATTGACACAGTTATTTGAGTTATGAGTTGTTCGATTCTGAGTTAGTCAGTTAGTTGTGATACTTTAAAAAAAAGTGTTTAAGCCTACTGACTACTACTGTTTTTTTTATCTAGGCCTAAATCTACTACTCTACTGGCAAAGTGTATAGTATAACTTAGACTTAGAAAAGTAACTATAAAAAATAAACTAAGCCTAACAATAGATACCGTATATACTCGCTTGTAAGTCACACTTTTTTTACCGAACGTTTTGACAAAAAGTAGGGGTGCGACTTATACACCCGACACTGTTTTTGAAAAGTTAGAAAAACATCACTACTCTGTCATACAGTTTCCTACATAACCCGTATAAGCTTATAGTTGACTGTAGTGATGTAGAATTACTAGCATATGCGTAGGCCTACATTTTACATTAAGAAAACTTTTGTAGGTGTAAATTTACTATCTTTGTTTAACTGAAATTGACAAATATTTTAGTTTTTTTCAGACCCCCTTTCAGCCACTCCCGTTTCTTTTGAACTTTTGTATTACAAATTACAATATGGAAAGAATCGTAAATGTGCGAAAATCCGGTCTATGCCTATAATGTAGGTATAAGCTTGTAGACTAGTAGCTTAAGATGCGTTTTATTTAGGACCTATGGCCTAGGCCTAGGCCTATGGGCTTTAATATAGTCTACTAAAAGGCAGTGTTTAGCCTTCTGAGAAAACCGCGCCATATCTAAGCAATGTTTCCAAAACAACGATCGGCCGATCAACACAGACATTTTTTTTTCAAATCTTTATAGAAAAAATGTGTAAAATGACAATAGTTGTTTCATTTTTCATTAGTTGCAAGTAAGAGTTGAAAAAAAACATCACAGCTTATTGTCGGCCACACAGTCGTATTTCAAATCATTACAAACAATGTTAATGGTAGGCCTAATTAGGATAGGTGTATAGCGCAATACCTGCGCCATTCAGTCTAGACATCAGTCTAGAATTAGAAAGCCGTCACTTCAAAAGATTTTTTTTTGTCGACCCACTATAGTGTGACTATAGGGATAGAAACTTGAGTAGGGGCATGGACTTAAATGAAGAAACAGATAGACTACCTTACTTTCTCATATGACTAATGGCTGTATTGATCGGTTGTTTAAAATAAATGAGCGTTTTAAAATCTGAGTTGTGGATGATCATGACCTGTTGACTTTTTGCCATTAGCAGGCTGTATTCTGTAGGAATTTCCCAGCCTACATCCCGTAGACATGGCACATTTAAAGTAAGCTACTGGGTCTTTTTGTCTCGTGAGGTGAGGTTCTAGGTTTGCAACCCTGTAATTTTGTTTTTGTGACCCGGTACTGGGTCACAACCCAGCATTTGAGATACTGTGACTGTTACACGCGGCTTTAATTGTGAAACTGAATATCGCATGTAATTTATATTGAATGTATTGATTATTTGTTAAAACTGTTCTTTATGATCTAGCCAGCTTTACAGCATTAATTAACTTGCCTTAGGAAGTTTTTGGTGAAAAGTTTTTACCCAGGCCAAGATATATAGGTGAGGCTTTAAAACAACAAAATTTTAGTGTGTTAAATTTACAATAGTTACCACAATTGCACACACAAAAAAAGTCTTTTGTATAAAAATTGAAAATAGAGTTAGGAATTTTCTGATATGTAGATCACATGGATATAACACATGCCATTTCAACATCAATAACTGTAAATGCAAAAATTTCAAAGTGAAATGTCTTAGGTAACTAATATTTATTGTATAAACTACAAAAGAAATTCTTATAATGGATTGAATGAGGAACTAAAGTAAGGTTATTTATAGATAATTGCATAGTATTAATAGCTAAAGAAGCTCAAAGTATTAAGCTCAAATCAAGGTACTATAAAAAATGTTACAAAAGGACCCAAAAAGTTAACACAAATTATCTTATCTTATATATGTTAAAGACGATCATTCTACACTTAAGATTATTGTCTCTTGAGTCTAGTTTTGCATTAATTATGATTAAAGTCATAAATGATGTTAACTTGTAGGTTTTCCTGGTTTATGGACAACCTATATCCCATGCCTGGATGCCACTCTGTAAGAAAGATAACTTCTATGCCTTTGTTCTTGTATATCGAATAATGATTGGAAATCTAGAGTATTTCTTTTCATCAAGAAAAGTGCCAACTATTGAGAGCATAAAAAAACAAAAACCTGTTATTTCAAAATAAAATGCAAACCTATACTTTTAATATAAATTATAATGGAATCATCACCTTGATGAAGTAATAAACAAAATCATATAAAGAGAGTCATTCATTAGGCTTTATAAAAACTAATATTTTTTACCAATTTAAATAGTACTGTAATCAAAATGCAAAACTATATTCAAGACTATATTCAAACCATGTATAAGCATAGGCTGCAATAATCTTCTTTATAGAAAGAGAATCTTTAACACATAAAACAAGGAAAATTTAGCAAGGACAAAAAAACTAAAATGCCAGCTAATATTAGACTTCTACTTGGATATGCTTCAGTTTGGGAACTATTAACTAAAAAAACTAGGACTAAGCTCTAAAATAGGATTTATTACAAGTGAAATATTCTCAACTACCTAGTGAAATAGTTTAACACTGTCCCAAGAAAAAAATGACTAGACTGAAGTGTATTTACATAAGAGACTGCAATATTCATTTAATAAACCGGTATATTAAATATTCATAACATAATATTGTATTTTAATTGGTGATGATTTAGAGCCTTTAATTATCACTATTTTTTCTCTACCTATAAGAAAGTCCCTAATCCATTGATGTAAGGGACCAGAGATGTCAAAAGATTTTAAAAAAAAATTTTGTAAACTAAATAGGACTGCTTATAAAAATTATCAAAAGATCAATTCTAATTCTATGAAACATAATTTAATGTGTAATTATTTTTCTAAGGTTCTTGTTATTTTATTTGTATATTCAGTTGTTCTATATCTTAGGAAATGTGGATCCTGGATGAGAATAATTTAGCAATATGTGCTATTGTTACTGTCGCCATGCAACTGATATTCTTTTTGATTGCCTGTACATTCAAATTTGACAAAGTGACAGACTTTGCTGGAGGAACTAATTTTGTTGTACTTGCAGTCATGACCTTTTTAATTTCATGGGTTGGTCAATCAAACTTATTCATATTATTATGTTTTAAATTCATACAGTAGGTTTTATATAAACAGTGTTAATAAGACTTAAGTTGTTTTATCGTACCAAAACCACCGTTATGTATTTTAAGCTGATATAAGTACATGATATCTAAAACCTTAATAACATAGTTTCTAAGACAGTCTCATTAAAAAACCTATCACCACTGGATAAACACAAGTAATGTATTTATAACAGTCAAAAGTCTCATTCAAAATATCACATTTATTACATAACATCTACTTCAGTTGATGATAGAGTCTAAAACATAAATTCTAGCTAGACTATTTAAAACAACAACATATCTATTAGATCAATCCTTTTACAAAACAAAACAAAATACTTTTACAGATAAATAAAATGATTAATAATTAAAAAATGTAGTTATTAATTGCCAACATTAACAAATACTACAAAGTAATTGATTGTAAATAATTTTTGTTACGGTCATTTACTTATCTGTGAAAATCATTTTATATTTATAAGTACTTTATTATTTTTATGTAATACACAATTCTATAGAAATGTAAGTAGAATTATTACTTCTGTTTTTCATACAGACTTTTCAAACAAGACAAATAATAGTGACTGTATTCATTATTGTTTGGGGTCTACGCCTTTCAGGCTATTTACTTTATAGAATCATTAAGATAGGAGAAGACAATCGTTTTGATGATAAGAGAGACAACTGCCTCAAGTTTGCAGGATTTTGGATTTTCCAGGTAGACATCAAATTTATTGAATTAGTTGATAATTTGTGAAATATTGTAATTTGCATTTTGTAGTTTGCAGTTTAAAATATGAGGTAGTTGAACCATAATTTTTTTTTACAATATTGAACTGCTTCCTAACTGGAACAAAAGAAAAGTTTAAAGGCTTCATTCGTATATTATTATTATGTATCAAATAGTAAGATTTAATGCACATGTTCAATAGAGAATGCTTGCTGGAAAGATTTTTTAAATATAAAAAATGAATTTAGTCAATTCTTACAAAGACTCTGTTGTGGATAATGTAGAAGGAGTTCATATGTTTCTAGCTGACTGGGAAAGAAAATTGACAATATTGCACAGAAGTCAGCATTAAGTGAAAAATACTAGTGATATTTAAACAAGTTTTTTTAAGAGAATAGAAATAGAAAAATAATAAAAATTCTGATTAAAAAAAATATATTTACTGACCTTTAAGTGAAATAAACAATCTCAAACATACATAACTGCTCCCTCACTTACCATAACCAACACAATACAACAACATAGAAATACTAAAAAACAGGATATCAATATGTTTGTCTAACATTGACCTTAAGAGAATTCAACAACTGTGCAGACTGGTTAAAATTAGAAAGTGACATTGTAGGAATCTAGATTTCATTACTATAATATAAACTGAGATTACAGAGAAGTGATGAACATTTCATAATATATTATTTCCAGTTACTTTTTAATGTACCGGTATTTTGTTTTTGATTTTTTGTTCAGGCTATCTGGGTATTTACTGTCAGTTTGCCAGTGATATTTGTCAATGCACCTGCTAGTGCTGTCATTAGAGATTATATAACACCACAAGACATTGTTGGATTTATTTTGTTTGGCTTCGGACTTTTAACAGAAACACTGGCTGATATAAACAAATTTAACTTCAGAATGAACCCTGCAAATAAAGGCAAATGGTGTGACACAGGTACATTGTATTTACTTTACTAACTTCTCTCTTTTTCCTCTGGATGTTGAATAAGTCACCAACAAGAATCTGTCATATTTCTGTATACTGTGTAAATGTGTTAGTTTTAGTCACTTTCCTTAACTTGCAAATATCTGACCGAAATCATTTGACTTTAAGGTTACACAAAGTTACTTACCCTTCTTGATGTGTATCAGCCATTTTCCTGCAGGCTTATGCTGGTCTTATTTACCAAGCGTTTAAAAAAAACATTTCCTGTGAAATATTTTTAATATTTCAAGACTTAATTAATCAAATTCTAGGATGAATGAAGGTCTCTTACTACCTACTAGGCTCACTAATTAGTAATTAGGACTAAGCCAACTTAGTTCACTAAATATAACACTGGTAATAATAATTATATTAATGAGTAGTAATTTAATTTGTTGCAATAAAATATATGTTGCAGTTCATTAACTTAAAATAAGTTACAATTATTGATTTTGATATACAATATTGCAATGCACTTACCAGTTTGATATTTAAAATATCTTGAGCAAAAAATTTCCATTCAGCCTTTGTCACATACTTAGAACAATACTAATTTTATGAATGCCAACATGATGGTTGTTTACAAAGGTAATGAGATGTCCACACCTTGTCACACATATGCAAAAGCTCTTTACCTGTATTAGTGTTGATACCTTGTAATTATCTCAAATTAAAATGTATCCATTAATTTTTAGGTTTGTGGCGTTACTCGCGCCATCCAAACTACTTTGGCGAAATCACTATTTGGGTTGGTATATTCATCATCAGTACCAGCATCTTAGAAAATGGCCAATGGACAGCTGTTCTCAGTCCTTTGTTCACAATGACTATATTACTCTTTTTGAGTGGCATTCCTTTACTGGAGCAAAAAGCAGATGAAAGATACAGGCTGTAAGTAGCCTAGCATAACTACTTAGTACTCTTACTAAAAAAACAAATACACTGCACTCATTTCAATCATACATCTACAGGCATCTTAAATACAAGTTGTTTAGTGTTTACTTAAAATTATACCAATAAAAACATTTGAAATCTCTCATAACAATCAATAGCTTTGAAATTATTTACATATTCAACTATTTTATCTCTCTCTACTTATTTTTCAGAAATGAGTCCTACATAGCTTATAAAAAGAAAACAAGTCCACTTTTTCTTTTGCCACCTCCATGTTACAAAATTCTTCCAGGTTGTATGAAATGTGTTTTATGCTGTGAGTTTCCTCTCTATAATCATCTCAGTGAAGAGAATGAGACAATCAGATCAAATTCCCAAGAACCAATCACAAAACAGCCAGAAGCAACACATACTTAATTTCATGAACAATTTTCTAAGTCAAATTATTTATATTTAATATTATGCATTATAATATTTTACAATTAAATCATCTTTTATACACCATTTTACTTTTTTTAAAAATCAACATCAATCACTTGTTTTTTTTTAAACTGTGATCTTAAATTATTTAATTCATGATTTCATGGCTTTAATTTTAATCTGTGTATAGTTTACAATTTACATGCTTGAGATAGGCTGACTTATAATAATAAAAAGAAATAGCATGCATTCAATTTTTTTATTATTTACTTGTATTTTAATACAGTTCAGCAGGGACAGCAATATATAACATGTTACATTAGACTCAGGAGAATGTCCAGTTTTATGAGCATATTATGTATGTTTATGTGTAACAGTTTTAATAACATATATTTGTATACATGAATCAAGACGAATCAATTAAAATTGAATTTTTAAAAATGTTTATAACACTGTTTCAGCATCTTCTCCTTGACCAAATGAGTTATTCCAATTCTAATGTGATGGCATTTATACTCAATGCATGTGGCCTTTCATGGTTTTTAGGAAAAAAACTCTTTCTTTTATTTATAAACTTATACATATTGAAAAACAAAGAAATTAGAGATAGAGATGAATATACAATTTTCTCTGGAAACTGTGTAAGCCTGAATGAGTTGTAAGTCTAAATAATAAATGATCAATGTTAGATAAAGATTGTAGGGCCACAGCCTATAAGGGGATGGTGTGACCAGCCTAATCCATTTTCTCCAGTTAACAAAATTACCCGATCCATCATTTTAAAATATAACTTTAGTTGTAATTAGTAGATCTCATTTTTAACAAACATTTTTAATTAAGAGTATGTATCAAAAGTTTCAATTATACTCAGATTTGATTGAAAACCTCTTACAACTTCTATTTTTACATAAAAAACAAATTTATTTATTTTTTAAATGGATTATCAGGGAAAGACAGTGCATGGTACAAGTGACTGTATATAATGTTGTTCAACTCATTAAAGACATTAACTTTATTATATATAAAATTCATTAGCATTAGCATAAAATGTGTGAAGTATTTTAAAGAATAATTCAACTTTCAAAACACTCGAAAAACAATTCATATTTTTTATTATAATTGTAACTGTTATCCATATATCATATATATATATATACTACACATATAAAAAATGTTTATTGTAACAGTAATCAATCCATTTATTATATGTACTACTCATAACCATTTTTCTACTGTAAGTGTAACAGTAATCAATGCATAATATATATTTTACTACTCTTTAAAACAATTGTTTACTTCTTATTGTCAAAACATTTTTTATCAAATTTGTAATTGTTCTAAGCATACATTTTTATAAACTAATTAATAACGAAATGTACATAATTGTTGTTACTTTCAAATGTCAACACACAGTCATACAAGAAGTAATCAAAGGGCAGCAACTAATTGAAGCATAGACAAATATATATTTCTGTAAAAGAATTTTTCTGGTTGATAGAGTTGTTTATTTTACTTCCAATGGCTCCATAATGTAAACTTTGTTTTTTTTTAATATACCACATTGCATTAGAACATATACTTAAACATTAAAAATATTTTTTTACTATATGTTTTGTTGACTGATATTTTATCCTTATGATTATTATTAATTACAATGTTTCACTGCATTGCTGTAAAATGATGAGTCATCACATCACATATAAGCTTAACATCCATTTATCTTCTATATACAAGAGGTATATATATACCTGTAATTACAAAGAAATCTACAAAGTTTTTGACCTGCATGAGAATGAGACTATTCCAAAAAATGTATAATCCAAAAAATAAAAAACAACTGATTGATGAACAATTATATTTCTATACCAGTAAATTAAAAGCATTGCGTAAGTCTTCTTATAATCAGACATTGCAATAGTTTGTTTACTACTTGTACCCAACAAAATATCAATTTCTCTTTCATCTATTCATAAGAAAGAACTAATTTTACATCTCGAGTTTCTAGCTTTAAACAGAAAACAAAATTCAAAGCCTTTTTTAACTAAACAACTCCTCACTATATTGCAGCTCACCTTTCACATTAGAATTTTTTTTTTTTATTTGTATGTATATTGCTGAAGCTTCACTATCATAGCCGGATTTGATGGTTTATACTTATTTGGAAATGAACAGATAATCGACTAGCATACTATCCTGTGAATAATAAAGACTCAACACATGAAAAATGCAGCTACTGCCACAATGATTAAATGTCAAGTTTATATTTTTTTTTGCCTGTTAACTGTTATGGGTAGTTCTGCAACATGAGACAAATTACTGCATGCTCTTTACCTTTAAAACTTAATTCACTAATAAAGTCTGAAATAAATTAGTACAGCTTGGTGCATATTCTTATACATGCATGCTACCAATTTTTTTATTCTCTGACACAAACTAAATTGGAATGAGGGCATGTTGTCTTTTCTTTCTTCAACTTTAAACATGTTACCAAAGCATTGTAAATTTAAGACTGCTAATGATTGGTCATTCTGTTACAGATAATATTGATTTGTGCTTTTATTATAACTGATCTCTTAGAGTGGCAGCAGTCTTCCAAGATTTCATAAATATACACTTACATATTGGGTACAGTAGAAAACTGTCTTTTTGGGATCTAAAGAAACTTGTAAAAGTAAAGTACCCTTCGGACCAAACTGATCATAGGGCTGGTGAAGAATATGAGGGCCAGCGCAATGCCCTGCCTCCTTTAGAGATGAGTAGACTCAGGGGCACCCTCAAGTCCTGGAAAAAATCCTATCCTGCACCAGGATTTTAACCCAGAACCTACGGATCACCAGTCGAATGTGCTTCCGCTCGGCCACCGTGCCCCATAAAGAAACTTTTACAATTGCAAAAAATAATTTTTTACAGTTATGAATAAAAATATTTTCTTTAGAATAAATTAATACAAACGGTTGTTATAAGTTATATTATGTAAAATCTTTTGTTTTAACCAATGTACATTCAGAGCAATTCACACCAGTGCTAGGCAAATAAGTCATCTGTACAAATATGAAAAGAGTGTTTCAATAACAGAATATAAAGTTAAACTCAATAATAAACATAGTAAATGTTGTGGTTTTTTTGTCAAACACTACATAAAAAATCATACAATAAACAATGTCATAAATACAAAATAAACAAATGTGCTAAGACACAAACTAAATGAATTCAATAGCAAATAATAATGAAAATACTGAACATAAATATCAAAGGGTGCATTGAAAGTGTTCCTTCTCATGATGATTCTCTACTTTTTGCCAATATTTTCTTCTTCCATTCTTCATAATCTGAGGGAGAAACTAATTTCTGTGTGTGTTCAGTGTTACTATTTTCTTTTTTGGCTATCTTAGCCACACATTGATCATCTGAAAAGTTGAACAAAGCATCAGTCAAACTGTTCAATACAGTAGATGCTGTTACCAGTTTAAATAATTAATTGCTAAAAAAAAAATTGTGCTCAGAATCTCATGCCCTGTAATAGAATAATTAGCTAACAGTGTTCTAACATTAAAATAATAACCTATTGTTTAAAAAAAACTACATTGAATAATTAGTTTGTATTGTAAATTGTATTGAAAAGTTTGTTTAAAATCATATCACTTTAACAGCATCTGACCAGAGTACTGGAATAAAAACTTTTTGTTTTTCCACGAATAATGATGTATAAGATGTATGTATATATTAATATATACCTAACAACCTATGTTCATAATATGTAGCCATAATCATTCATTACTGTGTAACTTTAATCATTAAACAAGAACTCTGAATAAACTAGACTTATCTAAAGCAGTAAAACATTTCTATTAAATAGGGCTATTTTTTAATGTGACCAGTGGAAAAAATTAAACATTTTAGCAGGAAAGTCAGAACTTGGCAATAATTAATTAAAAGATACATGGCTCTTACTCTAAAATTATATCTAAATTCCCCAACATTAAACAAATTCACAAACAAACTTTTACCAGTAGGTATTAATGTTAAATGGTAAAGTGTAAGGTTGTCCATTGTAACCATTTTTTTCTGAATGCTTTTTAAATAATTCATGGTATTTTTTTTAGAAAAAACAAACAAGATGATGGAACTTGAAATAATACACAAGTCAAGGCTTAAAACTAGTTTAAATATGAAACGTTGACCATTTAAAAAAAGTTATTTAAAATAAAATTGCTCTTTTTAAATCTCACCCTGAAATAGATCTTCTACATCGTCAAGCAAAGTTCTTTTCTTGTTATGTGATGACTGGTTTTCATCTAAAAAAAACAAAACAAAAAATGAGAATACAGTGTTTAATAGTGTTACATGTTTGATTTAAATATTTACACAAGTACAAGTAGCTGCAGCTAATCAACTTCTTCCAATTCAATACATATTTGATTAAATTAAGTATTTAAATATCTGAAGCTGAGCTACTAGTTCTATTTAACACAATTGTTTAACTTATTGTTGTTGTTTTTTAACGAAAATATTTTGGATTAAACAATTTTAACAATTAATTTAAAAAAATGTTTAAATAAATACTTTTTTTTGTGGCACCAGAATCCCAAACATCCATTGTGTCAATAAATACCTTAAATGTACAATACCTGAAATTTTGCTGGAATATTTCTCCATTTCAGTCACAAGTTTGTCAAAAGTTGTTTTTTTAATGCCACTTCTTTCTCTCAGTTTCCCCACATGTATTGTCACTTTTTGCTGGCTGTTGAACAATTAAACAAACTATTTGGCTCACCAGATACAACTTTTAAAGTAAATAAAAGGAAATAGACAGCAGAAACTGGACTATTTAGCCTTGGTTAATATTTTCCCCCAAGTAAAATAGAGTCAAAATGTATATGAAAAGCATCATACAATAATTATATCTATATCTATCTATATATATATGATGATACCCACACAAACTGATTTAGCAATAAATGCACACAAAAAAAAGTGAAAAAGGGGTCCTGGGTCATTTTATGGATTATTATCAATTTGTAATATATTGAATGTCTTAACTTATAGCTGTAAAATTTTCAAGCTAAAATTATTTTCAGAAATTACTAAAAAACTTGTTTTTGTGCAACTTTTGTAAAAAATCAAGCAAAATTTCTGCTAAAGATAAAATTGTTAAAAGTCAACTAAATATTATTTAAAACATTTAGTACTTTATTTGTACTATATTGTACTGTACTGTATTGGCTCATTCTGAGTGTGTTTGCTAAATTTCATGGTGATTGGTTAATATTTATTCATCCTGGAAATATTTCATTATTTGTTGCAATGCTAAATTGTAAAAAATGGGTCCTGTTTTCTTTTTCATTAAAACAACTTTCCTTTCCTTAGGTAATTCTGAATAATATTTGAATTAATTAATCAATTATTCTATCCATTTTTTTTAATCTATAAATATTAATTAATCGATTATTTTATTTATAGATAAAAGAATAAGCTTTTACAATACTTCAGTAGCATTCCGTGGAGTTGCATCACATATACAAATTAATGTTATTAAATGTGAAAAACCGATAAAATCAAGCCTAAAAATATAAAAAAAACGTATTGAATTGAAGAAATTAATTTTACCGTGCAGAAACAACTAGTGCAGCACACATGAACATGGCTGAATGGAACTCCATGTCACTGCACTGTTGACTACTATATCTGTTAAAAGAAAAATATAGAACAATACATATAAATATGCTAAAATATTGTAGCCATAACAAATACGCATGAACAATGTAAATATTAGTTCTTTCAAATTATATTTAAAGTGACATGTAGAGATGGAAGATGTTAATTTAACGGTGGCTGAGAAGAAAGAATAAAATAAAAAACTTAGCATTTTTTCAAGATCAGGTGTCTGGTGGGAGGAAGGGGTTGAAAAGAGTTCATTACAATCTCTTTCATAGTTAGTGTTGTAACAGTTGTGTTTTATAGAGTAAATAGAGTTATTTTTATATTTTTTTTTTTTTGCAAACTGAGCATCAAACAAGTAATTCCAGTGCCACAAAAAGAATTTTTTTTAAATCACTCTATGGCATGAAACAAAGAAAATATAAATCTAAAATATACTGTATATGCTTGCGTAAAGGTCACAATTTTTTACTTAAAATTTTGATAAAAATTAGGGGTGCGACCTAGACACAGTTTTGAAAAAGTTAAAAAAACATCACTACTCTGTCATTAAGTTGCAACTATCACCCGTATCGGTGGTAGTATGATGTAGAATTACTAGGCTATTGCTTAGGCCTTCATTTTATATTAAGAAAACCTTCATAGGTGTAAATATAATAGCTTTATATACCATTCACTGAAATTGAAATGAAGAAATATTTTAGGTTTTCAGACTCCCACACTTTTCTGTTGAACTGTTGGACCAATTTTGTATTGCCAAAGCGCAGCATAAGCCTAAGGTGGCATTTTTCGTATTGATGGCAAATTACAATATGGAAAGAATTGTAAATGTATCATAGCCTATCTAGATCTATAATATAGGCTTAAGCTTGTAGACTAGTAGATGTATTTTATTAAGGACCTAGATTATGGCCTATAGGCCAAAGCAAGGATTGGCAACCCACCGCACGCATGCCAAACTTGGCAAGCAGTGCGATTTTCAATGGCACAAGGAAGACTCCCAAAAGGGCATTTTGAGTCTCTGCTACGAAAAACAAATTGGGTGCTAATGCAGTTGGCACGCTGAATAATTAGAAATCACTTTTTGGCACACTATTATCAAAAGGTTGCAGACACCTGGGCTAAAGTTTACTGAGGCAGTTTTGAACATTCCGAGGAAACCATGTCATGAGTATGCAATGTTTACACAATTACAATCAGCTGACCTACAAATTTAAGGACATTTGGAAAACATTATGGAATCAAACTTTCAAAATTTTTGTTTTTCAAATCTATAAGAAATAATGCCTGAAAGGTCAATAGTGTGTTTTATTTTTTGTTTGTTGTATGTAAGAGTTACACAAAAAAATGACAATTTACTGTCGGTCGGGAAGATAACGAGATCAAAAGCCAGCACTCAATAGTGGCTGCACTACTTATTAAATTTTTGCGTGCAGTAGTGTTTGAAATGATAATTGTAATTAGGGCACTAGTATGACGCGTCTATCTATGATGTTTACTCTTACATTTTATCATGCTTATTGAGCCCTGGTCCTATGTTTCAGTCCTAGAGTTTGGGGCTAGGGATAGTGTATAAAATTTAGTTGAAATAGAAGGTCTTTTAACATCAATTAGTCTAACTTGTTTGGCTGTGTTCCATAATTTAGGCTCCGCAGAGTCTAAAGAGGGGACATCAAAAGACTTTTTTTTTGTGTTGGCCCACTCTAAGATAGGAACTTGGGTTTAGACAGGAACTTAGATGAAGAAACAGATTTATGTAAATCCCTTCAAAAAACTTTCACATATGGCTAATGGCTTTGTTGATTAGTCAATAAAAATACATGAAATGCTGCCTTTCTTTGTTTATGTTTGCGTTATGCATGATTTAAACTACAGTATTTTTTAAAGAAAGTTTCTAAATTAATGTGAATATTTAGTAACCTTTATGTTTAAAAGGTATGAATTTTTTTTAGAGATTTTATTATATTTATATTAAAAAAAGGCAGAGAAATTCCCTAGAAGTAAGGGTGCGACTTATATGACAATAGATAAGAAAAATAATCCTAAACTAGGAGTGCGACCTATCCACAAGTCAAGTACTCAATATTTACAAAACCCTACACTTGCCACATACATATAACTTTTTCTTTAAAATGTTTTTACCGTCATGAAAATTGTATTGTATTAAAAAACACTCAGCATAGATTAAAAGTGCAAAAAAGTTTAAATGAAACATTTTTAAAATGTTAAGGGGACATTTTTTAAAAAACTTTTATAATGTGGAAACAGATTTAAAGAAGTAACCTAAACATGATAAGAAATAAAGAGAAACTCAAAAAGTGATGATATTACTTCACCTGTGTAAAATATCTGTAGCCAAAGTTACAAGACTGGGACATCCGAATTGTAGAGCCAATTCTCTCAGTGTTACATGTTCTTCCAAATTTAATAACCTGGCAATCACTTTAGCAGATTCATAGTAGTTTTTTTTGGTCATGCTAGACAGCCTAACAACTTCTGCCTAATAAAATAAAAAAGGTGAAAACACATTACAGAGCTATACATATGGTATGTTGTATGAAATGAACTACTTGCTGTAGACAACCTTAGGCTTTGTATTTTATAGTACAAATATTATGGATCTGTGGCACTTTTAACTGACTAATCCATGCGGATTAGAACCTGAACCAGCCATTATAATGATTGATTCTGGTTAAAGAAAATATTTATATTAGGTACTCAAAACTGGCTTCCGTTTTTTGCGCGATTTTAAGTTTTCGACCCCTCTTGTACTAAATTGTATAGGCAAAAAGTGCCATTCATGATAGAAAGATATTTTTTTCACTCGATTGTACATGAATAAATGGCCTTTATCACCATATGTATTTAAAATTGATTGTTTATGTTAAACATTTTTAATATTTAAATTATCTAAGAAAATTAGTTTATTTTTTAAGAAAAAATCATTTTTAAGATATTTTATAAACATCATCAAAAAGCTGGTCCATTTTCCTGTAAAAATATGAAAGAATTATTAGTCTATATATTATGGCACATTTTGCCCAACGCGCAAGATAAACCCTATGAAATAGTATTTTACTACCGTAAAAACATGTCTGCCGCGATCTCCGCTATTTGAAGGGTCATTATCAATAAAGGCGTCTTATCGGATTTTATCACTTTAGTAGTTAAGTAAAACTATTCAATATCATAGATTAATAATATAAAATTAATTTTATGTTAAAAAATGTATGTATATATTATTATATTTATTTAATTTTAATAAAATTGTTTTAGATTTACCACCTAAAATCACTTGTTCTCGAGTCTCCAAACCCCTATTAAGTTTAAGGATAAGGCTAATTTTTTTCTTGTCATAAAATAAACTAAAATTACATTTTTTTTAAAGTAGATATGCTAAAGATATTGAATTGATACTTTTTATTTCCAGGAAATAATATTATAATATGTAATTTGACATGCAAAAGGTATCTTCAATCTGTTGTCAATGTAAACAATAGTAAATTTGACCTTTGGTGGACTAGCGAAGCTATGGAAAATATTATGAATTAAACGAATTAAGTATAAAATTAAGTAGTTTTACACACTTATAATAACATTTAAATAGAACCAGACAGTATTTTATTTAGTTTTTGTGGAAGCGAAGCTATTTTCAGCACATAAATGTACAAAAATATTGTCTAGTCTACAGTCATAAGGCCTACAAAATGCAATAGCTATGAGGCCTACTCCGACAAGTCTAATGTGGGTAATAAAAGACATATTTTACTCTTTAGAATAATAAAATACTATTATTATATCTGCACTTGAAGAATATTTCTTCCATGGCATATGTTTAATAATTCATCGGTAGGTAAGTCATTTTTTAAACATTTATTGAATAATGGTTTGTCATGCGTAGGCCTAATAATAATAATCCTAATAAGATTATCAGATCTAGCATGAAATTAAAAGTTTATTGTATACCCCCGATTTGTTATACGTTTATTGACGGTTATTATATATATTTATTATGTTTGTGAATTTCTATGTATTGCCTAGGAAAAAGTCTAATTACAATCAGTCATAATCAAATAGCCTACATAGGGGGTCGTATATAAATTATGTCAACAAAATACAGAAAACTGGGTTATTGAAAAAATTTACAGTTGTTGAAATGTGGGAGGGAAGGGGGTCAATAAAGTTACTTTATATAAACTAATACATTTTATTTATAAATTTTCATGCGTTTATACTAATTCATTCATCAACAGCCTGCCAATAAAATCATAGATTTTACTGCATTGCCAACTTCGTGGCCTATATGCATATAGGCCTACCCTCTGTATTCTGATCTGGACCAAATAAAAACAAAATAGGAGGGTTTGGGAGGGGAACATAGGGTAGAATCGTACCACTTTATATGTGTGTGTGTGTGTGGGGGGGGGGGGTAAGGGCGAAACGTGCACGGCAAGAGGTCGAAAAGACGGTTTGTTCTGATATTAAAACAAATATATTTTTGCGAACTACTAATAGATGAAAGTTAAAATTAGGTCGATATAAGAGATATGTTTCATAATTGTTAATGTAAAATTAAAATAAAAGTGTATGAGCTAAAAATGTATTATTTCTAGTAGCGTAGTGGGGGTGGCAAATAGTGAAAAGTAGGAAAGATTGGTGGACAGCGAACACAACTAGTATAAAGTGCGGGGGTGGGTGAAGTGCAATACTGAACGAACGGGGCTAAGTCTCAAATAATGCACAATATCCCCATAAAATGGTGAACAATTAATCTGTTATCGAAATATTAATAGAGAAACTAAAAATGTGATTCTTTAAATATTTATCTATACAAAAAACTATAGCTTAGAATATAATGCTTGTGATAGGCGTTCTTGGTTAGTGTTAAAGACCATTAGATATTGGTCTTTATACTTTATACCAATGTAAAAAAATAGAGAAACCAAATCAAATCATATGTACAAGTAATATAATGAACAGTTTTAAGTTTATATTGTAATAATATATTTTGTTTTTAGTTATGGGATATAACTAATTATTATTATTATTGTTACTACTATCAATAGGATAAATGGTCTTAACCTAAACAATAGTCAATGGTTGTTATTTTAAACCTTTAATTAACATTTGAAAACTTTCTCTTTAAAATAAAACACGTATAACTGTTACCTTAAAATGTGTATTATTAAATAATGTACTAACTTGCCTTATTTAATGTTTAATGCTCGAGTCTTACCCTATATAAAAACTGCTTTTGTTTGTTTTACTTTCAAGTACATGATTGACAATCTTTGTCCGTATAACTACTTATACTGTACATTTTAGAACATTTTTTACTATAAAAGTTGTGTACTTTAAATGAACTTCAAATTGATGTAATATTTGTACATTTACAAAGATTAGTTAAATTTTCGCGAATATTTATAAATGGCTAAAAAACGAAAATTTTTGCTAAAACACTTTGTTTTAGTAAAAATAATTAAATTTTGATAATTTGAAACAGTGCCAATTTAGTAGGTCTCTATAGAGCATTGAATTACCTTCAAATTGATATATAACATAAGCTTCTACTAAAATTAGGTAATATTTAGTGCTTTTTTAAAAATAGGTCAGATTTGCGTTTTTTGTCACCCTTGAAAAAAACTGTAAAAAGTATGAAAAATGATTTTTACATCGATATTTGTATATTTTTAAAATGCCCCACATTCACGAAAAAAATTGGGTCTCTTCTCTACAAACTTTTGTGTTTGTAAACAAAGTAACTTAGCCATAGCCAGTATACGTTTTGAGATAATGACTTCTAAAAATAGGACTTTGTGAGGTGGCTAAAGGTAACCCACTTGTAAAATTTTAAAATTTCATAACTTTCTTAAAAATTAACATACAGTCATAAAATTGGTATCAAAGTTCTTAGAATCATTTTGTCTTTCTGTCAAACATAAAAAAATCTCAATAGCTTGAAAAATTAAAATCAGTTTTGAGTACCTATTTATATATATATATATAACAAAATACATGATAAAAACTTTCTATAGGTCAGATGTACCAGTTTCACCAGGATAAGAGTGGCTAAATGAATGGCTATCTATGAGAATAAGTGGCTCTTTTATCAAAGTGTCTTTTAATTATGTTTACTGGTTGTTTATATAGGTACCAGTAGCCTACATTGAGATTTCAGATAACTTTTTGTAAGATACTTTACTTTCCTTATTAAAAGAAGACAATGTTTCTGCAAAATTAAAGTTTGTTGAAAGTTTTAAGAATCTACCAAAAATGAAATTTTCAATTTCTTCAAGACTCCATTTATAAGAGCAAAATTTTTGCCTAAAAACATTATAACAAATTGTTAATTGTTTGTAGAAACCCAATTTTAGACCAATTATTGGTTTTGGTACCTCACGCTAAAATCACAACCTGACTATACAGGCCGGGAAAGTCACATTGGCGTTCTTATACTACCGGTATGTTGTAAAATTGTATACGCTAAGAAATTCTAATGAATGTTTATAATTGAGCCACTTATTGGCTTAAAATTAAACATGAATCTGGTCTAGAAAGCTAAAGAATGATATGAATTTGTTTATTTTCTTGTATTATAATCTGCTCTTGAAAAGACTATATATAAGGAATGCTGAAGTTTTGTTTTTAATGTTGTTCTTGTTTTGTTTACACACAGAGTTGAAGTGCCTTCATAAGTGTTCATAATACATTATCATACCAATGATGGTAGAGTATTGTAATTACATAGATTCAACATGTACAATTGATTATTTTAATTATTAAACTGTTTCTTGTTACTACAAGTGCGTTGAGTTAATTATTATTGTTATCTATTGCCTCAACCAATAAAGCCATAACAAATTTCTATGATAAATCCTAATGTTGAAGTTATAAAAATAAGCCTGATACATTTGGTTGTCATTTGCATAAGTTCAATACAACAGAAAACGTATAATAATATAAGTTATAACGCAGTCCAAAGCCAATGGACAACCTTCTCACATGAAAATGGAAGGATTGAACACAATAATTCATTTTATGACATAATGGCAATCATTTCATTGCACAAACTAACCCCTATACTGTTAAATTAATACATCTGTAGATTAGTAATTAGGTAGCATTTTTATCAACATTACTTTCTCATCTAACTGTCAAGCTTGAGTGATGAAAAAAGTTATGCCTCGATCAATTGATTGTGAACATATTCATATTAAATAAACCTGAATTTTCATAAAGTTCTTTTTTTATTCATAAGGCAGAGGTTGTAATATATTAATATAATATTATATAGAGCTTACAAGACCAATGTTCATGTACAATTTGTGCTAATTGAGACTAATTTTCAAACCTCACCCATGTGTATATTGTTACTTATATGAATTCAAAAATGAAAAGTAAACTAAAGACAATTAATAGTCCATATTATCGATAAATAATGCTTAAAAGGCTACAGAACTTTAAGTTTTTATAGTAATTATAGCCATTTTTTATATATTTTTTTAATTTAAAGTAAAAAAAAAACAACCTACTTGGTTCAATGAACATCCATAGATCTTGGCAGCAAGATCTAAGCATATAACTAGCCTGCAGGAACCTGTCAATCGCAAAGCACTTATGGAGGAGGCTGCTCTTACTTCCAACAATTCATTAAGCTCTGAGGCCTTACTAAACAAAAATGAATTATTTATAATAATAAAACAACATTTAAATTATTATTTAAAAGGAATTAAAATTTAGACACATTATAATTATGGCTTTTTAAAGAGGGCTAACAACTAACAAGGTACAAATTACATTAGTAATATAATTTAATAAGCTGTTACAATTGAACCATTAGCCAGTAATGTCAGATTTTATTTTGCTCTCTTATATACTGAATTGCAATGAAAAAAATTAATTTTATGCATACGATTACACGGATACCACACTATAATTTTTAAAACTTAAAAAAATTTATTTGGAATAATTTTGTGATGGGTGTTTGATATTAAATTTGTATTATAAAATTGTTTAGCCTATACTATAAACTTATAAACCTATTTAACCCCCTAGCCATAGCATCATAATCATAGTATTCATAGAAGCATAGACGCCTTAGACTTAGAGCCTTAGCCTTAGACTAAAGTTGACTAAAGACAGCATAGTATAGTGGCCATACTCCCATAGGCTTTTTTTATTTAATAAGGTTATAATATAATAAGGTTATAATATAACCTTATACTTATTACTTAAGGGCCTATATATTCCTATATCTTTATTTTATAACCTTTAATTCCTTTTTAAAATAACCGTATTGCCTTATATTATATGATATAATGATATATCATATTATTATATTATTATTTATATGTTATGTCAGTATTTCTGAGGCCTAATCACATTAGTCATTAGTCGTAATTCGTAATCATGATCATGACTCATGACATTCATTTTAAATTATTGATATAAAAATAAAATCGGAGTGATTAGGCCTATACGGCGGATTCGAAAAACGTTATACGGCAAATTTTTTGTGACCTATATTATATACACTGCTATTGGCGCATGCGCATTATTGTTTAGCTGGCCCTGTATGCTCAATTACAATTTTTTAATAAATTTTCAGCAAGTTTTCTTGGCCCAGTGGTTAGTAACGTGTGCTGTCAACAGGGGTAACGCTGGTTCGGCTATACTTTGGTGTAATTGGTTCTATTTTTTTTTTTAAGTTTCATATATCATTTTAAAGATCTTTTTGTCCTCAATACGAAAATCGAGGTTTCATTGAGCGGTTCCTTTTCTGTGATTTTTTATTTAATGTTGAATATTTGTTTATTTTGCATGTTTTATGAAATAATTTTACTTCCCTTGAGCACTTTGTGTTTTATTGTGTTACGTCCCTTTGGTTTGTTAATTTTTTTCACACTACATGCACTGCACGCTTCTCGGACCAGATTTTTTAGCCATTATCGGTTAGTTTCTAAGCTTTCTAAGTATTTGTTAATCATTATTATCGGTTAGTTTCTAAGCTTTCTAAGTATTTGTTAATCATTAGTATGGGTTAGTTTCTAATCTTTCTAAGTATTTGTTAATCATTAGTATCAGTTAGGTTACAGCATAGGGATAGCTATACATAGCCAACCTGGCCATATCTTGGGACAGGAAGTAGTATTCTAGAAAAGCACATGGCACGCATGCTCAATAGACTCAATAGGTGGTCTCAACTTGTAAGTAGGAAGAAAGAACAATAGGATTTTGTGTCTTTTTGTGTTATTTCATATGAAATACGGTAAGAATAATTTTATTTTTTTATTCATTTCGTGCTATTTGGCCCCTTTTTGGTATCGGGTCTAAGAAATTCCCACTGAAAATTTTCGTCCGAGGACTTTTGATGAGTGTCTTAGGAATCGCTGCAGAATATCGTGTTTCATGGCTGTGTGACGTCACAAGCCTTTTGTAAACACAATGGAAATGAATTTTTTTTGCGATGAAAATTTTTTTTTTCATTTCCAATAGTCTGCCGCTCTTCCAAAGACACTTATCAATGGCTGCACGTGAAAAAATTTTCAGTTGGAATTTTTTAGAACCCTACTTTTCTAGAACCAACTACACTAAAGTATTACCACTGGTTCTACCCTACCCCTCTCCACCTTTTTTTTAAATATTATTATTAATTCAATTATAGTAAAACGATATATTTTTAATTAAATACATGACTTTTTTGTAATTATTTGTCATTGTTTATAATTAATTCAAACAAAAAAGGTTATTTAGCCTATGTCACTTAATCACAATTAGAAATTGATGTTACGGTTAGGCCCGGTTAGGGTTAGGACTTAACTAGGAATATGATCTTAAATAAAAGCCTATAGACTATACTATAGTTATAGAATAGTATAGATTAGTAGGCCTATAAAGTCATAAAGTTTTAAGTATAAGTCATATAGGCTAACTCTCACATTTTTTCGTAAAGTAAATTTGGGTCTGCCGATGACGCTCTGCATTATAGGGCCTACACACATTCGGCTTAACGTTATACACCTGATCCGCCGCATAACGCTGAACGTTATACACCGCCACCGGATCCGCCTTATAACGCCTCCCAAATGAAAATGCATTTGTGACTCATTTGTCTCTAAAATAAAATAGACAAATTACTTCAACTTAAATTCTAAAGGCCTAAGTCGCTATGTAAGGCCTAAAGTTACATACATGAATGAATATTACTATTACATTTCTAAGTTCTTAGATAAATGATAAAGCCCATAAGGCCTACTGACACTGAGTCTGAGGCTACTGGCTACTGGCACTGGCCTACTCACTTTCTCACTTTACTATCCACTCCCAAATTGTAACTGAGCATCTCTAAAATTGATGACTTGTTTGTCATGGTAGTTTTTTTTATGTATATATTATACTGCATCAATAATATATATATTAGTCAGTAACACAGTACAGTAGTGAGTTTGATAACATTAAATTTAATTAAAAAACGTTTTCTTCTATCCCGCGTTCCTGCAACTTTTTTGTCAGTTGTTAGAGTTGTTACCCTTTATAGCACTAACCCTTATAGACCTTTTTACTTTGACCCGGGAAATCGGAAATTCCCTTCAAAACTCACTGACATATATTTCTTTGGGGGCGGAAGTAGTTGTTTATTCCTCTTTCCTCTTAGTATTTTACTAATGGCGTTGGGATATTTTAAAGACCAAGTGAAGAGGTTTTTCTCAAAGGAACGAGATTTGGAATAGCCTCATACGGCAGTGACGTATCACAAGGGAAATAAATAAATAAAAATAGACGCTATAAATCTATATTTAACCATTTTGTTAAAAATAAGAACCGAGAAAAGATTCAAAACATGTGGCAATAGATTCAAAACACGTGACAATATTCATTTTTCCTAGTCGGAATCCTTTATGTTACGTCACTTTCCTATATTGCCGGAAATAAAAACATCTCAAATGGCTACGAGATTTGGAGTAGTCTTCCGAAAAACACACACATTTAAGTGCAAATATTGAACTAATTACTTAAAATGTATCTTTGATATTTTGTATAAATGTTTTTTTTAACATTCAGATACTGAATACACTATTTACTATCAAAATCAAATGTTAACTCAATTTTGATAAAAAGCTCTTCACTTGGTCTTTAATGTTATTATAGTTGTTTTATAAGTTTAGACCATAAAAACACATGGAAACCTTAAACTAAGAGCCTGGGAAGGATATTGTTAAAAAAATAACGTTAATAGCTTCTTTTTTAAAAAGAAAAACATTTTTTAGACCTGGACTCTATGCTTTGGACCTTAATATTATGGTCGCTTCTACTTAATCACCGTGTCATTACTTTATTATGACTTATTATGTTCTAGTAATCTAGTTTCTTCATGTTAAAAAAAAATAACGTTTAGAACTAGTTTTGTATAAAAAAAAATAATAATTAGGCCTATGATGCTTTTATTACTGTCGGCTATTCAAGCTATTGCTTAACTTAGCCCTAGACCTAGATCGCTCGTTTTGATTAAGAAAAAGGCAAATATAATTCTAGATATATTTCATGTTGAATGTTTGATAGAGACAGAGGCACAGAGGCAAGAGCCGATGCATCTTCACTAATATAAAAACCATAGCCATAGCAAATATTATGTTAAACTTAAAAAAACTTTTCTATAGTAAATAGTTTCAATTGTTTAATAGTTTAAACTGTTTAAGCTTACAACCTTTAGGCTACTATAGGCTAATAGGCCTACTATAGTAGTAGTTAAGTAGTAGGCCTAGGATATGCCTATTATTATTATAGCTAACTGTAGGTCTATATGATAGGCCGATTCGATATGCATATATAGGCCTACTATATTAAATAATAGCTAGGCCTATCCTAGACTTGGACCAGGGATGAGCGTAGGACGCAATAATCTTCTTTATAGAAGGAGCGTCTGTAATGTATAAGATAAGATATGATACATGGACCACAAACCGTTTCAGTTAATTTTTTATTGTCATTTAATTTTGATCGACACCGGAATGGTCCATATTGTTTCTGTACCTAAATGTATCGTATCTAAGTTCTAAATGAAAAAAAAAATCATTAAAATTTCACTTCGACTTGCAATTTGCAATGTCATCCGAGCATCCGAGTAAAGGTCTCCGTACGAACAGCGGCATACGTAAAGTTGCCCGGTTTGCGGCCCTGCATTCTGCTAACGATTTTAATTCTGTAACATTATAATATGGGGTTGGTAAAATTGATCCAAACAAGTAAATTGGGATGTCACTTTTTAAATGCGTAGACATTTTAGTTGACACATAGGCCTTAACAGAATTAGGAATTAATTAAAGAGGCAAAAAAAGTTTCGTTCCAAATATAGTATAAACGAATGATGAAAAAAAATACTGTAGATAAATGAATTCAAGGTGTATGAATAATGCAATAATGACGAAAACCTAAAACGTTTTATCACCAAAATCTTTTAGTCATATCAACAACACAAACTTATGGTCATGGCAATACAGCTCAAACTTATGGTCATGTAAACAACACAAACGTATATGGTCAGGACAACAGCACAAACTTATGGCCATGACAACAGCACAAACTTATGGTCTGGAGTCTACCCAGCTCTGATGGGCACCTGACCTTAGTTGGGGTAAAGTAAAGTCGGCTGTGCATAGTGCTGGCCACACAATCACCTAGTATGCCGTGGCCACAGAAACTGGTGAACGCTGCTTCATCACACCTATGGATCAATTCGGTCCGACGGGTACTTTACTATACCCGGCGGACCCCGCCAGAGGCACTTTAATGAGGGCGCAGAATTTGTTTTCGCCTAGGGCGCCAAAAACCCTGGAGCCGGCCCTGATGGTCATGACAACATCACAAACTTAAGCCATGACAACACCACAAACTTATGGTCATGTAAACAATACAAACTTATGGTCATAGCAACAACACAAACTTATGGTCATAGCAACAACACAAACTTATGGCCATGACAACAGCACACACTTATGGTCATGTAAACAACACAAACTTATGGCCATGGCAACAGCACAAACTTATGGTCATGTAAACAACACAAACTTATGGCCATGGCAACAGCACAAACTTATGGTCATGTAAACAACACAAACTTATGGTCATGTAAACACCACACACTTATGGCCATGTAAACAACACAAACTAATGGTCATAGCAACAACACAAACTTATGGCCATGGCAACAGCACAAACTTATGGTCATGTAAACAACACAAACTTATGGTCATGTAAACACCACACACTTATGGCCATGTAAACAACACAAACTTATGGTCATAGCAACAACACAAACTTATGGCCATGGCAACAGCACAAACTTATGGTCATGTAAACAACACAAACTTATGGTCATGTAAACAACACAAACTTATGGCCATGGCAACAGCACAAACTTATGGTCATGTAAACAACACAAACTTATGGTCATGTAAACACCACACACTTATGGCCATGTAAACAACACAAACTAATGGTCATAGCAACAACACAAACTTATGGTCATAGCAACAACACAAACTTATGGTCATGTCAACAACACAAACTTATGGTCATAGCAACAACACAAACTTATGGTCATGTAAACAACACAAACTTATGGTCATGTAAACACCACAAACTTATGGTCATAGCAACAACACAAACTTATGGCCATGGCAACAGCACAAACTTATGGTCATGTAAACAACACAAACTTATGGTCATGTAAACAACACAAACTTATGGCCATGGCAACAGCACAAACTTATGGTCATGTAAACAACACAAACTTATGGTCATGTAAACAACACAAACTTATGGACATGTAAACAACACAAACTAATGGTCATAGCAACAACACAAACTTATGGTCATGACAACACCACAAACTTATGGTCATGTAAACAACACAAACTTATGGTCATAGCAACAACACAAACTTATGGCCATGGCAACAGCACAAACTTATGGTCATGTAAACAACACAAACTTATGGACATGTAAACAACACAAACTAATGGTCATAGCAACAACACAAACTTATGGTCATGACAACACCACAAACTTATGGTCATGTAAACAATACAAACTTATGGTCATGACATCAGCACAAACTTATGGCCATGACAACACCACAAACTTATGGTCATGTAAACAACACAAACTTATAGTCATGTAAACAACACAAACGTATGGTCATAGCAACAGCACAAACTTATGGTCAAGGCAACACCACACACTATATTTTCGTTATGAATCTTTCTCTGTCTGCCTATTCCTTTATCGATCTATAAAACAATCTATTCTGTTTATATATCTATATATGGCGTTTTATTATTTTATCCATCGAGAAATGTAGCATATGTTTCTAAAATATGACTATCTGCCTATCATTTTGTATAAATCTTTTTTTTTCTATAATCAAAGTCGGTGTAAACATATAGGCCTACGTTGTTTATTAAAATTAAGGGAAAAAATAATATAAAATTAGGGGCTTAGTATTTTAAATATAGAGAAAAATATGTGCCAGTATGTCAGTTGTCACACTTAGCGAAGCACTCAACAAGGTATTGACAGTTTTCTGACATGAAATAAAGATGGAAACCCAAAGCCTAAGGCGACATAAAACTCCACTCCAATTACAAGTCAGTCATAAAAGATTGACTTGTAAAAGGGGCAAGGGTGTTAACTCTCAGCAGCAATACGGCCCCTTAAAGTTCAACAAAGTTTTTATCCCCTCGGTATAAACAAAAACCGTTGGGGCTTTAATCTATAATGTTTTGGTTTGGGCTTTATGCAATTTAGATTCTCTCTATGTGTAGGACACACAAGATAACCCCACATTATCACCATAGAAACTTATACGGTGTAGGCCTCTAAATAATATTTTGGCGTATCTAATAAACAACTGTATTTATGATCAGTAAAAGTTATGCCTATCAAAATGTGCATTCATTCATTCGGTTTTAGCCCAAAGCGTTTCTCTATATGTCAACTGTTGAGTACAGACGTCAGTCTATAGAATGTATCCAAAGTTGCAAGAACATATTTTGACGTGCTCAAGCTTTGTATTATAATGAAATGAAAATTAAATCTGGTATTAACTCATAAAAAAACTGTCGCTAGTGGCTTTATAACACTGCTGTCTGAGGCTATATAAGACGATAGGAAAACTTAGACGTTACAGATCGACCACCAGTCCTTCCTTTCTTCCTTTGCTCTTCAATAGCTCGGTAAGTTGAATATTTTTTCATACAGTAACTAAATGTGCGAAAAAAAAGTAGGGAAATCATAGTGTCATAAAAACAATATTTTATTAGTGAAATATACGCATTAATTATGAGCTATAAGCCTTTTAATGAAGCAAATCAGCAGAAAACTAGACTAGTTGCAAAGGGGACCGAGTCAATCGATAGGCCTTTCAAATTAAACAACTCATATCAAATATTAGAAGTTTCTTAGAACAGTTTGAAAGTTGAGCTAAAGATAGCAAAAAATAAACTCATATAATTCTTGAAGAAAGTGGACGGTAACACTTTTTTTGTTCAAAAAATTAATTTACCACCCTTTAAATGTCCAAAAATTTCAAAATTATACTTTAAGATCGTGAGTATTTTTTTTTATATAGTATAATCACATATACTAGACTTGTTTTTTTTAAATATTAGACATAATTCATGAATTTAAGCTATTACTACCCGGTTCGCCGGACAGGTAAAAGAAAAAGAATCAACAATGTAGATTTAAATATCAGATTCTGTTTAGACTAGATTCAAACTGTTTGTTCGTCTGTATGATACATAAGGACAAACATTTTTTTTCTTATCCCATATGCAAGAACAAATGCATACAAGTAGCCTACTCTTTTTTCCCGAGTGGCATCCGGGCCTGAACAAACCAGGCAAACCTAAGATTCTATGATGTATAAAAATGTTAATATTTCTATTCCCACAGACAATGTACGCTTCAGTTCTCGCTGTTCTTCTTTTAGCCGCCATGGCTAGCGCCACCGGTGGATATGGAGGTGGATTCGGCGGTGGATTCGGTGGTGGATTCGGTGGAGGCTTTGGAGGATGGGGTAATGGCGGTGGATATGGTGGTGGATACGGCGGTGGTTTGGGAGTAGGTCTTGTTGGTATTGGTGGCATCGGAGGCTGGGGACGTGGAGGCGGATACGGATACGGAGGTGGATACGGTGGAGGATACGGTGGAGGATACGGAGGTGGATACGGTAAAGGATACGGAGGCGGATACGGAGGTGGATACGGTAAAGGTGGAGTCAACATCCTGCCAGTTTTTGTTAACGGAGGCTATGGAGGTTCCGGATATGGTAAGTGTAGATTTTTTAGTTATCAGGATCTTTGAAAAATGAATTTGTTTTACAATAATAACTTATCTTATGATAAAACTCGAGAATAAATTGCTTTTCAAGTAACGTGAATGGACAATTTTCAAAGTAAACTGTAAATGATTAACTATAATGAACAGTCTATTATGTTAGAGTCACTAAGAACGTCTAAAGAATGAAAATAATAATCACATTATATAACAATTATATAAACATTGCTTCAAGTATTTCACTTTTTTTTCTTGCATTATATTTTTCATAGAATATTTGATTACCAAATATTTCTACAACTAGTCTAATATTTTTCTAATTATCAGCGATAGATAATTTGTATAGCTCATAATGTTCTATTTGTGTTTCTCTGTTTAACAATACTGTTTTCTTGTATTTTATCGTCAGGTGGAAAAGGCTATTATTGAGTCATTGATTCAAGTAATACATAGGATGAAATAAAAAATATAAAACTCTCACCGGTTGATGTTGTTTTTTGTTTAATATTTATATTATTTTCTTTTTAAATGTTTAAAGTTTATTGATAATAAATATTTAACAATGTAAAATCAATGATAGGTTAGAACATAAAAGACACACACACACACAAATAAGAAATTGAAAATTAAAAAACAAACAAATAAATAATAGGCTACAATTTGTCATGGTTGGTGTTTGTATACAAACATTGCATATCTTAATCAACAATCTGTGCTCACTATCATATCCGGTCAACCAACACTTGTATAATGTAACTATATTTAAAATAACTTCAGTGTTGACCACAAGGTTAAAATCACATGACCAAAGTGCTACACGCCAATCTAGATTTGTTTAACAATGTTTAAACAAACTTTACACGATACACAATAAATCAGGGCTCAAATGGGTCAAGGAAATCTATTAAATCTCACTTAGTTTATACAATTTTGGTAAATTGACCTCAGTTTGGGGACAATTTGTGAATTTTCACTATAATGGGAAAAGTACCGGCCACTAAAGAAACGCCATTTCAGTGAAACAATTTTAAGGTCATTCACTTGTATTAAACAATATTCTTGGAGGTCTTTCTCGTGTCACTAAAAATCGTTCTGAGTACCAAGTCTAGCACGCGTGCCTTAGGTAAACGATCCCCGCTATAGAGCATTCGCGTTGATTCTATAAATACTTTTCGATACTAGATGTTCATCCCGAAAATGAACAGAAAATGCAATCAATTTTGCAGAAATTCACATCACTATATTAGCTACTAGAAAAAGAATCGTGAATGGTTAAATAAAAACTGCACTATTATAGAGTGTGTGTATCCTGAGGCACAGAGTTTTCTTATAACACTTAAATACGTACGAATTCTAAGTTATTCTATTAATCTGGAATGTTGCTAAAAGTGGGGCCTTTTTCCTAAAATTTCAAAACCGTGCACATAGAGACTCAATGTTAAAGTTATCTATGCACACCACACAGAGACTCAATGTTAAAGTTATCTATGTACCCACACAGAGACTCAATGTTAAAGTTATCTATGTACCCACACAGAGACTCAATCTTAAAGTTATCTATGAACACCACACAGAGACTCAATGTTAAAGTTATCTATGTACACCACACAGAGACTCATAGGCGCCCGCAGAAAATTTTCTAGGGGGGGCAAAATATTTTTTAGTAATGTTTTAATGTAGTTTTAATTTACTGAGCGCATTTGTATGGTGAACGAACGGACAGAACACTGAAGTAATTGTAGTACACTGTAGCAATCAAGGGCATACTGTAGCAACACATTTTTTATTAGCACAATATATGTATATAATAGACGTAAACCATACAAAAAACCTTACTTTAAACAAACAATATTACAACGTAAATTTAAAATAAAATGTATTATTTAAACAAGAGTCGTCTGTTATCGCCACCAAACATATCTACAATTTTGTTCATAAACTCTTTTTTGTTGCTGTTCACTTTGTCTCTGTGTACTCACAACATGCACAACCTTGACAGACGTTCATCTGACATTGTAGATCTAAGCCATAGGTTTTCAACCTTTTTCGGCTCACCGCACCCTTTTAAAATCTTACCGCTCACCGCCCCCCAACTTAATTTTAATTAAACATATATAGGCCTATCATTAATTCTAAAACAAATTTATTTGTATTATTAATTTAGAAATATAAGAGACTTATTTAATAGCACTATATCATGTAATTTCTGTAATTATCAATGTTTTAAATATAAACTCCTTAAATGGACAAAACAATTAATGCAGGAAATGTTTATTTACAACTGTTTAACGTAAATTATTTTAATCCTCTAATAATTAAATCTTGTTATGAATACCACAATGTTGAATGTATATAAAGAAATAATAATAATCAGTAAAATTTGTTATATCACAAAACAGAACTTGTTCGGCATCACTATTGAATCAAACGTAGAAACATTTGTTAATTATTTCGTTTCATTTGAGCTAATATTTCTGTATTTTTTTCCTTTATAAAAAAGAATTAATGGCTTACATTTACAACTTTAAAATGATCAAACTGTAAAAAGTATTTGAAAATTATATAAATATTATATGACTAAAGAATTTATATGTATATTTTTAAGCATTACAATAACTACTTAGTTTGTATGATGACTTCGTATCTATACCATTTAACGATAACTTGGACATTGATTTTAAAGGATTCAAACGGATTATAGGACATCTCGGTACAACTGAGATCAAAATATCATTAATATTAACATGTGTTAGGGCGAAAGTGAACGGTCAGCAGGGTTGACAGTCCGGTGAACCAACAATAGGACCAGCCAGCCGCACACCATATTTACCAAGACGCGTCACACAGCCATCTAGCAGATTTCGTTACATTATATAAGAACAAAGGGGACCGCAGCGACTGCAAAAAGACAGGAATCTCCCTTTTGAGCATAGTTGGTAAGATCCTTGCAAGAGGCACTATCAAGGCTGCAGGTGATGTCATCTAGAGTCTATCCAGAGTCTCAGTGCGGTTTCAGAAGCGACTTATCCACTATATACTTGATCTCCTCCATTCGACTGCTACAATAGATGTTCCGCGAGATGAATAAGCCATTATACATTGCTTTCGTTGATCTCACTAAAGCATTTGATATGGACTCCTCAAACTCCTGGCAAAAATAGGATTCCCTCCAAAACTGCTCTCTTTCATTGCCTGTTTTTTTTTTAGAAAACCAGGTGCACAGTGAAGTTTAATCAGAGCCCTTTGAAGTCCGCAGCGGTGTTAAACAAGACTGCGTACTTGCACCCACCTTGTTTGGAATATTCTTCTCGTGTCTACTGTACTATGCTTATGGAGACTGCAACGAGGGTGTCTACCTTCACACAAGCAGATCTGGAAAGCTATTCAATCTAAACAGGCTCAAAGCCAAAATCTCAAGCAGTGTTCTCCTAGATGGGGAGATTAACAGTAGAATAGCTAAAGCCATGGGCACTATGGCAAGATTTAACAAAAAAAAACGAGTCTGGATGAACTCACTGCTCACACTCTCCACTAAGTCGCCAGTTTATCGAACATGCGTTCTGATTACCCTGCTGTACGGCTGTGAGACATGGAGCACATATTCCTGGGAGGAGAGAAAACTGAAAACCTTTTACCTTAGGTGTCTCAGAATCATTTTAGATATAAGATGGCAGGACAGGGTTTCAATCGCAGAGGTCCTACGAAGAGCAGAGTGTCAAGACATCCGTAATACTCTCAGTAACAGACGTCTCAGCTGGCTAGGTCATGTACGCCGAATGCCACAGGGTCGACTTCCACAGGACATTCTATATGTAACGTTAGCTTCGGTACATAGACCTGCTGGACGTCCAAAACTGAGACTTGCGGATGTCTGCAAAAAAGATATGAAACAACTCCAAATTGACCCAAACAGTGGGGAGATCATGGCGCAGGATAGGCCCACTTGGAGGGCAGGAATCAAAGAAGGTTTCAGGCTTGCGGGAGAGGAGCACGCCAGGAAAAAGACAGTGGAGAAAAATGTGGTCCACTCCGCTACATTCAACTGCAGCAAGTATGACCGTGCCTGTACGTCCAAGATTGGCCTCTTTAGCCACATGAGGGCCTGCAAGGGAAATGAATCGTCTCTCGAGACGTAAAATGCCGACGATTGTGCTGAACGATCGCTCCACCGTACATGTTGTTGCTGGTAATGTTAGAAAAACTAGTAAGGCATACGGCAAGGTAACAAGTCGATGAAATTTGGCTACTTTTGTATTCTCGCGTTTTCCGAAAATCAAACTAACTCAAGGCTTTACTATCAAAATTATCAATGTGGTATACCTGATTAATCCCCAAAGATAATGAGATCGATATGACAATGGAAGGAGTCACAGTTGTTACAATTAATTATAAATGTTTTAATTATTATTTTTTTTGTCTATTTTAGTCCAAATTTTTTTTTATCTATCAATCGGGGGGGGGGGGGCACTTTTCCAGGGGGGGGGGGGGGCAAGTGCCCCCCCCCTTGCCCCCCCCCCCCCTGCGGGCGCCCATGCAGAGACTCAATCTTAAAGTTATCTATGAACACCACACAGAGACTCAATGTTAAAGTTATCTATGTACACCACACAGTCTAAAATAGTTAGAATCACAATATATGTTATTTTCGTTAAATTCAATATTTTCAATTAGCTCAATTTCCTTTGATGTAATCAAGAAGAAAAGTATATACTTATCGTAATTAGCCTATAAAATTATATCCGTTTTGTTGCATGTTTTTGCTGCTCAGTATTAAAAGCGCCCTGAGCTTACATTATGTTTGTCTGCAGCGATATATAAAAAAACTTATTATTATTATACTTTGAATTTTGTATTTCTTCACTTTCAACATTCGTTCTCCTTTTATTAAATAATTTTATATTATAAAAACCTTAAGAAGCTATTGGAAGTAAATAATTTAAAAGCAAAATATGATTGTTCAAATATGCAGTTTTGGGAGACTGTTTAACATCAAATAAGTATCAGATATATTGACATTAATAATACGATAAATAAGATTGCTTTATTGATCCAGAATTTGGTTTGATTACAATACATTGATCTATAACATCAATTAAAACAAGATAAACATTCCACACACAAGCACAACAACCAGAACAGATACAAAACACACACACACACGCACACGCACACACACACACACACACACACACACACACACACACACACACACACACACACACATATACATATATATACAGTATCATCTTCAGCGTAAGGAACAAACGAGTTCCTGAATCTTTCAGTTGGCGCTTTCACTAACAGAATTCGGCCAATACGTGTCGATTTGATAAAGTTGTTATGAAGTGGATGCATGCTATCTTTGAGTATTTTCTCGACTTTGCAGAGGCACAGTTGCTGAAATAGTTCGTCTAGAACAGGCAGGATCATCTGTGTGATTTCTGACGATCTTTTTATAAGACTATAATCCAAGTGGTGCTTTAGTTTATTTTATCTTATATATTACAGACGCTCCTTCTATAAACAAGATTATTGTGTCCTACGCTAGTTTTGATTAAATGTTCCCTTTCCAGCAAGTTATTGCATACATTAACAGGTCTTGTATTGCTGCATTGTAAAAGAGATGTATAATGTTTTTATTTATTTCAAAGTTGTTTAATTTATAGAGGCAAAAGAGTCTTTGTCTAACTTTCTTTGCTAGAGATTCAGTGTGGTCGTCCCACGAAAGTTTATTGTTTAAGGTGACACCAAGATATTTGTAGGTATCGACTTGAAGTATTAATAGGGCCTATGTCATTTATTTTAAGTTTTATATCTTGAATTTATTCAATTTTCTTTTTTTTTTCTGACGTCACTTTGTTTTTGATACATTTAATTCTCGAAAATTAAGAGCAAACTAGTCTGTAAAGTCTTTTATAAGGCTGATAATAGATAATATGATGGTAGAGCAGTGGTTCCCAACCTTTTAAATTTATAGGCTACAGCTTTTCACGTTATGGTGACCCCCAAACATAAAAATTTTTTCGTCGCTACCTTATAGTTGTAATGTGCTACTGTTATAAAATGCAATGTGAATATCTCATATGCAGGATGTATTTTCAGTGTTACAGATTGAACATAATTAAAGCATAGTTATTAATCACACAAATCCATTTGAAATTATATATTGTTAAATATTTTTTTCTAATTACAACACAACCTTGGTATATTATTAAAATCATATTCTTTTAATTTCTTTTAAAAATTTAAACGTGAGGTAGTCCGTTATAAATCTAATCAAGGGAGACAATTGTCCTGATTTTAATTCTCTGGGGCAATGATTTTAGTATACAAAAATGTAAAATGAACAATCAATTAATTAATGTTTATGCATTATAAATGTAATTTTTAAAACACCTTTTTAGCTACTAACTTGTTTTCATTAGTACGCATTTACTTCTTGTACTAGTATGCACGCAGCGTTATATTATACTAATGATACTCAATTTTAAAAAGCCATGTTTATAAGGTTTGAAGACTATAAAGAAAAGAAGAATAGTCTAGACCATAGGTCTCCAAACTACGGCCCAATGTGGCCCCCGAGGCCATCTCATCCAGCCCGCGGAGACCCTTTTATCTACAAAATAAATTACTGAAATTAACCTGTATCCTGTACCAAGATCAGCCGCCGCTTACGTGGACTTCATGTTTTTACCATTCCCACTAATACAGGTGTTCATGTGTAGTTAATCTATTTTAAATAATAATTGAATAAAATACTATTAAATTAATAATTAAAAACAACATCCACGTTTTGATTAATTTTTTTTTGGACGTCAATTGTGTCCTCGGTCCCCAAACTGCTGCTTGATAGATAATGCGGCCCTCGGGCTGAAATGTTTGGAGACCCCTGGTCTAGACTCTAGACTAGGGATCGGCCACTTACGGAAAGCGTGCCAGACTTGTTACAGAAAAATATTTTCAATAGCACGCAGAAGACTCCTACAAAAAACTATTCAAGTATCTTCTATTAGAAATTGTTCTATGAGTGCTAAAGCAGGATGACTTTTAGGCTGTTGGCACGCTGAATGAATTACAAATCCCACTTTGGCACACTATTATCAAAAGGTTGCCATTCCCTGGTCTAGACTAAAAAGTGTTGGTGACTATTTGACCCCGCTACACACTGGGGGAGGGTTCTGAAGTGGCGCCATCGAAAAGTACTGTGCTGTACATGTTGTTTTGGAACGACCTCAATAAGACCATAAAAAAAAAAGTGTTTTCCGATGGTCCTTGGCTACCCCCATGAAATTGTCGTTCGACCACCAAAGAGATCGCGACCCACAGATTGGGAACCGCTGCATCTTTCAAGTAATAGTAGTATGGCATCATCGGTGCTTCTTGCTGGTTTGTATGTCAATTAATGGCGAGCGAGATCAATATGTACTTGCTTTAACTGTTGGTGTTAATCTTGTCGGTTCTGAATAAAGAGCCCTGCAGCTCATTTCTTTTCTTTTTTTTTTAAACGTTCTCTCGAGTTTATGGTGTCCCCTACAGAAGATACATTTTATGCTTATTCTAGAACCGGTATAGGTCTAACTAATGTTAGGTAGCATTGTAGCTTTGTTCTTGTTACATTTGTAAAAGTTCCTTTTTATCAACATGTGGATTCCATGATAATTGATAATTTATTATTACTCTTAAGCAGTGCCTTTTTGTGACGGTACGCACCGGTACGGCGTACCAGCACCTTTTTCAATGTGGGGAAAAAATTATTACTTTTCTTGTATTTTAACGTTTATTATTAATTTATTATATTATTAATTTGTTAAAATTGAATTATTTTAAAATTGCGCGCAAAAAGAATAAAAATAAAAAAGTGAAATTGCTTTAAAAGTTAGGCAATCTATCAATGAGTACCGGCACCTATTTTTTTTACAAAAAAAGCACTGCTCTTAAGTACTTTGCATTTTTAGTTTGAGTTAGATTTTTCAAGGAATGAGAAGTTTGTATTTTTCTTTGCGATGTATTACTCCAATGTAATTCCCATTTTTGTAATTCATTGAGGTCTTTATGAAAATTTTCAGTAGCCTATCTGTTACTGTCATTATTGTTTTGTAAATAATGCAATCATCTGCCAAATAACCTTACAATATAAATCAAAAGAAAACACTTTGTATAATGTTTCAATACATTTTTATTTGTTTCTTTGCATCAGTAAAACATTTTCGTTCCATGTTTTAAAGTAGTTGATTTAATAGTAATTTTTGCCTCCTTAGGACAAAATAAAAATAAAAATATTGAAATTTGCATTGACAAATTAGTTAAAACATTTCAACTTCAGAAATACTGGAGATATTTACCTTTTACATTAATACTAAATTCAATTTTCTGAAATTAATAAAATAAAAATCTAGGTCTAGTCATATTGATTTGATTATAAATGTAAAATGAAAAAAGAATGAGTTGATATAAAAAATACATAAGCTTAACCATTTTTTTCTACAATGTAAAATCATTTGAACTAAATCAAGAGATTATCTTACCATATCCGGAACCTCCATAGCCACCTCCGTATCCACCTCCGTATCCACCTCCATATCCACCTCCGTATCCTTTACCGTATCCACCGCCGTATCCACCTCCGTATCCTCCGCCATGTCCCCATCCTCCAATGTTACCGATGCCGACTAGACCTACTCCCAATCCACCTCCGTGTCCCCATCCTCCAAAGCCGCCTCCAATTCCACCGAATCCTCCACCATAGCCGCCTCCATATCCACCACCAAATCCACTTCCGTATCCACCTCCGTATCCACTTCCGTATCCACCGGTGGCGCTAGCCATGGCGGCTAAGAGAAGAACAGCGAGAACTGAAGCGTACATTGTCTGTGGAAATAAAAATTGATTTCATAAAGTACACGTGGGGAATTGTTACACCTACATGTCATATTATAACACAATACTTACAATAAAAGACTTTAAAGGTAAACCAACATGTATTACTTACATTAGAATATTTAATACCCATACACTACTGATAAACATAATCTAATAGAAACTACTACAAATAATGTCATATCTAATACATATACTAAAATCGAATATATTACCTTATCTGATACTTACTTGTACCTACTGCTTAAATAACATAGTATATATTTATACCAACAGCTAATCTAATACTTAATAAATACTAATCCAACTAATCTAAAGAAACGTTACAGGATATATAACGATAATTTTATCTTCTGAATAAATAAATAATATTTCCAAAGATAAACTTACCAATGAGTTTCTAGGACAAGGAAATAACTAGATAGTCGATCTGTAGCTTGAAACATTACCATAGTCTTATGTATAGACCTGAAACTACAGAGTTTCCATACTTTAATCTAACTTAATCTTACCTTTCATGTATCACAATTCTATAAACCTTCTGTCGCTCAAACTGAATGCATATGCCATAAACTAATTAATTACGACATAAAACATAATTCACAATGTATATAATATGTACTTTGAAATGTTAAGTATCATTTTTTTTTTAAAGTACATCATAAATAATTGATTGGGGTCTTATCTTATCTTATATATTACAGAAGCTCCTTCTATAGAGAAGATTATTGCATCCTACACTCATCCGTGGTCCGAGTATAGTTTTGCATTTTTATTAATGTTTTAAATGATGTTAATTTACTGGTTTTCCTGGTTTGTTCAGGCAACCCATTCTATGCCCGCATGCCACTCGGGAAGAAAGAGTACTTTAATTATATGCATTTGTTCTCGCATAGAGGATAAGGAAAGTGTTGTTTATCTTATAAACAAAGTTTATGTTATAAAGTGTCTTTACGTTTATCTGAGCTTTGCAGCAGGTTGTTATTGGGTTGTATTTCTAAATTAGAGTTTAATGCCTTATTTATTATTACTACTTTACTCTTTGCCCTTCTGTCCTCAAGTGTTTCTAGGTTTAGTGATTTGACTAATGGTGTTACTTTTGTTTCCTACTCTTGTCAATTGGTAATATTCACTAGTTATGAACCTTGCAACTCTTTTCTGAATTTGTTCTAATTTTTTAATGTTTTCTTTAGTTGATGGGTCCCATACTTCCATGGGTCAGTTGATAACATGAGTGTAATTTAAAATATATTTTTTCTTGGTTCCTGAAAACAGTTGTAAATGAGGATATTATAACAAATTATAGACTAAATGCTCGTTTTTATTAATTAATGATGTGTTTGCTTCCAATCTTTAGCGAAATGAAAAACGTATTTTAAAGATTGGGTGATGTTTATTTTTGATTACTTTATGCTTACTGTATCTTCTATTTTTGTTTATATTTCTTACTTTATGCTTACTGTATCTTCTATTTTTGTTTATATTTCTTACTTTATGCTTACTGTATCTTCTATTTTTGTGTATAGTTCTTACTTTATGCTTACTGTATCTTCTATTTTTGTTTATATTTCTTACTTTATGCTTACTGTATCTTCTATTTTTGTGTATAGTTCTTACTTTATGCTTACTGTATCTTCTATTTTTGTGTATAGTTCTTACTTTATGCTTACTGTATCTTCTATTTTTGTTTATATTTCTTACTTTATGCTTACTGTATCTTCTATTTTTGTTTATATTTCTTACTTTATGCTTACTGTATCTTCTATTTTTGTTTATATTTCTTACTTTATGCTTACTGTATCTTCATTTTTTGTTTATATTTCTTACTTTATGCTTACTGTATCTTCTATTTTTGTGTATATTTCTTACTTTATGCTTACTGTATCTTCTATTTTTGTTTATAGTTCTTACTTTATGTTCACTGTATCTTTTATTTTTGTTTATAGTTCTTACTTTAGGCTTACTGTATCTTTTATTTTTGTTTATAGTTCTTACTTTAGGCTTACTGTGTTTTCTTTTTTTTTTCATGGTGCTTACGTAATGATTTCTGTGTTTTCTATTTTTGTTTACAAGTATCGAGATGACCTTGTCCCCCGGAGCTGAAAATCACGAAGCTTAATATTTAATCAGTATGTTTTTCTTAACTTTGACATTAAAATGTTTGTTGCTGTGTTCGTTTTATCTGTTAATGCAGATCGTTTTATGATTTCTTCTTTTAAAATTTATATTGGATCATAACTCTATTAATGGCTGTCCTTGAAACTACATTATTCCTTTTGAAGATTTATGCTAAAAGTTAGGATTTACAAAGTTTGACTTTAGATTACATTTTGGAATTCACTCACAAATCCATATTATGAACAACAACTTGCATAATGAAGATTAAATTTGTTGTGTATAGGCCACACCATGAGCCCACAACAACACCACAAAGACTAATCCCTACCAGGAACCCAGAAAACAAAAAGAACAGAAATGGAAAAGGAGCAGAAATCGATTTGATTGGATGAAACTGGAGACATCTAAAGAAACTAATCTAAAACCAAGATGCATAGAGGAAACAGGCAATGGTGATGCTATTTCACATTCATGGTTTATATTAAGTGTCAGGTCTTAGCATGAGTCATCATTGGTTAGTTTCCTATATTTAGGAGGGAGTAGATTGGAATATCTTTAAAATATTTTAGGCACCTTTTTTTGGTGCAAAACTATCTCGAATTCCTCGTAAAACCACAGTCTGTCATCTGTTGTGCAATAAAAAGGTCGGGCATTTTGTGTTTGAGGTGGTTGACCTCTGAATGTAGCTAATGGAAGCTAAAAAAGTTAGATTCTTTATTTTAGTTTTAGTTCGTGACTCAATATATAAATACATTGGGTCTTCAACATATTCCTTAATAGGACTTTTGGTATTGTTCATTTTTTGTAATGTGTTTAATACTTGATAGGTGTAACAAATTAGAGGAGGAAGGTGATCTCTAAGAATTCAATTGTGTTGGTACTATTTTCTATCCTCGTTTGAAATGTTTTTCTGTTCAGATAGAATTTTTACAAAAAAATCCACTTATCCCCTAGCATTGAAATGTACTCAAACTAAGGAGCCTACACCTCAAGAAAAAAAAATACAAAGACCCGTTTTGAAACTAATAATAATAATATAGTATAATAAAACAAAAGACTGTCGCTCTTTGTGTGTATTACTTCTCTTTTTCGACCGAACTTTATTTTTTATTGTATTTCATTGTTGAAAGATATTGTTATTGATATTAATGTTTGTATAGATATTTAAAAAAAAATTTAAATATTCTAATAGGATACAAATATTTTCCAATAAATGTATTCTTTAGCAAACAACATTATCTCTTTCATTTTTATTATCAAAAAGGTATATGCCAGATATACGTTATTAAAAAAAAAAATTAGTTGAGTCGTCTATGTGTATAAAAAACAAAGTATCCCGCTGGACCAGATTTATCCGTGAGGCCGTTGACGCAGCGTTCACCAGTTTCTGTGGCCACGGCATACTAGTGGATTTTGTGGTCAGCACAATGCCGCCTTTACTTTATCTCAACTAGAGTCAAGTACTAATCAGAGATGGGTAGACTCTGGGACCCTCTCCAGACCCGAGAACAAATCCAAGCTTGCACCAGGATTCGAATCCAGGACCTTCGGTTCGCCATCGTGGCCCTCTACGTGTGTAGATCAGATAAAAACAATTAATTAGTAGAATATTATAGTGTATAGATCAGATAAAAACAATTAATCAGTAGAATATTATAGTGTATAGATCAGATAAAAACAATTAATCAGTAGAATATTCTAGTGTATAGATCAGATAAAAACAATTAATTAGTAGAATATTATTGTGTGTAGATCAGATAAAAACAATTAATTAGTAGAATATTATAGTGTATAGTTCAGTTAAATAGTTTCATCCAAAATCTGTTCAATCGTCTAGAGTCTAGATGTATAGATCAGAAGATCAAGTCAGATGAATTGATTAAGTAAATAAATACGGTAAGATCTATAATAAAGATGATTTATATCAGAGAAATGTATAAGGTAAATAGATTAATCGTGGTCAGGAAAATAGACTAGATGACGTCTATAGTTAAGATATTTAGGTCTAATTTAGTGATCTTTTGGATTGATCAGAAGAATAGATCAGATTCAAATGTCAGATAAATAGATCAGATGAAGAGATAAGCCGAAGAGATAAGATGAAGAGATAATCTAAAGGGACAAGCTGAAGAGATAAGATAAAGATATCAAATGAAGAGTGTAATATGAATAAATCAGTTGAAGAGATAAGATTTTAAAAATAAGAAGAAAAGAGTAGTATCAATCAAATAGATGAATAATTCAAATGAAGTGATAAGTTGAATAAATCAGGTGAAGTGATAAGTTGAATAAATCAGGTGAAATTATATGATGAATAAATCAGATGAAGTGATATGATGAATAAATCAGATTAAGTGGTATGATAAAGAAATCATATGTATAAATCACCCGAAGAGATTCGATGGAAAATTTTCTGTAACCTGGATAGATGAGACTTGAAGGCAATATTCATTTGTCAGATTAAAGAGTTTGCTGTTTATGTGAGATGGTGATTTTATTGCAGAAATGTATAACTGAGTCGAAAAAGCTCATTATTGTTAAAAAATTGATTTTTGAAAGTTAAAAAAAAAATAGAACTATAGTATAAACTTTGTTTGAAAAATAATTAAAATAATTAAATGCATTTTTTTGCACTCTAATAACAGATAATGTTATAAGTGGTGAATGTGATTTTGGTTGTGTGAGTAATGTTCATCAAACAGAAAATACATTTCTTTAAAAATTCCATACTTTCTGTTGTTTTCATAAACATTGATAATGATTCTATTGACCAATGGATATCTGATTTATCAACTCCCACTACAGCTTCACCAGAGCCCTAGCTTCGACACTTTCAGCAGCCGGCTGAAGACTCACATATTTCGTTAGCAGTATTTGTGTATACATATTTACATTTTTCTCTGTTGTTCGTTGTCTGTATTCTGTAACTGTCGTTAGCGCATATAACTGTCATCAACGGGCTATGCGCTATACAAGCACCATTATTATTATTATTATCACTAGCAATACGCATCGTCCTAGAGAGTTCTATCGTATAACCGACAGAGCATCAATTGTTGACTCTAGGTCAATGAATCTTGCACAGCATTCAACTTTAGAAAGCGTTCAAGAATAAATATGTACACCGCCACCAATGTCAGGAAAAAACAGGCATTTGTTAACACCTGCCTCAAAAGAATCCTTAGGATAAGTTGGCCAGAAACCATCAGTAATGAAGAACTCTGGCAACGAACGAAACAGAGGCATGTGGATGAGGAAATTCCCCAGAAGAGATGGAAATGGATTGGCCACACCTTTAGAAAACCGGAAAGCACTCACTTGGAAACCCAAGGCAAAAAGAAAAGAGGTCAGCCAAGAAACACATGGAGGCGCGATATGGAAGCTGTTGTTAAAAAGCTAGGGCTTAACTGGGGTCAGATAGAGAAATTGGCCTAGGATCGGGATACCTGGAGGAATCTTGTTGGCGGCCTATGTCGCAGGTGGGGCGAAAGGCATAAGTAAGTAAAAGTAAGTAAAGCATACAATAATAAATCTTCGGAGTGCATACAAGAAAAATCTTTACAAAGCGTGCAAGATTAAACCTTTATAAAGCATGCAAGATTAAATCTTTATAAAGCATGCAAGATTTAATCTTTATAAAGCATGCAAGAACAAATATTTAAGCAACATGCTAGAAGGAAATACTTCACACATCCTGTTACATAAACACAAGATCAGGTTATGGACAGAACCACCAGGTCATGTCACAAGATCAGGTTATGGAAAGAACCACTAGGCCATGTAACAAGATCAGGTTATGAACAGAACCACCGGGCCATGTCACAAGATCGGTTATGGACAGAACCACCAGGCCATGTCACACGATCAGGTTATGGACAGAACCACCAGGCCATGTCACACGATCAGGTTATGAACAGAACCACCAGGCCATGGTACAAGAGCAGGTTATTGACAGAACCACCATGCCATGTCACAAGATCAGGTTATGAACAGAACCACCAGGCCATGTCACAAGATCAGGTTATGGACAGAACCACCAGGCCATGTCACAAGATCAGGTTATGAACAGAACCACCAGGCCATGTCACAAGATCAGGTTATGAACAGAACCACCAGGCCATGTCACAAGATCAGGTTATGAACAGAACCACCAGGCCATGTCACAAGATCAGGTTATGGACAGAACCACCATGCCATGTCACAAGATCAGGTTATGAACAGAACCACCAGGCCATGTCACAAGATCAGGTTATGGACAGAACCACCAGGCCATGTCACAAGATCAGGTTATGAACAGAACCACAAGGCCATGTTCAAGCACTTTATCTTTTCAGGTTTTAAAAGTCTGTTGATACTAAAATTACATTATTTATATAGCGCTATTCATAACAATTAGTATTCGAATGCGCTTTACATTAATCCATTGTTATTAAAATAAATCGAATAAGTATGTTTTATATTTTTGTTTTAAAAATGTCAATATTAAATGACAGCATTATATGATTGTTTAATTTTGTTTAAGATAAGATAAGATTTCATTATTGATCCAAACAAATGGAAATTTGTCTTGATTACAGATGTTTTGTCCTTCAGCAAATTTTAAACAAAATAAAATAATTATGTGTCATTTGTATACAGGCACAGAAATATACTTATAAAAATAGACATGCACACACACAATCACACAATTTATCATGCAAGAAAAAATTCATTAGTAGGCTAGTCAGCTATTGTATTCTGGCTGACTGAAGTCTTGACGATATATTTCTTATTGCTAATGGTAGATAGTATAGCCGGAGGCTGACGCACAATAATTCTTCGTGTGGTTAGCATATTCTTCTTTACTAATCAATAACATATTTTTTTATAAAACTTTTATTGAAATATATTAGTTTATGATAGTTTCTTTTACCGTTATTATCAAATGAAGCATATTCATAGCATTCAAGAAATGAAATAATTTAAGAAATATTATAAAGAAACCTTTGTTTAAAACGTTTCTAGTTAAAGGCCCTAATGACGTAGGATAACAAACATTAGAAAATGTTATTACAAAATGAGTTCAACTGAAACAGCTATAAAGTTTGAAATCGAATTAAAGAGAATTTTCAAACGAGTTGCAGTAATGCAAAGATCAACTATAATTTTGTTGTTGTTGCTTTAAGAAATATGTCAGTAAATAGAGCGATAGCAATCACGTGACAAAAAGCGCGTGCTGTTTGTTTACTTTGTCTAGTGGTGATAAATGGCAGCCGTATAACTATAGCCGTAAGAAGGTTTTATTTTTAAATGTGATCATTTCAACAATATAACGTAAAACATATATAAAACAATGTCAAGCGATGTAAATTAACATTTCAAGCAAAATATAAACCATTAAAAATCAATGGAAAAGGTTCCGTAAGTGCCGAATATTTAATTGAAGATGTCGATTGTCGAATGTTAGCCTATTAACTTACTATCAAAAAGTAAAGCATAAAGCAAAATGTAGCCAGCAATGTTTCAAAAGAGCTATTGAAAAACTATAAAAGCCTAAAATCTTGTTTATTTTGTGATGGACTACTGACTAGTATCACACTTAGGCTAAATATCAAGATTTATGGAAACTAATTCCTTATATTTTGGGTTCAAAATACACATGGTAAATAACAATGTTTATCCCCCATTAATGCCATTATCGCCAAGATGGCCGCTATGGACAAGTCTTAATGAGGCGTGAACTTTTGAACCCGAATGTTTGTGAACTTCCTGTTCTATTTTTAAACTAATAACAAAAAAGCATGCTTTTGCTGGTGTTTGACAATTGATTTCAACCTCGACGGCCAGTTCTAGTCTTTTAGAATTATACAAAGGATACAATATTAGTTATGAGGAATCCGTTTTTAACATAAAAAGTGAACAGGCGATCATTAATACTCAAGTGTTAGTCGCGTGACGTTAAATTTTTATTTGTTTACAAAATAAATGAGTCAAGAGTTGCGTTTTCTTGGTTATTGAAAAACAAAATTCGTAAATTCATAAAAACGAATAACAAAATTCTTTTGCATTAAGCAATAAGTTTGATATTTTAAAAAGGTGATTATTCCCTTCTGACTTTCACAATACACTGTTTTGCTTTGTAAACATCTATTGGAAATGAAATAAATTTTAATCCCCAACAAATTTGAGTACAACCAGTAAAGTAGCACACAGACATTGTTTCGAATAAAATGATCGAATAGAGCGTTCTCAGTGGGCGTGGCTTAGGTTTTTACTCCATTTTTAGTGACGTATTTGTGTAAATATAAGAACCCACTTGAGATACAAATGTAACGTGGTGAAAGTGAAGTTGCTCTTTATCATGCAAAATTCACATCTGAATATTGGCTATCCTACTAAAAAATAAGGAGGTAAATAGTAGTACTGTAGATTAATTGATTAATGTGATTAGGCTAGGGCCGGCTAGACCTATTTACACTTTCAATTTCACTTTATAGGCCTACACTTTTAATGTTTCGTAGGCTAGGCTACGATGTCAAGTGAAAGTGATAGTGTTGTTGGTGAATAGGCTATCTAGTCAAGTCACTAATAGGCTCACATCGTCTATGATCTATGTCTATGATAATAATAAAATAGCCTATTTTATTTAACATACATAATACAGCTTAAATCTTAATAAGACTTAAAACACAACACATCACTTAAAAAAAGCTCGAGCCTATATGAAACTTTATTAATACAGCGGCCATTATTACTTGTACACCATTACAGAAAGTAAACACAAAGCACATGCCTTTTGTCACGTGATTGCAAACGCCCTATAAGAACGGAAATGTTTTTGCACGTGACCTTTTATACATGCATACACGTTAAGACTTGTCCATTTACACAAGTACGTCAGTAAAAACCTAAGCCACGCCTATTGAAATCGCTCTATATGCACAGTCTAAAATATATTATTATATAATATCTCCATTAAAATACCAAGAACCAAAACTTATGACCTATTATTATTTAATTGCTGAATTTTAATTTCAGTAACTAGTATGAATCTTTAAAATATGTTTTTTGCACTTAAATAGTGTTTTAATAATAAACTTAAGTTTGAAATTAAGTATAAAATCGAGTGTAATAATGACTTAATTATGTAGTAAAATAAAAGATAAACTAATCTTTCTACCATTATTTACATTCTTTTTAACAGATAGCTGTGAGCTATATACATTAGTGACTGTTTGTTTTAGTTCATGTTCAAGTTATGGTCGATAGTTAAACTCTGTCAGAAACCTGACACCATTCAGAATACACAATCTAAAGATGGAAAATACTTCTCTAAGTTTGTTGACAAATTGAAAACATTTTTTGTTTTACTGACACTAGTCAGGTCTATGCATTATAAAGTATTATTATAATAAATAGCAGACATGCTACAATATTCAATATTTGTTTTTATTTCTAATGTAAATCTTTTTTTTTTCTGTTTGGATAAGGAATTGCGATCAAGTTTGATAATTCAATCTTTGCATAATAAAGTTGACGATGTTTTCAAATTAGGGATAATTTGTTTATAAATGCAATAGACGTCTACTAAGTAATAAACGAAAATGTTAATTTTGCTTGATTAAAAAATTTGGTATTTTGATAACTGGAACAAAAGAGTGCAACTGTATAGTGATAGAAGAGTAGATCTATGTTTCAGTAAAAGTATTATGTCAAAATATATATGGACAACATATATCCCAAGTCTTTTTTCTTCTTTGTTCTCATGTGTGTTTTAAGGATTTAGACAAGTCCAATACTTGTGATGAACTGCGAAGTGTCTGTTAGTTGATCCAGTCCAGCATATAGTCTAGTTTGTTTTTAAGGCAAGTTTCCTGAACAATAGGGCTGACAGTTAGATTGATACTGATGGCAGGTCTGTATTTTCTGGAGCTGTTTAGCAAGTACACATTTCACTTCTTCCAATTGCGTCTGTATTTTCAGAACATGTGTTACCTTAACCTGTTATAAGCTATCCAAACCTCAGAACTGAATTGTGAAAAAACAAAAAACCACAAAGCCTACTACTCATGTTAATTGTAATATCACGGAGAGATACCCTATATCGAAGACCACATTAAATTCAATACAAATCAATAAAAACACATTTTGTTGTTATTTTTCAAGACATTTTTATTCGTTTCTTTACATCAGTAAAACATTTTGGTTCCATGTTTTAAAGTAGTTGATTCAATAGTAGCCTTTTCCTCCTTAAAACGAAATAAAGAAAAAAATATTATTGTATTGACAAATTAATTAAAACATTTCAACGTCAGAAATACTGGAGATATTTACCCTTTACATTTATATTCACTTCAATTTTCTGTCATTAGTTTCATAAATCTTCAGACATATTGATTGACTTATAAATGTAAAATGAAAAAGTGAGTTGATATAAAAATACATAAAGTAAAATCATTTGAAATAATTCAAGAGATTATCTTACCATTTCCGTAACCTCCATAGCCGCCACTAATACCAACGACTGGCAGGATGCCGACTCCACCTTTACCGTAACCACCTCCGTATCCACCTCCGTATCCTTTACCGTATCCACCTCCGTATCCACCGCCGTATCCACCGCCGTATCCACTTCCGTATCCACCTCCGTATCCTCCGCCATGTCCCCATCCTCCAATGTTACCGATGCCGACGAGACCGACTCCCAATCCACCTCCGTGTCCCCATCCTCCAAAGCCGCCACCGTATCCACCGCCGAATCCACCTCCATATCCGCCGCCAAATCCACCTCCGTATCCACCTCCGTATCCACCGGTGGCGCTAGCCATGGCGGCTAAGAGAAGAACAGCGAGAACTGAAGCGTACATTGTCTGTGGAAATAAAAACTAGATTTCATAAAGTACATGTGGGGAATATTAAAATGTTATATCTATATCAGGGGTCGGCAACCTACGGCGCGCATGCCAAACTTGGCACGCAGGGGGATTATCAATGGCACGCAGAAGAGGCCTTAAAAGTCTATTAAAGTCTCTTCTACGAGGAATTTGGTACTACAGCAGGATGACTTTTAGGCTGTTGGCACGCTGAATGAATTAGAAATCGTACTTTGGCACGCCATTATCAAAAGGTTGCCGACCCCTGATCTTTATAATAAAAGCCACCCAAAGAAATCATTCGTTCATTCATTCCGGAACGCTTATCGATTTGGTTTTGAGAGTATAGACAGATGACGTAATATCTTTACAATGTCAGCCTTAATTTGCGCATACAAATATTATACTTTGTTGGCGCTATCCATTCTTTTTATAGATCAGTGACACAATATTAATAGGACCATACATGTGTATGTCTACACAATTTTGAATAATTCCTATAAATGTAACTATTTCTGCTTTATTTTTTTTTAAGTGCATAGCGATTATGTTTTAAGAGAATGCACTGTAAAATTGTAAGTACAAAAATAAGAAGAAAGAGTAATATAAAATAATTCCTAGCCTAATAGTATAATAATTAGAACGCAAACACAATGAAATAAACGTAAACTCTGTTTAACTGTCTTTATAATTATCATCTTATTATCATTAGCCCTCCCAACTCTTCCAGCAAGGAACAATCAATATTGATTTTAAGGAAAGGTTTTAGGTTAGAATTTATTATAGTGAAAAATGTCAGTTAAAGCAAACCATGTTCATGTTTAATTAATTCAAATAATTCGATCAAAACTTGAACATAATTATTTAGAATTGTCATTTCTTAAATTTAAAACCATGACAATTTTACTTCCGGCTCCTGTTTCTCAAATTAAAAAAAACATACCAAACATATGAATACAATGTTTAAAAAAATATTAGCAGACTAATGACTTTACGTCTGCACATTGAAATACATGTGTATGGGCCGAAACTAAAGAGATTTATCATTCGCTCTATCTCGATCTATGTCTCTGTATCGCTAACAACATACACACACAAACACATACACAGTTTTCTTATATTTTTATTGCTGTTTTTGATGTTGTAAATTACAAAAAGACAGGCTATTTATTGCGTCAATATTATGGCCAGGATGGCTTAGCGTAGAGCGTTGAATCACCAGTTGGGGGCTGGGATTGAAATCTTGGTAAAAAAAATTTACGGTCCCTCCTTACTCCTTACTTCCACCCCTTAAATCTTGAAGTCTTAATAATGACTTTATGACTTATGACTGCATGCGTTTGTACTAAAACTATAGACCTTCTTTCTGTCTGTCTCTCCGTCTTCCCCCACGCCCCGGCCGCCACACACACAAACACACACATGTACACATGCACATTAATATATAGAGAGGTTCTTTTTAAAGGTGCAATTATCTGAATGCAGATTCAAATTAATAAGCCTTAATTTGCTCTATACATTATTTTGCCGGGAAAAAAATATAAATAAATATTTGATACATTTTAAATTTAAATCAAAAGAAAATTTCCTTTCTTACAATTTAGGCTCAATTAGCATAACATAGTCATACCCAATAGTTAAATATGGATATACATCTATACTTAAACATGGAGATACATTTATAGTTAATCATGGGGATACATCTATACTTAAACATGGAGATACATTTATAGTTAATCATGGGGATACATCTATAGTTAAACATGGAGATACATTTATAGTTAAACATGGAGATACATCTATAGTTAAACATGGAGATACATCTATAGTTAAACATGGAGATACATCTATAGTTAAACATAAAGATACATCAATAGTTAAACATGGACATACATCTATAGTTAAACATGGACATACATCTATAGTTAAACATGGACATACGTTTATAGTTAAACACGGACATACGTTTATAGTTAAACACGGACATATATCTATAGTTAAACATGGACAAAAATATATATTTAAATGTAATGTTTGTAGTTATTTCAAGAGCTAGTCTAATAATTAATACTATTCCAACGAATTTAAGAAAATATCACAATAAACCTAAAGATACTTTTATCTTCTAATCAAAAAAAATAAAAAAAATAAAAAAAATTTCCAAACATAAACTTACCAATAAATTTATAGGACAAGGAAAGAACTAGATAGTCGATCTGTAACTTGAAACGTTTCCATAGTCTTATATATAGACACAGTTTCCATACTTACTAAATCTTATCTTTCATGTTACATAATTCTATAAACCTTTTGTCGCCCAAAGGAATGCATATGTCAGGGGATACTTAATTAAAACATAAAAAAATAATTTAACATTGACAACTGTATAACTGTACTTTGAAGTGTCATGTTTCTTTGTTGAAAACTGTAATGTACAGGTGCATGATGTCTTATGATGTTTCTTGTTTACCTTAACTTATCCGTAACCTTCTGTGAGTTTGTGTGTATTATTACACAGTCTGTAAGTTTAACTATACACTATAATTATACTTTTTTACGGCAATTTGTACATCATTGACACGATTTGTACATCATTGACACAATTTATACATAATTGACACAAATTGTAATCATCGACACAAATTGTACATCATTGACAGAATGTGTACACCATTGACACAATGTGTACATCACTGACACAATTGGTACATCATTGACACAATTTATACCTCATTGACACAATTTATACATCATTGACACAAATTGTACATCATCGACACAAATTGTACATCATTGACAGAATGTGTACACCATTGACACAATGTGTACATCACTGATACAATTTGTTCATCACTGACACAATTTATACCTCATTGACACAATTTATACATAATTGACACAAATTGTAATCATCGACACAAATTGTACATCATTGACAGAATGTGTACACCATTGACACAATGTGTACATCACTGACACAATTGGTACATCATTGACACAATTTATACCTCATTGACACAATTTATACATCATTGACACAAATTGTACATCATCGACACAAATTGTACATCATTGACAGAATGTGTACACCATTGACACAATGTGTTCATCACTGATACAATTTGTTCATCACTGACACAATTTGTACATGTTTGACACAGTTGTACATCAGCGACACAATTTGTACACCATTGACACAATTTGAGCACCATTGACACTATTTGTACACCATTGACACAATTTGTACATCATTGAAACAATTTGTACATCATTGACACAATTTGTACATCATTGACACAATTTGTACATCATTGACACAATTTGTACATCATTGATACAATGTGCACATCATTGACACAATTTGTACATCATTGACAAAATGTGTACATCATTGACACAATTTGTATAGCATTGACATGATGTGTACATCATTGACATAATTTGTACACCATTGACACAATTTGTACACCATGGATACATTTTGTTCATCATTAACAAGGAGTTTAGACAGCAGTGACAAACTAGTTTGTACATCATCGACATAGTTTGTGCAGGATTGACACACTTTGTACAACATTGATAACCTCTGTACAGCATTGACAAGGAGTTATAAAGCACCAACACACTGTTTAAAAATTCCTTCATGGCTTGTACATACAAAGTTAATACGCCTACATTTTACTCTCAGACATAATATTATTTGTATTAGCTTTAATTTCTAAAATATAACTAAAATAGAAAACAAAAACTGAAAATATAATATATTATATATATATAGAACTAATGTGGAAATTTGTGTTTCTCTTCAACAAATTTGTTCCATTATGTTCTCAGGTCTTTTGTCTTCTGTCTTGTTGTGTCTATTCACTTGGCAGTGATTCGCTCTATTAAAATTGTTTGTACCAGTTTTAGATTGAATTTCAATATAGTGATGAATGAAGACTGTACACATTTCAATAGTAGAATTTAACAACGTTTCAAAAGAAACAAAAAAACAAAGACAACACTGAGTCACTTAGTGAAGATGGATCCAGAAGAGAATATTACACAATGGGAAGGAAAATATGTAATACAGATATTTATATATTAAAAGAAAATATATAAGCAAATAAATTTCAATGCATTATAAATACAGTTCTAAATATACAATATACATACTAAATCTGACTAATTAAACATTCTATATACAACATATAACAGTGAATTTATCAGAATGTCATTTAAAAAATATGATTGTCAATACACGAGACCACAAAATGTTTTTGTAAAGCAGGTTTGTCAATAAAATAAATTAATCATAAGATCAAATAAAGTTAATCCCACATAATTAAATGAAGACTTTAGTTCTGTCCCTTGAAGCCATCTTCCTGATGTTAAAAAACTATTTAAAGGGATAAAACTCAAGTGTATGGTCACATCGACACCAGGTCTTCAGATCTACTTGCCAACTTTTTTTGTGAGACGGACTTTTCCGTAGTCATTTAAACTAAAGGTAAGTTTTCTAGTGGAAACTTTCATCCAAACAATCCTATCATGGACACCTACATTACAAAATAGTGTATTCTAACATGCAGATGTCCCTAATATATGCTTTACAAACACTAGCTACATGTATTATGTTTATTAATTGTGTTTCGTTTTTTAATAAAAAATACCTTTTTTTATTTCCTTTACAAAAAGGAATTTTAATATCGGCATTTCTTACGTGTGTAATAAAAAAATAGACTATAATATATTATAGTCTATGAAAAAAACTGCAGCAAATTATAAATTTTAATGATTGCAAAAAATTATCATTTATTGTTCAATGCCTGAACAAACCAGGGAAACCAGTAACTTAATAGACTCGGACCACGGATGAGCGTATGACGCAATAATCTTCTTTATAGAAGGAGGGTCTATAATGTATAAGATACGATAAGCCTTTGTTATATTATATATCTGATTTCGATGATGAGTTTTTAATAAACATAGCAAACTTATGAAGATTTTTTAAAAACAAAAATATGAAAATAGATTGAATGAAGGTACAGTCTTCAAAAAGTCAAGTAAATTTTTGAAATCCGGGAAAATCAACAAATGTATTACATTTTTTATCAGCTCGCCGTCTTACAAACATTGATGTATTTGGTTATGTAGTTATAGGGCCTTTAGTGTTTGCGTCTTAATAATCAAGTATGTTGTAATCTCAATGACCTTTGCCCTGGTCTAAAACGGCTCTTTTACTTCTTTTTCTTTATACACTCTTGGAAATGATAAATAAATCTAAGTTTTCTCTCCACAGACAATGTACAAATCTGTACTGGCCGTTCTTCTCTTGGTCGCCATGGCTACCGCCACCGGATACGGAGGTGGCTGGGGAGGATACGGAGGTGGGTGGGGATTCGGTGGCGGCTTCGGTCGTGGAGGAGGATGGGGCTACGGAGGTGGAGTCGGTCTTGTAGGCATTGGAGGCCTCGGTGGATGGGGACGTGGTGGAGGATACGGATACGGAGGCGGATACGGTGGATACGGAGGTGGATATGGTGGTGGATATGGTGGATACGGCAAAGGATTCGTCAGCGTCTTGCCAGTTGTTGGATTCGGTGGTGGATATGGAGGCTATGGATATGGTGAGTTTATTAAATCTATTGGGAGGTAATTTTTGTAATAAATCTAAAATTTAGTAATATTTAAGTAATCTATTGTATGGTAATGTTTAATAAGTCTAAAGTTGGGTAATATTTAAGTAATCTATTGTATGGTAATGTTTAATAAATCTAAAGTAAAGAATTTTTCAATATTTATCACCGATGAAATTAAACAATAATACTGTGTACACAAAAAGTGTTTAGTACCTGTTCATATTGTTAAAAAAATAATGTTTTTATCTACGTTTAACTTTATGAATACAATTAAATTTGCCTAGAAGGCCAAGAATATTCAAGTATATTAATCACTGGCTGATAAATTTCTCGCATTATAAATGAATGTGTATTGACTTTGTCATTTTCATTGGAAAGAAATTAAATCAAATTAATTTTCCCTTTTTTTCCCCAGGCGGCAAAGGCTATTATTAAAACCTAGTCACCACCACGCAGATGCAATACATTATTTTATATTTACAAATCTGATCATCTAAATAAAAAAAGATGTTTATAAACAAACAACTTGTGTTTATTATGTTATCTTTTTCAATGCTTTGCTGTGTACAGGTTTTATATTTTGACCTTAGATTTATAGTATATTTCACAACATTTTCGCGGACTGACATTGATAAGGATGAACGATCATTTAAAACAATAATAAAGATGCAAGACTAGACTCGGACCACGAATGAGCGTAGAACGAAATAATCTTCTTCATAGAAGGAGCGTGTGTAATATATAAGATAAGATAAGAACGCCGGACGTCGGATCCGTTCTAAAACTCTAATTAATTAGACTAACAAGGGAACTTAAATTTGTTTACAATGATAATAATAATAATAATAATAGTTCTTGTATAGCGCATATCCCGTTGATGACAGTTCTATGCGCTGACGACAGTTACAGAATACAGACAACGAACAACAGACGAAAATGAAAGGGGGTAGGAGTTATTTTATCATTTCTATTCACTAAAACATTTCATTAGCCTTGTACTTCTGATTTAAAGGATGGGGGAATCGTTTCCCCTAATGGTGTGGGAGATTGTTACCGCACCTTAATCGGAGAAGCTGGGGGTAGTGGGGCGGGACCAATTGATATCAAATAAATCCTTGTAGATACATGGCTAATCTCTCGGCCGATTTCATCGTGCAATTTATGCTCAAGAACATATTACTTCTTGTGATTTAGAATAAAGGAGGCGAGGAGTTAAAGTAATTCTTGGAGGACTTGTATGACGCTTGGCGAGTTGGCTTTGAATATACAACAAGAATGAAATTATTGAAACATTAGCATGAATTCAATAGAGGGAATTATAATTTATATGTATCAAATAATAATCAATAAACCATGCTGAATAAATATAATGAGTAGTGTTCGCATAGCTACACACACATACATTCACTCACTCTTGCATTTCTTAAGTGACCGCCACTTAGTGTACATAGTCCGTTACTGGCTTCTAGTCGAGCTTAATCTTAGTCATGTGCAGGCTAGTATACTATTTTATTTAGGGGTCATTTGTCATACCTTGTCAGTTAGGTGTTTAAAACTAATCAATATAATATTATTTTATAAAACATCTATTAAAATATTTCAGTTTGTGGAAGTAACTTTTTTTAGTTTTTATCAAATGAAGCAAAGCCATCGCATGCAAGGAATCAATTCATTTAACAAATATAACAAGAAAACCTTTGTTTAATACGTCTCAAGTTCTAGAACATACTGACGTCAGGTAACTAAGGGAAACAACTTTAGAAAATGAGTTCAACTAAAACTGCTACAGTGTATTAAGTTTTAAATCAAAATGAAGAGAATATTTAACCATTTCAGTTGCAGGAATGCAAAGATCACTTTATTTTTATGTAACAGGGTGGGGGGAAGAGGGGGGTAATTAATTTTAATGTTATTGGATCTCATGGTTACTACTAATTAAAGAGGGTTGTGGGTAAAGGACAGCAATCATAACTAAATACATCTAAACTAGGGCACGAGGGGACTTTGGGCTTCCGTGACACTTCCGTTGGGACAGAAGGATTATTACAATCTAAACAGACCAACAACACTGAACACTAAACATAAAACACTAAAATCATATTCAAATTACAAATTACTTTTTATTCATGAAAATTCACTCGTCCCATTTAAGGGAAAATAAAAATCATTAAAAACAAATTAAACCCCAACAATAAACCTATACTATCTAAACTCTATAAACATACTGTAAACCCTCACAAATAATAACCAACTTAAACTCCCCACTTAAAAACTAACTTCAACTCCCCACTAAAAACTAACTTCAACTCCCCACTAAAAACCAACATAGGCCGACATTACGACCTACAATATAATAGAATAGAAATAGAAAAATAAAAATAAACATTAGAACATGGTCATCTATATACATAAGCATAATATATATATACTATATACAGTAAATAAAAACTACATAGCATAGTCCCAACTATAACCAGTCCAAACATGAACCTATACTCCTTGTACATCTTATAACATAATATGAATTATGACATAAGAATCAACCCAGCTCTAGTCAATGAAGACTAGTACAAGACAACACCGCTCTATACTCTGTACCACAGAGTTAGGCCACTCACTGGTTAATACATACCAGTTAAAACCAAGCATGAAATAAAAACATCTACCATAACTTATTCCCATGCCGGCCATTAAAGGCAACATTACATTAAAATAATAATATACATGAACTAAAAAGAAATATACATTTAAAAAGCAGAAGCCAACATGGCGGCTACTGTTCCTTCCCAAACCTCCAACTTAATCCATTCCCATCAATGCACTTGTCATAGACAAGTGGACAATATGCATAAAATAACCAAATAAAACATAGCATAAAATAACATACAAATTCTAAAAAGTAATTAAATCTCAACTCACGTCATATCCGAACAAGCCACACACAACTACGCCATATACCGACCACTGGTCTTCCACAAAATGGGCCATTTCAGACGGAAGTGATTGATTAATTGTTCTATTTATAGACGCTGACCGAACGTCTCTGACCGCTAACCAGAAATTCCTTTTTTAACTACCCTAACATTGCCTTATTTCCGGTCAATCTGTGCTAAATATTATTCTAAATCTCCTATTGCTAAATATATACAAATCTACCTTATGTACAACCCTATATTAAATTAAACTACAATAAAAATTCTACCTATTACTTTAATTAAACTACACTAACGAAATCCCCATTTAAAATAATCAGAAAAAGAATTCCGAAAAATGACGCAAGACCTAGCCGCTTAACCTCGTTTCAGGGCTTTCACAAAATACAAAACAATATTTACATACATCATTTTTATACCAAACAGTCCCCCAAGTCTATATCTATATTACAAATAATAAAATACACCTACATTAAAAGTCAATTACCTACATTCTCACAAATCATAGCACCCACAGAGCACAGAAACTTAAACACATTCAAACGGACCACTCGTATAGCACAAAGCAAATAATCACACTTTTAATTTAAGTCACCGACCTACATTCATCTCCTAACTTTCTTTTTGCGACCCTGCAAAAACAAACTATCATACAAAAAATACCCCTCTGGCCCTAGATCAATACAAAAATTTACCCATTGGGACATACATAAAAAGCATGCAGCCTAAAGATAGGTGGAAAATGTGAAAGTCTCACTGGGACAAAAAATGTGGTACCTACTCTTAAAACATATGACATCAAAGTCACAATGAGATATACGTAGTGTCCAAGTACATCAAAAAGGAAAAATCTACGCACACGACACAAAAGAGTCAACATGTCATAAAATGGGTAATAAAGGCATACAAAAAGTAAATTTAACATTTTTATAAAAACATAACAAAAGGAAAGAAAATGGCTAAAAATAAAAAGTAAACAGAAGTGTAATGAGAAAAGAGCAGAGTCCTCTCCTGGTACATCTTGACGTCTAGTTTGGCACACCGATTTCACATTAACTATCATAGGGTCCACCGAAACCGTTTCTTTAACCACTTTCAAGCCATATAACGGTGCCGCCTGAACCATTCCTTTATTTACTACCGGTCCTGTTGGCACAACTACTTTAAACATGACTGACTGGGGTCTAACAGTTTGGGTATCCCCAACTTCTGGTAGTACACTGGCAGTTTGGTTGGTAAATAGGCTCTCCGTCACTGTGCTGACCAGGGAGCCTGTGTCAATCGTGGCCTCACAACATAGCCCATTAAGGCTGACATTTGCGGCAGGGCGGGTGCCTATTATCTGGCTCAACAGAGTGGAAACCTCATCTTTGCGATGAATCGCGCCATTCGCTCCGACAGTTGACTGCCTCCCTTTCAGGCACTCTCCAGCAAGGTGGTCGGGGCTGCCACAGTTAACACTGTATCTAGCATGATAACCGTAGTGGTCTGGTTCACCTGAACGCTGTGGGTATGGATGAGCATCAGGGCTTTGTTGTGCAAGCTGCAGATACTCTATTGTTGTTGATAACTCACCCACCTGTTTGGCCAGTGCCAACACCAATTTTTCCAACTCTGGGCCCGGCTGTTGTGGCTCAAGAGTCGTAGCTACAGAGTGCGTCAAGTGGACGCCACATTCGTCCTCGGACCAGCGTATAGCCGTATCCCGGAGGTCTAGGAAGGAGGTCCTAGGGTATTTATGGATCTCCTCTCGCAGGTACTTCCTCAAGAGGGGGTCCAGCAAGTTTTCTGCAAAGTGGTCCCTCAAGATTACGGCATCTGTGAGGGCCACTGAGAGACAGGTTTGTCGCGCTAACAGGGCATCAAATGCAGCCTGCAAGCGGTGAGAGTAAGCTCTCACGGTCTCTGAGACATGTTGATGGACTGTGAGGAACAGGCCCATTAATTTGGAGATACTTCGTTTCTCCCCGTAGACGGACTGTAACACCCTGATCAGCTCTTCAGGGTTGGACCTCACCTCCGGTGGGTGGCACCTACACTCTGCCCTCACTGACTCGCCGAGGTGAGCCCATAGCACGTCTCTCTTCTCTTCGTTCTCGGTGACTCGTCTCGCCCTCCAGGCACCTCTAATGTCATCGATGAAGCTCTCCACGTCGCCTGGGTGGTTACTGCCGTGGAATAGTTTGATCGGCTCCTCACGGTGCAGGAAGACATACACTGTCTGTGTGGCTTGTTCTTCACCAGCCATGCCTATGTTGGTTTTTTTCTACCTATATCCTAACCTCCAACCCATTAAACCTAACCTTCCTAAGCTAAAAATAGTAATCATTGGTCTGTTTAAGCACGGATCCCACTTCTGACACCATTTGTAACAGGGTGGGGGGAAGAGGGGGGTAATTAATTTTAAATTCATGGTTACTACTAATTAAAGAGGGTTGTGGGTAAAGGACAGCAATCATAACTAAATACATCTAAACTAGGGCACGAGGGGACTTTGGGCTTCCGTGACACTTCCGTTGGGACAGAAGGATTATTACAATCTAAACAGACCAACAACACTGAACACTAAACATAAAACACTAAAATCATATTCAAATTACAAATTACTTTTTATTCATGAAAATTCACTCGTCCCATTTAAGGGAAAATAAAAATCATTAAAAACAAATTAAACCCCAACAATAAACCTATACTATCTAAACTCTATAAACATACTGTAAACCCTCACAAATAATAACCAACTTAAACTCCCCACTTAAAAACTAACTTCAACTCCCCACTAAAAACTAACTTCAACTCCCCACTAAAAACCAACATAGGCCGACATTACGACCTACAATATAATAGAATAGAAATAGAAAAATAAAAATAAACATTAGAACATGGTCATCTATATACATAAGCATAATATATATATACTATATACAGTAAATAAAAACTACATAGCATAGTCCCAACTATAACCAGTCCAAACATGAACCTATACTCCTTGTACATCTTATAACATAATATGAATTATGACATAAGAATCAACCCAGCTCTAGTCAATGAAGACTAGTACAAGACAACACCGCTCTATACTCTGTACCACAGAGTTAGGCCACTCACTGGTTAATACATACCAGTTAAAACCAAGCATGAAATAAAAACATCTACCATAACTTATTCCCATGCCGGCCATTAAAGGCAACATTACATTAAAATAATAATATACATGAACTAAAAAGAAATATACATTTAAAAAGCAGAAGCCAACATGGCGGCTAATGTTCCTTCCCAAACCTCCAACTTAATCCATTCCCATCAATGCACTTGTCATAGACAAGTGGACAATATGCATAAAATAACCAAATAAAACATAGCATAAAATAACATACAAATTCTAAAAAGTAATTAAATCTCAACTCACGTCATATCCGAACAAGCCACACACAACTACGCCATATACCGACCACTGGTCTTCCACAAAATGGGCCATTTCAGACGGAAGTGATTGATTAATTGTTCTATTTATAGACGCTGACCGAACGTCTCTGACCGCTAACCAGAAATTCCTTTTTTAACTACCCTAACATTGCCTTATTTCCGGTCAATCTGTGCTAAATATTATTCTAAATCTCCTATTGCTAAATATATACAAATCTACCTTATGTACAACCCTATATTAAATTAAACTACAATAAAAATTCTACCTATTACTTTAATTAAACTACACTAACGAAATCCCCATTTAAAATAATCAGAAAAAGAATTCCGAAAAATGACGCAAGACCTAGCCGCTTAACCTCGTTTCAGGGCTTTCACAAAATACAAAACAATATTTACATACATCATTTTTATACCAAACAGTCCCCCAAGTCTATATCTATATTACAAATAATAAAATACACCTACATTAAAAGTCAATTACCTACATTCTCACAAATCATAGCACCCACAGAGCACAGAAACTTAAACACATTCAAACGGACCACTCGTATAGCACAAAGCAAATAATCACACTTTTAATTTAAGTCACCGACCTACATTTAGTTGTGTTAGTTTGAGAAATGTGTCAGTTAATATGTGCAGTCTAAAATATTCTTATATAATATGTCTCCATTGTATCTGTTTTGTAAAATATTAAATAACAAAACATGACATATTCCATAGACTGATATTTGTTTGTTTTATGGCTTTATTTGTAATAAAAGTATCAATTTGATGAATATTGTGTGTTTCTATGATATTTAGCTGTTGTTTAGTCTACAGATACGGCAATTGATTTTATAGCATCGGTAATATTTTGAGACTGACGGAATTTCCCGATCTTTGAATTCTTTAATGAATAAATATTGGAAAGTCTGCTGGCTTCATAACTTTATTATTTGGATCATGGACTTTCAAGCTATAGAATGACGTATAATAATATTATTATATTATATAGGAGATATTTGAACTTTGATACGTAAAAATAAATAAAATTACACAAACCACAACAGTGAAAAAAAAAATATTGATTAAGAAATTATACAGGTACACCAAATAGATTTTGGTTGAGCCTATACAAGATCTCATCATTTGACTTGCGATCTGAGATTAAATATATTATTAAAATTGTCAATTTTATAGTTTATTGATTAATAGGAAATTATAGATTCATTTCTAGTCTGGAAGTAAGGAATGAAATGGATGGGAAAAAAATATTTCCGGTATTTAAATCAGGAAAACAGACTGTTGAAGCCGATATTTCTGAATGACATAACAACACATTTCAATGAGCTAAACTTGCAACGACGGGGACAAACAGCACTAGAACGGTTAGACCACTGAAATGGATTTGCATTAAAACTTGACATTTGAATTTTACCTCTGAGGTGAATTAAAAAAAAATATATAAATAGGTATCAAAATATGCCAATTTCTGGACGACAGCTGCTTAGGAAAGTTATCTGCTATTTTTAACAGCTAGGCATTCCCTCTACTTTCCGTTTTTGGTTCAACTTACACTTGTGAACAGATTTTATCGCACATGCAAGCTGTTGCATACAAGAAGGTCACTTACTCTTGATCACTCAGAAGTGACTAAATATGTATATTAGATTGAACATTTAAAAAAGAACATTCATGTACAATGCGCCCATTAATTGATACATACTAATTACATTCAAACGAGTTTTTATCCTCGTCTTCTGTAACCCTTACAGTCCCGGGCACGTATATAGCGGAACTGAAGGCAGCATAGATAGAAGTAGGTCGGTACGGGAAGGGTTAATTAACCTTAAAGTACCAAAACAAAGTACCAATCGGACCGAATTGATCATAAATTGCGTTCATAGGTTTCTGTGGCCACGGCATACTAGGGATTTGTGTGACCAGCACAATGTCCAGCTGCCTTTACTTTACTTCCAACTAATGTCAGGTACCCATCTTTATTGAGCATAAATAAAATTGATTATTAAACTATTTTATTTGGTTGTATATTTTAATAGATATAAGATGCTCATATGCTAGCATTATATTATGTAATTGTAATTATTAATGTTTACAAAACCCTACTTAAATCGATTTACATAATGCAGGAAAAGTCTATTTACAATGTTTAAATGTAAATTATTATTATACATCTAATTAATACCGTAAAGCTAGATTTCAATAAGAAATAATAAGTAATATTAGTTAACACAAAACATAACCTGTTTGGCATCACCATTAAATCAAATTTGGAAACTTTAAATTTAATTAAAGAGAGACATTAAACTCGTTTTATTTGCATTAATTTATCTAAATGTTTTTAATCTTTTTTTTTCTAAAAAAGTAAGTATCTCTAATTTATAGATCTAAAATGATCAAACTGTAAAAAAAAAGTTGAAAATTATATAAATATTATATAAGTGAAGAATTTATATGTAGGCCTACTCTTCCGAACATTACATTTATCTACCCACTGAGTATGATTATAACATATCTGTACCACATAACTGCAAATCTATAAGTCATGTAAAATCAGATTTTTTTGGAGATCTCAGTTAAGCTGAGGTCAAATTATAATGAATTCCTAGCGGGTGATAAAATTAATCTCGACATCTACATTAATTATTTAGACATTTACCATTAATGTGAAAGTTCAGTAATAAAAATGTGTTTTTGCTATAAAGGAATAAAAATTACGAAAGATGATAATCTCAACCATGTTAATTATTTTAAATTACTTTAAATATAAAACGCTTAAAGATTTTCTCTATAAAGTATAAAGTTCCTTTGCTTTTGACCTAGTCTTGCAACGGTGTTAAATAAATTGTTTTATAACAATGAATAAGAAATATAACAGAGCAGGTTGAACTTTCAGGCACGCTGACTGATTTAGACATCTTTCTTTGGCACACTATTATCAAAAGGTTGCCGACCCCTGCTATAGACGATTCAGAATAGATAATCTAAGATGGAAATTCTTTCTTCAAATTTATGTATAAATAGAATAAAATAGTTTTCGTTTGTTTTTTACTGATACGAGTTAAGTCGGTACATTATAAATTATTATATTTCATTTATAATAAAAAACAGACATGTTCCTTATAAATATTTTCAAGATTCAATAATTTGTTTTTATTCCTAAGGTAAATCTTTTTTTTTTCTGTTTGGACTTTTTTTTCTGTTTGGATTTTTTTTTTTTGTTTGGGTAAGGACTTGTGTTGAAGTTTGATAATTTTATAATTAAATAATAACGTTGACATGACAATGTTTTCAAATTAGGGATAAGTTGTTAAAAATGTAATACTTAGTAATAATTTTTTTTTCATTGGCTGGAATAAAAACTATATATTTAGATAACTGGGCCAAAAGAGTGCATTTTTACTTTTAATATTGAAAGACATAATGCAAAATGTTTAAAGAGTTCACATTAGATTTGCTATGTTTCGGTATTATTATTACGTCAACATATATATGGACAACAATTATCCCTAGTCCTTTTTCTACTTTCTTCTCATGTTTGGAGGATGTAGACACCAAGTCCAATACTTTTGATGAACTAGCGCAGTGGCTGTGAGTTGCTTCAGTCCACCATATAGTTTGTTATTAAAGGGAATTTCCTGCGGCTATATGGCTGACCAGGTATGAACTACATGTTCTGCATTTTCTAAAGCTGTTCTGCAGAGGCACAGTTCCAATTACGTAGTGATTTGCGGAACATATGTTGCTTTAGCCTGTTCTGAACCATTGAACTGTTTTTATTTCTAGTCCTATAGAATAATAATTACTTTTATTTTGTGTCTGCGATACTTTTAAATCGTTCATTATTGTTTTTCTTTTCAAATATTTACTAAAACGTAGCATAATTTTCTACAACTATAAATAATAGAAAAATCTGTATTAACACAGCTAGATCTATATTATGTATTATATTATACTAAATTATATATAAATATATAACTTTTGAATTAGTAGAGATTTTAATTAATTAAAAAAAATATATGACAAACTCTGGTAGCATAAATTGGCTAAATTGGAGAAAATATTTTATGTTTAACAATTCTATCCCTTTATAACTTAGTGGTTTTGAATTTTGATATGGGTTTTTAATTTCTTTATAATTTTTCTGCTTTTAACTCTTAATTTAACCTTCACAGTCTGTACTATTTAAAGAAACGTAAATCAAGTTTACTTCGTGTAGCATTTTACATTGACAAAAATATATTAAAAGTTATAATCATATTTTATTTTGTTTAAAAAAAGTCAAGTTTCTAATAATATATTAAATACATTTTTATTGTTAGCGTTTTATTGTTAGTGTAGTTTTTTTTAAATTTAATGTGGTTAATATATTTATATATACCTAGTAGTCTTCATTGCATTCACCAAGGTGTTTTTCAAGATAATTATGAACCTTAAGATTCAAATACTGTTGTTTTTGTGTGTGTGTGCTTCACCCTTTTTCTAAACACCGCGGCTAAACTGTGATCAAACAAAACCAATCTTACTACTCATGCTAATGGGCCGTATTGCTGATGAGAGTTAACACTCTTGCCCCTTATACAAGTCAATCTTTTATGACTGACTTGTAAATTTACAAGTCAGTCATAAAAGATTGACTTGTATAAGGGGCAAGGGTGTTAACTCTCATCAGCAATACGGCCCATTGTAATATAAGTTAGAGAAACGCTATAGTTCAGACCAAAAAAACCATCAATACAATTCAAAAGAAAAACACTTTGTATTATTTTTCACGACATTTTATTTGTTTCTTTGCATCAGTAAAACATTTTGTTCCATGTTTTAAAGTAGTTGATTTAATAGTAACCTTTTCCTCCTGAGGACGAAATAAAAACCAATTATTGAAATTTGTATTGACAAATAAATTAAAACATTTCAACTGGAGATATTTACTTTTTTACATTGATACTCAATTCAATTCGCTGTAATTAGTTTAATGAAAGTCTAGACATATTGATTGGATTATAAAATGTAAAAGTGAGAAAAATCAAACTATTTCTTTCTACAAAGTAAAATTGCTTTGAAATAGTTCAAGACATTATCTTACCGTATCCGGAACCTCCAAGGCCACCACCAATACCAACAGCTCCAATAATGCCTACTCCACCTTTACCGTATCCGCCTCCGTATCCACCACCGTATCCGCCTCCGTATCCTTTACCGTATCCACCTCCGTATCCGCCTCCATATCCTCCTCCGTATCCACTTCCGTATCCACCGCCGTATCCTCCGCCATGTCCCCATCCTCCAATGTTACCGATGCCGACAAGACCGACTCCCAATCCACCTCCGTGTCCCCATCCTCCAAAGCCGCCACCGAATCCACCACCGAATCCACCTCCGTATCCGCCACCATATCCACTTCCGTATCCACCTCCGTATCCACCTCCGTATCCACCGGTGGCGCTAGCCATGGCGGCTAAGAGAAGAACAGCGAGAACTGAAGCGTACATTGTCTGTGGAAATAAAAAAAAAATTCATAAAATACACGTGGGGAATCGTTACACTTACATAATAATATATTGTTAAAATATTATTAAGCAATACTTACAATAAACAAGTTTATACTTAAACCAATATCTATAAATTTATTTGGAATACTTAATGTTTGCTTAATTTTTGATAAATTCAAGCTAATATTATTATCCATTAAATTACCATTATTATTATTATTATTGATGACGTCTAAAACATTTAGTAAAGCTAATATTTAAACCAAACTATCTGCTAACAAACAAAGCTTGTATTTATACAAGTTAATCGAATAGTTTTATCTTCTGAATAAATAAATGATATTTCCAAACATAAACTTACCAATGAGTTTTTAGGACAAGGAAAGAACTTGATGGTCGATCTGTAACTTGAAACATGTCCATAGTCTTATATATACTTTAAATATGGCTCAAGTACTCAGTTTCCATACTTTAATCTAACTTAATCTTACCTTTCAGGTTTCATAAATATAAAAAAAAACTTTCCGTCGCTCAAATTAAGCGCTTACGTCATAAAATAATAACTAACATCATGAATCATAATTCAACATTGTCAACTTTTTTTTGAAAAGTTATGTTTCTTTATTGAAATCTGTAATTAAAAGGTGCAAAAGTTTCTTCTTTTTAAAAAAAAAAAATCCTAACCTTGTGTTTTGTTAGTGTGTGTGTAAGTGTGTAAGTGTTAGTGTGTGTATGTGTGTAAGTGTTAGTGTGTGTAAGTGTGTAAGTGTGTAAGTGTGTAAGTCTTAGTGTGTTTGTGTGTTAGTGTTAGTGTGTGTGTAAGTGTGTAAGTGTTAGTGTGTGTGTAAGTGTGTAAGTGTTAGTGTGTGTAAGTGTTAGTGTGTGTGTGTAAGTGTTATTGTGTGTGTGAATGTGTAAGTGTTAGTGTCTGTGTGTACGTTTTTTTGTGAATGAGGTAAACATTCTGTAATTTTAATGGATATTTTAAAAGGATACATTTAAAAATAAAAGACATGCAAAAGAAATTACTGTTAGAATGAGGCTTGTTACAAAAAGTAAACATCAACTTTCCTACATAGCTACCCCTTAATTATAATACAGTTACTCAATACAATCATTATATACTGCATTTGTACATCATTGACATGTTCATTGTATAAATTTGACAAACATTTTATACAGCATCGATGCACAGTTTGTACAGCATTGACATACAGTTTGTACAGTATAGACACCCAGTTTGTACAGCATTGACACCCAGTTTGTTCACCATTGACACACAGTTTGTACAGTATTGACGTGGCGTTTGTACACCATTGACACATAGTTTGTACGGTATAGACACTCAGTTTGTACAGTATTGACGTGAAGTTTGTACAGCATTGACACCCACGTTGTACACCATTGCCACATAGTTTGTACAGTATAGACACCCAGTTTGTACAGCATTGACGTGGAGTTTGTACAACATTGACACCCAGTTTGTACACCATTGACACACAGTTTGTACAGCTTTGACACCCAGTTTGTACAGCATTGACACCCAGTTTGTACCGTTTTGACACACAGTTTGTACAGCAATGACACCCAGTTTGTACAGCATAGACACCCAGTTTGTACAGCATTGATACACAGTTTGTACAGCATTGACGTGGAATTTGTACAGCATTGACGTGAAGTTTGTACAGCATTGACACCCAGTTTGTACAGCAATGACACCCAGTTTTTACATCATTGACACCCAGTTTGTACAGCAATGACACCCAGTTTGTACAGCATAGACACCCAGTTTGTACAGCATTGACACCCAGTTTGTACAGCATTGACGTGGAGTTTGTACAGCATTGACACCCTATTTATAAAGCATTGACGTGAAGTTTGTACAGCTTTGACGTGGAGTTTGTACAGCATTGATGTGGAGTTTGTACAGCATTGACGTGGCGCTTGTACAGCATTGACACCCTTTCGTAAAGCATTGACGTGGAGTTTGTACAGCATTGACGTGGAGCTTGTACAGCATTGACACCCAGTTTGTACAGCTTTGACACCCAGTTTGTACAGCATTGACACCCAGTTTGTACAGCTTTGACACCCAGTTTGTACAGCATTGACACCCAGTTTGTACAGCTTTGACACCCAGTTTGTACAGCTTTGACACCCAGTTTGTACAGCTTTGACAAACAGTTTGTACAGCATTGACGTGAAGTTTGTACAGCATTGACACCCAGTTTGTACAGCTTTGGCAGCCAGTTTGTACAGCATTGACTTGAAGTTTGTACAACATTGGCACCCAGTTTGCACAGCTTTGACACCCAGTTTGTACAGCATTGACACCCAGTTTGTACAGCTTTGACAAACAGTATTTAAAGCATTGAAACACAGTTTGTACAACTTTGACAAGGTGTTTGAATGGTATTGACATGGTATTTGTCAAATTCGACACATTATTGCCACAGTCGTTTTTAATTTCTAAAATATAGCTAAAATATAAAACAAAAACAAGAAATAAATATTTCAATATTTAGCTTAACGTTGCGATTATTTTCCATGTCAACAAATTTGTCTTACTATTTCAGCTCGATCGGACCACGGGAAGTGGTCGAAAAATCGAAGCCAATTCTTGCACCATTGCAATCTGACAGACAGACAGACAGAAAATGCAACTTAAAATAAAGGGAGTAATAAAAAGTCTTTAAAACAAACAATAACATAGAGCCTTGTGCTATATAATTAGAAAGAAGGTGATAGAAGATAGAAGAGATATTCTGAACAACTCAGAAGGCGGAAAGTAAACAAGTTTTAGAAATATTTACATAGGTCTACTAAGAAAAACAATCTATACTTGTTTAACCAAAGTTCTTACTGTCATAATTAAATTAAATAAATAATCATAAGCGCATTATAATTACAATTCTAAATACACAAAGGGCTAAATAAATCTTACTAAGTAAACCTGCTATAAACTATAACAATGTATTAACGCAGATTAAATAATAAAAGTGTCAATATACGAGACACATTTAAAAATGTTTTCGTAAAGCAGGTTGGTCAATAAAATGAACCAATCAAAAGAGAAAAATAAAGTTAATCCCACGTAATTAAATGAAGACTAGTTCTGTCCCCTGAAGCCGTCTTCCTGCTCACCAAAAACTATTTAAAGGGAGAAAACTCCAGTGTATGTTCACATCGACACCAGGTCTTCAGATCTACTTGCCAAACTTTTTTTGTGAGACGGACTTTTCCGTAGTCATTTAAACTAAAGGTAAGTTTTCTATTCGAAGATTTTCATTACAAAAATGCTATCATTGCCACCTGCAATATAAAACAGTGTATTCTGACACAGCAGATGTGCTTAATATATAATGTGCAAATAATAACTCTGATGTTTAGTATTCCTTTTTCGTTTTTTTTTAATAGTTTTTTTTATTCTTTAAGAAAAGAAAAAAGATTTTTTTTCATATATCTACATTACTGCATTACATAAATTCATCACGCTTAAAATTTTTTTTTTTCCATGACAATAATGTTATTAGTACCTTTTTCAATAAGCCCTTATTATATTCTATAGCTAATTTTGATGACGATTTTTAATGAACATACCAAACTTATGAGGATTTTGAAACTTAAAATATGAAAATGAAATGAATCAACGTATACATCAATTCTTCAAAAACTCAATTTTCGAAACTAGAAAGAAAAAAACTTGCGAAAAATCAACAAAATTGTGCACTTTTTTTGTCAACTGGCTTTACAAAGATTGATTTATTAATGTTTGTTATGTCTTACTCAATAAGTTGTATTAAGTGAACTTTGCCTTTCTTGACCTTTGCACCGACATAATCTGAAACAGTTCCTTAACTTCTTACTCACGTGTCTCAATTGGAAATTTAAAATAAATTTACGTTTTCTCTCAACAGACAATGTACAAATCTGTACTCGCCGTTCTTCTCTTGGTCGCCATGGCTAGCGCCACCGGATATGGAGGTGGCTGGGGAGGATACGGAGGTGGCTGGGGATTCGGTGGCGGCTTCGGTCGTGGAGGAGGATGGGGCTACGGAGGTGGAGTCGGTCTTGTAGGCATTGGAGGCCTCGGTGGATGGGGACGTGGTGGAGGATACGGATACGGAGGTGGATACGGTGGATACGGAGGTGGATATGGAGGTGGATATGGTGGATACGGCAAAGGATTCGTCAGCGTCTTGCCAGTTGTTGGATTCGGTGGTGAATACGGAGGCTATGGATATGGTGAGTTTAATAAATCCATTGGAGGGTAATTTTTAAAATAAATCTGAAGTTACGTAATATTTAACAAATTTCTTGTATGGTAATAAATAAATCTAAAGTAAAAATATATATATATATAAATATATCACTGATGTAAAATAAACAAACACACTTTACAGTATGCTAAGCCTCAAAAAAAAAAAAGAAAAGGTAATACTCAGAATTCCTAAAGTCATGAATATTTAATGAAGCCTTAGAACAATCTCGTCCATTAAAGTGTGTTGATATTAAATAACTGCAATGAAAAAATGGGTGAAAACTGTCACTTTGAAAATTCACTATGTAAAAATCATACATACACTTGTCTAACTAGTGTTATAACAAAACGAATGGTTGTATAATACTAGCTTTTCGTAACAATATCTTTTTTAAAAGAAGCTCCTTTTTTTAAATATATATATATACTTTACATAAAAAATGGTTAGAAACTAGTCATGTTTATATTTAGGTTCAAAATGATAATTTTTAACCCCGTTTTATTTCGTGAAAACATTAAAGTTGGTCCATCATAATATTAAGTATATTAATCACTTGCTATGATATTTTGGCCCATTATAAATGAATGTGTACTGATTTGTTTTTGTTTGCCTTGGAAAGAAATTAAATCAAATTAATTTTCCTTTTTTTTCCCCAGGTGGCAAAGGCTATTATTAAAACATAATCACAACCATACAGATGCAATACATTATTTTATATTTACATATCTGATCATCTAAAAAATAAAGATGTGTATGAAGTAACAAATTGTGTTTATTATGTTATCTCTTTGATTGAATGGTTTGTTGTAGATGTTTGATGTTTTGTCCTTAGATTTCTAGTGAATGTAACAAATCATGTTTATAGACGGGCATTGATAGAGATAGCATGTAACAATAAATATTTGTAAAAGTTTGCAAAAAAGAAAATAAAACTCCTGTGATCGTGTAACACAAACACAGGCCATATATTCAAGTGCTTTGCCTTTAAGGATCCTACTAGAATTATGAAATAGTATTTTTTATTATGCCTAGTTTGATAGTCAATCTTAAATACCTGCAACTTTCTGATGTGAGTTGCATGACTTTAATAGAGAGTTTGGTTTTAATATTAGTTTAATGTTATGAAACAAACATTAAAGATAGGCCCACATAATGAGCTTACAAAATTCATGCTCTCCTGACTTGTTTTAAAAGTATTCAAGGTGAACTAATGCAATGAAAAAACTTTCTTTCTTTGTGATGTTTAGAAATTAAATCAGTGTTAGGCGGTTAAAACTAATCAATACAATAAAATTGTATAAATAATTTAGTGAGCTATTTCAGTATATACTAGTTACTTTTACAGTTGTTGTTTTTAATTAAACAGATTCATATATGAAATCGGTTAATTAAACAAATAACACTAGGAAACCTTTTACCTGAGGTAACTATGGGAAACAACTTCAGAAAATGTCATTACAAAATGAGTTCAACAAAAACTGCTAAAAATGCAAAATGAAGATAATTTTCAAACATTTGAGTTTCAGGAATGCAAGGATGAAAAACATATGTTTTGTTTTTTTGGTTTGAGAAATGTGTCAGTAAATATGCAACCTACAGTATAAAAAACAAATTCTAAAATGTCTCCATTTAAACACTAAGAATCAAAACATCATACCTACAAATATTTAATAGCTGAATTTTTATTTCAGTAGCTGATATTAATTTTAGTCCTTTTTCTGAAATTTTTAAAATGTTTCTTTGCACAAAAATTGTGTTTTATTATTCGAGTTTTTTTTTACTCAAGTTTTATAATGACTTAAATGAAGTAAAAAAAACCCACTGATCTTTCTACCATTATTTACATTGTTGCTTAACGATCAATATTGTCTCATCAAAATGGGCCGTATTGCTGCTGAGAGTTAACACCCTTGCCCCTTATACAAGTCAATCTTTTATGACTGACTTGTAAATTACAGGAAAAAGCCTTTGATAGAGTGGACCACGGCTAACTATTCAAAGTGCTGCGGAAAAACAACGTAGGAAGTCAGATCGAAAGCTGGGTCAGGCTGCTCTACGCTTCACCATGTAGCAGAATTCTTGTAAACCATACGCTGACCTCACCCTTCCCAATTGAAAGATCTGTCAGGCAGGGCTGTCCGCTCTCACCGCTTTTATATGCCCTGTGTCTGGAGCCGCTCCTGGAAAAAGTAAGAACGGATGCTGGTATAACGGGCATATCAATGCCTGGAGGACAGGTGTTGAAGGTACAGGCATATGCCGACGATACCACGTTTACAGTAAAAAAAAGTAAAGTACCCTTCGGACCAAAGTGATCATAGGGCCGGTGAAGCAGCGTTCACCAGTTTCTGTGGCCACGGCATACTAGGGGATGTGGGGCCAGCACAATGCCCAGCCGCCTTTACTTTACCCCAACTAATGTCAGGTACCCATCAGAGCTGGGTAGACTCAGGGACACCCTCAAGTCCTGGGAAAAGATCCCGGCTTCACCAGGATTTGAACCCAGGACCCTCGGATCGCCAGTCGAACGCGCTGCCGCTCGGCTACCGTGCCCCATACGTTTACAGTAACATCAGAAAAAGACATAAAAAAAAAAATAAAAAAATTCTGGAACATTTTAAAACTTTCAATGCCGCATCTGGAGGGAAAATTAACATAAACAAATCGAATATAATGGGCCTTGGTGCCTGGAAACGAAAAGAAAATTTTCCGTCAAATATTCAAAATAAAACAAAAATCAAAATTACAGGCATCGTTTGGCACAACAATCCACACACTTACAATACAGAACAGTACAATGGATTGTTAGAAACAACGGATAACATAATAAATATTTACACACACATCTCACACACGATTTTTGGTCGTTCAGCAATCGTTAACACTCTCATTATACCGAAAATCATTTATATAGCTTCAGTTACAGAACCTCCACCACATTTCATAGCCAATATGAATAAAAAAATTAGAGCCTTTTTATTTAAATCTACCATTCGCTCCATTCATCATAGCACACTGATACAAAATAAACGGGATGGCGGGTTAGGTTTGCAAGATATAAAAACAAAGATACAAGCACTGAGATTAAAATATATAGGCCAAATTGTACGTGCACCTGATAAGTTGCCTTTAGCTATGTATTTTTATGGTTTAAAGCTAAGCAAACTTATTCCAATTCAAAACAATACACCTCATTATTTTGGCAACTTTTCCTCTTCATTTTACAAGTCAGTTACACGCATTTTACTTAACAATGAACACTTGATACATAGCAAAACAAAGAACATTTACATATCACTCATTACACGGGTCCAGATTCCACTTCATACACGGATTAAATGGGGGAGACAGCTAGGGATTACAGACTTTCATGACACATTCATCAGTTTACATAACAAACACATTGCACCACAATCAAAGGAGATATCATACAGGCTCATTTTTAACATGACACCAACATTAGATAGGAAGAAACAAAATACACGCAACACACCTATATGCAAGATGTGTACCTCACATACACAAGAAAATGAGGAACATATCTATCTTACATGCCCCGCAATCATACCAACAAAACAAACATTGAAATTAATAATGGATACAACAACACAGTCAAACATAGATATAGATTTAGCCATTACACTCTTTAAAATACCTAGACTTAGAAACAACACAAAACACACATTAAACCTCATCACATTGGCAGAATACAAACAACACATTTGGACAACGTATCTTAAAACACGGTTTGACCAAAAACACTACCCCCCACACATCATAGAATACATATTTAGACAAAAACTTGAAGCACATTTAGATAAACATCAACCGCCCACTCTGTAATTTTATTTGATGTTATGCTTTTATAAATGTTTTATGTATTATAATGTATTTCATGGATGAGATCCTAATGTATTTTATTGATTGGTTCATTTGTTTAATTGGGAGATCTGTGGACATGCTTATGTTATTGAATGCGTTCTTTTAAATATGGGGATGCCCTTGACTAGTATTGTACATTTGATGATATTAATTGTTCATCAAGGGCACATTTTTACTTTCATTTCCGGTGTAATTTTTGTTTTCATTTCCGGTGCGGTGTCTCTTTCAGTGAATGTGAAATCTTGTGCTGTTTTTTATTTTCTTTTTTCCGCACCACTATGTACATAGTATTTTAAAATAAGTTTTCGGGATTATTTTCTTAATTTTGTTGAATGGCTTAGAAGACGGTATTTTAACTTCTTGGCTTACTACACATAAAGTAACGAGGAGAGAGACTTGGCCTTTTCTGGGTCCGTCTTCGCTTACTTAGCTTCCCTTTTATTACTGTTTTCTTCCAGTTATTCCCAACCTTTCTATTCAAAATTGTTCTTGGTTACCTATCTAATACAGGAAACTTGCGTCTAATATTAATCTTTTGTCTTCAAATTACATTTACCAGAGTGACATCAATGTATAATAAAAGAAGAAGGACTGATATATAAATACCGGCCCAAAACCCCTCTTTTGTCACATTCGCCAGGGTGTTAACTGGTGCAGACCAGTCATCCGGCGACGCTGGCTTAGAGGGGTGGGAGGGTCAGGAAAGTCGGGCCTTCCAAATTCTATGTCACTACAAACAGATTTGTATTTCTTTCCCTATCTTTCGTTCAATAGTTCATGCCGACTGGGGAACGGCTAAACGCTATTTGAAACCTTAAGACAACTAGGGATTTTTCAACTCTTATTATAGAATTGTACATATTTTTTTTTCTCACTTCTGGAAGTCCCGATTGTGGGATTTCCTGTGAATGACACCTTTCGTCACCCGTCTTCAATAGGTGTTTCACTTTTCTTTGTCATATGTGACCCTTTCTATGTTCTTTATATATACATTTAAGATCGCGCTTGGTGGTTTAAATTAAGATATATATCCCAAGGGATAGAACAATTGAAATGAAATGTACATAATTTCTACACACTTTGTTTTATTATTCTCCATATTACGTTGTTTTAAATATCTTACAGTTAATAATGCATGTTTACGGTTAATACATGTTTAAATTAATTTGAATATGTATGGATGTTAAGCATGTATGTAAAAAAAAGAAGAATGAATGAATTTAAATTTAAAGTTGGAATTTAAATATGTATGGATGCTAGGATTGAATGTCAAATAAAAAGAATGAATGAATTTAAATTTAAAGTTAGTTAGAAAACTCTTTGTCTCGTAAAACATTTTGTCTTCTATCCCCTTAAATGTTTATGAACTGTTCTTCTATTTCCTTTTCTTCGTGTAAAATATATGAGATTGTGCAGGTAAACTAAGTATTTAAATATTCTCTGCTGTCTTCTATCTCTTTGGAATTGTAAAAATGCAATAAATGTCTCCTATCCCTTTTTTCTCTGTGTAAAATAATAATTTTGGTAATGTAAATGCAATTTCTCATGAATAAACATTTTTGGAAAAAAATAATAATTCAAATCTCAGTTTTGCTGAGATCAAACTATAAAGAATGTATAGCTAGACTAGTACTAGGATAATATCCTGACAACTAAATTCAAATGCTGATAATTACTAATGTGTAAGTTGAGAAATGAAATTGTGTATTAGTTATAAATGGATTTTTTTTAAAGTTGATAATAACAAACAGGTTCATTTGTTATTAAATATAAAACGTTTTAATGATTTTCTGTATAACGCTCCATTTTCTGTTGGTCTTGGTCTTGCTACGCACTAAATAAATTGTCTAATAAAAATAATATAGTTGAGCAGTTTGACATTCACGCTGTTAGCACGCTGAATGATTTAAAACCCCTGCACTATACTACTTCTGCCCACCTGTGGAATTCCCATCGGATCATTATCGTGATGGCTCGCACGTATAACTACACTGTCGCCCGGTCAGGCAGCACTAATTCCAGAATATAGGCATGGACACTGAGGCACCATGTCGGAGTTGAGACAAGCTATTGCGCCCATCTCATGGACTCTCGGCAGTGCAATGATTCTCGGGCGCGCATGGGACTTGAAAGAGTTAGACAACAAGTGTATGTTGAAGAAGTTAAACAACAAGTGTATGTTGAAGGAGACAAGTGTATGTTGAAGGAGTTAGACAACAAGTGTATGTTGAAGGAGACAACAAATGTATGTTGAAGGAGTTAGACAACAAGTGTAATATTGATGTTTTTTTCCCTGTAAATGGCTAACAACTTAGGCGACGTAAAAAAAAATCGTTAATAATCTGATTGCCTGAATATTTGATACGGTTTTCTAATTTCTTTAAAATTATGTCTGCTTTCAACTCTTTATTTCTAACCTTCACATTCTGTAGTAGGACCTATTTGTAAAAAGATGCAATCAAGTTTACTTCGTATTACGTCACATTGAAATAAAGGTGTTCAGTTATAGATATAATGTTGTTGTTGTTTTTTTTTCTTTATTGTTAAAAAAAAATTCAAGTGTTTAATTATATTTAAATCTAGTCTAAATTTTTTTAAGGTGTATGTGCTTATTTGTTTGTTATTGTAGTTTAATTGTATAATTATTTATTATCTATCTATCTATCTATCTATCTATCTATCTATCTATCTATCTATCTGTCTATCTATATATTTATATATATATATATATATATATATATATATATATATATATATATATATATATATATATATATATATATATATATATCCTTGTCGTCTTCAACTTTAGATTGCACGCTGAAACAAAAATGTTTTTCAAGTAAGTTCAAATATTGCGTTTTGTGCTTTTTTTCCCCCCTTTTCCGAACACAGCAACTAAATTGTGAAAAAAAAAAACACAAGCATGCTCATTTACTAATTGTAATATCATGGAAAGATTTGCTGTAACTAAGACCACTATAACATTATATTCTATACAAATCAATAGAAAACAAACATTGTATTATCTTCTTCAAGGCATTTTTATTCGTTTCTTTACATCAGTAAAACATTTTGGTTCCATGTTTTAAAGAAGTTGATTCAATAGTAACCTTTGCCTCCTTAGAACAAAATAAAAAAAAATATTGATATTTTTATTGACAAATTAGTTTAAAACATTTCAACCTCAGAAATACTGGAGATATTTACTTTTTACATTTATATTCAATTCAATTTTCTGTAAATATCTTAATAAATCTCTAGACATATTGATTGGATTATAGAGTAAATCACCTCAGCGCGAACACTAGCACGTTGCGAACACCACTTGAAAAAAACGTTCGCAGTTTCTCTATTTTGATGTCTACTACGAAAGCGAGCGTCAATTTAAAGAAAGCAGTTATTCCTCAATATCCTTAGGCCGTTTCAGTTACTGGAAGAGCATTTTTTCGATCAAAAAGTGCCGACAATAAGAGCCAAGGTGGCGGCTTTGCTAAAAACCTCCACCCGGATGAACGAGGGTGGTATCCCGATTAAGACTATTTTTCGTTTCGTTTTTACATTTAAACGTGTTTGCTATCGGATCATCACTAGGATATAGTTAAGGAACAATGCTGTTTTGATAAACAATACTTATTTATAGTAATATTCGTTTTAAAGGGTGTTCGCAATAAAGTATGCAATACGTAGGATTGATCCTCATAGCGAACACTTTTTTTTTCTGTTGGAGTGGGTATCTAGAAACTGTTGAAAATGCACTTGAAAGGGATTATTACTAGATTATTAGATGAGCTGTACTTAGAGCAAGACTCGGGGGAGAAGAGGAGCAGAAAAAAAACACTGAAAAGAGAAAGGTCAAGAAATGTAATTGAAGTAAGCTCTGATAGCATCTACTACATATATTATATATATGATACTACAACTAGTGGAACTAGAAATGGCTTCAATTTCAATGTTGTTTGTTTGAAAATACAGTTTAGATATCATGCATTTATCAAAAGGCGCATGTAGACTATAGGAACACTAGCTTGTCTTTCTCTTTACTGTCGGTGCATGTAGACTATAGGAACACTAGCTTGTCTTTCTCTTTACTGTTGGTGCATGTAGACTATAGGAACACTAGCTTGTCTTTCTCTTTACTGTCGGTGCATGTAGACTATAGGAACACTAGCTTGTCTTTCTCTTTACTGTCGGTGCATGTAGACTATAGGAACACTAGCTTGTCTTTCTCTTTACTGTTGGTGCATGTAGACTATAGGAACACTAGCTTGTCTTTCTCTTTACTGTCGGTGCATGTAGACTATAGGAACACTAGCTTGTCTTTCTCTTTACTGTTGGTGCAGAGGTTTTCTTGGCTCACTCATAAATAGATCTACATTTTACACCATAAAACTCATTGGTTTAGAAAAAAAATTATTAGAAAAATGTAAACGATCTGTCAAAGTCTAGACAAATGCACCTGACAATACAATAGCATGGGCATCTCCAGTGTTCTTTACATTAACAAAATAATAAATATTTAATGACTTTGGCTTAGTGTTTGCTCTGAAATTAAAGTGTTCGCTGTGAAGTTTAATTTAAAAAAAAGTGTTTGCTATGAAGTCGCAAACATGGTCGTCTGAGAATGCAATCTACACCCTAACCCTGCTTAGTAATACATTAATGTACGGTCATTCAAGTAGCCACGTTGTCGTACTATCGTTTGGTACTTTCGTTTTTATCCTATGTCTAACGGTTTAGAAACTAGGTCACAAAAACTAAACAGGGTGCTATTTTTAGCCTTATGGTGTTCGCAGAGGGTGATTTACTCTAGTTTAAATGTAAAATGAAAAAATGAGTTGATATAAAAATACAAAAAGTTAAAACAATTTCTTTCTACAAAGTAAAATCATTTGAAATAATTCAAGAGATTATCTTACCATTTCCGTAACCTCCATAGCCGCCACTAATACCAACAACTGGCAGGATGCCGACTCCACCTTTACCGTATCCACCACCGTATCCACCTCCGTATCCTTTACCGTATCCACCTCCGTATCCACCTCCGTATCCACCGCCGTATCCACCTCCGTATCCACCGCCGTATCCTCCGCCATGTCCCCATCCTCCAATGTTACCGATGCCGACAAGACCGACTCCCAATCCACCTCCGTGTCCCCATCCTCCAAAGCCGCCACCGAATCCACCGCCGAATCCACCGTATCCACCGTAACCACCTCCGTAACCACCTCCGTAACCACCTCCGTATCCGGTGGCGCTAGCCATGGCGGCTAAAAGAAGAACAGCGAGAACTGAAGCGTACATTGTCTGTGAATAAAAATAGATTCCATGAATTACACGTGGGCGATATTTACACTTTCGTGTCAAATTTCAAAATACTAATACTAACACAGCTTATACTTCAACAAATTTAATATTAGTATCATTATAATGTTTAATACTTACTTAAATATAAAATACAAATAACTATTATTGATGATGTGTCTAAAACGTTTACTAAAGTTGAACCAATCTGATACTTAAACAAAGCCTGTATGTATACCAACAGTTAATCTAATAATTTTATCTTCTGAATAAATAAATAAATATTTCCAAACATAAACTTACCAATGAGTTTCTAGGACAATGAAATAACTAGATAGTCGATCTGTAGCTTGAAACATGTCCATAGTCTTATATATAGACCTTAAACTACAGAGTTTCCATACTTTAATCTAACTTAATCGTACCTTTCATGTTTCAGAATTATATAAATCTTATGTCTTTCATAAGCTTATTGCATACATACGTCAAAAAGTAATTACCCACAGCATCAAATATAATTTAACATTGTCAACTGTACTTTGAAATGTCAATTTTTCTTTATTGAAAACTGTAATGTACAGGTGCATGATGTCTTATGATGTTTATGGCAGAACATGTTTATCTTACCCATAACCTTTTCTGTGTATTTTTAAGTATGTGTGTGTGTGTGTGTGTGTGTGTGTGTGACTGAGATAAACATTCTGTAAGTTTAGTGGGTATTTTAAAAAAATACATTTAAAAGTAAAGTCATGTCAAATGAAATCACTGATAGAATGTCGCTTGGTAAAAAATCTAACATCAACATCCCAACGGGAAAATTATAAATATTCAAAAACGATATATAGGAATGTTCAGGAGTCACTCGAGTTACCTACCCTTTTTTCTCTCTATCCTGGACTAAATTATCTCCCGCAATTAAACGGGAAGTGGTAGAAACGACTCAACATTGCAGGTATGTTGTAAAGGGAGTAACTAAAATGCCATAAATAAATTAGTCCACGCTATTAGTCACTCTCAATAATTCCCCCACTTTAAAAAAATACAGCCATTGACACACTATTTATACAACCTAGACGCAATGTTTGTACATCGTTGACACCCAGTTTGTACAGCATTGACAAACACTTTGTTCAGCATTGACAAACACTTTGTACAGCATTGACACCCAGTTTGTACTGCATTGACACCCACTTTGTACTGCATTGACAAACACTTTGTACAGCATTGACACCCAGTTTGTACAGCATTTACATCCAGTTTAAACTGCATTGACACACAGTATGTACATCATTGACATCCAGTTTGTACTACATTGACAAACACGTTGTACAGCATTGACACCCAGTTTTTACTATATTGACACCCAGTTTGTACAGCATTGACACACTATTTATACAATATAGATGCACTGTTTGTACAGCATAGAAAAACACTTTGTATAGCATTGACACCCAGTTTGAACAGCATTGACAAACACTTTGTACAGCATTGACACACAGTTTGTACATTATTGACACCCAGTTTGTACATCATTGACACCCAGTTTGTACATCATTGACACCCAGTTTGTACAACATTGACACCCAGTTTGTACATCTTTGACACACAGTTTGTACAGCATTGACACACAGTTTGTACATCATTGACACACAATTTGTACAGCATTGACACACAGTTTGTACATCATTGACAAACAGTTTGTACAGCATTGACACACAGTTTGTACATCATTGACACACAGTTTGTACAGCATTGACACACAGTTTGTACATCATTGACACACAGTTTGTACAGCATTGACACACAGTTTGTACATCGTTGACACACAGTTTGTACAACATTGACACACATTTTGTACATCATTGATACACAGTTTGTACAGCATTGTCACACAGTTTTGTTCATCGTTGAGAAAATGCGTACTATAAATATTAAGATACTTCTAGAAAACATCTTTGTCTAAGAAATATTCTCTAAGCCATAATTTAATGTAAATAAATTAACGTTTTATACATTATAAATACCATTCTAAACATATAATATGCTTACTAAATAAACGTATTATTTACAACATATAGCAGTGGGTTTAATGATAAGGTCGTTTAGAAAATATATGTTTGTCCAAAAAAGTTTTTGTAAATCAGATTCGTCAATAAAAAAACAACAAATCAAAACAGAGAAATAAAGTTAATCCCACATAATTAAATGAAGACTTTAGTTCTGTCCCTTGAAGCCATCTTCCTGCTCACCAAAAACTATTTAAAGGGAGAAAACTCCAGTGTATGTTCACATCGACACCAGGTCTTCAGATCTACTTGCCAACTTTTTTGTGAGACGGACTTTTCCGTAGTCATTTAAACTAAAGGTACGTTTTCTATGAGATTAATTTCACTACACAAATGATATCATTGACACCTACAAATTAAAATAGTGTATTCTGACACAATAGATGTGCCTTAAATATACTTTGTAAACAATAGCTATTTAGTTTTTTCTTTTCGTTTTTTAATTGAATTTCTAAGAAAAAAAAGAAAAAAAAATTATTTATATTTTTTGCATGTGTACAAATAAGTAAATAAACCAAATTATACACTCTAATGATAACAAAATATTCTTCAAGATTGTAAATATTATTTATTTTCTATGACGCTGTTAGTATATTTTCATTAAGCCCTTGTTATATTTTCTATATCTGATTTGGGTCACTATTTTTTTTATGAACAAAGAAAACGAATGAGAATTTATATAAACTTAAAATATGAACATGCAGCGAATTAACATCTAGTCTTCACAAACTCAAGTCAATCTTCACAATTTTTCAAATCTAGAAAACAAGTTTACAAAAAAATCAACATATGTGTGCAATTATTGTCATTTCTCCTTATAACATCAAAGATTGAAGCATGAAAGTTTGTTTAATAGCTTGCGTGTCTTTCTAAACAATTATTTTGTAAGTTGACCTTTGCACTTTGGTCTAAAACAGTTCTTTTACTTCTTACTCTCATGTCTCTATTGAAAATGATAAATAAATTTACGTTTTCTCTTCACAGACAATGTACAAATCTGTACTCGCCGTTCTTCTCTTGGTCGCCATGGCTAGCGCCACCGGATACGGAGGTGGCTGGGGAGGATACGGAGGTGGGTGGGGATTCGGTGGCGGCTTCGGTCGTGGAGGAGGATGGGGCTACGGAGGTGGAGTCGGTCTTGTAGGCATTGGAGGCCTCGGTGGATGGGGACGTGGTGGAGGATACGGATACGGAGGCGGATACGGTGGATACGGAGGTGGATATGGTGGATACGGCAAAGGATTCGTCAGCGTCTTGCCAGTTGTTGGATTCGGTGGTGGATACGGAGGCTATGGATATGGTGAGTTTAATAAATCTACTGTAGGGTAATTTTTGTAATAAATCTAAGGTTACGTAATATTTAATAAATCTATTGTATGGTAATATTTAATGAATCTTTTAAAGTTTTGTAATGTTTTATATATCTAAAATAAGGTTATATTTTATAAACCTAAAGTAAAGAGATGTTCAATATTTATCACCGATGAAAAAAAAATAATGTATCGTATGCCTCAATGAAACAAATGTAAGATCATATCTACAAATCTGAAGTAATGTAGTCTATATACATTTATAATGAATTTTTATATAACCTTTTTAGTAAATTGAAAATACGTTGATATTAATTAAATAACTGCAATGATGCAATGGGTGAAATCTGTCACTTTGTATTTTTGAACAGCTGTAGGTAAACATCATACATTAATTTGTTTAACCATTGTAGTAAAATAATTCTTCTGCAACACTAGCTTTTTCTTTAAAAAAAAAACAAATGTTAAGTAGCTCATAATGTTATAAATATGGCAATACTTGTATGAATTTAAAATGGATACATAACACTTTGATTGATATCAATAAGATTTGTTATCAAAATATGATGTAAAAAAAAAAGACAGTGTACACTTAACCTGTAACGAATATTTAAGAATTGATTCTATAACACTACATTTAAGGATTGATTCTATAACACTACATTTAAGAATTGATTCTATAACACTACATTTAAGAATTAATTCTATAACACTACATTTAAGAATTGATTCTATAACACTACATTTAAGAATTGATTCTATAACACTACATTTAAGAATTGATTCTATAACACTACATTTAAGGATTGATTCTATAACACTACATTTAAGAATTGATTCTATAACACTACATTTAAGAATTGATTCTATAACACTACATTTAAGAATTGATTCTATAACACTACATTTAAGGATTGATTCTATAACACTACATTTAAGAATTGATTCTATAACACTACATTTAAGAATTGATTCTATAACACTACATTTAAGGATTGATTCTATAACACTACATTTAAGGATTGATTCTATAACACTACATTTAAGAATTGATTCTATAACACTACATTTAAGGATTGATTCTATAACACTACATTTAAGAATTGATTCTATAACACTACATTTAAGAATTGATTCAATAACACTACATTTAAGAATTGATTCTATAACACTACATTTAAGGATTGATTCTATAACACTACATTTAAGAATTGATTCTATAACACTACATTTAAGAATTGATTCTATAACACTACATTTAAGGATTGATTCTATAACACTACATTTAAGGATTGATTCTATAACACTACATTTAAGGATTGATTCTATAACACTACATTTAAGAATTGATTCTATAACACTACATTTAAGAATTGATTCTATAACACTACATTTAAGAATTGATTCTATAACACTACATTTAAGAATTGATTCTATAACACTACATTTAAGAATTGATTCTATAACACTACATTTAAGGATTGATTCTATAACACTACATTTAAGAATTGATTCTATAACACTACATTTAAGATTTGATTCTATAACACTACATTTAAGGATTAATTCTATAACACTACATTTAAGAATTGATTCTGTAACACTACATTTAAGAATTGATTCTATAACACTACATTTAAGAATTGATTCTATAACACTACATTGAAGAATTGATTCTATAACACTACATTGAAGAATTGATTCTATAACACTACATTTAAGAATGGATTCTATAACACTACATTTAAGAATTGATTCTATAACACTACATTGAAGAATTGATTCTATAACACTACATTGAAGAATTGATTCTATAACACTACATTGAAGAATTGATTCTATAACACTACATTTAAGAATGGATTCTATAACACTACATTTAAGAATTGATTCTATAACACTAGACCTATATATCACCGATGAAAAAAAAAAACTTTACACAAAATGTGTTTAGTTTTTGTTTCAATTATTTCAAAATGATGTTTTTGTATCCACGTTTTATCTCGTAAAAACATTAAAGAGTTTGATTCATAATATAAAGTATATGCATCGCTTGCTGTGATCTTTGTGGCACTATAAATGAATGTGTATTAATTTTTTTCTTATTTATTTGGGAAGAAATTAAATCAAATTCATTCTTCTTTTTTCCCCAGGTGGCAAAGGCTATTATTAAAACATAATCACAACCACACAGATCAAATACATTATTTTATATTTACATATCTGATCATCTAAATAAAAAAGATGTGTATGAAGTAACAAATGCTGTTTATAATGTTATCTATTTGATTCAATTATTGGTTTGTTGTAGACGTTCTATGTTTTGTCCTTTAGATTTTTAGTGAATGTAACACAGCATGTTTATACACTGATATTAACAGAGATAGAGACGTTGAAAGATAACAAATTCAAAAAAATCTATCACAGTACCTTCCAACGTCCTATGACAGTACCTTTTAATGTTGCAGACATTCAAAATAATCTATCACAGTACCTTCCAACGTCCTATGACAGTACCTTTTAATGTTGCAAACATTCAAAATACCTTACAATTTTTCCTCACAGTAGCTGTAAGTGTCCTATCATCGTATATTATTATAATATCTTATCAATGCCCAGGCATGGACAATATACTAGATAAGTGTTTGTTTACACGTAATTTTTTTGGTAACAAGAAACTATACTTAACAATAGTTTTCTAAAATTATAAAGCGTGACTTTTCCTTTCGAGTAGAAATTCTTTTATTGTAAAATAGCATTTGCCGAAAGATTCTAAAATCTTTGTTTGCTTGTAATAGTATAGATCAAAATTAAATCAGTTTTTATTGATGCATCCCATTTTATAAATAAATGAAATAAACTTTATCAATATCTAAAAGTGTGCATACAGATAATGGATAGTGTATAAATGTACACAGATAAAAGATAGTTATAAATGTGCATAGATAATGGATAGTATATGAATGTACACAAATAGTGGATTGTGTATAAATTTTCACAGATAATATACAGAGTATGAATATACACAGATAGTGAATAGTGGATGAATATACACATATAGTGGATAGTGTACGAATGTACACAGATAATTGACAATGTATGAATGTTTGAATGTGTACAGATAGTGGATTGTGCATAGATGTACACAGATAATGGAAGTGTATGAATATACACAGATAGTGGATAGTGAATTGATATACTTTTACAGTGGATGATGAATGGATATACACAGATAATGATAATGATGGTGTCCATCGTTAACGATGATGACCATTCTATGAGTCATGATTTCTAGTGGGTGACAATAAGTTGACAAGGATGACTTGGGCGTGATTTGGATTTAAGTAAGGAAGAGTTGCATATACACAGATAGTGGATTGATATATACAGATAGCTTATAGTTAATTAATGTATACAGATAGTGCATGAAATGAAATCTTGGATAAAATATGGCTGTACAGAGATAACTGATAGAAAATGGATGTACATAATTAATGGATATAGAATAGATGTACAGAAATGGTGGATACAGAATAGATGTACATATATAATGAATAGAGAATAAATGTACATATAAAATGAATAGAGAATAAGTGTACATATATAATGGATAGAGAATAAATGTACATATATAATGGATAGAGAATAAATGTACATATATAATAAATAGAGAATAAATGTACATATATAATGGATAGAGAATAAATGTATATATATAATGGATAGAGAATAAATGTACATATATAATGAATAGAGAATAAATGTACATATATAATGAATAGAGAATAAATGTACATATATAATGGATAGAGAATAAATGTACATATATAATGAATAGAGAATAAATGTACATATATAATGAATAGAGAATAAATGTACATATATAATGAATAGAGAATAAATGTACATATATAATGAATAGAGAATAAATGTACATATATAATGAATAGAGAATAAATGTACATATATAATGAAAAGAGAATAAATGTACATATATAATGAATAGAGAATAAATGTACATATATAATGGATAGAGAATAAATGTACATATATAATGGATAGAGAATAAATGTACATATATAATGGATAGAGAATAAATGTACATATATAATGGATAGAGAATAAATGTACATATATAATGAATAGAGAATAAATGTACATATATAATGAATAGAGAATAAATGTACATATATAATGAATAGAGAATTAATGTACATATATAATGAATAAGGACTGTAAGGATATGGATAATAAACAAAGCCATCCACGTAATTTAGTGTTCTTAAGGAGACTATATTTTCAATGTTACTAATATCCATTTTATTTCCATCCATACTATATAAATCTAATCTAGTTAGATACATGTACATTCTATTTTCTGTCAATCTTTTCCCTGTATTCTATGCACGTCCAAATAGAGTTTAAATAAATGGTGGATAATGTATACTTTTTTACTTATTCACTTCATTATGTTATTGCTTGGTGTTCTTTGAAAGTGTATAAAGAGATGGATTAGTGTGTATATATAACGGATACAAGTAGAATCAATCTACAGACAATGGATGTAAAGTAAGTTTTAAGAAATGTACTGAGAATGCATGAATGTAAAATGCAGTATAGTTCACGACAATAACTATAATAAATCTACATATAAAGAGAGGAGACCTGACATGGATGAAACAAGAATGAGTATTGGAGTCTAGGGTGATTGAAACAATTTATCAAATTAAACTAGCCACTTCAATCAACAATCCGTGTTCATTCATACATTGATCTTAAAAGAAAAGTTGTACATATTATAGTTGTACATAGAATAGATATACATCGACTAGATAACATAGAATAGATTTACATAGAATAGTTGTACATAGAATATATTAACATATATATTTTGTACATAAAATAAATGTACATTGGCTATATAACATAGAATAGATGTAGGCCTACATGAATAGTTGTAAATAAAATAGATATACATAGAATAGTTGAACATAAAATAGATTAACATATATATGTTGTACATAAAACAAATGTACATCGTCTCGATAACATATGATAGATGTGAATAGAATAGATAGTTGTAAATAAAATATACAAAGAACAGATGTACATAGAATAGTTGTAAATAAAATAGATATACATAGAAAGATGTACATATGATAGAATACATAGAATTGATGTGCGTAGAATAGTTGTACACAGAAATGATGTACGTAGAATAGTTGCACATAGAATAGAATATATTACTTAGAATCGTGTGCCGGCATTTAAACATGCGACAGATAAACATGCGACACTTAAACATAGACACTTAACCACACGTCAGATAAACATACGGACATTTGATCACACGACATTTAAACATACAGACACTTAATCCCACGACAGATAAACATACGGACACTTAATCACACGACACTTTAACATACGGACAGTTAATCATAGCGACAGATAAACACACATTTTTACTATACCATTAAAATAAATAGGAAAATAATATAGATTATGTTGCCAATAGTAAAAAAACGGGATAGAGGGAAGCAAAATCCCTCATGGCATCAACAGGCCTACGGGGACACCTATGCCCTACGCCCACCCTTGGTTTTCCTCACTCCCATTTCATCGTTATTTATAATGAATTTAACATTAATATTTATTTCTTTTTATTGAGGTTTTTTTTTAGCTTTTGAACTAGAAATCTATGTATACATACAACATTTTTTTTTAGTTTTTGAACTAGAAATCTGTGTATACATACAACATTAATTAAACAAAAAAAAAAGCGTTCAGTGTGTTATCCCGACTTTTTGCTCAGTAAAAGTCTTGCATACTATCTATGAGCAGGGCAATAGAGATTCTTCATTGGTACGAAAGGTGAGCCATTGTTCGCAGAAATTGCAGAAAGTTTGCAGCTCAATAAAGGTTAACTGCACGTGCTTCACGGTCCTTTAAACAGAATATACACTGTATCTATGTAGATAACAAAGGACCTTTACCAGCACATATAGAACGAATAATACATACTTAAAGGTTCTGTATAAACAACCTTCAGTGAGGCACTATAAATTAAATCTTTGATAGGCAAAAGATGCAAGCTCAGCAGAATGGATGGTGTTACCATAGTCTTATGCATATCTAGTGCTCAATTATAAATACTTTATTGTTCTTAATGTTTTGGTTATTACAATTTTAAAACGTATTCATATTTTTGCATTTTGGGGAACCTAATTAAAAATATCGTATTTTTAATATTGCCATCATCATTATCAAATATATTTTAAAAGCTATTTCTAAATAATCATTGGCTAATGCAATTAAAAGCTATATAAGTCAATTCGACCCACTAGTAGATATAAGAAGTATTGTTTTTGTTTATAAATACAACAAGGTGTATGAGTTACATTGTAGCCGAATACAGTTAAAACACGAAGCAGGGATGGCGCTAGTGAAGACATAACGGTTAAGTGGATTATGTAATACTGGCCGTCCGATCGCTGGTCTGGGCAGCCACGCGTGAACTTCAACGTGAAGTAAGTCCCGCTCTCTGGTCGAAATTGGATGAAAGGGCAGTACTTCACACGCGTGGCTGGCTGTCCATCGTAATCGTTTACGATGGTCTTGGTGCAGACCTGCGATCGGGCGTCGAGCATTACGTAATGTACTTAGCACTAACCCGTTATGTCTTCACTAGCCCTATCCCTTCTTCGTGTTTTAACTGTATCCGACTACAAGGTGATTAAATGTAACCCATAACCTTGTTTATAAAAAAGAAAATTCTTATTTCTACTAGTGGGTCAAATATAGTATATTTTTCGTCTATAATATATTCTTAAAATGTTTGATAGTCGAGAAAATTAGAACAAAAATAATTAAGAGAGAGAGAGAGAAAGGGAAAAAAGACCGTTCTAGATTTAGCATTTTGTCAATATATAAATAATATTAAGACTGTTCATAAATAGAGTGAAAATAATGTCAATTATTATTTGAGTTTATTTTCAAAATAATCTTTAACAAAAGAAATGGTATAGTGAAAATGTGTGTTTATCTGTCGGGGGAAGGGGGCGGGCTGTTATTTGTGACGCCACAGTTTTTTTAGTTGCTGTCTGGTCAGATGAAGGGGCGGGACTTCACGTTGAAGTTCACGCGTGGCTGCCCAGACCAGCAATCGGACGGCCAGTATTACATAATCCACTTATCCGTTATGTCTTCACTAGCGCCATCCCTTCTTCGTGTTTTAACTGTATTCGGCTACACCTTGTTTTATTTAAAATAAAAAACACAATACTTCTTATATCTACTAGTGGGTCGAATTGACACATATAGCTTTTAAATGCATTGGTCAATGATTATTTAGAAATAGCTTTTTTTAAATTAATTTGATAATGATGGTGGCAAGAATAAAAATACTCTATTTATAACTAAGTTACCAAAAATGCAAAAATATGAATACGTTTTAAAATTTTAATAACCAAAACATTAAGAACAATAAAGTATTTATAATTGAGCACTAGATATGTATAAGACTATGGTACTGATATGTTTTCTTTTTTTTTTGTGTGAACTACACTTGGCACAAGTAGTAGATGTTTTCTTGTCTAGCTTCACCGAGCGTACCAATGAAGAATCTCTATTGCCCTGCTCATAGATAGTATGCAAGACTTTTACTGAGCAAAAAGTCGGGATAACACACTGAACGCTTTTTTTTGTTTAACTAATGTTGTATGTATAGGCCCCTACATAGATTTCTAGTTAAAAAGCTAAAAAAAAAAGCTCAATAAAAAGAAATAAATATTAAGGTTAAAGTAATTATAAATAACGATGAAATGGGAGTGAGGAAAACCAAGGTGGGCGTAGGGCATAGGTGTCCCGGTAGGCCTGTTGATGCCATGAGGTATTTTCCTTCCCTCTATACCGATTTTTTACTATTGGCAACATAATCTATATTATTTTCCGATTTATGTTAATGGTATTGTGAAAAAGTGTGTTTATCTGTCACTATGATTAACTGTCCGTATGTTTAAGTGTCGTGTGATAAAGTGTCCGTATGTTTATCTGTCGTGGGATTAAGTGTCCGTATGTTTAAATGTCGTGTGATTAAATGTCCGTATGTTTATCTGTCGTGTGGTTAAGTGTCTATGTTTAAGTGTCGTTTGTTTATCTGTCGCATGTTTAAATGTCGGGTAACCACTTAGAATAGATGTGTAAAAAATAGTTGTAGGCCCTACATAGAATAGATGTACATGGTATATATGTAAATAGAATATATTACATAGAATAGATTACTTAAAATAGATGTATATAGAATAGATGACATAGAATTAATTTGCATGAAAAAGATGAACGTAGAATAGATGACATAGAATGGAACTGCATGGAATAGATGAACATATAATAGATGACATTACTAGATTTGCATGAAAAAAATGAACGTAGAATAGATGACATAGAATGGAACGGCATGGATTAGATGAACATAGAATAGATGACATTGAATAGATTTGCATGGAATAGGTTAACATAGAATAGATGACATAGAATGGATTTGCATGGAATAGATGAACATAGAATAGATGACACTGAATGGATTTGCATTTAATAGATGTACATAGATTAGATGTAAATAGAATAGATGTCAATGATATATAAGTACGTAAAATAGATTTACATAGAATAGATGCAAATAGAATAGATGTAAATAATATAAATGTTAATAGAATACATGATCTTAGGTTGTATTTACATAGAATAGTTGTGTATAGAAAAGCTGTACATTTACTAATTACAATATGATAGATTTAGATAGAATAGAGCGTTCTCAGTAGGCGGAGCTTAAGTTTTTTTGTGTACATTTAGTGACGTATTTGTGTAAATATAGAACCCACTTGAGGTACAAACATAACGTGGTGAAAGTAAATTACTTCTTTATCATGCAAAATTCACATCTGAATATTGGCTATCCTACTCAAAAATAAGGAGGTAAATAGTAGTGCTGTAGATTAATTGATTAATGTGATTAGGCTAGGGCCGGCTAGACCTATTTACACTTTCAATTTCACTTTATAGGCCTACACTTTTAATGTTTCGTAGGCTAGGCTACGATGTCAAGTGATATTGTTGGTGAATAGGCTATCTAGTCAAGTCACTATTAGGCTCACATCGTCTATGATCTATGTCTATGATAATAATAAAATAGCCTATTTTATTTAACATACATAATACAGCTTAAATCTTAATAAGACTTAAAACACAACAATCATTTAAAAAAAGCTCGAGCCTATATGGAACTTTATTAATACAGCGGCCATATTTAATTGTACACCATTACTCAAAGTAAACACAAATCACGTGCTTTTTGTCACGGGATTGCAAACGCCCTATTGATGTACATAGAATAGTTGTACATAGAAAGGATGTACCTAAAACGGGTGTTCATTAAATGATTGTAAATAGAATGGATGTAAATAGAAAACGGTAGTCTACTCAGCATGTTTGATAATATAATAGAAGTACTTAAAATTGATGTTATTAGAATGAATTTTATTAGAATAAATGTTAGCTAGCATAATTGAGGTACTTAGAATGAGAAATTAAACGTCCACAATCTTTTTGAGTCAGCTTTGGGCAATTGTGTTTGTATAATTTTTGTTTCCTACAAAAACGTAAGGAATTTTTCGGTTCTAATGATAGATTTCATTACGTTGTGATCCACAGTTTATGATTGAAATTTGATGATTCGTTTTTTGGGTCACTTGGTATTGGCTTTTGCTCACATAATAACTTCACGGTTTGATGACTTTTAAACATGAATAACATGAAACATTTAGACTGTAAGTGCTCCAAGGTCCAACAATCAAATTGTATGAATTCGTGACTTTTTCATCCTAGGTCATTTTCTTTTCGTTAACTTTTTAGAAACGTAAAACAACAACAACAAAAAAAAAAACTTAATTTGATTGATGGTTAGTAGTTTGTTTCTATAAAGACATGCCTGATCAACAAAACGAATGATCCCTTGAATCTGTTCATCACTAAACGTCTAAGACGTTAATCCAACTTGATTACGTTTTAGATTCAGGCTTATGAGTTATGTCCCTTGAAGCCATCTTCCTTCACACCAAAAACTATTTAAAGGGAGAAAACTCCAGTGTAAGCTCACATCGACACAGGTCTTCAGATCTACTTGCCAACTTTTTCTTTGAGACGGACTTTTCCGTAGTCATTTAAACTAAAGGTAAGTTCATTCGTTTTAATTAACAATATTGCATAGTCTTAAATTTACAAACGTCAAAATGTTAAGACACATGATATCCTGTTTAGTCTTACTAAATGTACTTTCACATGTGTACATAGAATAGTCACTGAGAAGTTATTGAAAGCTTACTCAAAAGGTTGATTAAGTCAGCAGTGGAAACATTTATATACATGTTTGGAATCTGACAATTATATTTGAATTTGTTTTTTTCCTTTCAGATTTCATTATAACAAGATTTATCATTTTATTTTAGTTTCTAAATATTGTATTACGTTATACAAAAGCATAAACTAAAACAAGTTTAGAAAATTACAAATTAAATGACAAAAAAAAATGCGATGTTTTAATTTCAAGAAGCGCCTTGAACTAAATTAAATTAAGATAACACTAACAGTATCCATAGTTTTTTTTACACGATTGTTTCACTTCTACACATTTAAACATGTATCGAGCAAAATATAAATATTAAATATTTTATTTTTTCACGAAAGTTTCGTGAGGGCAAATGTTCAATATTATTATTTTTAAAATTAGTTGACCCCTCGTGCATTCTAGCCCTCGAGCAGAGCTCAGATGTACACAGGAACAACACAAGTTAGAGAAAGTTAAGGAAACTAATTACTTTGGTGGTATAAACTTTAGGTTTGTGTAAAAACTAGATCTAAATGTTTAATGTTTGCAAAAACTGATAATGTTCAATAAGATTACATTTTCTCTTCACAGACAATGTACAAATCTGTACTCGCCGTTCTTCTCTTGGTCGCCATGGCTAGCGCCACCGGATACGGAGGTGGCTGGGGAGGATACGGAGGTGGCTGGGGATTCGGTGGCGGCTTCGGTCGTGGAGGAGGATGGGGCTACGGAGGTGGAGTCGGTCTTGTAGGCATTGGAGGCCTCGGTGGATGGGGACGTGGTGGAGGATACGGATACGGAGGCGGATACGGTGGATACGGAGGTGGATATGGAGGTGGATATGGTGGATACGGCAAAGGATTCGTCAGCGTCTTGCCAGTTGTTGGATTCGGTGGTGGATACGGAGGCTATGGATATGGTGAGTTTAATGGATCTATTTTATAGTAATATAGTTTATTGTGCTTTTATCATTACATCAGTATCTTTGTGGATGTATGTGTTTGGAGAGAGAGAGAAAGATTGAGATTGAATTGTGATACACTAAAAGGTAAAACTTTAGAACGAGAGATTTAGAGAGAGAAACAGAGGGTAAAATCGTGTAAAAGTCCACTTGCAATTAGTACGACAAGTTTACTAAAACAATATGCATTGTTCTATGTATGTTTTAACTAAACAATATTATAATATTATGCCTGATTAGTTTAAATTTATTGATATTTTCTGTAGGCGGCAAAGGATACTATTAAAAGAATTGTTTGCTGAAGGAATAGTTGAATCTTCATCTCGTTGTAGATTATTGATGGAATGAATCAATAAACTATATTTTTAAAAAGCCACAAGTTTTTGTTGTAATTGTTATGTTTTCTTGAATTGTTGGACTGAAGGAATGAATGTTGTATGTAGAAATGTTTGTTACAAACATCAAAATCTGAACAAACCTTTTGAAACCAAAACCGAAAACTAAACAAAATTTTAATATCTAGGTCTCGGTGATATACTAGAGCTTGTCTATAACAGAAAATTATGTCCAAAGTAGACAGTTTGTGTCATAGAGATCAAAGTAATCTCCGGTTCTCAAGTGTAGACATCCCTATAGTATAGTGTAGGAAGTTAAGTGAACATTCATAACGTATATCTAACTATTAGGTTTGTTCAGTCAATAAAAAGTTTAGTGGATGATGAAAAAAAGTTAGGGAAACGTTGATCTAACACTTACAGTAAAACGTGTATTTAAAGTATATAAAGTACAACGTGTATTTAAAGTGTATAAAGTACAACGTATATTTAAGGTGTATAAAGTTCAAAGTGTACTTAAAGTGTATAAAGTACAACGTGTATTTAAAGTGTATAAAGTACAACGTATATTTAAAGTGTATAAAGTTCAAAGTGTACTTAAAGTGTATAAAGTACAACGTGTATTTAAAGTGTATAAAGTACAACGTATATTTAAAGTGTATAAAGTTCAAAGTGTACTTAAAGTGTATAAAGTACAACGTGTATTTAAAGTGTATAAAGTACAACGTATATTTAAAGTGTATAAAGTTCAAAGTGTACTTAAAGTGTATAAAGTACAACGTGTATTTAAAGTGTATAAAGTACAACGTATATTTAAAGTGTATAAAGTTCAAAGTGTACTTAAAGTGTATAAAGTACAACGTGTATTTAAAGTGTATAAAGTACAACGTATATTTAAAGTGTATAAAGTTCAAAGTGTACTTAAAGTGTATAAAGTACAACGTGTATTTAAAGTGTATAAAGTACAACGTATATTTAAAGTGTATAAAGTTCAAAGTGTACTTAAAGTGTATAAAGTACAACGTGTATTTAAAGTGTATAAAGTACAACGTATATTTAAAGTGTATAAAGTTCAAAGTGTACTTAAAGTGTATAAAGTACAACGTGTATTTAAAGTGTATAAAGTACAACGTATATTTAAAGTGTATAAAGTAATACGTATATATAAAGTATACTATTTGAATGAAATTGTATTTCATTAGTTCATTGAATTTGACTTTTAAATTGTTACTTTAGCTCTTTGTTACAAACAATGTATTTAAAGCTGAAACTCTAAACATTTTCTTGTACAAATAAAAAAGCATCTTACAAGACAAGTTTACTTTATTGATCAAAACAAAAAAAAAAGAAATTTAGTTATGAAATAGAAATACACACACTACCATACCATTTTCATACACGAAAAAGAGATCAATAGCTTAGTCTTGTTTTTCTTGTTTTTCTTGGCTATTCGGTTAGAAATTTCTCACTGAAAGTTGAACAAAAGATTGACTAAATCTCTCTACTCTAGTCCTGATCGTAAGTAGCCGACCACTTGGTCTAGATTTGATGTAGCTGTCGTGTAGTAAGTGCACGTTCTCCTGAAGGGTTTCATCAAACACACCAACAATACAGACATTGCTCACGATGACTGATTCATCACATAATACAGACAATGCTAATTGTGACCGATTCATCACACAATACAGACATTGCTAATGATGACCGATTCATCACATAATACAGACAAAAATGCTAATGATGACCGATTCATCACGCAATACAGACAAAAATGCTAATGATGACCGATTCATCACATAATACAGACAAAAATGCTAATGATGACCGATTCATCACGCAATACAGACAAAAATGATAATGATGACCGATTCATCACACAATACAGACAATAATGCTAATGATGACCGATTCATCACGCAATACAGACAAAAATGCTAATGATGACCGATTCATCACGCAATACAGACAAAAATGCTAATGATGACCGATTCATCACGCAATACAGACAAAAATGCTAATGATGACCGATTCATCACGCAATACAGACAAAAATGTTAATGATGACCGATTCATCACGCAATACAGACAAAAATGCTAATGATGACCGATTCATCACGCAATACAGACAAAAATGCTAATGATGACCGATTCATCACACAATACAGACATTGCTAATTATGACCGATTCATCACAAAATACAGACAAAAATGCTAATGATGAGCGATTCATCACGTAATACAGACATTGCTAAGGATGACCGATTCATCACATAATACAGACAAAAATGCTAATGATGACCGATTCATCACGCAATACAGACATTGCTAATGATGACTAATTTATGACATAATACAGCTATAGCTAATACTGACTAATTTATCACATAATACAGACATAGCTAATAATGACTAATTTATCACACAATACAGACATTGCTAATAACGACTGATTCATCATATAATACAGACATAGCCAATAATGACTAATTTATCACATAATACAGACAATGCTAATGATTACTAATATATCACACAATACAGACATTGCTAATAATGACTAATTTATCACACAATACAGACATTGCTAATAACGACTGATTCATCATATAATACAGACATAGCTAATAATGACTAATTTATCTCATAATACAGACAATGCTAATGATGACCGATTCATCACACAATACAGACATTGCTAATGATGACCGATTCATCACACAATACAGACATTGCTAATGATGACCGATTCATCACACAATACAGACATTGCTAATGTTGACTAATTTATCACATAATACAGACATAGCTAATGACTGATTCATCACATAATACAGACATAGCTAATAATGACTCATTTATCACATAATAGAGACATTGCTAATAACGACTGATTCATCACATAATACAGACATTGCCAATGATGACTGATTCAACAAATAATACAGACTTTGCTAACGATGACTAATTTAGCACACAAAACAGACATTGCTAATTATGACTATTTCATCAAATAATACTGACATTGCTAAATAATTACTAATTTATCACATAATACAGATTTTGCTAATAATGGCTAATTTATCACATAATGCTCTACATTGAAAACAACTTGGCTAACTTATTTAGTCCAAACATTTGGTTACTGCTTAATGCATTATATAAATACAATTATGTTTGTTTGGAATGAATAATTTAACCTGTAGGCCCTATTTATTCTTACGTAACATGAAGTGTTAACTGGGTGTTTGTATTTAAGTGGAGGCTTTGTTTTAAATCAGGGTGAATAGTGTACAAGCATATTTGTACTAGATTATTGGAACGAACTAAAGAATAGAGACCAATAGAGTATTGGCTTTAATGTTTTTAGAAACTCAAGCTCAAATTATGCGAGAACGAAATTATCGAGTCCTAAATTTTAAAATGTTCCAGCAAAATAAGCAAAAATAAACAACCTATGAATCCTAGTGTGGCCTTATATTTACAAGCAATTCAAAAATGTTATCACATTATCACTCTTAACTTTCTCTCTATGATCGTCATTAGAATCGATTCTATTACTCTCACTCTCTCTTTGTTTCTCTCTCCCTCGTCCCCCTCTCTCTCCATCTCTCCACCTCTCCCCCTTCTCTCTCTCTCGGTATGCATTGTCTCCTCTAATTATTTTCATTATTGTTAAAGTACTATAATTCAGTCAATAAAATTAAATGCTGGTACATGCAAAATAAAAAACATGTAAAGTTTTCTCTTTCAGATCATTTGCTCTATTTAAGAAGTGAGAAGATTTCATACATATCTGTGGCCACGGTAAGCAAGCGGTTGTGTGGCCAGAACAATGCCAACCGATTTTTTTCTTTTTTTGTAGAGTTGGTTAGACTCAGGGACTGCTTCCAAACCAGGGAATACAATCACTGAGTTAACCAGCAATGGAAGGGACCTTCAGTACATCAAACAGTGTCTTATCTCTGTATGGTAGAACAGATATTTGTTGCTTGTAGCCTACATGTATACTTTACTTTATTTAGCAAACTATTTATAAAAGCAAGCCTAAATCTTTACTAGGTGATGACGTCTAAAATATGAAAATACATCCGAAAAAAATGCTTGTAAAATAAATGATGTTATATTTAGCTTAAAATTTCATCGGTTTGTAATTTATTTGTGTCAATAATGAGAAACAAAAGAATTTTTTAAGGTTTAAATTGATTTTATTTTCCATTTTGAAACATGAAAATAGATATAACAAGTTTCAAATTTGAACAGTTACGGCTCAAAGTTAACGTCAATTAATGTATGTTTATTTACAACTAGATCTATTAGTTTACGTCAATGAATGTCTGTTTATCGAAATGTTAAATCTTTATAGTATAAGCTCTAAATCCCAAAAGCTGTTACAACTGGAGAAAGTATCTTCAAGGCATGGATCTAGCTTGTCAAACCTGATGTCTGTATTTCGTGGTTATATTTACAGATTGGTTGAATCGATAGTCGCCCAAGGAGACACCATTCGTGATTTGACCTTTGCCCTAACGCCTCGTTCTTCCGTGTTAAAAATAATAAAAGGATACACATGTTTAAAAACGAAACCACTTGATTACGCTGAAAATAAAAAATGCCAAGGGAAATAATGCCAAGGGAAATAATGCTTGCTTTACTTCTCTGTTCTTTTCTCCTGATCACTACAACAGCATGATGGCTAGTAGCGAATAGTTGCTATACTAACTGGATCGCAACAATTCTATTTTAAACCATGTACTTTTTCTGAATTAAAAATAGAACTGATATTCAGCTTTTACCCACCGTCCAATCAAGAGTCTTTTATAACCGAAACGAACCGAAGGAGTCTTTGGTAGGCAAGCTCTCCTGTCTTGGGCTTAGGGTAGGGGTAGAGGTAGTCTTTTAGTGTACCGTCTTAGATATGTGCATTTTCAGCTTACTGACATAACAATTTCGCAATGACATAATAATATATTTAAAGTATAAAAACAATGTACAAAGTCAAGTTAATATAATAAATTAGGTCATCATTAGTTGTAAACACAAGAAACATTTACTAAGCTTAGAGCTCATTATCCGAGGATATATACAAATACATTTAAATTTACAATATAAAACTATATACATTAGAAAATCCGTAAACTTTAAAAAAAAATGTGTAATTAGTTCCATCTAAAATCTAGTTTCATTTTGAAAAGCTTTGTTATCAAAACCCGCAGATGATTGGTCAAGAGAAGACGTGACGTCATCACGGGACGTCCTAAATTCTCCGGGCTCGTTATCATGCGCCGTTTCATTGGTTGAATTGAACTCCATCTTATTTGCAGGTGAGTCTTCCTTGTTGACTTCAACTTGACCCTCAATAGTGATCGTAATGTCAAAAGGATCATCGCTTATGTCTTCTGGTGAAGTCGTTTGTAGTTTCCTGCAGTACTTACATGTAAAAGCCTTAGATATTAAATTGTCTATTGGTTTCAGTGAATGGCACCACAGTGGAAGAAATTCCCAGTTACGGAGTTTGTTCGGTAAAAATTTGGGCTTTTTCTTTTGAAGAATATTAATGAGAACAACAATAATAAAAAAGAGAAGAATGGGCCCTCCAATGGCGCCAAGGTAGACCCACCCAGCCAACGATAGTCCGAAGACAAGAGCAGGAAGCAAGATAAACATAAGGATTATGTAAAAAATGGCGAACCACCGGTGTTTCGACGTGATCTTTCCAAGATTCTTTGCAAGTCTGACGGGCCACCGAAGAAACGGGATCGGGTAGAAGATGAGAATCCCTGTGACGTTAAAAAATAAATGGCACAAAGCTATCTGCAAGGCCAGCCTCATCTTGTCTCCACTCTGCGACAGCGCCGCTAAAATGGCGGTGATGGTCGTCCCTATGTTGGAGCCGAGGGTCATCGGGTACATCCTCTCCACGGAAACAATGCCAAGGCCGACCAGAGGGGTCAAGGTCGAGGTAAAGACGGAACTGCTCTGGATGATCATGGTCATGCCACAACCTACCATGAGGGCGACGTATCCAGTAAAGTAGGCGAAAGGTCCGGGGAAGTCTGCGTTGATGGTTTTCTTAATGACCTTCGTCACTGACCCGGACAGCATCGAGTTGAGTATCTTCACAATCAGAAACAGTGCCAGCAGTAGAAGGATCAGAGAACAGACCAGAATTATGGCGCCTGCAGGGGCGTCGGCGAGGTCGCTCAGCGAGAATAAGCTTTCACCTAAAAGAAACAAATTTAGTGGAATATGTAGCTTTACAGTTTACATCTGTAGTACATGTATATAAGAGCCTTATTTATTACACGGAGTAATACAATTATATCTAAACAAATACAATTCTTTACGTTATTTTTATTATTGTAAGTATCTATAAAATAAATGAAACCTATACCTAGTTTAATTTAGTAATAATCGCCAAACAATAATTATTCAATAATGATTTGAATTTATAGCGATAATTTATAGAGATATTTCCCAAAGCTAGAGCATTGAAGGAAATTGTAATGTTCGTGCCAGTCAGAGCCGATTTTACTCGTGGAATGATTGGAGCTGTTGATATCAGTGGCATTTTTTACACCTCGACCAAGTGAAGTCTCAATATGGGTCTAACACTTTTAGTTATTTACATATACATTTGGTCATTTATTTTAGACATATCTAGTACTTGTGTATTATACATGAATGTTCATTGACTACATTTAGCAATATATTTATTCCACCTAGCTTTACTTACATCTTTCAATGTTCACGCTTTCGTTGACCAGGTCCTGAGTGTCCCACTGAACGGTCAGATTGACATTGGCGTAATCAGTTGCTACCCCTGCATTGACCTCATCACAGAGATGACGCAATGAGCTGGTCAAACTGTGGTCACTACAGTTAATCTCCGTGTAATCGTAATGGACTGATGTTTGGTTCACTTGCTGGACTTCCGTTTTACACCATCGTTTTAAAACATCGCCAGTGTTATTAGAATTTTTCACCGCGTCGCTTATGACGTTTTCATTGATCTGTGTTATTGAAAGGATAACATTTTATAAGAGAGTTATTTGCTGTATTAATTCAATAAATTAAATTTGAATGTGTTCTTTATTTGGTGTTGTAATGAATATAATGTTATAAAGACGCCTGTTGGCAAGGATTGTAAAAGAAATGTCTTGATTGACATAATGTACTGTAGTTGTCGCCGTTTCGACAATGACTGCAACATTTAATAAAGTTTTTGGGTCTTGTTAAAGTTTATTCTATTATGGAGCTCATCACCTGTCTTAAAGTGTAGACCGTTTTGAACAGAACTATTGAAGTACTATTAATCCTTTCTTTATATTAAGAATTTTCGTTCACATCAAAAAATAAATTACATGTTTCCAAATATCTATATCATTGACATGAAGCCAAGATAGTACGGGGAACTCTACATCATTATAAACGCAATTAACAATTATCAATTTCATAGTAATGTTTCAAATCTAGATTTTCAAGATTATTTTTTTATTAATTAGAGTAAGTTTAAAATTTTAACGTTGTTGTTTTTTTGTATATTTACCTGGACAATGGCATCAATCACTGGTTTTGTAATGGCTTTTAACATATCAGGAGCTTTATTTCTACTGCCATCTTTCAATCCCATTGAATCCACCAATAGACCGGACAGCCAACTCAAATAACCTACAGCGATTTCTAAAGGCAGTAGAACAATAACCGCTAACCAGTTAAACATATCGTGAACCTATATTGTAGAAGGATACAATTAATTACATTTTATAGATTGAGATGGTTGGTAACTAAATAAACTAAATATTATGTAAGCCAGTAAATATCAACAGGTAGACAGCCAAGAGACAAGATGTGAGGATTATATAAATGTCCCCAGCTCACCGTGGCGCCAGAGAAAGCTCTTCTAAACTCATTTCTGTTGCTTATTTGTGCAAGGGAGACAATCGTGTTGGTCACTGACGTGCCGATGTTGGCTCCCATTATAATGTAAACCGCCTTTTCAACTGGGATAACTGAAAAATATTTACAAATAATTAGGATAAATAGTTACCAATGACCGGTACTTAACAAAGAGACGTATAATTTAATAAGTGTTAAAAACTACAAAAGTAAAGTATCCCGTCGGACCAAATCGGTCCACAAGGCCGGTAAAGCAGCTTTCACCAGTTTCTGTGGTCACGGCATACTAGGTGATTGTGTGACCAGCACAATGCTCAGCCGCCTTTAGTTTACCCCAGCTGAAGTCAGGTACCCATCAGAGCTGGGTAGACTCATGGACACCCTCCAATCGTTAAACACTTGACTGGGTATTTTCACAAATGCTGAAATATTTTTCCTGGCAATTAGATTTTATATAAAATAATAAGTTAGTATAAAGCTAGAAGCCGTACTTACTGTCTGAGCCCACCATAGCGACGACTATAGACGTAGAAGTTGAAGAACTTTGTACCATCACTGTTGCTAGTACACCAATCATAAGTCCAGCTAAAGGGTTGGACAATACACCACTGTTGAAAGCTTTACCTGCAGTTTTACCTGTTGACAAGGTAGTACAGTTACTTACAACAACCGCATAACCGCATGTAAATGTTTCTATTTTCTTGTTCTTGGATTCAGTACCTAAATCATTACCATTATAATGTAGAATCAGATTAAAGCGCTTCTATTAAAGTCTAGTATAAAAAAAAGTCTCCGCATTGACTATATCTGATTGATCGCTGAATGTTAAAGATGATAAAAATATCATGTACTTTGTTTATTGAACTTGTATTGTGTTTATAGTTTGAGTGACAATGTTTACTATGCACTGAGTCAATGTATTTATCCATTGGATTTACTACAAAGTGTGTACACTAGGAAGATACAAAAGTGTTTAGTTTCTATAATACCTATGTAGAGTTTCTTAGTACTGACTTACCTCCCAACAGTTGGAATGCAGATTCTAATAAACCAAGGGAGACAATAAAGACATAGAGACAACCGAGAAATGAAATCAGTTTCAGGATGAGCACCACAATAAACTGCACTTTTTGATTGGCTGTCATCTCTGGCGAAAAAAAAGGAAGATAATCATATTGCATTTGAAAAGTTATACATCATAATTTTTATCTATCTATCTATAAATAAATTATCTATATATATTTATATCCATCTAATAATCGATCTATCTATAATATGTTTATCTATCTAACAATACATATGTCTATCTGTATTTTAATTAATCTATCTAACTATCTGTGTATCCGTTTGTCTATCGGCCTCTCCATATATCTATGTTTAGTTATTTAGTTAGCTATCAATCTTGTATCCAACCAAGTATAGTATACTCTCCATATATACAATACAATTTATTCAGACCTCGAAATAAAATCTCATCTTGAGACGAACACTTGGACTCATTGCTCTCATCATCTGTCGTGTCATCTGGACATCCTGTCTTGTCATCTGGACATCCTGTCTTGTCATATGGATTTCCTTTCGACGAGTTTTGAACTTTCATTCTTTTAAAAATCTGTTATAAACAATGTTATTGAGTCTTTTAATAATACAAAGATATGCATTGTAGTATAATATCATCTTAACCAGTGCATAGAAAATATGTATAAGGTAATAATGTGTACACTATCGTTTAAGTTAATTTTAAAATTATTTTGTTTCTTTATTGTTGTTGAATTGCATTTACGTTTAAATTACCTTTTATATATGACCAATTTTAAAACGTACTAGTAAAGTGACTTTTTTCATTTGATGCTTAATTAAGTTATATAAAAATGTAAATTTATTGAATAAAATAAATATACTACTGTAAGTAATTCCGTACTCACGTTTTTTCAGAATGTATACCAAGAACTTATTTATGTCTTTGTTCTGTCTACAATAGATGCGTCTGAATATTGTTTATATAAAAGTGAAGAGATTATTTTAACAAAATTACAATTTCTTGTTTAGCTAAGATTTTTTTATGATTTTATACGATTTTGAAATATTTAATTGTATCTAGAACAGAATAAATGATATGCTCTGCAAAAAAACCTTGGGCTTATATAGTGCTCAAAATCTATCTTATCAATTCCGAAACTTTTTGATCGTAATGTGACATGTGCCAAGTGTCTTTACACGTTTCAACAAGATGTCATCGAGCGTCTTTTTTTTTTTTAAAGAAAATACTTCAACTTAACAAAATAGAATAATATTGGTGCTGCTGTTAGACAAACAAATACTTGAACAATAATTGCAATGGAATAAATAAAGGAGTTTTTTCTCTTTACAACTCCGAAGGAAAATAATCATGACAATAACTAGTCCATTTTTTTAAAGTTTGGTTTTTAAGTACAAAACTATGTTTTATTTCTCCAATCTTCAGCCTTCTGTAGCTTTAGGCTATTTAAGTATTCTTTCTCTTTATTGATATTGATTTGTTAAGAAATTGAGCAATGAAAACTTATTGCACAATAATCACATGGCAAATACAATTCAAAATGTCTGTAAAAAAATAAAAACTGTTCTTGTTTATTTTAACGAATGAACAGAACAAAGAAAATATACATTTGTATTTGGAAACTTACAAATGTACATAATCCAAACATCAAAATCTATAACAAAAATGTTCTTTTTACAATCTTTGGTTTGTCATACATGAGAAATTCCGGAATGACTAAGTGGAGTCAGTAATTAAGTAATCAGTGGAGTCAGTATTCAAGTCAGTAGTGAAGTAATCAGTGGAGTCAGTATTCAAGTCAGTAGTGAATTCATCAGTGGAGTCAGTATTCAAGTCAGTAGTGAATTCATCAGTGGAGTCAGTATTCAAGTCATTAGTGAAGTAATCAGTGGAGTCAGTATTCAAGTCATTAGTGAAGTAATCAGTGGAGTCAGTATTCAAGTCAGTAGTGAAGTAATCAGTGGAGTCAGTATTCAAGAATGAGTTCACACCTACTGATTGATCTATATTTTGCTGATTACATAAAATGCTATATGTGTAGCTTTGTTTTTTTTTAATTGCATATAATTAAACTTAATACAAACTATAATTTTTATTTTGTCATTTTGTCCTAAATGTGTCACATTTCAATGATTGTTTTTTTTTATTTTATAAGAAGATAAATTTTAGAACAAAGTTTTATCTATTTAGAAATTCTTCAAACAACTGACATTCTTATTTCTTAAATTAAACTTTATAAGGCTGAGAACAAAACCAGATGGCACTGAGATTAGTTGGCCTGGTATTGGCTTTCCCTCACGTGACATTTAATAATTCTTGTATAATTATATTTGTATCTTCAGAATGTGGTATTTAGAAAGCATTCGATGTGGTACAATTATGTGGTATTTTGAAAGCATTCGATGTAGTACAATTATGTGGTATTTTGAAAGCATTCGATGTAGTACAATTATGTGGTATTTTGAAAGCATTCGATGTAGTACAATTATTTGGTAATAAGAAAACATTCGATGTAGTACAATTATTTGGTAATAAGAAAACATTCGATGTGGTACAATTATGTCGTATTTTGAAAGCATTAGATGTAGTACAATTATGTGGTATTTAAAAAGCGTTCGATGTAGTACAATTATGTGGTATTTTGAAAGCATTAGATGTAGTACAATTATGTGGTATTTTGAAAGCATTAGATGTAGTACAATTATGTAGTATTTTGAAAACATTAGATGCAGTACAATTATGTGGTATTTTGAAAGCTTTAGATGTAGTACAATTATGTGGTATTTTGAAAGCATTAGATGCAGTACAATTATGTGGTATTTTGAAAGCATTAGATGTAGTACAATTATGTGGTATTTTGAAAACATTAGCTGTAGTAAAATTATGTGGTATTTTGAAAACATTCATCATCATCATCAATCCCATGACCGTTGTGGTCGATGGGGGAGCGAATGGACACTTCGTCTGTAACTTTCTCCGCTTTTGCCTATATTTGTCAATAGTTGAGTCAACTGCAGCCCTGTCCAATTTCTTACATTTTCGAACCTTCATCTCTGCTGACGGCCTCTTCTATGCCCACCTTCCACCGTACCCTGGAGAATTGTTTTCGGCAGGCTATTGTGCCGCAACACATGACCGAACCATGTCAGTTTGCGCCGTTTGATTGTAGCCATAATGTTTTCTTGCGGGCCTGCAATTGGGGATATTCTGTCCCACATATACATATTAGTCCTTGTTCTACGTAGGAGATTCGAAGTATTTTTCTCATGAATTCATTTTTGAAAGCCTGCAACTTGTTTTCAGTTGAGGATAGAAGCGTCCATGTCTCACATCCATACAGAACAATAGTTCTGACAAGGGCTCTTTTAAGTCTGAGCTTTGTTGGGAGACTAATGCTTTTACTGGTCCAGATTCTGTTTAGGCGAGCCATTGCCGCCATTGCAGTCCCAATCGTTGCTCGAATTTCTGACTCACGGCGTCCGTCTGCGGATATAATTGCTCCTAGATATTTGAAATTATTTACTTCTTCCAATTGTTGTTGGTTCAATATGATGTTTACACTTCTGGCATCTGTGGTGTTGATCATTATTTTACTTTTTTTCTGAGCTGATTTCCATTCCGTATGCCTTTGCTCTAACTGCAAGCTTGTCTGTGAGCTCTTGTAGCTCTTTGTTGCTCCCGGCCAACAGATCGATATCATCAGGAAATTTTATGATTTCATATGGGTCTTCCCACAATGGAGATTGATGGAGGGTAATCATCGAGTGGTTCTTCAGTGATTTTTTCTATGAAGATATTGAATAGAACTGGCGCCTTGTCGGACTCCAATAAACATCTTGAAGAAGTCCCCTATGCATCCATTTTGAGAACATTAGATGTAGTACAATTATGTGGTATTTCGAAAACATTAGATCTAGTACAATTATGCGGTATTTTTGAAAACATTAGATGTAGTACAATTATGTGGTATTTTGAAAGCATTAGATGTAGTATAATTATGTGGTATTTTGAAAACATTAGATTTAGTACAATTATGTGGTATTTTGAAAACATTAGATGTAGTATAATTATGTGGTATTTTGAAAACATTAGATGTAGACTAGTACAATTATGTGGTATTTTGAAAACATTAGATTTAGTAAAATTATGTGGTATTTTGAAAACATTAGATGTAGTACAATTATGTGGTATTTTGAAAACATTAGATGTAGACTAGCACAATTATGTGGTATTTTGAAAACATTAGATTTAGTAAAATTATGTGGTATTTTGAAAACATTAGATTTAGTAAAATTATGTGGCATTTTGAAAACATTAGATGTAGTACAATTATGTGGTATTTTAAAAATATTAGATTTAGTACAATTATGTGGTATTTTGAAAACATTAGATATAGTACAATTATGTGGTATTTTGAAAACATTAGATGTAGTACAATTATGTGGTATTTTAAAAATATTAGATTTAGTACAATTATGTGGTATTTTAAAAATATTAGATTTAGTACAATTATGTGGTATTTTGAAAACATTAGATATAGTACAATACCTTGGTACATGTACTGACGAGTGGTCAGGTGGTGGCATGGCTATTAAATCCAATAAATGTGATTTAAATACACTAGATAACATACAGCAGGGGTCGGCAACCTATGGCAGGCGTGCCAGACTTGGCACGTAGAGCCATTTTTATTGGCACGCGGAAGACCATCAGAAAAGCATTTTAAGTCTTTTCTACAAGCAATTGAGTTCTAGAG